>CM054063.1:26693075-28096494 GCA_028641055.1 Alopecurus myosuroides
TATTTTTCTATTCCGAACTTCTTATTGCTATTACATTACTTGCGCTTAAAATCCTGACGTTTGTCATGGTTCTTAGAGTCTCCAAGCACTTACGATTTTGTGCTCAAAATCTCCTCCCATATGAGCTTGAAGAATCTGATCTTGTTCACATCCATGTGCTCCCAGTAGTAGTGCTCTTGCCACTCCCTACGCTGTTATTTTGGTCACCAAAATATCGGTGCAGGGAGTGGCAAGAGCACTACTTCTGGGAGCACATGGCCGTGAACAAGATCAGGTTCTTCAAGCTCATGGGAGGAGATTTTCAGCAGAAAATCGTGCACATGAAAAATGTCAGAATTTTAAGCAGCCCGTGGTTATGATGAGCGCTTCTGCTAGTTTATATTTAGACATTTAAGTACAGAAAAGGTGAAATTGTGACACTTTACTATTTTAATTGCGCTTTAATTTATTTTTGCATGTACATAATATGCTTTGTATGAATTACTCATTGTTTATTTAACTTTTTAACATTTGTTATCACCTGTACTAATCGGGTTCCCTCTTGTGTCATAACAGGTGAAACATGGCAGGTTCCAAGGCCCCCAAGGGGGTAAAGCGCACCGCCACCAAGAAGGCCCATGTGACGGGCTTGTACGCCAGATCTGAGGATGGCGCGCGCACACTGATAGGGCGACGACGGGTTGCGACGCCCGGCGCGGGCACGGAGGAGACCTCTAGCTCACGGAGAGCCCCGGCCCGTCGCCCAGGGGGGCGTGGTTCGCACCGGGCTGCTCGCTCACAGAGCCCCTTGCCCGAGGTTACTTCTTCTGACGAGGAGGAGGAGCAGGAGGATGAGGAGCAGGAGGAGGAGGAGGAGCACGAGCAGGAGGGGTCAGACGCCGAGGACGGGTCTGACCGGGACGAGGAGGAGGAGCAGCAGCCCTCGGACCCGGAGTCCGAGGAGGACGAGGACTTGTTCGCACACCCGCTCCCCCAGCTAGGGAAAGTGTGGCCCGCGGACAAGAAACCTTTTCTGCGCGGGCCCACGCGGCTACCTGAGCCGCCATACCCCCACCGGCACTACTTGGTCAGACCGGACGGCGACACGTAAGTGATTGTTAATCATCGTTGCTACATTTTTGCTATATTAATTTTTCATCAAAACATAACTAACTAGCTTGTTTTTCTTTTGTGCACGTGCAGGTCCTTGGCGTATGTGGGGCCCAAGCCACCACGGCCCATGAGCGGCATCCTTGGGCTTCTTTGCAAGAAGCATTTCCCAGGCTTGGTCACCCTGGATGGCAAGGAGGAGTCAGCTGCTTCCTGGAAGCACTACGAGCAGGTGCCCGATGTGGCGGACAAGTGGGGCCGGGTGTACGACCACTTAGGCACCCGGGTGATTACAGATTTCTGGGTTAGTATATTTTCCAATGCTAAATGGTTTTAGGGCAATATCTTTCGTGAAATATATATATATCGTGCTAATGTATTCAATTTCTGCAATGGTTGTAGGACTACTTCACCTGCATCGAGGGGGAAGAGGGTAGGGCCACGGCTGTGCTGATCAAGATGGCCAAGAAGCTTATCCGTGACATGCACTACGAGGCGCGTGTGCTGTGCGTGGTTAAGTTCTACGCCAAATATTTGAACACCACGTTGTCCAAGAAGGACGCCCGACAGATTCACATGTCAGAGGTCCAATACTTGAAGGTAAGGACATAGTCTTTAAAGTTATTCGTATATGGCCGCCGGGTGGTCTCACGTGGCTCTAATTTTTTCAAACAGGTGGTGCCTCAGTGGCTGGCCAACAAGCTGCCTTGCTATAAGGTGATGGTCGCGAAGTGGGTGAGCGACGGGTACAAGGCGGAACACGCCGCGTGCCGGGCCCGACGTCTTCTGCTAGGCGAGGGACACCGTCAGGGCGGCCTCACCCTCACCGGCATCGTCCAGAGAGAGGTAAATAACCGTTTCAATGCAATGTTCTTTGTAACTTTATAGGTTTTTGCTAATATAATTCTGCTTTCAAATGTAGGCCGAGAAGGGCAATGAGATCACTCGCATGCAGGCCTTCCGTAGGACCCGGACCCCCAAGGTGCTGAAACCTGATGTACCGGCTGATCAGCAGTGGATCAACTCGCAAACCGGCAAGAAGTGGGACAAGTACGTCGAGAAGATGCAGGAGAAGCACGGCCCTGACTGTGACCCCTTCACGGCCCCCTATGATCCACAGGTTTCTATGGTTGCGGGAGAGGGTCGAAGGAACGGCAGATTTGCCTTCGCCAATGGCGCCTTCGATACCACAGGTACACCCACACTCTCCCAGATCCGTGCGAGGTCGGTCAGCTCATCGCCCTCTATCGAGCGCCGCCCACGGCCAGGACTAGATGCCATCGCCGCTATGCAGGTACAATCATTCTTCAGCACCCGTATATCTTGTTTCCGTTGCGCAATTGTTGACATTAAACATCCCGTAGGATGAAGTTGATGAAAACAAGCGGATCGCGATGGAGTCCCAAGAGAAGGTCCAAAGAATGGAGGCGCAGATGAGTAGCCAGCATGCATGGATGCAGGCAATGATGCAGGTATTATTTTCACCCCTTTTAGTTCCATTCATCATTATATGCGTGTAAACTCACCGGTCTATCTCTTTTCATCTTTGCAGATGGTCAGCGCTCTTCCACGGGATCCATCAGCTCCTCCTCTACCTCCTCTACCGCCGTTCAACCTCAACTTGGTAAGTTGGCTTGCAGGTTGTTAACTGATTCATTTTTCCAGCTTAGTCGACTAATATGGATCTTTATACGGAAATGCTTCATCATCGGGAACCCAGAACGACATGGACCAGGACGGATCTCGAGCTGACGGTGACGAGTCGGCTCCGTAGATCTCGGTGCATAGTTGATTTGGATCCCGTCGTTCTTGTGGCTACTTATATGATGTTTAGACATTTGTGACTTGTCGACTATTGAACTACATATATGATGCTTCTAGGATGATGTTTAAACACTTGTGACTTGTAATATATCCGTGTGGAGCTATTTGATGCATTTGTTGCTATTTGGTTGCAAATATGTTATGCATTTGTTGCTATTTGGTGCAATTATGGTTGTTTTGACTGTTCTGGTACTGTGCTCTATATAAATTGTGATTTGATTGCAGGAAAGAAGCAAATGCAGACAGTTTCTGCTAAAATTGTAACCTCTTTGCCGAGTGTGGCACTCGGCAAAGACCCAAATGGTCACTATGCCGAGTGTTGCACTCGGCAAAGAGGTTACCCTGACGACCAAATGGCACCTGGGAGCAAGTCTTTGCCGAGTGACCAACAAAACACTCGGCAAAGTTTGCTCCCAGGTGCCATTTGGTCGCCTGGGCAACCGCTTTGCCGAGTGCGACACTCGGCAAACTGGGGCTCGGCGTACACGGGAGGGGACTATGCCGAGTGTCACGGCACTCGGCATAGCCCCCACTCGGTGGTGCGAGTACGCTCGGCGAAGCGACACTCGGCACAGCAATACACTCGGCGTACACGGGAGGGGACTTTGCCGAGTGTCCGCGACACTCGGCGTACAGGCCACTCGGCTGTGCTCGATGTGCTCGGTGCAGTGGCACTCGGCAAAGAGGGCACTCGGCGAACAGGGCCTGCCTCTTTGCCGAGTGCCGTGACACTCGGCGTACAGGCCACGTGGCGCTACCATGGACGCCTGGGCCCAGGAACTTTGCCGAGTGTTACACTCGGCAAAGTGTCGAGCACCGTTCCGTTATAGACTAAGGAACGGAACCTGTTCCAGCCAACTTTGCCGAGTGTGCCCAGAATATACTCGGCAAAGAGATTGCCGAGCGGCCCGCGGTTTGACACTCGGCAAAGGTCCGATTGCCGAGATGAACGACGCCGAGTAACTTGTGCCGAGTGTGGCACTCGGCAAAGTGTTCGCCGAGTATTTTTTGGCCTTAGCCGAGTATTTATGATACACGGCAAAGTCTCGAATTCCAGTAGTTAGGTGAATCAACCACCAGTTTAAAGAGGTTCTCTGAGAGACCGAGGAGTCCTGCTCCTATTAAAGGAAGCAATCGTAATGCGTTTCTTCTTCGATCTAGACAATCTCTTGCAGCTTCTCTAGCTCTCCCTGGCCACTTCATCTGAAATTGAAAACTTCCACACCAGTGGACCTTTCTAGGCCTGTCCAACATGTGTGCATCTTTTGACCAGGAGACTAAGGGTGTACACTTTTAGTAATTATATCCTGAAAATGACCAACTTCTTCTCTGGCAGTGCTTGATCAGTTCCACCTGTAGCTAGGAATGGTAGGCATTAAGTTCAAAAAAAAAAAAGGAATGGTAGGCATCGGAAACTCGTCGACAACTTTGTGGTAGTTCCTTGCAACATTAGCTGGCATGGACGGCGCAATATCAAAAAGCATGTCTATTGGTTGCCATAGTGCATATGTACTTTATCTTGAAAGATGGACTAGCTAGGATTGTTTTTCTTGGTCATAGTTCGTCAAATCCTCAGTTGGCAAGTGGTTCTTAGTCCCTCGCCGACCAAATATGTGGATACAATCTTGCACATTAGGTTACTTATTATTGTAGCTGCACTGAAAATGAACAGTCACCGAAATACTCATCCAAGCAATTAGCAGGTGCGGTCACTGCTAATATGATCCGAGCACTCGAAAAAAATAAAAAATATATATTTTTTGTATGCATAAGGAGCTCTGCTCCAAGATAAACACCGCAGTGGTTATAGAGCTACCACACGAGCCTCCATTTGGCAGCGTTGGCAGTGCTCCCAGTTGGACGTGGGTCCAATGGCACTAGAGGCCCTGCTGTCAGCTGCTCAAAAATAATGCAAAAGAAAATTATTGGTAGAAACGAAACTAGGAGGTGAAACCACCAGTTTAAAGAGGTACTCTAAGAGACCGACGAGTCCTGCTCCTATTAAAGGAAGCAATGGTAATGCTTTTCTTCTTCGATCTAGACAACCTCTTGCAGCTTCTCTAGCTCTCCCACACCAGTGGACCTTTGTAGGCGTGTCCAACATGTGTGCATCTTTTGACCAAGAGACTAAGGGTGCACACTTTTAGTAATTATCCTGAAAATAAGCAACTTCTTCTCTGGTAGTGCTTGATTAGTTCCATCTCTAGCTAGTAATGGTAGGCATCGGAAACTCGTCTGACAACTTTGTGGTAGTTCCTTGCAACATTAGCTGGCATAGATGGACGGCGCAAAATCAAAAGGTGACTTGAGCGGAGCTCCAAAGTTTGGCCTTCTCGCCACCTGCATGGTTGTGGCGACAGCAAAAAATGCATCTGTTATTGGCACATTATTTTGGCTCCAAGCGGAGCTCCAGAATTTGGCATTCTCGCCTGTCACAGTTGTGGCAACAGCAAAAAAAAGTTGAGTTGGATCGACGTTCGCCAAGGTATCTCGATCAATGCACCACAGCGAGGAGTTCCCGAAGCCATGGGAGATGCTACACTTTACCCTCAAACCATACACCGCCGGCTCTATCAATCACCTTCAGTGCGCAAGTCAGGATCTTCGGTTTGCTCTAAATTCTTTGAAGATGGAGGTCCTCTATTTCTCTAAATTCTTTGAAGATGAAGGGAAGCATCGAAAGTGTGCACTGTACTACTTGAAGAGATCAATAATAATACTCTCTCCGTCTCGAATTAAGTGTCGCAAAGTTTGACAAAATTGGATGTATCTAACACTAAATTATGTGTAGATACATCTATTTTTGTCAAACTTTGCGACACTAAATTTGAGAAAGAGGGAGCACATGGTTTCAACTTGTATTTGCTAACCAAGTTGTACGTTAATCATGTTATTTCTTCTTCTGATTTAGACGATTTAATACTAATAACCCGATAGTATACAAACTCATGGTCTTTAGTAACAGAGCTATACTCATGTAGGATCGATGTCATACAACAACATAAGTCCACTATCAAAAATACATACACATCGTGCAAAGTTCACGGATGTTGAACACCACCAGCTAACTATATGAAAAACTAGTTCAAGCACTAATAACAGTTCCTAGCCGCTGGAAATTCTCACCAGATCCTCTCGATAGAACAGACACTACAGCATGTCACCGGTAGTCACTTGACGACCTCGGCTTACCACCATTCGACGAGTTGAGGTGCAGAGAAATGAATACAACCCCGATCACGAGAATCAGGCAGCCGACGAGTGCGCTGAAGAAGAGCGCCCCGGGCTGCCTCGTCTGCACGAACCCATACACTCCCCCGGACGTCACCAGAATGACATCGGTTAGACCATCACCGGAGAAATCCTCGAGGATCAGCGCGTGGGTCGGAGGCGCAGGGAGTTCGATGGTCGCCAGTAAGCTGCCGGAAGGAGAGATCACCACAGCCTCCTGGTCCCCGCCCGCAATGATCACCTGCCTCGGGTCATAGGCCCGCAGGGAGAAGGCCTTGAGTGTAGGAACCACGACGTTCTCCATCATCCCGGATGGAGATGGCAGGTTGGACCATGTTGCGCCTGTCGACAGTTGCCATCTCCACATCGCGTCATGACCAAGTAGACCTGGAGTGTACGAGGTCACCTACAATGATAAAAAAAACAAGTCGGCAAATAAACTACCACTGCTAATAATTTCATAAGAGAAAAGCTAGTGTCACGATTTTATGCGTCTAAAAATTCTTAAATATTCCAAAAGGACTTGGGGACAGATAAAGTTAAAGTATGCACCAGCATCAAAACCCAAAGGTCAATAGGAAACTCTGTAGTACATCTTGTTTGTTATTTTCTCCAGAAGGATTCGCTAATGAAATGTTCCCGGCAGAGCAACCCTGCCTAACTAACTAGATGTGCACTTCCAAAAAAATAACGGTGAAGAATATGCTGACCTCTCCCCGGCTTGTTAGAAAGATGATATCGCCATGACTTCCTCTTCTGTGTTTATGACCATCATCTCTCTGGAGCAGAATAGGGGTTGCCACCTCTAGGCCACTTGGATCAAATGTCCTCCCAAAGCTACTTGAGAAGTCACCATGATGGAACAGATTGTAATGGTTGTAGTGGCAGATAGAAACATTGAAAAGTTGCTCCCGCACCGGTACACCCGATGTGGCAACTGCCCAACAAGGTTTCAGAACTTCCATGGACCCACTAACAACAGTTTGCTCTGCACCATTTGCACCAACAACCTACAAAAGATAGAACCGGCGGTTTTAATAACAATGATCAACAAGAAAGCACCACTGGTCTATCAAAGAAGGCATATCAGACAATCACGAATTCATTAGGACAATGGCAAGAAAGAAATTGCCCATCTTAGCAGACAAGGATTAATGCACACAAGAACAATTAATGTGGAATATATGATACACGCTCTAAGTTGGGTCTGTGTACACTGATTCCCTCATTTCCAAATTGAACTAGTAGAACTCAAGTTCCATGGTGGACATGAACTCTGATTATGATGAACTGGGAAGGGAATTCATTAATCATGTTAGCACTATAGTTGCGCGTATCATTTAAAACAGATATATAATTCCATGAAAAGCGAACTTACTACTTACTAGAACAAAATTGATAGCAAAACA
Organism: Alopecurus myosuroides; assembly: GCA_028641055.1. Taxonomy (NCBI): domain Eukaryota; kingdom Viridiplantae; phylum Streptophyta; class Magnoliopsida; order Poales; family Poaceae; genus Alopecurus; species Alopecurus myosuroides. Next base: position 26,700,629 of record CM054063.1, read on the forward strand.
AGTAGCAGATATAGAGACAGAACAACCATGTTCAGTATGATCTATGTTCATGTTTAAGCAGACAGCTTTCTTTCCCAACAAAATACTAATTGAAATTCCTATATACCATTTGAACCAATTTATTGAGTGACTGAAAAAATCCTAAGAGGATTGGTAGGCGCTAAACATCTGGGAACCCTTTGGGGGAATTAGGGAGTTAGGGAGGGTAATCTCAACCGTGTCCTAGGGTGTAGGTGGACCTCGCTGGGAGAATTAATATATTCTTGGTTAATTAATGAAAAGGCAAAAATCTTGCATTGAACCACAAAATTAGTTCTAAGAGGTACAGGACAGCATAACACCTTATGACACGCCAAGGAAACAATATAGATATAGTTATTCTCAAAATTATGGACATAAAAGACATTGGCAGTGGCCTGAAGAATATAATTCTCCAGACCTGGCAAATGTGGCACAGATGAAAAAAAAACATGAATTGTAGCTCCAGTTTTGAAACTTGTACACACCTGAACATGATCTAGAACTCCATCTCCATTAATATCTGCGTGAAGACCACCTTCAGTCAAATGAAGCTGAACATTGATACAATATCACAAAAATAAGTCAGAGATAACTAAACATAAGATCGTGTAACAGAAACAAAAAAATGTTTATCAATACACATGAACTATGATTCCCTTAGAAGGAACTGGGTTGCTAAAGAAACTCATAGTGTATGCATAGATACAGCCACAGGTTAATCTCCATTAAGATCTTGATGCCGCCCAGTGTACCATCAGTTATTGCTTGTAAAAATAAGGCAACAAGCTATTATACCTTACTATTAAAAACGAAGAGCATATGCAGGTAAAATAATCAAAGAACCACTTGAGAAAGCTGGATCAATTGATTTTTTTAACAAAATAAATGAGCCCATACATAGATAATAGCAGAGAACGAACAGAAGAATTACTAAGATGCATCTTGTACCTTGCAAAGCGTACGTCCAGATGCTAGATGAATAGCCTCAATCCCTTCCTTTTCATGTGCAACAACAACATTAGGAACCCACCAAACTTGAGTATGGTTTGTGATTGTGGGAATATAAAGCCTGTTCAGAGACTGCAATAAGCCAGATGTTACATTCATGTAAAAAGTGGTGCAAAAAGTGGTGCAATATACGTAAGGGCTGTGGTACAAAGGAATATGCACTAGCTACCACAAATTCCAAAACAGAACGAATTATGAAGATAGAAATGTGCCAGTAAAAACTGATGGTTTTGGATAATTGTACGGTTACAGAATTACATATATCCTAGAGGCAAAGACTATAATACTATGGGGACTACATGAAGATGGAGTATATTAACCAAGCTAGAACCCAACAAAAATAATCACAGCGATATTAGCATCAGTTTACAGTTTTGCACCCTTAGCCAGATATCACTTATTTAATCATACAATAGACATGAATAGCTGTACAAGCACTCAATAAAAAAAAGTATACATGGTAAGTTTGGCTAATATGATTTTACAGCCATCTACAATATAGTTGTCAATTTATATCTTACTATTAATATATATAACTAGAGTAATGGCTCAAACACATTCATACTAAGGGGACTTCAAGATAACTGCACTTGAGGTCAACTTGCTACAAAGAGAAAATATGTGTATTTTCAAATTTACAGACATAAATTTCTTGTACCTTTTTTCCTTTAACTGACCCAGCCAGATCTGCAGCTTTCCCAATCGCTTTGGTTAATCTATTAGTATCATCCTTCCCAGGTGGATTATGTTCACTAGGCTTGTGCACGTTATTCATAAAAGTTTTTCCTTGAGTTTTCTTTAACTGTTTCCTTTTAGGCTTCCTAAAATTTGCAAGTTGTAGGGAAGTATCCTCTCTCCTATCCTGAAAAAGAACAAAAGGTCATACCTGAATTAGAAATAATCAAAATACAATAACTAAAATAAAAGATAACAAGTATCTAATCTTACCCAACGATGAGGCATGGCACCAAGAACTGATTCTCTGAATTGCCGGCATTCATACTGCCAATTCATACGACACATTAGGTTCCAGTAAGCAAAATAATACTATGTGAACCTACATAGCATCTCTATGGGTCCATGTTCAAATCAACGCGAGAAGTGGTAGCAAAAAATTTTGATATCATATTTTCTTTATCAAATTACAAGAATTGGTAAAGATTGTTATGTTCGCAAACTCCCAAGTCCAAACATAATCTAACATTTGTAAGCAAAATATCAGCAGCAGAACAGAGAACGATGGTTATAGTTGCTAAACAAGAACAAGATGATCATGAATTCATAATTGAAATCAAGCTAACAAAGAACAATGTAGGACAAATAAAGGACCAACTTGTTGTGAATATGACTTCTTAAAGATTATTTCATTATCAGGGTTGGTGGACATAATTCTCACCTCACCAGGATGGCGACTATTCAGGGCATGAACATCAAGCTTGTAATTGTGTTGTGGTATCATTACTGAAGCATCTGATGGCTGTGACTGGATGTTCTGTCATGTCGAGGTGAAAACATGACAACAATATGCATGTCAGTTCTCTGTTCATGCCTATTACAGCTTATTTACATGCTAAATCGCAACAGATAGTGCATATAAGTGTCAACACCATCTGACAACAGTGGTGTTAAATCTTTCCATGGTACATGGAATTGGATGCTTGAAGATGTGGCATACCTCATTCTTCCGGCTCCATCTCAATGTGCCCGTACGACCAGAAAAGGCATAAAGTGCAAAATGGCGTATGTCTACATTGCCGCCCTCTGAATCCTGCAGGACATTGAAGTGCCGGCCCAAAACAGCTTAGGTTTCTATCAAGTTATTATGGGGTAACATTTTTGCAGCCCCTAAGAGAGTACAAGCTAGAGGAATGGTAGGAATTACAAGAAAATAACCTGTTTATCGCTGGCACTTCTACGGTGCTCTTCCCTGCTGTGTTCAGAGGCCATAAAGTCATCGAAAAGATCTGCCGACTGATAAACAGGTTATGTTACTGTCTTAAATCAGGGTTAGGCAGAAGATGATTGATGACTATGATGATATGGGGGATAGCATACATGATGTTGCATCTCCATCCTCCCCCCGACTATGATGAGCCCAGCATCTCCATGCTTGAGTGTGTAATTCGAAATTGATATTGCGACCTCCCGATGGCGTGCGGCATGGGGGAAGTCGTCCTGGAGGTTGGCCTCCCAGAGCTTCTTGAGGTTGTGGTCGAAGCACATGACGGCCCACCCGGAGGTGACGACGACGAGGACCTGCTTGTGGACGTGGCCGGACTTGTAGGAGCGGTCGACGGCGCCGACGGCCATGGCGACGGGGCGCCTGCCCGAGGCGACGCGGACGTTGTTGGGGAGGAGGGAGATCTCGGCCATGAGGCGCGCCTCGCGGAAGTCATCGAGGGTCGTGGCGGCATGGTGCGCGGGCGGGGGCTGGAGGACCTGGATCGTGGCTTCGTGGGTGGGGAGCAGGACCTCGGGCCTGCCGTCCCCGTTGAGGTCGGCGACGAGGGGCGGCGGGAGGCGGTCGGCATCGTGCTTGATCGGGTACCCGTCGTCCGAGAGGTGGTACCACGCCTCCCGGAACGAGAAGTCGCCCTCGTGCTGGTGGTAGGAGGAATGGTTTGCTTAGGGTTTCGATCGTAGGGGAGGGGAGGGAAGGGGAGGAGAGGATGGGGAAGCGACTAACCTGGAGGGAGAAGAAGACGGCGAAGGCGGCGAGGAGGAGGATGCCCAGATCGCGCTTCCTCATCTTGCACGGCGGCGAGCGACTCCGGCAACCTCGACCGGATCTCAAGAGAGAGGAGAGGGCAGTGCACTAACTCTAGCAGCTACTGCTGCAGTAGAACGACGAGCCCATGGGCCGTCATCGTCGCCTTCCTATTACCTGGGCCCTCTTCGAATCACACGACTTCTCCAATGATGAAATCAAATCCCCTCCACAAAATGTTGAAATCTTCTCCCCTAATCTCCCGTGAAGAAAAAGGTGAAAGGAGATTCTCTCACAAAAATTTAAAAAACCAAGGTAATTGAGTATTGTAAATTACTTGAGTTCTTTTTTGTTATGTTCCAGAAAAATCTTAGGATTTGGTTTAATCTTCCGCCATCCTTATAATGGTGTGTAAATTACACATTCTTTAGCACTGCCATTTTTGGGGTTCTCTGATTTTCTCATGAATTTTGTATAATATTAGTACTAAAGGATTTCTTCCGTAAGTTCAGTTTAGAGAAGAGGATTGGCCTATCAAGTTTCTTTAGTTTACATTCACATTGAGTCAACTCTACACTACGGGACAGTGCCAATACACCGACGGCAAAATTCGGGACTGTTGTAGTAGATCCCGACATGCTAACCCATAATGCAAAAAAAAAAAATGGTCTACGCCGACGGCAACCCCGTCGTCCTATGTTTTTCTTCTTCCGTCGTCGTATCCTAGTTTTTTTTTTTTGACTTATTCACCATTTTGAGCATAACTTTTGCATTCGAACTCGGATTTCGACTTTCATTAGCTCGTTTCGAAAAGAAGGAACGGATCTACATCATCATGCATATTTTTCAAGATACATACTTAAAAAAATTCCATGAGCAATAACGGAACAAACAAGAAAGGGTTAACCGTTACCGGGTGTAGACCTATAAGGTGGTTTTTTCTCTAGTGGGGCTAGGGGTTAATATTGATAAACTCTTGGTGTATTTGTGATGAAATAGATAGCTGTGTACCTAAAAATGATTTTTTCCAAAAATCATGAGCAAATATGAGGTGCCTGTAGTTCAAATTTGACCTGTTTCCAACTAAATCGGCAGAAACTTGTGTTTTTCAACAGAGGTGGATGGAAACATTTTCATAGGAAAAATTGGTTATTTGTGTATATAACATGGTCTAGTATTTTCAAAAAATGCATCTCGCAAGTTGCAACATATTTGTGGTAGGTCCTTCAAAAAAAAACAATTTTTTACACTCGAAAAATGGAAAATGATTTTTTTTATTCAATGAAAAGGAAAACTTTCTCCGTCAATATTATCCGTGCTTCCAAGATGCATGTTTGTGTGGAATATGGGCACGTCTAAACAAACTATGCCATGGATTTGTCCATAACACACGTCATTTGGCCTGAAACCCTAGAATGTTCGGAGTAGTGATACTCATAAATGTGTCCTTCATTTCTGATGTTCCATGTTGTTTTCATGTCATATGCTACATGTTTTTCTTACTCTTTATGCCATTTTTATCGATTTCCTGGGACTAACCTATTGACACACAGAGCCAATTCCTGTTTTCTGTTGTTTTTAGTTTCAGAAAAGTTGTTCTGGAAATATTCTCGGAATTGGAAAATTCGAAGCTCGGAAGTCTTAGAATATCACGGAGTCCCAAAGAGGTCCGGAGGGGGGCCACACCATGAGGCCCCCTCCCCCAGCTCCGCCATGGGGTGGTGTGGGCCCCTCGGGCGCCCACCTCCATCGCACTTTCTCCTATTTATTTCCAACGATGCGTGAACCCTAAAGATATACCAATTTTCCACGAAAAACACCCGAGGCCACCGTCATCGTCAACCCGAGATCGGGAGGGTTATGGAGTTCTACCCGGCACCCTGCCGGGAGGGGAAATCATCACCGGAGGGTTTACACCACCATGCCCGCCTCCGGAGTGATGCGTGAGTAGTTCATCCTTGGACTATGGGTCCATAACAGTAGCTAGATGGTTGTTCTCTCCTCTTTATACCTCATGTTTAAATCTCGTGAGCTATCCTATATGATCGAGATCATCTTATTGTAATGCTACATGTTGTGTTTGCTGGGATCCGATGATTATTGAATGTTATGTCTCTAGATTACCAATCTATCATGTTATCTTCATGTGTATGTGATACGTCATAAATGTATCCTTAATTTCTGATGTTCCATGTTGTTTTCATGTCATATGCTACATGTTTTCCTTACACTTTATGTCATTTTTATCGATTTCCCGGGACTAACCTATTGACAAGATGCCATAGAGCCAGTTCCTGTTTTCTGTTGTTTTTTAGTTTCATTTCTCTGAATAGGAAAATTCGAAGCCCGGAAGTCTTAGAAATTCTCGAAGATTCCACGGAGTCCCGAAGAGTCCCATAGGGGGCCTACAGGGGGCCACACCATAGGGCAGCGCCCCCCGGGCCTAGGGTGGTGTGGGCCCCTCGGGCGCCCACCGCCATCGCCCTTTCGCCTACATATTCCTCCCGATGCGTGAACCCTAAAAGTATACCACTTTTCCACGAAAGACACCCGAGGCCGCCGTCATCATCAACCCGAGATAGGGAGGGTTCTGGAGTTCTCCCCGGCACCCTGCCGGGAGGGAAAATCATCACCGGAGGGCTCTACATCACCATACCCGCCTCCGAAGTGATGCGTGAGTAGTTCATCCTTGGACTATGGGTCCATCGCAGTAGCTAGATGGTTGTCTTCTCCTCTTTATGCCTCATGTTTATATCTCGTGAGCTACCTCACATGATCGAGATCATCTTATTTTAATGCTACATGTTGTGTTTGCTGGGATTCGATGATTATTGAATGCTATGTCTCTTGATTATCAATCTATCATGTTGTCTTCATGTGTATGTTATTTATGATCTTGCATGCTCTCCGTTGTTAGTAGATGCTCTGACCAAGTAGATGCTAGTGACTCCAAGAGGGAGTATTTATGCTCGATAGTGGCTTCATGCCTCCTTTGCATCTGTGCTCGAGTGACAGAAACGTGACGGATGGAGGATGTGTTGTTGACATTAGGGAGAAAACAACGATGTTTACATTGTTTATATTAAACACTTTGCTTACTGCGATAATCTGTTGCTTGCAACTTAATACCCAACCTTTGTTTGGATGATATTCGAAGAGTGGATTATTAGTCATAGACACAGTTGGATGACGGTCTATGTATCTTGTTGTAATGCCCACATGAATCTCACAGTAATCATTTTGTCATGCATGTTTCATTATCTATCAATTTCCCAGCTGTAATTTGTTCACCACGCATGTTAGCTATCTTTTATGGAGAGACACCACTAGTGAATCGTGGACCCTGGTCCATTTTCTCATACTGATAATACACACACTGCTTCCACTGTTTTCACACTCCTACCGTTGTTTTCATATTGTTCTCATACTATTTTTCACACCATACATTTAACCTCTTAGTGTTCAGCAAAACCGGTGAGATTGACAACCTAACTGCTTCGTTGGGGCAAAGTGAATTGATTGTGTTGTGTAGGTTCCACGTTGCTACTGAACCGGTAGTGCGTCCTGCCACCGCAGCTGCATCAACCTTGGTAAATTTCTTGTCCTTCTACTAGTCGATTCAACCATGGTTTATTTTCTGAGGGAAAACTTGCCGTTGCGCTCTTCACAACCTTTCTCTTGGGGTTTACCAACGTCAAGGCACCATCAAGTTTTCTTGCGGCGTTGCAGGGGAGGAAGAGAATTTCTGAAAGGGGGGTCTCTCACCTCCAATCTCTTTACTTTGTTATTGTTTTGCTTAGTTTATTTTATTTTGTATTGCTTTCTTATCTTTATCAAAAACACGAAAAAAATTAGTTCTTATTCTAGGTGTCGCTTTCATCCTGTTTTTAGTCTTGCTAAAATGAGTGTTCCTGAAGTTGAGGTTCGTTCTCTTAAACAACAAGGGGGAGAAAATTTGAAAGATGCTTGTTATAGAATAAGCGATGCTCATCATAGATGCACTAAGAAATATTCCACTTTAATCCTTCTTAGGAATTTTTATGTCGGCATTACTAGCTGGTATAGGTATGTTCTAAACACTCGTACATGTGGTAATTTTCTGGGAACTCCTGCTTTGGAAGCCTGTAATTTAATTCAAAGTTTAGTTGGAACACCACCTAATAAGGTTGTTAAAACTGAGATCACTTTAGATGACATTATTAAAAAGCTAAACTATATGGAGAAAATTTTGCCAAATTTCCTTTATAATGCTAGCAAAGTTAATGAATCAATAGTAAGTATCAAGAAGAGAATCACTAAGGCTAGAAATACCCATGATATTTAAAACATAAGGATTGGTAAATTAGAGGAGGCTATGGAAAGTTTAAGCTCAACTTTTTCGTCGCTTAATCTTAAGAGGAAAAAATCTTCTATGGGAAAAGAGAAAAAAATTATGTTTGTCCCCAAGGTGCCTAAACCAAAATCCCCTAATGTGCTTAAAATTAATAAAACTTTTAGTGAAACTAAAAGTGATTTGCATATTGAATCATCTTCAGGGGTGTCTAAGGTACCAATTGCTACAAGTGGTGTTTTGGAGGAAATTATTGATTTGGATGCTTCTTCGCTTGAAAACACTTGATTCTATTTTTCTGGCCCTAGCTAAAAGGCGTTAAAGAAAAGCACTTCTTGGGAGATAACCCATGGTTTTATTTTTGCTTTATTTTTCTCTCTTTTCTTTGAATCAAGGGGTTTTATACTTATTTAGAAACTCCTTTTTATCTTTATTTTCATGTATTAGTTGTGCCAACTAAAGTTTCTAGCGAAAGTTGGAGTTGGTTTTGGATTTCTGCGCAGGAAACAGATTTTTGTTGTCCACCGTAAAATATTGTATAAATTACAGAAATATCAAAATGAACTGAAACTTTTTATGCTTATTCCTTATATAATTCTGAAACTTTTTTCGTTCTTTATGTTTTTCTATCTGAGCAACATAAGTGCCCCGAAAAAATTCGTCTTTACAAACTGTTCTGGTTTTGGCAGATTCTACCATTTTTCTTGCATTTGCTCTTTTACGATGTCAAGTGAATTTCTTTTCTTCACGAAACATCAGTGGCTATTGCTAATGTTTAGAAGTATCAATAGAACTTCTCAATGTATACTACCCGAACACTGTGGGTAAGACGGACAGGTATGTCCGACAAAAATTTTCGGAAGAGGGTGAACGAACTGGTTTCTACCGAAACACAAGACACGGAGAGCTTCGCAATGTATACTACAACCAATCCTCCTCCCAAGGTAATTCCTACTTTTTGGGAAAGACATGATTTTCACGCACAAACACATATTAAATGATTTTCATGCTTTCCAGCTTGAGACTCTTTCAGAGGATCGGTTGTCTAAGGATGAGTTGGCGATCCTGAAAACTCATCTTGCGCCCGCCGGAGGCAGGAAATGCAAGAAAAATGCTTCCATCCCAGAAGCTGTGAACATGGACGGTGTCCTTGTTGCAAATTCCAGGTATTCGTATTTCCGTTTTCATATCTTTTGATCCCTTAAACAGGCTTTTATGAATTAACCTTTGTTTGTTCTTTTCAGTCTCTCTCCCGCCTCTCTGAAGGGGAAGAAACTCAAAAGGCGAAAGGTGTTCTCTCATCGAGAGCCTAAGAAATCTCCCGCCATCGCCTCCCACACTCCTACGACGAATGTTTTGGGGGAAAACTCCATTACTTTGAAGGACGAGGAATTCCCCCTTCCAAGCCAACCCGGCCGGCCTGATACATCCATACCGGATGTGCGGGAAAGGGCGGATCATACCCAAGAGGCAGGACCGTCTTTCGTCAATCTTGACGAAAGCGTTCCTTTCTTCGAGGGAAGCTTCAAGATAAAAGAAGAATGCTTCGACGAAGACGATTATATGCATGAATGGGCTAAAAAGAACATTACGTCAAAGCCCCTCTAATATGTGCTTGGCAGAAAAATGGCGTTATAATCCAGAATAACTACACCTTTTCCCCTCGGCAGGTCATAAATGATGGCATTTGCCACATGCGGATTTCTTTCGAGGAATATAGCAAACAGTTCTCCAAAATGTTTGGAGGCCCCAAAAGGATGAGCCAGGTATACTCCCAGCCCCAAGCATTAATCTGGAAAACCTTTTCTTGTTAATGCATTTTTATATTGTTTTCTTCCTTCGGCTTAACATCTTTTATTTTCCGTGTTTTCATAGTAAACTTTAGAACACATCAACAAAGAAGTGCTCAAAAAACTTGCCGTGGAAAACAAAGATGTGCAAATGCTCCTCAAAATGACGGAAGATAAGGAATCCAAGCTTTGCAAGCTTTGGAGGCAACCGAAGGAGCATGCATGTAAGTATGCTTTAGTTTTTTTTTATTTAACGTATCTTGCAAGTTTTAATCTTTCACGCTAATTTAATTTTTTCGCCTTTTCAGCCTTACTTGCTGAAGCTAAGAAAATTGCAGCGGGTGCCGAAAACGCTCCTCAGCTCCGTGAGGAAAATCTTCAATTTCATAAAGATAACATGAAGATCCAAAAGGATCTAGCTGAAAGCTGCAAGGCCTTGTACAATTTCGAGGCTCTGCTCAAATCTTAGAATAAGAAAGGCGGCTCCATCATTCATGATTTGGAGAACACTCTTCGTGATCGCCTGGAAGAAATCGTAGAAATTGATCAACATATCCTTGGTATGCTTTTTCAGCTTTTCAGGCTTTTCTTTCATTTTCGAACTACTTATCCTTTTCTAGGTTATCTTACTTTGTGCTCTTTCATACTTTTTAGTCGAAGATGACCCCGCTGCTCGAACTGATCGCATCTGAGCCTTCGTTGGCTTTGTCGAAAATATGAAGAAATATGGAAGGCGGCTTGTAAGCAAGCCTCTTGCGGATAAGAAGGATCAATATTCCGACATCGGGAAACTGCCGGCTACGTTTGACGAAGTCATTGCTCAGTGTCAGTCTTTGGATAGAGTCTGCTGCTCGTGGCGGGTGCGTATGGCCCTTGGGCTTATGCAGATGCACTATCATTCCGCCAAGTCTTGGCGCATTGCAACCGGCCTTCCTCAAGGATGCACCGACGCCCAAAGAGCGGATATTTTCGATTCTGTGAAAGGATTTGCATCGAAGATTGCTAGGATGGTCTCCACCGCCACCTTATACGTGGAAGAAGAAATTCCTTCTACTCCGGAGAATCCGAGCGACAGCGATGATAGAGACGATGACGACCAAGGCGACGAGTAATCCATGCCCTGCAAGTAGCAGAAGGCGTAAATACTGCATTACTGTATTTCAATGTAATATTCATTATGTAATGCATTCCACACGCCTATTTTGTATGAACAATTATGCCTTTGCGAAATTATCCTTGCAAGAGAATGTGCCTCCATTCTTTTAAATTCTCTAGTTTGTATGCTTTAACCTTTCCTAGTGTTTTAGCGAATCCTTACATATGAAATCTTCAAGCCGAGCAACCTGGTTATGAAACCAATCAATCTAAGCTCGTAATCGTGAGTCATACTTTTGGCGCTTTAACTTACTAGTCCAGTGACCCAGCATATAAACTATCAGATAATACTTAAGTAAATGAGGAGCTAAAAAGAATGAACTCTGGGCTCCGAGGCAAAATTCGGAGTTTCGTAAGCATTAAGGCTAAAAACATTCAGTTTTCTTAAATCCGAGCACACGGGGAAAATTCGGGTTAACATTGAAGCAAACTGAAAGATAATTGGGAAATAGAAAGGTCGGAATATGTTAAATGGTAAAATATTGAAAAAAATTGCATGCATTTCTGACAGACTTTATTTCATGATCTCAATAATGTTTAGATAGAATTGGACCAGGTTTAGAAAGGACGTAACTGTTCGATGTTGCATGGCCGTTTTGTCTCATCTAACTCTAGATATATGTGTCTTTTCCTTTTGCGATTCTTATTTTTCGGGTCTTCTTCAGCGTCCCAAATATCTACAAGGTAGTATGACCCTTTTTCATAACTTTGTTAATGACCAAAGGTCCCTCCCATACTAGGGCTAACTTGTGCTTTCGTTTCTGCACACTTCTTAGCACTAAATCAACTTCTTTGAAAGAACGGTGCTTGATTTTCCGGCAATTATATCGCCTCAAAACCTGCTGATAAATGGCAGATCTTTCTAACACAAGTTCTCGTTCTTCTTCCAGAACATCGATGACATCATGTCCTGCAATTTCGGCATCCGCTTCAACGTATGCTTGCGCTCTAGGGCTATCATCGATCATTCCGTAGTAAGCATTGCTTCTGCCCCTTAAGCTAGGAAAAAAGGCGTCTGCTGTGTTGATCTATTCGGCGTTGCGTGTATGCTCTAAAGCACGGAAGGTAACTCCTCCACCCATGCTCCTGCTGCTCTGTGAAGAGGCGATTCAAGTCTTGGCCGTATTCCTTGCAGAATTGAACTATTCATGTTTTCAACTTGTCCATTGGATTGTGGATGTGCCACTTATGCTAGATCAAGGCGAATTCCATTTTGCTTGCAGTATTTTGTCCGCCTCCAATTGTAAATTTGTTTCGTTATCCGTGATTATACTGTATGATACGCCATATCATGGCTATGTCAATGAAGAAATTTCTGGCTGTCACACCGTCAAGTTTTTTGATGGGTTTAGCCTCCACCCACTTGGTATACTTATCTACTGCGACCAGTAGATGCGTTAATCCGCCTCTTGCAGTTCTGAATGGCCTCATCATATCTAACCCCCAGACCGAAAATGGTCATGTTATGGGAATGGTCTTGAGTGCTTGGGGCGGCAAATTCGTCTGCTTGGCATAATACTGACATCCGGCACATGTATTAACTATGTGTTCTGCATCCTTCTTGGCTGTGAGGCAGAAAAACCCTGCCCGGAATGCTTTATGCACAATACTTTTGGAGTAAGCATGGTCTCCGCAAATTCCAGCATGAATTTCTTGTAGAATTTTCCGTCCTTCTTCTGGTGATATGCCTTGCTGAAAAATTGCCGCAGTGATGCGTTTATACGAATAACCATTAATTATCATGTATCCTTTGCATCGGTGTTTTATCTGTCTTTGCAAGACTTCATCTGCTCCATCCTGGAATTTTTGATCAACTAAGAAATCCAGGTATGTTACCGACTAGATATGCATACCCATGAAACGAAGTTTGTCAAATGCATAAAAAACTAAACACGACAAAGGTGAGGCGAAACATCGAAATAAAAATATAGGTGAAGCAATACAGAATGGTGGAAATCCTGAGAAGGCTAAGAACTCCGGTAAATCTAACAATGGAAAATTAATAAAGAGTAGACGAACACTTGCATGAAGGAAGTATGATATGTAGAAGTCAAGGGTACATATCATGCGACTGGAGCTATAGCCAGCGAAAAGAGGAACCTCTACGAAAAGAGGAAGAGCTCTGCAAAAGCATGGAGAGCAGAAGGTCATCATAGGAGGAGAGCCATTGAAGAAATGAGCATGAACAAAGAACGAAGAAAGTTGGAGCAGAGCAAATAAACCAACATAATTCCCAGAGGACAAATAATAAAGGTAAATCAAAGAACGAAAAACTGGAAAAAAGAGAGAAATAAACGCAAATTCTAAAGTGTGGCAAAATATCGAAGGCGACATAATGTGGGACTGGTGCTATAGCCTAAGGAGAGATGAAACCCTACAAAAGCATGGAAAACAGAAGGTGAGCACCCCAGGGGGAGGACGCTAACGTTAGGAGCAAAACCAAACAATAGAAACCCCAAGAAGGTCGAACGCGGCCAACTTCTAGATGAGACATGTTCCACATGGACAGGGAGGACGTCGAGGAGCAGGAACCTACAATGAGCGAGTGCTCGAAGCTAAAAAGACGGAGGAGGGTGAGATAAGGATGAGGGGATAGAGAACAATGAGAGGTCTCGGTGGTGTCAGGCGCGTGAAGAAGCAACGGGAAGCATGACACAAATCAGTGCCACGTGTGGCCTCTCCCTCGGTGATAGCGTGCGGCATGAATATGTACAAGCCGGTATTGCGTGTCTCCGGCCCCCTACACGAGAATCTTGCTAAATGAATGCGCAATGTACAAGGTTTTGCTTACCGATAGGAAAAATTCCCGAAGGGATTTTCGGTTACCGCGGTTACCGGAAAATCCCGATCGGTTACCGGACGAATTTGAAATCCAAAATTCATAAATTCAATTTTTTTTTTCAACCGTGACACGTTATAGAGAGTTTTCGTCAAAATTCCAAAAAAAATGGGGTTTTTTGTCCGCTATGACCATTTCGCGGGGGTGCTCGGGATGTCCGGTTACCGTAACCGGAAATCCTACCGGTAACCAAACCCTTGGCGATGTATCTCTCTATATCCTACGTAAGCCTACTACAACATAAATCTAACTTATTTTACCATTTCTTTACAATACAATACAAATAACGACATGGTGATCCATAGGCGCTTTGCAATTTATTTGACAAATCCATCAAAATACAAGCACAGTTAATCCAAGGAAAATGTGCAGATCACAAACCAAAAATATATATAATCAAGCAGCACACATGCGGAGACACGGACATCAAACAATTAATTTTTGGAAAGTGGACACCGGAAGGAAACTGCACACTCGTAATACTTAGCCACTCCTGCCTAGAATATTAGGATCCATCTTCTGCCTTGCAGCAGCCACGATGGTTGAAAGGCTCTGATAATTAGCCATGTCACATGCACTGCCGGTAAGGATCATACTCACTTCCAGGTCTCTCATATCCTCCAAGGCCCCTTGAAGTTTTGTGCTAGTGTTCTTGTTCTGGAATTCGGTCATGCAGTCCGGCTTGGTTTGAATCATCCATGTACATAAGTTTGTCACTGTCTTGATTATTATAAGATAATAAAATGAGGGACACTTCCCTTCCAATCTATCAACAGAGTGACCCTTGCACTGTTCTATTATATCATTCAGTTTATCCACAAACTCACCCATGGAAAGAGGAATGCGCGCAAGCGCAGTATCAAAATCATCTGCAGTGATCTCCAGTGTGTGAAATATCTGCAAGGCAAGGCCTAAAAAGGCTGCCAGAGATTTTCTTCTGGCACCTACGAGCTGAGCAACAACCGACAAATTGTCACTTGGAGAGTTTCTGTTAGAAGCGCGAGAGTGGCGAGCCTTGAGATTTATGTTTGCTGTTTCTTGCTGCACTAGATTTTGCAGTGGGGAACCCTCCTGATTAGTATTTTCTGCTTGTTCAACATTGCATATTAGTTTGAGAACCTGCCATGGCAAAAGACAAATTACTAAATAAGAAACTTCTTATTCTAAGAACAAGGATGCACGTGAAATAATTGAACGACAATGTAACATTAGGTAAAGAAGGAACAAATGGTCGTGCCCTATTCTACTCATGATGTGTACTAATCAAAAAAAAAAGGTAGGATAATATTCATTAGTAATTACTTCTTTTTCTATAACCAAAACTTTCAAGGGTCATGCCTTTTTGTTGGGTTTTCTGCTATGGAGTACAGATGGTGTGGGAACGAACTTTTGGGTTCCGTTTGGATTGCAAGAGTCCAAATCACGTGAAGAAAATATAATTATTTTTAAAAAAAAACTGGGTTTCCGTTTGGTTCTGCTCTATGCTATCCCCATCTTTAACTTATGTAGATGTTTGGAAATTTGATTGAACGAAACGGGCCTTCAAGGCGAGAGACACAAGGAAGATTAGGATGACGAATTGTTTTGTCGGATCAAACTTAGATACTAGATCAACCTAGTTCGAGAAAAAACAATTACAAATACATTTCAAACATAGTTCTAAGTTCTAACGAAACATTGCATTACAAAACACCACTGATTTGCAAATTTTAATGAAGTTACATCATTTTTAGCTTCTTTGTAATACTATTCACTCTTGGTCCAAATTTTGTTTAGCAAATAAATCTTGACAATAAACCATAAGTTTTACATATTTTCCATACTTCGAGTGTGTAGAACACATCTCCACTAGACATATGGCACTAAATAGTTGGTTTAGTTGACAAACCATATGTGGCTAACCAATATATTCCAACAAAAGGTATATTATTCCCTAAGATAACAATCCGCACATTGAAAATTAAGGTGTGCAAAGTTGACTGAAAGTTTCGATTACGCCCACAAATTTATGTTATATTTCCTCGTGTATTTTTTATTATATCCTATATGTGAAATGATGCAGATGAGAATGCATATATGAGATATAATATATAAGTGACTTCGCCATTCTGAATTGCTCTTTCATAACTATGATTTATGGAGTACTAATATATTATTGAAAAAATAAGATGGACATTTATATGTACTCTTACCTCATGGAGAATTGTTTTTACTGTCTCGAGGCCCCTCCTTTCTGCGTTGGAATCGCAATTCGCACAAAATTGTGTCAACAGTTGTGCTATGGAAGTTCTATATGATCCGTTGTTTTCCTCATGAATCATAGTTGTAAGCAGCTGAATAACTGAATTTTTTCTCCCGGTGCTAAAATTCATGATCATTGTACAATTGTGATTGTCCATCGCCAGTGTTGCCAATGCTTTCCCTGCAGTTTTCCTGAGTCCAATATCATTACCAGCATCAAAGAATATCTTCATCAAGACCTTGATGAATTCAGAAATGTCATAAAGTCTATCGATAGCTCGAATGGACCTATCCATATATAGCTCTGTAAGGATCTTTGTTGCTGGAACCTTTAGCTTGTTGTACATGTATTCCTTATCCATGATTGGGCGGATATCATTCATTGCTGTGCAAATATCTTGGCGTATCTTTCCATTGGTTTCATCTGTGCCTCTGACAAGGGTTCTCACCACTTCGAGTGCCTTCTCAGTTATTTCCATGGTGATACCATCATCGCTCGGGATATCATACAATTTGTTTTTTACCGGGGAAATGATCTTGGACAAGAGACCCTTGGAATCATATATTTGTTTGCAGTTGTCAGGATTAACGGCAAGCTTGGCAAGAATCAACATGCCATGGATAATTAGAGGTTTGCTTTCTCCTCCATTGGTTGGTCCCATGGTAGTGCTAGAGGATAGAAGAGTTCCCTCCTGGTCACTTGTGATGCCGTTTGTTGTGCCACTGGTATTACCACGGAACATAAGAGTTCCCTGGTGGCTATTTGTGATGTTTTGTGCTCCATTGGCAGCGCTGGCTGACTGAAACTGGTCAACTGTGACATCAATAGATGTGTGATGTTCAATGTTGACAATGGTAGAAGGTGTTGATATATTGGTGAAAAAGGGATCAATCATGGAAGATATGGACTCTGTTGCTCCTGATATGTCAGCCAGGCGCAAGTTGCTACCAATACGCGCCACAATTTCTGCGACGCATATTTTTGTCTGGTGATCTGTGCAGCTCCCTGAGGTAAGCATGTCAAGCAGGCTTGAAACAACGAGTGGTGAGGATTGTATCTGGGATAGTGTTCTGGTTCTATGGTCCTCTTGAGACGTCAACCTATGTATCGCCCAAACTGCTTCTATACGGTCTTCATTGTAGCCAGATTTTATCAGGTCTGCTGCGAAGGAAACCAGGTTGTTGTTGATGGTACTTGACACCCCATTTTTTATGGCCGTGCTCAAGGTATGGTTCATGTATTTGACAATCAATCCACTCTTGTCCTCAAGCCCATAGTCTGAACTCAGGAGGATGGCAAGATGAAAACGAAATTTCTGCACATATAACGAGATGATGAACAATCCACCTTGGAGAAGCACGAGAGCATAGAACAACATGAGTGCACGAAACACGTTGGAATTGTGGTGATGAGTCGACGACAGGAGGGCAAAGAGGCGATAGATAGAAAGTGATATACAGCCTAACCCTGCGATCATCGGCACGGCAAGGACCAATATTGCCAAGAAGCCAATAATGATCGCGAAATATTTAAGATAGTGAAGGATTTGTTTGCCGGTTGCTTGGCTCACTGGCCTTCTTCTTGCCAATTCGATGAATGCCGGTGGGACTTGATTGAAAAATTCTGCCTCGGGGCTTAGATTTATGCCCACCACCCTGTTAATCAACGACATGGGCAAACTAATTACTACTCTGGATCTATTTTCATGAGCGGTACGTGTCAAGAGAGGATGATCTGGATTGAGGAGCTACGTAACGTACCTGGCTGTCTCTATGAAGACGATAGCGGTGATGACCCAGAAATCAGTCCCCTCCAGAGAAGCCGAGAAACCGCCGAGCAGGACGACGGTCGCCCACACTACGGCGAGGGTACCGAGCCCCGCGGCAAGGATCTGCACGAACAGCTCGCATAGCATGCACACGTTAAGCCGCAGCTCCCGTCCTAGGGCCCAGTCTCTGCTCGTTGGCCGTCCCAGATTGAGCCCTCGAGCGCCTTGCGGCACCAAGGCTTCCACCACAGTACGAGTCAGGTCTGCCATTCTACTGTACGTTGCGGCTCCGATCAACCAAGCAGCTCTCAAGTGCTCTAAGGGCCTCTTTGGGATACTCACAGTCACAGGAATGGATTGCTATTGCAAAAACTATAAGGGCACTCTCTCTACATTTACATTTCTCTTCCCAAAAAGCTATAGGCATCAGTGTGTTGTGTGCTGCCGTGCAGTGCAGGGAAGAAGATTCTTTCTATAAGAGAACTGGAACCTAATAGAAGACTGGTATTTGATTCGATCGTGTGGGGAAAGGAAAAAGTAGCCAACAGATTAAAACAAATTAAAACACCAAACGAGCTGCATATGAAGCATAATTAATTACCATCACCTGTCAAAAAGCTGGAAAAGATATGCTAGAGTGGAATAAAGAACACCACAATCATCTCAGCATGCAAGATTGCTTAGGGTGCCAATGCAAAGCTATAGTCCCAGAGTCTGTTGAAAGTAGATATATATTCATCTCAGAGACACCGTCACTACCACTTTACTTTTAAGAAAAAGGCCTACAGTCCCGGTTCGCCAGGCCCATTAATCCCGTCCGGGCAACCGGGACTAGCTACGCGCGACTAAAGGCCCTCGCCTATAGTCCCGCCACTTACGGACCGGGACTAAAGGCACGTCCACGTGGGCGGATGGCGGAGCCGGGGGCGGAGGACATTTAGTCCCGGTTGGCCACATGAACCGGGACTAGATTTATTTCGTAATTTTTTTTAATTCATTTGGTTTCTAATTATTTTTCTCACATTTTTTCACTCTCTTTTTTCACTCCTTTTTTTCACTCTCTTTTTTTCACTCCCTTTTTTTAACTTTCGAGTTCCATCCCGTCCCGAATCCAATTGTTTCTCACGCATGTATGTGATAGTAGTATCATATCAATCTTATTAACATGTTGGTCGATGCCACATTTCTTTATTGTTTGAATTTCAAATAAATCTTTTAATAAACAAAACTAATGATGTAATTAATAATTTTGAATAAATAAATAAACATTAACTTTTAATTTGTATTATTTCTAAAAATACAAATAATATATCAAAAAATTAAGAAAAATAGAACTAATTCATTTTAAAATCTTAAAAATACAAATAATATATCAAAAATGAAGAACAATAATACTAATTCATTTTAAAATCTTAAAAATGAAAAGAATATATCAAAAATGAAGAAAAATAATACTAATTCATTTTAAAATCTTAAAAATACAAATAATATATCAAAAAATGAAGAAAAATAATACTAATTCATTTTAAAATCTTAAAATGAAAAAATATATAAAAAATGAAGAACAATAATACAAATAATATTCATTACATGCATAGAGTCGATCACACATAACACAAACATAGAGTCGATCACACATAACACAAACATAGAGTCGATCACATTCATAACATAGAGTCGATCATATAACACAAACATAACTCTCACAAAAGATATCCATTACATATATATACTAAGATACCCATTACATGCGCATATCGAACGCATACATCTATGGCTCCGCCGAGTAGATGCGGAACAACTCGTACGAGACATATGCATCTATGGCGGCATACTTGACGTTCGTCAAGTCCAGTGGGGTCTTCTCCCAATAACGGTGATTCTTCGAGGGAAAATCAGTCTTCATCCTGTCGTAGCCCTGGTGGATGAAGGTAGTTGCCATGACAGCCATCCCGGTCTTTGGCCCGTTCAACTGGATAAGATTCTGAAGATCAATGTAGTGATCTTCAGGTATCATAATACCAATGCGCATCAACTTCACACGGTCTTGCGTGATGTCAACGCTGCAAAAGTCAAACCCCATGTTGACAAGAAAATCAACAAGGGCCGGACAATGCTTTGAACTACTGCAACAACAAAAATAGGATATGTGTTAGATATGTTGCAACACATGTATTCTTCACATGCAACAAAAAAATCGAACATGCAAGATTGTACGTGTATGCTTTACCTTGACCATTGGAAGATCAACACGGACTGCTTGAACGCAATCTGGATGACGGCAACATCCCTCTGATTCGCCGTGTACTCTAGATCGAGCCCAAAGAACCGGTGTTCATCGGGAGATGCAAGATAGAGCTCGGTCAAATAACCAAGAGCCAAGGGCAGCCTCTCGGAACTGTTCGTGTAGAGCACGTCCAGAACCTTGCCGCATGGTGTGGGACCTTCGTATTGCTGCCAAACTTCAGCCATTGCGTGTGTGTGCTTGGTGGATCAAGAAGAGATAAGGAGGAAGAAGAGAGTACAGTACAGAGAGCGAGTGGAATGGCGCCTTTCTGCCTCGCTCGCGAAATAAAAACCGCCGCGGGGGAGGCGAGAAGTTTGATCTTTAGTCCCGGTTGGCCACGGGAACGGCGAATAAAGGACCAATAGTCCCGGGCGGCCAGGTCAACCGGAATTAATTCCCTCCACGCGCCGCAACGCGCTTCCCAACCCGCGACGTATGACCTTCTGTCCCGGGTCTCCTCCCGACCCGGGACTAAAGACTCATTAGTCACGGTGCGCGACGTTTGGGGACTGATGCTGGCGCACCGAAGGCCTTTTTTCTACTAGTGTAAGGGCCTCTTTGGGATACTCACAGTCACAGGAATGGATTGCTATTGCAAAAACTATAAGGGTACTCTCTCTACATTTACATTTCTCTTCCCAAAAAGCTATAGGCATCAGTGTGTTGTGTGCTGCCGTGCAGTGCAGGGAAGAAGATTCTTTCTATAAGAGAACTGGAACCTAATAGAAGACTGGTATTTGATTCGATCGTGTGGGGAAAGGAAAAAGTAGCCAACAGATTAAAACAAATTAAAACACCAAACGAGCTGCATATGAAGCATAATTAATTACCATCACCTGTCAAAAAGCTGGAAAAGATATGCTAGAGTGGAATAAAGAACACCACAATCATCTCAGCATGCAAGATTGCTTAGGGTGCCAATGCAAAGCTATAGTCCCAGAGTCTGTTGAAAGTAGATATATATTCATCTCAGAGACACCGTCACTACCACTTTACTTTTAAGAAAAACATAAGTACAACGTCAAGGATACACGGCTCATCTTTGGTTCCGGTGCCATTAGCTTCACCACATTATTTTGTACATGCATAGTAATTGGATGGCTTCATCTTTGTTCAAACATTCAGCGCACTATTTTTCTGCAACTTATTAGGAATGCCATTGTATTCTAATGTTTGTGTGCTGCTAGCGGGTCATTAATTAGAACATATTTTTTCAAACAACATATAAGAAAGCAACCCGCCACACTTAAAACTCGATCCTAAAGCTACACAAGCCTCGAAAGGAGATAATCATTTAGAAGGACATCAGTGTGTATGCACATTTTATTTTTTCCTGATAGTCTTTACGTTCAACTATAAGCAAGAACATATACCTCCACCACGAAACAGGATTTCGCACCGCTATATTAATATAGCAACCAACCGAAACAACCGACCGGCCAATGCTGGGGCAAAACAACACAATATCATGCCCAAAAGAAAACGAAAAGAACAAAGAAGAGAAAACAATACCGACAACGGCGGTTCAACGAAAACAAAGATTACTTGCAACCGCTGCACCCTCCTAGGAATTTCCACCCCGCTCCTAACATTCTGAGGCGCCACGCACCAAGTAGCACATCCAAGAAGGGAGCGACGACGACGTCGCTGCTGCCCGGACAGTTCCAAGGATTTTTCGGAACGTGTCCTAGGGTTTACCCCGGTAAACTGGTGGGTTGAAAAGAGGTAGCCGACGCCCTTAAAGAAGGATGGTGGCACCCCCAGGTGTCACCGCGTCAGTGCCGAAACGACGGGGATTTCTCCCGACCTCCAACAAAACCACACCACCGGACGCTCCAGAAAGCTCCACCAATCTCGCCATCCACCAATGCACGCCACCACGATTTTTGCAGTCATCTTCGTCGTCTCACCATAACCCAAATCGCAAGGCCGGTAGAACTAGGTAGAAGGAACCTCGGCGAAGGTCAGCGGTACAGTGGCACGCGGGAGGGACCTGCCTCCACCGCCAAACGGCAGTAGCCGACCGGATGCAGCCGCAGAGCACACCAGGCCCTTACTGGCCCGGCCGAGCCCAAAAGGGCCCGTAAAGCCCCGCCGCCGCACTGCAGCAAGGGCACCACCGACGCTGCCAACCATAGCACAGATCCCTACTGCAACGTACGTTCACCGGGGGTGTCGACTGGCGGCCCGCCCAATCCCAGATCGGGCCCATCTGGCTCAGATCTGAGCTTGAGAACACAACTGGCCGCACGCCGGCGACCAGCCGCTCGCACTAGTAGAGAAACCCTCTTCTGTGGCGCACCAAAAAGCTATTCTGTAGCGCACCCTGGGGCCACAGGGGTGCGCCACAGAACCCACGCCACAAAAATAATTTCTGTGGCGCACCCAGCCCGTGCGCCATAGAAATAGTGGATTCTGTGGCGCACCAAGCCCGTGCGCCACTTAAATAGTCGATTCTGTGGCGCATCCCCTACTGGTGCGCCACAGAATTAGGTGCGCCACAGAATTGTCCCATGGTGCGCCACAGAAACATCTGCAATATTTCGAAATCTAAATTGTTTCTGCTGTATACAGTTTGAATATACAGGAATTATACAGGAATTATACAGGAATTATTCACAGCAGTGATATTTGACAACATATAACATATTACTGATATTTTACAAAGTTACTTAATCACAATAGTGATACATAGTGCAAAGTATCGAATTTGTCTCAAAGTGATCACATAGTTAACTCGAGTTGTCAAACACATCATCATCGAACAATAATTGTCACCACATATAGTTACTCGAGTTGTCAAGTTACAAATGCCTAAGCTAAGATGAAATAGACTACAAGCACGGCGACGATGGTGAGCAAGAACGGTAGCTTGATGGAGGTCTTCATCTTGTTCATCTGTTTCGACTGGTGGTCCCTCCACTTCGCAACCGCCTCGTGTCTAGTCTTGTATCCTTTATAGCAGTTGCCGCTGAACTTGTCGACCTGTGCTTTGCAGTCCTTCCACTCGTCATAGACTCCTGGAACCCGACCCTCGAACACCACGTAGTACGTCATCTATATAGATAGACACAAAGCATATTAGTAAGTATAATGCAAAAAACAACTAAGTCATATATGTTCACAAAAAGCAACTAAGGAAACAAAAAATAAACATCATCAAAGATATACAAACATAAAGCTAGCTAGGCCTAAGTTAATTTAGAGCAAACTAATAGTAGCTAGCTAGGCCTAAGTTTAGAGCTAAACTAATATAGTAGCTAGGCTTATATAAGTTAAGCAATTTTTGTTAAACAAACTAATAGTAGCTAGCTACGCACACCTCGATCAACGATACCTCAACTGGAGCGGCGCCGGAAACGGCTTATATAGCTCCTTGGTCATCCACATCCTACGATTAGCCTGCCGCTCTAGGCGTTCCTGGATATCCCTCTGGCATAACCCTATGGGTTGGTGCAAGGACCCTCCCTTTTTGTTGACATCTTCAATGATTATCTCCGACAACTTGACTTTGATGCGATGAAAATCTTGTATAAGATCTTCCTGTGAGATTTCCCCCGCCATTTTGTTGGACCAGTCTCGGAGTCTAGAAGGATGATTCAAATTGTTTGCATCGCGGACAATCCCTTTGAGGTGATGGAGGGCATAGAAGGCCTCTTTCGTGCTCCAAGCCGGCTGCTTGATGCAGGGGAACTCGGTCACGTGCCTGAACCCGTATTTGCCAGTACCCGGCCTGATACATTCTTGTTTCTTTTGGAATGTGCCTCCATTTTGGGCGTAGCCATTGATAGCCTCATCGAGAACACCCCTTATTCTGGTGTAGTCTTTCCTCTTCGTCACATTCGACGAGTCGAAGTATTGGGCAAGTGACCACTGTGGGCAAAGCACGACGAGTGTGCAGTATGTGTCCCTGCTCAACACATGCAATTGAATCCAGGATAAGCAATGGATGAAATCTAGAAAAAAAACATTAGCTACGACGGTCGCGAGACTTACTCGGGGAAGACAGGCAAAAGAATGTCCCTCTTGTTCTCACTGTTTCTCAACATGAAGCTCTCGAGGTACTTCACTGCCTTGGTCCGTGTACTTGATCCTTCCTCCAGCTGGCTATCACGCATGTAGTAGGGATCCGCTACCATAACGTGAGGGGGTAACTCTCGCTGGATCTGCAGCTGAGCATTGAGCGCGTATAGGCGGACCAAGTTATAGTCCAGCCGTCTCGAGTGAAACAGACTGAAGATATCCTCATACGCTATGAAGAACAGTCCCGCGGGGTCTTCGTTGACGAAGTCCGGGCCCTCTGGCACCTTGACCGTGAACACAGGGTAATTTGGACACTTGTCTTGAAGAAGGAGACCCTCTAGCATCACGATAATGTTCTGCAATGTGAGCATTGGTCCAGTTGCCCCATGTATCTCGTCCGGACCCAGTATCGGTTTCCCAGCTTCATGCAAGCGGGTCAAGCCATCCTTACGGGGTCGTTCCACGGCGTCGGCCAAGATCTTAGTATGCTGGACCTTTTTAGCAGGTCTCTTCCTAATATTCTTGCTGGCGGTGGCTTGATCTGCTGCGGGAGCTGGGGGTGAGGGAGCTGGGTGCGGGTGCTCGGGACGACCCTTCGATTGTCTTATGCAGTGTGCCAGGGCTGAATACTGTACCCTCCGGGTAGGTCAGACGATGCGTGACTTCAGTACGTCTAGGTTGATCGTCGTGACTGCGGAAGGCTTCGTCGTCACGATTCATATCAGGCATGTACCTATCTTGGCTGTAGCCCGTGTTGAGGTAGGCATTGATGTCGACATTGTCATCGTAATGATAGTATTCGACACCGGCGGCTCCAGCAAACTGATTGTCCACGTCCTTTGGTGGTGACGGCGGCTGTGATGCCGGCGGCTGTGATGCCGGCGGTTGAGGCACAACTGCATTTGATGATCTTTTGGCCGGTCGTTGCGGCATATTTCCCAACAACACTTTGTGCCTTGTTGTGGTGGCAACAACCGCCGGTTCCTTCTGGGTGGTGGTGGCGACGAGTACTATTTCCTTCTGAGGGGCGGCGGCCTTGGGTGCAGTCTGGAGGGCTCTTTGCTTCGTGGGCCGGACGATCTTATTCTGCGGGGCCATAGGGGATGTGGCGCCGGTGTTGCGCTTGATCACAAGACCCCCCCAAGACGAATCTGGCTCTTCGGCCATTGCATCACCCAACTCGTGCACTCTCCAAGTACCAAGTTGTCCTCGTCGCAGCCTGGAGGTTGAAAGGGGGGGAGGACGTCGCGATACTCCGGCACTACATTGGCCAACTTCACCTTCATCACGTTCTCGTCCATTCGAGAGTGGTGCATAGTGCGTTGCATGGGTTGTATAATAGTGCCGGTAGCAACATCCACCAACTCTCCGCCGGGCACCACACGATGCAGGAGTACGCAAGGTTCGTCCTGTTGGGCAACATACCAGGCATCATGAGATGACAGTCATCTTGAGAAGGCGTAGTTAGATCACGATTAACTAATTAGTTACCTTGGTGATGGCGTCAAGCTCGGCGGGTGTCGAGACAAGGGCGACGGTGCCGGCGGCCGGCCCATCATTCTTCGGCATTGCTGCCGAAGGGGGCGGCGATGTGACCAGAAGGAGTGGCGCCGGCGTCTGGGGGGTCAGCTGTTGCGGCGGCACTTGCTGGTTCATGCTTGAGTTGCTGCCGACGAAGGTGGGCAGATGGATCGGTCCAATTTGACCCCCCGCATTCCAGGAAGCTATCCCCTCCATCAACCCAGCGGGGATGACTTCCTTGAGCCTCTCATCCACTAATCGGTTGAGCGTGTCGGGGTCCACCTCTCTGCTCTCAAGTTTCTTCTCTAGAGCCGCCATCTGCTTCTTCAGCTCCGCGACCTCATGATCATCCGTAGTCAATGTCGTCTTCCTCTTCTTTTTTGACTTGGCATCTGATGAGTAGTACTCAGCTACCTTCATGTTTAGCCCAAAGCCGGAGATACGGCCAGCTGACGTCGGCGGGGCATCCAACGGCCTTTTCTTGTATGCGTTCGTCGCTCTGTTGAAAGGCGTGTCCCACCGACTCGTCGACCCTTCGGACGAGTCAGATTTCCGCAACTCCCTCTCCTTCGGACAAAAGGAAATTAAGGTGAGCCCATTATCTAATTATTAGATCAATGCAATATACATGTACTTGAGATATATGTATCCTTACCAAATGTTTCTCAAATTCCTTCACGTCCTCGTCTTTCGTCACGAATTCCCCCGTCTTCCAGTCTAAGAAGTACAGGGATCGGACAAAGTTCCTAACTTGTATATCCGTGATTTTGTGCCAGGGGTTATCTTTTCCGAGACGTTCCATCTCGCGGTCCTCCTTCTCCCAAATAGGCTGTTTTCCTCGGTAACCACCGCTTCTGAGATGTTGGTGCCCTATGTTTTGGTCCCGCATATCCTGCCCCCATTTTGTCCATTTTTTACACTCCTCGGTGTTCAAGTACGCCTTAAATATCTCGAAATCTTCTTTCTGAAGCGTCGGGTCTTTTCGACTGATCTCCTCCCAGCTTTTACCTTTTTCAATCTTCTTCTTCACCCGGGATTTCCAGCTGCTCAACGCGGTGCTCATCTTCGTGATGGCTAAAGAGTCCACCATTTTGTTGAACGGCTCTGGGAACGTGTATCGCTGGTGAACCTTCTTCAGGAGGATTTCGACCAAAGCCTTGTTGGTGTCGCTTCTAAGGTCAATCGTGTTGATCGACATGCTTTCCCGCACGATGCACCCTAGCTGCATGCCGTACCCTGAGGAAACAGCTCGAGGCGCCAATGGTAGGCCACTCGGCGAGACCTCGGTGATTGTATCGGTGACGTTCGCGACCACTTGCGGCTTACGATCCTTCCTTGGGGCCCGGAGCTTCTTATTCTTCTTATCGGTCGTCGGGGCGGCGTCGCCGCTACCACCAGCCGCCGTGCGGTCAGTGCCGCCACCATCGGTGCTGTTATCCTGGTCCTCTTCCTCCAAGTACCCCCAATCAGGGTCCTCCCGGACCTCTTCCTCAATTCTGGTTGCAGCGTGGGCATCCCAGCCCTCTTCCTCGGCACCGGCTTCGGGCACGGACACGTGCTTGGAAGAGCCAGACATGTTTCTGTAATAACATTCAAATTTGAGTTTTTGAGTTGGATTTCAAATTATTCAATATAGACGTGCTTGGAAGAGCCAGATGAGTGATATCTCTGATTCCTTTTGGATTCTTATTTCTAATCAAGTGCTATCAAGGATTTGGACTCAGACAGGCAGTTCCACTGCCCTCTTAAAAACCCTTTACAAAGAAACTGTGAGGTGGAATTAAACATCAAAGCTTTAAAAACCATTTTATTTCCTACAACAACTTCCCAACTGCTGCTGGTTTGCACACACCTTTATATGTTCTGCATTGCACACACCCAAAAATACTTATGTTTATGTTTATAAACGGTATGAATACAATTGTGAATAAATAAGTGACCTATACAACAGGACAGAGAGTAGCATATTGCCGAAGTTCAAATCAGGTGATAGTCCTGATACATGAGTTTTGAAGCGTTTAGGTTGGTTTCTGCAGCGATTTGTCAAGCAACAAACTCAGTGGATCAATTCCTGCAGCTCTACTACAAAAGCATCGAAGTGGCTCTCTTGTATTAAGGTTTGCATAGCTAACTTTATAGGCAGCATTTCAAAGAAATAGCTCGATAATTCAATTGTTTTTCTGATAAAAATGTATGAGCCCACAGTTCATCCAATCCATACTCCAAAGAGATTATTAGATTGTGAAATTGTTCCTGTAGGATCTTATGGTCAATAAATTAGAAAGGAAGCAACATGAACTACTTGACTTAAATAAGTACAGTTACCGCATTTTTCTGCTCTTAATTCAATTGTTAATGTAATGCAAGGATTGGCAACACTGAAAATATCTGTGACTATGATGCTTCTACATGTGCTCAAGACGACAAGGAAAAAAACAGAACACTCATCATTGCAGTAGCTCTTCCAATAGTTGTAGTTACTCTACTGTCTGTGGCAGCAATTCTTATCATTCACAGAAGGAGAAACAAACAAGGTAAAATTCATCAAGGAAACCACTGAATCAACAGAAACTATAGATCATGTTGGGAATATGCCCTAGAGGCAATCATGTATGATGTTATTCCCACTGTATTCATAAAGTTATTAAGTTGTCCTTGTATTGAACATCTGATATATGTCATTGAATATGTGATTCGATTGTGGAACTATATATTCATGTTGTTCATACTAGATTGTCCTTGGTCATTTAGGTTGTGTTGGACACACACCCTAGACTAATGTGAGTGTTGGCTGATGACACGGTTCCACTTGTCATGGGCATGGTGATGCCATTCCAACGTTCACGGACTTGGCTAAAGAGTTTAGCAAGTCGGACTGACCCACATTGAGATGCAACGATCAAGTCGTCATTTGCATGTCTCAATCAATGTAATCCTTAGACCTGAGGTTATCGCACAATCCGAGTTGTTGATCACCGACTTAGGTTCTGTCAAACGTTGTTCTGTGACAAGACAACTATAAAGGCAGAGTTCGGGTCGAATGAGAAGCAAACTGCGTGATGTGGATAATCAAGATGGGATTTTGCCCCTCCGAATGGAGAGATATTCTCTGGGCCCTCTCGAGTGATATGATTCAGGAAGCATGGCCATGCGCGACTCAGTTAAGTGTTAACTGTGTCGGTTGACTAAGAGTTAGTCAGATGAATCACATATCACAGATCGAGAAGAGAGTTGAGCTATTTAAGGGATGACGATAAATCGCCTATAGCTCGACAAGGTATATCGTGAGGGAAAAGGGACTAAGATGAATATCACATTGAAAGGTATATCGT
Organism: Alopecurus myosuroides; assembly: GCA_028641055.1. NCBI lineage: Eukaryota > Viridiplantae > Streptophyta > Magnoliopsida > Poales > Poaceae > Alopecurus > Alopecurus myosuroides. The sequence goes on from CM054063.1 coordinate 26,729,652, forward strand.
CATGACTCAATGGTACTTGGGAGTCGGCACGTTCTGCTAGGAGCCGCTACCGATTGATCGATTGGGAGTTGGACTCCAATCGTGTCCAAGTCGCCATGAGCCTGCAGGGTCGCACACTTAAGAGCGGGAGCAAGTATTGGTTGGGTTGGACCCGAACCGGAAATGGACTGAGTTAGTGAGTCGGACTCACAGAGGGAATGGGCCACAAGTGTTGTGCAGCCCATTACCATACGCTATATAAAGAGGGGCGCAGGTTGCCCAGCGGGCACGTTAGTCCACTCTCCCATGCGTTGGGAACCCTAGCCCCACTCAGTCCAGCCGCCGCACCAGACCTAGCAGTCCGCCGTCGGAGCTCCTCCTCGTACGTGTGGATACCGGCAGAGGTGTTGTACGTTCAGCACTTCGACGTTCGAGGGATTGGATCGGCCGGACAGGATCGTGGGACTGCACTGCCCCGACCCGACGCGCTACATCGATAATCCGCACCTGCGCGTCTAGTGGTAATACTCGTGGCCTTCTACCTCGGCTAGATCTTGGGAGCATTGCGTAGGAAAAGTTTTTGTTTATCTCTACGCGCCCCAACAGATCATTCATATAAGATCAGGTTTGGTTGCAGATACATGGATGGCAAACAACGGACGGCTTAATAACCCTAGGGAGAGGTCGGACATATTTGAGAACAGACAGTTCAGTTACAAGGAGCTCAAGCTCAGAACAGCTAACTTCAGAGAAGAAATAGGGCGAGGAGGATTTGGTGCTGTTTTTCTAGGTTATTTGGAGAATGAAAATCCAGTTGCTGTGAAGATCCGTTCAGAAACATCATCTCAAGGGGATAAAGAGTTTCAATCTGAGGTAGGCTGTAAACTTGAGGCTTTTTGTTTGTTTTCTTGCAGCAGATGTTCTTATTGCAAATTGCAGGCTAAACACTTGAGTCGAGTTCACCACAAGAACCTGGTTTCCTTGATTGGTTATTGCAAGGACAAGAAACATCTGGCCCTTGTCTATGAATATATGCATGGAGGAGATCTAGAGGATCGACTGAGAGGTAATTTATTCCATCGCTGAAAAAACTCACCTTGAGGCTTTAGGCATCCCGCTCTCAGCATAATTGTACAAAAAATAAACTGTTTTAAGCAAAGAAACGCTTCCTAAATAGCACACCTGTTTAACAAATGTGTCATATACCGTTTTCTTGTTAGAGTCTTACATATTGGAAACGGTGTTGCGATATGCAGTACGAGACAAAGTTAATATTTTTCTTAGTATATATATGAGATAAAGTTACTAATACTTTTAGTTGGTTTACCAGCTACTCCATGGAGCTTGTATCTCAGAGAATACTCTACCGTTTTGCCTCCAGGTCTTTTTTCTTTCTGCGTTTCCATCGCTTGCATTGCGTAAGGCCAGATCTTATTTTTTCCGTAGATTGCCAATTCTATAGAAGGTCAGGTAATGTCGGTGATGTCAGGTTCGGCCATTCTGGAAAGCAAAGCTAATCCTTGCTCTAGACAGCATGATCAGAGAGCTCTCTTCATCTCGTGGACAGTCAACATGTGTGTGGCCTTGCTAAACATGTGTGTGGCCTTGCTAAACTTGTGCTAATGTCGGTGATGTCTTCCAAGTGTTTTGGGCTTATAGATGTGGACTGTGCTAAATAATTGTAGATAATAATTCTCTAATTTTCCTTCATTACAAGCCATTGTTTCTTTTCCACATTATGAGTTTTCTTACACCTAAATAATGAACTCTCAAAAGCTAAGCTCCTAGTATGATGCATGGGAGTGGAGCATGCCTTATAACAATTTTTTTCAAAAGAAATATCTTGGCTTGGTTTAGCAGGTTGCAAAGTTGCAGCTGAAAAGTAAAATCTTGAAACAACAGTATTCCACAAAGATTGGGCATTGGGGAACTACCCCCATCAAGGCCAAAAGATTTGTAATCAGTCTGCTGATTCCTCTACCCCCATCAAGGCCAAAAAAGAAGTAAAGATTGGGCATTGGGGAACTACTCAACCCAAATAGTTAGAAAAATCCCAAAATCAAAAGCAGATTGAGTGGCAGAAACAAGCTAGTACCCAATGGTGATAAGCTAGCAAATGCCCAGCAAATTAATTGTTGCTCTGGATATCAATGTGTACCCAATGGTGATAAGCTAGCAAATTATTTGTTTCTTCAACACTAAATTCAGAACACCTCTGCCCAAATCCTAATGGTGATAAGCTACTAAGTATAAAATTCATAGAAAATTTGGGCATGACCTTTGCTAATTTTTCTATGTCTAAGAGTGTCAGAAATTCGCTCAGAAGGAAATGAATCAACTTCCTCGCGAAACATTGACATCTCAAAAAGAAAAACCTGCACAAAATGGAATCCAACAGTCTAGCTGTAAAAAACACTGGCATCTCTTTGAACTGGTTCAGATACATGGGAGCAATGCCACTGTAAACCTCCATAGATATTCTTACCTCAAAACACTTGATATTCTGTAAGAATCAGTAAAACTGACATCAAAGTTGTTGGGTTCCAGTGAGGCAAAATGTGGTTGCAGCTACTTGTTTAATCATAGGTAATAGACTACTATCTTTATTAATGTATTTTAGGAGCAAATTGATTGCTTTCAAGAAGCCAGTCACTGAAGCAAACAACCAGAATCATCAGAAACTAAGGATCAAACAAGCAAAACAAGCAAAACAGGGCAACCAACATCACCACATCAACCCTGTGCGCATGGATACATATATGTCTGTACCTAAACAAGCACTCATCTGTTCAAGTAGGAAAAAAGTGCAGTTTGTGTCTGGTTAGTTGCAGATTTTTGCATGGTCATTGTTTACTTTCGTGCTGTTTCACAATGTCCCAGTAAAAAACATAATGAAATATAGGGGTGGAGCTTCTGCAAATTCCTTTTTAACCTTTGCAACTCGCGCTAGCAAGATGGAATAGAAGACGGTGTCGAGGAAGACGTCGAGGAAGACGGTGTCGAGCGGCGGCGCTCGATGCAGACGGCGACGGCGCGGCGGCGCTCGATGCAGACGGCGACGGCGCGGCTCCTCCTCTCCTAGGTCACGGCGCGCGCGGTCCTCCTCGATGTGCTCCTCGATGCTCCTCCTCTCCTACCACCTCCACACGGCGCGCGCGGCTCCTCCTCTCCTACCACCTCCACAAGGTTCCTCCACGGTGGCGATCGAGCGCGAGGGAGAAGAAAGGATCGAGCGGGGATCGAGCGTGGTTCGTCGCACGAGATCGAGCGGTTACAGTGAGGGGATCGAGCGAGGATGCAAAATGCCGAAGTGTGGAAGAATACCAGGCGGGCGGGTCCACATGTCATTGGTCGAAAGCACATTCTGTGGCGCACCACGAGCCCGTGCGCCACAGAATTGTTAGAATTCTATGGCGCATGCTTATAGGGGTGCGCCACAGAAATGCTTGGGCCCATTCTGTGGCCAAGTGTACGGGGCCACATGTCATTGGGGCGTAGTAATTTCTATGGCGCACCATCAAGAACATGCGCCACAGAATTCTGTGGATAGATAAATAAAAACGCGCACGGTTGTAGTTTGACAAAACTGTGTTACTAGTGCAGTGGTTTGCTGTGATGTTCTCACCACCCAGGTTCGAATCTTGATATTCCCCCATATTTTTTAACATTTTATTTAATTATAATTAAAGAAAGAAAACAGTAAATTACAATTACAAAAATAAAACACACATTTAATATTAGAATATTTTTTTATATAACGTCTCACACACACATATGGTTGTCTAACATACACATGAGCATATTACATAATAAAGTCTTTTTCGTCTCGGTTCCGATCTAGCTTAATTAGCGTCTCTTTCCCTTTTTGTTGGCGACTGGATACTTTATACCGGCCACCTTGAGATTTCTTCGCGTGAACGGACAACCGTGTGTAGGTAGGGATGTCTTCCTTCTTACTTTACCAGTAGTAGGCATGTCGAAGTGCTTGTCGAACTCCTCCTCGATCTTCGGATCACCGTTCTTGTCCAAGTCTTCCTCGTTGGCGTCTCCTTCCATTCCGATGATGCTCCTCTTGCCCCTCCTCATGACAACACGGCTAGGCCTTGACGGGTCGGTGATGAAGAAGCATTGGTCAACTTGGCTAGCGAGTACCCATGGCTCATTTTTCGCGGATGCGTTCTTCGATTTGGCATCGGGTATAACCATTGTGGTGAAATACCGTCCTTCTTTCTTGACATTCTTGGCCCATCTCACACGGAACATTGGCACCACCGTCTCTCCGCAGTAGTTGAGCTCCCATATCTCCTCGATCTTTCCAAAGTATCTTTCTTCCACATTAGTCTCGGCATCGCCATATGATAGCATAGTTACTCCTGAGTTTTGATTTTCGCTACTCATGTCCTTGTCCTCGGTGGAGAATCTGTAACCGGAGATGTCGTACCCCTGATAGGTCCTTACGTTCTGCCCGGGGCCCTGTGATAAGATGTATATGAGTTTTTCATCTTTCGTAGAAGGCATTTTTCTCCGTGCTTCAATCAGTTGACTTTGCTTGAACCAACGCGTGAAGCCGGAGTTGTGCTCTTTGGTTACGTCTCCCATCTTCCCCGGCCCGCCCATTTCAATATAATTCTGATTGATTAAGCTTTTGTGCTCTTCCACGAAAGGCTCGATCAACTTTAAGTGTTGTAGCGCGACCCAGTGAGCACTATCAAAGTCATCGCGTCGTTTTTGAATGCCGACATGGACGTCGCGGCAGCCCTCGCGGTGACCGACTCCGTTGAGTCTGCCAAGGTGCGTCCTGGTGGACAAACCGACATCCTGATCGTCTTCGGTGCTTAGGTAATTGTCGCAGAAAGAGATGCACTCGTTGGTTAGAAATCCTTTGGCCATGCTTGCGTATGGACGGGCCCTATTGCGAACGTATCCTTTCAGGACACCATTCTGCCTTTCCATCGGCATCATGTAGTGCAGAAACGTCGGGCCGAGATGCCTGATGTCATCAACGACATGGAGAAGGAGATGTACACATATATCACAGAATGCCGGCGGGAAGTAAATCTCGAGCTCGCATAGTATCACCACGATCTCATCCTGTAGCATCTTGAGCTGCCTCACGCCGATCGATTTCCGGGTGATAACGTCGAAAAAGTTGCAAAGGCCAAACAACGTATCACGGACATGCTCGTCCATTATCCCTCGGATCGCAACAGGAAGTATCTGCGTCATGAGCACATGACAATCGTGAGACTTCATCCCGGTGAACCTCTTCTTCGCTAAGTCCAGATATCTGCTTATACTCCCTGAGTATCCGTGAGGAACTTTGACTTCTACGAGGCACCTGAAAAACTGCTCAAGCTCCGGCGGACTCAATGTGAAGCAGGCAGCGGGAAGCACCACGGTGTTCTTCTTAGCCTTTTTGCGGGGAGGACTTTGAGTCCCTTCCGTCTTATCCTCATCGTCGTCATCATCATCACTATCGGCGGGGACCTGTAGATTTTTCCTAATGCCAAAATGTTTTAGATCGTATCTTGCTTTCGGCCCATCCTTGGACTTCTCCGAATTGCAAATAGTGCCAAGCAGACTCTCCGTAACGTTCTTCGTAATGTGCATCACATCAAGGCTATGAGGCGCGTGGAGGACCGGCCAGTACTCCAAGTCGTGGAAAACAGACCTCGCTTTCCATACACTCAGCAGCGGCTCTGGCTTGGGTCGTTTCTTTCCCGGCGAAGGGCACTCGTCCCAATTTTTCAGAAGCTCGTCGATTTCTTCACCGCTCCTAGTGCGCGGGGCTCCATCGGGATCGTATTTACCATTGAACAACTCACCGCGTTTTCTCCACGGGTGATCCAGGCGAAGCCACCTTCGAGCCCCTGGGTACACGGTTTTCGAAGACCCAGGATCCCTTGGTAGCTGGAGATGCGGGGTCCCGTCCATGCACTTCACGCAGCCGCAGAATCCGTGGCCGACCTGGGCAGATACATACGCGTAACCAGGATAGTCTGTGACCGTCGTCAGCAACACGGCTCTCATATGGAAATAATCTCTAGTGTACGCGTCCCACGTACGGGGTGGCGTCTTCCACAACGTGTCTAACTCGTCTTTCAGCAGCCCGAGATACAAATGCATGTCGACACCTGGTTGTTTTGGCCCCTGGATGAGAATACTCAAGTGTATATACTTTTGCTTGGTGCACAGCCACGGGGGTAGGTTGTAAGGCCATACAAACACGGGCCAGCTGCTATGTGTGCTACTCTGGTTGCCGAACGGATTGAGTCCATCGGTGCTCATACCCAGCCTGACGTTCCTCGCGTCGCCCCCAAAACTCGGGAAAGCTATGTCCAATGCTTCCCACTGGGCAGCGTCTGCAAGATGTGTCATGATATAGCCCTTCTCCGGATCTTCTTCCGGCTTCTCCCTGTTTGCGTGCCATTGCATGAGCTTTGCTTCCTTAGGTTCCATGTAGTACCGTTGAAGACGGGGAGTGATAGGAAAGTACCATACCACTTTTCGAGGAATTTTCTTGTTGTTGGTTCCACACTTGTATCGTCCGTGGCCGCACTTCGGACATGTGATTGTGTCCTTGTACTCCCCCCGATAAATTACACAATCATTGATGCAGGCGTGAAATTTTTCGTGAGGTAGGTCAAGAGGGCACACGACTTTCTTAGCCTCGTTGATACTGCTTGGCAATGTGTTCCCCTCGGGAAGGCGATCGTGCCAGAATTTCAAGTTCTTGTTGAAGCTCGAGTCGGTCCATTTGTTTTGCGTCTTCATCTTCAGAGCAGCAAGCGTTACATGCAACCGCGTATCCTCGGGGCGGCACCCAGGAAACAACGGAGTCACCCCGTCTATCTCCATTTGCGCCAGTTTGGCTTTCTCCCTAGCTGCAGCTATGTCGTTGCTCGTCTCCTTAAGCAGCAGATCCTGAACATGAGAGTCCCGCAAGGCCGAAATTAGCGGGGTCTCCGTGTTCTCGCCTTCATCGTCATGTCGATCTTCTCCGCCGACATATCCTTCTTCATGATGATCTTGTTCGCCGTCATATCCTCGCTCGCCCTCCTCTTCGTGCACAACTTTTGCTGCCGGCGGTGCCACGTGGTTGCGGTCGTCAAAGAAACCGCGTCTGAGAAGGTGCTCCTCCAATTGTCCGGAATCAGGGTCAATCCAGCGCACGAGTTTGCATGATCGACACGGGCATCTTATCTGCCGCCTGTTGCACCGAATCATGTCCGCCTTCGCGTCTTTTTTGTATCTAGCGATTCGAGCAGAGCTCATTTCTAGTACCATGGTTGCCTGCACAGACACATAGAGAGCGGAAAATTAGAATCACAACATGCATGCATAGTCGCCGGAAAAATTCGGCATGACCTCTCCTATAAGTAGGACATATGGGGTGCAAAAGTTTGCCGAAATGGAAGTGAATCAACATTTCGGCAAACATCCATGCACCATGCCGCGCCCGCACGCTCGACAATCGATCGGTCCACCTGCACATGCATGACAAACACCCATACACATCGATCGATGGCCACACGAGACATATGCACCTCCAACTATACTCACCTAGTAGATCCGATACCGACACGCGAAAAGAGCGAGGAGAGGGAGGGACCGGAGTATAGATGCAAATAATTAGGCCCCCCCAACAACAAGAAACTTCACCAATAATTATACATCGAATAAATAGGTTCAACTACCTAAAAAGGAGAACTAAATGTGTAAAAATGGAGTGGAGAGAAGGGGGGGGGGGGGCGAGTGAGCAACATCCACTTGGAATGAAGTGAGTGGGGGGGAGAGAGGGGCCATCTTTATGTGCACAGTGCGCACAATTCTGTGGCGCACCACTATGGTATTCTGTGGCGCACTGTGCTGGTGTGCCACAGAAACACCATGTTCTGTGGCGCATTGCGCACCAGCACAGTGCGCCATAGAAGTTGCCCTTTCTGTGGCGCACGGGTTAGGATGCGCCATAAAACTATGGCCTCTGACACCCAGCCCAATGATTGGGGTGGGCCCCGCACACTTTCTGTGGCGTACATGTAACACATGCGCCACAAAAATGGGCATTTCTGTGGCGCACCCGTGGCCGTGCGCCACAAAATAATATTTCTGTGGCGCACCAGTTCATGATGCGCCACAGAATCCATTCCATAGAATGGCATTTCCCTACTAGTGTCGGGCCCAGGCCACCACGGCTCCCCGCCACCAACCGGCGGCGCCACCACCATGAAGACCACCCGCAACGCGCCGGACCGCAGTCAACCAAGGAGCACCGCCGCCAGAGGAGTCGCCGCCGTGCTCGGTCTCCCGCGCGCCGGGTAGAGGAGGGACGGCCGCCGCCGGCACCGCATGGGGCTAGCCCGGCGGCGCACGCCGGCAGCGGCCGGGAGGGTGCGGCAGGAGGAGGGACGGCGGGGGCGTTGAACTGGGGTTCGGCCCGGCTGCCCGCACGGGGGCGACTCGAGCCTAACGGGGGGAGGAGGGGAGGGGGAAGGAGAGGGAGGAGGAGAGGCGACGCGGCTGGCCGGCGGCGGCGGCGACTAGAGGTAGGGAGGAGGGGGCGGCGGCGGCTAGGGTTCGCTCGAGGGATTGATCTTTGGAGCTACTAGCACAATTACTCGGTGGTCACACGAGACAAGATCGCAAGAACATATACCTTGCATACACACTAATAAGAAAGGAATAAACCGCTAAACCTTCCGAGATACATGCATGCCCGTACAAAAGCCGGCAGGAGAATATATCCATCTAAGAAGGACCTCATGACATGCATGCACTTTTGTACACTCATCTTTGCGTGTGCACCAGAGGCGTGCAGTATACGTCTTTTTTTTACGGGAATATTTCGCCAGACTTTAAGAAAGGAACCATTGTAACAATGTTAAAGAAGGACCACATCGCCCGAATACTTTTATTTCTACTAATCGAGATGGTGCCATAGACAAAGACAATATTTCATGACTTCTAGAAAAGAACTGCACCGAGAAGTGCCGATGGACAAGCTTGTGTGTACAAATTGATTCGTTTGGCCGAAATCGGCTGTCTCAGAAAGCTATGTACCTATCTGAGGCGGTTGGAAGACACTCCGGGTCTTGGACATGTAAGTAAATCCCATGTACTCCCTCCGATCCCAAATAACTGTCGTGAGTACAACTCTAGAATTGTAGGTAGTACGCTTGTTTCTAGCAACAGCTTTTCCGGATCAACCAATATGCAAAAGGTCATGATGCTGCTCCCGTCCCAGGCTCTGCTCGTTCCAGGTAGAGCCTGTCAGCCCCGAGCTCTCAAACTCACGCGGTGAATATGATCAGAGGATGAACTCAACGAGATAGGGATTTTTGGTGCTGTGTAAATTGTCCAGTTTTTCTGATTCTTTCTCTGTCTATTTATATTCTGCCGTTACATGCGTAACTGAACTGCTAAAAATCAAGGCACGAACAGGGGAACAACGTTGACATTGCAATGTCTCCTGCACGTTTGCTTGCGCCAGCGTCGCGATCCTTTCTTCGTGCCATCCCACGAAAGAACAGGTCGAACACCTATTCTACTAAGAATCCTAGGCTAGGAATGAGTCGCAGCTCATCTTATTTGCTAAGAGCATGTCTAACAGACCCCTTATATTTTCGCCCCCTAAAACGCATGTAGAGGGCCCTGTATACGCATTTCGCCGGCCAAAAACTCGTGCGAGCTAGCAGACCCCCTACCCCCGCCCCGTAAAACAGAATATTCTGCTTTACGGGGCGGGGGTAGGGGGTCTGCTAGCTCGCACGAGCTTTTGGCCCCTCACAAAACAGGGTTTTGGACATTTTCATGCATAGCTAAAATCTTCACTGCCTCATTCTCTTTGTTTTTCATCAGTTCCTGCTTGCTACAGGTCATACCAGAGTGGTTTCTGAACTATTTTTGGAGGAAAGATACCAGGAACCATCAAACTACAAGCCCCTAATGGTATTGCATTAGATGTTGCAGTTAGGGAGAACATGAACAGAACAATTCTCAAGTATGGGTTCCCATACTTGAGGATTGTTATGTTCATGTTCTCCATAACTCCAACATCCAATGCAATACCATTAGGGGGTTGTACTTTGACAGTTCCTGGTATCTTTCTCCAAAATAGTTCAGAAAGCAAGCAGGAACAGGTGAAAAACAAGAATGGCCGACTTTCGGACAAACTTGAGGAAACCAGGCTATGCATGAAATTGCCATTAATCTGTTTTATGAACCTAAATCTTGCTTTGGCATCATTCGCAAGGATTGCTCATATTGGATACATCCTGTGCGATGGATCATGTATTATGCCAAGATTCAAAACAATGCCCTATAGTAAAAAAAAATATCTACAGGTCATACCAGAGCGGTTCCGCGGGATGCATATGCGGCCCTTCGCGGAACCCTTCCTCTGATCTAGCAGCTTCGCTCGGTCCTCGAGGTCCTTGATGCGGAAGATGTACTGCATCATCTCCGGCAGACATCTACGGCATCGCGAAGCCGAGATCAGGCCCCCGCGGAACGGCCCGGCGAGTACTCACCGTGGGGAGGCGGCGGAGATGCAAACGGCGCGGCGAGTCGAGGGGCGCCGAGGTCCGCTGGGGGCCCGGCGGGGGTGCGGTGCCTCGGAGGCGACCGGATCTACGGGGCGGCGGCTGGCGGTGGCAGTATTCACCACCTCAGTCATTGGTGGCGCGCCGTCGGCGGTTGGAGAGGCTTGCGAGGAGTCCATGGCGGCGAGATCTGGCGCCGCGGTGGCCGGGGAGGGCGAGGAGGCGGATTTCCGGCGGCGGCGGCGGCGGTTGGGAGCTTCGCGCGCAGTGGGGGAAAAGGTGAGGGGTTGGACCTCTATATCTCCTCCCGACCCGCACATGTAGGGGTCGACGGGCCGCCCCCTACCCAAACTTGTAAAAAATCGTCCGGGGTGGTCCATTTACGGGGCGTGCTAGATGGCCGGGTAGAGCCCAAACCCGTATATCAGCGGTTATTATACGGGTTTGGGCCATATAGGGAGTCTGTTAGACATGCTCTAAGGAAAAACGAACACTAACTAACTGAACCTGACCAAGTTCAGTCTAACACTTTACTGAAAAAAGAGAGCCTGGATGAGCTACTGAAGCCGACAGAGCTTTCGAGCCCACAAAAGCATCTTCGTCCTCGCGGAATCGTGCCTACTGACCACAGCACACATCAGACGCAACGTATGGATGCCCATTTACGGACACTGCAACAGGGCTCTGTTTGTGCCAGGTTGTGGCCAGCATCCCTGAATTTTCATCCGTAGACGAACTAGCCATGGCCGCAGCTGGTAAGAGCAGATGGACACATAATTCTAGTGTATTGTGCATCTTGCTGGACGCGAGCCGGCTCGGGCCAACTCGGGCCGAGCCTGGCGAAGGCTCGGGCTGGAAAGGGCGAGCCTCGAGCTGGCTCGGAAGCTGCCTCGAGCCGCTTCCGTTGGCTCGGACCGAGCTAGGCCGAGCTTCGGGCCAGACGAGCCGGCTCGCGAGCCAGAAGAAAAACTGCAGGAAAATGGTGCCAGTGGGAGGATTCGAACCTGCGCCTGGTTGCCTGACGCACTGGGAGCTCACCACTAGGCCACTTGATGGTTCGTGTCTGTATTAGCATACGACTGATTAAGTTGTTCACTTTTTCTGTATGGTTCACATGTTTCCAGCGCTCGTTGGTGTACTGATGCTGTAACCAAATCGCAGGGGCACACAGAGCCCAGGTAGGACATGTCCTACCTACGTTTTCATCCTCTTTTAGAAAATTGTACATAGCAATTGAGCATCAAATCATTAAAAAAAATATCAATAAATTCACAACATGGTATTGGAATATAGATGAACCCATTTTCATGATTTTTTTTGATAATTGTGGTATTTTTTCATCTCTAAAAAATACAAGCAATTTTGTGCATTTTGTCCATTCTTGCACATATCACAATATAGAGCAACATAGAAGTGGGCACAATACAACATCGGAACGGTTACAACATAAGTTTAAGTTTGCACAATTACATATAGATAGAAGTAGATCAATTACATATAGATAAAAGTTCAACTCCATTGGACAAGTTCAAAATATAGCAACTTTCATCTTCAATAGACAAGCAACACCAACATGACATGAGAGCCTACAAGAGAGAAATAGTTAGGTGGATGATTTAGTCATATCAAGAAGTGAAAAAATCATGTGACATGACATTTACCATTAGTTGCTATTCACCACACTTGTAGGCAACACAATTGTCTCCATATCTTCTTCCGCATCATTGGTGTCCCTCTCCTAAATATGAGAAAGTTAGAGGAGAGGAGCAAACAAGAAAGAATTGAGCAACAATAAGAGAAGGATATGAGAAACATACAATCAAATTCAAGTCTCTATGGGCACCCTTGATATAACTTGCACCACATACCAAAGCTTCCACCATTTCCGGTTTTAGAGAACTTCTATAGTCATCTAAAACCCTTCCACCGGTGCTAAAGGTTGATTCGGAAGACACCGAACTAGCCGGTATAGTAAGGAACCGTCTTGCCATCTTTGCCAACACCGGGTACCTAAGTGAATTCACTTTCCACCACTCAAGCAAGTCAAATTGTGGACCATTCTCCTCACCCGGGTCTTCTAGGTAGTTCCTCAATTCACTCTTGGATGCCTTTGGTACGGTGTTGGACCGCCAAGATAGAAAGTCACCATCCGATGCGGGCATTGAATTAGTTGCAAGAGACTTGGATGATGATGGGGCACTTTTGTTGGATAGCTTCTTTTCCTTGTCAAACTTCTCAAACAAGGTGAACAACTCATTGCGCACTTCCTCCGTCTCAATTGTAGCCCTCTCCTTGTCATAGAGCTCGTTAAAAGCCCACTCTATATACAACAACTTGTACCTTGGGTCTAGGATAGTAGCAAGCACCATGACATTGTTCTTTTCTTCCCAATATTTGTTGAACTTATCCATCATTGCTTCTCCCATTGCCTTGTAGGTTGCATTTTTATGTTTCATGGCTTTCACCAATGAAATCTTAATGCTCACAATATGAGGGTAGAATATGTTCGCCGTGGGATATAAAGAGCCCGAAAACGCCATAGTGACTTGAGACAAAGAGAAGAGCATTGGCTTAATGAGCTCAAATAAATCCCACTCAACATCACTTGGAAGCCATTGTTGGTAGTGGCGGTCGGAAACGGCATAGCTCTTTAGTGCCTCTTTGTATGGAAGACCGGTAGCTATCATCTTGTAAGTTGAACTCCATCTTGTAGAAACATCTAGTGTCAAGTGAGCACCAACATTAAGATTTAGATCTCTACAAACCCCAACAAAGCTTTTCATGCGAGAAACGGACTTCTTGAAGTACTTCACCGTCTCCCTTAAGTTTGATGACAAAGTGGTCATACAAGCGGTCCCATCTTGCACCACCAAGTTGATGATGTGTGCACAACACCGAACATGGAAATAGTTACTCACATACACTTGGCTTTTTCGGAAATCAAACTTTGCCTTCAAATCCGAAATAGCCACATCATTGTTAGAAGCATTGTCTAGTGTGATGGATATTACCTTGTTCTCTATCTTCCATTCTTTCACACAATCCCAAAGAGCATCCGCAATGACATGACCACTATGTGGTGGCTCCAACTCCATGAAAGCAAGCACTCGAGTTTGCATGTTCCAATTGGCATCTATGTAGTGTGCCACCACACACATGTAAGATAATGTTTGATTGCTAGTCCACAAATCCGTAGTGAGACTAATGTACTCCACATCCTTGAGTGCTAATTTAAGCACCTCCTTTGCCTTCTTGTAAACCCTCATGCACTCGGCTCGAATTGCCTTTCGGCCAATGGATTGGTAGAGTGGATTCAAATACTTCATCACAATGTTGAACCACTCATGTTCAACCATCCGGAATGAGTACTCATGGACCATTATCATCTTAGCAATGAGCTCCTTAATGATTGATTGCTCAAAGCCAATATTTCCCATGGGAGCATTTTCACTACCATTGATTGGCTTGAACCCAAGACGTTTTTGCATCTTTACCCTCTCAATACTCCTTATGCGATGCTTGCATTTCTTCCAATGCCTATTGAGGGTTGAGGTGCTTGAACCTTGCTTATATGCATAGTGCTTAGTGCAATGGTTGCACCTTGCCTTCAACACCTTCGGACCTTTTGGATCTTCTTTTGTGTGCACCATCACCTTCTCAAAATGCTCCCAAGCGGGAGAATTCTCTATGCATTCTTTTGAACCCTTGTCTTGTTTCTCCTTTTCTTTGGCACTTCCTTTATCTTCTCCCGAACTAATATGCAATGCTTCTTGCTCAACTTCATCATTTTGACGAGAACCTAGAAAATCATCCTCGGACATGGTGTCATTGTGGTCAAAAGTGTTGTCATCATCCTCATCATCATCTTCATCGTGAACGGGGAAATACACTCCATCATTATCCTCCTCACATTTATCTTCATTTGGATCAACATCTTCGCTATTTTGCTCCTCAAAATCCATCTCATCCTCCTATTGGAACAATTCATAAAAATGACAATAAGAATAGACAATTGCATTCAACTAAAATAGGCAATAAGCATAGACAATTTTTGCATTACCAATTCAACTACTCTTCCAATAGGATTTTTTGCATTTCCAATTCAACTACATTTCCAATAGGATTTTTTTCAATACAAATTTTGAGTACACTTCCAATATAAATTTCAAGTATCAATCTACAAAACACCCACCAATGGTGTCATATCGACGAGGTTGAGGAGTTACTTCGCCTTTTTGAAATACTCGGCGGGGAGACGACTAGGCGGAGGAGGGTGCTTCTTCGCCGGCACTACCGAGGTGGAAATGCCACTCCCGCGTGGGGGAAGACCGACCTTACTCTTCCCCTTGGTAATAGGCTTAGTAATAGGCTTGGTAAGAACCACCGACACCGGCAAAGTCTTCCCCTTCTTCTTCTTCTTGTCCATGACGACGGTCAAGCCGGGTAGTTCAACACTAGTAACAAACAATTAAAATGCTAATTAGGTCCGCAGGCATTAGCAACAAACAAAAATAAAGTACCCTTTTTCAGATGCATGTTCGCAGCAACAAGCAGAAATTTATTCACAGGAGGAGTTGTCCTCACCGGGGGCAGTACGTTCGGCGAGCACGGCAGACAGCCGTAGGTCGGCGACGAGCACAGGTCCGGCGAGCTGACAGGAGGTGGAGACGGAGATGCAGACTCGAGCAGCAGCAACGGTTCGGGCGTCCGGTGGAGCAGCGAGCACGGCACAGCAGGGGACGAGGCAGAGAAGAGGCGAGCACGGCGGAGCAGCCTCGAGCAGCAGAGACGACGGGGCAACAGCCTCGAGCTCGAGCAGCAGCGACGACGGGGCAGCAGCCTCGATCTCGAGCAGCAGCGACGACGGGGCAGCAGCCTTGATCTCGAGCAGCAGCGACGATGGGGAGCCGGGCCGGAGGGGGCGAGGCCAGAGGCAGGCGAGGCGGAGTGGCGCCGGAAGGGGGCGAGCTGCAGCGCCGGCCGGAGGAGACGGGCGGACGGCCTACGGCGGCGGCGGCGGGCAGAGGAGCATCCCGTGCGGGTGTTTTTTTCTTCGATTTCTTGCTACGTTGACTCGTTTCTGTGCAGGAGAGAAGATACGGGCCTTTTTGGCTAGCTGCCGCCTGGGCCCAGAGAGAGAGCAGCGAGCTTTCGGGCTGGACCGAGCCGAGCCAGGCTCGGCCCGTGCTCTTTTCGGTCCAACAAAACAGGATCGGCTCGGTCTGAAATTCTTGCGGGCCAACCCTAGCTCGGGCCGAGCCCAGCAAAGCTCGGGCCGAGCCCAAAAACTCGGTCTGAGCGTCCAGAAATAATTGTGCATGATGCGGTCTTCTACTGTTCAATTTTATAGTCTTTGTGCATTCCAGATGTCTCTCATTTCTATGTGAGCACATTATCCTGATGGAGATCCGGTCATTCCTAGATAGACAAGTGACTTCCCACTCTCAGTGGAGGGATATATGAGATGGTAAAAGAAGAGACAGGTAGAGCATAGATGCATCAAGTTACCGCCTTTAAACTTTACATGTATATGGGTACGAGCTTCCATTTATGCATTCATATGTCTTACATTTATGGGTACATATAATTTAAATTCAACGGCGTCACATAACTCACTAGTAGAAAAACTTCTGTAGGATTTGATCTTTAGTCCGTTCCGTTACGAACCGGGACTAAAGGCACCATTAATTAGTATCGGTTCTGATGCCTAGGGCGCCGGCACTCTCTAGTCCCGTATGAACCGGTGCTAAAGGGGTGCGAGAGAGCTGCGGCAGGGGGGGGGGGGGGCACTAGAGGGTACCCTATAACATCTTCTCGAGCCAGCTCTCTCCATTTATTCCTACCTGCATCACATCTCCATTTTCCCCTTCTACAACACATCTCCATTTTTCTCTCCTCCAACATATCTCCATTTTTCTCCACAATTTGTCAAGATTGACGGCACTCATCCATCCAAGGGTTAGAAACATCATACTTTCTTCCGACGTTGCTATTTTCAATCATTTCATTGCTAGTTTAACTCATTTCATTTTTGTAGTGCTAGCTAGGTGTTTGATGAAATGTCTAAGTTAGGGAGTTCATCGGTTTATGTGCATTTTACACTAGTAGGAAACTGGCTTTCTATAAAAGGCTTTATGTGGCGTACCAGACAACCATGCGCCACAGAAAATAAATTTTGTGGCGCACGACAAGAAATGCGTCACAGAAAAGATAAATTATGTGACGCACAAGACAAGGATGTGCCACAAAAACTGGGTGGGGCCCGCCCCAATTATTACCCTGGCATATTCTGTAGCGCATGTAATCTGGTGTACCACAGAAATGTCACATTCTGTGGCGCATGTGTATCGGTGCGACACATAATATGAAATTTCTGTGGCGCACCCATACACATGCGCCACAAAAACGTTCTCCCCCATTTTTCTCTCTCCACACACCATCTCTGGATCGCCTTTCTAGTTTTGTCACGGGAGAGTTCCAGGTCTAAAAATCATCAAAAACTAAATTCCCTATAGATCTAGAGAGAGTTTAATGTCTACTTTTTTTTTTATCAATTTTGAAAAATAAATTTCGACATCGTATGCAAAAGTAGGTGAAAAAAGTAAAATGGGCATAACTTTTGCAAACGATGTCGAAATTTAAATCTTAATATACCAAAACAAACTAGAGAAAAAAATGAACTCAACCTCACTGGTCTTTGGCCTGTGAGATTTTTTTAGATTCTCCAAATTACAAATGGAAAAACAGTTATTTCAAACATAAGATATTTTCCTACAAAATAAAAAAATTGGAAAGAAAATTCTCTGGCGCACGGGTGGTGGGTGCGCCACCGAATTGCTCCTCCACTCCTCCTCTCCCCTTTTCTCCTCTACCTCTACTTCAACTCTACTTCGGCGATCTCCTCCTCCTCCACCACCTCGGGCGACCTTCTCCTCCACCTCCTCCACCACCTCCGGCGAGCTCCTCCTCCTCCTCCACCACCACCTCCAGGGAGCTTCTCCTCCTCCACCAACTCTGGCGACCTCCTCCACCACCACCTTCGGCGACCTCCTCCCAGTCCACCAATTTTGGTGACCTCCTCCTCCACCACCTCCAGCAACCTCCTACTCCTCCACCACCTCCGGCGACCTTCTCCTCTTTCTCCTCCTCCACCACCTCCGGCGACCCCCATCCTCCACCCACCACCGATCAAGCCACCTAAGGCTATGGACATGGGCACCACGACATCCGACGAGCTCCGGCTAAATTTCAGCAGAAATTGCGAAATTACGGCGGCCAGATCCCCTTTTTATGAAATTCAAAAAAAAAATATCAGTGGCGCATGATGGTGGGTGCGCCACAGAATTGTCGTCACAAGAATTTCCGTGGCGCACAGTAGCGGTGCGCCACAGAATTATATTTTAGTGGCGTGATTCTGTGGCTCACCTACCAAAATCGGGGGCGCGCCATAGAATTGTTTTTTCGTGCGTCACTACGAGGCAATTTTTTACTAGTGTTAATCTCAAATTAAAGTATGATTTGTGGGTTTTAGTGTAGTCCCTTTAACCTTCTCATCGCCGTCGATCGCCAGCTCCGTCCTATCACTGACACCACCTTGGTTAGCCTCTTGGGTTTTATCATTTATTTTTCAAAAAATCTTAGTTGTGTCATTTAAATGCATAATTATTACCTGTATAATTGTTTGTCATATACAGTAACACGGTTTTGAAATCTGTCCACAATACAGATGAACCGACAATGGTTGCACGGTGACCGATAGAGTCCCGAGTTCATTAGTGGCATGCATAATTTTTTCCACGTGCCTGAGGCAACAAAGCAGTCGAATGGTTTATTTGTTCTCCATGTAGTGCCTGTAAGAATACGATGTATTACTCTACCTCAAAAACCCTTCACGTCCACCTGATTCAGAACGGTTTCATGCCTGGCTATAGTTCTTGGACCAAGCACGGAGAAAGAGGATATAATGGAAGACAATGAAGAAGAACAGAACGACAACTATCCTATGTTCATTGAACACGCTGGTATTACAATGGGGGAAGACGCAACTGAAGAATAACCCATTGTTGACAAGCCCGATGATGATCTTCATCAGATCATTCTTGATGTGAAAATAAATTGCGGAAGTGACAACGAGAGGTTGAAGTTTGAGAGAATGTTAGAGGATCACAACAAATTAATTTTTGTACCCAAATTGCGAAGATGGCCAGAAAAATCTAGATGACAAGAGTTTTGAAAAGTTATCAGACCTACCGGATTCGAGATGCAGAAGATACATGCATTCATCAACGACTGCATCCTCTACCACGGCGAGGAGTACGAGAATTTGAATACATGCCCGATAGGCGGTATAAGATCACGCGAGATGATCCTGGTGATGTTGAGAGTGAGCCGCGTCCCAGGAAGATGGTTCCTGCCAAGGTGATGTGGTATACTCCTATAATAATTTGGTTGAAACGTTTGTTCCAAAACAAAGAGCATGTCAAGTTGTTGCGATGACACAAAGAAGACCGTAAAAAAGACATGATGCTGATGTTGTCGTAGGGAGCTGTGGGAGAACGATCATTGCCTTCCTGGCCGATCGGTTACATGTATATATAGATGGGAAAAACCCCCATCGTGGTGTTTACATGGAAAGGGTACGAGGGGTAGGAGTACTCCTCCTTACCGACTCATACATGAAGTACACCGTACCGATAGAGACAGAAACCAAGCTATCTAACACCCCTCTTAATCTAAGCCATGGAAAGGTTTAGATTGCGATCGAAATCCTGAAGTTTCTTAACTCATAAAGGTTTAGCAAAACCATCAGCTATTTGGTCCTTACTAGAGATGACTCGAACATCAAGTTGTTTAGCAGAAACTCGCGCCCGCACAAAGTAAAAATCAATCAAAATATGTTTTCTACGATCATGGAAGACTGGATTGGCCGACAAAAACGTAGCACCAAGATTGTCACACCACAAGCATGGCTTCTCACGAAGAGTGACACCAAGCTCACGGACTAGAGACACGACCCATATCAACTCAGCAGTAGCATTAGCAAGAGCGTTGTATTCTGCTTCAGTACTGGACGAGATACTGTAGGTTGCTTCCGATCACTCCAAGAAACAAGATTAGGACCAAATAAAATAGCAAAACCTCCTCTGGAGCGTCTGTCATCAAAATCACCTGCCCAATCAGCGTTTGAAAAGGCACTAAGTAATGTAGAGGAGGATTTCTGAAAAGTTAGCCCAATAGTACGTGTACCACTAATGTATCGTAAAATCCTCTTGACTGCTGTCTAGTGGATGGTAGTTGGGGCATGAAGAAACTGACAAACTTCGTTAACAGAAAAATATATATCTGGTCTGGTCAAGGTTAAATATTGAAGAGCACCAACAACACTCCTGTAGCTCGAGCTGTGCTCAGGACCAAGAGGAGAACCATCGTGAAGAGATAATGTGTCACTGCTGGAGAGAGGCATAGGACATGGTGTACAATCATTCATACCAACACGAGCCAAGATATCTTGAGCATATTTTTCTTGATTAAGAAACAAGTCATCTGACTGTCTGTGCAGCTCAATTCCCAAGAAAAAATGTAGAGCACCAAGATCTTTTAAAGCAAAATCATTCCCTAGATTGCGCAATAGGGAAAAAATTGCATCATCCGAAAAAATCATAACAATAATATCATCCACATAGATCAATAGGAACATTGTAATACCTGACTTGTCAAAGAGAAATAAGGATGTATCTGCCTTTGAAGGAACAAAACCAAGAGTGTGCTACATGGCACTAAGTCGAGAATATCATGCCCGAGGTGCTTGTTTTAGACCATAAATAGCTTTGCCAAGTTTGCATATGGGACGTGGAGCAGCGGAAGACTCAAAACCTGGGGGTTTTTCATATAAATTTCTTCTTCCAAAACACCATGTAGAAACGCGTTCTTTACATCTAGCTGCCTTAAATGCCATCCATTTGATACTGCTATAGAGAGAACAAGTGTAATAGTAGCTGCTTTGACAACAGGACTAAATGTGTCCTCGTAGTCAATACCATATCTTTGTTTGAAACATTTGGCAACTAAGCGGGCTTTGTACATGTCAATAGAACTATCATCATGTTTCTTTATGCGGTAAACCCATTTGCAGTCAATGACATTTTTATTGGAGCTGGGAGGGACAAGATGCGGGGTATTGTTAGCAATTAAAGCATCATATTCAGCTCGCATGGCATCCTTCCAATTTCTATCAGTAACAGCCTCCTTGAAATTCTTTGGTTCTCCTGCAGATGTAATAAACACAAATATTTTATTGTAGCGAACTATGCCATCGGTGTATTTTCTAGGCTTGCTAATACCTTTTTGGAGGTGAGTTTTGGTTGGAGAAGCATTGTGGAGCACATGATCTATCACGGGCACAGAGGATCCAGGGGAGGAATCGGGCGTCTCGGCAAAGTCTGAAGAATCCTCTTCGAGCAACACACTTCTGTCCGCATCCTTGGAGGAGGTCCTGGTGTTGCCACTTGGCGAAGAGGGAGTGGCGGGCGAGCTCGAGGCGGGTGTCTGGTCGGGGGCGGGCACGGACGCGCGAGACCCAAGAGGAGACAGCTCTGCCGAGCTGTCGGGAGACAACGACCTGGGCGCACGGGTGCATGCAGGAGCCGGCGACGTGTCACGCCATGAGCGACGCGGAGTCATCTGCGCGGAACTTTCCGCCTCGGGATCCAGTGGGGGATGATCCAAGAGGGATTCTACCTCCGAAGCAGCATGGGAATCCTCCCCATTTTGTCCGGACATGAATTCTGCACTATTTTCATCAGTTTGATTAGTAGTTGCACCACTTTCTTCCAAATTTGAACGAGCAGTTGTGTCCTATAATGGAGTAACAACAGGAATAATTTGCAAGATGTTATCATTAGTATGCACGCCCCTATCATTTTATGCCAATGAGGGACTTTCGGTGGGAAGTAAAAGTATTTCTTCACATAGACGACGACCCACATTAGGATGAAGAGAAGCAAACGGGAAGACATTCTCATCGAACGCAAAATCAGGTGAAATATAGACCCGACCTATTGTAACATCTAAACACTTAACCCCTTTATGAAGAGGGATGTACCCAAGAAAAACACATCGTTTGGAGGGGAAACGAGAGTTTGTGTTTATTGTAAGGACGTAAATTTGGCCAGCAAGCACAACCAAAAACACGCAGAGAGTCATACTTAGGAGTGAGCTGAAGAAGCTTTTGCGTTGGATTCTAAAATTCGAGGACTTTCGAAGGAAGTAAATTTATGAGAAAGGTGGCCGTAAGAAAAGCATTATCCCAATATTTTAACGTCATGGAGGCATTGGCAAAGAGTGCAAGACCAACCTCAACAATATGACGATGCTTCCGTTTAGCTGAACTATTTTGTGGATGAGGATGAGGACATGAAACATGATGAGTGATTCCTACTTTTTGGAAGAAACCATGGAGTTTTTCATATTCACCACCCCAATTAGCTTGCATGATAATTATTTTGCGATTAAACTTGCGTTCAACATACTGCTGAAAATTAAGAAAAACTTGATACACATTAGAACGCTTCTTGAGTAAATAAATCCAGGTGAATTTACTAAAATCATCAATGAAACCTACATAATAGACATGTTTGCTAGCAGAAGGGGAAGCAGGCCCCCAAACATAAAAAAAAATTGTTCCAAGGGAACAGTGGAAACACTGGTAGAAATATGATAGGGTAACTGATGACTCTTTACTAGTTGGCATGGATCACATATATAAGAGTTTATTTCTGGAGTATATGCGAGATTATTCTTCCTAATAACAACGAAGATGGATGTCCTAAGCGACGATGCCACGTGGAGGAGGAAGGCTTGACGGTGACAAGTGCATGCTTGGAAGCACTCGTAGCCACAAGAACTAGGGGATACAAGCCACCATGACATGGACATCTAAACATGACTTGCTGCGTTGCCTGATCCTTTCTCAAGAAAAAGAAGGGGTGAATCTCAATGAATTCATTATTATCAAGTGCCATTTTATGAGCTGAAAGCAAATTCATGGAAGAGCTGCGGACATGCAAAATATTACGAAGTTGAATAGAACTATGTAGGGTGTGCAAAACTGAATGACCAACATGTGCAATGTCCATACCTTGTCCACTAGCATTGTGAACTTGATCATGCCCCTGATAATGATCATGAACCTGGAGTTTGTTGAGTTGCCTGTAACATGATTGGTAGCCCCAGTGTCTACATACCAGTTGGTATCAACTCCATAAGCAGTTTTGTTCTCATGTTGCGTGCCATCATCGTCATTGTCATCACCATAGTGCCACCAACAATCTCCTGCAGAATGACCCTCCTTTTTTCAAATCTGACAGAAAAATCCTTCCTGCCACGGGGTGGCCACACGGTCCCGTTTACCACGACCCCTCTTTGGACGATGGCCGACATCCTGCTTGGCTGGTTGTATGGGACGTGGAGGAGGGCGCGGCTGATATGTGGGTGGTGTAGGGCGGGGAGGCTGGTAATAGGGTGTAGGTGGTGACAGATAGTATTGCATGGGAGGTGGAGGGTATGGCGAAGGGTAGTAAGGTGGTGGCGGAGTGTAGGTGGGATGTGAGGGTGGAGGGTTGTAATGAGGTTGTGGTGGTGGATGATAGGATGGTGGTGGGTTGTATGGTTGTGGTGGGTGAGGTGTAGGTAAAAGAGGAGGTGGACGGCAAGGAGCTGCATTAACCGAGGATGTGAACATGCTTGTGCCTTGTCCCGAAGCGACAAGCATGGTCTCACGGTACTCATATGACAAGAGCTGAGAACAAAGATCATTGAGTGAAGTAGATGAAACTACACTAGTAGAAGCAACAAGCAGATTAAAGAGCCATCAAGACAATTGAGAATGTAGTCCTTGAGCTCATCATCATCGACACGTTTACCTGCAGCGGCAAGTTCAGAGGCAAATCCTTTCATCTTCGTGATAAACTGCTGAGCGGTCAAGTCGAGTTTTTTGGTGTTGATGAGCGCCTCCCGCAACGACGAAACCCCTTGCTTTTGACTGTGTGGAGAACAAATTGTTGATAGCATCCCAAACCTCGGCGGCATGATCAAGGACGTATGTATGCACAAGGATATCCTCGGATAGGGAATTCACGAGAAAGCTAACCACATGCTGATCCTTTGTGACCCACACATCATATTTCGGGTTGGGGACCAAAATTTTCTTCTTATTTGCATCAAGAGATTCCAAGAACTCAGCAGGGGCAACTTCGGTTCCTTCAAGGAGAGGCATTACCCGGGCACCATAGAGAGAGGGAAGCAGCTGGGCCTTCCAGGAGAGGAAGTTGTCTCGAGTCAATATTGTAGCAGGAGGCGCACCAATGGTGGAAGAAGCCGAGGAGGAGGACGTCATGGGGTCGAGTTGTAGGGAGACCGAAGATGATCTAGGGTTTTGGGGAGGGTGGGATTTCTGGACTAGCTAGGGTTTTGGTTTGGTTCCTGGTTGTGAGATTGGTTTTGGCAATCAGAGACGTCTGGGGAAGAGGATCTTGGCGACGGCGGCGAAGCAGGGATGTCCGACGTCGGCGGTAGCTAGAAGGGAAGGAGAAGGGCTCTGGATACCATGTTTTCGTAGGGAGTTGTGGGAGAACGATCGTTGCCTTCCTGGTAGATCGGTTACGTGTATATATATATGGGAAAAACCCCCATCGAGGTGTCTAGATGGAAGGGGTACGAGGGGTAGGAGTACAACTCCTTATCGACTCATACAGGAAGTACACCGTACCGATACAGACAGAAACCAAGCTATCTAACAGCTGAGACACCCCGCTGATGGGTCGCAGTGGAGAAAAAGCGACAGAGATTTCCCAACATTTTCAGATGACGCAAGGAATTTAAGATTTGATCTAAGTACAGATGGATTTAGTCCTTTTGGAGAGCGGAGCTCTAGTCATAGCACCTGGCATGTGACTCTATGTATAACTTTTCTCCTTGGTTGTGCATTAAGCAGAAGTTCATTATGATGTCAGTGCTCATCCAAGCCGAAAGCAACCCGGCAACGACGTTTATGTGTGTAACTGAGGTCATTGGTTGAAGAACAGCCAGACACAGCCTGAATCAAGTCATCGCCGGTCGGCAGAGAGGAGAAAGGACCAAGTCTGACTAGAATAAACTGCCCTATTTACAACCTCCAAAAAGTGAATATTATTTCGTTTGTTAAAAACCACATCATTTCGGCTGCTACAAGTTGTCAATAGGAAAGCTGCAACACCAGTTCAAATGCATGGGCGAGGGACCTAACGGATGTGCACGTTAGATCTACCTAAACAAGCATTTTCCAAAGTAGAAACAACAACACACTAGTGGAAACAGGGGCATTAGTCCCGGTTCGTAAGCCCCATTTGTCCCGGTTGTGCAACCGGGACGGGGCATCCGGGACAAATACCCCTCCCCCATTGGTCCCGGTTGTGCCAGGACCCGGGACAAATGGGGCTGACCACGTGACCCGTGAGCTGGAATCTGGCCATGGCTATTAGTCCCGGTTCTCAATTAGACCCGGGATGCATGCCCCTTCTGCCGCAGCAGAAATTTGCGTTTTTGCGACCCCCAGACTTCCTGGCGGCCCCTCCTCGGACCTCCCGGATCCCATGAGAAGAGAGGTGCCCCGGTGGCCCTTCCCCGGGCCTCCCGGGTCCCACGAGAAGAGAGGAGTCTCGGTGGACCCTCCCCGGAGCTCCCGGATCGCACGAGTGAATAAGTATATAAAGCAGAATAAGGAACACTTATATTACGGAAGCAAAGTATATCGAGCATATTACATGACCGATGGAGTGTATTACAAAATCAAATTAAGTTCCAACCGGGGGTATAGTACTCTCCATCTACGTTTAGGACCTCTGCATCTAAGAAGCCCGCAATTTCCTCCTGAATTGCTCGTATGCGGTCCCTTGGTAGAAGACCGTCCCAAAGCCGTTCGATCTAATATAAAGAAGAGTGGTCAATATATATATATATATATATATATATATATATATATATATATATGAAACTAAATAACTAAAATAGATAGTAATAAGAAGAATTGACGACTAACGTACATGAAGTTGCTTTAAATTTCTGCTCTTGGGACATGTCGTCTGACGAATGAAATCACAAACGTAGTATCCACACAAGTTATTCTCGTCTGCTTGTTGCAAGCACTTTACGAAACACTAGTAGAAATATGCCTTTCTATGGAATGGCATATGTGGCGCACCAAGAAGGAGTGCGCCATAGAAATAAAATTTTGTGGCGCACGGCCAGCGGTGCGCCACAGAAATTTCTAATTCTGTGGCGCATGTCTTCCCTGTGCGCCACAGAAATTTGGTGGGGCCCACGTCAATCATTGGTCTGGGTGTCAGTACACGTATTTTTATGGCGCATTCTCCCTGGTGCGCCACAGAATTTGGTATTTCTTTGGCGCACTGACCCGTTGCGCTACAGAAAAACCATATTCTGTGGCGCACGTGTTGCCATGCGCCACAGAATGTGGCTTTTCTGTGGCGCAGCAGATTAGTGCGCCACAGAATTGTGTACATGTGCGCCACAGAATAGGTGCACTGTGCACATAAAGATGGCAGCCCCCTCTCTCTCCCCCCACTCATTTCATTCCAAGTGTATGTTGCTCACTCGCCTCTCCCTTCTCTCCACTCCATTTTTACACATTTAATTCTCCTTTTTTGGTAGGTGAACCTATTTATTCGATGTATAATTGTTGGTGAATTTTCTTGTTGTTGGGGGGGCCTAATTACCTCCATCTATACTCCGGTCCCTCCCTCTCTCCTCGCTCTTTTCGCGTCTCGGTATCGAATCTACTAGGTGAGTATAGTTGGATGTGCATGTCTTGTGTGGCCATCGATCGATGTGTATGGGTGCTTGTCATGCATGTGCAGGTGGACCGATTGTCGCGCGCGGGGGCGGTCATGGTGCATGGATGTTTGCCGAAATGTTGATTCACTTCCATTTCGGAAAACTTTTGCACCCCATATGTCCTACTTATAGGAGAGGTCATGCCGAATTTTTCCGGCGACTATGCATGTTGTGGTTCTAATTTTCTGCTCTCTATGTGTCTGTGCAGGCAACCATGGTACTATAAATGAGCTCTGCTCGAATCGCTAGATACAAGAAAGACACGAAGGCGGACATGATTCGGTGCAACAGGCGGCAGATAAGATGTCCGTGTCGATCATGCAAACTCGTGCGCTGGATTGACCCTGATTCCGGACAATTGGAGGAGCACCTTCTCAGACGTGGTTTCTTTGACGACCGCAACCACGTGGTACCGCCGGCAGCAAAAGTTGTGCACGAAGAAGAGGGCGAGCGAGGTGACGAAGGAAATGACGGCGAAGAAGATCATCATGAAGAAGGATATGTCGGCGGAGAAGATCGACATGATGATGAAGGCGTGAACACGGAGACCCCGCTAATTTCGGCCTTGCGGGACTCTCATGTTCAGGATCTGCTGCTTAAGGAGACGAGCAACGACATAGCTGCAGCTAGGGAGAAAGCCAAGCTGGTGCAAATGGAGATAGACGGGGTGACTCCGTTGTTTCCTGGGTTCCGCCCCAAGGATAAGCGGTTGCATGTAACGCTTGCTGCTCTGAAGATGAAGACGGAAAACAAATGGACCGACTCGAGCTTCAGCAAGAACTTGAAATTCTGGCACGATCGCCTTCCCGAGGGGAACACATTGCCAAGCAGTATCAACGAGGCTAAGAAAGTCGTGGGCCCTCTTGACCTACCTCACGAAAAATTTCACGCCTGCATCAATGATTGTGTAATTTATCGGGTGGAGTACAAGGACACAACCACATGTCCGAAGTGCGGCCACGGGCGATAGAAGTGTGGAACCAACAACAAGAAAATTCCTCGAAAAGTGGTATGGTACTTTCCTATCACTCCCCGTCTTCAACGGTACTACGTGGACCCTAAGGAAGCAAAGCTCATGCAATGGCACACGAAAGGGGAGAAGCCGGAACAAGATCCCGAGAAAGGCTATATCATGACACATCCTGCAGACACTGCCCAGTGGGAAGCATTGGACATAGCTTTCCCGAGTTTTGGGGGCGACGCGAGGAACGTCAGGCTAGGTATGAGCACCGATGGACTCAATCCGTTCGGCAACCAGAGTAGGACACATAGCAGCTGGCCCGTGTTTGTATGGCCTTACAACCTACCCCCATGGCTGTGCACCAAGCAAAAGTACATACACTTGAGTATTCTTATCCAGGGGCCAAAACAACCAGGTGTCGACATACATTTGTATCTCGGGCTGCTGAAAGACGAGTTAGACACGTTGTGGAAGACGCCACCCCATACGTGGGACGCGTACACTAGAGATTATTTCCATATGAGAGCCGCGTTGCTCACGACGGTCATAGACTATCCTGGTTACGCGTATGTATCTGCCCAGGTCGGCCACGGATTCTGCGGCCGCGTGAAGTGCATGGACGGAACCCCGCATCTCCAGCTACCAAGGGATCCTGGGTCTTCGAAAACCGTGTACCCAGGGGCTCGAAGGTGGCTTCGCCTGGATCACCCGTGGAGAAAACGCGGTGAGTTGTTCAATGGTAAAGACGAGCCCGATGGAGCCCCGCGCACGAGGAGCGGCGAAGAAATCGACGAGTTTCTGAAAAAATGGGACGAGTGCCCTTCGCCGGGAAAGAAGCAACCCAAGCCAGAGCCGCTGCTGGGTTTATGGAAAGTGAGGTCTGTTTTCCACGACTTGGAGTACTGGCCGGTCCTCCACGCGCCTCATAGCCTTGATGTGATGCACATTACGAAGAACGTTACGGAGAGTCTGCTTGGCACTATTTGCAATTCGGAGAAGTCCAAGGATGGGCCGAAAGCAAGATACGATCTAAAACATTTTGGCATTAGGAAAAATCTACAGGTCCCCGCCGATAGTGATGATGATGATGACGATGAGGATAAGACGGAAGGGACTCAACATCCTCCCCCCAAAAAGGCTAAGAAGAACACCGTGGTGCTTCCCGCTGCCTGCTTCACATTGAGTCCGCCGGAGCTTGAGCAGTTTTTCAGGTGCCTCCTAGAAGTCAAAGTTCCTCACGGATACTCATGGAGTATAAGAAGATATCTGGACTTAGCAAGTGGTGATGGAGATAATGTAAATTCGAATTGGAGATGCAAGTAAAGTAAAGTGCAAGTAAAGTAACTAGAGTGTTTTCTTATATTTAAAATAGGACCGGGGTTCATGGTACACACTTGCATTCTCTCAAACAAAGTAGACGGTGGACATAAAGAATTACATGTGATATTACAATAACATGTTTATAATTGAGTATTTTCATATGTTTATCACGTCCTAGCATAGAGATCTCTACAGTCATATTGATCCCTCTTATACTCCACCAAGATGCGAAATAAATCATAACACCTCGATAATTAAGGAAAAACCAGAGTATAGCTTTAAGCAATGTGACATGAAGTTGAAGTAAGAACTTGCTAGATCTAGTCATGGAGATTGATTAGTGTCACTTCAAATCCCCGGTAACAAGGTACTCCTTTTTATCCCTAGTGAGGTAACTAAGAAAGGTTTAACAAAACCTAAGTGGATCGCTGTACTTCTGTCACTTTCACAGCACTAGCCACCTCCCGTTACTCCAACTAATGCACCCATCACCCCACACACGCTCTCAAGAACTAGATTGATCAAAGCTAGCAAATAAGAACGGGGTACATAAGATACATCTACTCAAATAAATCAAGAGAAACAATTGCAATCTCAGATTCAATAACTCATAGAAAAGATCCACCACATAGGAATTACAACGGTGCCCGTAATCATGTGAGACAGCTCATACAGATCTAATTAGTGAAGCACATAGAGAGACAGATACAAGTGCTACTTCCACAAACCCATAGCCCTGAGGTGGACTACTCCCTCTTCATGAGGATGTCGATGGAGATGACGTTGGAGGGGTAGGAGATCACACCAGCGGCTTCCCGCCGGAGTTTTCCCCCTCCAATCTGGAACTTCTGGTCTCTGTTTCGGTGTTTCGGTGTTTTGGCGGCGCTCCTCTCCGTAAGGGTACGGGGGACCCTTTTTATAGTCGGTTTTAGGTCAAGACGGAGTCGGTAAGTCGAAGATGGAAGGAATTGGAGCCACAGGGGCCAAAAGGGGGCCTCTCACGCGGCCAAGGAATCTGGCCGCGTGGAGGGTCCTCTTTTGGGCCTCCTTGCCCAATTCTCGTGGATCCTTCGCCCGCAAGTCTTTTCTTCCAAAAAAATGAGCCCCGCAGATTTTCAGGTGATTTCGCGGAAGTTTGCCCCCTGAAACGTCAAAAATATAGAAAACGGGGTTTCTGACAGGCAGGGTTAATTCCATAAAAGTTGGGGACTTTGTAATTTAACCCCAAAATACTATAAAACATTGAATTATACCCTTATATGATGAAATATGTAATAGAAAACCATGTGAAAATATGCAAAATTCATCTATGCATTTTAAATGCATCAACATCCCCAAGCTTAACCCATGCTCGTACTCGAGTATGAAGGTGATAAAACTAAGGTGGGTTTTGCATATTGAAACAATCATGGGATATCAAGGAGGATTATTCATGCTACATATAATCAAATGATTAATACTAGAAATGAGTGGCAATATACAATTCATGTTGTAAGAAATATCAAATATGCAAGCAAAGATGCTTCATGAAAGTTCACAAAGTGTATAATGAAATAAAAGCACTATGGACCAAATGCATACACAAAATGAAAAATAAAATCCTATATTGGTCAAAGAATAGCATAATGGAGAACAGAAAATATAGTGGACACTTTGGAGAAAATTGAGTAGAGGTAAAACATGATCAAGTCTTATTTAGCCTCTAAATTATTCAACTAAAATTACTAATTGAAATGTGGTATCCATTGATCTAGGACTCTCATTGCCCCTTTATCACTAGCATCTTAAAATTGTGAGTATTGAAGTAATGAGAATGACAAGGTGGTTGAAAGCCTCATGCAACGTGAGTGTGAAAACCTACTCCATGATTACTCAACTTAAGATTCCTAATAAGCTTTGTACAATTATAATAAGTATTAATGACATCATAGAGAAACGCAAAGAGGTACCTCTTGCCCCATGACATGGAAATAAGCCCATGTTACAATGACAAGATGAACAAACGGAGTAGACTCATCATCCTTTTTATTTTCATTCACTATTATGCACAACTTCTTATTTTATTATAGGATGTGTTGTAGAGTCACTCAAGATGTAAGTAAATTTCCACCATGATAAAGCATGGCTTGGGTTAGCGGCCCAAGGCGTTTCTCTAGTCATATAGATACTTACTCATCAAAACATACTATTCCTCTATTTCATTTCGGCATGGGAGGAGTCCAAAAAAAGTACATGATATCAACCAAATGTTAATTTTTTTGTGCAATGTTGAAAGCTTTCCGGTGATACACGTTTATAGCTAGCTCCCAACCACACACTTGTCAAACGCAAAACTTGTGGCTACCATTATTGGGTCATGTTTATTAGATGCAGAAAAAGTAAAGTGTGTCTTCAAAAGTTCGTGAGAGTCCTATCCCAAGTTCAACCCATGACAATTAATAAAGTGAATATCTTAATTTAGAACATAAATAACACAATAACATGGTGAACATACTCGGAATAGCAATGAAGCTAATGGGAAGATATGGTGGACTCACTGGAAATACTTGGCTAAGGAGTAATGGAAACAAGTTTTTACTTGTTGGAATTTTTAAATTTTTGGCTAGCAAGAGGGAGATAGTTGACCAGCTACTATGCATGCATATGTACATAGAACTACTCATTTCATGACAAACTAAATAAACCAGCAATTAACATCAAGGACATATATAAGAGATAGCTCAAGACAACATTATTGCAAATTTCTACAAATAAAAAGCCTATAAATCATGCAAACATATGTAGCTCTTCAAATCAACCACGGCATCCCTATTCCAAGTCATAATACTAGCATCCAATACATTCCAACCCCAAACTCCAGTAGCTCAATCTCATATAAAATGATGGTGGTGGTCTTATCAAAACAAAAATAAAAACAAAAACTAGACGCTTCAAGTCTCTACAATAAATGCTTTGCTTAGAAAAACAGAAAGTAGACGTGTGCTAACCAAAAGAGTGTAGATCCAGTGGGGTGTTCATCACATCCCCAAGATTATGGCTTTCACCATTCTTGGATGTCTTGAGGCGCAGCTCCTCTATTCCCTGTGAAAAAAACTTCACAAAACATGTTTCTCCCATTCTTTTTCTGTGGGGTGAGAATAGCAAGGACAAACAAATCACATGATTGCTGTGCAAAATTCCAAATCAAATGCTCCAGTAGATAGACAATAAGGTTCATTATGTTGTATATTCACTCTCTTGCTTGAAAGAATCATGGAAATTCGATTCCCAAGCCCAAAGAGTGCACAGAACAAAAGAAGACAGAATCTGTCCAGAAAAGCAACAGCAGCAAAACGAACGTTTTGCCCTAAGCTAGACTCGTCAAAAAATTAAGTCAATTTTTTTTCTTACAGAGAACAAAAAGTTGCAGAACATACTACAACATTAGATCAATCCGACATACCAATAAAAAACGTAAAATCATACGGTGAGCAGACTCGTGTTGAAACAGAAATTTCATGCACTAGGATAACAACTTATAAGTCAAAATGGGTTTGACTTGACTCTTTATTGAAAACTCCAGAATTAAAACAAAAAAAACTAATCTCTTGAGACAGGCAGAGGACACTAGGAAAATCCAAACAAAAACAACCGGGTTGCCTCCTGTAAAGCGCTTTCTTTATAGCTATATAACTAGCACTAGTAGAGATTAGCTTATAGCAGCATATTCTACCACAGGCAAACAGGAAAACCTGTGCGCCTGGGTTAATTAGCGCAGGCGAATAGCTGGCCTGTGCGCCTGGGGTAGGCCTGTTACCCCAGGCGAACAGAAACCGGAAGCGCCTGGGGTAAAGTGTGGCAGGGCCAACCACGGCCGACCCTGGCACGCTTCCTTTACCGCAGGCGAATAGATTCCTTGTTCGCCTGCGGTATAACTGATACCACAGGCGAGTAAGTACCGAAGCGCCTGGGGTAAAAAGTGGACTGGGGTAGCTCCCTTTAGCGCAGACGCACAGGAACGTTGTTCGCCTGGGACAAAGAATAGCCTGGGGTAGCACCACTTAGCGCAGGCGCTTCCCGTAGCATATTCGCCTGGGGTAATATTTGTCCCCAATATAAGTGCGGCAAGCCACCCACCACCACCCCTATCCACCCCACTCACTCACTCACTAGTCCAAACTCGAGCCATTAGTGCTCCTAGCTCAATCCCCCACACCCCTCCACCATTTTTAGCTAATTTAACCAATCATGTTTGCTATATTTTAGCTAGTATGCTACCCCACTTTCCCTCTTCCAAATCTCTCCACTAGATCTACTAACCGGACACTAGATCTCACCACAAATGCACCATTAGCTAATTCTAGATCTATCAATCTCTTATCGGGAGTCTCTTCGGTGATCTTCGACGTCGTCATCGCGTCTATATATTTTGCATTGTGTGTCATCTTAATAGGTGTGTGGGATTGGTCGGTGGATGAGAATTCGTTCTCTTTTTCATTTTATTGTGTTGCCATGAGGATGAGTTGCCAATGTTTTGCCGAAATGTTGATTCATTTCCTTTTCGGCAAATTTCTGGCGCTCCGCGTTACACCTTTTGTAGGAAGGTCACGCCGAATTTTTCCGTGAAAACCGGATCTAGTTAATGAAACCTCTCTCTCTTGTATTTTGTAGCAATGGTCATTGCGATGAGGACAAGCGTGGTGCATAGGTACGTGCGACGCGCGACGGCCGAGATGCATCGAAACAACCGCACCGAGATAGAGTGTCCGTGTCGGAAATGCAAGCTGGGGTCTTTGTTCAAACCAGATTCTGGTAATGTGGAGAAGCACCTGCTCAGGTATAGTTTCATGGAGGGCCACACTAAGTGGATGGATGACGATGAAGACGATGATAACGTCGAGACCAATTGGGCGGCGACATGTGAAGATGATCAGGAGGAGTCTGAACATGGCAATGGAGAGGACGAAGAGGCGGCTGTCGACGGAGACGACTATAATGAAGAAGAAGGGAGTCATGGTGATCAGCAACATGCAGACGAGGACATGAACACTCCGCTAACTTCAGTCGTGCGGGACCCTCATGTTCAAGATCTTCTTCTCAAGAACACGTCGACCGACGCTAGACGTAAATCTAAGATCACGCAACTAGAGATAGACTCTGCAACTCCGTTGTATGACGCAAGTCGCGGGACGGAGGAGTCACGCTTGAGAGTAGCTCTGGATCTTCTTGAGATGAAGGAAAAACACGGATGGACCGACACAAGCATGGACGATCTTCTGCGATACCTGAAGACGCACTTACCTGAAGGGAACACATGTGCTAGTAGTCTACAGGAGGCCAAGAAAATCGTGTGCCCCCTCGATTTACCGCACACAAAATACCACGCTTGCGTCCGTGACTGCATAATTTACCGTAACGAGCACGCGGACCAGATCAAATGTCCGGTGTGCGGTGCTGATCGTTACAAGAGGGGGACGAAGAAAGCTCCTAGGAAAGTTGTGTGGTACTTTCCACTCATTCCCCGTCTGCAGCGGTACTTCGTGGACCCCAAGGAAGCAAAGCTCATGCGCTGGCACGAGGACAGAAAGAAGGCGGTGCTGAGCGATCCAGAACGTGTTGAAAAACCAGTGCTAACACACCCTTCGGATGCACGTCAGTGGAAAGCATTAGACGCATTCGATGAGGAATTCGGGAACGACCCAAGGAACATCAGGCTTGGTGCGAGCACCGACGGTCTCAATCCGTTTGGCAATCAGAGCAGCAAACATAGCACCTGGCCCGTGTTTGTATGGATGTACAACCTCCCCCCGTGGTTGTGTCTGAAGAGGAAGTACATACACATGAGTATGCCGATTCAAGGGCCGACCCAGCCAGGGAGCGATATCAACCTGTATCTCGAGTTATTGAAGGAGGAGCTAGACACGTTGTGGGAGGAAGGGGTAGAAACATGGGACGCCTTCAAAGAAGAAACTTTTCGTATGAGAGCCGCACTGATCACGACGGTGCAGGACTATCTCGGATACGGATATATTGCGTGTCAGGTGTGCCATGGACACAAGGCTTGTGTTAGGTGCATGGAATTTACCCCGTTTCTACAGCTACACAAGGATCCCGGATCTTCTAAAACCGTATACATGAGGCATCGAATGTGGCTACCACTGAACGACCCGTGGAGAAAGCGCGGAGACCTGTTCAACGGTAAAGATGAGCTCGGTCTACCTCCACGCAAGAGAAGAGGAGAAGAGATCGATACTCTATTGAAGAATTGGAAAACGTGTCCTCCGTCGGGAAAGGTACAAAAGCGGAAGCGAGGAGAGAAAAAGTGTCCTCCGCCAGAAGGACCGCTCTTGGGGGTATGGAAAAGGAGGTCCGTGTTTTGGGACTTGCGGTACTGGCCAATCCTCGGAGTGCCTCACTGCCTTGATGTCATGCATATCACGAAGAATGTGTGTGAGAGCTTGCTTGGCACCCTGTTCAACATGCCAGATAGGACCAAAGACGGGCCAAAATCAAGATACGACCTGATGGCCCTGAATATCAGGAGCGAGCTTCACTTACCGCCTTCTACGCGTGAACAGACGGAGGAGGACGAGGATGGGGTGGAGGAGATGGACGACCGCAAGCGGAAAACGGCTAAGAAACACCAAACTCACCGCCTGAAACCCTCTTGCTTCACTCTAAGCCCCGACGAGCTCGCGCAAGTATTCACATGCCTCCTCGGAGTGAAATTTCCCTTAGGTTACGCGGGGCTGATAAGCAGATACCTAGACGCGGAGAAAAAAATCTTCAGCGGGATGAAGTCTCATGACTGTCACGTGATGATGACGCAGATACTTCCGGTTGCAATCAGAGGGATAATGGAACCGCACGTCCGTCAAACGCTCACTGGCCTTTGTAACTTTTTTGATGTCATCACTCGGAAGTCGATAAGCGTGAAGAAACTCGGAAGGCTGCAGGAAGAGATCGTCACCATCCTATGCGAGCTTGAGATGTATTTCCCACCTGCCTTCTTTGATATTATGGTACATCTCTTGGTCCATATCGTGGACGATATCACCAATCTTGGGCCGGCATTCTTGCACAACATGATGGCGTTAGAAAGAATGAACGGGATCATAAAATCATTCGTTCGTAATAGGGCACACCCGGATGGAAGCATCGTTCAGGGATTTCTCACCGAAGAATGCATCTCTTTCTGCAAGAATTTCCTAGGCGATGAGAAGCCAGCTGTTGGTTTGCCCGCAAACAAGCACCTTGACAGGTTCATGGGGGTAGGCCACAACACTGGCAAAAGGGTAATGGACGCGGACTCCTGTGGTCGGAGAGCCGACTTTGAAAGGGCCCACCTAGTAGTGTTACAACACATCGACGATGTCGACCCTTGGATAGAAGAGCACAAAACCGCGATAAAAAACAGTGCTCGCAGGCCGATGACGGAAGATGAGATATTTAGAGCACACAACTCCTCTTTCGCGACATGGTTCAAGAAGCAGATTGATGCCGATCCCCCGCCAATGACATGTGAGAAAGATAAAATTGTATTGGCCTTGTCATATGGCCCCGCGCCCAATCTGATGACTTATCAAGCATACGACATCAATGGGTACACATTCTACACGGAGGAAAGAGACAAAAGTAGCGACTATCAAAACTCGTCTATAACGATGGAATCTTACACGGGCGAAGAGGTTAGAAGGTACTACGGAAAGATCGAGGAAATTTGGGAGCTTGACTACGTTGGGGTAAAGGTGCCGATGTTCCATGTCAGATGGGCTACAAACGTCACAAAAGAACACGAATATTTCACCACTATGTCGATGTCTGAAGCCAACAAACCCAAGTCCAAGAACCCCACCGCGCAAAATGAGCCCTGGGTATTGGCTAAGCACGTGGAGCAATGCTTCTTCATAACCGACCCGGCAAAGCCTAGTCGTGTTGTCGTAAGGAGAGGAAAAAGGGCCCTCGTCGGAATGGATGGAGTCGCCGATGAGAAGGACTTCGACGGCTTAGTCGGAGACCCGATGATGGAAGAACACGGTGAAGACGATGCACCATACACCACAAGAAGAAGCAGGACCACACTACCTAGGGCAGGTCTTCCATTCACAAGAAGAAGTCACAATATGGCGGTCACGTATTCAACATCGACCAAGAAAGGCAAGACTAATATTGTGACGAAAGGTTGAGAGAGGGAAATACTCGCGATATAACATGCTAATAGCTATATGTACAATGTGTTTTTAGAGAGAAACATTTGCGGTATCTCGCTAAACCAATCTATTTACGCTCGATGCGACATTAATTTTTTTTGCACATGTTAACTTTCATATGTATGTATTTTTTAAGTGAAAACCAACGTGGGGGAGCCACATATTATAGCATTCGTATTGCTCGATGTGTCCAGGCCGCGGGGCTGGGTAATTTAGAAAATCTTAGCACATGCGCATCATCTAGAAAATGCGCCTGGGGTAATCTTTACCACATGCGCTTTTCACAGGACATGCGCCTGGGGTAATGCCATGTGGGACCGCGCAAACCTAAATCCTACGAAACTTAGCGGAGGCGCATTGTCTACGTAACGCGCCTGCGGTAAGGATCTGTGGGGCCGCGCATAACAAGGCATCGAGCCAAGCACATTAGAACCGGTTTGTATCACAAACCGGTTCAAAAGGGTCTGTCCCCTGGGCCCCCCCACCTGCAGCAAATGGCCGCAGGCCTTTAGGACCGGTTGGTAGCACAAACCGGTCCTAAAGGCCATGAGGCCATTTGCGACAGGGTGTGGGGCCCAGTGGACAGCTCCTTTTCGAACCGGTTTGTATTAGAAACCGGTGCCAATGTGCTTCTTTAGTATTCTAAGTAACCGGATCTCACCCGCACCCACACGAACCCACACGCCGCCGCCGTCGCCAGTGTCGAGAGGAGCAGAGCAGGTCGTCGCCCACTCCGTCGTCGCCCACTCCGTCGTCGTCGTCGTCGTTGATCCAGGTCAGCCCCTCTCCCTCCCATCCCCCCTCCAATAACGCCCGCGACTCGTTGATGCTCGCCGTGATAGCCGCATGAACTCCATCTGCCGCGCCACGGAATCCCCGCAGCACCCAATGCCCTGCTGCACGACCTGCTCCGCGGCCGCCTGCATGCGAGCGATATGACCTCGATTGCCATGGAGCGCTCTGCAATTTTTGAAGGAATCGTTGGCTTGATCTGATACCAAATTGTCACACCCCATGGCTGCCGTTGTGCATTTTTTTAGACTAAAAGGGGCTGCCCCCCGATTTCATTGAAATCACGAACAACAAATAGTTTTAGCAGGTTCCTTACAAACGGCAACACCACTTGTAGTGCATTATATCTCTAGGATTCGTTTCGTTTGTACTGCTGTCAATTGCCTTATTATACTACTAGAGGTTCCATTTCGTTTGTACTGTTGGAAGTATCACCTAAACTCTCCGACAGGTTCCATTTCGTTTGTACTGCTGTCAATATATTGCCTTATTATAGTACTAGAGGTAGGTGCTGCCATTTGTCTTTGTTTTGTGATAGCTATGCTCCTCTAACCTCTATGTGTGCACTTTCTTAATTTAAAAGAACATGGCTTGCGGCGTATGTCGGTCCCGATGTGCCGAAGGACGATTCAGTGGGAGTTCTTTTATGCTTCAGCTCCACGACGGTGACGTTGATTCGTTGGTAATTAACAATTCTTTTTATGTTAACTTGTTCTTTCGTTTTACTATCTAGCTTGAGACTTGTGTTTATTAACAAAATATTCTTTATATTTCTTTTTTAGATTCTACCATGCAATATTCGCGACGAATTCAACGAGTTAGTTGACAGTCGTGAGGTGAATTTCAATGTTCACGGGACCACCTACATTCTTCGAGTGAAAAAAGAAAGAACGAAGACCTACTTCTGCGGGCAAGCATTGCAGGCTCTCATCGCCACGTACAATTTAAGCGGAGGTGATTACATTCACTTCTCTATGGAAGGACCGCAACCTCGCATCAAAATTGTGTATATGGGCGGGATTGCGAACGAGGATGGCGGGAGTGAGGAGGAAACTGAGAACACCGAGGATATGGACACTGAGGATGATTTGGACGAGGAGGACCCATGGAAACATGTGGTTGTTGCTCAAAGAGCGAATCTTAGCGAGATTGAGAAGGACCGTGTCCTTCAGAAACTTGCCGAGATAGATAGCTACATCGGCTTCCCTTTCGTGCATCGCATCACCAACACGAACATCTCCAATGGACATGTCATGGTATGTTTCTTAACACTTTCTTATTCGTATAGTTGCTTATGTTCTTAACACTTTCTTATCCGGTATTTGACATTGTGCTTTTATTCTTTCTTGGAATTGTGTGTTGTAGAAAATACCTTTGGCGGTAGCGGACAGTGCTGGCATGGAGCATATGGGTACCATTGGAGTACGCCGTGGAGAATCAGGACCTGTCACCGTAGTTCCGATCACGCGGGATAATGCTGATGGTCGGGTCATCCTCAACTCTCAAGCATGGAGGCGGTTCCATTCCGCAAGAGGTGGTATGGAGGCTGGACGAGCTATTCTGATCACCATGAGGAATAGTGACGTCTCCAACTTGGACATGATGATGGTCATCCACTACATCACCCCGCTAGATCGATAGATGACGAGTTTGTTCAAATTAGAACAAATAATTATTTCCATCTCACTAGCTAACTCTTGGATTTATTAGTAGCATGGATCTTTTCGAGACTATGTAATTTTGTCAAACTATGTGTGGTGATGATCGAGACTATGTGTTGATGATCGAAAATATTTATGTTATATAACTTAATTGTGTCATTTTGCTGTTATTCTGTCAGCTTGATACTTTTTCTGTCATTTTCCTGTAATTCTGTTATTTTGGTTTTCTCTTATTTTTTGATACAGCAAAACTATAGCCCAGGCGAACAGTAGAAGGTACCCCAGGCGCATATGTACCCCAGGCGCACAGCTCTTGTTCGCCTCAGGTAAGTGTTTTACCCCAGGCGCACGAGTACTATTCGCCTGGGGTATGCGTACTTACCACAGGCGCATTGTTGTATTCGCCTGGGGTAAGCCATTACCGCTGGCGATACGGTCCCAGGCGAACCAGAATGCGCCTGTGGTAGGCATTTTCCGTTCGCCTGGGGTAAGCTTTTCCCTAGTAGTGTAGGCTTTACTTACTTGATAATCAAGAGGGATAAATCTCATGAGGGAGCTTGTTCTTCAGCGTGCCCCTCTTCCTTGGGAAGTGCTCCATGCTTTTCTTGTGAGGGAACTGAAACTTGAAATTCCCTTCCTTGGAGTCTATGATTGCACCTGTAGTACGAAGTAATGGTCTACCCAAAATAATAGGACTAGGGGATTTATCCCCCATATCCATAATAATTAATGAAATCAACGGGTATGAAAGTCATGTCCAATTCAATCATAACATATTTTACTTGTCCTACAACATGTTTAGTAGAGTTATCAGCAAGGACAAATTCACTTGAGCACTTTTCTAAATTTTCTAGTTCTAGCAATTCATATAATTCTTTAGAGAGTACCGATACACTAGAACCTAGATCTAACATAGCATGGTGAATTTCTTTTCCAATTGAAACTAGCACCTTGGGGATCCATGAATCCCCAAGCTTAGGAGGTATCATGGCCTCATTCTTGTACCTAGCAATTTTTTCTTGCAAGACATGATTAGCAATATAAGATCCAAAGCCAGGTTGATTAACATTTATAGTGGGATCAC
The DNA here is from genome assembly GCA_028641055.1 of Alopecurus myosuroides. Classification (NCBI taxonomy): domain Eukaryota; kingdom Viridiplantae; phylum Streptophyta; class Magnoliopsida; order Poales; family Poaceae; genus Alopecurus; species Alopecurus myosuroides. Next base: position 26,770,067 of record CM054063.1, read on the forward strand.
TAGCAAATTTTTGTAGAGTAGCAATAAGTAGCAATAAATTTATGGATCCTTAATTTGAGTAAGCATCATAATTTCCTCTACTTTACTCTCTAATTTAGCTAGCATGCTTGATTCATGAGGACTAATTTCATCTTTGCTAGCAAAATAAGACATATATGGAAGTAAATATTCAGGATACTTCACTATTTCATTCAAAGTTTCTTCTAAGCTAGTAGGGACATGCTGTCGCACCCGGACTTCTAGGGGATACTCACCGGGCCGAACTGAATAGTAGATGATTGGATTACGGGGCTTATCTGCTCCCGCGTCCTCTTACGAGTAGGCCAACACTTATGTGTGACAACCAATCTCTACTATCCACCGTCGATGTAAACTATCCCATAGAAATCAGGATACTTCCATTGACGTACTTCAAACAATACACACATGGTACGTCAACAGCGTTTGAACAACTGATATCACAACAGATCTCTACGACACAAAAGATTGAAATAAGTGCAAATAGCTCTCATTAGAGCAGAGATAGCAAATACACTCATACAGAGGACACCTGTCCCAACATTACATCAGTACATCACATCGGAAGCATTCAACATGTCTGAGTACAGACCAGAACCAAATAGGCCTAAGAGGCCGGAAACGAACAGACGGAGCCCATCCACGAAGTCTCGGATCCTGCCCGGGTCCGCTATCTACTCGTCAGCAGTCTCGTCATACTCCACGTAGTAGCCACCATGGGGATCCTCGGAAACGTAGGTCTGCGGAAACCACAACCCCAAAGGGGTCAGTACATAAACGTACTGGCAAGCAAGACTCACAGTTCACCAAAGTGTAACCCGTCAACACCAAGCACAAATGCTTTGGGTTCAACGGAAGAAAAGGGGATATAAAGATGCTGCAACTGGCTGCTCTAACCAACTACAGAACATACTACACTTCCGGCTAACAGAAAGGAGATAAGATAGCGTATCGTAACCAACCTATCAACTAACCTCAAACAAACCCATCCTGGATCTCGCCCCTTATCCAAAGAAGCAATCCGAGGATAACTCACACAGTTGGATTAACAATGGTTCAGATTATTGTGTCAATAAGCCTATTACTAGTCAAGTTGTTAATCATTGGGTGTAAGGTTGTTAATCATTAGGTTTAAGTTATCCTGAGTACTTGTTAGCCAGTACTTTCACCAAGTAGTCCATAACCGCGGAAAACACGGCTTCTCGAGAAGATTTACCCTGCAGGGGTGCACCAATTTGGCCGTACACGTAAGAATAACCCGCCAGACGGGGGATCAACCCACCAAGCGAGGTACTCAACACAACCCAACTCTTCTTCGCATCAAGCCCAAAGAACCCGTGCAGTGAGCGCACGGCTAATCAAGCCCCACGAAGAAAAGGGGACCCTCATAGCACTCTAAGACCGTGTCTCCCTAAATGCCGACTAAAAAAGTTCCACCCTGGCCTGGGCTCGCAAAAACATGGATGCGGCAAATGGAAAACCCGAACTAAATGAGGCGATTTGGACGAGATGCGAATCGAGTCAAATTGAGGGGGGCGCCCATACACGCTTCCCACATGCGGGTAGTGCGCTCATCATGGATCAGTAGACAAGACCCTTTTCCTATTAGGGTCGACACTAGCAGGCCTCAAAACCACACAGGGCCTCCTGCCGGTGCCTTGTCATCAAGTTATTATTAATAATAACATTAGCATGATTGATTGATTAAACATCGAGCCCCCGGACCATAATAGAAATAGTAACAGAAAGTAACGGGTAACAGACTCGAGCAAAACAACCTAAGCATGCTAGTAAGACACGTGCAACAAGCAAAAGGTTATAGGTATGGAGGTGAGGCAATATCAGGGTTAAAGGATACATGTGATAGGTTCGTAACAGAAACAACTATTCATAGGGCTAACAGAATAGACAACGGAAAGTATCGGTAACCAATGTTGAAAGGAACACGATGGTTCATGTGAGTGAATACTTGCCTGCAAACCCAGTATCCTGGTACTGAGCTAAGTCCTTAGAAGGGGTGTCATAAGTATCGTCGGTCTCAACGTCGTCGTTTATCCGAGAAGAAGCAAACAAACAACGCATAGAGAGACAAACAATCAATACCATGGCATAGTGCACAAACATGGGATGATGCATGATAGTTTAATTGATGCATCAAAATAAACTAGTTGACAAGATAACATAACATGATTAAATGGACCCACATGCAATTGGGATTGCATATGGAAAGCCCATGAATTATGGTTGAATTAATTGTTCTACAACTGATCATCATGTGTAAGTGAATTAGCATGATGCATGGATGAGGAAAACAGCAAAATAACAACAATAGAACCAATTTGAAATAAGGTTTACCTAGTTTAGAAATTTGTTTATTAAGTTAATAAATTTTGGTTTCTTAAAGGTGTCACACAAGCATTTGTTGTTTTCACCACTTTTAATTGTTCAAAATAGATAACCAATTTCATATTTGATAAGAACACAAGATTTTAGTTGGAATACATGTTTCACTTGTTGAAAAAGGATTTCAAATAAATTATTTAGGAATTAAACAAGTATAAGCAAGAATTAAATGAATTTAATTCAAACATGAACTTATTTGAATTTTTATTTGTTCAAAACATTATGTGAGATTCATAATTGAAAATCTTATACTTTTATGGTTTGAAAACATATTTTATAGTCTCAAAAGAATTTAATTTGAGCAAGTTATGGGTTTAGCAAATTTAAATGATTTAAACAAGGTTTAAATTATTTAGACAATTTTAATTATTCAAATCATGAAACAAATTTTATATTTGAGAAGGTGGTTTAATTTTGCATGGAAAACATATTTCATTTGTTGAAATTGGATTTAAAATGAGCAAGTTATTATTTTGGCAATTTTAAATGCAATAATTAAGAAACAGTTGTTTTCAGCAATTTAAATTATTCAAAACAGCAAACAAAATTGATATTTGCAAAGTATATGAAAAGTTGATTGGAAAACATATTTAGTTTGTGGAATTTGGAATTTTTATGCCCAAGTTATGAATTTTTCAAGTTTAAGTGAATTTAACAAGTTTTCAAATATTGCACCAATTTAAAATATTCAAAACAGTAAAAAAAATTTATATTTGGATAGAGCATTCAATTTGGTACAGAAAACATATTAAAAATGTTGAAATTGGAGTTAAAATGAAATAGTTATGCATTTTACAAATTTAGGGTGCAATTCTGCCATTTTTATTAACTAGGGACTTGGAAAATATTTTTCAGGGGCCTAGGAAGAAATTACAGGGACTGGACTGTGATTTCTGTGAAGGTGATGTGGCAAAACAAATAGAAATAAAAGTTTGGGTTAATTGTGCGGGAGGGGGACTCGAACCCGGGACCTCCCGCTGTGAGTTGGGTGCTGCTAACCAGTACGGTAGGATTTGTTTCGTGACAGAAGGGGGGTGGCGAGGAGGATAAGGTGTTGGAGCGGGCTGTTTTAACTGAACATTACTGAACCCACTCGTTTACTGAAACTGACGGGACGGTTGTCCGCCGGCGGCAGCTCGCGGCTCGCCGGAGGCGCTGTCCGTGGGGTGCGGGTGCGTGCTCGTAGCGGAAGGGAGAGGGAGGAAGGGGATTCGAGGGAAGAGAAACGGAGCTCACCGCGAGGGGAAGAGGAGCAGGTCGGGGTGGAGTCGTTCGTGGCAGAGGGGTGGTCTCCGGCGACTTGGGGAAGATGGCGGCGGCGCCACGGGCCCTCCCGGCCCCTGGCGTGAGGTGGAGGAGGGAGCCCGCGGTGGGGGGTTTCCATTCCCCCACTCGCCCGGGCCGGAGGGGGGCTAGACGGCCGGCGATCACCGGAGGGAACAGAGGTGGAATTTCGGTGGGGGGTTCAGAGGTTGCAGTACAGAGAACAGGGGAGGTTGCAGGGAGAGAGAGCAGAGGGGAGGAAGAAGATTGGAGGCGGGGGAGATAGAGGAGGAGGGAGCTAGGGATGAGGGGAACCCTAGGGCATCGAGCAGGTTCTTATGGACGGGAAGGAGGTGGTGAGGGTCGTTGCTGTATCTGCTCTGCAACGTGGATGCCTTCGATGCCATCCGTATAGAGGAAGAAGAAACTGGCGAAGGGGTATTGGGCCTGGGAATTGGGCTGGGCTTCCTCCTCTCTCTCTTGCTGGTTACCTTTTATTATTTTTATCTGTTTCTTTTTTTTTGCTGATTAGAATTAGGAAGAAAAAGATGAGTTGTGGGTTTAGAAAATTAGGCAAAAATGTTATATTACTTGTTTATGTAATATCAACCACTTGCAAGTTTTTGTTTTACAAAGTGTTTTGAATGTAGGTGATGTTTGCAATTTGCAATTGAAATTTGAATGAATTTAAGATTAAGTGATTTATTAAAAACAACATATAATTAGTTTTTGGACCTCAAGTTTATTTGAAACAAATTGATGGCTTTGTGTTGATAATTTTCATAAAGTTCAAAAGGTTGCTGTTTGGAAAAGTTAATTGAATTTGAATGCAATTTGAATGAATTTGGAATATTAAGTGAAATATTGAAAGCAATAATTTAATTAGTTTGAACCTTAGCTTAATGGAAACAAAAGATGGAAGTACTTTGTCATTTTCATAATTTTCAAAAGGGGTTGATGTTTTGGAAATTAATTGAATTTGCAAAGGGTTTGGTATTAAATGAATTTTGATAGAAACAATACAATAGTTTTGGAATCACAGCTTTAATGGAAACAATTGATTGTTTTGATTTGAAATATTCATTTTGGAAATTGTAACATCACAAGTATGAAACAAAGGTTTGAAATTTGGTTTGAAATTCAAATAGAAAATAAAGGAAAACAAATGAAAACAGTTGGAAAACAAAGCAAAACAGAGGAAAACAAATGGAAAACAAGCAAAACAAATGCAATGAACATGATGTCATGATGCAAAACATAAAATAACAGATAGCAAACATTCTAATGGCTATTTTTCATACTTGGGATGTTACAAAACGCCCCCCTTGAAGGAATCGCGCCCCGAGATTCCTGCTGAGAAAAGAAAAAGGTCCGGATACTTCTTGCGAAGATCCTCTTGAGCATTGACACGTGAAAGTGCACCTTGTATAGTTTTTCTGGAAGTTCAAAACGATAGGCATTCCTGGCAACTCTTCTGGAAGGATGTCAGGGAATTTGGAAACCACCGGAACATTTTCAAGTAAAGGGAGAGGTTTTGTATCGAGGGTGTATAGCTGGATAGAACTTGATTCATTTGGAGAATAGACTATCTGGTCAGAAGGGTGGAACAGCGTTATTGATTAGACGCCGGTAGAAGAACTGAAATGGAAAGCAACAACAAGGTTTGAACGGACAAAAGGATGTTGAGAAGAACAGGATATCAACATCGGGAAAACACGAGAACAAAACACTCCTGAGGTACTACGGAAAACCCATCCAGGCTTCTAAAGGATCAATATCTACTGCTTAAGGAATAGAGGATCTGCTTCCGGGGCTTACACGCCTCCGTTCTCAATCGTGAGTAGGCAACATGATAAATCATGTCACAACCACCTCCATTCCGATGGTCTAGTAGATATAACCATCCTAGAGAAACCAGAATACGTGAAATCCTAACTTGAAAGTTTAGATGAGAAGGGAAAACAACGTTGCACTTCCTTACCAGAAAAGGGAGGGTGGGTGGGGAAAGAAGAAAAAGAACAGAATTCCTACTCTCACGTTTCATTTTTCCTATATAGCTACAAAATAGTTTCTAGACTCAACTGCGACCAGTAAAAAGGGATCCTACAGGCAGACAGGCTCTGATACCATTTGTCGCACCCGGACTTCTAGGGGATACTCACCGGGCCGAACTGAATAGTAGATGATTGGATTACGGGGCTTATCTGCTCCCGCGTCCTCTTACGAGTAGGCCAACACTTATGTGTGACAACCAATCTCTACTATCCACCGTCGATGTAAACTATCCCATAGAAATCAGGATACTTCCATTGACGTACTTCAAACCATACACACATGGTACGTCAACGGCGTTTGAACAACTGATATCACAACAGATCTCTACGACACAAAAGATTGAAATAAGTGCAAATAGCTCTCATTAGAGCAGAGATAGCAAATACACTCATACAGAGGACACCTGTCCCAACAATACATCAGTACATCACAGCGGAAGCATTCAACATGTCTGAGTACAGACCAGAACCAAATAGGCCTAAGAGGCCGGAAACGAACAGACGGAGCCCATCCACGAAGTCTCGGATCCTGCCCGGGTCCGCTATCTACTAGTCAGCAGTCTCGTCATACTCCACGTAGTAGCCACCATGGGGATCCTCGGAAACGTAGGTCTGCGGAAACCACAGCCCCAAAGGGGTCAGTACATAAACGTACTGGCAAGCAAGACTCACAGTTCACCAAAGTGTAACCCGTCAACACCAAGCACAGATGCTTTGGGTTCAACGGAAGAAAAGGGGATATAAAGATGCTGCAACTGGCTGCTCTAACCAACTACAGAACATACTACACTTCCGGCTAACAGAAAGGAGATAAGATAGCGTATTGTAACCAACCTATCAACTAACCTCAAACAAACCCACCCTGGATCTCGCCCCTTATCCAAATAAGCAATCCGAGGATAACTCACACAGTTGGATTAACGATGGTTCAGATTATTGTGTCAATAAGCCTATTACTAGTCAAGTTGTTAATCATTGGGTGTAAGGTTGTTAATCATTAGGTTTAAGTTGTCCTGAGTACTTGTTAGCCAGTACTTTCACCAAGTAGTCCATAACCGCGGAAAACACGGCTTCTCGAGAAGATTTACCCTGCAGGGGTGCACCAATTTGGCCGTACACGTAAGAATAACCCGCCAGACGGGGGATCAACCCACCAAGCGAGGTACTCAACACAACCCAACTCTTCTTCGCATCAAGCCCAAAGAACCCCGTGCAGTGAGCGCACGGCTAATCAAGCCCCACGAAGAAAAGGGGACCCTCATAGCACTCTAAGACCGTGTCTCCCTAAATGCCGACTACAAAAGTTCCACCCTGGCCTGGGCTCGCAAAAACATGCATGCGGAAATGGAAAACCCGAACTAAATGGGGCGATTTGGACGAGATGTGAATCGAGTCAAATTGAGGGGGGCGCCCATACACGCTTCCCACATGCGGGTAGTGCGCTCATCATGGATCAGTAGACAAGACCCTTTTCCTATTAGGGTCGACACTAGCAGGCCTCAAAACCACACAGGGCCTCCTGCCGGTGCCTTATCATCAAGTTATTATTAATAATAACATTAGCATGATTGATTGATTAAACATCGAGCCCCCGGACCATAATAGAAATAGTAACAAAAAGTAACGGGTAACAGACTCGAGCAAAACAACCTAAGCATGCTAGTAAGACACGGGCAACAAGCAAAAGGTTATAGGTATGGAGGTGAGGCAATATCAGGGTTAAAGGATACATGTGATAGGTTCGTAACAGAAACAACTATTCATAGGGCTAGCAGAATAGACAACGGAAAGTATCGGTAACCAATGTTGAAAGGAACACGATGGTTCATGTGAGTGAATACTTGCCTGCAAACCCAGTAGCCTGGTACTGAGCTAAGTCCTTAGAAGGGGTGTCGTAAGTATCGTCGGTCTCAACGTCGTCGTTTATCCGAGAAGAAGCAAACAAGCAACGCAGAGAGAGACAAACAATCAATACCATGGCATAATGCACAAACATGGGATGATGCATGATAGTTTAATTGATGCATCAAAATAAACTAGTTGAAAGATAACATAACATGATTAAATGGACCCACATGCAATTGGGATTGCATATGGAAAGCCCATGAATTATGGTTGAATTAATTGTTCTACAACTGATCATCATGTGTAAGTTAATTAGCATGATGCATGGATGAGGAAAACAGCAAAATAACAACAATAGAACCAATTTGAAATAAGGTTTACCTAGTTTAGAAATTTGTTTATTAAGTTAAGAAATTTTGGTTTCTTAAAGGTGTCACACAAGCATTTGTTGTTTTCACCACTTTTAGTTGTTCAAAATAGATAACCAAGTTCATATTTGATAAGAACACAAGATTTTAGTTGGAATACATGTTTCACTTGTTGAAAAAGGATTTCAAATAAATTATTTAGGAATTAAACAAGTTTAAGCAAGAATTAAATGAATTTAATTCAAACATGAACTTATTTGAATTTTTATTTGTTCAAAACATTAAGTGAGATTCATAATTGAAAAGCTTATACTTTTATGGTTTGAAAACAAATTTTATAGTTTCAAAAGAATTTAATTTGAGCAAGTTATGGGTTTAGCAAATTTAAATGATTTAAACAAGGTTTAAATTATTTAGGCAATTTTAATTATTCAAATCATGAAACAAATTTTATATTTGAAAAGGTGGTTTAATTTTGCATGGAAAACATATTTCATTTGTTGAAATTGGATTTAAAATGAGCAAGTTATTATTTTGGCAATTTTAAATGCAATAATTAAGAAACAGTTGTTTTCAGCAATTTAAATTATTCAAAACAGCAAACAAAATTGATATTTGCAAATTATATGAAAAGTTGATTGGAAAACATATTTAGTTTGTGGAATTTGGAATTTTTATGCCCAAGTTATGAATTTTGCAAGTTTAAGTGAATTTAACAAGTTTTCAAATATTGCACCAATTTAAAATATTCAAAACAGTAAACAAATTTTATATTTGGATAGAGCATTCAATTTGGTACAGAAAACATATTAAAAATGTTGAAATTGGAGTTAAAATGAAATAGTTATGCATTTTACAAATTTAGGGTGCAATTCTGCCATTTTTATTAACTAGGGACTTGGAAAATATTTTTCAGGGGCCTAGGAAGAAGTTACAAGGACTGGACTGTGATTTCTGTGAAGGTGCTGTGGCAAAACAAATAGAAATAAAAGTTTGGGTTAATTGTGCGGGAGGGGGACTCGAACCCGGGACCTCCCGCTGTGAGTTGGGTGTTGCTAACCAGTGCGGTAGGATTTGTTTCGTGACAGAAGGGGGGGGTGGCGAGGAGGATAAGGTGTTGAAGCGGGCTGTTTTAACTGAACATTACTGAACCCGCTCGTTTACTGAGACTGACGGGACGGTTGTCCGCCGGCGGCAGCTCGCGGCTCGCCGGAGGCGCTGTCCGTGGGGTGCGGGTGCGTGCTCGTAGCGGAAGGGAGAGGGAGGAAGGGGATTCGAGGGAGGAGAAACGGAGCTCACCGCGAGGGGAAGAGGAGCAGGTCGGGGTGGAGTCGTTCGTGGCAGAGGGGTGGTCGCCGATGACTTGGGGAAGATGGCGGCGGCGCGACGGGCCCTCCCGGCCCCTGGCGTGAGTTGGAGGAGGGAGCCCGCGGTGGGGGGTTTCCATTCCCCCACTCGCCCGGGCCGGAGGGGGGCTAGACGGCCGGCGATCACCGGAGGGAACAGAGGTGGAATTTCGGTGGGGGGTTCAGAGGTTGCAGTACAGAGAACAGGGGAGGTTGCAGGGAGAGAGAGCAGAGGGGAGGAAGAAGATTGGAGGCGGGGGAGATAGAGGAGGAGGGAGCTAGGGTTGAGGGGAACCCTAGGGCATCGAGCAGGTTCTTATGGAGGGGAAGGAGGTGGTGAGGGCCGTTGCTGTATCTGCTCTGCAACGTGGATGCCTTCGATGCAATCCGTACAGAGGAAGAAGAAACTGGCGAAGGGGTATTGGGCCTGGGAGTTGGGCTGGGCTTCCTCCTCTCTCTCTTGCTGGTTACCTTTTATTATATTTATCTTTTTTTTTTTTGCTGATTAGAATTAGGAAGAAAAAGATGAGTTGTGGGTTTAGAAAATTAGACAAAAATGTTATATTACTTGTTTATGTAATAGCAACCACTTGCAAGTTTTTGTTTTACAAAGTGTTTTGAATTTAGGTGATGTTTGCAATTTGCAATTGAAATTTGAATGAATTTAAGATTAAGTGATTTATTAAAAACAACATATAATTAGTTTTTGGACCTCAAGTTTATTTGAAACAAATTGATGGCTTTGTATTGATAATTTTCATAAAGTTCAAAAGGTTGCTGTTTGGAATATTAAGTGAAATATTGAAAGCAATAATTTAATTAGTTTGAACCTTAGCTTAATGGAACAAAAGATGGAAGTGCTTTGTCATTTTCATATTTTTCAAAAGGGGTTGATGTTTTGGAAATTAATTGAATTTGCAAAGGGTTTGGTATTAAATGAATTTTGATAGAAACAATACAATAGTTTTGGAATCACAGCTTTAATGGAAACAATTGATTGTTTTGATTTGAAATATTCATTTTGGAAATTGTAACATCACAAGTATGAAACAAAGGTTTGAAATTTGGTTTGAAATTCAAATAGAAAACAAAGGAAAACAAATGAAAACAGTTGGAAAACAAAGCAAAACAGAGGAAAACAAATGGAAAACAAGCAAAACAAATGCAATGAACATGATGTCATGATGCAAAACATAAAATAACAGATAGCAAACATTCTAATGGCTATTTTTCATACTTGGGATGTTACACATGCTCACTTGTATTCTCAGAAATATGATCAATATTTTCAATAATAGGAGCAGCAATAGTAATAGAATTCATTCCTACACTAGGTTGTGCTTGTGGCTTTCCTGCTGACATGCTTAATAGAGTTGCTTGATTATCAGCTAATTTTGACAATGCTTTATCTAAATTCGAAGATTGAAGTTGCAATCCTTTAATATCACTACTAATAGATGCAATAGACTTATTTAAATCATGTATCATAGCATTGTGACTAGCAACTTGTTCCATAAGCAATTTATTAAATTCAGAAATTTCAGTAGAAGGCTTCCACTTATTTTCATTAGCATTAGGATATGGAACAAAAGGTTTATTTGGCACATAAGGAGGTTTACTATAAGAATTGTAAGCATTACAAAAACCATCGCTACCATAATTGCTAACAAAATTAACATCCACACTTTCAGAATTACTACCAACTAGCTCCTGCAAAGGCACATTCTCCATATTTTGTTTATTAATAAATGCAAGAATAATGTCCATTTTAGAAGACAAATCATTGGTTTCTTCAATTGAGTTTATTTTCTTAGTGGGATTTGGTGCTCTTTCAGTATTCCATTGACTATAATTTTCCAATATGCTTTCTAATATGCTCTTAGCCTCTCCTACAGTTTTACTCATAAAGGCACCTCCAGCAGCAGAATCAAGTATATTTCTAGACATGTAGTTTAGACCATTATAAAAAGAGTGTAGTATGGTCCATTCATTTACTCCATGTGATGGGCATGTTCTAAGCATTAATTTAATTCTATCCCATGCCATGGCTACATGTTCATTATCATTTTTCCTAAATGAGAGGATATTATTCCTATTTTGCAAAATTTTAACGGGAGGATAATATTTCTTAATGAAAACTTCTTTTAAATCATCCCAAGACATTATACTAGCTGTAGGTAGTGAAAGTAACCATTCTTTAGCCTTTCCTCTGAGTGAAAAAGGAAATAATTTCAGTTTTAAAAAACTACTTTCCACATTTTTAAATTTTTGCATATCACATATTTCCATGAAATCATGAAGATGCATAGAGGCATCCTCCATAGCACTACCACCAAATTGCTCTCTAGTAATTAAATTCAATAAACTAGGACTTACTTCATAGCTTTCAGCTTGTATTTCAGGTGTAGTAATTGGCCTAGCAATGAATTGGTCATTGGGTGTATTTGTGTAGTCACTTAATTTAGTTCTATCACCCATTTTAACAGTTTTTATGTAATTTTTAATTTTTTATGCAAAACAAAAGTAAAGTAACTAAGCAAATTCGAAATACTAAATAATCTAGATAACTAAATGCAAAGCTAAAATGCAAACTAAAATAAAATATGCAAGACAAAACAAAAACAAGAACAAAAACAAAACAAAAACAAAAACAAGACAAGAAACAAAACAATCTACTTGAAAAAAGGTGGAGATAGAAAGGACGGTACTCCTTTAGGTGCAACCTCCCCAAGCTTAGGTGTTTGCACACCTTGTTGGTGATGAAGACTTCTTGTGAGCTCCCTTGGACAACTCCTTCACCTATGGCTCCCCGGCAACGGCGCCAGAAAAACGCTTGATGGCTAGGTTGAGACTCCAAGTGCAGAGTGTGTAGCTAGTGGCAAGCCTTTTTCCCCACGAGGGTGAATCGAGGGTTCATATCTAACTCTAGGGGAGCCAGTATTTCAGCAGTTGTCTTCCAAGCTTCCTCCAGGATCCTGCAAACAAGTAGAGAATTTTGCGCCCTCAACCTCACCAAGTGGTTGTCAAGCACAAGGTGTGAGACTTCTAAATTGCAATGCAAAACTGAAAGTAAATGTGCAATAATTAAATCTACTACTAAATGCAAATGAGAAAATAAATATGCAATGGATAGTTTTTGTATTTTTGTGATGCAAGTGGTGATGGAGATAATGTAAATTCGAATTGGAGATGCAAGTAAAGTAAAGTGCAAGTAAAGTAAATTACAGCAAAGTAACTAGAGTGTTTTCTTATAATTAAAATAGGACCGGGGTTCATGGTTTCACACTTGCATTCTCTCAAATAAAGTGGTAGACGGTGGACATAAAGAATTACATGTGAGATACAATAACATGTTTAACATTGAGTACTTTCATATGGGCATCACGTCCTAGCATAGAGATCTCTACGGTCATATTGATCCCTCTTATACTCCACCAAGATGCGAAATAAATCATAACACCTCGATAATTAAGGAAAAACCAGAGTATAGCTTTAAGCAATGTGACATGAAGTTGAAGTAAGAACTTGCTAGATCTAGTCATGGAGATTGATTAGTGTCACTTCAAATCTCCGGTAACAAGGTACTCCTTTTTATCCCTAGTGAGTTAACTAAGAAAGGTTTAACAAAACCTAAGTGGATCGCTGAACTTCTGTCACTTTCACAGCAATAGCCACCCCCCGTTACTCCAACTAATGCACCCATCACCCCACACACGCTCTCAAGAACTAGATTGATCAAAGCTAGCAAATAAGAACGGGGTACATAGGATACATCTACTCAAATAAATCAAGAGAAACAATTGCAATCTCAGATTCAATAACTCATAGAAAAGATCCACCACATAGGAATTACAACGGTGCCCGTAATCATGTGAGGCAACTCATACGGATCTAATTAGTGAAGCACATAGAGAGATAGATACAAGTGCTACTTCCAAAAACCCATAGCCTGGGTGGACTACTCCCTCTTCATGGAGATGTAGATGGAGATGACGTTGGAGGGGTAGGAGATCACACTGGCGGCGTCCTGCCGGAGTTTTCCCCCTCCAATCTGGAACTCCAGGTCTCTGTTTCGGTGTTTCGGCGTCGCTCTTCTCCGTAAGGGTACGGGGGACCCTTTTTATAGTCGGTTTTAGGTTAAGACGAAGTCGGTAAGTCGAAGATGGAAGGAATTGGGGCCACAGGGGCCAAAAGGGGGCCTCTCACGCGGCCAAGGAATCTAGCCGCGTGGAGGGTCCTCTTTTGGGCCTCTTTGCCCAATTCTCGTGGATCCTTCGCCCGCAAGTCTTCTCCTTCCAAGAAAATGACCCCCGGTGATTTTCAGGTGATTTCGCGGAAGTTTGCCCCCTGAAACGTCAAAAATATAGAAAACGGGGTTTCTAACAAGCATGGTTAATTCCATAAAAGTTGGGGGACTTTGTAATTTAACCCCAAAATACTATAAAACATTGAATTATACCCTTATATGATGCAATATGTAATAGAAAACCATGTGAAAATATGCAAAATTCATCTATGCATTTTACATGCATCACTAATCTACGAAGGCATGTTAAAAATGTGTTTATCTACGTTGTAGTTGATGTTCGTAGGTATGAACAGTTCTATCCTCGAAATCCCTAAGCCACGTAAAATATGCAAAATTAAATTAGCGGCGTCTAACTAGTTTTTGCTGGGCATGTGATGATATGGTCAATGTTACAAATGTGATTATGAGATGATCTATTTTGTAAATTATTGATATACCAGAAGGTATTCATATTGTTGTCTTATTATTGATGGACAATCAAGATTGGGGTACCATGGTAGTTGGTACCACGCCGGTGGAATGATGGAGATCATGGATGCTCTCCCATGACTCAGTAATATGTTCCCCTATACGCCGTCGATGTCATTCCATCATGGATGCTCTCCCACCATGTCGTCGTGGATGAGGTTGAGGGATCATGTTGGAGATGACCAGAGGGGAGTTGCACGCGGTGGAGATGCGTGGCGGGATGTGGAAAATGTGGTCGTGGCTGATGTCATGGCGGAGAGGCGCCATGTCGTCGTTGATGCAGGACACTAGCTGCGGATGTAGGCATGGTCATGGCTGGAGTGGGGCTCCCGTGGGCGGACGTGAATAAAGAATGAGGTACGGTGAGGCTGCTGGTGTGAGCATGCGCCAAGTCAACCCATATAAAGCATCAAAGGAGAGTACCACGTATATTATCCTGTAGGAAACGGTGGCTTTGGCAACACTATGTTTTTCTTTTTTCATACTATGAAGGCATTGACGGCTTCTCCTAGTGTCTCTATCTCTCCTACGGGGAATTCAAGCCGCAATACCCTCCAAGCCTCCGGAACATCCTCTACACTGACACGAGAATAACTAGGTGGGATTGACTGGACATGGTAGGTCGCTCCATCTACACAAGGCAAAGCATAGTCGTCCTCCACCTTCATGGATACGTTCGGAACGGACACATGGAGCTCACAATTTTTCTTCTCCATGATTGCATCCACGGCCTCCATCGGTGCAGCGTCAATATGTATCATCTATGTACTATCCATCACTACAACATCGTCAGCAGGCACCTCCGTTGAAGCCATGCTGCTCTGGCATTGAGATGGGCCTCCGTCGAGTGTATTGTCTTGCTGCTGAGAGTATAGTCCTCTAAGCTCGTCAATCTTCTGCAGCTGCTGCTGGTATTTGGTTCCGAGTTCCCAAAACCGGGTCGTGACCTCGGCCTCCTTCCACTTCTTTCCTCTCTCTCGGCTTGTATATGCATAATGGGATTCTTACGCAATAAACCCAGACGACCACATATACCATTCCTAGTCTCATGTCCAACCGGTATGCTCCGGACTACCGAGGTCCTTTGTCAGCTCGTCTTTCTCTCTTCCCGGCATGAACTTTCCCTCTTTAACCTCTTTGAACACAGTAACAAGTGCAGCAAAGGGGGCCGCGATTTTTGCATTCACAACAAGATCCCCCATTGCGTCAAACTTTTCCCCATGCCCAATTAACTAATATCTTGACCTCATGGGAAAATCATGTGTAGATGGAGTGATCCCCTGAGCTCGCAGATCTGCCTCAAGTTTAACAAACTTAGGCAATGAAACCCGGTAGCCACCTGGACTCGTAGTATGGTGATATTTTTTATTATCCGCATTTTCCTTATTCTTTGCTGACCTTTCTTTACCCTCTTCTGATTTCTTGTACGCCTTAAATGATGTACAATGTGTTGGGAATATGCCCTAGAGGCAATCATGTATAATGTAATTCCCACTGTATTCATAAAGTTATTAAGTTGTCCTTGTTTTGAACATCTGATATATGTCATTGAATATGTGATTCGATTGTGAAACTATATATTCATGTTGTTCATACTAATTGTCCTTGGTCGTTAAGGTTGTGCTGGACACACATCCTAGACTAATGTGAGTGTTGGCTGATGACACGGTTCCACTTGTCATGGGCATGGTGATGCCATTCCAACGTTCACGGACTTGGCTAAAGAGTTTAGCAAGTCGGACTGACCCACATTGAGATGCAACGATCAAGTCGTCATTTGCATGTCTCAATCAATGTAATCCTTAGACCTGAGGTTGTCGCGCAATCCGAGTTGTGGATCACCGACTTAGGTTCTGTCAAACGTTGTTCTGTGACAAGGCAACTATAAAGGCAGAGTTCAGGTCGAATGAGAAGCAAGCTGCGTGATGTGGACAATCAAGATGAGATTTTGCCCCTCCGAATGGAGAGATATTCTCTGGGCCCTCTCGAGTGATATGATTCAGGAAGCATGGCCATGCGCGACTCAGTTAAGTGTTAACTGTGTCGATTGACTAAGAGTTAGTCAGATGAATCACATATCACGGATCGAGAAGAGAGTTTAACTATTAAAGGGATGACGATAAATCGCCTATAGTTCGACAAGGTATATCGTGAGGCAAAAAGGACTAAGATGAATATCACATTGAAAGGCATGTCGTCATGACTCAATGGGACTTGGGAGTCGGCACGTTCTGCTAGGAGACGCTACCGATTGATCGATTGAGAGTCGGACTCCAATCGTGTCCATGTCGCCATGAGCCTGCAGGGTCGCACACTTAAGAGCGGGAGCAAATATTGGTTGGGTTGGACCCGAACCGGAAATGGACTGAATTAGTGAGTCGGACTCACAGAGGGAATGGGCCACAAGTGTTGTGCAGCCCATTACCATACGCTATATAAAGAGGGGCGCAGGTTGCCCAGCGGGCATGTTAGTCCACTCTCCCATGCGTTGGGAACCCTAGCCCCACTCAGTCCAGCCGCCGCACCGGACCTAGCAGTCCGCCGTCGGAGCTTCTCCTTGTACGTGTGGATACCGGCAGAGGTGCTGTACGTTCAGCACTTCGACGTTCGAGGGATTGGATCGTCCGGACCGGGTCGTGGGACTGCACTGCCCCGACGCGCTGCACCGATAATCCGCACCTGCGCGTCTAGTGGTAATACTCGTGGTCTTCTACCTCGGCTAGATCTTGGGAGCTTTGCGTAGGAAAAGTTTTCGTTTATCTCTACGCGCCCCAACAGTGGTATCAGAGCGGTAGCTTCTGGTATTAGGCCCGAGATCCGTACATATGTGATATGTAGTTAGCGTTAATTGCTGTTTTGGTGGTCGGTCTATGAGATAGATCGGTTTTGTACAAGGTTGATTGGATCAATCGTACTCGGGGTTAATGGATGATCAGGTTTCCGTGATCATACTGCTAAGGTCGTGAAACAACATACCCCTACCGGTCGGTTTCCGCCATCGGGGTATACCGTGACACATAAATCCAGTTGCGGTGATCGAAGATCAAAGAGTTTGGTCGAATCGGAATACGGATCAGATTCAGGTAAAATCGTTTTATCCGATGAAGAAATCCATGATCGGAATGCAGATGAAGAAATCCATGATCGGGACCGCCGGCTTCGCCCTGTCGTAGCGACTTAGATGTCGTTGCGAGTTCACAACGCCGGTAGATATCGTATCTATGCATAACTTGTTTTTGCAGGAACTTGTGAATGGTATGGCTTATGTGCATGTGATGTGTGTAATCCATACATGATCTGCATATCATGTTTTTTGTCAGCCGGCTGGAGCCTAGGTGCTGTCATTTTATTGTATACCGGCCTGCGTGTCTGATTCTCTATGTAATCTTTGATTTACTAGCTAGTGTAGCTTGTTGGAGAACCCGGTGGCATGCAATTCGATGTACAACTCGGCTACATGGAGTAAGATGGCACGTGACAAGAGTTGGCACGAGTCGACTTACAAGCTTTGTGGAGATGGAGATCACCATGAAGAGAGCCATACCATTTCACATTATAATTGCTTTATTTGTGTTATTGTTATGTCTCTATTTACCTCTATTTAGATAGTTGGTAGATTCTTTAATCCCTCAAAGAAGGTCTAGTCGGTCGCCCCGCCAGTGCTGCACCATCACAAGTCGGACATTCTTGGTAGTGGGCTCATAAAATTGAGGTGCTACCAATTCTTTCCGGTTAGGTGGGTTTGAGTCGGACTCTTACAAGCAGAAGCACTTGGTAATCTAGACGAGTCCATCACAACGGTTGTGGGGCTCGGGGCGAGGTAGGTTGGGAGCCGGGGCATGTGATGTCACCCAACTAACAGGAGTCGTATAGAGATACGATTGGCAAGGTGTTGCCTACCTAGATCACTTGACGGCTAGCGGTGATGCTAAAACTCACTAGTCGGCTTGCTTATTTAGGATCTTGAATCACTTAGCAACCATCGGAGGGATGTTGGTTCTAGTGGGAGCATAAGTATTAAAGCGTTTAATATGCCTGCTCTTTTATGAATACATGTCTTAAGTGTTTTTGCGTATTTTCTGTTGTAGATCAATGGCACCTAGCAAGCTTCCTCAGTTGTCCACTTTTGCGTTGAGGTCAATCCTAGAGAAAGATAAGCTTAATGGAACTAATTTCACCAACTGGTATCGTAATCTGAGGATAGTCCTCAAACATGACAAGAAAGAACATGTTCTAGAAACTCCACTTCCATAAGAGCCAGATGACGATGCGACTGTCGCAGTCACGAATGCCTACCGTAAGACTAGAGATGAGTCTACGGAGATTAGCTGTGTTATGCTTGCACACATGGAACCGGACTTGCAGCAGAAGTTCGAGAATGTTGAGGCCTACGATATGATCGAAGGCCTCAAAAGTATGTTCCAGGCTCAAGCAAAGACTGAGAGGTATCAAGTCTCTCAAGCTTTGCTTGGCTGTAAGCTGAAAGACGGCGATCCACTGAGTCCGCATGTAATCAAGATGATTGGTTACATACATTCTTTGGATCGCTTGGGCTTCTCAATTAACGAAGAGATCGCCACTGATATAATTCTGAACTCTCTTCCTAGTGTGTATGGTCCGTTCATCTCGAACTACCATATGCATGGTATGGATAAGAGTATCACTGAATTACATGGGATGCTCAAAACAGCAGAGGCTGATATTAAGAAAGGCGCCAGTCAAGTGTTGATGGTGCAGAATAAGGCTAAGTTCAAGAAGAGTTCTTGGACTAAGAAGAAGAAGGATAAGTCAGGAGGTAGCGCCCATGGCCCTGTCCAGAGTGCTCCCTCAAAGACTAAGGCTTCTCCTACAGCCGGAGCCAATTGCTTCTATTGCAAGCAGGATGGCCACTGGAAGAGGAACTGCACCAAGTATTTGGCTGACAAGGCCAAGAGTGGAGGTATGACTTCCGACTCAGGTACACTTATGTGCAATGTTATAGACATTTATCTTGCTGATGCACCTAATAGTTCTTGGGTATATGATACCGGACCAGTCATTCACATTTGCAACTCGTTGCAGGGGCTGGTAAGAACTAGGAGCGTGGCAAGAGGAGAGGTTGATATTCGGGTCGGCAACAAGGCGAGAGTCGCTGCGTTGGAAGTCGGCACGATGCAATTTCATTTATCTTCAGGATTTATTTTGGAACTGAATAATTGTTATTATGTTCCAGCGCTTAGTCGAAACATTATTTCCGCCTCATGTTTGATGAGACAAGGTTATGAGTCGAATATTAAGAATAATGATTGTTCTTTATATTTGAAAGATATGTTTCATGGCTTTGCACCCGTTCAGAACGGGTTATTTATTTTAAATCTTGATAGTGAATCAGTCTATAACATAAATGTTAAAAGGTTGAAACCAAATGATCTGAATATGACTTACTTTTGGCACTGTCGGCTTGGTCATATAAGTTGGAAGCGCATGAAGAAGCTCCATGATGATGGACTTCTAACTTCGTTTGACTTAGAGTCATTCGAGACATGCGAATCATGCCTACTAGGCAAGATGACCAAGACACCTTTTGCAAGGAGTTGTGAAAGGGCGTCCGACTTGTTGGAACTAATACATAGTGATGTATGTGGACCAATGAGCACGACAGCTAGAGGTGGTTATGAGTACTTCATTACCTTCACTGATGATTTGAGTAGGTATGGATATATCTATTTAATGAAACACAAGTCGGAAGCCTTTGAAAAGTTCAACGAATTCCAGAGTGAGGTACAAAATCAACTCGGCAAGAAAATAAAGTTTCTACGGTCGGACCGTGGAGGCGAGTACATGAGCCATGAGTTTGATAACCATCTAAAGAGTTGTGGAATAGTTCCTCAACTCACTCCGCCGGGTACACCGCAGAGAAACGGTGTATCGGAACGGAGAAATCGGATCTTGTTGGACATGGTATGATCAATGATGAGTCGGACAGATCTACCTTTATCATTTTGGGGTTATTGTCTAGAAACTGCAGCTTTGACACTAAACAGAGTACCATCAAAGTCAGTAGAGAAGACACCACATGAGATGTGGACTGGTAAAAAGCCAAGTTTGTCTTTTCTTAAGATTTGGGGTTGTGAAGCATTTGTCAAGCGACTTCAGTCGGACAAGCTCACGCCCAAGTCGGATAAGTGTATTTTCGTGGGGTATCCGAGGGAAACCTTGGGGTACTACTTCTACAACCGGGAAGAGGGCAAAGTGTTTGTCGCTCGGAATGGTGTCTTCCTTGAGAAAGAGTTTCTCAGTCGGGAAGTCAGTGGGAGCACAGTGCAACTCGAAGAAATTCGAGAGGAACCGGTTAGGGGCGAGTCGGCGAGTGCCTTGGAGGCTGAGCCGGTCGTGGTACCTACACCGGTTACAGCACCAGAATCACGGAGATCTGCCAGGTTACAGAGTGCTCGAGATGTTTTACTGTTAGACAGTAATGAGCCGGCAACTTATTCGGAAGCGATGGTGGGATCTGATTCCGAGTCATGGCTTGGAGCCATGAGATCCGAGTTAAAGTCCATGGATGAAAACCAAGTTTGGAATTTGGTTGATCTGCCTGACGGTGCAAGACCCGTCGAGTGCAAATGGGTCTTTAATAAGAAAATTGATATGGATGGAAATATTTCTGTCTATAAAGCACGACTTGTCGCGAAGGGGTTCCGACAAGTTCAAGTAGTTGACTACGACGAGACCTTCTCGCCCGTAGCGATGCTTAAATCAATTCGGATCATGTTAGCCATAGCAGCCTATTTCGACTATGAGATATGGCAGATGGATGTCAAGACGGCTTTCCTTAATGGAAATTTAACGGAGGACGTGTATATGATACAGCCCGAAGGTTTTGTCGATCCAGCTAATGCTGACAAGGTATGCAAACTTCCGAAATCCATTTATGGGTTGAAGCAAGCATCTCGGAGTTGGAACATTCGCTTTGATGAGGTAGTCAAATCGTTTGGCTTCATCAAGAGCGATCATGATTCTTGTTTATACAAGAAGTTTAGTGGGAGCAAAGTGAACTTTCTAATCTTATATGTGGATGACATATTACTGATTGGAAATGATGTCATGATGTTGCAAGAAACCAAAGAGTCATTGGAAAGGAGTATCTCAATGAAGGATTTGGGTGAGGCAACTTACATATTAGGAATCAGGATCTATAGAGATAGATCCAGGCGGCTCATTGGATTGAGTCAGAGTACTTATCTGGACAAGGTTTTGAAGAAATTCAAAATGGAAGAGTCCAAGAAGGGATTCTTACCGATGTCCCATGGCATAAAACTTAGCAAGACTCAGTGTCCTTCGACAACTGATGAGCGAAGTCGGATGAGTGTGATTCTGTATGCTTCGGCAATCGAATCCATCATGTATGCCATGATTTGTACTAGGCCAGATGTTTCCTATGCTCTAAGTGTTACGAGCAGATACCAGGCTGACCCTGGCGAAGCCCACTGGGAAGCGGTTAAAAACATCCTTAAGTATTTGAGAAATACTAAGGAAATGTTCCTAGTTTATGGAGGTGATGAGGAATTCAGTGTAAAGGGTTACACGGATGCGAGTTATCTCACCGACTCAGATGATTCTCGTTCGCAATCGGGATACGTGTTCGTAATGAACGGAGGAGCTGTGAGCTGGAAGAGTTCCAAGCAAGATACGGTGTCTGCATCTACAACAGAGGCTGAGTATATTGCTGCCTCAGAGGCGGCAAAGGAAGCTGTTTGGATGAGGAACCTCCTGATTGATCTTGGTGTGGTTCAGGGCGCGTCCAATCCATTGGACGTATATTGTGACAACAATGGTGCTATTGCACAAGCCAAGGAACCTAGACAACACCAGAAGAACAAACATATACTCATGCGGTACCACCTCATTCGCCAGTTTGTCGAACAAGGTGATATCAATTTATGCAAAGTACACACGGATGCAAACATTGCAGATCCGTTGACAAAGGCGCTACCACAGCCTAAGCATGAGGCGCACACGAGAGGCATGGGCATTCGATGCCTAGGCATATGATGCCAAGATGATTGACTCTAGTGCAAGTGGGTGACTGTTGGGAATATGCCCTAGAGGCAATCATGTATGATGTAATTCCCACTGTATTCATAAAGTTATTAAGTTGTCCTTGTTTTGAACATCTGATATATGTCATTGAATATGTGATTCGATTGTGGAACTATATATTCATGTTGTTCATACTAATTGTCCTTGGTCGTTAAGGTTGTGCTGGACACACATTCTAGACTAATGTGAGTGTTGGCTGATGACACGGTTCTACTTGTCATGGGCATGGTGATGCCATTCCAACATTCACGGACTTGGCTAAAGAGTTTAGCAAGTCGGACTGACCCACATTGAGATGCAACGATCAAGTCGTCATTTGCATGTCTCAATCAATGTAATCCTTAGACCTGAGGTTGTCGCGCAATCCGAGTTGTGGATCACCGACTTAGGTTCTGTCAAACGTTGTTCTGTGACAAGGCAACTATAAAGGCAGAGTTCAGGTCGAATGAGAAGCAATCTGCATGATGTGGACAATCAAGATGGGATTTTGCCCCTCCGAATGGAGAGATATTCTCTGGGCCCTCTCGAGTGATATGATTCAGGAAGCATGGCCATGCGCGACTCATTTAAGTGTTAACTGTGTCGATTGACTAAGAGTTAGTCAAATGAATCACATATCACGGATCGAGAAGAGAGTTGAACTATTAAAGGGATGACGATAAATCGCCTATAGTTCGACAAGGTATATCGTGAGGCAAAAAGGACTAAGATGAATATCACATTAAAAGGTATGTCGTCATGACTCAATGGGACTTGGGAGTCGGCACGTTCTGCTAGGAGACGCTACCGATTGATCGATTGAGAGTCGGACTCCAATCGTGTCCATGTCGCCATGAGCCTGCAGTGTCGCACACTTAAGAGCGGGAGCAAATATTGGTTGGGTTGGACCCGAACCGGAAATGGACTGAATTAGTGAGTCGGACTCACAGAGGGAATGGGCCACAAGTGTTGTGCAGCCCATTACCATACGCTATATAAAGAGGGGCGCAGGTTGCCCAGCGGGCATGTTAGTCCACTCTCCCATGCGTTGGGAACCCTAGCCCCACTCAGTCCAGCCGCCGCACCGGACCTAGCAGTCCGCCGTCGGAGCTCCTCCTCGTACGTGTGGATACCGGCAGAGGTGCTGTACGTTCAGCACTTCGACGTTCGAGGGATTGGATCGGCCGGACCGGATCGTGGGACTGCACTGCCCCGACGCGCTGCACCGATAATCCGCACCTGCGCGTCTAGTGGTAATACTCGTGGTCTTCTACCACGGCTAGATCTTGGGAGCTTTGCGTAGGAAAAGTTTTCGTTTATCTCTACGCGCCCCAACAGTTGCCTCTGCTTCCTCTAGCGGCCCCTCCAATATTGGAGATCTTTGTTTAGTGTGATATTCTTTCCATAATATTTTATAGTAAGCATTGAAAGCCTCGGCTATCTTGTTAAGAGACCAGTGTTTGACTTTGTTGAGCATTTCCTTTGCTATCTCTTCATCATTCACTTGTGGTAGGGTGAAATGCTATCTTCTTAAGAGACCAGTGCTTGACTCTCTCTATTTCAACAAGTCAAAGTAGCGGAATAATAATTCAAAGTATCACTAATACATCGATATCACGAATAATAATTCAGTTACACATGTCTATTTTTATTCAACTCTAATACATCGAACTAACTTCGACCGAGTCCTAAGCCGTAGGATGCTGAGTCGCGGGTGTTGCGCAACCACAGTTACGGAACCCTAACAGGGTCGCAACTCACAAGGTAAGGTTCCCTCCGTATAATCGTCTAGCTATTGTTATACTCCCTATGCAGGAAGTAGACGTAGAACGGACATGCTAGTCCTCCTCCCTGATACGCTGACATACCACCTCCTCGGGGGCCGGCTCCCTCTGTACCGACCGTGGCCGACGCGATCGCCACCAAATAAGATCACCGACATACTCATTGTTCGGAACTAACACAACTATAGCATAGAATAATAAACATAATCATGAAATAGAAAATAGAAAATAATACAACTTATTATTGTGTCTAGGGAATATTCCGATCGGAATCATTGGCCTCACATTGTTTAGCTCTCTGTTCGCCTCCTCCTCATAGAGTTACACTGTCTGGATATACACCTACTCATTCTTAGCATGAACCCCTATACAATTTTTTTATATTACCACTAATGAAGATAAGACGCTTAGCCCGTAGTTTTTATGCAAGAAACACGTACAAATATATCCAAAAGCCTTATGTATAAAAAAAAATATCTTGACTTCAAATGCTCTCCATTTTTACATATATTAAAATAAAACGTACAAACCAGTCAATGTAACAATAAATTTAGATACATATTTTCCACTCAAAAATATTTCAAAGTATAAAATTTAAGACACAAAATCAGGCCACATGCAGCTTTTCTCTTTTATTGTTCTCTTTTGCAGCAACTTTTATTCTTCTTCTTCATCATCATCATCATTTTGGATCATTCGTCTTGTTCTTCTTTTTTCTCTTCCTCTTTCACCTTTTCCCTTTTCTTCTTCTTCTTCTTCTTCTTCTTCTTCTTCTCCTTCTTCTTCTTCTCCTTCTTCTTCTCGTACCCATCCCATTCCTCTGTACAAAAATCCCATTCCTCTGTATATTTCTTGATTCTCTTCTTCATCATATTCTTTTCCTCCTTCTCCCTCGGCTTCTCCTCCCCCTCCTATTTCTCCTTCTCTTTCTTCGTTTTCTTGTACTCCTACTTCCCCCACTTCGTCCTTATCTTCTTTCCCCCCCTCTTCTACACGAAGTTCTTTTTTTCTTTCTACACTTTCTTCTTCTTCTCCTCCTCCTCCTCCTCCATCCTTATCTCCTTCTCCTAGTCCTTCTCCACCAACTTGTTCTTGTACTTCTCCTTCGTCTTCTTTTAATCCTTCGTTCCCTCTACTTTCTTCCTGTTTCTGCCAAGGGGGAGAATTGTAGAACCTCTCGGGAGGATCCCCCTCTACCCTGCCTCCTCCACTAGCTAATCTTCCTCCCCCTTCGGCAACATGTCCTTGATCTGTAGTTGTTTCTTCTCTTTCTTCTTCTTGAGCTGATGTTGATGATACCACTCCTCCTCCTTCTCCTACTCCTCTAACTAATATTCCTTTACCTTTTCTAGTGCGCCCTTCTCCTGTTGGTGTTTCTTCTTTTCCTTCTTCTTCGTTTGATGTTGATGCTACCACTCCTCCTCCTCCAGCTAATCTTCCTCCTGTTGTTCCCATGGCTCCTCCTTCATGTCCTCCTTCTCTGTCAGATCTTCCTCCGCCTGTTATTCCTGGGGCTCGTCCTTCCTCTACGCCACCAGCTGACCTTCCTCGTCTCCTTGTTCGCCCTTCTACGAATGTGGTTCCTGGATTTCCTCCTTTTCCTTCCACTTCTTCTTCCTCTTCTAGTACTATTATGCCCACTAGAAATTTCTCTTCGATGATTCTGGGAATTATAAGATGGATGAATGTGATTTGAACTAGGTTAGGGCGGACCTTGCGAAGACCTTGGATGTCTCCAGGCACTTGGTAAGTCGGAACAATCTCATTCCAATTTATGCGTCCACCTAGCACCATGGTCTTGAGACTTTGAAGAATACTTGGGTCAGTGAAGACGCATGTAGGTATCCGTAGATCATCACGTCCTGATACTTGCATAGATTGCAGCTTCAAGTGGCCAAGGAGAGGCATTTTTTTTAGAGCAGCAGCGAACAAATCCCCATTGTTGCCTCCCTGCCTCGGAAGTTCAAACTCCTCCATCTCTAGTGACCTTAGGTTTGTCATCTTGTCCAACGGACAATTCCCTGCAGTCCAGTCATCTATGGCGTGCGGCCTAACACCGTGTAGTGTCTGGAGCTCACCACCACCCTCATCCTCTTCCGAGACTATTATTGTTGTAGGAAGCCTCAGCACGCTTGCGAGCACATGACGTAGTGTATTGATCTTCCAGAAATCCTCGACAATGTCATCGACCACGGTGTTCCTTATGTCGAGGGTCTGCAAGTTGATCAGTTTGGCAATGCTAGATGGGAGAGCGCCCAAGGATCTGCTGTTTACCCTTAGGTACCTCAACTGAATCATGTCACCGATCAAGATCGGCAGATAATTGATATCCAACCCATCTATGGATATTACGCGGAGGAATTTGGACCAGAGCAGGAACTTCAGATCATGTCGATGTCGAGGTTGCTGGTTGGGTCGTGTTCTGATGTGGCAGATAAAGGAACGCAACTTACGTAACTTTTTTCCTTTGAAGGTTGTGGCGTATCGTCTTCCATTGTCGCTTTGAACCGAGAGACGGCGCACTGATGGTGGCACAATGACATCATGTATGTTGTGTATATCGATGAAACCAGCCTCGTTGGCCTCTGAATGCAAGAACCCCATAAGACTCTTGTGAACTCTGACAAGCTGGATGCCGCCATCGGCATTCATCTTTTCCACCTCAAGGAGGCATCTCAAGACCAGTTCCTTGAGGTATTCATGACCCACCTCTTCCATAGTCTTTCCCTTGCGAGGCTTGATGAAACCCTCCCCAATCCACATTCGAACTATCTGATCTGCGGGGTGAGAGAAATTATTTGGGTAGGAGGTAAAGTAGAGGAAGCACGACTTGATGTCATTGGGGAGGTCTTCAAAGTTTGCCCAGAAAACCATCTCCATCGCCCTTCTTGTGCCCCACAAGTTATCTGGCCGATTAATAAGGCACTTGCCGTTACCGATGTCCTGTCTTTCAGATCCAGAATTGAGCTGCTGCAGCACCGCATCCCACTGGACTGGCTTCTCCTTGAATCGGAGGAGTCCTGCCAAAAGCACTATAGCCATAGGATACCCCCCGGTTATCTCATGAACCAATCTGTCCTCCTCCTTCTTTTTTTCTTGTACTTTTCTTCGACGATCCTCCAGGTCCTCGGGCGAATTGCTAATATCTGTTCCTTGGGATGACAACGAAAATAGCAAAGCCTCATATTGTCCTTTCCTATATACTTTCCAAGAGAATAGATTTCCACTTCTTTCTTCATCCAAACGGGTCAGCAGGTGTACTCCGTTGATGCTGCCTCTGTTCATGGTATTAGCATGCCAAGCAACCTCTTCATCTTCAGTGTCCAATATAAGTATCACACGGCTGCCATTATCCTTGTTTCCGAGGTCTGGCAGGCTCGTCCTGATGCAATTCAGGATGGTTTTTGAGGATATGCCGCTCAAAATCAGAAGATATTTGTTTGTAGTCAGGAGGCGACGCAGCTTGTCACTGGTATTACCAATATTGTCCTGGTCTGCCACTCGCTGACCCTCATCTGTGAGCTTCGACTTTACACGTGTGTGCAGCTGTATAAGAAAATCTTCAGTGCTGGAACCGGGTTCCATGTTGTACCACACAACTATTCTTGTGTCTGACGTCATTCGAGAAATTATCCTGGCCAGTGTGTTCTTTCCCGCACCACTCTCCCCAACTATGGAGATGAACATTGGGTTGTGATCGTGATCTTCATGAGACATCATCCTCATAAGAATTGCCACGTCATCATCAAATCCCACAGCGTTCTCCAGGTCATCCCGCCTGTTCATTCAATTTGTATGCACTTGTTAGTATTTGCCGTAAACTAATTAACCGAAAACTAAAATAAAACTAGCCTTTTGAATCTAGTGCTTGTGACAGCGTGCTTTTGTTCAAAGAAAAAAAACATGTGACAGCGTGCGGAACAAATAGAATGATGCCCTTTACCAGAGGTGTGTGTACGTGCAAATCTTCAATTCTTTAATTAACAACCCTTGATTGACATCAATCTGACGATCAGCATGTTGGTTTGAATCGTTCCGAAAGATTGTACTAGAAGAATTAATTGGTGAACATGGGTAGGAACTGTGCTAATTTTTGGTAATTAAATGGCAGATTAGCTGAAATTTATTTGTTTATTTGCGAAGTTTAGCATGTCACATATGGCTTCTGCTTCAGTACACCCCCCTAGCAAACTTAAAAATAACATAAACACAACAACGGTTGAGATTCATCTATACCCCTTGATAGTTGAGGGTATGATTGTCTTTAAGAAATTATTAAATCATCATTGAAAACTCTTAACCGTATGGATCTGCATCTATACGTATCCATGTACATAGAAAATCGCTCACGTCCTCATCGGCAGCGAGCGCGTGTGTTCCTCATCGGCAGGGCGTGTGTTCCTAATTACTCCATGTTGCAAAACTGATCCCATTAACAAGCAAACAACGGGAGCTAGCACCTCATCAATCAATACAACTAGCAAGCTAGCAGCACAGGCCAGCGGTGTTGCCGCAGCCAACAAGGAGCACACGCGCATGTGCGACAGGGGGCCGACGACAGCCTAGAGCAAGCGGCAATACGGGCAAGCGGGCGGAGCTCTTCAATCGGAAATACAGGAGGGCTCTCGTCTACCACAACCTCTATCGCACACTCCTGCGTCCTGGTCGACGAGTTCGACTTCCATAGAAGCTCATGGCCTGGCCGAGTAGCACTCCCGCGTCCTAGTCGAGGAGCTCCTGTTGGGCATGTCAGGCAAGGCAGCGAGGTGGGCGGGACAAGGAAGCGGGGACAAGCGGCGTCGAGCAGGTCCGCGAGTTGCCGCTGAAGATCTACACGTCCACGTCCGTGCTGCCGGCGAGAAAGTGCGTTGGGAGGTGGCTATCCTGCAGCTCAGTGTCGCATAGAAGGGCTCCGCTCTGTTCACCAGCGACGAGAGGAGCGACGGGTGATCTACACGAGCGTATAATACAATCGGGTACGTGGACGGGTGTATTAAATTAAGATTATTAGTAGTACTAATTAAGGTAAAAGACAATCACACCCTTTTAAGTTTGGGGGAGGGGGGGTGTACGGAAGCATAGCCCGTCACATATACATGCCATCCTTCTCCGTAGCCCAACTTCTGTAATTAGTCACCAGAAAATTTTCTAAATCTGCAAAGGGTGTAACCGATACAGAAAGGTCGCCAATAGTTTCTTTGGTAGTTAATAGTACCTTGGGTAATAGAAGGGATGTTTCAACGTTTGAAAACTTGGATTATTTTCTAGCTAGTGTCGAATGTTTTAGAAATGGAGGTCTGCCCCCAGCCTCTGCATCAAAATGATGCACACAGCTCGAATAGAAGCAAAAATATTACACGCGATGACACGCGGAGGGTTTGATCACACGCCACACATTATTCATTTAGGTGATCAGGCTCAGTGGTAAATAAATTTAGCCAAATTCTCGTTTATATTATGTTGTTTGCGTCACCATGGTTTTTATGAGATGATTTGTAAGGAGTGGGTGTCTACGGTATGTGGCTCCCCTCCTATTCAAAAGTAGCTAATCAAAACAATGCATACTCACTAATTTCTTAGGGGATGGGCGAAAAAACATAAGTGGATAGTATACGAAATTAACTTATTTTAATTGATGAGTTTGATATTAAGGCGAGAAGAACTCTCCTTAATATTGATATGAGGGCGTCCAAAAAAGTGGTTGATGAGTATTAAGCTAAGCTACGAAGAGCGGAAGAATCAAAATAGGTTCAACAGGCGAAAATTAAACATATTCAAGGAGAAATCCTGCTATACATATTCACTTGAAGAAATGGAATTTTTGGTTGGAACAAGTTGAGAGGACGATAGTAGAAGATAATAATCTGAAAGAACCGAGGATCTTCCAAAAATATCACCACAAGAAAATAGTATCTTGACATCCAACTTTAATGAAAAAGAGGTGATCGAGGCTATTACTCAAACAGAACACAATAAACCTCATGAACAAGATGGGTTCCCTACCCAGTTCTACAAAATAGTTGGCGGAACATAATACCAGAACCTTTTTGCATTATCAAAACTGATTTTATGGAACTGTTCTCCCAGCTCCAAAGTGGTGATCTCTCACTCTATAAATTAAATAATGTGGTAATTACTTTTCTGCCCAAAAAGGACCACACTGGTACAATAGACCAATATAGGCCCATTTTCTTGTTGAAAGCGAGATTTAGAATCTTGACCAAAGTGGGTACACATATTCTTTCGAACATCCTTGATGGGGTGGTAATACTACACGTAAACATTCACGAGCAACCGAAAAACATGGCGTATGACAAGGTAAAATGGTGCTTTCTACAATATTCACTATGCATGAAGGAATGTGACCCGAAGTGGTGTGACTAGGTTAGTATATTTATTCAACGCGGGAGTGTAAGGATTTGTGTGAATTATTACAATGTTCCTTACTTTCAAACTTTAAACGGGTTGCGTCGGGGAAATCATCTATCCCCGGTGTTGTTTAATATCTTGGCGGATATGCTCCCCCTTCTAATCGCACAGGTAAAGTAAGCAACTTGTTCACAGAGGGATATCGATCTTCCAATTCTCAAACGAGACTATTTTGTTTTTAGAAAATGAACTTGAGAAAGCTACGAATATGAAGCTAATCTTGTTTATTTTTAGACAACTATCCGGGTTAAATATAAACTTTCATAAGAGTGAGTTATACTGTTTCGCAAGACTAACAAGCTAGAAGACGAATACCATAGAATTTTTGAATGGGAGGTGGTATTGTTTCCATTCCGCTTGTTTGGAATACCTATTTACTACCCAAAGTTACTTAATAAGAAAAGGAAACAAATGGAAGACATATTCAAATTGAAATTACTACAATGGGCGGGCAAGACACCCTCATATGGATTTCGTCTCGTAATGATTAATTTGATTCCAACCAGTTCAATTTTTTTTCTAATTACTTTCTTTCCAATACCAATTGGGTTGTGGATGGGGTGAGCCTTCTTCTCATCCAGATTCTTTTGGCATAGTGAAAATAAGAAGAGATAGTTTTATCCAACTAAGTGGAACATTATTTGCCGGCCTAAGGATCAAGGGTGCTAGGTAAATAAATGTCTTTTGATAAAGTGGCATTTGAAGGTATTAAATGAAGTGTATGTTTGGCATGATTTTTTATGAGACAAATACTTTCATCATAAAATTAGCTTAAATTGAATCAAAACCTTATGGTTCGGCTCTTTTGGAAAGGGTTAATGGAGGTTAAAAATGATTATGTTTTCAATGAGGAGCTTTTAGGGTGGGCAATAGCCTATTGACCTGATTTTGGGAAGATCTTGGCTTAAGGATACACCTTTGGCGGCTCAATAACCATGTTTAATATTGCGTGAACTAAGAATGTGTTGTAGCGCAAGAGTTGTCCAATAATCCATTCAAAATTGAGATTAAAAGAAATTTTACGGTGGACAAGTGGTCATCTTGGAAGAAGTGGTTGATAAACTAAGGGTTTTTTACTTTAACGAGTGAAATGATAGCTTGAAATGGAAGTTAACTCCTAATGGGGTCTTTTCGGTTTGATCTATGCATATTGATTATATGCATGGACACGCCCCTTACTCGCGCAACTCTCTTTGGAAGTTAAAAGTGCCTTTCAAAATAAAATTCTTTACGTGGTTTCTTCTACGCAAAGTTCTTTTCACGAAAGAAAAATTAATTAAAAGACGACGCGCTGGATGCAAAACAATGTGTCTTTTGTCAAACAGACGAGTCTGTTAAACACTTGATTTTTTCTTGTCGACTTACTGGGCATATTTGGAGAATTTGTCACTTAAATTTTAATATCTCTTCACCCACTAGTGTTGCTATTTTGTTTGGTCATTGTCTTTATGGGGTAGATAAGAAAACTAAACCTCGCATTCACATTGGTACTTGTACTTTTGTGTGGGCTACTTTGAAGTGTTGGAATGATGTTGTGTTTAACATAGTCGGAAATGCTCATTTTTTGTAGGTTGTTCATAGCGCTACATGTTGTATCCATATGTGGTTATTTCTCATAATACTTTCACAACAGACACTTATCAATAAGTCTGCGCATACTCGCTTGATGGGGTCGCTCGGTCCATCTTCAATCAGGTTGGTTGGCAGCATGTCAAACGATTTTAATATGTACAGTCTTTTACTTTAAGCACATTTTTGTATATGATCATGACACCACGATGGTTGATCCGTGCGTTGTGGTTATTGGAATCTTAAGTCATTACCATTTAGCCCTTTTATTATATAAAAGTTGTGTGCATCATCACGATGCAACTTCTTGGGCTAGGCTTACATTTGTTCCATATTTCCGGATTATATCGTTTAAAAAGTTTATTCACATCGTATTCGTTGTGAGGATGTGCATTCCTATCGCTACGGTTTTGATTAGCCTCTTGGATAGTTTCCGGTATATTGGTCAGGTTTGGATATTACACCACGGTTATTGTGTGGGTGCCGTTGCGAAACCGGCTGTATACCCCCATGTATGCCCCCATCTTTTCAATGAATGGATGTTTTTCCTATAAGTTTTAAGTCCTCTCCGCCTACCCCTTCTGCCCTATATACCCAGGTATTTTATGGAGAGAGTTACCCTATTGATTAATAAAGATAAGTTTGACCTATTTAGTGTGTCTTCTTTATTCTCCAAACTGCAAGTGTGCCGCGTGTATGACTACTTCGACTATGCTAGCGCTCCACGCCCTTAGATCGGTATCTCGGGTAATAGTTGTGGAACACATTATCAACATGTATATCTCCGCCACCTGATCTGCATCGAGCCTTCCTGAAGCAGTCTCTCGTTGTCGATCACGGATGTATAATTAAGATCTGATCACTATGTTACTGCAGTACATTTTGTACAGAATACGTAACACTTATGGTCTAGATTACCCTCCCGAGAACCGAATTCTTTGTCGTCGCCGACCAATATCGATGTTCTTAGATCCATGAGGGGCTCGTTGACTGAACAATAGGGAGTCGGTATAAAAATGTGATCCGGATGATCATATTACTGACGTGATGCCCCAGCTATTCAATCTGTGGTCCTAATCGAGATGGATGGACGATGAAAATCGACGTATGATACGTTTTTAGATATCAGCGTAAAAGACGTCTAGTATAGACCCACTTTTGTTCCGTTTCGCTGGTCGGCCGAGCAACCATCTTAGTAGTATAGACGTCTACTAGAGTTCGTTTCATGTATACTAGATCCTTCTTTCTAGAATTTCCGGTTTTGCACACTGTTGTTTGTCATATTTTTCAAACAGCTCATTAGCATCATGCAAGTGTTATGAAATTGAAAATATAGATCTTATTACGTTGGACACTCCTCCAAATCATTTATTTCTTAGGACCAAATTTTAATATACAAGTTCTATTTTCCAATCTTTTCTATCACCTTACTGTTGTTTGGCGATTCATTTCAAACCTAATATCTTAATTATTGTACAAATGGTATGGCGCGATAAAGACATTGATTATAAGAAACTTTTTCATGTAGAAAAGTTTTCCCTACATCATACAGTTGAGGATTAATTTCTAAAATAGAGAATAGCTAGGGACAACATAGGCATGGAAGAGATTTGAAATTTCACACGACAAGAATGCTCCAGTGGGGCTAGAGGCTTCTTTATATTGTTGCCAATTACACATTACGGTGGTCAGATCTCACAGGGATCAATTTAATGACTGAGATCTCCGTCCCAAAAATACAAAGTATCTAAAATGCATCTACTATGGCCGTGAGATATGTATAACCCGCTATGTGTATACCTATCGTTACATATACATACTACATACGCAGGATATAGATATCTGAGGTATCCATGGTGTCTACATACCTCAAATGTACGACATTTCGTACCGGTGCCCGGGCACAGGATACCTCGGGTATGTATACCTTTGGTATATAGTATGTATATATATGCCCCTAGGTTTATATATATACGTATATAGGGTCGCGCTATTTGACACCCAGGGTGCAGCATAGTTATTCTACACCCACCCTGTATCTTTTGAACCGTACATGATTTTTACGTCACGTAAATTTTGTCGTATTCCTTATGTCGAATAGAACGTAAGAAAATATATACATGACATAAATCTTTTATTTATGTGACGGTACAAAAAAAATGAAAAAATACACATTTTTTTTGTTGTTTTTATGAATTTTATGTTGGTATGAATCATATTTTTTCATATTTACGCCGACTATTCTCTTATGATCAAACATGAACGTAAATACTTACATATCTAACATAAATTTTTGACTTGGGAGCATAAAATAAATTGTGTGTGCAAAATAAGTTTTCTGCACGGTGCAGAAAACTTATTTTGAACACACAATTTATTTTATGTTGCTAAATTAAAATATTATATTACGTGTAGAAATATTTACGTTCATGTTGACCCATAATAAAAAAACTAGGTGTAAGAAATAAAAAATATTGTTCATAGCAGCATAAAAGTCATAAAAACAGCATAAACATGTCAGTTTTTGTCATATTTTTATACCATCACATAATTTTTTTTTTACGACATGGATATATTATAGTACTTTCTACTCGACATAAGGAGTACGACAATATTTATGTGATGTAAAACTCATGTACCGTTGTGGAGATAGAGGTTAGGTGTAGAATAACTATTCTATACACTGGCTGTCAAATAGCGCGACCCTGGACGCGCTATTTCACTGCAAGTAAGAAGTATAATTATTCTATAATAATCCTATGTTATTGCAATCATAAAGGGCTTTTACATCACAATAATTCTATCTTCGCAGGTACTTGTGGAAGAACCTAAGAAAACATAAACATGACCGAAAATTTTGTTTCCGTGCCGTACCACACAGTAGGACGAAAAATACATTTTGTGTGTGATGTTTACCACATTGTGAATTACGTTTCTTATGTAATTTTTTGTTTCTGTCAATATGAACGTAATTATTTGTATAAAAATTAAATTATGAATATACAATGTAGAAATATCATGAATGTAGAATAATATTTTCTGCACCATATGTGTTGAATAGAATGTCTTTATATCGGTTTGACATGGGGTTTTGTTGGCCTTGGATGTCGTTTTTTGTTCCGTTTATATTGATTAAAAGAAAATTGTTCACGGATGATACATCTTTTCAGAAAACCCATGTTATGTAACACAATATATAAAGAATAAGGTTTATGTGAATCGCGCCAAAATCGATTCGAATCTTTTGTCATTTGCTTGAACATATATATATGGTCACGTTAAATTGGAAATTATAGGGTTGGCATATTAGCTTACCAGGCTGCAATAGCTGTTGTGGAAGATGATGATATCCCCGAGGGTGTATGCACAATCTGGTATTCCTGATGGTTCACAGAGATTTGCTCCAGTCTGCTTTTGATTATTTTCATTCGATCAGACAAATCATGTCGGGTCACCAATTTTTCAAACAAGCCAATAATATATTTTCTGTACAATGCTCTCCAGCTCCGGCGACAACCATGTCCTCCTAGGTCAATCATCTGATGTTAACATGAAAATCCGTGTATGAGTTACAAATAGAGCACTATTGGCTGCAAATTGGATTTGGCGAGCTATAGAAATCTGAAATGTTGTACTCCCTCGATTCCAAATCAGC
The DNA here is from genome assembly GCA_028641055.1 of Alopecurus myosuroides. Taxonomy (NCBI): domain Eukaryota; kingdom Viridiplantae; phylum Streptophyta; class Magnoliopsida; order Poales; family Poaceae; genus Alopecurus; species Alopecurus myosuroides. The sequence continues at coordinate 26,805,639 of CM054063.1, forward strand.
AACGTGTAAAAATTTAATTAAAAGTTGATGTTTCCCTAATAATATAGACAATACATTAATATTCATGGTACCAAGTCATTATCAATAGATTCATCATAAAATAATTTCATACTGCATTCATTTAATATTGTATATGTTGATATTTTCTTATATTTATTTGATCAAACTTATTAACGTTTTGTTTGTTACTAAAGTTATACTACTTAATTATGTATAAGCATGTGGCTCATGGGATTGTAGAGTTATTGTTTCCACACCAAAATTGGGACAGTGCCGACTGTGGCATAGCGCGACAAAGAAAAAAATGGAGTGGCATATTCTTCAATCGGGCCAAGGGGAGCAAAGAGGCATGGTCGTGTTCATCCTTTGCAAGCTGCAGCGGCCGAACTTGATCCAGTGGAGATGACATAAAATGGGATCGGGATAGCCTGTTTTGTAGTATGTGCTAGAAGGTGGACCAGGCAGCTGCGGCTGTATGGTCTCTCCACACATGTGCTTTTTTGGCCTATATTTCCTTTTTTTTCTCTTAACTAAATAAAAAATCAAATATAGGTATGGTTTGTGTTTTATTGTAATGGAATCTCTTGAGATGAGATTAATATTGTTTTCGATATTTGTACAGAAAACCAAGTGTTTAGTGCTCAATTTTAGGGCAACTGGTACATCCGTCACTTTTGTGGGGTCCTAAAATAGGGCATTTGAAACTACAAAAATAAGTTTGGTGCCTTATATGGTTCATAACCCCGAGACCCACATCTGGAGCAATCAACGGTGAATGCAAAATTTACTGCAAGAGATCATTTAAGGAATCAACGAAGAATCATAATACAACTGGAGCAGCGGGATCAGCGGTGAATGCAAAATTCACTGCAAGAGAAAGAAACCCGGCCTGCCAGGAGCAGAGGGTACGTGTCTCAACCCCGAGACCCACAAACCAAGCCATCAGGAAAGCTATTTTGGACACGCGGGTACTACACCACCTATAAGAAGGAACTCAGGTCAAGGAAGTTGCTTAAGATCATTAAGAAAGATGGGGAAAGTGATACCCCGTGTCAATAAATGACATGAAAAGCTTGCTGGACTGAGCGTGGCTAGTCAAAGTGTAAGAGGGAGGAATATGGCCAACGCTACAGAGTTGTAAAAAAGAAAAAGTCCAGCTACAATGATGCAATACCCTAATGGTATCATGGATGCACATAGCCACAAAAAAGAAGAAGAATCTAAAAAAGAAAAAGTCCCGTTACAGATTTCTACTCGTTACGGCAACGGTTCAACCACCACCAATACAACACGCAGTGTCCAAGTTCACCAAAAGCGACGCCTCCAAGAAGAAAACAGTTATCTAACAAAATCTGGTGCAGGGATTTGGTTACCTATCAAAATTCCGCGGTAACCAGAATTCCTCTCCCAGCCTCCCCACCCCCAACTCCCAATTAATGATTTTATCGTTCGAAAATTCCTGAGCCGTTTGAATTTTAGCCAAATTCATACTTTCAAAACAGTTTTTGACGTTTGAAGTCAAAATTTTAAATTTGTCCGAAAATGTCGTCAACAAACCGACCATGATTATCCGGTAACCACAGTTACAGAAATTCCGGTACCCTCCAAGATATTTTTCAATTTGGTAACCAAATTTTCCGTCTAGTGCCATGACAGTGCAATTGATGGTGCCCCACCCTTGTGGTTCCATGACGGAGGACTGGTGGTGGGGGGAGGCTGGAAGCACAACGTTAGAAGAATGGTGCCAGCAGTTGCGGGAGATAAAGAACAACGAAAGTGGAATGTCCGTCCTAGGCCCTTTTCCAGTACGTGCATAAATGATGCTTTGTAATAGAAACACCTAGTAATATAAATCTAGGGCGCCCTGAAATATCCTTATTTCTAGCCAGCCAGATTTGGTCCACAAAATCCGGAAGTTGCACCACCTTTCGCACATATGGGTTTTGCTGGTTCGAAAAAATAATCTGCAAAGCCTAGGGATCGAACACGCCACCTCGAGCCTATGCAGAGTAGTGGCGAAGCTATCCTGACTAGGTGACGTACAACTACTTCACGTTAAATGGTTGACGCACCGGATTTTTGTTCCTATATACACAGTACCAGTAAAAACTCAGAACATCAAATATGTTGCTGCTAGACAGATTATGCTCTATGCACATTATGCCGCAGTAGGAGGCAAATTCTCAAGAAAATATACACTTGTATGTGGTTCAGTTATGTACCAGAAAACTATGCATTAAAAAAAATCTCCAGCGTCTAACTCTACATTAGTAGTATCTGCGAAGCGTTTCAACAAGTAATTGTACAAACTAGTATCTTCAAGTACCATTACTAGTACGTGATGGATGCGCCAGATTTGCGATTGGAGTGGCGTCGGACGCGAGATTAGCAGTGTACGTCGTCGGTTGTCCTAGCTAATTGCACGCTCACATAAAATAAATCGTAGAACTAAAGGACCGAACCTCATCTCCGCAGGCTAAGTTCCTACAGTGTATTAGCCAACTAGCTCATGGAATTTTTATGATTTACTATTGATCGTTATTCCATTTGACTACTTCTTCGCTATTCAAAAAAAAAAAAAATTTAACCAACCATCTAAACTAGTTGAACCAGTGGAGTAAACCATGAGCCAATAGTTTCTTGCCCGCACAATTTCTAAACTGTGCTTCTCCCCCAATATATTCCCAACCACTTGTCCGCATTTTTCATATTTGTCTTCCTTAAAAAATATCGCCCACTTCCCATCACATCGAGGGGAATGGAAGTTCTTCTCGGTCGGAGGTGGTTGGACCGGGATGTCGGGTTGCACGCGAGGTTGTGGGAAAGTCACGAATGGATGGTGATTGCATGAGGGCGACGCCGAAGCTCAATGTGCACGGTGCTTGGGAGATAACGTCGGTGAACACGAGATTATAAAGTCGATGTGAGGTTGCAATAACTAAGTTTGAAAAATGTATATCTAACACCACATGCCCACGTCTAAATGAGTTATTGTGTTATAGTGAATGTAAACCATCAAAATAATACACACATAGGCGACCAGCCAACCTAATCCCTCCCATCGCCAACAAAGCCCATGCGAGGTATTACCTTGAGGATGTCTACAATCCCTGTCTCAACTTGTTCCATCTGGTGTCTAGCACACCATCAGCCTGCATCATTAAGCTCATCACTGTTGTTTGGGATGTCAACCCAGTTACTATGCAGTCTAGTCATGCGTCCGTCTCTCCTGCAAGTTTTACGCAAGGTCTACCCACCCTTTAGTAATGTAGTTACCTACCCTAAAGTGATGGAGTGACCCACCCAATAGTGATGGACTACCCCTCTATACTGATAGAGTTATCCACCGACTAGTGATGGACGTACCCACCCTGGACTAGTGGAGTTACCGACCCAGTAGTGATGAAGTTACCAACCCAGTAGTGATGGAGTTACCCACTCTAGACTTATGGAGTTACCCACCCAATAGTATACTGATAAAATTACTCACCTATTACTCATAAAATAATCACCTATTACTGATAAATTTACCTTTCTAGTACGTATAGAGTTACCCACAATCTACTTAATTAGTTACCATTGTGTTCATGAATAGCTATCCACCATGAAATTGACGTAGTTACCCTAATCTATCGATAATAGTTGATCAGTACCGATGGAGTTGCCCACCCTCTAATGATAAAGTTACCAACCAAATTGATAAAGTTACCGACCATGTACTGATAAAGTTACCAACATATTATTGATAAAGTTACCACCAATGAATTGTAAAGTTACCAACATAGTAGAGTACTTATAAAGTTATCAACCTATTACTGATAAAGTTACCAACATAGTACTAATATAGTTACCCACAACTACTAATAGAGTTATCAACCTACTTGTGATAAAGTTAGCAACCTATTACTGATAAAGTTACCCACCGATCACGGATTAAGTTACCAACCAAATAATGATAATGTAAACCACCATGTCTGATAAAGTTACAAACATATTCCCGATAAAGTTACCACCCATCACTGATAAAGTTACCACCTAGTATTAATAAAGTTACCCACCAGGTATTATAAAGTTGTCAACTTAGTACTGATAAAGTTAACAATCTAGTACTAATATAGTTACCCACCACTACTTATAGATTTACCAACCTATTAATGATAAAGTTACCAACCTATAACTAATAAAGTTACCCATCTATCACGGATAAAGTAATGAACCAAATACTGATAACGTTTTCACCAGTACTTATAAAGTTATCAACCTATTACTGATAAAGTTACCAACCTAGTACTAATAAAGTTACTTATCCAGAATTGATAAAGTTATCAAACAATTATTGATAAAGTACCCACCCAATAGTGATAAAGTTGGCAACCTAGTTTGATAAAGTTACCCACTCGGATTTTCATAGAGATAATATCTACTACTGATAAAATTATCCACATTATACTAATGTAGTTATTCAGCAAGTAGGATCGAGTTAACCATGTGTTAATGATATAATTATCCACCATGAAATTGATATTGGTTACCCTACTTTATCGATATTACTTACCCATCTTTACTAACGGAGTTAACCATCGTGTACTGGTAAATTTACCAACCTAGTATTGATAAAGTTACCATCTAATACTGATGGAGTTACCCACCCAGTACTAAAAAGGTTATCAAACTATTACAGATAAACTTACCAACCTAATACTGATAAACTTACCCACTTAATACTGATAGACTTACACATCCAGTAGTGATTGAGTTAGCCACACAGAAATTATGGAGTTACCAACATTATAGTGTGGAGTTCCCGAGCCGGTATTTGGTAGAATTATCAATGGGCCCCCAGTGATTACGTGGAGAAGTCAGGGGGTGGGGCCTTGGTAAAATTCAGGGAAGGGTGAAATTCACGGGGGACTAATTAGAGGTTGACACCTAATTCCGTAGGGCTCTTCCTTAGGTAATTTATCCGTAGCTCTAGGAATCCCGACTTATTATATAGGTATCCGTCACGAAATCGATGTAGTTATTTTCATCCAGTACTGCTAGAGTTACTAACATGATTGTACCAATGGTGGAGTTACCCACATTGTACGTACGAAGTTACCCATGTGTTCATGATATAATTATCCACTATGAAATTGAGATCATAACCATATCCTATAAATAATAGTTGCACACTCAATACGAATAGAGTTATCCATCTCATTTAAGAATGTAGTTATCGTCCTAAAATCGACAAAGTTATCACACTAATAATTATGGAGTTGCAAATGTGTTTTAGTGTTCGGCTATCCACTTGTACATGACACATTTTTCATCTCTAAATGGAAACTCACTTATCAAACTAACTCAGGAAAATAAAAATGAACAAACAAAAGGGGATGTGCCAAAAATTAATCGTTACTTGGATGGGAACTTACATACAACTGCATGGTAACTTACGTGTTAATGGGTGGTAAATTTTGGGTGAAACTTTTTCAAGTACTTTATTATGATGTGTGATTATTATAAAAAATGTAACAAGTTAAAGGTCAAACATAGTAGGGTTTGCTACACCTTTTCAAGTACTTTATTATTTACCACATTGATCACCACCTGTCAGTCACATAGGACGTGACAAATAATGAAAGTGACAATAAAAGTGTGGCAACTTGTAAAATCACCAAATATGCGGCATGATTCTCTCTTGCCCAGACACCTCTTACGGTAAAGTCACAAGGTTCAGTAAGGTTCATCCACCAGTTTTGGCAAGTGTTATGGAAGCTCCCAGATGGTTTGTACACGGTTTCTTTCTGATTTTCTTTTCTTTTTAACCTTTTTTCACAGTGGATTAGATGTTATCGGTCGACCCACGATAAGTCGTAAATCTGCCGATTTATCGGAATATCGGCCAAAATATATGACGATTTATCTTATCGGCTAGACACCGGTAAGCGATAAATCAGCGGATTTATCGAAATATCGGCCTATATCTTGAACAGATGTTTTGCTAAAAAAAATATACACTTTCAAGATATTTATAAGGTACTTCACTTGTTAAAATTCATAATGTGGGTTAAATATGTTAAGAATAGTTTTATGGTAATTAAAAAAAGGAAATAGTAGTACCTTTTTATGAATGAAAAATATTAGTACCTTTTCGTTGGTCCGCGTTGGGAGTGGCATCGCTATAAGAGGAAATATGTTCCTCTTTTACTTGTTGTTTATGTGCTATATCATTCTGGTCCGGTATTTTTGGTCTATTGTTACAATATTTTTGTTACATATGTTTTCAATTTGATTCCATTAACAATCTCATTTTTGATTCATGCACGCAAAATTTTTGCTCTATTTCGTTGAATTTTTTTTCCACCTATGGTTTTGATTTGTTTTGCATGACCTAATTTTTTGTTAAACTTGGGCAAGAAATATTTTATGTTCTATGTGTTGATTTGTTTCTTCCATATGTGTTTATAAAATATGTTTTCGTCTAATAAAGTTATTCTTGTGTATGTCATTTTGTTTCCATGTTTTCCAATATCATGGTCTAGTTTTTTCTTCTTGCGGATATAGTTATTCTATGAGCACTAAATATTTGTTCTAGCTGGTCCATATTTCTATTTCGCTATTTTAAGTTCTATGTGTGGATTTTTTTCTTCCACATGAGTTAAAAATATATGCTTTGATCTAAGAAAGATCTACTTGCACTTGTCATATTTTTCCACGTTCTCCGGTATCATAGTCTAGTTATTTTGCTTGTAGATATTTCTTATTATATGAAAACTAAGTTTTTCTCCAAGCATGCTATTTCTTTTTGTACTTGGCCTAATTTTTTCATCTTCCACTCTTATTTGTGTTCCATGTGCCCTAACTTTTTTTTTTGAATTTTAGTCAAAATTTTCTTCCCGCCTATAGTTGTGATTTGTTCTACTATGCTATTTTTTTACTTAGATTAAAATTGTGTTCGACTTTCAATTGTTATCTCATTCCATTAACAATCTCATTTTTGGTTCATGCACGCAAAATTTTGGCTCTATTTCGTTGAATTTTTTTCCACCTATGGTTTTGATTTGTTTCGCATGACCTTAATTTTTGTTAAACTTGGTCAAGAAATATGTTCTATTCTATGTGGTAATTTTTTCCTTCCATATGTGTTTATAAAATATGTTTTGGTCTAAGAAATTTCGTCTTGTACTTTTCATTTTGTTTCCATGTTTTCCAATATCATGGTCTAGTTTTTTCTTCTTGCGGATATAGTTATTCTATGAGCACTAAATATTTGTTCTAGCTGGTCCAAATTTCTATTTCGCTATTTTATGTTCTATGTCTGGATTTTTCTTCCACATGAGTTTGAAATATATGCTTTGATCTACAAAAACATCCACTTGCACTTGTCATATTTTTCCACGTTCCCCGGTACCATGGTCTAGTTTATTTTGCTTGTAGATATTTCTTATTATATGAAAACTAAGTTTTTCTCCAAGCATGTTAATTTTTTTTGGACTTGGTCTTATTTTTTCATCTTGTACTCTTATTTGGTTTCCATGTGCCCTAAATGTTTTGTTTGAATTTTAGTCAAAATTTTCTTCCCGCCTATTGTTGTGATTTGTTCTACTATGCTATTCTTTTTTTTACTTAGATTAAAATTGTGTTCCACTTTCAATTGTTATCTCATTCCATTTTCTTACTTCGTTCCATTTTTCTTACAACTTTTGATCTATTTATTGTTCGGTTTATTCTTTTATTTTCAGCACTAATTTTGTTCCATCTGATCCAAAAATTTATTTTATCAGTTTTTGCTTCAGGTGACCTACGTTTTTCTACTAGTTTATTTTTCTTGCAAACCAACCTGAATATTATGATTTGGCGGTTTAATTTTCTTTGGATTTTACTTACTTCTTATACCAAAGGGAATAATTCCCCTTGTCTTCCAATGTTGGGTATATCACTTATCGATTTGTTAGCATAACGGGTAATTTATCTTATTGGTTACACACCAAGAAGCGATAAGTCGGACGAGTTAATAAAATACCGGAAGATATCTTGAACAGTATTTTTGTGGCCATGTGCATCTGACTATCATACTCACATACAACACAATAGCGCTTGATTTTGCTTTTTTCATCTTCGCTTTTTTCCATAGAGCGTCTTCACCGGCCCTGCCCAGAGCACCTACGGATTTCTAGTGTCATTCGAATTCAAACAAATGGCCCATCGACACACCCATATGTTTACGCCAACCAAACTCTAAACCACTAGGGGAAACCCCAACATTAGAACCTGTTGAAGTGTGCTAGGTAACGCCCGGACACGGTATACGGCAGGCAGACAACACATTTTATAGGTACGCGAAGAGGTAGACAGCCTATTAATGGTCCTTAATGATTTCTCATGTTGCTTCACGTGTTCACATGTGTTTTGGTGTAAATTTCATAAACATCCATCATCATTGATGTATGCGCCTCAACTGCTTTTCCTCTCATCGATTTATAGCAAAGTCATCGTGTGCTCTTCTGACAGACATAGTTCTCCCTACACACTCCACTAAGATCTCCACTCTACCCCATCAATAAAAATTATGCACAACGACGAGGCGAGGAATCTTGCGACGCCTGTTGAGGCCATTGTTTCTTCACTTACGTGTCCCATGAGCAATGTGTCGCTGCTAGCCACAAGATGAAGGGAATATGCCCGAGAGGCACTAATAAAATGGTTATTATCTTATTATTTGTTTATGATAAATGTTTATTTCTCATGCTATAATTGTATTAACCGGAAACGTTGATACATGTGTGCTTAATAAACAAACAATGGTTCCTCGTAAAACCTCTTTTTTAACTAGCTCGTTGATTATTAGATGATCAAGGTTTCCTGATCATGAACATTGGATGTTGTTAATAACGCGGTAATGTCATTATAAGAATGATGTGATGAACATATACCCAAAGTGAATATAGAAATGTGATCAAGTCATTAAGTTTACATTGTTATATCAAACATACGAAGTAACTTATTCCTTAGACCATGAGATCATGTCAATCGCTGATACCGGAAGGGTGCTTTGATGTCATCAAACGTCACACCGTAACAGGGTGACTATTAAGGTGTCGTTAAATATTCGTAAATTATTAGTTGAGGATCATGGATCAAGAGTGGGATTTGTCCATCCAAATGATGGAGAGATATACTCTGGTCCCTCTCGGTGATATCACATCGAAACCGCTTGCAAGCACGTGATATGATCATAAGGATGTTATATCACGGGAACGATAAAAGAGTACTTGTCGGTAACGAGATCGAACAAGGTATGGTTGATACCAATGATCGAATCTCGGACAAGTAAAATATCGCGAGACAATGGGAATAATTCACGGCGTTGTTGGTCCACACGATCACGAGAGTCATTGTTGAATAAATAGGAGTCATCACGGATCTCTAGATCCCGTTGTTGATTATTGATCGGAGAGGAGTCTCGATCATGTCTATCTTATTCACGAACCATTGGGTGAAACACTTAAGATTCGATGTTGCGTTTGAGAGGATACGGAATATCGAAGAATATTTTGGGAAACACCGAAATTGTTTCGGGGAAAATTGAAATAGTTCAAGGGGTTTTTCGTCGAATGGTTGTTAATAGAATTAACAAATGATTCAAGTTTATATATGCAAATGTTTGTTAATAGAATTAACAAATGCTGAAATAAAGAAATACAAATGTTTTATTTATTTATTAAAGAAAAACTCTTGGATTTTCTAAGTGGATTTTAAGGGAAAATGAGTGGGTGTGAGTAGAGTGTCCACTCACATCATGAGGGAAGAGGTGGGGGCACACCATGGGGCTGGCCGCACCCCTCTTGGGCTGCCTCCCCCTCTCCTCTAAAAGGAGGGTGAGAGCTCTCCCTCCTCCACACACTTGCCCACTTCCTTTTCCCTCCACCCGCTGCTCCATTCCATGGTCTCCGACTTGGCGAAGTCCTGACCATGGGATTCTTCTTCACCACCACGCCGTCGTGCTTCTGGAGTTGCGAGGGATCCTCTACTTTCGCGCCCCGCTGGGTAGAGGAAACGGAGGTCGTCATCAACCGTACGTGTGACCGATCAGGGAGGCACCGCAGGATTGCGGTGCACATCTTCTCGCTATCGGGATCGGTGTGAGTACGACTACGCCAACAACGAGATTTGATTTTGTAACGCTTTGTGTCTTCGAGGGTATGTGTTCTCCTTAACCTTCTCTATGCCCGTTGCTTTCATATCCTAGATTAGATCTTGGCCCTTCAGGTGTCTATCACGGAGGAAATTTTTTGTTTTCTATGCAACGACCCCATCAGTGGTACCAGAGCCAGATCTATGCGTAGATGTTTTGTACGGGTAGAGCAGATAGGTGTATGTGGGCGTTCATGATCATGTTATTTCCTCCTTGAGTATTTTATGATCTTAGTGGCATAGTAGGATGAAGCTGCCCCGGACTAAGTTTACGTGTACTATGTACGCGAGAGTTGTCTCACTTGTGGCTAAGGGGGTGTCCGTTTCTCCTACTATAGTTAAGATCTAATCTAAGAAGGCATGTTAAAAATGTGTTTATCAACGTTGTAGTTGATGTTTGTAGGTATGAACGGTTCTATCCTCGAAAGTCCTAAGCCACGTAAAATATGCAAAATTAAATTAGAGGCGTCTAACTAGTTTTTGCTGGGCATGTGATGTGGTATGGTCAATGTTACAAATGTGATTATGAGATGATCTATTTTGTAAATTATTGATATACTGGAAGGTATCCATATGGTTTTCTTATTATTGATGGACAATCAAGATTGGGGTACCATGGTACTTGGTACCACGCCGGTGGAATGATGGAGATCATACCATAATGCCCATGATGGAGATCAGGTGCAAGGAGGACCATATCATACCACGTTATCCTTACATGTGATGTCTGTGATGTTAATCCTTTTATGCATCTTGTTTTGCTTAGATAGCGACGGTAGCATTATAAGATGATCCCTCTAACTTAATATCAAAATAATAATGTGTTCTTCCTTAAGTATGCACCGTTAAGAAAGTCCGTCGTTTCGAGACACCACGTGATGATCAGGTGTGACAGACTCAACGTTCGCATACAACGGGTGTTTTCAAGCCTAGCATGTGCAGACATGGCCTTGAAACACACGCAATACTACAGTTCTACTTGGCGAGCCTAGCATATACAGACATGGCCTCGGAACACGTAACCGAAAGGTAAAGCATGAGTCATATGGATGATATGATGAACATGGCTATGTTCGCCTTTGAAGCTACATCATCTCACGTGATGATCGGTTTTGGTGTAGTGAATTTGGTTCATGTAATCACTAAAGACGACTAAGAGGGACGTTGTTTTTGAGTGGGAGTTCATGGTTTAATTTTGAATTAACTTGAACTTATTTATCATGAACAACCAATCAAAGTGAATTTGCACAAATTGTAGTATTCATTGGCATCCACAAAACTACCTTACACTTAGATCGTTAATTGAGATATAACTGTCATGATCTGGTAAAAATCATTTAAGATTAATACCGTATGAGTGAAATTTAAAATTGAGTCCTATTGTAGATTTTCGGTATTTCCTACCTAGCTCGATATGATTAATGACTGATTGATCTAGAGAGCAAATAATTCCTAATTATAATCTAGAGTCATGGTTTCTTCGGTATTACTTTATGTTTAAAAGAATGTTTTGTTGATCAAGGTGATTTCGAAACTGAAAAATAGTTGTTTTCAGATCAATCAAGTGAAAGATATATTGGTATCTAGAAACTTATCTGTAGCAACATGACCGAGTATAATTTAGCATGACAATGTATGCTTATATTATTTGAATATATGCAATGATTGAAGACGCTAGGCGTTTGAATATTCCAAGAAATTGGGCGCTAAAAATTATCCTCTAAATTCCTTCCTTCGAGCTATTTTAGCTTAATCATAAAATTGTTATGATGGGATGGATTAAAAGTATAGGTAAAGTCGTTTACCTTACTTGGAGATTGCTAAGAGTGGGAATATAGAAGAATACTATTAATATGGTGATATTAGTAGAACAATCAAACTCAAAGTATGACTCAATGGGTGATAGTATATGACTAACACGCCAAAGAAAATGAGCTCGTACGACTAGCATTGTTTGATGTTGAATGATTCTTCTATAAAGGAAAGGGAATATTGAAAATAGAATTACAAAAAGATATATGGCAGAAAAAGAAGATAAATGGAAAAGTCCAGCTCGGGAGTATATGCTTGATATACAAGTTATAGATGTATTACTAGTTAACAAAATATTTTTGGGTATTTTGATACCACATTGGTTGGTATGAGTTGTCATACAAAACAACGCAGTGCAAGAAATACAAGGGCCTAAAAGGAACTAGTAATAGATGTGGAATCGATTATGACAAGAACATAAATAAAGTGTTATTGTGTTCATTGTCGTATTGAACCAAACGTTCAAGATTTATTTTAAGAACTATAAATTGTTATTTTGTTCTGGACTTTTGTGAGAACAAATGAGATTGTTCAAACTATGACCATATTCCATAATTGATGGATATGTTAATATAAATCATGTTGGTAAAATAAACATATATAAGACTAAATTCTAAACGTTGCAAGACGTAAAAGAGTTTCACTAAAATTGTGACACCACCATTTTAGTTCATATCGGAAAGGAACAAATGAAGGAACTCCATATTGATGGACTTTTGGAGTCATTTTGTTTTGAATAAATTGACGCTTGTGAGACCTCTTCCAAAACATGACTAAAATTCCGTTTATAGGCAAAAGTAGAATGGACGACTAAATTAGTGGAGATTATACATATTGATGTATATAGTCCATTATGTGTAGTCCTGTATGGTGGATTAATTTTTCCTTCATAAAATTCCGACGATGATTTAAGTAGTTATGTGAGTATATCTATTTAAAGAGAACGGAGTTTGACATTTTTAATTGGTTCAAATGGTTGTTAATATGAAGTAAAAAATCTATGTAACAAGATAATCAAGTATTTATTATTGGATCATAAAAAATAAAGTTTGAGTTACAAGTTTAGCAAAACATCTGAGAAGTTGCAGAACTGTTCTACAAGTTATACTTCTCGAATACCCCACATTAGTTTGGAGTATTCAAAAGATAAAATCAAACCTTGTTGGACATGGTAAGATTAATAAAATTGCCATTATAATTTTGTAGTTTATACATTAAGGACAACCGCTTTTACACTGAAAAGAGCACCATCATGATCCGTTGAAATTGACAACATATAAGATATGGTTTGGGTAGTGACCCGAATTGTCATTTTCTTAAGTTTTGGTATGCATAGCATGTGTAAATTTTTTACAACCAAAGTAGGATAAATATATGTTTATAAGTATATCCCAAATAAAACATTGGGTATTTCTCCTATGATAGAACAAAAAGACAAATGTTGTTTGTCAAAAAGGGTTGATTTCTCGAGAAAGTACTTCTTGCGACACAAGTGAGTGGGAGCACAGTACAAACTCAAAGAGATTAGAAAATATTCGTTATCATGTCAAGAGTAGCGCAGCACTGGAGGTTGTTCCTTTTTTTTACAAAGTAGAAGACACTACATGTATTGTAGATACTTCGGATGAGTTTGAGTACTAAACCACAAAAGTCCTAAAACTTTGTACTTAGACCAACTCGTGGTTTAAGATTAAAGTGTTGTTTTGACAAGAAAGGACATGGACCTTATAAAGGAAGAAAATGATAGGCCCTGACTTCGTAAAATTGTCTATGAGTCATTATATCCCCCATAGTATCCTTGTATGAATATCAAGTATATAACTTGGTAGTCCTTTCGATAGCCATGATGCCTAACGATAACAAAAGGGTCTATATAGCGACAAAGACATGGATTTTACATCCTTAGAAAGTTGTACTTATCGAAAAGTTTTTCTCGACGAAGTTCAAAGAGTTGAGTACTACAAGATTATGATCTTCCGTAGTGATGTTTTAGTCTTTGCGGATAGTTCTACCAAAAGTTACATATTATGATATTGCAGTTGAATAATAAAACCAACTCTTCTCTCGAGGAAGTTTGATCGAGGATGTGTACTTGACACAGTCTGAGAGGTTTGTAAAATTCAAAAGGTTGCTAGAAAGGTTAGCACACTTCAATGGTTAAAGTGAGCATAACGAAGTTGGAATCTTTACCTTAATAAAGTTATCAAAAGAGTTTGATTCCATCATGAACGATAAAGATGCTTGTAGAATTACAAGAAATTAAGTGGGAGCGCTATGACATATTTCCAATACTTTATGTAGATGACATATGGTTGATTGGACAATATGTATTTTAAATTAACACGGTTAAGATTTTCATATTGATAAAAGGCTTAGAAGATATTGGGCATCGATATCTATAAAAGATCGATTGAAGCGCCTGATATGACTGAAGCCATATTACATAGATGAAATATTGAAGTAAGTCTATATCAAAATGACAAGAAGGAGTTCTTGTCACATGGAAACTAATTGAGAAAGATTCAAGTGTTTTGACACATGATGAGCATAATTGAAATTGAGATTTCTAAGTCATGTTTCCATACTATGTACACAACCAGATGAGTCATGTGCTATAAAATGTTATAGCAGGATAATTCATATGATGATTAGACAACAGTGGGAGAGATCCTTGTGTCATTTTAGAAATGCTAAGGATATGTTTTCCTATGTAGTAATAACAAAATATTAGTTTTAATATGTTACACTAATAGTTTTGTCATTTATTCAAGTAATTTTATCTCAATTCAAATATGTGATGAAGGGTAGCACAATAGGCTGGAAGAAAGTTCCATGCTGGATTTGAAAGAGTTTCAAAATTAAAATATTGTGACAGATACTACAACAAAAGGCTAAAGTATATCGTTGTTTTGACAACGAATAATGAGCGTATTTTGTGTCAAGGAGTTCTTTATTGAACTTGGTGAATTTCCAAGAATGCTAACACTATGAAGCTACATTTTCAAAATGTTAGTGACATCGGTTTAAGCTGAGAAATTAAGGTTTCACCGACTGACCATATATATACAAAGCCATCTCATTAGAGAATGAGTAATGCGTGTAGACGCAAAGAACATGCAAATACAATAGGACCTGAACAGTTCAGATCTTTTTGATGATGTTACCACATGCGAAGCATGGTAATAACACTGGAACGCCATATGTGTTAGCTGCTTACAGACTAGATTATTGACTCTAGTGCAAGTGGGAGACTGAAGGGAATATGCCCGAGAGGCAATAATAAAATGGTTATTATCTTATTCCTTGTTTATGATGAATGTTTATTTCTCGTGCTAGAATTGTATTAACCGGAAACGTTGATACATGTGTGCTTAATAAACAAACAATGGTTCCTAGTAAAGCCTCTTTTTTAACTAGCTCGTTGATTAATAGATGATCAAGGTTTCCTAATCGTGAACATTGGATGTTGTTAATAACGGGGTCATGTCATTATAAGAATGATGTGATGAACATATACCAAAAGTGAATATAGCAATGCGATCAAGTCATTAAGTTTACATCATTATATCAAACATACGAAATAACTTATTCCTTAGACCATGAGA
This sequence comes from Alopecurus myosuroides, assembly GCA_028641055.1. NCBI lineage: Eukaryota > Viridiplantae > Streptophyta > Magnoliopsida > Poales > Poaceae > Alopecurus > Alopecurus myosuroides. The sequence goes on from CM054063.1 coordinate 26,821,235, forward strand.
TCATGTCAATCGTTGATACCGGAAGGTTGCTTTGATGTCATCAAACATCACACCGTAACAGGGTGACTATAAAGGTGTCGTTAAGTATTCGGAAATTATTAGTTGAGGATCATGGATCAAGAGTGGGATTTGTCCATCCAAATGACGGAGAGAGTTACTCTGGGCCCTCTCGGTGATATCACATCGAAACCGCTTGCAAGCACGTGATATGATCACAAGGATGTTATATCACGGGAACGAGAAAAGAGTACTTGTTGGTAACGAGATTGAACAAGGTATGGTTGATATCAATAATCGAATCTCGGACAAGTAAAATATCGCGAGACAAAGGAATAGTTCACTGTTTTGTTGGTTCACACGATCACGATAGTCATCGTTGAATAAATAGGAGTCATCACGGATCTCCAGATCCCGCTGTTTATTATTGATCGGAGAGGAGTCTCGATAACTTCTATCTTATTCGCGAACCATAGGGTGACACACATAAGGTTCGATGACGTGTTTGAGAGGATACGGAATATCGAAAAATATTTTGGGTAGCACCGAAATTGTTTCGGGGAAAATTAAAATAGTTCAAGGGGTTTTTCGTCGAATGGTTGTAAATAGAATTAACAAATGATTCGAGGTGATTTATGCAAATGTTTGTTAATAGAATTAACAAATGCTGAAATAACGAAATAAAAATGTTTTATTTATTTATTAAAGAAAAACTCTTGGATTTCTAAGTGGATTTTAAGGGAAAATGAGTGGGTGTGAGTGGAGTGTCCACTCACATCATGAGGGAAGAGGTGGGGGCACACCATGGGGCTGGCCGCACCCCCCTTGGGCTGCCTCCCCCCTCTCCTATAAAAGGAGGGTGAGAGCTCTCCCTCCTCCACACACTTGCCCACTTCCTTTTCCCTCCACCCGCTGCTCCATTCCATGGTCTCCGGCTTGGCGAAGTCCTGACCGTGGGATTCTTCTTCACCGCCATGCCGTCGTACTGCTGGAGTTCCGAGGGATCCTCTACTTCTGCACCCCGCTGGATCGAGGGAACAGAGGTCATGATCAACCGTACGTGTGACCGATCACGGAGGCACCGCCGGATTGCGGTGCACAGCTTCTCGCTATCGGGATCGGTGTGAGTATGACTACGCCAACAACGAGATTTGATCTCGTAACGCTTTGTGTCTTCGAGGGTATGTGTTCTCCTTAACCTTCTCTATGCACGTTGCTTTCATCTCCTAGATTAGATCTTAGCCCTTCGGGTGTCTATCGCGCGGGAATTTTTTTGTTTTGTATGCAACGACCACTTCACAAGCAGGGAACTCACCATGTGCATTTGGCAGCGATAGGAAGACATGAAGCCCATGAATTGACTCCACCTCAACAACATCGATAAGAACTATGGAGGATGTTTCGAAGCATCCGGCAGACAGGGACGCGGCCCTCAGATTTTATCACTAATGCTGACCAATGGCGTGGCATTTTCGTTATCAATGTTGTGGTCTAGGCATGCAAATATTGATAAACCACTGTTATTTAAAATAAATGGAGTGTCATGCCCATGCCACTTTGCAAATATTAGTGACGTGCCACGACAATACAAGTCAAAAGCAAGAATTCATGGATTTACAAAAAATACACTAATGTATATGTGTTGGATGTATGCCCAACAGATAATAAAATACATTGTGTCATGATTAATATATTATGTTTTTATGTTATAAGTGTTATGTACACTGAATATGAGATTAAGAGGAACACTCATATGCACGTATAAAAATATAAACACAACATCAAACCATTTGCGTCTCAAAAAAAACTCGTTAATATTAGATGACCATGTTTTCCTGGTCATGGACATTTGTTATGTCAATATTAATGGGAGCACATTGTTGTTTTAACATTGTGGCTGGCTAGACACGCGTTGTTGAGATACTATAGGATATGATTCTAGCATTGATATAAATGTATCGTCACAAGGTAGTAAATTTTTTCCTTTGACCATGAGAATATACAGTGGTGTTCATTGAAAAGTTTGTTTTGGTTTAGTCAAGTATCACAACTTAAAGTGGTGATCAAAAGACTACTACTTAAGGTGTTCATTTCATAGAGAGACAATTCAAGACTACAAATTACTCCTTTATTCAATAGAGAGACAAATTCATCAACCATTAGTATAAGTTAATCAGTCTGCGCAGACAAAGGTATGACATTAGTCATGGTGATACTATAAAACGGTAACGAGTAAAAGTAATCATACCAGACATCGATAATAATGTGATATGGTGATAAAATAGTTTTATCGCAGTATTATCATTCAACTCATCTCGATTTATTGATTGGTGTCGTGAATTAATGGGAACTTACTTAATAACCAACAGGTTCAGCATAGTTTCTTTGCATGACTTATAGGAATCAATATTGATGTCCACGATCCTGATGTTAATTATTGATTAGGAATATAGTTTTATGATCATGTGTACTTGTTATCAAACCCGTAGAGTTCACACACTTAACCCTGCAAAGTCAATTGTTTTCATTGGATGGTCCAGAGAAAAGAGTGGGTATCATTCAGACAATTCAGGCGCGATAGAATTAACATCCAGAAAAATTACAGAGGACATGATATGAGGTCTGGTTCCGTAATAGTTTCGGGAAAACCCCTAATTAGGGGAGGGAGTGTCGAAGGGGGTAGAATGGCCCCCATCGCCCCACCCATTAATGGGATGCTGATCACCTCCCAGGATACTTCCTTATTTTGTTCGAGAGGGAAAAGGAAAAGGACAACGGAAAAAAGTAAGAAAAGGAGAAAAGGAAGGAGGGAGTTGGACTCCAAAAGGGAGTCTAGTCCAAGTAGGGCTAGGGGAGGAGGTGCGGGCAACTCACGGCCTCCTCCACCTATTTAAAGGACCCCATGCCCTTGAGAGAAAATAGGTCAATTGGCCCCATGCCTCTCTCTCCCTACTCGATTAGAGCCTATAATTATAGTTTCTAATTAGAGCCCCTCTAATTAGTATAGAAATTCTTTGAATTGGTGTTTTAGGTTTACTCTTCCCGGCTAGATGTAGCTCCAATCTCCCCCCCCCCCCATGTATTGGGATCGCTCCACCTGAATGTGAGCCCGTGGTTCCTAGTTCAGAATGGCGAAGCGCTTCAATACTTTGATGGACGTATGTGTGCGATAACAGTCCCACCGCTAGGCTTAACCGTCTGACTATTCATCACGCATCACCGACATCGGCGTCGACAATCTTTTCGCGCTCCGTATCGGTAACAATCCAGATCTACAATCGCTTTACCTTCATAGGAGATCCTGTGTGTTGCGTAACACAAATTTTTTTTAGTTTTCTGCACATGACCCAATAATATGTTTCCCGATACAGCGTCAATGTCATTCCATCATGGATGCCCTCCCACCATGTCGTCGCGGATGTGGTTGAGGGATCATGTTGGAGATGACGAGAGGGGAGTTGCACACGGTGGAGATGCGTGGCGGGTTGCGGAAAACGTGGTCGTGGCCGATGTCACAGCGGAGAGGCGCCATGTCTTCGTCGTTATGGCTGTGGTCTGCGGATGTAGGCAGGGTCATGGCTGGAGTGGGGCTCCCGTGGGCGGACGTGAATAAAGAATGAGGCACGGTGAGGCTACTGGTGTGGGCACTCGCACATCTCATCGATCTCTTGGGCTTGGAGTTGCGGCATCCCTGGAAGGTTAGAGGCGGTAGCTAGAGAGGTGAGAGAGAACACGGAGGGGAGAGAGGCTGGTGGTAGCTATAAGGAGAAAGACAGCTCAGGGAAAGAAAAAGATGCGATGGAGCACATGAGTGCAGAGAGAGAAAAGACTGTGTTCCTTATGTAAGGAAGAGAAAACAATGGACCGGTCTTTATCGGTCCAATCAATGGCCATCCACGTACTCACTTTCATCTCAAAAAGTGTCGCTTAAATTGATATATCTGATTTTGAAAATAAAATTAGATAATTCAACGACACTTTACTTTGAGACCGGGTACTTATCTTGTCTCTCTTTTACTAGTGCCTCCACCAATGAGAACCATCCACACACCACTAATGAATTTTGTTTCAAAAATAGGGTTGGTGTCAAGTTACTTGTTTCGTTCTACTGATCCTGCAACGCCACAGGTATTTACATAGTAGTGCCGGGGTACGTTAGCTACGCTACCCATATTTTTGTAAACTGGTCCCGGAAAAACAGTGGCATGTTTCCATTGGGACCGGCCACTCGTACACTTCCAGTTGTAAGTGCTTTTCTAATAGTGCGTACCGGCATGGAGTAGTGGGATCGTCCTCGGTGGCAAGTTTGGTTTTGTTATCTATGTTTGATATGGTCCCATTGTAAGAGGTGTCCCATCACATTGTATCCGGTTAGCCGTTTGGGCTTTATTTATAAAGCGGGTCGAAAGTCGGATGCTACTTGTGTTGCTGGGCAACCACAACAACTTGCCATGGTGAAGACAAAGTCGAGCGACAACATTGTGGAGCAGCTGGATTCGCCATCTTGGCATGTATGGACGTCGCTGCACCAGGCGTGGGCCTCGTGGACCGCGGAGCTGAGTCAAGCCCGGCGTAGGAGCATAAGCTGAAACCCTCCGATGACTCACATTATCTACTCTTTGACAATCACGAGTAGATTTCGCCTAGTTTAAGGTTTGCTTGGTCCAATTTATTTCAAATTCATGTAAAAGGTCTTCAAGTTTTAATGATATCTGCCCCTTTTACCATGATTCGACCTAAAACATTAAAAGGTTTTTGTTTGGGAGCACCGCTAGGCAGCCCCCGTTATGTTGGACTCATTTAGCGCACTAATTTTCTTTCACACAGATCACCACACATGTCATTTGACCATTAAATTTGGACACATACTTCTAATTCTTGTATATATTCATCATCAAATATTTCTACAATTTTTTTAAATGTTTTGTTCTTTGCTAGTACAGGTGAGCTTGGGAGCCAAAACGCCCTTCCCATAATTTATCGCTTTGCTAGTCTAATTTTGATGGTAGTATATTTTACTATAATATTACCAATATGTTTGGGAACGGGCTAAACTGGGTAGAAAGGAAACTAAAGCTCGTATTCGAGTAAAGGCATGTGCTTTGGTTTGGAAAAAATAGAATTGCCGAAATAATGTGGTTTTTAATAAGAATACTACTCTAAATTGGTTAGCAAGTTTTTTTCCAGATTACTTACTTGATTCACATGTAGTTCTACCTCCTTCATGTGGAGTTTGCAGCAAGGAACCGGTGTATTCAACTAATGGTGGCCCTTCAAACTATATCTAGGTAGATGAATATAGAACACATAGAGGCTGTTTCTTTTCTATTTTTTGGTGGCTGTTTCATGTTGCCATGATCCTAAGATGTAAAATTATTTAATTTAAACTTTGCAATAAAATTATAGGCTATGTGCATAGTTTAAAAAAAAGAAAAGGTGATTTGGTTGGCTCCGACCATATGAGTGAAGGACGAAGCTATTTCTATTTTATATTTTAACCGGGCAGGAGGCTTGCCTTTTTACTGATATAGAAGAAGTGCATTTGCTCGGTTATAAACAAAAACTTGCCGATAAGCGGATAAAACAACACGCCACACCACGCCGGCCCCGAGGCCACGCAACACAAGGCAAAGTTCTAACCGCACAAGTGGCAAAGTTCGAGACCTAGACATGTCAACGCAACAGCAGGGATGGAAATCAGACCCGCCAAACCAACATCTATGAATGGAGACACTAAAACATGTCTAGATACGTGTTCTCTAAAAAATGCTAAAACATATTATATTTTGATAAGTTACTCCCTCCGATCATAAATTAATGTCTCAAGTCGCCCTGTCAACTTGTGTGTAATCAGCTGATTTCCTCGTCACTTACACCAGATTGAAGGGAGAAATAAGTTCCTTTGGTTGGCTTGGAACTAGCTTGTAAAACTAGTCATAGTGGAGAGTAACTAAGTAGTAACATCAACGCCGTGTAGGCAAAAAATCTGATATGACAAGTAATTAATATGGAGAGAGAGGGTGTGGTGGTAATATAACTAGTTACCATCACATCACATATTTCAATGCAATGTGTGTCTAGAACCTAATAAATGTTTGTTTGCATGAGACCACATATATGTTATTCCGCACTAAGGAGGTTGTAACATAGACTAGCAACAACCTCATGTTACTAATCTTAGTTACTCCCACTGTGAACAGCCTAAAGTTATAATCACCATAAAATTCCGCATAATTAAGTTTTGAACAGTGCCACCAACGCTGTAGGTAGTATATACAAACAACTAAATGCATAAATTAGCGTAAGCCCGGGACGACAGAGGTACCTCCTCGTGGAAGAAATCATCTAGCGCGTCTTCGGCGTCGAAGGCAACGTCGCGGGTCTGCCGCACCCAGACGCGGGTTAATCCATCGGTGCCGGCCCTGCGTTTCCGGTCGGCATCGCGGATGAATGCCTGCAGCCACTCCAGCCGATCGCGTAACAGTATGATGTCGTCACCGACCTGAAGCAATATGTTGGCCTCGCTGACCACTAGCTCACCTAGCTTGGAAAGCACCGTCGCTATTGCGGTCTCCGCCATGCGTATGGATGGATCAAGTAGCTAGATGACTCGTTACCCTCTCATTCGGTCTCGCATGGGGTTCACTTATGTACGCGAACCCAAGCATTCTCATTGGAAAGCAAAAAGCCGGCCAACAACTATATACGAGTTAATTACCTCGAATGCTTGCTGGCTCTTCCAACTGGGCCACGACTATATAATTCGAGCTTGTTCATTATTGATATTTCTAACCAATACTTGTTTTAGCGGCTTCACTAGAGACGACCAAGACTTGATCGACCAATCAGACTACCCCTTTCAGGCATCAGCTGACGTTAGTAGGCACATCGTGCAAGCTACCCCTAGAACAATGCATTAATTCCAGTCTGGTGGAAACAATCGCCTGTGATCAATCACATCACAGCCAGTTCACAAGCCAACCGACTAGGATAATAGGTTATGCCAGACAGATTATATCGGTTGTAGTTGTAATTGTAAGAGCAGGAGGGGCGGTCGTTCGCCCAGAACCGGTCAAAGGAGGACCGACGGCTCCCTCGGTCCCTCCTGTCTCCGCGCGACACGTGGAAAGAATCCCTGGCGCGGACAAGGGAATGGCTGGTCCCGCACGACCTTGCCTCACTGTGTGGCGCCAGGTGGCGGATCCGGTGTTAGGATCTAATCTAGTCATTCAGTCTGTAGCTAGGATTTACGTTTTTTCAGTTTTAGCTGTCACGAGGCGCAACATGTGTGTACCGTGCCCGAGCCTGTTGCATCAGGACTCAATCTTTCCGTTTACTAAGCATCGTGGATAAGCACGATCCAGCGCTCGTGGGATGGCGCAAGTCAGCCGGATCGGCGGTAGGGGTAGGATCGCTACCGACCACGCTCTCATTCATTTACAAATAAATACAGAGAAAGAACAGAAAAGCCAAGAGGTTTTACAAGGCACAAAATCCTCTCCCGAGTTCATATCTGAAACGCTACAGTGAGTATCCTATTGTCGGTTGAAAACTAACAATTGGTACCAGAGCACCTCGTTCGTAAGCTGGGGCCATGGCGGACAAGGGAACTCAAGTGAAGGACGGCGAAGGGAGCAAGGCGACGACGACTCCACCACGGTCATCCTCTGCGAAGGGATCGGAGCGCTCTGCAATCCACCACGGTCACGATGTCAGAGCCGTGGCCGCAGCGGCGGCGGCGAGATCGTCGTCCACGAGCGCACGGTGCAGGAGCGTGTCTTCACCGGCGGCAACATGCAGTGGCCGACACTCACCACCACGAACTACCCCGAGTGGTCGCTCGTGATGCAGATCAATCTCGAGGCCTGCTACATGTGGGATGCCGTGGAGGGGAACCCCACGAGCCTGGCCAACGACAAGGCCGCGCTCGCGGCACTCATCCGGGCGGTGCCACCGGAGATGGTGAGCACATTGGCGGTGAAGGGGACGGCGAAACCGGCGTGGGAAGCTGTCCGGGTGATGCGCCTCGGGACCGATCGAGTCCGCGAGGCCACCGCGCAACGCCTGCGGAAGGAACTCGAACTGATCACTTTCCGTGACGGCGAGTCGCTCGACGCCTTCGGCATGAGGCTCATGACCCTCGTCAACAACTTGCGCTCGATGGCGGACACGGTCGAGGAGGTTTCCGTCGTGCAGCGACTCCTGCATGTAGTCCCAGAGCGCTACGGTCAGATGGCATGCTCGATTGAGACATTGCTCGATCTGAGGACCCTCTCCGTAGAAGAACTGATCGGCCGGCTGCGCACATCCGAGGAACGTGGCGGCGCACCAACGACGCACGCTGCGGGTGGTGCCCTGCTCCTCACGGAGGAGGAGTGGGAGGCGCGCCGCAAGCAGCGGGACGGCGGTCAGGGTTCCGGCGAGCGGGACATGTCGAAGGTGAAGTGTTACAACTGTAACAAATATGTAGGCCACTTCTCCAAGGAGTGCCTGGAGCCACAGCGAGAACGGAAGGAGCGCGTGAACCTTTCGCAGAAGGCGGAGGAGGAGCCGTCCTTGTACCTCGCCGCACTCTGCACGCCGGTGGTGACCGTGGAGCGCACGGCCCCTGCAGAGCATATTCTGCTCAATGAGGAGCGATCGAAGGCGCGCGCAGCAAAGGCCGGACACACCTGGGACACCGCGTGGTTCCTCGATACGGGCGCGAGCAACCACATGTGTGGAAGGAGAGAGTTCTTCACGAACCTCGACACCGGCGTGCGCGGCACCGTGAAGCTGGGTGACGACACCACTGTCGCCATCGAGGGGCGCGGCACCCTCCTCTTCACGAGCAGAAACGCCGCGCACTTCTCCCTCGAGCAAGTGTACTACATCCCGCGACTGTGCAGTAACATCGTCAGTCTGGGCCAGCTGGATGAAATAGGCTACGACACCCACTTCCACCATGGACAGCTGTGTCTGCGCGACCCCAACGGCAAGCTCATCGCGTGAAGCGGTACCACGTGCGCCTGTACGTGCTGTACCTCGACATAGCACGGCCAATCTGCCTCGCGGTGCACGCCGGCGAGGACGCATGGCGGTGGCACGCGCGCTACGGCCACATGAATTTCCAAGCGCTGCGTCATCTCGCGTGCGGGGAGATGGTGCACGGATTGCCGCTCCTGGAGGAGGTCGATCGCCTCTGGGACGCTTGCCTGGCCGGAAAACACAAACGCGCGCCGTTCCCACATGACGCCTTCAACCGCGCGGGGATGCCGCTCGGCTTGGTGCACGCTGATCTCTGCGGCCCCATCAAGCCGCCGACGCCGGGAGGGAAACGCTATTTCCTCCTCCTCGTCGACGATCACAACCATCTCATGTGGATTCATCTACTCTCCACGAAGGATCAGGCCGCTGCTGCGATCAAGAAGTTTCAAGCAGAGGCGGAGCTGGAGTCCGGGTGCAAGCTGAAGGCACTGCGGACTGACCGCGGAGGAGAGTTCAACTCCAAGGATCTTGGAAGATACTTCGCTGCGATCGGAGTCAAACGACAATTGACGGCGCCGTATACTCCCCAGCAAAACGTAGTTGTTGAGCGGCGCAATCAAATGGTGGTGGGGATGGCCCGAAGCCTGCTCAAAGCGAAGGGAGTTCTAGCAAAGTTTTGGGGGAAAGCAGTAACGATTGCCGTCTACCTACTGAATCGCGGCGTCACGAAGAGCGTCACGGGGAAGACACCACACGAGGCTTGGTCTGGGCGACGGCCCAGCGTCAAGCACTTGCGCACATTCGGTTGTGTTGCGCACGTGAAGAACACTCGTCCGAATCTGAAGAAATTGGACGAATCGAAGCTCGCCCATGGTCTTGTTTGGCTACGAACCAGGGTCCGCGGCATATCACGTCTTTGACCCAGCGACGCAGCAAGTCCACATTACCCGCGACGCGGTCTTCGACGAGGACGCGAGCTGGGACTGAACCGCTGCAGAGAAAGAGGAGCGGCACGGCGCGTTGGAGAGCTTCACGGTCGTGCAGTTCTGCGTCGCCGTGACTAACACGGCCACTGTCAAAGGTCCAGTGCACACGGAGCGGGAGGCATCGGAGGAAGCGCGGGAGGAAGCGACTGGTACGTCCTCGCCACGCACGCCGGTCACACCGGCCACGCCCGCTGCTCCCACGGTGGAATTCGTCTCACTGCTGACGATCGCATCGCAACCAACGCCCGGAGAGGAAGCACCGCGCCGCTACCGCGCCCTTGAGAACATCTTCGACACCACCGAGGAGGTGGACCCAGCGTACATCAATCTCTGCCTCTTTCTCGCCGACGAGCCGTCGTCATTTGCAGAGGGCCGCAATGCTAGAGGAGATGGCGAGCATTGAGGCCAACGACACCTGGCATCTCAGTGAGCTTCCTCCAGGACACCGCGCAATCGGACTCAAGTGGATATACAAGCTCAAGAGGGATGCCAATGGCGCGGCGGGAAGCACAAGGCCCGGTTGGTCGCCAAGGGGTATGTACAGCGGCAAGGGGTCGATTTTGAGGAGCTGTTTGCGCCAGTCGCGCGAATGGAGACAGTGCGCATGCTCATTGCTCTCGCTGCGTATCACGGATGGCCAATCCACCATATGGATCTCAAGACAGCGTTCTTGAATGGTGAATTGATCGAGGAGGTGTATGTTGAGCAGCCACCAGGTTTCATCGTCTATGGAGAAGAAGGAAAGGTGATGCGGTTGAGGAAAGCCCTCTATGGGCTTCGTCAAGCTCCACGGGCGTGGAACGCCAAGCTGGACACCAGCCTTCGCGCTCTCGACTTCACACGGTGCGAGGCCGAGCATGCGGTGTACCGACGCGGTGGTGGCGCCTCCCTGCTTCTTATCGGGGTTTACGTTGATGACCTCATCATCGCCGAGTCTTCACTTGCTGAGATCAACGCTTTCAAGCGAGAAATGACGAAGATATTCAAGATGAGTGATCTTGGTGAGTTGAGCTATTATCTGGGAATTGAGGTACAACAGAAGGACGGACAGATCACGCTCTGTCAGGCATCATATGCGAAGAAACTGCTGTAGAAGGCTAGGATGAAAGACTGCAATTCCTGCTCCTCTCCTATGGAACCTCGACTGAAATTGAGCAAGACCGGAAACGGAAATCCGGTGGACAAGACTTCTATCGCAGTATTGTAGGGAGCCTCAGGTATCTGGTTCATACAAGGCCGGATATCACATTTGCAGTTGGCTACGTCAGTCGGTTTATGGAAGCTGCTACGTCAGAACATTATGCTGCAGTTAAGCACCTGCTACGCTACATTGCAGGGACTCTGAACTTTGGCATCAGTTTTCAGAAGGGGCAAGGAGATCCAAGGCTGTTGGGATACAACGATGCTGACGTAGCAGGTGACGTGAACGATTGCAAGAGCACGTCAGGCCTCGTCTTCTTCCTCGGCCAAAATCCGGTGAGTTGGCAATCGAAGAAGCAATCTGTGGTGGCCCTTTCCTCATGCGAATCGGAGTACATTGCTGCTGCCACTGCTGCATGTCAAGCAACATGGCTGAGTAGGCTTCTTGGTGAATTGCTGAGTGAGAAGCCACGGGCGCCGAGGATGTTGATGGACAACAAATCGGCGATCTCCTTGAGCAAGAACCCAGTGTTTCATGAACGTAGTAAGCACATCGCAACTCGTTTCCATTTCATCTGCGAGTGTGTTGAACAAGGGGAGCTGCAGATCGACTACGTGAGGACTGAAGCACAGCTCGCGGGCATACTGACGAAGGCCCTCGGCCGTATCAGATTTGTGGGGCTGAGGAGCAGAATCGGCATGTCTGAAATAAGCTGAATGACAAGATTAGGGAGGAGTTTTGTTAGGATCTAATCTAGTCATTCAGTCTGTAGCTAAGATTTACGTTTTTTCAGTTTTAGGTGTCACGAGGCGCAACATGTGCGTACCGTGCCCGAGCCTGTTGCATCAGGACTCGATCTTTCCGTTTACTTAGCATCGTGGATAAGCACGATCCAGCGCTCATGGGATGGCGCGAGTCAGCCGGATCGGCTGTAGGGGTAGGATCGCTACCGGCCACGCTCTTTTTCAGTTACGAATAAATACGGAGAAAGAACAGAAAAGCCAAGAGGTTTTACAAGGCACAAAATCCTCTCCCGAGGTTCATATCTGAAACGCTACGGTGAGTATCACCCTATTGTCGGTTCAAAACTAACATCCGGTAGAGAGGATTGGGCGAGAGGGCAATCCTAGGCCGTCTCCAGTGCGGCCATGTGCGAATGGGGTCGGGCCTGGGCATGAACTCTCGCACCGGCAAAGCGCAGCGGGTAGGAATCCCGAGGTGGAAGTGGCCGTTGGCGAGGCCGCTGCAAAAGGAAAAAGTGTGCTCGATCCCGAGGTGGACAGACCGGCCGACAATATTTTTGAATTGGTGGCGAGGCCGAATTCTTGTCGCCGTGTGGATAGGGTGGGAGCAGAGACTGTCGCACGACACGTGGAGAAAGGGAGTAGGTGGGTCGTGCGCTGGGTGCAGCCGTCTCCGTGGCAGGCCCCAGTGGCGATCCCAAGGCTGATTCGCCTCCTGTGCGTATTTTGGCTGGGGTGTGTGGTGGGTGCATCCACTACGGTGGCAGGCACAGTGCCGTTCCGGAGCGATTCTCCTAGGGAGACTGATGTGGTGGTGGGTGCAGCCCTCTATTCGATGGGCCCCAATTCTCTGTGGGATATTCCGGAGCCTATGAGTGTTTCTTCCACAAGGTCGTAGCAAAGGAATTCTACAGACTTGGCCACAATGTGTGGTGCGTTGGACGAGGTAGAGGAGTATTTCGAGGTCTCCCTATCGACACACGTGGATACAGAGGAGAGGGAAGTTGGTTCGGATGACACCAACACTACTAGAAAAATGGCTATAGGAGTGATGATACCCGTGACGCACCAGGGAAACGGCGCGTCACGCCTATTACCCGTGGCGCACCAAGGTTTGATGCGTCGCGCCTATAGACATACCCGCGGCGCACCAAACGAGAGGCGCGTCGCGCCTATGGGTGGGGCCAGGGTGGCGAGCCTCCGAGGCATACCCGCGATGCACCTAGCCAGTGGTGCGTCACGGCTATGTTGGATACCCGCGGCGCACCTGCCAGTGGTGCGTCACGGCTATATGTTCCACGGGTACCATATATAGCCGTGACGCACCTCTGGAGGGTGCGCCGCGGGTATACAAAATAGCCGTGACGCACCACTGCCTAGGTGCGTCACGGGTATACCTGGGACGAATTTAAGTGGTTGGGACCACCCCCACCTCCCATCCCCCCATATCTCCACACCATTTTAGATCTGGTCCCCACCCACCTCCTCACCACCCTATTTCCCCCATTTTCCCACCATTTAAAACTTATTTAATCTATTTTATTTGATATATATGTGAGGGGAATCTAGTAAACACTTCTCTCCACCCCTATATCTCACTTTATTACCACGTTCCCTTCCATCTTTTTCACTTCCTATAGCCACATACACACGTACGCTCTCTGTCTCGAGTCGGCAAGATCTATAGTTGGTGAGTTGTTGGAGGGATATGTATATGTGTTGTATGTATGTGTGTTGATCTCGCTAGATCTCTCTCATAGATCTCGCTCGGTATCGGCCGGTGCGTCGTCACAAAAGATTCATATGGTTGCATATATACATATGCGAAATTGTGTTGCGTATTTTTAATGAAATTTGTGGATGTCTTAAAAATGAGTTGACATGTGTTGCCAAAATGTTGATTCATTTCCATTTTGGCGACCACGCACTCCGAGAATGTCCTATTTTTAGCATAGGTCATGCCGAATTTTTCCGTCGACGACCATGCATGCATGATCCATATATTACGTAATTTGATTCTAATTAATTTGTCATTTGATCTTTTTTTACTATGCAGGCAACCATGCATATAAGCACAGGCACCGTGGCTAGATTTATGAAACATGTGACGGCCGAAATGTTTCGAAATAGCATGACGGAGATAAGATGTCCTTGTCGAAGATGCAAACTGAAACACTTGATCAGATACGATTGTGGTGACTTGGAGTCGCACCTTATCCGTCGTGGTTTCATGGATGGCTACACTCTTTACCCGACAAGTGATGAAGATGAAGAGTCGCTGTCGAAGAGTCGTGTCGACAAATCCCTCGGATGAGCCGGTAGGGTTTCGAGTAGAGGAACGATGTACGCGCTGGTGATCTCGACGGCTAACAAGGAGAAAGATTTACCCAGGTTCGGGGCCCTCGTAGAGGTAAAACCCTTACTCCTGCTTGTCTGATCTGTATTATGGCGAAAATAGTCGAGCTGTTTACAATGGCGATGCCATGGTGAGGCATACGGGGTATCCCGTGTGTTGCCTAGTCTAGTTGTGGCTTGTATCTTCCTCTCTCTAGATTGGATCCCTAGATTGGTTGTCCAGGTTGGCCCCCTTTTTCTCTCCTCCCTCCTGGCTTTATATATGCAGCTAGGAGGGGGTTACATGAGTCCTAGTAGATTACGTATAGGAGTTCTTGTCTTGACCCGCAAGTCTTGCGGGTGGGCTTCACGTGGGCCTTCTGGAACACTCCAAGGGATCCTCTTCTTGGGCCTTACCCTTGGGCCTGAGACGGGGTGTCCTTACCCGCAGGGTCCAGGATCCATGTCTTCGTCAGCAGCCCCCGAGCGTTTACTCGATTGAGAATCTGTCGGGTAGACGCTCAAAGTCCGTTCTTGATATCTTTGATTGGTTATTCAATCGTCTTGTTTTGAGGGTGTATACCCTGTGCACGATGCGCTTTCCCATACTCGAGTATCGAGTGGTAAATATGCCTGGTGTTGGCTGTTTTCGCAGAAGGATGTGGCTCAGTCGCTTGGCTCTCCCGAAAGATCAGGGCCAATTAATTGCATCTAGGGCAAAAACGGTTCTGGCCTACACGAATTCGAGACCTCCGACTCGAATCCGGCGAGGTGATCGTTGCGACTGGGCCATGGAGGTCTTACCGAGTCGAACTTAACCTAAAGGGGTACCCGGCGCGTCCGCTAGGATTTTTCTTCGTGTTGTTGACACGGAAATTTACCGGAGGACGCAGCTTGAGTGCGATTCCAGGCCCTCAAGAGAGATCTTTTGGGTCTTACCTTCGTACTCGAGAGAATACGGCATCCGGATGTGCCTAGTCGGCCGAACGATCCAGGATAAGGATGTGTAAATACATCGTGTGGTAGAGTTGCGGGAGCCGCACACTCGCGATTTTGTCTTGATGTGCCCATACGAAAGAGATTTCGTGTCAGGATGATTATGCGAAAGAAATTTCGCGTCTTGATGTGCCCATACGAAAGAGATTTCGTGTCAGGGTGACTATGCGAAAGAAATTTCGCGTCTTGATGTGCCCATACGAAAGAGATTTCGTGTCAGGGTGACTATGCGAAAGAAATTTCGCGTCTTGATGTGCCCATACGAAAGAGATTTCGTGTTATGAGGTGCGCAATGACGTAATTATGCGGTGGAGATGTACTCGACACGGCGGATAGAGTCGACGCGGTGGAGCTATACTCAACACGGCGGATAGAGTTGACGCGGTAGAGGTGTACTCGACACGGCGGATAGAGTCGATGCGGTGGAGGTGTACTCAACACGGCGGATAAAGTCGACGCGGTGGAGGTGTACTCAACACGGCGGACCGAGTCGACGCGGTGGAGGTGTACTCGACACGGCGGACGGAGTCGACGAAGCGGATGGCGTCGACGCGGTGGAGGTGTACTCGACACGGCGGACGGAGTCGACGAAGCGGATGACGTCGACGCGGTGGAGGTGTACTCGACACGGCGGACGGAGTCGACGAAGCGGATGACGTCGACGCGGTGGAGGTGTACTCGACACGGCGGACGGAGTCGACGAGACGGATGACGTCGACGCGGTGGAGGTGTACTCGACACGGCGGACGGAGCCGACGAGGAAGTCGTGTAGTTGACGCGGACGTGGCGGAGTCGCACGACGACGTGGAAGTCGTGTAGTTGGCGCGGACGCCCAGCCACCTAGTCCACACAAGAAGATGGACCCGAAAAGTCTTCAAGATGTTCTGATTTCGTGAATTGGCCCGCGTTGTCATATGCGTCTCGTCGAGACGGACAAGTTTGATGTTTTGCGTTGCTTCATCCGAGTTAATATGCGGTCTGTACGACCACAATAAGGATCTGGACGAAGAAATATGACAGAGCTCCTTAGATACGCGGCCAGCGTGTTAGATGCTCCCGATGGGAGTACGTCGAGTGAGCGTGCAGCGCTCGTCGGTTGCGCGACCAGCACTCCCGATGGGAGTAGCCCCCGAGTCTATGTGCGATTATTTGTAATCGGGCATAGACTCAAAGATCTTGTAACGTTGCTTTTTTCGATTTATCGGGTGCACGGCAGTGCTCCCGATGGGAGTAACCCCCGAGGCTATGTTCGACTCGCAGAGTCGGGCATAGGCTCAAGTTGTTCTGAAGCTAACCCCATTGTGCTTGTCTTCTGTTGGCTCGCGGAGGAGGACATGCGTCGACTCCCGGAGGAGGGTATGTGTCGACTCCGAGCGGAGGATGTGTCGACGTTGTGGTTCATGCGTTGCAGTTGCAGCCATATAATCGGATATGGTTAAATAATGTAACAGTAGTGTTGTGTATAGCAAAATGTACGAAACAAATTGTTGCTCGAGTTAATCTTGGTTGTGAACCAACAATTTATCGACTCGCAGGGTCGAGTATGGCCTGTTGGTAGGCAATGATTTGATCCTACGCGACACTTTTGCATCGTACGCTGTGCCCTTTCGTTAGCCTGATAGCCATTGTCTATGCTCCTTGCCGACCTGTCAGTTGCTGCTGCAAACCGGGTCGGAGTCAAGGGTCGACGTCAGGCGATATCAGCTATTCGGGTTGTAGCGTGTAAATGCGGTAGTGTAACGCGCAAAATGACAGGTGTCGAGTATACATGTAGTTTACGGGGCGCAGCCCCCGAGTGTCAGGTGTAGCTTCACAGCAGATTAGAAACAAATAAAAAAGTAAATATGTCGACTCGTATGAGAGGAACTTATCTTTGTATGACACTGTCATAGTCGACGAGGCGGTGCCGAGTGATATTGCCGGAATCGATGAACCGGACTCGTGTGACGAGTGCGGCTGTTCGCGTCTCAGCCCCCGAGTGTCGAGTGCGGCTGCGGCGAATTCTCGAATGCGTCTACTTTGCAGCATAGCCCCCGAGCAACGAGTGCGGTTGTGGCGAAGGACAACCCCCGAGACGATTAGTCAAGTGGTTTCGATGTAGCGGAGTTGAGCGGCGGAGTCGCGATCTTTCTCGGAAGGACCCGACGAGGCGGACCGAGTCGACGCGGCGGAGTCGCCATGCTTTCCTAAGGACTCGACGCAGCGGACCTAGTCGACGCGGCGGAGTCGCGATGCTTCCCGAAGGACTCGATGCGGCGGAGTCGCGATGCTTCCCGAAGGACTCGACGTGGCGGACCGAGTCGACACGGCGGAGTCGCGATGTTTGTCCGAAGGACTCGACGTGGCGGACCGAGTCGACGCGGCGGAGTCGCGATGTTTGTCCGAAGGACTCGACGCGGCGGACCGAGTCGACGCGGCGGAGTCGCGATCTTTGTCCGAAGAACTCGACGCGGCGGACCGAGTCGACGCGGCGGAGTCGCGATATTTGTCCGAAGGACTCGACGCGGCGGACCGAGTCGACGCGGCGGAGTCGCGATGTTTGCCCGAAGGACTCGACGCGGCGGACCAAGTCGACGCGGCGGAGTCGTGATGTTCGCCCGAAGCACTCGACGTGGCGGACTGAGTCGACGCGGCGGAGTCGCGATGTTGGCCCGAAGGACTCGACGCGGCGGACCGAGTCGACGCGGCGGAGTCACGATGTTGGCCCGAAGGACTCGACGCGGCGGACCAAGTCGACGCGGCGGAGTCGTGATGTTTGTTGTATGTACACGAAGGACAATGTTGATGTCGAGCCCCCGAGCTACTAGTATGGCGAGTCGCCATGTTTTGTTGATTGACCTTTGTGTCGACTCGCAGATTGACGAAACCGGATCTGCGACTTGAATTCGCGGACTCGCAGAGATCCAAAACGTGTCGCAGTGCGCGAGCCGCTGACGCAGATCTAACCGTTCGAATTGGCTCAAAAAAGACGGAGTGGTGCGGGATTGTATTCCGCAGCTGTTCAACGGTGTGATTGTCGAATTGATTTCCGAGTCGACTGTGAGAATTGTTTTCCCAAAGTCGCGCGTAGTTCCGTCAGATTCTGACAGGGCTTCGGTGTTCGGGTCATCCACGGAGAACTAACCGTCGGAATTCGCCAATTCTTTTTGGAGACGGTAGATAATTTGATTTCGCATCTTTCCACCGAAGGAATTTTCCATGTGAGTTTCGAGCAGCCGTTGATGGCGTCCGCAATATGCACGTTGCTGCTGTCCTGCAGCCTGCGCGTGAAGAACGATGTCGATGTAGACGATGAAAAACGTGCGTGATGCCGGCGAGTGCTCGATGAAGTTGAAGGAGCCGAAGTAGATCGAATCCATGGGGTCGAGGACCCGAAGCTTGATGTAGATGAGGCCGGCGAGACCGTAGATCCAGCGCGTGTCGTTCCCACAGACGGCGCCAATTGTCGAAGAGTCGTGTCGACAAATCCCTCGGATGAGCCGGTAGGGTTTCGAGTAGAGGAACGATGTACGCGCTGGTGATCTCGACGGCTAACAAGGAGAAAGATTTACCCAGGTTCGGGGCCCTCGTAGAGGTAAAACCCTTACTCCTGCTTGTCTGATCTGTATTATAGCGAAAATAGTCGAGCTGTTTACAATGGCGATGCCATGGTGAGGCATACGGGGTATCCCGTGTGTTGCCTAGTCTAGTTGTGGCTTGTATCTTCCTCTCTCTAGATTGGATCCCTAGATTGGTTGTCCAGATTGGCCCCCTTTTTCTCTCCTCCCTCCTGGCTTTATATATGCAGCTAGGAGGGGGTTACATGAGTCCTAGTAGATTACGTATAGGAGTTCTTGTCTTGACCCGCAAGTCTTGCGGGTGGGCTTCACGTGGGCCTTCTGGAACACTCCAAGGGATCCTCTTCTTGGGCCTTACCCTTGGGCCTGAGACGGGGTGTCCTTACCCGCAGGGTCCAGGATCCATGTCTTCGTCAGTCGCCCGGACATGATGAAGGACATCATGATCAAGATGAAGGACATGATCATAATCAAGACGAAGGACATCGTGATGAAGATGTCGGACATGATCATAATCAAGACGAAGGACATCATGATGAAGATGTCGGGACATCGTCGTCGGACTGGGTGCGGGACCCTCATGTCCAAGCTCTGCTTCTCAAGGAGACTGGCAACACCAGAGCTGCTGCTAGAGAGAAATCGAAGCTGTCGCAACTGGAGATACACGCCGTTACTCCATTGTATGAAGGATGCGTGAGCGAGGATACCCGTCTGAACGTAACGTTAAGTACCCTCGAGATGAAGACAAAACACCGATGGACCGACGCGAGCTACGATGAGAACATGGCATTCTGGCACGGCCGTCTTCCCACGGGAAACAAGTGTCCAACGAGCATCGAGGAAGCCAAGAAAGTCGTGTGCCCTCTGGATTTACCTCACGTGAAATACCATGCTTGCATTAATGACTGCATCGTCTATCGGGGCGCGGACGCGGAGAGAACCATATGCCCCGTGTGCGACGCAACTCGATACAAGACAGGGAAGAAGGCCTCTCCTCGAAAAGTGGTGTGGTACTTTCCGATAACTTCCCGTCTGCAGCGGTATTTCGCAGACCCCACACAGGCGAAGCTCATGCGATGGCACGCGGAAAGGAAGAAGCCAGAAGAGCATGATGGAATTGATCCGGAGAAGGATGATACGATGCTGACACACCCCTCAGATGCTAGCCAGTGGAAGGCGCTAGACATTGAATACCCCGAATTCGGCGACGATCCAAGGAACATCAGGTTGTGCATGAGTACGGATGGATTAAATCCTTTTGGCAACCAGAGCAGCACCCATAGCACCTGGCCCGTGTTTGTATGTATATACAACCTACCCCCTGGTTGTGCTTGAAGAGGAAGTACATACAGATGAGTATGCTTATTCAAGGGCCGAAACAACCAGGTAACGACATCTATCTGTATGTCCAGTTGTTGGAAGAGGAGCTAGCCACGTTATGGGACGAGCCAGCCAATACGTGGGACGCCTATGGAGAAACGTTTTTCCCAATGAGAGCCGCGCTCATCACGACGGTGCATGACTACCTCGGTTACGGATATGTCGCGGGGCAGGTGGCGCGCGGATTCTGTGCATGCGTTAGGTGCATAGATGACACTACGTATCTCCAGCTAGAGAGAAACCCCGGGTCTTCGGAAACTGTGTTCTTGGGGAATCGAAGGTGGCTTCGCAAGGATGACCCATGGAGAAAACGCAAAGATCTGTTCAACAATGAAGTTGAGATGCGAAGAGCCCCACGTCAAAGGAGCGGCGAGGAAATCAACGAGCTGTTGAAGAACTGGAAAGAGTGCCCTGCGCCGGGAAAGAAGCGAAAGGCGCCGGCGCCGTTGGAGGGTGTATGGAAAACAAGGTCTGTTCTCTGGGGCCTGAGGTACTGGAAGATTCTCCGCACGCCCCACTGCCTTGACCTCATGCATATCACGAAAAACGTGTGCGAGAGTCTCCTTGGCACCATGCTCAACATGCCGGAGAGGACCAAAGATGGGCCGAAAGCAAGGAACGACTTGAGATTTTTGAATATCAGGGGCGAGCTCCACGGAGGAAAACCGGATGATGATGACGATGATGATGATGATGTGTTAGATGGGATGGAAGGTCGCCGCAAGGGAAAAAAGGCCAAGAAGGCGTAGGGCTGCAAAAGCACCCCTTAAAGTCGCATTCCACATCTAGGGACACCCCACTCTGTCATAGAGACATCCAACACAAATAATAACTCATGATAAGTATTCCCATATTCTTTAGCATAAAAGTCACAGACGGTGCGTACACTCTCACCTTCACACCGTGGGATAAAGGTGTCTCCGGAGGTCACATTGATAAAACCACTTGAGTAGCATAATAGATGAAGAGTAACATCTACTTATTTAACTAGATCACAAAGCTCATGATCACATACAGATCACATCATGGGAGAGAGAGATAAAACACATAGCTACCGGCTGAGCCCTAGCCTCGGGGGAGAACTATTCCCTCCTCATGATGGCAGTCAGCAACGACGATGAAGATGGTGGTTGAGTCTATGGAGATGGCACCGGGGGAAATTCCTCGTCCCGGAAGGGTGCCAAAACAGAGATTTCAGAGCGCCGAAACTTGTCTTCAATGGCGGTGGAGCTATAGAACTTTTCGTCGATGGAGGCTGACTGATCCAGGGTTTTCGCATCGGGGGCAATATATAGGCGAAAGGGTGATGTCGGTGGGCGCCTGAGGAGCCCACACCACATGATGATGCGGCCAGGGGGAGCCTGTGCTCCTAGATGGTGTGGCTGACTCCTCGGACCACTTCATGTCTCCTTCGTACTCCATGTGAGAGACAAAAAATAGGGCCCTGTGCTTTTGTTTCGTCCAATTCCGAGAATATTTACAGAACAACTTTTCTAAAATACAAAAAAAGCATAAGAGAAGAACTGGTGTTGTGACATCTTGTTAATAGGTTAGTCCCAGAAAATGCATAAAAATGCTATGAAGTGTAAATAAAACATGTAGCAACTGTTATAAAACAAGCATGGAGCATCAAAAAATATTGATACATTTGCAACGTATCAGTCTCCCCAAGCTTAACTCTTGCTCGTTCTTGAGTAGGTAAGTGATAACAAAATAATTTTTGGGATGACATGCAGCCAACACAATCTTGATCAACGTTATGTAAAAGCATTGCAAGCTGAAGTCAAAGTACTCTAAACATAGGCATGATAGATATAATTCCAGCAATGTAACTTAGCAACTATGTTGCAACATGAAAACTACCACAAACAAAAGATCATGAATAATAATAGACCGAAAGTTATACATTTGTTTCGAACATAGAGAAAACATAGCAAAGTGGTATTCAACTTGTCCTTCATGGAATAGCAAAAAATAAATGCCAGGACATCTTCAGAATTCAAGTGGTGGCTAGATACACATAATTTGAGAACAAGAAGTAACATAATCATGAATCAATCAATAATAAATTTTGGGACTAAGCACATTATACTCAGAATTGCAACTATGCTTTCTTAACTAGTGCATAAAGTTAGAAGATGAAGACTCAACATAAAAGTAAAAGAAGGTCCTTCGCAGAGGGAAGCAGGGATTACTCATGTTCTTGAGTTTTTTATTTGAATAAAATAGAGATATTGAAAATATAATTTTGAGAGAGGTGTATGTCTATGTCAACGAATGGGAATGAAAAACTTATCATAACTAATGTCAAACAAGGTTTTAGACTTTTGAAAGCGGTTTCCATTGGAAATTTCCTATTTTCCTTATTTTTGGCACTTCCCCCACCTTTTCTTACACAAACCATGGCTAACGAAATCCTCAGGTGCCGATCATCAATCATCAATCCATGGGGAAGTGCCTTTTATTTGTTTTATAGTTCATAATATTTGGCATCAGCTCTCTGCAATATTAAAATGAGCAAAGATTCCATACTCATCGAGTCAAAGAGGGGAAAGAACTTTGCTTGACATAATACATGATAAATCTTAAACTACTTCCTCATCAGCTAAAACAGGAGAACAAAAGAGGTTTAATTGTTTTGAAGGTTTTAAAAGGTAACGCACAAGCAATTTATTTAGGAGTGGCGGTGAAATACCCCATATAGATAGGTATGGTGGACACATTTGGCAAACTTTGGTTTTTGTGAATTGCATGCACGAGTAGAGCTTACACTCGGTATAGGTGAAGGTTAGCAAGAGACTGGGGCGACCAACTAATAGAGCAATAACGACCATAATCATGCATAGCGACAAAACATTATTCATCAAAGCATAAAGTGATATTACAAGTCAAAAAATAAATGATCATGGAGGCTATAGGTGACTGGTTTGTAGTCATAACATGGTGTGAGCATGCGCCAAGTCAACCGAAATAAAGCATCAAAAGAGAGTACCACAATACTATGCTTCGATATGATAAAAAATAACACATGATTTCTTTAAATGGAACATCAAGCACTCTCAGCTATTTGAGACAAGCCATGCTACATCATAAAATGCTAAGCATATAATTAAAATAACATCTAACATGACATGCTAAAGTCTAAGCCACAGTCTAGACGAGCTTCCTATTGCACCGCTATAAGCATGAATTATTTTACTCTTCTCCAACACCAATCAACTTCTTAAAACAACTATCTTAGATAATAATTATCAAATACCAGATAGATAATCATATATAACAGAAGCAAACCAAAAATCTCTAAACAAAATAAGAGTGGAAAACAAGAGATAAAAGCAGTACTAGCAAAAAGTGAACACTCACAAAACAATAAGAGAAACTAGAGTGTTCTAAGCAATGAAAAAGGAGCGTGTCTCTCTCAAAAAAAATATGCTAGGATCCAACAATATAGAATAGCCAAAAAAACAAAACAAACTGAAATCAAAAGTAATTTACGCTACAAGAATAACAAATAATATATTAAGCAATAAAAATATAGTGTCTTGAAAGAGGATGTGATATTTTTTTTGATGAAGAAGGGGATGCCTTGGGCATCCCCAAGATTTGATGCTTGTACTTATAGGATATTAATTGGGGTGACATGTTCATCCCCAATCTTGATCTTTTGTCCACCCTTCATCTCATCATGTCATTCTTCTCTCCCTACACTTGAAAACTTCCTCGATACAAAACTTCTCACAACTTTCATTAGCAACGTTAGTGTAATCAAAATATTAAATCCACTTTCGTTCGGTTTCAACGGAATTATAATAGCCATTTAAACATTAGCTACTGTCACAACTTCTTTTAAAGCTCTTCCTCTCAAAAGAACACCAGAAGAAAAATATTAAGAGGCCAATGCAAATATTGGCAGAAACCTAACGAAACAGAACATCATGTAAAGATTGTTTTTTCGAAAATCTTCTATTGTGCAAATCAAAAAGTGCAAAACTAATGGAAGTTATATAATAACCTGGGGCATGTGCACCAAAAATTCATATCTGTTCGACGTTCTGGCTGGGAGAATTAATTTGATTGGTGGAAGCACCGAATCTGTTTCAGGACAAAAACTTCCCCAAATCTTACTTCCTCCCTATTAAAGGCTAATCTTGGCACAAAGATGAAATAAAAAGGATAAGGATAGGTTGCTACAGAGATAACAACTTGAAATACTCAAAGAAAATAAAAGGAAATTCAAAGCAAAAATATAATGGGTTGTCTGGCAAAAGCGCTTTTCTTTAACGTCTTTTAGCTAGGCAAAATGGATTTTGAAGATGCTCACATAATATTAAGAAATGAAGCACAATAAGAGAGCATCAAGAAGCAACTACAAAACACATTTAAGTCTAACCCACTTCCTATGAAAAAATATTCTTGTAGAAAAACAAGTCAACAAAGCACAAAGTGGCTAGCATAGGAAGACAAAATAAATGCAAGTTAAAAAAATTCAACATAAAGAGGGGAAACTTAATATTATTGAGATACATAAAACCATGTTTCCCTCTCTCATAATAACTTTCACTAGCATCATGAATTAAAGTAACATATAACTATCACATAAAACATTCTTATCTTGAGCCACATGCATAAAAGAATTAACACTCTCCACATAAGCATAGTCATTCCTATTAATAGTACTTGGAGTAGGATCATCATAAATAACTCCAACATGATAGATAAGTTGTATATTAGAGAGATGGTTTTGGGTAATCCGTCCATAACCATGACAAGTTTCATGAGGATTATTGTCATTATAGCCCATGTCATAGTATTCTTTATAATAATTATTAAAGACTCGAGGCATACTATCATCATAAGCAATAGAATAGTTATCTTCCAAAGTGTGTTCATTTGTAAACATATCATCACTTTTACTAGAAGGAGACGTACCAAACATATAACCATCGGTAGCACAAGGATTTTCAAAAACATGATCCACAAGCTTGGAGATTTCTATAGCATGATTGGAAGGAACATGGATAGTACTAATATTAAAACAATTATTAACATCATCATTTTCAGAATTGGTACCAAAGAGATTCTAAATATTAAAAGTAGTGTGCTTCTCCCATTTATGATCACTACTATAAGTAGGCATAGGGTCATCAAAGAGTTCAGACTCATCATCAACAACTGTAATGGGAGCAACATGCTTAGGGGAAGATAGCGTGTCCTCTCTCCTTTTAATCCTCCTATCCTTCTTCTTCTTCCCCTCTCTAAGAGGGAGAGGCTTGATAGAAAGCTTCTCCACATACCATTCTTTATTGTCAGAAATAATAGAAGAAATTGTGGAGGATTCCTCCTTTTCATTAATAAGAACAAAACACACATTAGTCTTTTCATATTTTGGTAAAGTCTCATATTTTATAATATTTTTTATGTAAGTATTCGCATGGAAATTATCAACAAATAAAGATGGCATCCACGCAGGATTCTATTCGTACCAAAAGCACTCATATCTACCAAAGATGTTTTCTTGATAACTCTTCACACCCCAAAAATAATGTAAGTTCATCATACTGTTTAGGAGTGATCATGTCATCACAATACAAACTTGCAGTACTCATTGAAATCGAAAGGCTATCATCATAGCCTGAGCATTGAAAATTGAAATGACCTAGTTTATAGCAAACTTCACAAATAAAAGGATAGAGGGCACAATTTTTTTCATCAAGATCATTTAGAGCCATGTCCCATGTTGTAGTTTTTTCATTCTTGTGATGGTTATAATATTCTTCTTCAAGTTGATTCTTTTCAAAACGTCGAAGTGCTCCACAAAAATTAACATGCTTATAAGAAATAGTACTGTGAGAAGTTTGAGCATGTTTGTTGCGATCACTAATAACAATTTCATTTTTCATGCAAGTGTCTTTAAAATGTTCATGATACATGTTACAATTTTCTTTAGGATCAAGACCTGATTTAGCACTAAGCTACTGAAAATCAGCAGTTTCAGCGAAAGACTTAATGCAATCATACTCATAGTTTACACCAGAATTTTTTTCCTTTGTCGTTATCCCAATCTCCAGTATTGTTTTCAATTGTTTCAAGAACATTCCACTTAGATTCAACCTTCTTACTTGTGAAGCAACCCTCTGAACAAGCATCTAGATAATCCTTGCAATGTCCTCAAAGCCTTGCATAAAAATTAGTAACAAGTATTTCCTCAGGAAGCTCATGGTTAGGACATTTGAGTATTAATATTTTCAGTCTCCCCCAAACTTGAGAAATTCTTTCTCTATCACGACAAAAAAAATTATAAATTTAATCCCTATCTAAATGCATTTCACGGGGAGAATAAAATTTAGAGTAAAAGAGATATTCAAGCTCCTTTCACTCCGAACGATGAGGATCATCTAGTAGCTCATTCCACTCCCTTGCTTTGTCCTTAAGTGACAATGGAATTAATTTCTTCTTGACATTTTATCTTCATAAACGTGCAACCTTAAATAACTCATAGTTTTAACAAGAGATCACTCGGATGGGCTGTTCCTTCCCCTGCATAACGTTCATCCATAATCTTTTCAACAATTTCCATAGGTATTTCAAAAGGAATACTTTCAGTCGGTGGATTTAAAATATCACAAGGATCGCTAGAATTATCACATATGGGAGATAAAGTATCATGAGAGCAAATTTTCTCCTCTAAAACTAGGGAACTAAAAAGATCATTTTCATAAAAACTAGCTTCCCCAAGCTTAGACTTTTCCATCGAATTAGAACTAATGGTGTTTAGAGAATTCATATGAATAGCATAGCTACAAGCATGAAAATAAAGCTCCATATGTTTTTTAATCTTTGTTCAAACACTTCATGTCCTAACTCAAGATAAATATTATAAAGCTCTCTCGCATTTTTGTTGTTTTCCATTAAGACTAACTAGAGAAAATAAAAACAAGAAACAAAAAGATATAAATGCAGAATCTAAAGGAAATAACTTCGAGCACTCACACACCATCTTTGTAGCTAGAGGATGTGAGTCTCTTTTACCTTACCTCCCCGGCAAAAGCGCTAGAACAGAGCTTGATGTCTACGCATACTTCTATTGTTGTAGACAGTGTTGGGCCTCCAAGTGCAGAGGTTTGTAGAACAGTAGCAAGTTTCCCTTAAGTGGATCACCCAAGGTTTATCGAACTCAGAGAGGTAGAGGTCAAATATATCCCTCTCAAGAAACCATGCAATTAAGATAAAAGAAGTCTCTTGTGTCCCCAAAACACCGAATACACTTGTCAGTTGTATAGGTGCACTAGTTAGGTGAAGAGATCGTGAAATACAAGTAATACATATGATTATAACTGATAATTGTAATCTGAAATGAAAATGGTAGCACGAAAATATGTAGCAAAACTGGTTGTAAGTGGTGTTTCAATGCTTAGAAACAAGGCCTAGAGATCGTACTTTCACTAGTAGACACTCTCAACAATCATATCATAATTGAATATATAAATAACCTCTCTTCACTATGCTACTCTGAACCACTCTCCGATTGGATAACGAACACCAATTCACTGTGTAGGGTTGCAAAAGCACCCCTTAAAGTCGCATTCCACATCTAGGGACACCCCACTCTGTCACTTTGAGCATCCAAAGATATTACTAACAAACACCACAATTTCATAGAGACATCCAACACAAATAATTACTCATGATAAGTATTCATGTAGTCTTTAGCCTAAGAGCCACACAGTGCCCACACTATCACCTTCACACCATTGGACAAAGGTGTCTCCGGAGGACACATTAAGAAAACCACTTGAGTAGCATAATAGATGAAGAGTAACATCTAATTATTCAACTAGATTACAAAGCTCACTATCACATAAAGATTACACCATGGGAGAGAGAGATAAACCACATAGCTACTAGTGGAGCCTTCAGCCTCGGGGACAACTACTCTCTTCTCATCATGGGAGTCAGCAACAGCGATGACCATGGTGGTGGAGTCGATGGAGATGGATCTGGGGCCAATTCCCTGTCCTGGCAGGGTGCCGGAATAGAGATTTATGTCCCCCAAAACTTGTCTTCGATAGTGGCGGAGCTACGAAACTTTTCGTGAATGGAGGCTGATTGATTTACGTTTTTCGCGTCGGGGGAAATATATAGGCAAAAGGGCGATGTTGGTGGACGCCCGAGGGGCCCAACACCACGTGCTGACGCGGCCACGGGGAGCCCGTGCCGCCACAAGGTGTGGTTGCATCCTCGGCCCACTTCGTGTCTCCTTTGTACTCCATGTGTGTGATGGAGAAATAGGACTCGGGGCTTTCGTTTCATCCAATTTCGAGAATATTTACCGAACAACTTTTCTAAAATACAAAAACAGCAGAAAACAAGAACTGGCACGGTGGCATCTTGTTAATAGGCTAGTCCCAGAAAATGCATAAAAATGCTATGAAGTGTAAATAAAACATGTAGCAATTGGTATAAAGCAAGCATGTAGCATTAAAATTATAGATACGTTTGCAACGTAAGAGGGGTACTTCGGGAGAATTTGTGGAGTCCCTGCATGTGAACTTGGTGTGTATGCAGGAAACAAAACTAAATGTGGTTGACCGCTACACAATACATCAGTGTCTTGGCCCATCATTCGATGGATTCGAGTACTTGCCAGGGCGAAAACTTGAGGAGGAGTGTTGGTGGCTTGGGACACTATAGTCCTCAGCTTCTCCCATGTCAGTACAGATTCTCACACACTGAAAGGGGATGTAACCACTAAGGAGAATAAGAGATGGTGGCGTATGGTACACAAACGGATGCCGAGAAAGTCCAGTTCTTGCAGGAGCTGGCTGAGAGGCGTTCGCTCTGCCCTGGAGCATGGATTATTGTGGTGGATTGCAAAATGATACTTTCGAAAGCAGAGAAAAACAATGCCAATCTGAATAGAAACATGATGAGTCTTTTCAGAGCCTTTGTGAGTTGACATGAGCTCCATGATATTTATCTGCATGGCACAATGTACACTCACTACAAGAAATATGCTGATACATGACCATTTTATAATGACCGTGGATGAATTGGTCATATTTCTATGACCATTTAAAATCAGTGGGTCGTTAGCTGTTTGGAAGGGTCCAAATCTGAAAAAATAATGACTATTTGATGAAAACATTCATGATTTCATTAGATGAATTGGTCATAGGCCGACAACATTTTGATGCATTCCATCACCTCATCATTTTTTATGACGTGTCGTCCTAGTTGTCTAATTTTTGCTTATGTGTCGCGGAGCTGTCAATTTCGCCGACTAATAATCCATTGGGTGTCATGCTGACCTGTCAATTTCGCTGACATGTAAGCAGCACGCAAGCAAGCACCGCACCACGCGCACCAAGCCCACCTGTGCACCGCACCGCACCACACCACGGCAGCGCACCCACCTGTGCACCGCACCGCCGCACCACACCGCACCGCACCACACCACCGCACCACACCGTGCCCACCTAACAGAAAATAGGAAAGAAAGGGGAGTCGGGGAGAGGGATCGAACCGGCTACCTCCCGCAAGCGATCCATTGACGAAACCAGTAGGCCACAACCAAATTCGTGATACAAACAGGAGGTTTAGTCCATTTGTCCACATACGAACCGTCCGCACTAGGCTGCGCCGGCTGCGCTAAGAGAGATCGGCCAGGCCGATGGCCTAGGCCGGGCGCGCTGATGGGCTGGGCCGACCGGATTGGCAGGTTTGTTTTCTTTTTTGTCTTCTTTCATAACTTTTTTTTTGGACTCCAATTTCAACCAAATAAGTTTTAATTTTTTAAAACAATATATGTATTCTGCTATTGTAGACTATTAAGAACAATATTTAGTCAATAAAAATACAAAATACCCCTAAGCTTTATATATTGCTTCATTTAGGATTGTGAAGATTCTTAAATAAAATTTTGGATTACTCTTTTAAATTCAAATGCGAGATAAAAATTGTACGGTTTTCAAATTATGCCATGATTAAATTAAAAAATACACTTTTAAAACTTGGTTTTTGATTTATTTATTTTTGCAAAAATCATGTGGTCACATTGCGAAGCTTTTCCATTGCAAAAATGATTGCGAAGCTTTTCCTGACCGTTAGTACCTAGGTGCTGAATCTTGATGAAGTATTGGTCTATCTATGTTGAAATATGTACTTGGGTACCTAAAAATGATTTTTGCAAAAAATCACGAGCAAACTACGAGGCACCTGTAGTTCAAATTTGGCCCGGTTTCAACCGAATCGGAAGAAATTTGTCTTTTTCAAAAGAGGTGTATTTTGAGCTATTGAGAGGTAGTAAATTACTGATTTATCGATCAAATATGACATAATATATTTAGAATTTTACTTTGTACATTTTTGCAACATATTTTGTGTATGTGCTTCACAAAAAAAAACCAGTTTTGACACTCCGGAAATGGAAAATGGTATTTTTATTCAACGAAAAATAAAACTTTCTTCGTGAACATTGTTAGTTGTACCAATATGCATCTGTGTGTGGAATATGGTCACATATAAACAAACTATGCCATGAATGTGGCCATAACATCCGTCATTTGGCCCGAAAGCCATGAATGTTCGTAGATGATAGCTCATTTATGTGAACACATTTTCAACCGAATTGTCGTATTCCAAGTTTATTATTTTTGGTGGATACTAGGACATATATAATAACACCACGCGAAGGTCTTGCATCATTTCGAGTTTTTTTGAATTTTCTGGAATTTTCTAAGTCGGTTCGGAAAACGGTCAAAACAGGGGACATGACCGTTAGTACCTAGGTGGTGACTACTTATGAACTCTTAGTGTATATATGTTGAAATATGTACTTGGGTACCTTAAAATTATTTTTGCAAAAAATCACGAGCAAACTATGAGGCACTTGTAGTTGAAATTTGGCCCGGTCTCAATTGAATCTGCAGAAATTTGTCTTTTTCAAAAGAGGTGTATTTTGAGATATTGAGAGGTAGTAAATTTGTTATTTGTAGATCAAATATGACATAATATATTTATAATTTTACTTTGTACATTTTTGCAACATATTTTGTGTATGTGCTTCACAAAAAAAAAACACTTTTGACACACCGGAAATGGAAAATGATATTTTTATTCAACGAAAAATAAAATTTCTTCGTGAACATTGTTAGTTGTACCAATATGCATCTTTGTGTGGAATATGGTCACATGTAAACAAACTATGCCATGGATGTGGCCATAACATCCGTCATTTGGCCCGAAAGCCATGAATCTTCGTAGATGATAGCTCATTTATGTGGACACATTTTCAACCAAATTGTCGTATTCCAAGTTTATTATTTTTGGTGGATACTAGGACATATATAATAACACCACGCGAAGGTCTTGCATCATTTCGAGTTTTTTTTGAATTTTCTGGAATTTTCTAAGCCGCTTTCGAAAAACGGTCAAAACGGGGGACATGACCGTTAGTACCTAGGTGCTGAATCTTGATGAAATCTTGGTGTATCTATGTTGAAATAGGTACTTGGGTACCTAAAATGATTTTTTTCAAAAAATAAAGAGAAAACTACGATGCACCTGTAGTTCAAATTTAGCCCGGTTTCACCGGAATCGGCAGAAATTTGTCTTTTTTCAAAAGAGGTGTATTTAGAGCTATTGAGAGGTAATAAATTTGTTATTTGTATAAAACATAATATATTTAGAATATTACTTTGTACAATTCTGTAACATATTTTCAATAGGTGCTTCACAAAAAAAAACCATTTTTGACACTCCGGAACTGGAAAATGATGTTTTTATTCGAAGAAAAATAAAACTTTCTTCGTGAACATTGTTAGTTGTTCCAATATGCATCTTTGTGTGGAATATGGGCACATTTAAACAAACTATGCCATGACTGTGGCCATAACATCCGTCATCTGGCCCGAAAGCCATGAATCTTCGTACGAGATAGCTCAATTCTGTGAACACGTTTTCAACCCAATTGTCGTATTACAAGTTTATTATTTTTGGTGGATACTAGGACATATATAATAACACCAGGCGAAGATGTTGCATCACTTCGAGTTTTTTTGAATTTTCTGGAATTTTCTAAACCGGTTTCGGAAAACGGTCAAAAAAGGGGACATGACCGTTTGTACCTAGGTGTTGAATCTTGATGAACTCTTGGTGTATCTATGTTTAAATAGCTACTTGGGTACCTAAAAATGATTTTTTCAAAAAATAAAGAGAAAACTACGAGGCACCTGTAGTTCAAATTTAGCCCGGTTTCAGCGGAATCGGCAGAAATTTGTCTTTTTAAAAAGAGGTGTATTTTGAGCTATTGAGAGGTAATAAATTTGTTATTTGTATATCAAATATGACATAATATATTTAGAATTTTACTTTGTACAATTATGTAACATATTTTTGGTAGGTTCATCACAAAAAAAATCATATTTGACACTCCGAAAATGGAGAATGATGCTTTTATCCAAAGAAAAATAAAACTTTCTTCGTCAACATTGTTCGTTGTTCCAATATTCATGTTTGTATGGAATATGAGCACATTTTAACCAAATATGCCATGAATGTGTCCATAACATCCCTTGGTTTTTTATGCGATGATTCTATTATCATGAAGGATCAACCATCCAGAGGTGGATAATTTTCTTTGACATGTAACATATGTTTAATTCTACATAAAATATGCTCTAGTATTTTCTAAAATTGTTCTGGTCCAGTTTTGTAACAAAATTTTGGCAAATTCTTTTTCACATAAATAGAGGAATTTTATGTTTTCTTTTCTAACTATTCTACTGAACTAGCCCAGCCCAGCTCTTTCTCCATCCTAACCTAGGTTTTAGGCCCGTTGGATAACTGCTGGAGCACCTCGAGCCGTCAGATAACGATTAGACGGTCGTGAGCGTTCAGTTCCTAAATGAAGCCAGTGCATCGCCGCCTCATCCGGGTCAAACCCTACCTGCTGCCTTCTCTTCTCAATCCCATCCCCTTCTCTCCTCGATCCACCGCTAGAGGGAGAGCACCACCGATCGCCTCCCTCTCCGCCAGGGAGAGAGCTCCACCGATCCTCTACCCCATGCTGGCCTCCCTCCGCGTGCTCACCTCGTCATCTTCAGCACCAGCCCCGCCCCCAAGATCCGCTCCAAGCCGCGCCTCACCTCCACGACCCGATAAGCTTGCCTTCTCCCCTTCTCCCATGCCCAGGAACCACGGCGTCGCGTCTGGCTGTGGGCGCCGTCACCTCGGGTCCCGAATCCGCTCCTCCCCGACAACCGTTTCATCGGAGACCACGGGGAGAGAGCTCCATCGATCCCTCATTCCGTCTACCACGGATGGCTATGTTTCTTGCTGCACTCCATTGCGGTGGCCGGCATGCCTCTCGCACTGGCACTCACCATAGCGCTCCTCCTTTCCCCTGTGCTGCTGTCAGGTGCCAAGGCAAAGGCAGCGTCCATGGCGGACGTGTACAACAACGAGTTGACGCTGCTGCAGCGGCACGTTCCCTTCTTCGACCACAACAAGGACGGTGTCATCTACCCATCCGAGACATAGCAAGGTGACGCACCCCGCACACATCCACCCACATTTCTCTCTCACTCTACATTTCATTACGATCTCTCTGTAGCATCAAGGACACACACACGTTCACTCTTGTTAGTACCAGTAGTATTCCTGTGCCCGAGTAGTTGCTTTCAATCATTAGCTTTCAAGATTTCAGTGCATCACACAGAGCACACACACGCTGTACTACGAACAAATACATAATTTTAATACTAGTAGTATACCAGTAAATGGCAAGTACTCAGACTCTTTAATACTAGTAGTATACCAGTGACACATGATGCTGATTCGGTGTCTGCATTCTCTCTCCGGGCCTGTGGCTTAAGATATATTCCATCGGCAGGCAACGATTATGGTTCCATCTGATAGCCCTTACAGTGGCGGTGTCTTCTTGGTTACAATTCATTCCCCCCCGACTATCCATTCAAGCCAGATGTTCATGGAGGCAAGCGGTGTTGTGCACTTACATTGGATAGGTAACTTTTATCTATTCTGTGTACTTGGCAGGCAGATGCTGCTGCAAAGATATCAGTGTGTATGCATTTGGCAATATGCAATATGTGTGTAAATGTTGACCATATAGATTATGTTAGTGTTAATTTAATGAGTTGAATGGGTGCTTGGTGTTGCTATTGTCTTGAAATGAACATTGTTTTGTCTTGTAACATATTGGTTTGATCCTTTGAAAATAAAGGAATGTGGGTTGGTAGTGTTGTTTCAGTTAGGAGTCCAATATAATCTTTTAATTCTGTAAAGCTTCTTTTTGATTTTGTGGCTAGTTGCAAGCGTATTGTGTTCTTTGGGAATCTGATGCTTCAAGATGACAACATTTTAAACCATGACAAAATAAGGATGTTATGACGCATGCTCTACTTTTATCTAAATGATGTATATAGTTGCACTCAAATTGCTTGTAGCTTTACTGGAAATGATTATACATGTGCATGCGCATGTATATCCTGATTGATTGATGTTTCTGTGGTTTGCCTGCATTGATTAGTTTTTGGTTAGATGTTGTTTTTGGAGGCAGTTCAGGTCTCCCGCCTGAATATTTTTGGTTAGTGGATAACTGTATTGTTATGTATTTTAGCAGGTAACTTGGGGATCCTGTAGGGGAGGTTAGAGCTGTTTCTGGCATGCACAAGAGGAAGGATGAAATGGCTATGTTTCCTGTTTCTACTTCTTTATCAGATGCCTACCCCATTTTTTCTACAACTAAAAGAAATCTGAGCCAAAACCTATGTTGTGCTCTAGTGCCTGATAATTCAATTGCATTGATAGGTGGCTATGGAAAATTGGAGGGGTTAAGTCATCACGTGGGCACAACTAGAACAGATAAGAAGCCGGTAAGCACTATATCTTCATAGTCTCATTCACACCTAAATTATACAATCCTAATCATAGCTTTCTTAGCTTTGGATCGGAACTGAATGGCCAGTCCACATATTTGGCTTGTAAATATTCATCTAGTATGTTTGGTTCCTAAACTTGATGTATGATTTCAACATGTTATCATACAACAGATGAAACCTTGTATATGTATTTTTGCTTGTTAGTATTCTTGTAGTTTGTTTGGTTCCTAAACTTCTCTATTCTTCTTAGAGACGACATATACACAATCAAAAAAGAACTTGAAATGTTTCCGTTTTGTTTCATGCAAGCTGAATCCATCATTTTTTGCTGATTATTTGAACTATTGTTCTTTGTTTTTTGCATGCACGAGCTCGCTGGATTGATCGAACAGATGTTCCAGATTACGCCCGGAAGACTCCATTACCTTGTGATGAGCCGCATGTGTTTAGATTTCTGGGAACTTCATGTTAATCGTATTTGCAGGGTAGACCCGACTAATACAGCTGCGAATGTGAGATTTTTGGGACACGAGAAATGTTGATTGTAATTTTGGTCTATTATTTGAACCTGTAAATTATGATGGGTTGTGTGCTGATGTAGTCTGTGATGATTTTCGTGGTTGTAACTCAAATTTACTAGAATAAAAATGATGTTTGAATTAATGTTTGTTTAAAGCGATTCGAATTTGAGTGGGCTTATGAAGCCTGTGGTGAAATATTCTTGCAGAATAGTTGGGCTATAAGGTCTCATCCCACCTAATAGTGGTCTCAATTTTGAAATTAAGTAAATAAAATTATGAAAAAAAACCATGAAAAGGGAAAGGTGGCCCAGATTCAAAATCGACGTAAGAGGCCTGGGCCAAGAAAGTAAAATGCTGGAATATCTACATCAGCCTGTTAATCTGCCAAAAAAATTACAGGGAAAAATTATATAACGTGCCAAAAAATTGGGCTGGCCCATACAAAGGAGAAGTATGGACTGGGCTGAATCTCTGGCACGTAGGATTAGCCACCTAGGATCTGACGTGGCTATGCCAGGACAGCCCATGACCAAAACAATTGGTTGGTCATACACAACTATATGACCATCTATTAAAATGGTCCTAGATGATCAAATAAGACGCTCGGTAGGTGATTTTCATAATTTGGTCAAAAAGGGGTCATGAATGAGACCATGTGACCTTTCGGTGACAAAATTTGAGGGTCACGTATCAACATATTTCTTGTAGTGACTTGGAGCAACGAAAGGGCCACTCCTACTATGACCCGCATTGACCGAGACCTGGCTTCGGTGGACTAGGACACTCTATACCCGAACTGTATTCTCCAGACTCTTTCATGCAACATTTCAGACTATACTACTTTGCACCTCTCACTGAACGCGGCTGTTAGACCCAAAAGGAGATTCATATTTGAGTTATTCTGGTTAGAACTTGAATGGTTTCAAGAAGTAGTTAACGATCGCTGGGTCTGTGATGCGGTGATTGTTGACCCCTTCGAGGGCCCAGATGCGATTTATAGAAATCTGGCCTCCTACCTCCAGTCCTGGGGGCAAAAGAAGGTTGGAAACATCAAAATCCAGTTGGCAATTGCAAACGCAATCATCTTCGGAATTGATGTTGCACGTGATATGAGGCAATTGTCATTGGGAGAAGTTTGGCTGAGGCGCACTCTTAAACTATCGATTCTGGGGCTTTCTTCTCTAGAACGCACCATGGCAAGACAGAGATTCAGGGTGAGATGGCTGAAGGAAGGAGATGCCAAGACTAGGTTGTTCCATGTTGTGGCCAGGGGGAGCCCGCACAAATTGGCAGCGGGAGATGGAAGGGGTTTGCTAATCTTAATAAGGCATTGATCACACTAATCCCCAAGAAGCAAAATGCAGTCGAGATAGGAGACATTAGGCCTATCAACCTGGTGCACAACTTATATAAGCTAAGCTTTTGGAAAACCGTGTGAGATCCAAATTAGGAGAGTTGGTAAGCGCGAATCAGTCCGCGTTCATCAAGGGTCAAAGTTTGCATGACAACTTTATCTTGGTGCGGCAGATGGCCTGCAAATTAAAGAGCAGGAGACCGAAGGGGGTGCTTTTGAAATTAGACATCTCCAGAGCGTTCGTCCGCTTTCTTGGGCGTTACCGATCGAAACTTTGGGACATAAGGGATTCAGCGGGTGGTGGTGCAGGTTATTCACGATCCTGCTAAACATGGCAACCACTAAGGTGGTGGTAAATGGGGTTCCAAGGAAGCGGATCTCTCATGTTCAAGGCTATGTCAGTGGGACCCGATATCCCCATGCTCATTGTGTCGGCTATGGAGGTAATCACACTCTCAGTGGTGAAGGCGGTGGGAGAAGGTCTCTTTTCACCGCTTGTTGGTTGCTCGGCTTTGCAGCGAGTTTCGGTATATGCGGATGATGTGGTTTTTTTTGTCAAGCCCATGGATATGGACCTATTTCCGGTCAAGCTTATCCTCCATACTTTTGGAGAGGCCTCGGATTTGAAAGTGAACTATGCAAAGAGTTCAACCACTCTTATCCGAGCGAGGAGGGCGATGAGCACTTGGTTTAACAGGTGTTATGTTGCAACATCACACAATTCCCAGTTAAATACCTAGAATTGCAGCTGCCACTGGGTCCACTAACCAAGAGTGAGTGGCACCCTATGTTGGACCAGGTGCTGAGATGAGTCCGGACTTGGAAAAGTGGTATGATAGCAAGAGGGGAGATTCAGTTTTGTCAAATCAGTAGTTGCCGCAAGACCGGTGCACCAGTTGTTAGTGGCAGAGGCTCCCTGCTGGCTGTTGGAAGAAATTGACAAATGGTTGAGAGGACTCCTTTGGGCAGGATCTGACACAGTGCACGGAGGGCAATCTCTTGTCTCAATGGAGAATCTGTGCACGCCCTATTGCTAAGGGGCTGGGGTGTTAAAAATCTGAAAACTCAGGGTTTAACACTGCGAGTAAGATGGGAGTGGCTCGGGAGGACCGATGCTTCGAGACCTTCGAATGGGTTGGGAATGCTCACGAACACAATGTCCACATAGGTGTTCAACAACCTTGTCAGCATCCAGGTCGGAGGTGACGAGTTAGCCCCTACGCTCAGGCCTACAGTCAATTCAAGGACATCAAACAAGAGAACATCGCAGGAAGCCCTGACAGATAACAAATGGACAACTGATAGAAAAGGACTTTGGTGTGCAGAGATGGCATCTCAGTGTGTTAAATTGGGGCTGGCAATATAGGAGGTTCCACGGGATGAGTTCAAGGAAGACGAGTTCTTCTCGCCAGTTGCGGCTTCAGGGAAATATTGAGCTTCTTCGAAATATAAGGCGTTAATGCTTGGGCAGATTAGATTCCCATTAGCCAGGGGAGTTCGGAAGTGTTGGGACCAGCAAAATGCAAACTATTTATGTGGTTAGCAATCTAGCATGGATTATGAACAAATTTCTTGGTTGTGTTAGGTTAGGCCGAAGGAACACCCAAGAAAATGTTAGGGCCCACCGCTTGTCAATATTCCCCAGTTCCGTCACATCCGGGAGTTTCGGGTTGTAAGTAGTCCTCGAACATGATAGAGAGAATCCATCGCTGGTGAAACCCTAACACATGGAGGAGGGAATCTTGGCCATCTAAGAACCATGCCACACTCTAAAAAACAAGGTATTTCATTCCATCTATTGTGGTGGCATTCAGACGCTCCGGAGCCCCTCTCCGGAGAAACCCTAGCTCCAATGGGGAAATAGGTGGAACTGCCGTTCTGGCCCCTCTATGTGAGCCGGAAGGGGGTAGCAAAGTGGAACCCATTTCTTGGTTGTGTTATGTTAGGCCTAAGGAACACCCAAGACAATGGTAGGGACCACATCTTGGTAAGATTCCTCCATTCCGTGAGATCCAGGAGTTTCGGGCTCTAAGTAGTCCTGGAACCCGCTAGAGAAAATCCAACGCCGGTGAACCCACAGATAGAGAGAGAGGTAATCTTGGGCATCCAAGAACCATGCCACACTATAACACACAAGGTATGGCATACCATGGGATTTGGTGGAATTCACACGATCCGGAGCTCCTCTCCGGGGAAACTCTTGCCCCACTGGGGAAAAGACGTAACTACCGTTCTAGCCCCACTACGTGAGCCGGAAGGCGGTAGAAAAGTGGAACTAATTGCTTGGTTGTTTTAGGTTAGGCCCGAGAAACACCCAGGACAATGGTAGGGCCAACCTCTTGGCAAGATTCCCCCTGTTCCGTCAGATACAGGAGTTTCGGGCTCTAAGTAGTCTTGGAATCCACTAGAGAGAATCTGACACCAGGTAAGCCCTAACATAGAGATCGAGGGAATATTGGGCATCCAAAACCCATGCCACACTCTAAAAGACATGGTATGGAATACCATGTGTTTTGGTGGCATTCATACGCTCCGGAGCCCCTCTCCGGAGAAACCCTAGCACTGCTAGCGAAAAAGGCGGAATTGTCGTTCTGGCCCCTCTATGTGAACCCGAAGGGGTTAGCAAAGTGGAAAAAAAATTCTTGGTTGTGTTAGTTTAGGATGAAGGAACACCCAAGGAAATGTTAGGTCCCACCTCTTGTAAAGATTCCCCAGTTCCGTCAGATCGGGGAGTTTCGGGCTGATGCATCGACTACAGAGAGAGTTTGAGTCCTGTCTCCGCCACTGCCGAGGCGTCCTCACCCTAATATCCCCCATCGCCATGGCTTCTCCCTCTATCGACGATACCATGCCGTGTCGCCTCCATAATTCGTGGGCGACCACTACTAGAGAAAAGCCTATAGGAGGAAATGAGGGCTCGAGGGGCATATTGGAAAATGCGCCTCCTATATATTATGCGAGGCGCACTGCCAAGATGTGCCTCCTATGATGCATATATAGGAGGCGCATTTCCAAAATATGCGCCTCGCATACTTCATGTGGGGACCATAGCCTCCTGGCCCTAGGTTATACGAGGCGCATTTTGCCATATGCGCCTCCTATAATGTATGTATAGGAGGCGCACTTCTATAATATGCGCCTCCCATATTTTTGTGTGGTGTCGAGACATCGTAGTAGAATTCATAGACGGGGGTGCCATGAGACTACTGATAGAGATGCGGCGGGGGGGGGGCGTGATTGTGCGATGGACAATGACCCAAGGTTTTTACCCAGGTTCGGTACGACGCAATAATGCGACGTTCCTACTCCTGCAATCTCACTATTCAGGACTAAAGCCTGGAAATACAGCGTACAATGTGAGGTTCTATTAGCTGCTCGTCAAGGATCAACCTCTCGGCGAGTTAGCCTTTAGCTTCTTGTCTATCTATCTTGTCTCCCGTCCGGATTTATATAATAGACAGATTAGGACATACAGAGAAGGAAACCTAGAAGACTACGGTAACAATTAACTTGGAAAGTAAGGAATCCGCCTTCTACTCCAAGCCAGATCACGTGGGCCGTGATTCGGGTTCTTCTAGAATCCGGCTTCTGCGCGTCAGCTTACTGGGCTGCCCAATGGACCGTAGCCCACTACCATTTAGGCCACCCTGGTAATCCGGCACTTTAGACTGCCATCTGATACACCCCTATTCAGTATATATCCGACACTAGCCGCCAAGAAGGATTAAGACTCTGATTCGCCGTCTTTCGCCAAATGTGTATTTTCCGAGAAATATCGGCTCGCGGTCTTGATTCTTCTTCTCCTCAAAAGGATGTTATAACGCAAAAACTCGGAATCCAGAAAATCCGGCTTTTCTTTCACGATCCTTCGTGAAGAAGGAACTTCCTACGTCAGCGCTTTAATCATGCTGACGTAAGGGACGTTTGGGTTTCGAGCGGGAAACCCGGAAACATATCTCTGACAGATTCTCGCGGAAACGAGGAGATAGCAATAATCACCCGTCGTTTCATTTCCCGGAAATTCCGGCGAGTGACACGGGTTGATCATCCAACAGTCAAAAGAGTCGTTTGCACGCATCGCGACGGGATTCCGGCTATAAATAGCCGTCTCCGTCCTCCCCAGCAAACCTTCCTCTCTCACTCGCAACACCATTCCCAGCTCCCAAGTTCGTAAGCAGAGCCACTTCCCGAGCACACGCACAAACGAAACGCCGCCCAAAACCTCACCGGAGC
The DNA here is from genome assembly GCA_028641055.1 of Alopecurus myosuroides. Lineage (NCBI taxonomy): Eukaryota > Viridiplantae > Streptophyta > Magnoliopsida > Poales > Poaceae > Alopecurus > Alopecurus myosuroides. Next base: position 26,862,344 of record CM054063.1, read on the forward strand.
AGCCGGAAATTCCTTCGCGCCGCCCACAGATGGCATCTCCGAGCTCTTCTCCGGCACGCTCCGTCGCGGCGGAGATCGACGAGATCATCAACACAATGGATCCCTTAGTGGATTCCCCAGTGCATGCAACCGGCGACGAGCCGGCGAAGGCCGCCAGCGGCACGGCGGGCGAGGAAATCCCTCTCGCCGCCACAAATCTTGCGGGGTCCTCCTCCGCGCCATCCCTGCCGTTCGCATCCGAGATGATGGAGGAAAAAATCATCCTCGTCGGAGACGAGCTCGCGGCCGTGTCCGCCGCTGCGTCCGCCGCCACCGGGGCAGAAGACGAAGGAGAAACTGCCGGCAATTGAAGCCAGAGCAGTATTCCTCCTTCCCTCCGTCCGACAATGGAAAAGGAGGGGCTTTTGTTGAAGGGAAAATGGCGGAGCCCGGAGGACGAGTCCGAGCCCGCGCCAAAAGACGGGGAACGCGTTCTCCTTGCCTCCCACATTGTCAAAGGTATGGGGTTTCCACCGTACGCCTTTTTTCTCCAAGTCCTAGCTCACTATAACATCCAACCCCACAATCTGCCTGCCAACTCCATCCTTTACTTAGCCGGATTTCAGGCCCTTTTCGACGGATATCTAGGTTTAGCCCATAGGTTAGATTTCGGGCTGTATTGTTTTGGGGTTAAGCGGAACTCCTCGGAGGGCGCACTCCCAACTTGTGGAACCATATCCTTCACCCTGCGCAGATTCAGGGAGGATTGGTTCCCCAAGATCAAGACATCGGAATCCGTCAAATTCTGGACGGGTTCCTTCTTCTACCATCCCGACGTTCCCTTTCCTGGGAAAACCACCGGGGTTCCACCTTTTTCGAATACCGCTGTCGTCACCCAAGAGAATTAGGGAACTGAAACAGTACAATCCGTGCCGCCGGATCTTCTCAGGATCAAGCGACGCATCGCGAAACTCGTCGCCTCCGATCCGCCTCTGACCGGCATGGACACTGTCCTATGCTTGTTGGAAAGGCGGATTCAGCCTTTTGCTGATCACGGCACTCGCCTCCTCTGTGATTACACGGGAACCGGCGATGTCATGCGGACAACAAGCAAGATTTGGTAGGCAAAAGATTTGCGAAGACGCGTGAATCAATTGGTCGCTTCACGCGACCAATATGAAGAAAGCCGGCCAATGTATACAGCTTCGAATCCGGCTCCCAAGGTACAATTTTCTGTCTTTCACGTTTAGATTCTTTTCATTTTCTCGGTTTCGTGTTTTTAACTCGGCTTTTGCCTTATTAACAGATCACTGAACTTCCTAAGTCGGAACTTGCCTCTGACGCCGAGCTGGAGGCACTGCGCTCCAACTTTGCCGGCGGACGGAACCGCAAGAAGATTTCCACTTCACAGGAAATTATTGATCTTGACGGGGTTCCCGTCGCCACTTCCAGGTTTGTGCGCCTAGGTTGTTCCTCTTTATCGGAATTTTTTCCTTTGTCTCGGAGTTTTGACTTTCCGGCATTTCTCTTTTTTTGCTTAGCTCCCACAACTCTGAAGACTAAAAAGCTAAAGAGGCACAAATATGTGGCCAGCAGAGGCCCACACCCTTCCCCTGCTACTGCTCCGGATACTCCAGTAGTAGCAACAGAAGAGCACGTTGCTGCCCCTCAACGTCGAAACCTAGCAGACCAGCCAACCCATTGTGCCGGAAACGGACAAGAGGGAAAGGGCGGTCCCTGAGGTGGGAGGTCCTTCTCGGATAACTGAGGAGGAACCCATTCCCACCTTTGATAAAGATTTCAAGAACATCAACGAGGGTCTTAGCGTTGCCGGTACTCTTTTTGCTGAATACGCAAAGGAGTTCACCGAAAATTTGGCAGGTTTACAGCGGATGAGCCAGGTAACATCTCTAGGCCCCAAGCAATAAGTCAAATGCATACTTTTAACTTAATGCTTTCAATTTTTATCATGCTTGTTTCTAACTTAAGCGTTATGGTTCATTTCCGTGTTTCAGCAAACTGCTGAGTCAATAAACCTGGAAGTTTTCAGCAAACTTACAAGTTGCTGAAGATGCCGGCAACGCCGAGAACCTCCGCCGGGAGAACCTGGACCTTCATAAGAAACTTATGAAGGTTCAGAAGGAGCTGGAGGCCAGCCAGTTGGTTGTTGTCATTGCTCAATCCAAGGCCTCCCAACAAGCTGACAAGGACAAGGCAACCATCCGAGATTTGGAGAATGCCTTGACCCTGTGTTTGGAGGAAGGATCTGAGATGGATAAGATCCTTGGTAAGTTATTTACTTTTACCGGATTTTCCATGTTTTGATTTCTTTCTCTGCTTTTTCACTAACTCTTTGGTTGTTTCTCGGAAAAAACAGGAGATAACCCAGCACTTTCTCAAATTGAGAAAATCCGAGCTTTTGGGAAGGTATTCAGCGTGATCAAAGCTGCGGGAATGTTGCTCATCAACAGATACCTTCCCGTAAAGTCTGGGGATCTCTCGGAAGTTCAAAAACTTCCGGGAGCTATCATAGAAATTGCGGAGGCCAAGGAATCCACCTTGCGCTCCGCGGCACGGGGTGGTGCACGCATGGCTTTAGGGCTTATGCGTATGCATTATCCCACTGCTAAATCTTGGCGCGTGGCATCCGGCATCCCTCAAGGATATACGGAGACCCAGCGGACCACCATCTTTGACAAAATCAAAGGTCACGCTACCAAGATTGCTTCTATGGTGAATGTCTCCATCACCTATCCGGAAGAAGAAATTCCAGAAGCCCCCGAGGAGTCCGGCAGCGAAGAAGACTCGGAAGCTTGAAGAATTTTCCTTGCCCTAGATAGGAGAAATAGGAAATAGGAGCATTACTGCACTTTACAATGTAATTTTTATTGTAATGCTTCTATTCGTTTGTATGAACAAGTACTCCGACTTTTGCAGTTAATGTTATTAATTCCTTTGCAAGTTTTCCGGGTTTTATATTCCTTTATCTTCTAAGTTTTGTGGTTTATGTGCCTTAACTGTCTTTAGTGTTTGAAATGGCTCAGTAGTATTTTAATCTTCAAGCCAAGTGACTCGGTAAAACCGATCAGTTCAAACTTGGAAACATGGATCATACTGAAGGCATTTTTACTTACTAGCTCCAGTGACCCAACACACAAACAATCAGATAATACTTAGAGAATAGTAAGTAATTTTTTGGATGAAACTCGGGCACGCAGGCACAATCCGAGTTTCCTTTAGCCTTTAGTAGGCTGAAAAACATTCAGGTTTTAAACGCCGAGCACGCAGGCACAATTCGGGTTAACATTGAGTATTTTGTAACATCATTGGGAAATAGATAAGACGGAAACATGGATGTAAGAATTCCAACAACTTTATTTCATGATCTCAAAGATGTTTACATAGAAATTGAACTAAGTATAGAAGGGACGTAACTGCTGGATACTCTAGGGCCTCTTTGTCTCTCCTAGTTCATCATCTATCTTTCTCTTTCTTTTGCAATTCGGCTTTTCAGGATGATCTTCCGTATCTCGAATGTATACAAGATAGTATGATCCATTTTTCATAGCTTTGATGATGACGAATGGTCCTTCCCATACTGGGACCAATTTGTGCTTTCTTTGTTGTACCAATCTTAGCACTAGGTCACCTTCTTTAAAAGAACGATGCCTGATTTTCCGACTATGGTAACATCGTAAACCTTGCTGATAAATGGTGGATCTTTGAAGCACAAGCTCTCGTTCCTCTTCTAAGAGATCGACGGCATCCCGTTGTGCATTTTCGGCATCTGAGTCATCGAAATCCTGCACTCTTGGGCTATCATGGATCATGTCCATTGGCAGAATTGCCTCAACACCATAAACTAGGAAAAACGGGGTTTGCCGAGTTGACATATTTGGTGTTGTTCGAATACTCCAAAGCACGGAGGGTAACTCTTCTACCCATACTCCAGCTGCTCTATGGAGAGGAGATTCGAGTCTTGGATGCTTCTGGTGAAATACATCGCAGAAAAATTCCGGTAGTACTGCGTTTATATAGTCAATTGTTAATTACCGTGTATCCTTTGCATCGATGCTGAATCTGTCTCTACAAGACTTCGTCTGCTCCATCCGGATACTTCTGATCAACTAAGAAGTTTAAATATGGAATTGTGGAATCCAGGTTAACGAGCATGACTTCAATTGACTCGGAAGCCGAAGGATAATCAACATCTCCACCTTTTATCGATGGTTCATGCAAATGTTGGACGAACACACCTGGTGGTAGGATTTTTACCCTTTCTGATCCCATGCGGGCTAACGCGTCCGTGTTCCAGTTTTCCTCCCTTTTTACATGAATTACTTCAAATCCAAAGAAACAGATTGCAAACTCGTCCACCGTTCTCCGATATTCGGCCATGATGGAGCTTTTGGCATCCCAAGTTTGGTTGAGCTGGTGTTGTACCAAATCTGAGTCGCCATAGCATAAGATGTGTTTGACACCTATTTCCTTTGCAATATGCAAGCCGTGAAGCAGAGCTTCGTATTCTGCCACGTTGTTACTGGCGTTGAAGTGTATTTGTAATACATACTCCATTGTATCTCCTTTAGGGGATTTTAGGACTACACCAGCTCCAACGCTCTCCTTCATCTTGGATCCGTCAAAGTGCATGATCCAGTACTCGGACTCCGGCATTGGTGTTTTTTCCATTGCTTTCGTCCAGTCGGCGACAAAATCTGCCACAACCTGAGATTTTATTGCCGTCCTGGGTTGGTACTTAATGTCGAATGCTGCTAGCTCGATGCCCCATTTGGCTACTCGGCCAGTTGCTTCCGCATTGTTTATTATGTCCCCTAGTGGTGCTTTACATACCACTGTTATGGAATGTCCTTGGAAGTAATGGCGAAGTTTTCGAGACGCGAAAAATACGCCATATGCCAGTTTTTGATAGTGTGGGTACCTTTTTTTGGACTCGGAGAAAACTTCACTTACATAATATACCGGATGCTGATCTGGTATGCTTTGTTCGTCTTTCTTCCTTTCCACAACTATCACTGCACTAATAACCCGGTTTGTATCCGTGAGGTACAATAGCATAGGTTCTTCGTCTTTTGGGGATGCCAAAATCGGAACTTTCATCAAAGTTTCTTTCAAATGGGTTAATGTTGCATCTGCTTCTTCTGTCCACTCAAATTTGTCGGATTTTTTCAACAATTTGTAAGTGGCAGGGCTTTGTCCCCCAGCCGGCTAATAAAGCTGCTAACGGCAGCAGCAGAACCCGTCAATTTTTGTACATCTTTTACGCATGTAGGCTTGGAGATGTTTAAGATTGCATTAATCTTTTCTGGGTTTACTTCTATTCCTCTGTGAGAAACGATGAAATCCAGAAGTTTCCTGAGGGAACCCCGAATACGCAGTTTAATGGATTTAACTTCATTTTATAAGTGCGCAATTTTTCGAAGGTTTCTCGCAAATCTTCAAGGAGCGTGTATTTTTCCTTGGAGACGACAGCAATGTCGTCCACGTAAACATGGACATTTTTGCCAATCTGACTATGCAAACATCGTTGCATGCAACGCTGGTAGGTTGCACCTGCGTTCTTCAGGCCAAATGGCATGGTTATGTAATAGTACGTCCCATATGGGGTTATGAAGGAAGTTTTGATTTGATCTTCTTTCTTCATGCGTATTTGATGATACCCGGAATATGCATCCAAAAAGCATAAAAGCTCAGAGCCTGAAGTGGAACTATTATTAGATCGATTCGCAGTAACGCAAACCTATATTTTGGACACAGTTTGTTCAAGCCGGTGTAATATATACACATTCTAAGGGTAGTACTATCTTTCTTCGGGACTAATACTGGATTTGCAGACCATTCAGTATGTATAACTTCCCGGATAAAGTCTCCTGCCAAAAGCCGGATAATTTCCTTGCCAATGGCCTTCCGTCTTCTTCCGTCAAATCGACGTAGACCTTGTTTGACGGGTTTAGATTCTGGAATCACCTTGAGTTGGTGCTCAGCAAGTTCCCTGGGTACGCCTGGCATGTCCGCTGGACACCAAGCGAAAATGTCCCAGTTCTCACGGAGAAACTTGATGAGCTCGCTTTCCTATTTGTCAGTCATCCCAGTTCCTACTACGACAAACTTTGTCGGATCTTTAGGGTCTAGGATTACCTGTCTTGTGTTCTCGGAAGCTTTGAAACTGTCTGCCAGCTTCCGGCTTTCCTTTCCTGCCGGCATTTCTGTCGGCGATACTTCTTTTGCCAGCTCTTTCAATTATTCCCTTGCTATCACTTTTTCCGCGCAAAGGGCGTTTTTTTTCCATCTCGTTTGCCAGCTTGAAGTCTCCTGTTATGGTGATTACTCCTCCTTTGGGCCCTGGCATCTTCAGCTTGTTATAAATATAACATGATCTTGCCATGAATTTGGCGAAAGCTGGATGTCCGAGTATCGCGTGATACACGCTTTCGAATGGCACCACTTTGAAGGATACGTTTTCCTGACGGAAGTGATCTTTTTCTCCGAAAGTGACATCTAGGGAAATTTCTCCTAGGGATCGTGCTTGTCTACCAGGGACGATGCCGTGAAAACGTATGTTGCTGTGATTGAGCTGGGTCTCGGAAATTTTCGTGTATCCAGGTACATTATGTTAATGCTGGATCCTCCATCCATCATCACTATTTTTAGCCTAGTGTTCTGGACAATAGGGCTTACGACAAGAGCTTGCGTGCCGGATTCAGGGATGTTTCCGGGATGATCAGACTGATCCCAGGTGATTGGTGTATTTGAGTACTTCATGAATTTCGGGGTTGCAGGGACAACCGCGTTTATTTCTCGAAGCGTTCTCTTTGCCACCTTTGCTGAGGGAGTTGCCACGAAAGTTAGGTTACATTCTCCGTCAACTCTTGGAAACTTGGGCTCGCCTTTTCGGTGCTGTTCTTGGATTTTTTTTCGTTAGTGTCCGATTCACTGTCTTTTTTCTCAGCTTCTGGCTTTTGCTTTGAAAATTTCCTATTGGAATTCTTCCCTTTGTTTCCGGATCCTGCACTGCCTATCATATGCTTGTTTAGCCGGCATTGTGCGTTTGTGTGGGTGGCTTTCCCAAATTGCGAGTGGTGGACGCAGTTCTCCGACTTTATCTTTTCTCACTCTTCCTTGGTGTAATTAATCGGTTCTGTATTGCGTCCTTTCCACCTGTTCCCATTTTCTCTTCCAAAGGCTATGTTAACTTCTTTCGGCTTTTGTGTTGCATCCGGAGTTCCTTTTTTCTCAGGGCAAGGGTTCTTTTTGTCCTGTATCAGTGTATCGATATTGCCTCCTCTTGCTCTGATGTCGTCCTCGGCCGCTGCATGTTCATTAGCGGTTGTAAGCATAGATCCGAGATCTTTGTGCTTTTTGGAACCGATCATGAACGGTACAAGTCCGGGTTTTAGGCCATTGACGAAAGCATGCATTGCTTGAACGTCGGTTACTCCGGAGCAACTGTTCTTCATTGTCGTCCATCTTGAGATGAAATCCACGTATGGTTCGTCCTAAAATTGGGTGCAACGGTGTAACTGGTTGATGCTATTCGGGCACTTATAGGTTCCCCGGAAATGTTTAGTAAATACTCGAGCCATGTCATCCCAGCTAGCGACAGTTCTGGAGGGTAGTCCATTGATCCAGTCTCTGGCTCCATCCAGTAACATTAGCGGGAGAAACTTTTCAGCATCCAAGTCTGTCCCATTGTTAATCTGGACGGCTGTGTAATAGTCTGAAAGCCAGGTATCCGGGTTTGTGTTGCCGGTATATTTTTGGTATGTTGGGCCAACTCTGGCGAAGCCAGAATGCAGAGTTATCCTTCGGATCCTATATGTGAAACATTTAGGTCCAAAGTATAAATTGTCTCTTTTCGCTCTATCCATGTGTGCGGAGTATCTGCCGGCTGAATGGACAGAAGGGAATCTGCTCCTTTCTTTTCCATTGTGGCGCGGACGCGCTTTTCCGGGATCTTCTCTATTTCTTCCGAGATCATGCCCTTTGGGATAAGGTGGAGTTCTACTCCTGTGTCTTTCCTTATTCCTGGGGGGGGCGTCTCGATGGCGGCATTGCTTTCCCGTCATTCCGGTTCTTTTCTTCCCGATCACGAGGCTTAATTCCTTCTTTAGGGAGATGGGATCCGGTTCTAGACGCTTCATCCTTATTGTCGGGATTTTTCTTGTCTATTCTTGGATCTGATTTCTTCTCTTTTGAATTGTTTGAATCTCCAGGTTCTTCCAGTCCAGGTGCTCCAGCGGCGCATGTAGCTGTTTTGCATAGGGCGGAGTCGTTGTGCAACTTCCCTTATCGCTGCTGCCCCCGCTGTTTTTGTTGCAATGCTTTTCCTAGGAAAGCATACACCCCTTAAAGTTTTTCACCATTGGAGTACATATCGTTTTTGAGGATGGCGAACGTTTCTTCCGCGTTTTCTGCTGCGGTTTTGTATATTGGTTCGCCTCTGGCATCTTTGCCGTTTACCTGGTTTTGCCAAGATGGGTTGTGAAACCTTTCTTTTGGCGGCAGTACTTCCGGTTTTGAGATTCCGGGTAACCGCGTAGGTTTAATGCCAGACCTATTGTTTCTCTCGTATTCCTTGATTTCTTCCCGCATGAGCTTGATGTCAGCCTGGGTTTTTCGGAGGTGTTCTCGAGTTCAAAATAGATGTTGCTGTTGCCTTTGGAGAGCCTGTCTCCGGGCTTCCAGCACTTCAGGGGGCTCATGTGGTCCCACTAGTGTTTGGAGTAATTCATGTTCGTCTTGTTCTGTCATTGGCGGAAAAAGGATTTCCTTTGTTTTCTTTTTCGCAGGTTTTACTCCGCTTGCGTCTCCTACTTCCGGGCTTTCATTGGCTGGATCGGCCAATTTTTTCTTCCGGAGCTTATACTGGAGTTTTTTTGCAGCTTTGTGTTTCTTCTTGGAAGATGGAGGTTTCCTGCAGGGTTCTTCCTCCGTCAATTCTTTGACGTCGGGGAATTTCAGAGAAGTTTCTCCTTCTTCCAACTCTTCCTCTGGCGGAGGAGTTCTAGGGCTTTCCTGGCTGTCGGCATCCGTGTTTTCAACCGGTTTTGCCATCAGTACTTCATGGAATCCCTCCTGAAGAGACTTAACCTTTCTTTCGAAAGCGTCCTCATCTTCGTCTTCAGAATCAAAGTTGTATGATCCGGTTTCTGATTCCAATCTCGCCTCAATGGCGGCTAACATGGAATCATCTTCCGAGTTCGTCGTCGTGTTGACAGATGTCGGATCTTTTACCTCAGTTGTGGGTTTGATGTTTTCTGCCTCTTGCACGAGATTGCATTCATCCGTGTTTTCGGCGATCTCGGATTGCACCATGCCGACAAAGTGTGATTCACTTGTATGTCGGCGATCTGAGCAAAACCCGACATCATAGTTATCTTCGACTGGGTATAGGGCGGGTGGGATAAATTTACTTCCACCGCGAAATCCCATGGCCTCTGCGGTTAATCCGATAAAGATGTTTGCAGATCCAATCGGTAATACGCAGGCACTTACCAGATGATTCCGCGCTGGCATGTATGATCCATTGTCGAGGAAGCGTCCAACGTCGTTGTCGAATTCCAAGCTTCCAATAGTGATTGTACTGCCGATTCCGCCGAGTATCCCCGATCGAAACTTAACGCCTGACGTCGCCGGCACCACGGTGGTCGCCAACTGTCGAGACATCGTAGTAGAATTCATAGACGTGGGTGCTATGAGACTACTGATAGAGATGCGGGGGGACGTGATTGTGCGATGGACAATGACCCAAGGTTTTTACCCAGGTTCGGTACGACGCAATAATGCGACGTTCCTACTCCTGCAATCTCACTATTCAGGAATAAACCCTGGAAATACAGAGTACAATGTGAGGTTCTATTAGCTGCTCGTCAACCTCTCGGCGAGTTAGCCATTAGCTTCTTGTCTATCTATCTTGTCTCCCGTCCGACTTTATATAATAGCCAGATTAGGGAATACAGAGAAGGAAACCTAGAAGACTACGGTAACTATTAACTTGGAAAGTAAGGAATCCGCCTTCTACTCCAAGCCAGATCACGTGGGCCGTGATCCGGGTTCTTCTAGAATCCGGCTTCTGCGCGTCAGCTTATTGGGCCTCCCAATGGACCGTAGCCCACTACCATTTAGGCCAACGTGGTAATCCGGCAACTGCCATCTGATATACCACTATTCAGTATATATCCGACATGTGGGCCCGGGTGGCGTCAGTGGCGGCGAAGGCGAGGCGCATCTGGCAAAATGCGCCTCGTATATTTGTAAAAACAACAAGCCCTCGCTGATCTGAGCCGCTCAGTACCGATCGACGGCTGAAAGGGCACGTGGCAAGTGTTTGTAACATCGGATCCTGTCGGCCCGCTTGCTGTCCACGTCACAGACCGCAATGGCGCTCCCGCTGCGCCTCCTCGGCCGCATCGGCGGCGGCCGCCGCCTCCCGCCGACGCTCGCCGCCCTCACCCGCCTCGCCCCACCAAACCTCCACCCAACAACATCCCTCACCTGCTCCCCAGTCCCTTTCCCTCCTCGCTATCCTCCTCCTCCCGGCCGCATCACCTCCTCCGCCGCTTCCACGCATCCGCTCAAGCTCTCGCGAGGCCGGACCCGCACGAGCACTCGCAGCCGAGCGGCTACCTCGGGAGCTGGGGGCAGACCGCCCCTACCACGGCTACAGCGGGCGGCGGCAACACGAGGGAGGCCTGGGCAACGCTCGAGCGAGTTGAACTATGTTTCTGTTCCGTTGTGTAACATGCACTGTAACCACCTAGTCCTAGTCTTTAGGCCACTCTAGCTCTCTCTCCGGTTATCTCTCTGCTAGTGGCTAGACGTGCACACGATCTACGATCGGTACTCTCTGTATATAATCAGCTCCTATACGTGAAATACAAACTATCGTTGAGCATCTCATTGTTCTGCTTGGTATCAGAGCTCAAGATCCACCTCTGCTCCCTTCTCCCTCCGCCGCTCGCCGGCGCGCTTCCCTCCCAGCGAACTCCCATGTCTGATTCTTCCCTCGCCACTGCCCTGGCCCTTGTGCCTCCACCGATTTCTATCCACAGTCTCAACATCAAGAATTACATCTCCTACGAGCTCACCATATCTGGCCAGTCCTACCGAAAATGGCGCACCACCATCCGCATCCTCCTTTCCCGCTACGGTGCGCGCGATCACATCGACGAGGAGACGGATCCTCACCTTGCGGACGACGGGTGGCGCAAGACTGGCATCACCATCTCCCAGTGGTTCCTTGCCACGATTGGAGATGACCTGCAAACCATTTTCATGCCGGACGCCGATGACTGCACGGCGTACGACACCTGGAGCCGTGTCCACGCGTTCTTCACCGCCAACAAGGAGGGGCGCAGAATGCACCTGCGCAAGGAGTTCCATGAGCTCCGCCAGGGCGACATGTCGATTGACGTGTACTGCGGTAAATTGAAGGGCATCGCCGATGCCCTCGTGGATGTCGACGATCCGATCGAGGATCGCCAGCTCGTGCGTCGCCTCCTCTACGGCCTCAGTAAGAAGTACGCCCTGCAATCTAAAATCCTTCAGACCACACTCCCCTCTTTCGCTGACGCCCAATCCCGTCTTCAAGTTGCCAAGATCGCTATCAACTCAAAGGCCCGCACTGATGCGGCCCATGCCATGGCCGCCCACGACAATGGCGGATCTGGCGGTGACCGCAGCAACCGCGGCGGTGGTCAGCACTACGGGAATCACGGCGGCCACCCTACCTAGGGCTATGGCACCCGCGGCGGGTACAACGGTGGCTACGGCGGCTACCAAGGCGGCGACGGCTACAACAGGGGGTACAACTACCAAGGCGGCGGCTACAACGGGGGATACGGCAACGGCTACGGCTATCAAGGCGGCGGTGATCGCGGCGGGCGCCGCGGTCGTGGACGCGGCCGTGGCCGTGACAACGGCGGCCGCTGGCATCCGCAGCAGTACCAGCACCCGCAACCCTATCAGCCTGGCTGGGTTGGCGCCTATCCACAGCAGCACGCCGCTCCTCCACCCGGCTGGCGCCCATCCTTCGTTGCGCCGAACGGCGCCGGCATCCTTGGCACACCACCCGGCGCTCCAAATCAGGCGTACTCGCTGATGTACCCACCTCCAGCTGCACCCGCGCCACCACCCCACTCATGGGATCACCACAAGATGTTCCATGCTGCACCGAGCAACACCGGCCCCCACTATGGTGCTCCCGGCGAGTGGGTCGTCGACACCGGCGCCAGTTCCCACATCACCAACGACCCAGGTATACTGACATCCCTGCATCCTTCATTACTGCCTAATTCTTCTCTCATTATAGCTGCCAATGGCTCCTCTCTCCCTGTCACCTCCACCGGATCCACCACTATCTCGCCTCACAACCTCTCCCTTAACAATGTCTTGGTTTCACCCACTCTTGTCAAAAACTTACTATCCGCTTTCGTCGTTTTACATCTGATAATTCACTTGCAATTGAATTTGATCCATTCGGTTTCACTGTGAAGGACCTAGCTACCAAGGCCGTGCTTCTGAGATCCAATAGCTCCGGCGACCTCTACACCCTCACCGTCTCCACCTCTCTCCTGCGCACACGGCCCTCTCTACCACCAGTGATCTTTGGCATCGACGTTTGGGTCACCCGGGAAGCTCCACTTTGTCTCGCCTAGCCAGTTCTATCCTACCCGATTGTAATAAATCTTTAGGCACAACCTCGGTGTGTGAGGATTGTCAATTAGGCCACCACACTCGTTTACCATTTCCTACTTCCAATTCTTACACTACTTCGCCTCTCCAATTAATTCACTGTGATCTCTGGACTTCACATGTTCCTAGTTTTTCCGGTTATAAATACTACCTCATTATATTGGATGATTTTTCGCATTACTCGTGGAACTTCCCATTGCGTAACAAATCCGACACCTCCTCTCATCTACAACGTTTCATCACTTTTATTCACACACAATTTCACATCATGATCAAGTGCGTCCAGTGTGATAACAGGGGCGAGTTTCTAAACTCCTCTCTCCGTTCAATCTTCTCCACCCGAGGCATCTCCTTCCGGTTAACCTGCCCCTATACGTCACCCCAAAATGGCAAAGCTGAGCGCCATATTAGAACTACCAATGACGTACTCCGAACCCTCCTAGTGCAAGCTAAGTTCCCTGCCGATTTTTGGGTCGAGGCCCTCCACACTGCAACGTACCTTCTGAACATCCGGCCCTCTCGTGCAATACAATTCGCCACGCCCCATTTCCTTCTTTTTGGAGTACATCCCGCATACGATCATCTACGCTCCTTTGGGTGCTTATGTTTCCCCAACCTCCTAGCCACTTACCCTCACAAGCTCGCCCCGCGGTCCACTCGCTGCGTTCCCCTCGGATACCCACGAGAACAGAAAGGTTATCGTTGCCTCGATCTCACTTCGCGCAAAGTGATCACTTCTCGTCACGTCACATTTGACGAATCTACGTATCCCTATTCATCCCCCGTCTCCGTCCACACACCGGCCACAAACTCACCAGCCGCACCCGATCCCCACCCACCTGACCTCCTTTTCCGCACCCACCAACCCCGCGTCAGCCCCCGTACCGAATCCACTCCGGGATCCGCCTCCCCCGACAGCTCACAATGGACCACACCGGCCTCCCAGCCCACGAGCCCGACAGGATCCTCCTCAGGATCCCTCCCATCCGTTCCCTCTGCCTCCCATGCGCCTGCTTCCGCCTCGACTGCGCCGCCCTCCATTGTCCCCTCTCTGCCATCCCCCCTACAACTCCCGTACTGCCACGGCACCCCCCACTACCACGCGGTGCACTCCCGATAAATCAACCCCAAAACCCACACAAGATGACAACAAGAGCCAAAGATGGTTATCTTATGCCAAAACGACTATTTACCCTATCCACCGCCACACAACCTATTTCTCCCATACCATCCAATTACCGTTCTGCCCTCAAGGACCCAAATTGGTATAATGCTATGCTTGATGAATATAAGTCTTTAATGCAGAATGACACGTGGTGTTTAGTTCCAAAACCTGCAGGTGCAAATGTGGTTACGGGCAAATGGATCTATCGACACAAGCTTCATCCAGATGGTTCCTTGGCACGGTACAAAGCATGGTGGGTAGTACGTGGTTTCTCTCAACAACCCGGCGTGGATTATGGTGAGACTTTCAGTCCCGTTGTCAAACCTTCCACAATTCGTGTCATCTTGAGCTTGGCCACTTCTCTCAACTGGCCACTACACCAACTTGATGTCAAAAATGCCTTTCTTCATGGCTCTCTTGATGAACTGGTTTTCTGCCAACAACCATCTGGTTTCATTGATGCCACCACTCCCACGCATGTTTGCCGTCTCAACAAGTCACTTTATGGTCAAAAAATAAGCACCACGCCAATGGTTTCATCATTTCCAAAAATTCTTGGTTTCTCTTGGTTTTGTTGCCTCTAAATGTGATCCCTCACTGTTCATTCTCCATCGAGGTAGTTCCACCGCCTATTTACTTCTTTATGTCGATGACATTATCCTCACCGCAAACACACCATCCTTTCTCACTCACATTGTTGACTCCCTTAAGCATGCATTTTCCATGAGCGATCTAGGTGACATTCACCATTTTCTTGGCATCAATGTACATCGAAACACTTCTGGTCTGTTTCTTTGCCAACAACAATACACACTTGACATACTCGAGCGCACACACATGACAAACTGCAAACCTATTTCTACACCCATTGATACCACCCAAAAACTCTCGGCTTTGGATGGCCCACTCTTCTCCGATCCATCCCTATACCGCAGCATTGCAGGCGCATTGCAATACCTCACCTTGACACGCCCCGACATCGCATACGCAGTCCAACAAATATGCTTGTTCATGCACGCTCCACGCACCGCCCACTTTCAGCTTGTCAAACGCATATTACGGTATTTGCAAGGCACATCTCATTATGGGCTTCAGCTATACCGAGACTCCAGCCATGACCTCCTAGCCTACTCGGATGCGGATTGGGCCGGGTGCCCGGACACCCGCAAGTCTACGTCTGGTTTCTGTATTTTTCTCGGCTCTAATCTTGTCTCTTGGTCGTCTAAACGACAACACACCGTCTCCAGATCAAGTGCCGAGGCCGAGTACCGTGCGGTTGCAAACTGTGTGGCTGAATCATGTTGGTTGCGACAACTTCTGACTGAGCTACGTCATCCTCCTCGCCGAGTCACTATTGTGTATTGTGATAACATAAGTGCGGTGTACCTCTCTTCGAATCCCGTGCAACATCAGAGAACCAAACATGTTGAGATAGATCTCCATTTTGTCCGATATCGCGTCACCTTGGGAGAAGTCAAAGTATTGCACGTGCCTACATCATCTCAGTTTGCCGATGTCTTCACAAAAGGATTGTCAAGTGTCGTCTTCACTGATTTTCGAGCCAGCCTGAACATCCTTCCAAACGGAGTTCAGACTGCGGGGGGAGTTGAACTATGTTTCTGTACCGTTGTGTAACATGCACTGTAACCACCTAGTCCTAGTCTTTAGGCCACTCTAGCTCTCTCTCCGGTTATCTCTCTGCTAGTGGCTAGACGTGCACACGATCTACGATCGGTACTCTCTGTATATAATCAGCTCCTATACGTGCAATACAAACTATCGTTGAGCATCTCATTGTTCTGCTGAGCGGCTGCACAAGGGCTACGCGCGCGAGGTGGGGAATCTGCGCCGGCAGTACGCCTACGAGGCGCAGCTGCTGGAGGCCGAGCGGCAGCGCAAGGCGGAGGCTCGCGCTGAGGCCGTCCGCGTCGCCAACGAGGAGCGCAAGGCCGCCAAGGCCGCCGCCGCGCAGACCAGGGCCGCCAAGCGTCGAGCCTTCGAGCTCGACTTCCGCCAGGCCCTCGTAATCCCCCTCTCCCTCGTTCATTCCCATTACTCGTACCGATTCATCGTTGCATCGTACCTGTTTGACGAATTGCCTTTGCCATTCAGTAATTGAGAGCGCTAGTGTTGCCAATCACCATTTTGCGTTCAATCCCATATGGATATCTCGTGAGAAACAAGTGGCATCTTAAGTACACGGCAGCGTCACCTCTTTGCCGCTCAATGCCTAGCTCCAGTACATCGCCACCACCTACAACCAAGGTACCTTGCGTACGTACTGACGAAACCACACATATATACATGCTCTGCTCTACAACTGAATCATCCCCGCGCGACCCTGTGTGCTTATCTGTTTCAGCCGTCGACCCACGGGCAGCGTCAGCCCTGTGCCCAGGACCATGTTCGCCTGGCTCCTCTTGGCCATTCTCTGCCTGCCTCCTCTACTGCTCCCCAGGCGAGAGCGCCGTGGTTTGGCCTCTGCTCCGGTACATCGTCAGCACCTACAACCAAGGTACACCATGTTCATGTGTGCAGTTGCGTACAGATACTGATCCCCACATATATATACGTACATATGGTCTGCTACCATCATCGTGTGCTTATCTGTTTCAGCAGTGTCCACGTATAGTTGCGACTACTCGGAGGGTCAGTGGGTTTGGGCACCCGGCCGGGCACGCCTGCCGGTACAACGGCACCGACTGCAACGTCAAGGACAGTGAGAACTGCGTGCTCAATGGGCGCCCCGACACTGGCTATCTCGACTGGCGGTGGCAGCCGTCGGCACTCAGCTGCCAGCTTCCGGACTTCAATGCCGCCAAGTTCCTAAGGCTCATGCTGTGAGGTCAGCTCAATTTTTATCTCTCTGGTAATTCACTGTATTCTGAAATCAATCGGCCATAATGTTGTCTCTAATCACCTCTCTAATATTTGGCACAAAAACACTACCTAATTTTACTTTCTTTAGCTCTGAAATAACAATTAACTTGTGTGGAAAGGTTATAAATTTCTGGACCGCTTATTGATTCTTATTGTTTGGCTTTGATCCTAGTGGAATAGAAACAATAGAATGATTGTCTATTCTTTCATTGCTATTTGGACGTGAGCACTAGTTTATATATTTTCTGAAGCTAGCACGCGCTGCCAGTTTCCAGTAAATTGTCAATGACTGTTGCTTCTTGCTTTCCAGTAAATGTGGTACATGTCTCTTTATGTTACGGGGAGAAGTTTGAGATGCCATTTGCATTCAGAATAGCAGAAACCCATACATTTGCTAATTCTCTTTGCTGTACAATTGATATACTTATAGCTCGAAAAGGATCAAAAGGTAAGAATTTAGCATGTTGGCTCAAGGACTAGATGAGTTTGTTACAAGAGAACATGTATGGCTGTTGATTTTTGGGGAAAGGTAGTAAAGGCTCAGCAATCTCCTCACTGTAGATTGACCTGTGCCACTTTACTTACTTAAAAGTGGTACGGTGTTTTGCTTTTCCAATTCGTATCTGTTTGTTCTAAATTGTACATTGATTGGCTCTGCACATGTACTAAAATTACTGTAAAATATACTTGTATTATTGCAGGAAAAACTATCTGTGGAACAGTTTATTGACAGAAATGTTCCTGAAATTGAACCGGTAAAGCCAGCTGATGTAGAGGTTACCCCGTTTACGCTAGTAGAAGACCAGAAAGGCTTAACAGAATTAGCCAACAAGTTGAAGGATGTAAATGAATTCGCTGTAAGAATTTATAATTAAGTTTGATTTTAATTGACTGAAGTCTATATCACATTTTTTGGCTGCCTATGTTCTGTTAAATTTCTACTTCTTAAGTATCTTGTCTCACGTGACATGCATTTCATTTTTTTTAAATGCTTCATTTTGCATTTGTTCCTGCTATTAGATTATATAAATGCACCCAAGTCGTCCAATAATTTTGTCAACAAAGTAATCTAAGTGCAACATGGCATAGTTATTGTCATATGGTAGCTGCTATTAGCCTATGGTGGAACCAGCTTCTTCTCTGCGATTTGCTCTATGATGCTCAACACAACTAATGGCTTTACTTCTGGCTTGTTGTTGCAGATATGTACTTATGCCCATCAGTTCCTTGCAGCTGCGAGAACCAAGGTTCTGGAATGTTCGCTGGTTTCGTAGCTTATTACTTCTATCACATCATCTTGTTTCTTTGGGCTCGTTTCAAAAAAAAATATCTTGTTTCTTTGGTAAGAAAAGGTCATGTGGTTTCTGCTTGTGCATCAGCTACTGAAATATTGCACAACCACACTTTCTAATGTCATATTGGAAAGCAAGAGTTCAATAGAAGTTGTTCTTATTACTATGTTATTCTCTTCTGTAATGAAAGCCATTTTTTGTCAACTTTTGATATTCCTGCATCTGTTTTTATAAGAAATCCACGCTTACATGTATGCACATACTTGACGAATGCAAGGAAAGCTTGTAAGGCCCAATGGCTGCAGCAAAGGTGTGAGGGGATTTCAAATCCACCTCCTGTTTAATTAATTCAAGTTAACCTTGATGGCCACAACTTTACACGGTGGACATGATGTTCTTTAATTAAAATTGTTTTGATTAGACAAGCTTGCATTTCTGATGAACTAAATTGTACCTATTGCTAGTTTAGCCGTGGAAGCTTTGCCATGGGGATGCAATGTGCATAATGCCACTTTCTCATGAGCCCTATGCTCTGTGAGAGAAAATGGCACTAATTAATGACATGTGTTGATGATTCGTGGCAAATTCGTCCGTGCTGCTGTGGCACCCTCTAAATCGGGATGTCCCGGACACAAAATAAACGGGGTGTCGGGGTGTCAAGTGGAGATGTCTAAGAGCGTCGTCCGAATGATTCATAAAAGTAGAAATTTATGCACAGATTCGTAGACATTTTGTTTGCTTACTTACATGCTTTTCTTTTTGACTCTGGAGCCCTCAAGCCATCTTCAAGGACCCATTCAGGAGGGGTGACCACATCCTTGTAAGCTTCTCTGCCTTTTATCTTCCATGTTCCACACCCAACTTGTCATGCACCATGGATACAGGATGGCCTAATGTAAAGAGTTCAGGAAAGGACAGAACATGAACTTTGAAAAAATAGTCAGTAGGTTACTATCTTTTTTGTTACTTTCTAAACCTTGGTAAAGTCTTGCTTAACATAATTTTTTCAATGGTTTTACTAATTATGTGGAGCTTAGTTTTTTTGTAAGTAAAGCCGAATATTGATAGTTGGAGAAAACAACAAGGTGTTGTGCCCTGTTGTTGTATAAACATCCCTAAAGTCCACAAATTGACCTACTAGTACTTGGCCCATAGCTTACAGTTTAGAGAAATTCAACGTCTTAGTACTCTATATTAGTGCTATTTAATAAACTAACAGTTGGCCCTTCACAAACAATAGAGTCAACTGTTTGACAAACACGACACATAAAATCTTTGATAAAAGGGGAAAAAATTAGTAAATGCAGAGCCCAAGTTTCTACTGTATTTGTCGCTAAACTACTTTTTTTGTTAAACTTTCTTGTTTTTAATATTCCTTGTAGGTTATGTGCGACTGCTACACTCCACAAGGTGTGCCAATCCCCACTGACAAAAGGGCCAATGCTGCCAAGATCTTCAGCAACCCGTCGAACACCCAAGAGAAGGGTTCACTGGCGTTCGTGGTTATTCGCGACGGCGCTGGCGGCCGGGCCGAGGTGGTTCTTCTGGAGCGAGGATGTTGGTCCGGAGGTGGTGGATTTGCCGTTTCTCTCCGACTTCGTCGATGGGAGGCGACAAATTTTGGTTCAAGATAGCACGGGGACGTCCCCCGGTCGACGTGCCACAGCGACATGTGCCTTGCTGCGTGCAGCAGGTCTGTTCATCGACTCACAAAGCCTCGTTGGCGATGGTGCTTTCTCGGATCTTTCAACGGTGGAGGCTCGGCGTTTCTTCCGGCGTTCGTCTCGGCGGCACTGGAGTTGAACGACAGCCGCTCGCTAAGGTGGTTGCAGTAAAGCCTAGGGGTCGTTTTGTATTTCTCGATCTATTAGGTTTTTATCTGCAAATTCAGGATAATCATTTTATCCCGGTTTGTCTTTTAGTTTCCATATGTGTTGCGTATTGTAACGTGATTTTCTATTAATGAAATATGTGGTTGCTCTCAAAAAAAAAAGAGAAGGGTTAATGCAATTTCATTGGTCATAATTTTCTCGAGTTGAAATTTTCTCTGTCATAATACTTTTTGTGCACATCATGCACCACAGGGAAGCTAATTTTCATGCTCTGGATCCTCAAAATACAAGCTGAACCACTTCAATTCCCTAAACACATTTAGAATTGATGGCCTCATCCAACCACTATCTGGACCATTTAGGTATTTCATGGTGTTTGTTGACGCATCTACGCGATAGTCACATATGTGTATTATATCCATACAAAACCATGCATTTACCAAGATAACAAGGGAAGTAATAAATTACAGGCCCGTTATCTAGAAAATTGAATCTTCAAGTGCCTCCACTAACTTTTTCATGGCACTAGAATTGAAGCTCAACACTCTGTCCCGTATGTCCATACACATACTGGTTTGGATGAATCCCTAAATAAGAGGATCAAACTCACTGAAAGACCTTCATTGATGAATTGCAATTTACCAGCTTCACGTTGGAGTCACACCGTTTTACACGCTGCTGACTGACAATCTACACATAGCAGTAATTCCCCTATGCATCTGACACGTGGAAATCCTCCGAGCATTTCCCATCTGCGTAAATTCGGAAACGCTGCATGCATACCGATCTCACCACCGCAACATACATAATTGGGCCCACATACTAGGGATCTATGTGGGGTACTGATCTCTGTCGATCACCAAGTACCTTGAAACCCTTATAGGGTATGTATTCATTGCCTAGTATGTTGATTGCTACATTAAAGGATGGATTATTTCCAGCATTAGGGGGAGACTTCATGTACCACATAGAATGTCAGGAAATCAATTGGGACTCCACGTTCCACCTCATACCACGTTCATTCACAAATTTGAAACATATTTTAAATATCCTGCCATATTCATTTACTGACCTAAAAGGTTTTACAAAATCATTTAATCCGGCTAGAAATGCGCCCGAAAGAGTGGAGGTACCAATAAAAACCACTCAATTCCTCTTTTGTATATAGAGGGGGAGTAGTACGGCCTCTAGCCTGGATCTAGCTTCCTACAAGCAACAAAGGCAATTGAGGAGGAATCCTCTAAGTCGGTAAATGCAAGTTAACCTAGCGTTGACATACACCTTATGGGTAGTATACACCCAGTGGAAGGGAAACCTCCACAACCCAGTTTCAGCTTGCACACACTGCCTGGGACATCGGAACACCTAGACTCACGCGTATTGAGAAATCACGAATAGTCATCAAGGGTGTTTGAGATTTCCTATAAAAATCGACACTGGAGAACCATATAACCAAAGCCTACAACCGTTGATAAACATTTTCTCTTGTATGATTGCCAACAACCTTCTTGATGAATTCAGATCGAAAGACTATGGCCATAGCAGAGTGTAAACCACTCACTCGGACTGAAACAATCGAAGGATGCAATCCAAGTAGAATTAGCCTCGCTCTTCCAAATGAATTCTCTATGCGATTCATTGCATTTTTTTCTAGACACGGAACAAAAACAACAAGGTGGTGAAAAAGCAAGGCTTCTAGCATAAGGTCGGGTTTCCGCAGAGATCCGAGACCTACTCTCCAGACACGAGTGAAATCCTTCTTTCTGATACTTTATATAATTGGCAGTACAAAATCATCTATCTATGGAGTTGATATATGTAATGACTACACATCCATGTAGATCACTAGATTTGGACATGTATGGTTTCCAAAGGAATCTCAATCCGAATCGAAATGCAAACGCAACATATATTGTGTAAAAATCAACAAGCCACCACATGGCTTATTGTTGTCGGTACATTCTGGTACAACCGAAGTAGTGAGAGTTCCTTATACACAAGGATTACTCCTACAATGATGATTACCAATATGTATTCGTCATACACAAGGATTACTTCTAGAATGACGAAGCACGTATACAAGACGGAATTTGAGATGAGGATTTTGGATAAAACCAAATAGTTCTTGAGGCTAGATCTCGAACTCCTTCACTCAAATATTATGGTACACTAAGTTGGCTATGTCAGAAATATTGGATAAAATTAATATGGACGTGGCATATCCATCCCCCATGCTGGTTGTTCGATCTCTAGACGTAGAGAAAGATTTAATCAAACCACGGGAAGATGTAGAAGAGATGTTGGACATATAGTTTCATATCCCAATGCCCTTGGACCCCCTAACACAACTGGTTGGGATCAAGAATATCTCTCGATATCTTCAAGGCACCGAAAATCTTGACATATTGTTCATATTTCGGAGAAATCTGAAATATAATATCATCAGACATTGACATTGGCTACTACTTCAATCCCCAAAATGTGTACCTACATGGTAGAATTGTCACTCCATTGACGTCTTTCAAACAGACTCTGGTTCCTACACCTTCAATCATTCTGAGATGTGATGCTACGTGTTAACACATATGGCTTCACAGAATGATAAACCACATACATTAGCCATGTGTCATTGGTTCTCTTGAATCATAAACCATTATCTACACAGATATTGTTGCTTATGTTGCATGGATGCAAACATGATACATCAAGAGCAATATCACCATGCATATTGCCACTCAATTGTTTTATCCCTATGAACTCTAGAAGAGTCAGGGAATAAACATCTTGCAAATCCAAATCATGCAAAACCTTGTTGGTTTGTTCATGAAGTCTCTACCAACTTTAATATTTCTGGAATTGGTATTCGACGGCTTCGAGATATGCAAGAGTCAGGGGAGTATCTTCCTGTATTATTCATGTTCAAAGCATCATATTACACTCTTTTTCCCTTTATGAGTTTACTATCTAGGTTCTCATCAAGGTTTTTAATGAGGTAATATCAACATAAGTTCATATGTTATACTATCCGTTTTCCCCACCGGGGTTTTAAGGAAGGTATACACGACATATTTATTGACCTCTATATTCTATGGATTTACTTCATATCGAGTTAACAGAGGCAATAATCATTATATGTTGTGCCAATTTCTCCTTACTTTTTCCACGGGGTTTAAAGGAGTTTTAACAGCATATCCAATTATTATATGTTGCACCATTTTCTCCTTATTTTTTCCACTGGGTTTAAAGGAGTTTTAGCAACATATTATACACACTACTCTCCTCATATTTTTCCCACCAGGGGTTTTGGAGGAGTAATTCAAGATAATTAATTACAAGCAATGGACTTTCCGAAGATCGATGATTCTTTATATACAAGAAGGCGTTGTACAAGGGGGAGTGTTAGAAATAGTTTATAGTGTACAACCGCCGTACGGACGCATGTGTCTTTACGGTCGCATCCCTTTGCCCGTACGGACGCTTGTGTCTGTACAGGCGCCTCTTCGCCATGTCGGTGTTGTCCTGAGGCGCCCCGTGACTTGTATATATACCCTATTGATCAATGGAAAGAGGACACTGATTCTTGTTATTTTATAGTGATCCAAATTCATATTCATATATACTGATAAAGGCCAAACTTCTGACAAAGTGTAGCCGGAGGCGCAACTTCAGTCGATACCGAGTTGGAGTTGGATTACCTGTTACCGACCTGGTTAGATCAGGGCCGCTTTTATATACCTCTCGTAAGCCGCTGCACGGGATAAGCCACACATTGTAAATCCCGGCGCGATTGTAACCTCACCCGAAATAGTGAAGTATTGCTGGCTGACGCCCGTGGTTTTTTCTCTTCCTTGTTGTAAGGGTTTTCCACGTTAAAATCTCGCGTCCCCGTTGGTTCGATCTTGTTTAACTTCATCGTTGTTTTGCTATTGCGTGTAACAATTCTAACATCTTTTTTTTTGATAAAAACAATTCTAACATCTAGTTCTAACTTTAAGAGTCCGCAAGCCTCCTCTTCTCATTACTGAACGTCCTCGGATGCTCTTCGTCCTTGCATGCGGAAAAGTGCGTACTATTCTTTCATTATCATGAATTTGGCCACCTCCTTCGGGCGAACACCAACAATGGAACGTCGGCCGAATCGTCGGCACTGCCTTCATCTGGTCTCAAGTAGCAGCTTGGGTGCGACACTGCCTTCATCTGGTCTCCTACTGTTATGTCATGCTTCTTGGATTCTTCGTCGGCACCTTGTGTACCCATGGCACATAGAGGAGCATCACTCAGAAATCAAAATAGCGCATACGTCCGTGGTTTGAACCACGACAACTCCTGTTCACTAACAGTCCTAGACACTGGCCTTGGCAGCATCTTATCTAAACTACTTATAAAATAGCAAACTTCGTAGATACAATTAATCTTAGCCATTAACCAAAGAAGATCGAACGGTCTAAATTGCTTAGATGTTGAGCTCAATTCAACATATTCCATCCGCACGTTATAGAAAGAAAATATAAAAAGGAAAAGGCATACCCGGCTGCCAATACTAATACAACGGGTTTAGATACAATTAATCTTAGCCGTTAACCAAAGAAGATTGAACGGTCTAAATTGATCAGATGTTGAGCTCAATTCAACATATTCCATCCGCATGTTATAGAAAGAAAATATAAAAAGGAAAAGACATACCCGGCTGCCAATACTAAAGCCCTCTTTGGATTGTAGGAATTTCGTATGATTTTTGGAGGTTTCCAATACTTAGGATTATTTCCTATGGATTGCCTTTGGATCAAAGGAATGGTACTACCTAAATTCCTATGGATTGAATTCCTATGCCCCAATTTCATAGGATTTTGAACATCCATTCCAGCCTCCTTTTTAGACTCAAGTGCGTAGGTTCGAAGCATTTTTCATGCGTTTTTCCTGCATTTCATCCAAACGACTAAACCTGCAGTTTTCCTCCGTTTTACGCATACAAACCTGTGAGATTCCTATGTTTTTCATATTCCTGTGTTTTTTAACCCTGTGATCCAAAGAGGCCCTAATACAACGGGTTGTTACAGGAAAAAAAAACCCAGATCGGCTGCAAATAATATAACACGATTGTTATAGGAGAAAAAAAGAAACCAGATTGGATGCCACTAATACAACACAAGACGGTCGTTACACGGAAAATTAAAAACACCAGAACGGCTGCCAATACTACAATTTTTCCTGAAATGGAGGGTACTACCCACAGCCTCTGCACCAAAGTGGTGCACACAGCCGGTTTTTCTAAACTACTTATAAAAGAGCAAACCTATCGGGATACATTAAATCTAATACGTTCAATAGCCACGAATCAATGAACCAGATCTTTTCAATGTTGAGCAAATAGAACGCTTCGCATTACAGGTCACATTAAAAAAAAGATCTTCATTGACCACACCAAACGTCCGGTGGAAAAAGAGCAACGAATAGAGACCACATGCACACAAACCCATATCCAAACGGTACTAGCCGTACACGATCAGGTCTGCCTACATGGGAGTACGCAATGCAAAGTCCTATTCTTCTTAGGACACGTAACACATATGCATCTTTTATTAGGTGAAGATTATAGTGAAGATATATGTGAAACTCTATTTCTTTCAACAGTGATTGGTGTTGCTTCACAACATGAACCCTTGGAGGAGATTTCAGCATGCAGGTCGTGCACCATGGATCTACGTTGATGTCAACGGTTGATCAGTCTGACTTCACATCATCCATCTATGTATCTAGACATGGCAGCATCCCTAGCACAACATAAAGCTTTCGATGAGCTCAAGACAACAATCAGAATATCGTGACAACGATTTCTTTCAACCGTGATTGGTGCTGCTTTGCAACATGAACCCTTGGAGGAGATTCCAGCATGCAGGTCCTGCACCATGGAGTATTACGTTGATGTCGACGGTTGATCAGTCTGACTTCACATCAGCCATCCATGTATCTAGACATGGCAGCGTCCCCGGCACAACATAAAGCTTTCGATGAGCTCGAGACAACAATCAGAATATTGTGCTAGAGACGATCTTGGGCCCGTCGCCTCCATTGAGGGATACATCACAACATTCACACACGGATGCCTTGGCCTTGATGCCGCCACGGCCTCTTGGGTCTCAGGTATGTGGCCGCTGTGTCTGGAGGGCTACTCATGATTCAGAAGAGGATCCCTTCGCCTCACGCCACGGCCGCTCGCTAATGGAGGCTGTCGCTGAGGCCAACCATCATAGCCGCGTATAGAGTCTGAGCCGCCGCTGAGGTCCACCATGCTCTCTCTTCCGATGTACCTCCTGCATCGATGTTGCTTTACCAAGTACACGGGCTCCTAGAGCGGGCCTCTCGGCGCCAGATTATTTCTGTACGTGCAATGCAAGTCTTTATATTCAAAGTTGATAATTTACAAGTAGAAAAAGATTGTATCAAAGTCTATATAAATTACTTATTTTAGTGCAAATCAATAGAAATCATCCACATTGATTTCTGCTTGAACACCCTATTCTTCCCCTCTAAGCTAATGACCAAAGAATCAATTCAACCTTAGGTGTCAGCTCTCAAACCTCGGGCGGATCCACCACACACCAAACCAGACTTGGCCTTGAAAACCAAATAGAGCAAGTACACGGGCTTCTAGCACAGACCTCCCAACGTCAAATTATTTCCCAGAACTAGGTACACTATTTCCTACAGTATGAAGTCCTTCGGTTTGACAGTAGAACTAGGGGGTGAAAACTATAAGGGTAACAGTTTCATGAGACATGTTGGTATGTCGATGGAGTTGAGAAGATTGGGCTCATGCTTTTAGAGGTACCAAATCATGCCAATAATAGAAGGATTTACATAGTACCTTATTTCTTCATTGGTGAGAGGAGCAGTCCTACGTGATTATTTGTGTCAAAAACATGCTAACGATTAGGTTAAATACAGTTTAGGTAATTCTCAAGCACATGCTTATTTCTTCACACCGGTCTGCAGCTAATTGCTAATTCTGATTCCAAACTATGTCTGTTATCTTCACTACTTTGCTTGTTGGTACCGAATCAAAACAATCATTACAATTACTTTGTGCATATGGATTTAACTGAGTTATGCATTTATCTCATTAGCATTAGTTAAGACGTGCATTGCACGTGCCAACCTACTAGTATTAATAAAAAGCAGAAGCCACAATGTTTTACAAATAAATACATCAAAGCACCATCCTAAACCACCAACTTAGGATCTACCATCACTAGTAATGAAGGGGGCCGCCGAACAGGGCCGATTTCCCTGTCAGCACACCAACGCACATCATCTTAAACACCGAAGGCCACACCAGGCCGCCCGATAGCGAGAGCAGGGGGCACAACCGGTCCAACACCCTGCATCGCACACCGACGTCCACGCTCCAGAAGATGCCGCCTCCGTCCTCCTCTCACCCATCTTCAGGATAGAAATCAATGCATTCACCAGTGAGACCTGCCATCGACGCCACCATGACGCGAGATAGCTCCTCCACCCTGCGCAATCCGCACCACCAAGGGACCCCCTCCAGGTAGCTCATATTCCAAAGACAATGCCCTCGAGAGGGTAAACAACATAGAAGATGCCGCCATCATCCTATATTGTAAACCAGATATAGGGTTTCGCCCGGAACACAGCTCTGCTCCAAGACAATGCCCTCAATAGGAACAACGGCGCAAGGCGTCGTCATCATCCGATCCGGTAAATCGGATCTAGGGTTTCGCCTGGAGCAATAGGCAGTAGGCGGAGGCCACACGGCAACGATACCTTCGGCGAGGGGATGACATCGGAAGACGCCACCATCATCGACTTCGTTCATCGTAGTTCGGCTCTCACCGGCCAGCCACTTCCACTCCACCCGGCGCGCATAGCCGCGGTAAGGAGTCCGCCACGTCCTCGCCGTAGATCAGCCTAGAGAAGAATCCACAATCCGGGGCCGCTACCCCAGCATCCACCAGCCCGTCGACTAGAACGCCGCCACAACCTCCAACCCAGGACAACTCCAATCCAACGGGGCTAACAGCCGCACCCACCCAGCCGGCCCGAGCAGGTAACAAGCTCCGAAGGGGGAGGGCCTCAACGGACCACGGCGCCGGACCGCCGCCAAACGGGAGAGGAGCGCCATCGAGGAAAGTAGGGGCGGCGCAAGGCCGGCCGACCTCCACCAATCACGGCCGCGCCGCCAAGGACGCAAGGATTCACCGAGCGCCGCCAGACCTCCACAACCGGCCGCCATGGCCGCCTCCGCGACCAGGACACGTCGTCGAGCCTCCAGCCCGGGACTGGCACCCCGTCGTCTGCATCAAACCGCCTCGGTACCTCCGCCTCGAGGATGCCCCGCCAATTCGAAGATGCCCCGCCGCCGTCACGGGCGCTGCCTAGGCTTAGCCCGGCAGGGCCTCGGGCGACGACAAGGAGGATGCTGGAGAGAGGGGGCGGCTAGGGCCGGCGGCGGCGTTATCCCCCCGAGCCGCCTGGAGGGCGGCGGAGCGAGGGTCGCGAGGGTTAGGTTCGCTAGCTGCCAATACTACAAGAGGCCTAACCAGGCACGTAAGCACATCTTATTTTCCGGTAGAGATACATCTATGCATATAGTGCGTCCTCCATATACAATCTACGTGCCTTGCTTCCTTCTCCCTTTGGGTCCCTGAGATCGAGCTTCGGAACCCTAGCTAGCTGGCTAATGATGCCGGTCGGTCATGAATGTCGACGCTTGTGTCAGCGGGCACTCTCGGTATCGTGAGCAGACGTCTACCAGGGAGGCGCGGATCGCACACCCATAGCCCATACATCCTCCCTCCGCAAATAATTGTACTTTTTCTTTCATTTTTGGTCAATATTCAACTTTGACTAACTCTATTAGAAAACATATTAGCATTTATGGCATCACATTAGTATCAAAAGATTGTCTTGACATGAAGTTTCAAAATATATCATGAAGTAAACCTAACCCTCGCGTCGCCCCGCGCGGCGGCTCGGGGGGCGCCGCCGCCGCCCCGCCCCAGCCCACCCCCGCCATTCCTCCTCCTCGTCGCCGCCTGAGGGTCGCCGGAACTCTCTCGCGTCTCCCGTGATGGCGGCGGCGGGGCGCCCTCCGCGATGGACCACGGGCGCGCGCGGCGCCGGGGAGGCTAGGACGCCGGCCGCCGGGTAGACCTCCTGCACCGCACCTGGGGGCTGTGGAGGCGGGTTGCCTCGGCAGGAGACGCCGGATCTCTGCGCAAGCCCGGCGCCGGGGCAGCTAGGTCGCCGGTGAAAGCGCATGGTTCCTCCATATGTGGTTTTGGTAATTAATGACAATCCTTATGGACTAATGTTTGCATTGAGTTATCTTTGTAGATCTTGTCCATAGGAAATAATGGAGTTCATGTGTTGAACTCTATTAGCTTCCTTGATGGCCATTGTTACATTCAAGGAGTTATATGAAGAATGGTCATGGTTTGAGTTGAGCTTATTGCTAGTATGTCTTGAAGAAAAGGATTAGGTGATCTTTCATTATCATCTTCAAGACATCATCTTTAGAAGTGAGAAGCAAAGATACAAGGTTGATCAAGCAAGCGATCAACACTCAAAGCTACAAGTTGTACCAAGTGGGATTGTGTATCTCATGGTATGGTATATGTCGTCGTCAAGCGGTGTTTGTCATCTAGCTTGACGTGGAAGCTCAAGTGAAGCATCTAGAAGATATCCTATGCTTGATGCTTGCCACCCTTTTGGAGATTGTGGCCTTGTGAAGATTTGCCGAAGGGTCTCTCCCATAATGGTGTATGGGGGAGCTAGTCTCTCCCATAATGGTGTTTGGGGGAGCAACTTGCAAGTCTTCATCAAGCGGAGTTTGTGCTAGCAAGCGCAATCAAGAAAGAAGATCCAACTTGAGAGAGTCAAGATCGTCATCATCTAGCTCAAGTGGAATGCTCAAGGCAAAGGTATAATCTTGATAGGTTTTCTATTTTACCGGTCTCGTGTCCTTGGGAGACCGGGTTATAGGATAGATAGTCGTACTATCAAGAGGGGCTCTCAAGTGAGTAACTCGATCGAATCATTATGGAGAGCTCAAACCTTTGCATACTTTGCATATCATCTTTCTTGGTTCTTATTTGGCTTTTGTCTCCTTTGGGTTTTAGTGCTTGTCGTGATCTTCATGACAAGCCTTGGTTTCTCGAAAACGGATTTCGTAAGAAAAACTTGTTGCGTTTTCGGTGGTGAAAATATTCCGTTCGTCTTTGAGAATGTTCCCACACCTTCCATGTGTGGTAACTTCTCCATACTTTGAGGTATCAATATTTTCACTTTTTGTTTGGATACTCCTTGCTGTTATCTTTCCATTGCAATTGGATTTACCTCGTTCGGAGTTCATTTGCAAAAGTTATGGGGTTTCTAGTTCAGCCTCTCTGTTCTGGACTCAACCGGATTATTCTAGCCGGATTATTCCGGGCAACCGGATATTCCGGTTAGGGTAGTTTTGGTCCATATTCGGGACAGAGAGGAGCCGGATTATTTGGAACCGGATTATTCGGAGGAACCGGATATTCCGGTTGTGGAGTTTGTTGCGAAAAATGGCTAAGGACTCGAAGCTTGGAGCTACTGGAGTCAACCGGATTATTTGGTCCGGATTATTCATCCTGGACCGGATATTCCGGTTGCTGCGAAAAATGGCTAAGGACTGGAAGCTTGAACCTTCTGGAGTGAACCGGATTATTTGAACCGGATTATTCGGGGCATACCGGATATTCCGGTTTGGACGGATTTTAGACCAGTTTTCGCACTGGAGTGAACCGGATTATTGGTACCGGATTATTCCAATGGGACCGGATATTCCGGTTAAAGTCAACAGGTTTCGAGCAGATCTTGAGACCGGATATTCCGGTCCAAACTTGGACCGGATATTCCGGTCCCAAATTCCTGCACAAACGGCTAGTTTTTGTGGGGACCTATTTAAGGGGGCTTTCTTCCCCATTGGTCCCCAAGTCTTCCAAGCACGTTTTTCCCTCTCTCTCCTCCATTGTTGACCTTGGAAAGCTTGCCCCTCTCTCAATTCCTCCCATGATTCTTGCATATCTTTGAGGGAAAAGAGAGAGGAGATCTAGATCTACATTTCCACCAATCCATCTTCCTTCTTAGTGAGGGAAACCTAGTAGATCTTGATCTTGGAGTTCTTGGTGTTTCTCCTCCTTTGTTCTTCCTCTCTTATTCCCCCATAAGCATTTGTTGCTTTGTTGGAATTTGAGAGTGAAGGATTTGAGCACTTGTGCTCTTGCCATTTGCATCGGTTGCATCGGTTTGCTCTCCCCACGAGGATTCGTGGAAGTGAAAGTTTGTGAGCTTGTTACTCTTGGGTCTTGGACCCTAGACGACTTGTGGTGTTCTTGGGAGCCTCCAATTGAGTTGTGGATGTGTGCCCCAAGATTGTGGTGACACCGAGAGCCTCCAATTGAGTTGTGGATGCGTGCCTCGGGTTTGAAGGTTGCCAATAGTGGAAGGTGAACTAGGCCTTTGTGGCGGGGTTCATCGGAGAATAGGGTGAGGCCTTTGTGGCGTTGAGTAGGCCTTCGTGGCGAGCTCACACCCCTCCAACGAGACGTACTCCCCTTTGTGGGAGGAACTCGGGAATACATCATCGTCTCCGTGTGCCTCGGTTATTTCTATACCCGAGCTTTTTTACTTATGCAATTTACATTGTGATAGCCTTCGAGCTTGAAGTTATACATCTTGCTATCACTTTGTTACTTGTCTTGCTTAGCATAAGTTGTTGGTGCATCTAGTTGTCCTTAGAATATTTAGGTTGTATGCTTGTTAATTTAAACACCTAGTTTATTTCCGCATTTAGCAAGCCTTAACTGGAAAAGTTTTAATCGCCTATTCACCCCCCCCCTCTAGGCGACGTCGTTGTCCGTTCAATTGGTATCAGAGCCTCGTCTCTCTTTATTAGGCTTTACATCCTAGAGAGTACGATGTCGTTTAGAGAAATAGAACATGATCCCGCTTTTATATTCTATGGTAGAAATTATGATGCTTGGAAAATTCGCATTCTTAATTTTCTTGAGGACATGGGTCCAAAGTATGTTAAGAGAATTGTAGATATGGATTTTCCTCCTCCAAAGTATTCTCAAGATTTATCTTTAGAGGATGAGGAAAACTCTTATCTCGATACTCTTGTATCTAATGGTCTCTTGTGCATTTTGAGCGATGTAGTTATTGAATCAATCAAGCCTTTTCGGAACGCTCATGAGCTATGGACAAAACTTCAAGATATATATGATGTGTCCAAAATTATTGAGGATGATTGTTCTCCATCCACTTCCGGCCGTGATGAGTTCACATCTTTCTCCACTCCACCAACATGTGATTTGTCACAAGGTAATGATATGGTGAGTGGTGATAGAAATTGCATTGTGGATAGTGAATTTTCTATTGACTATACTTCATCTCTATCCCATTGCAATGATCTATCCTTGGACTTAATATATTCTAGCACTCAAAATTCCATACATGCTAGTGTTGATTGTCCTTGCATATCATGTAATAGTTGTTTAACTAAATCTCATGATGATATGCTTCATATGTCTTGTTTTCATGAAAACAATGCTTCCATTTCCTCTATTACTTGTGTGGCTAACAATGTAGAGGAATCCCACTCTTTGGTGGAACAAGACATGGACCTTAATGGCGCTTCTAGTATATCTTCATCATCACCATCCATTTCTCATATGTGCCTTATGGCTAGGGATTCAAAGGTATCTCCACCTTTGGAACCCACTACATCTTGTGATGGTGAGGATGGGGATATATTTTATGGAGAGTTTGAGGACGAAGCCTCCTTAATGGAGAAGGGTGAGTTGGTTCTTCTTGATCTCCCTAAAGGTAGTAAAGCTATCACTCCTTTTAGTGAAATATTGGCTTTTGCTATTTATAGCGCTAAAATCATTGAAACTAAAGGTGAGATTGAAAGAAGCGATGCCGATGAAAAGGCATCCCTTACTACGTCTCTTGAGGAAGAGTATGAGCTCCGAGTTACTCTTGAGGAGAAACTTGAATCTATCGAGGAGATCTATAATGAACAAATAGCCTATCTCACTAAAGCACGTGACCATACCAATGCTAAATATAAAGTGCTTAAAAATGAAAAGGTTGAATTTGTTGTTGGCAATGCTAATCTTCTTGAGGAAAACTCTAGGTTAAATAATGAGCTTGCCAAGTTATCTTCTTCTATTTCTAATGATGCTTGTGCTACTAACTCCACATCTTGTGAAGCATCTTTGTTGAAGGAGAATGTTGAGCTAAGGGCTCAACTTGAGTTGATGTCTAGCAAGTGTGAGAAGTTGGAAGAAAGCCATGAAAAGCTATCTAGCTCTCATGAGGATCTTCTAGCATCCCATACTAAGCTAAAATTAGCTCTTGAGGCTATCACTACAAAGGTAACATCTTGTGAGCCTCATGTGGATACTAGCACAATATCTTCTAATAATGCTATATTGACTTGTGCTCGTATTAGTAATTCATCCTCCCATAATGTTTCTACATCTTGTGATGAATTGCTTTCCTTGCCTTGTTGCTCTAACAATGAAGCATCTACTTCCTCTAGCTCTTGTGTTGATTCTAACCATGTAGAGGAAATTAAAGAGCTCAAGGCCCAAGTCACTTCTTTGAAGAAAGA
The DNA here is from genome assembly GCA_028641055.1 of Alopecurus myosuroides. Taxonomy (NCBI): domain Eukaryota; kingdom Viridiplantae; phylum Streptophyta; class Magnoliopsida; order Poales; family Poaceae; genus Alopecurus; species Alopecurus myosuroides. The sequence goes on from CM054063.1 coordinate 26,895,878, forward strand.
CTTGGAAAAGTGTCATGAAGGAAGTTCCACACTTGACAAGATGTTGAGAGTGCGAAGACTTCCCAATGACAAGAGTGGACTTGGATTCAACTCCAATATCAAGAACAAGTCCATTATTGACAAGAAGAAGGGCCAAGAACAAGAAAAAGATCCGGCCAAGATTATTTGCTTCAAGTGCAAGATTGAAGGGCACCATGTTAGATCTTGCCCTTTGAAGAAGAAGCCTCTTAGTGAGAAGCAACTAGGGAAGAGGCCTCTTGTTCAATCTCATGCTCAACCACGAGTTGAACAACGGCCACCTCCTAAGAAGACTCAAGCCAATGCTCCTCTTGTTGAGAAGCCTATTGAGAAGAAAGAAAAGAGTCGATGTTGCTACCTTTGTCGCAAGAAGGGACACTTTGCTTCTTCATGCACTAATGGTACATTATCCAACCCTATCCTTGTTGATAATGCGTATTCCATTCGGAAGGATAATGTGGGCAATGTGTTTGCCGAATATGTTGGTGCTCCAAGTGGTGTCAAGAAAAGGACCATTTGGGTTGCCAAACCTATTGTGACTAACCTCTTAGGACCCAACTTTGTTGGGGACCAACAAGCTCAAACTTGATCAATAGGTGGTGTTGGAGGGCATTGGAGACTTGGCTAATTCATGAAGAATTAAGGGATCTTCATCAAATTTATTTCCTCAAGCCAAGTCACTTGGATTATATATATCTCTTACCCAATGTTCCTCCAAGCGGTAACTTGTATTTAAATCATATATTCATTGAAAGTTGCTTGCTCCCTTGCATATGTTAGTTTTGTTTCTAGCATGTGTTTGTATGTGTAGTGCTTCCTAGTTACCTATCTTGAGTAATCTAGTTATGTTTGGTGGTTTGCACTCCATGTACTTGTGTTCTTTGTGTTGAGCCTTCATTGCTATTGTTTCTTATCTTAGTTGGCTCTTTGGGAGATTAATGGACTATCCCATTTTGGGGGAGTAATATGCTTTGCACTTTACTATCCTAAAATGTGTGTACATGAGGAATACCACTTAGTGTTGATATATCAATATTATCTTGTCTCTATATGGTATGTCTTCCTCATGAGAAATTCAAATTCTAATGTCCATTAACTTTCTCTTGTTGGATTTATTTTTGCCTCTTGTTGTTTTCAATGGATTATCACATTATGGGGGAGTAATAAGCTATGTGCATATTACAAGCCTAGAAAATGTGAACATGTGAGGTTTTGCCACCTAGAGTTGATATTATTAGTTATCTTGTTCCTATGTGGCATGTTGCTCAAACAAGTCCCATATTTGCTTAAAATATCTTGCGTCTCTCTTCTTTGGTATCTTGTTTGTTCGAGAGTTTCTTGTTGCCTTGCTTTACGATTTTATTTGAAGCCTTCAAGAATCTCTATCTAAGCATGATTGTTATTCCTATCTTTTGTCACATGCTTATGTTTTGTGAATATGATTGTGAACAATTCTACCACCGAGAAATATCTCCATACATCTCTTGTCTTTGACAAGTTATAATAATATGTGGTAAATTTATTGATCATATTTACTTTGGCCTTTGCTCTAATATTGCCTTGTTTCTTGCCAAGGATTTTGTTTGGTTCAAACTCCTTTGTGTCTTCCTTGCTCTACTCAAAATTTGTTTTATGCTTTCTTGAGTTAGGAAAAGCAATGATCCCATACTTGTGCACTTATGGTCAAAGTCATACTTCTTTGGGTTGCACTATTCTTGGGGAAGCTATCCTACATTGAGTAGATCACCGTTCTTTAAATTGGTATTGCATCTAATTGATTTTATTTAAACATGACTAGTGTTTGAATAATATATATGGAGAGTAATGATTCCATTGTGTGCATTTTGTATTCAAATGCAAGATCATAAATAATGCACTATTATTGGAAGAACTATCCTATATGCGTTTGAACACTTGTTGTCTTTAAATTTGTTTGTTTTCCCAATGACTTGTCTCTTTGGAAGACAAACACTTTTCGTCTTGGTACTTTGTGTGCTATCATGAAAAGTGTAGAGGGTTTGTTTATTCTTTGATGTTTTTTTTTTTGGTATCTTCTCTATTTGGTTTCCTCAATCATGTGTTGATTTGGGTCTTGATATATTTTGGACAATTCTCTTTATTTTCACTCTTGTAAGTGGCTTCTTGGTTTGATTAGTTCTTTGTCCAATTTGTATCTTGTTTTGGTTCTTGAAAGTTTTGTGCATGCATATTTACTATATATCTTTTGGCATGCTTACTTTCGTTGATCCAATATATAGGATAAACTCCATCAAATCCTAAATGGCTAAGATGTGCATGAAATTCAAATTCATATTAATATGCACATATTTACTTGGAGCTTGTCCTATGTATTGTAGTTGTTCTAACTACCTTGGACCCAATGAGTTTGGGTACCAGTTTGTACTTGAATTTTGTTTTTAGGTACAATGGAGATACTTTGGTTGCTTGCTCCATTCATAAGGAAGGTGTTCTCACCATGGTTTTATAGGAGTCAAGCTTCGATGATTATCAATCTCGCATCCTCTTCATCACCAATGTCATCTCGGTAACAAGTATCTATCTCATGCATTCATTTCTAGCTTTCAACCTTGTGTAGGGTGCATCTTGGCATGAATTCCATTTGTTGCATTTCATTTGGTTCTTGCAAATGTCTTATCAAAAACATCTTTATTGCAAATATGAGTAAGCCGGGATGATTACATATCTAGGGGATATTTACAATCATTTTATGATTCACCAATCCCAAATATATTAATCTAGCAACTTCTACTCGAAGTCTCTCATATGCAATATTGATGAATTCTCAAAAACCATTTGAATATTTTGTGATATGCGTTACCTTTCTCGAAGCATTCCAACTATCACTTTTCCCTTGTGATATTTGTGATGCTTTGATGAGTTTTGTGTGTTCATCTATATCCCCTTAAGATTAAACTAAGCTTAGTGCTTTGCTTTCAAGCAAAAATCTTATTGGTATATTAATGAACCTCTCTTGGATATCATGTTCTTCACTTTTGTACCTATTTTGTGTGTGCATGTTTCTTTGTGGATATATATCTTTGTGATTGTTGTCCACTTAGAAACTTATACACACGATAATAGTTACATCTTTAATTGATATTCTATTTCTTTAGTGACCACATTTTATTGCTTTATATTCCTTGGTGGTTCCTAAAAGGCACAAGCTTTGTTTTTGTTTTGGTATTCCTTTCGCATCTTAATAAGCTTGTGGACCTATTTGTTTTATCATTTGATGGTTTGTGTGTATGGGAAAGACATGATATGCACTATGTGCCTCCTATATTGAAAGACTATGTTGATGATTCTATCATCCTATTAGTCTCCTAAAAATGTTTTTTCCTTGTCACACGCATCTATTTCGGTTGAGTAAGTCTCTATTTGTCACTTCTTGATCTTCTTTGCTCAACTTTTGTTTGTTTGCAAGTTGCTTTGCCTCATTTCCAATCTATTCGCTTGCTCTTGTTTGTGTTCAAAATCATCTAGAAGGGAGTGATGATTCCATGTTGTGCACACTATATAGTAATTCAAATCTAACATTGTGCATGTACCTTGGGGAGTTCCCTATTGATTTTCTAGAACACTTGGTTGATCTTATCAAAATATTGATTTTGGTCATTCGGTTTTTCGGATCCTTTGGTTGGTTGCTTCTTTGTGAAAGTATCCTTCAATTTGATTTTTCTTGTAAATCTTTGGATCCTCAATATAGTTTGATCTCCCTCCATCTATTCATAGATGGAGATATGCACTTGTTTTCACTCATATCATGAGGAATGCATACACTATGGGGGAGCTCTTACTATATTGGCCTTCTAACCTTTTTGCCCATTTCGGTAATGGATGCCAATGGGGGAGAAGTTTAGAGGGTTTAAGGGAATTTGGTTTATGCTTTAGTTTCGTTCTTAAGCATTTGCCTTTCCATGCTATTGCATCCTTGCTCTTGTTTAGCATGTTTGCTTCATTCATCATATAAACCCTCGTAAAAAGGGATTGTCATCAATTACCAAAATGGGGGAGATTGAAAGCGCATGGTTCCTCCATATGTGGTTTTGGTAATTAATGACAATCCTTATGGACTAATGTTTGCATTGAGTTATCTTTGTAGATCTTGTCCATAGGAAATAATGGAGTTCATGTGTTGAACTCTATTAGCTTCCTTGATGGCCATTGTTACATTCAAGGAGTTATATGAAGAATGGTCATGGTTTGAGTTGAGCTTATTGCTAGTATGTCTTGAAGAAAAGGATTAGGTGATCTTTCATTATCATCTTCAAGACATCATCTTTAGAAGTGAGAAGCAAAGATACAAGGTTGATCAAGCAAGCGATCAACACTCAAAGCTACAAGTTGTACCAAGTGGGATTGTGTATCTCATGGTATGGTATATGTCGTCGTCAAGCGGTGTTTGTCATCTAGCTTGACGTGGAAGCTCAAGTGAAGCATCTAGAAGATATCCTATGCTTGATGCTTGCCACCCTTTTGGAGATTGTGGCCTTGTGAAGATTTGCCGAAGGGTCTCTCCCATAATGGTGTATGGGGGAGCTAGTCTCTCCCATAATGGTGTTTGGGGGAGCAACTTGCAAGTCTTCATCAAGCGGAGTTTGTGCTAGCAAGCGCAATCAAGAAAGAAGATCCAACTTGAGAGAGTCAAGATCGTCATCATCTAGCTCAAGTGGAATGCTCAAGGCAAAGGTATAATCTTGATAGGTTTTCTATTTTACCGGTCTCGTGTCCTTGGGAGACCGGGTTATAGGATAGATAGTCGTACTATCAAGAGGGGCTCTCAAGTGAGTAACTCGATCGAATCATTATGGAGAGCTCAAACCTTTGCATACTTTGCATATCATCTTTCTTGGTTCTTATTTGGCTTTTGTCTCCTTTGGGTTTTAGTGCTTGTCGTGATCTTCATGACAAGCCTTGGTTTCTCGAAAACGGATTTCGTAAGAAAAACTTGTTGCGTTTTCGGTGGTGAAAATATTCCGTTCGTCTTTGAGAATGTTCCCACACCTTCCATGTGTGGTAACTTCTCCATACTTTGAGGTATCAATATTTTCACTTTTGTTTGGATACTCCTTGCTGTTATCTTTCCATTGCAATTGGATTTACCTCGTTCGGAGTTCATTTGCAAAAGTTATGGGGTTTCTAGTTCAGCCTCTCTGTTCTGGACTCAACCGGATTATTCTAGCCGGATTATTCCGGGCAACCGGATATTCCGGTTAGGGTAGTTTTGGTCCATATTCGGGACAGAGAGGAGCCGGATTATTTGGAACCGGATTATTCGGAGGAACCGGATATTCCGGTTGTGGAGTTTGTTGCGAAAAATGGCTAAGGACTCGAAGCTTGGAGCTACTGGAGTCAACCGGATTATTTGGTCCGGATTATTCATCCTGGACCGGATATTCCGGTTGCTGCGAAAAATGGCTAAGGACTGGAAGCTTGAACCTTCTGGAGTGAACCGGATTATTTGAACCGGATTATTCGGGGCATACCGGATATTCCGGTTTGGACGGATTTTAGACCAGTTTTCGCACTGGAGTGAACCGGATTATTGGTACCGGATTATTCCAATGGGACCGGATATTCCGGTTAAAGTCAACAGGTTTCGAGCAGATCTTGAGACCGGATATTCCGGTCCAAACTTGGACCGGATATTCCGGTCCCAAATTCCTGCACAAACGGCTAGTTTTTGTGGGGACCTATTTAAGGGGGCTTTCTTCCCCATTGGTCCCCAAGTCTTCCAAGCACGTTTTTCCCTCTCTCTCCTCCATTGTTGACCTTGGAAAGCTTGCCCCTCTCTCAATTCCTCCCATGATTCTTGCATATCTTTGAGGGAAAAGAGAGAGGAGATCTAGATCTACATTTCCACCAATCCATCTTCCTTCTTAGTGAGGGAAACCTAGTAGATCTTGATCTTGGAGTTCTTGGTGTTTCTCCTCCTTTGTTCTTCCTCTCTTATTCCCCCATAAGCATTTGTTGCTTTGTTGGAATTTGAGAGTGAAGGATTTGAGCACTTGTGCTCTTGCCATTTGCATCGGTTGCATCGGTTTGCTCTCCCCACGAGGATTCGTGGAAGTGAAAGTTTGTGAGCTTGTTACTCTTGGGTCTTGGACCCTAGACGACTTGTGGTGTTCTTGGGAGCCTCCAATTGAGTTGTGGATGTGTGCCCCAAGATTGTGGTGACACCGAGAGCCTCCAATTGAGTTGTGGATGCGTGCCTCGGGTTTGAAGGTTGCCAATAGTGGAAGGTGAACTAGGCCTTTGTGGCGGGGTTCATCGGAGAATAGGGTGAGGCCTTTGTGGCGTTGAGTAGGCCTTCGTGGCGAGCTCACACCCCTCCAACGAGACGTACTCCCCTTTGTGGGAGGAACTCGGGAATACATCATCGTCTCCGTGTGCCTCGGTTATTTCTATACCCGAGCTTTTTTACTTATGCAATTTACATTGTGATAGCCTTCGAGCTTGAAGTTATACATCTTGCTATCACTTTGTTACTTGTCTTGCTTAGCATAAGTTGTTGGTGCATCTAGTTGTCCTTAGAATATTTAGGTTGTATGCTTGTTAATTTAAACACCTAGTTTATTTCCGCATTTAGCAAGCCTTAACTGGAAAAGTTTTAATCGCCTATTCACCCCCCCCTCTAGGCGACGTCGTTGTCCGTTCAGCCGGCCGTCGGGCTTCCTGCGCCGCATCCGCTGTGGAGGCGGACTGCACGGCCGAGGATGCGACGGAACGCGACGGATCCCCGCGCAACCGCCGTGGAGCTGCGCGTGGAACCTCCTTCCGGTGCGGTCCTGCTGCGGCGAGGCCGCCGGCGCCATCCTTGGTGGTGCCCATGCGTGGGTGGCCTTCACGTCGGGCTCCGACGAGCATCGGACCAGCGTGCCCACTACGGCGGTGGTCTCCGGTGGTCAACGCTGTGGAGGTGTGGTGGTGGCGAGGGGGCTACCGATGGCGTCCCCCCGTGGGTCGCCTTCGATGTCTTCCGTCGCGCCGATGCTCGTGCTTGGCGGATTTCTATGGTGGTCGATCTGGCGCCTTCGACGTGGATGGGGTGCGACGGTTTCCGGGTGAAAACCTCGTCTCCGACCTTGCTCGGAGCCGGTGATGGCGACATCTTGAGTGCCGTCCCCTTCCTGAAGGCATCATCGAGGAAACCGTGCGGTTCTTCCCGTCAACCCTGGGGGAAACCCTAGATCCTCGATCGGATGATGGCGGCGCTTCTACGTCGTTACCTCCTTGGGGGCATCATTCTTGGAGGAAGGAGTGCGCCGGTCGAAGGGATCAGAGGATGAGTATGGTGGTGGATGCCGGTTCTTTGATGGTCTACGCGGCAACGGCAATGTCGACAAGCTACCTTACTTTGGCCCGCTCCGGGGGAAACCCTAAATCTGGGATTCCCGGATTGGATGATGGTGACGCCACCGGTGTCACTATCCCTCTTGAGGGCATCATTTTGGAGTTGTGCCGGAGGGTCCTAGAGAGGAAGCGGAGTTTCTTCTACCGCATTCACGACGGCGGTTCTTGACAGCTTGGTGCTGTGGGGTCTCGGTGTTGTTTGCGGGACGGCGGACTCGCGCAGGGAGGTGGTGTTGTCTGGTGCCATGGTGGTATCGACGGCAGGTCTGACATGGTGGATGCTTTGATCGCTGTCCTGAAGACGGGTGAGCGGAAGACGGCGGCAGCTACTTTCCGAGCGTGTATATCGGTATGCGCTGCGGAGTGCTGGACCGATTATGCCCCTTGTCCTCTATCGGGCGGCATGGTGAGGCTTTCGGCTTTTGGATGAGGCGCGTTGGTGGGTTCTCAGAGTATCGGCTCTGCGATGTCCATCCCCTTCATCATTACTGGTAGTGAGCTATGTTTGGTGGATTCAGGTCTAGCTGTTTGTTGTATCCACTTGTAAGACATGATGTTTTATGTTCTATCTTTTAATAAAAACCGGCTGTGTGCATCATTTTGATGCAGAGGCTGGGGGCAGACCTCCATTTCTAAAAAAAAATGAAGTTTCAAAATATACCATTTTGATGCCATATTTGTTGCCACTTTTGCTATAAAATTGGTCAAAGATTTTTTTGACTAGGTGTAAATCTAGATATACATTTATTTATGGACGAAGGGAGTAAACACATGGAGTTAGACAGGGTCATACACACCAGCGGATACTACACCAAGCTAGATGAGGCGCGACATGTGTGCCAAATCGCCGACGCCAGAGAAGAGGAGCACGTCGTGCTCTGCCGAAAGATGGCATGCGCTTGCACCGTTGCCTGCAGGCTATCGTGGACATGTTCAGGGCGGATCATACGAGGAAATGTGTCATGGGCAAGTTTCTTGGACCTTTACCACGCGCTGCGGGCAGAGGAAGGTGTCACGGCCGGACAGGGCCAATGCCAACGTGGTGCTATGTAGCTTGGGATATTATCTAGAGTATCAACCGTGGGTTACTAAGAGCATCTCCACGCGCACCCCCAAACGCCCCCCAAGGTCCAATGGGTGTCCGGATAAAAAAAAACCGCAGCAGCGGCACTTCCAAACGTGTCCACTCGCCAATTTTTCGTTCGGAACCCCCATCCCACACGCCAAATTTGGGTGCCTTCCTGGGGTGTCGGACATTAACCGGTCACCCCACCCGACAGGCAGCCCCCTCCCATCAGTGAGACAAATCGCCGTCAAGACAATCTACTTTGGCGCGCAGAACACCGAACGGCCATTCTTCCCTCCATTCCCCCCCCCCCCCCCCACTCCCACCGCCGCCGCCACTGCCTCCTCGCATTCCCGCACCATGCCGCCAAAAGGTCCAAAGAAACTTGGCCTCTCCCGCATGCGACGGCGTCGACTTTGGCGCCGAAGAGGCTGCAGATGAAGTCGAAGTTGACAGATACGGTTGTGGAGCTGTCGGCGAAGTAGCATCGTACCGTCGCTTCTACCCTTCGTCAACAGCGCCGTGTACGGCGAGAAACAGGCGCTGTTGGAGACAAATCAGACCGCCACGTGTTGGTGGCGTTGAGCCAAACTGCCACACCTGCCGCTCCCAGTGTAGCTTGTCGCCATCTTCCCCGCGCTACTACGCCGAGCCTAGCCAGGTACAGACCTCGCAAAAATCCCGCTTCTCCATCTCGTTAGACGACCCGGTTCAGTCCACCGGCATCGATCTGAACAAGGAAGCCCTCTTCGAGTCCTCGCCGACGCTGCGCTGGACACGGTTCACAAGTGGTGAGCAGATGACATCCCGAGGCGACCTCTTCGCCGAAGAAGGTACCAACATGATGAACCAAACAACCGAGCGGGCGGAGGTATTTGATTGGTGTCGTGCATTCATTATTATCGATCTGCCGATTGGCCAGGTGAATTGTGTATTGACTGCCGATCTTCCGATGAAGGGGTCCTTGCAGGAACTTATCCGCATCTCCACCACCAACTTTGGGCACGCCGATGCCGACACCGATCGATTTGCACAAGCTCACGACGATCAATTTGGGCACGCCGACGCTGAAGCCGGCCAAGGTGATGAAGTAGACATGCACGATATGGTCACCGGCGGGATCGTCAAGATGCCGAGTACCCGAGGCAAGACATGGTCAGATGTGGAGGACCTAATGTTGGCTAATACATGAATGTTCGTGGTGTTGGACGCCGACAAAGGCGCACAACAAACACGTGATGCGTATTGAAAGCGCATTAAAGCTGACTTCGACGAAAAGAAGCCATACTATAAGTACGGCTACCTACCGCAATGCCAAAGGATGTGAGAACCGGTGGGCAATTCTAAAAGGGTTGTGCAAAAAATTTCGTGGTTGCCGTGATCATGTGTGGAGGAAGAACGAGAGTGGCAAGACCGACGACCTCAAAGTAAAATCCTTTCAAATTGTTGCCGAGCTCCTTTTTATACGTTTTTTTGGCTTATTATGACCTCGGGCTTTCTGTAGTTCAAGGACACCCACAAGATGTACGTAGCGATGAACATGGATAACAAGAAGTTGGCGTCTCACGGCGGCTGGAAAAGTGGAGGGTAGCGCCGACGTGGATGAAACCAAGATGCCGGGCAAGAGTGCCGAACGGACGATTGGGAACAAGAAGGCAAAGGCTGGAAAGCATGCGGCGTCGGCAAGCGGCGTGCAAGAGGCGATGGCCATGTACGTGCAACAGGTGGCCGCATTGACGGCGAAAAAACTGAAGATGCACGACGATATCAAAGAGAGGTGGAACACTTTTTTTGTCATGGCTGAGGTGAAAGCCAATGCACAAGAGAAGGATGAAGAGCGCTCGATCATGGCAACCAACACGGCTGACATGAGCCCTCATGAAGCGGCCTACTTTAGGGAGGAAAGACGACGCATCACGGCGGCAAGAGCGGCGAGGGTGGCGGCCGAGGCGGATGCCCTATCTGCCGAGGCCGATGCGGTGGCTACAACAGCTGCCGATGCCGCTGCCACCGAGGAGGTAGCTATAGCGGATGCCGAGACCCAAGAAGATTGAACTCCCATGCACCGAGAGTGGTGCCCTTTTGAACGGCCGTGTGTTGGTCGAGACTATCATTCGATCGCCGGACTTGTGTTGGCCGATCGCCGTTATTTTCGGTAAAACTAAAATTCTCAACGGTTTGATCGGGTCGCCCATTGGATGGTGGTCGACTAGAGGGTGTCTATGTGGAGCACGCCCATCAAAATTGCGGACACAGGTCCGACGCCCCCAAAAGGGGTCCAATTGGGGATGCCGGACACAAATTTGATGGGTACCGGTGGAGATGCTCTAATATTTCATAATTAGTAGCAACTTGCAAGCTCGTGTGTTCTAAATATTCGTGTTGATTACTAAGAAACCTGGTCGATCCTGCTCCTCTCATGAAAATTCGAGCTCCCTTCATCGTTGTCGTGGGGGGCGTATGGTGCTCGATCTACTCGATTGACTGGGATGCTGCTGTTGGTACACATGATACTACGACGTCTGGCGGTGTATCGAGCAAGGCCACCACCTTCTTCGATTGACCTGACGGTTTCCTCTTTGAGGACGCGGCACCACGGCATCAGGTACTGCAATTCGTTCCTTCTGCTGCTCTATCGATACAAGATGCCATGTTCTACACGAGTTCAAAACTACCATCACAGACTGCTGGCTGTATACGTTGAACTGATTTGATGTATAAGAGTAGCTAAAAACTTTGGTCATCAAACCAGCAAAAGATCTTGAAAGATTGTACTAATTATCCCAGTAATTCTAAAATAAGGGCTATGTTTCTCTAGACTTAACAAACTGATTTGAAAGAAATATGTGTTAACGCTTCTCTACAATTGGTATGAAAGTTTTAAATCTTTATATTGATTTTTGTAACAGACTCAAAGCGTATTTGGCCAATTGTGTAGACGTGCGTTGCACGTGCATGCCTACTAGTATTATAAGGGTCCGGCTCGGCGACGCAAGACTCAGGAGAGAAGTGTCGCGTGCCTGTACTAATGGATGGATGGTTGTTGCTGTCGTTCTACGCGCCCGCCGTACTAGGGGCATGTACAGTGCTGGGGAAAGCAGCCCTCCCTTGTGCCTTCCACGTCAGCAAGAGAAGGCAGGATAAAAATAGTGTACAACGTATTATTGCTAGTGCCAACTCTATCGCTTTAATGGGTACAAGAAAAATAGGGATGGAGACTAAATAGTATCCGTGTAGCCTATTATGTGTTACGTGATCCTACCAGCATATATAGGTTTATGTTTAGTACGACATACAAATTGATTTTACCTGCAACAAGTTGAATATGTTAATGAAAAACTTCTATATGCTTGAAAAACATCAAATAAAATATAAAATAAAAACGTGATCCGTATGGTTAATTTTTATATAAATTAAATACATAAGAATTGTGTAGTAAAACTGACTCAAAAGTAATGGAAAACAAATTATTTATTGCCAAAGCTATCCCAAATATTCTCTACTAAATCCGACTTGAGTTGAACATGTGTCGCCCGGTCACGGATGGTGGCACTTCTCCGCAGGACATCTTGGAAGACAGGGTGAGCACCTTGTACGACTTCAGGTGGTAGAACCGATGACATCTCTGGATTCCGGTTCATGTCTAAGGGAATTTTGAATGGTTTCCGTTCATCCTCAACTATCATGTTATGAAGTATGATACATGCTTGCATTATTGCTCCAACGGCTGCACGTTTCCAAAATTTTGCTGGACGATTTACAATACTAAAACGAGATTGCAGTGCTGCAAATGCCCGCTCGACATCCTTCCTCGCCCCTTCTTGACACTTTGCAAACAATCTATCCTTATCATTCTGAGGAAGCGGTATTGACTTCACAAACGTAGCCCATTCTGGATATATCCCATCAGCAAGGTAATAACCTGTATCATATTGCCTCCCATTGACAGTATATTGAACTCTATGATCCTCTCCTTTCAAACTATTGATGAATAACGATGACCGGTTCAAAACATTGATGTCATTGTTTGATCCAGCAACTCCAAAATAAGCATGCCATATCCGTAAGTCATGTGAAGCAACAGCTTCAAGTATCATGGTAGGAACTCCATGATCACCACGTGTGAATTGGCCCCTCCATTGCATTGGACAATTTTTCCACTCCCAATGCATACAGTCAATACTTCCTAACATGCCAGGGAAGCCACGAGAATGGTTAATTTGCATAAGGCGAGTAAGTTCTTCAGGCCTAGGTGGGCGCAAAAACTCTCCGCCGAACACCTCAATGATGCCTTGAGCAAATGCACTCAAACAATCCAATGATGTGCTCGCTCCGAGCATTAGCACCTCATCAAGCTGGTCAGCTGTTGTTCCATAGGCAAGCATACGCATCGCCGCTGTACACTTTTGGAGAGGCGAGAGACCCTCACGATTAATGGCATCTACCCTATTAGTAAACTAGGGAGACCAATTGCTAAGGGCATCTACAATTCGGCAGAAGAGTTGTTTGCTCATGCGAAACCTTCTACGGAACATCTCAGGCGTGTAGAGAGGCTTCTCGCAAAAGTAATTAGCTACAAGCTTTTGGTGTGCTTCTGCATGATCTCTAGGTATGTGTCTTCTTGGTCCACTTCGACGGCGAGAAGACTCTGCACTTTGTTCCTCGAGCTGGGCCGTCAACTTCTGTGCAATCTTCCGACCAATTGTATCTAGGAAATCTTGCTCTGCCAGGAAATCTTCAATTGTGTAAACAATAGATGGATCTACATCATCAGTCGCATCATAATCATCAGAGGAACTATCGCCAGATTGAGACATTGTCTAAGGTGTAAACGAAAATTTTCCCAATTGACGTGTAAGATTTTTTCAGGGCTGGGTTTCACATATATAGCATAGTCCACGTGAAAAAGAGGAATCCATATAGTATACGAATTGGACTTGAAGTCCTTTACTTTGGCGATACACATTAGTGCTCCACCTAGGCACCTACCGAGACAAATACAACTCCTGATCACAGTTAGGATCGAATTGGACATAAGACTTCCTTGAGAGACACACACGCATCCCAATTCGAAATAAAAAATTAAGTACATATACGATGAAAGGAAACACAAATTGGATTCGAAACACATGTAGGATGTAGATTTGCATATTGACCAATATATCAAGACTTCAAAAATTTAGAGAAGTACTCCCGCATAAAGCTGACACCTAGTCTAAGACCAACATAAATATGAATTATTCCTATGCCCTCAATTTAAATGTCCAGGTACATGGAAATACAAATACGGATTTATCATGCATAAATAAATTCTAACCCCTGGAGGCACATGGTATGTAGACAGCAACAACTATTGGACCCAGTTTCAAGAGGCCTTGAAATCGACAGCCGGCACTACAAAAAAAATTATGTAAATCATTAGCTACTAGTTACATGACATGGAACCTTGTAGCCTAATTTGTATGATGCATACCTTTCAACTTTGCTGGGGTTTCCCCCACAATGTTTCCCGTATTAATGAAATTGCCTTCAAATGCTCAGCTTTCATATCCGCAGGCATCCCACTAGTGTCATGTGTGAGGAGCTTAGTATATTGCTCCAGCATTTTTGCCTTTGTCTTGGCCTCCTTGTTCTCCTTTGCTGCTTCCAGGGCGAGCCGTGATGCCTCCACTTTATCCTGTGAAATACGCTTTTGCACTTCTAGCACAGCAACACGATTTTTGTTAGCTTCTTCCTGAGCTTCAATATACTTGTTGAGCTCTTCCATATCCTTTGACACAAGCTTATTTTTTACTTTGCCATCTCTTTCAGCCTTGGCCTTTTTTACCCCCATAGGTGGACGTGGAATATCATCAATTCCTATAGCAGACGACTTAACCCCCACATCCCCTAGATCAGCCACATCCCGCTTCTTTGATCCATGCATTTCTGCATTGTAAGCATGCCACTTTGGAAATTTTTTGCATGCCTTCCAAGTATCCATATGAAGAAATGGCCCATGGTCCTTCTCATACTTTATTTTGACTTTATCCATCAAATCACCATCATTCTGTCCGCTAGAATATACTTGACTTATCTCTATATGAACAGCATGGAAATCATTTACGATTTTGTTTACTCGATGAAAACGGCTCATGAGTTGCTTCATTTGTCTTTTACGGTTATCGTCGGGGGTGTTACTGTTGTACTCAGCAGTCACGGCATCCCAATACTGGTCATTCTTTTTGTAGTTTCCGCTGATAGCATCATTTGAGTTATTCAGCCAAGCACTCATCTACATTGCATAATTTAACCTTTGTTAAGCATTGACATATGCACATAGCTGGCCATATGGATTAAGTAATGTGAGAATTATACAAACTTACCAATCTGTTATCCTCCTGTGTTGTCCATGGCATTCGCTTCTTATTGCTACATTCTCCATCATCACCATTTTCAAGATTAATAGTCCTAGAATGTGTACGTTTATTCGATGCTCTCTTTTGGCTCCTTTTGGCAGTGGATAGCTGTGGTGCAGGTAATGGTGTGTTCTGTGAAGAACTACCAATGATTTGGTAATTCTTTGGCAAGTCTGGATGGTTAGGAATTTGATGTGGATAAGGAAAACTTGCTGGATTTTGTAAAAGATTCACATAACCTCCAGGTAGGTGAACATCATTTACCCTACAGAAGAATATACATTGATTTGTTAAAATAACACATGACAGAGCTATGGGGAATATATTATATAATAGTGAAGTGATAAACAATTTAGTACCCTTTGATATCATGGAAAAGTACTCTACTTTATAGCTTCCCAGAACATAGGAATTTACATACAACGGCCGGAGAAAAACCATGAAAATGGTCTACACAGGATGCTTTAGTTAAATGTACTCGATGACTGAACATGAATTTTTTTTAAGGTTCCTTTCAAGTCAGGTTCATGTATTAGCAACTGTAGAGTAGGTTGTTTTATTTTGCAAGATCAACAATTAGAAACTGTAGATAAACTAAAGGTCTGAACCAAATGTGAAACTATGCTGAATCTACCTTGTAGAGAAACAGATAAAATTCGGATCTTCCAATCAGTTGGCTTATACTCTCTACTAAAACATATGTAATTTTATCTAATCCTATTGTCGAAGAGACCATCTTATCTACAATCTCCCATTTACTCTGATTAAGGATGCATTAATCTTAGAAAAGAGAGGCTGCAGATTGCATCGTACTTCTTCAGTCAACAGTAAATTAGGATGACCATGCACCACCAAATCAACATGATAATCAAGATAAAAAAAATGGAGACGTACACATGACGCACAGGGGAAAGAGCAAAGCTTACCAATCTGTTGTAGAAGAAAGATTGGGGCTACTAGCTGCAGCCCCGTCCGGCCAAAGATGTGAGGCACTAATCTCAGATCTGGCATAGTCCGACGGCAGGGGCGCATACACGGGAATTGGGGATTGAGAAGAATGCCCCCCGCCACTAGTGGAAACAACCCCTCTCGTCCAGGGGGCCGGGGGGCAGCTGTCCCGGTTGCAACCAAATCCGGGACAAATGCCCTGCATTGGTCCCGGTTCGTGCACCCGGGGCAACAGGAATCGCCTGGGCGCATTGGTCCCGGTTCGTGGGGGGCATATCGGTCCCGGCTCGTGCCACGGACCGGGACCAATGCCTAGCCACAGGCCACGTGGCACGCGCATGACATGTTGTCCCGGTTCAGTCCACGAACCGGGACCAATGCCCCCTTCCCCTATATATACTGCCCCAGCCCCCCCTCCTTCCATCTTTTTTTTTGCTTGGAGGTGTGAGAGAGTGTGGTGTTGCTGTTTTTTTTTTACTATGCACACGAGGTGTTCGACGAAATTCCCGAGACGCACACAAGCTCACTGAAAATGGTTTCTTCGACCGAGGTTAACAAATTATCTTTTTCATCTGTAACTGATACATAAAAAAGTATTATTTGTCGATGTACTATGGTTATCTCTGTATTAATATGTATTTTGATAAACTTAATTATATGATGCAGATGGATGCACGGCAGCGATGGATGTACGGTGACCGACGCACCTCCGAGTATATGGCAGGCCTGAATGCATTTCTTGGTGTAGCTCAGGCGAACAAAGATAATGGCTTCATGTGTTGCCCATGTGTTGATTGTCGGAACGTCAGAGAACATTCTTCCGAAAGAATCCTTCACGGCCATCTACTTCGGAGAGGTTTAATGCCCAGCTATAATTGCTGGACCAAGCATGGAGAAAGAGGGGTTGTGATGGAAGACGATGAAGAAGAAGAAGAAGATCCTTTGTTCCCTGAATACGACGATACTGCAATGGAAGAGAATGCAGAAGAAGGAGGTGATCAAGAACAGGCATCAGAAGAGCCCGATGATGATCTTGGCCGAGTTATTGCTGATGCAAGGGAAGACTGTGAAAATAGATTGGAGAGGTTGAAACTGGACAACATGTTACAGGATCACAAAAAATTGTTATACCCAAATTGCGAAGATGGTAGCACAAAGCTCGGTACCACACTGGAGTTGCTGAAATGGAAGGCACAAAACGGTGTGACTGACAAGGCATTTGAGACTTTACTTCAACTAATGAAGCCAAAACTTCCAAAGGATAACGAATTGCCTGAGAGTACGTACGAAGCAAAGAAAGCTCTCTGCCCTCTAGGATTAGATGTGCAGAAGATACATGCATGCATTAATGACTGCATTCTCTTCCGCGGTGAGAAGTACGAGAATTTGGATGAATGTCCGATATGCACTGCACTGCGGTATAAGATCAGAGCAGATGATCCTGGTGATGTTGACGGCGAGCCCCCCCGTAAGAGGGTTCCTGCTAAGGTGATGTGGTATGCTCCTATAATACCACGGCTGAAACGTCTGTTTAGAAACAAAGAGCATGCTAGGTTGTTGCGATGGCACAAAGAAGACCGTAAGAAAGATGGAAAGTTGAGGCACCCCGCCGATGGATCGCAGTGGAGAAAGATCGAGAGAGACTTTCCAGACTTTGCAGGAGAGGCGAGAAACTTATGGTTTGGTCTGAGTACAGATGGCTTTAATCCTTTTGGGGAGCAGACCTCCAGTCATAGCACTTGGCCTGTAACTCTATGTATGTACAAACTTCCTCCTTGGTTGTGCATGAAGCGCAAGTTCATTATGATGCCAGTTCTCATCCAAGGCCCGAGGCAACCTGGCAACGACATTGATGTGTATCTAAGGCCATTAGTGGAAGAACTCTTAGAACTGTGGGGCAAACCAGGTGTACGTGTGTGGGATGAGAACGAACAAAAGCCATTTGACCTACGGGCGTTGCTTTTCGTGACCATCAATGATTGGCCAGCTCTTAGTAACATTTCCGGTCATACAAACAAGGGATACAATGCATGCACACACTGTTTAGATAAGACTGACAGTGTTTTTTTGGATAAATGTAAAAAGGTTGTATACCTGGGGCATCGTAGATTTCTTCCGATCAAGCATCCCTTAAGGAAAAAAGGAGGGAAGCATTTCAGAGGTGAGGCAGATAACCGAAAGAAGCCTGAGCTCCGTAGTGGTAATGATATATTCGATATGGTCAAGGACCTAGAAGTAATCTTTGGTAAGGCTGCTGGCAGCCAACCAGTTCCGTACGGCCCTGATAAGCGGGCACCCATGTGGAAGAAGAAATCTATATTTTGGGAGCTACCCTATTGGAAAGTTTTAGATGTCCGGTCTTCGATCGACGTGATGCACGTGACAAAGAATCTATGTGTCAATCTGCTATGCTTCCTGGGCGTGTATGGGAAGTCAAAAGATACGCCTGAAGCACGGGAGGACCAGCAACGTATGAAAGACCCAAGCAACAAGCACACAGATATAGGGCGCCATTCCTTAAGCAGCTACGCTCTTACTAAAGCAGAGAAGGAAATATTCTTTGAAGTCCTTTACAGTATCAAGGTTCCGTCTGGCTTCTCGTCGAATATAAAGGGGATAATAAACATGGCAGAGAAAAAAATTCCAAAACCTGAAGTCTCATGACTGCCACGTGATTATGACGCAATTGCTTCCGATTGCATTGAGGGGGCTTCTACCGGAAAATGTTCGAGTACCCATTGTGAAGCTATGTGCATTCATGAACGCAATATCTCAGAAGGTAATCGATCCAGAAATTCTGACAAGATTACAGAGGGATGTGGTCCAGTGTCTTGTTAGTTTTGAGTTGGTGTTCCCACCATCCTTCTTCAACATTATGACTCATCTCCTTGTTCACCTATGTGAAGAGATTCATATTCTCGGTCCGGTCTTTCTACACAATATGTTCCCCTTTGAGAGGTTCATGGGAGTCTTGAAGAAATATGTTCATAACCGTGCTAGGCCAGAAGGAAGCATCTCGAAGGGCTATGGAACAGAGGAGGTCATTGGGTTCTGTGTTGACTTTATTCCTGACCTTAAGACAATTGGTGTTCCTGAATCGCGGCATGAGGGGAGACTGAGGGGAAAAGGAACGCTGGGAAAGAAAACAATGATACCTAGGGACGGGCATTCTTTGACCAAAGCACACTACACAGTTCTACAAAATTCTTTGTTCATGGCTACGTATGTCGAGGAACACAAGAATATTGTACGGTCTGCAAACCCGGGGAAGGATGACTCATGGATTAAACGCGAACACATGGAGACTTTCGGAAGTTGGTTGCAAACACGTCTTATAAATGACACCACTGTTGAAGATCAGCTATACATGTTGGCAGGGTCACCATCTTCGACTATTGGGAGTTTTCAAGGGTACGAGATAAATGGAAATACATTTTACACGAGCTCCCAAGATAAGAAGAGCACCAACCAAAACAGTGGTGTCCGCTTTGATACAACAAACGAGAATGGAAAAACTGACACATACTATGGTTACATAGAGGAGATATGGGAACTTGACTATGGACCTTCTTTTAAGGTCCCTTTGTTCAAGTGCAAATGGGTCAACCTGAATGGAGAAGGGGTAAAGGTAGACCCGCTTTATGGAATGACAACAGTGGATCTCAACTGTATTGGTTACAATGATGAACCATTCGTTCTAGCCAATGATGTGGCTCAGGTATTCTATGTGAAGGACATGTCTTCCAGACCGAAGAAAAGAAAAAATAAGGGAACAATTTCATCATACGATGAGCCGAAGCGTCACATAGTTCTCTCAGGGAAAATAAACATCGTGGGAATCGAGGACACGACAGACATGTCAGAAGATTATAATAAGTTTGTTGAAATTCCACCCTTCACAGTGAAATCTGACCCCACCATCCCGTTAAATAATGAAGATGCTCCATGGTTACGACCGAAGCGATCATAAGCAAGGGACACGAAGAAAAGCTGGCAAGCATTATTGTTCCACCATCCCACTTTTCTGTTTCTCTCTCCTCCGTATGTTGGTGATGTGTAATAATAAGCGTGGAATACATGATCATATAGTTCTGTTTGATTAGTATTTTGTATTGACCGGTAAATAGCTGACAACTATGACCCATGTCCGAATACATTTCGAAGTGATAGTACGGATAACATCCTGACAGATATTGCAGGATTATAACTACTTTTAAGATGTAGTATCTGTTGACACACGGTATAGAACAAGCGATATATTCCGCGCACATATTGCAGGCACACCATATTAATTTGAGGCATTGGAGGAGGAGAGATAGCTTTGCACAGGCTTGGCATCCACATGAAGACAGTGATTTCAGTTGAGATAGGTGAAGTTAATAGGAGGATTCTGAGGGGTTGGTGGGATCAGACACAAACTGGCACTTTAATTGAGATTGCCGACGTGAAGTCTCTCACTAATGAAAGAATTGCATAATCTTGAAAAAACCTTTGCCTTGATCGTCCAAGATGTCCCAGTAGTGGTGCTCAGCGCCTTGTCTGCATGTTTCGCAGGACATGCCCATTTTACAGTGTAGAAACATCTACAGAAAAGAGCAAACATCTGTAAACTAGGCAGAGGAGAAGTAGAATCAGGTAGAGAAACATTAGAGCCGATGAGAAGTACAAATAGCATATGCAGAGAAACAAGGTTTAAAAGATATTGCTAGGTGCTTCCGGCCAAAAGATTATCAAATCAAAGTTTTGAAATTCTCAAATCAAACCATAAGTTCACAAAGCATACGCAAACATGGACCGTTACCAACCTGAGCCGCAAGGAGCAGTAGAGCAGAGCAGAGCAGACTCTAGAGGATGGACAAGCAGCCAGGACTGACATCGACTCTAGAGGATGAACAAGCCACCCTACTTCTACTATGAAAATGAGGCCATAGCTCCAAAAAGTGTATGGGTGGAAATTTCCAGAAATTTGTATGACACAGAGCCGGAGTTTGTGGATTCTAAGCACTTCTGTGCAGCTGCTCAAGAAAGAGGCTACATCCATAACTTCCATAATTTATATTCAAATTATATACAAATGAAAAAATAATTAATAGTTTCAATAGTTAGAATAATTATTTAGTTAAACGAAAAATGGATTTAAATTAGTTTTGCAAATTCTAGCATTTTTCATGTTGGAATTTTTGTCAAATTTGGAAGTATATAAAAGTTGTTAATGTGCAAACTTAACACTTTTTAAATTTTGGCGCTAAAAAATTTTGGGCGCGCAGGGGTGCCACCGAAATTCGAAATTTGTTTTTGGTCCCGGGCCGTGGTACCAACCGGGACCAAAGGGGCTCTAGTCCCGGTTGGTGGCACGGGCCGGGACTAAAGGCCCAAGTGTATAAAAAGCGCGGCCCTCTCTCCAGGCCGAGCGGACACCCCAGGGGCGGGTACGAGTGGATATGGCTGGGCGAAGCCCTGCCGGCGGCGGGAACGAGTGGACAGATCCGCCGGCGTTCCGCCGGCGGGGATGGACTAGGGACACAGTAGATTAGGGGAACACAACTTATAATAAAATAAGGCCAGGGGCCTTGCTTACATAGGGGCGGCGCGGCCACAGGCGGCCGGCCGTACTTGCATAAGGGGCGGCGGCGCGGCCACAGGCGGCCGGCCGTTTCTTGGGGGGGGGGTAGCTAGGGGCGTTGTCTATATAGAATAGGGGGGCGGCGGCGCGGCCACAGGCGGCCGGCGCCGATCTAGTCGTCCTCGTCGTCGGAGAGGCTTACATAGGCGGGTGGCTGCCACAGGTGGGCAGGCGGCTGGGCCGGGCTCGCCGGGGGTGGAGGCATCGGGGGCATCGGGGGCGCGTACGGCGGCGGCGGGGGCAGCACCTCCTGCGGCAGCGGCGGCGGCGGGGGCAGCTCCTCCTCCTGCTCCGGCGACCCCGGCGCCCAAACGCCGCCGGTCCAGGCCCAGGTCATGCCATACTCCAGGCCTGGTGGGAGCGGCTGCGGCTCCGGCATGTCCTCGGACGCCTCCAGCTCGGCGTTCATCGCCTGCCACCAGGGGATGGCAGGCTCGTTAGGGGGTGGCGGCGGCGGCGGCATGGCGGCCGCGTCGGCGGCGGCGGCGGCCACGACACGCTTCCACCGCAGGATCTCGTCGTCGATGAGGGAGCGGCGGGAGCGCTCGCAGGCCTCCTCCATGGCGGCCCGGAGCTCGGGGTCCTCCTCCCCGGAGAAGTCCTCTGGCTCGTCCACGAGGAGCCATAGCTCCCTCTCCCGGCCGGGCGCTGGCGGGGGGTAGTCGTCCACGTTGGCCTCGAGGGGGGCGGGGATGAAGGAGCGGCGGCGCTGCTCGTGCTCCTGCTCGAGCCAGGCGGCCCAGTAGGGGGAGCCGCGCGCGTACATCCGCTCCCTGCGGACGGGGGCCGGCAGGAGCTCGCGCCGGCGGTCGATCTCCTCGAGCAGCGCCGCGCCGGTCGGGGCCGGCGGCACTGGGATCCGCTGGGGGTTCAGGTGCCAGCCGTCCGGGAGGTGCACGTCGGAGTAGAACACCGGAGTGGCATTGTTCCAGTGCCACTCCGCCTCGTCCACCCGGACGTACCGGCGGAACCGCTTGCCCGGGGGCGCGGCGCGGGGCGGCGGGCGGGCCGCCGGAGGTGGCGCGGGGACGCGCGGCGCCCCGCCGAGGCGGACACCTCCAGGGCCGTAGCCGAAGGCCTCCGCCGGCGGGGGTGGGATGCGGCCGGCGCCGCTCGACGAGCCTCCGTCGTCGTTCCTTGGGCGCTTGCCGGAGTTCGAGAACCAGCGGGACATGGTGGCGGCTAGGGTTGCTTTGCCAGGGACGCGTCCGGGGTGGGTGGGTTGTACGGGCGGCAGGGGGCCTTTAAAAAGGACCCGGGGTGGGCTGGCATGCCAACCGGCGGCCTGAACGTGGCGGCGGTTGCAGGCGGCCATGAATGCGGGGAGCCGAGGCGTGGCGCGTGGGGAGTGGGGCGCGGGAAGCCGAGGCGGGGCGGGAAGACGAGGCGGACAGCGGCCCTTTGACCGTCCTTCGGTCTTAGTTTAAGGGACCAGGCGAACCAGCCACCAGGCCGCTGGCCAGTTGCCCCTGTTGACCAGGCGAACCAGCTTGTCCTATGTATTGTAGTTGTTCTAACTACCTTGGACCCAATGAGTTTGGGTACCAGTTTGTACTTGAATTTTGTTTTTAGGTACAATGGAGATACTTTGGTTGCTTGCTCCATTCATAAGGAAGGTGTTCTCACCATGGTTTTATAGGAGTCAAGCTTCGATGATTATCAATCTCGCATCCTCTTCATCACCAATGTCATCTCGGTAACAAGTATCTATCTCATGCATTCATTTCTAGCTTTCAACCTTGTGTAGGGTGCATCTTGGCATGAATTCCATTTGTTGCATTTCATTTGGTTCTTGCAAATGTCTTATCAAAAACATCTTTATTGCAAATATGAGTAAGCCGGGATGATTACATATCTAGGGGATATTTACAATCATTTTATGATTCACCAATCCCAAATATATTAATCTAGCAACTTCTACTCGAAGTCTCTCATATGCAATATTGATGAATTCTCAAAAACCATTTGAATATTTTGTGATATGCGTTACCTTTCTCGAAGCATTCCAACTATCACTTTTCCCTTGTGATATTTGTGATGCTTTGATGAGTTTTGTGTGTTCATCTATATCCCCTTAAGATTAAACTAAGCTTAGTGCTTTGCTTTCAAGCAAAAATCTTATTGGTATATTAATGAACCTCTCTTGGATATCATGTTCTTCACTTTTGTACCTATTTTGAATATCATCAATTCCTATAGCAGACGACTTAACCCCCACATCCCCTAGATCAGCCACATCCCGCTTCTTTGATCCATGCATTTCTGCATTGTAAGCATGCCACTTTGGAAATTTTTTGCATGCCTTCCAAGTATCCATATGAAGAAATGGCCCATGGTCCTTCTCATACTTTATTTTGACTTTATCCATCAAATCACCATCATTCTGTCCGCTAGAATATACTTGACTTATCTCTATATGAACAGCATGGAAATCATTTACGATTTTGTTTACTCGATGAAAACGGCTCATGAGTTGCTTCATTTGTCTTTTACGGTTATCGTCGGGGGTGTTACTGTTGTACTCAGCAGTCACGGCATCCCAATACTGGTCATTCTTTTTGTAGTTTCCGCTGATAGCATCATTTGAGTTATTCAGCCAAGCACTCATCTACATTGCATAATTTAACCTTTGTTAAGCATTGACATATGCACATAGCTGGCCATATGGATTAAGTAATGTGAGAATTATACAAACTTACCAATCTGTTATCCTCCTGTGTTGTCCATGGCATTCGCTTCTTATTGCTACATTCTCCATCATCACCATTTTCAAGATTAATAGTCCTAGAATGTGTACGTTTATTCGATGCTCTCTTTTGGCTCCTTTTGGCAGTGGATAGCTGTGGTGCAGGTAATGGTGTGTTCTGTGAAGAACTACCAATGATTTGGTAATTCTTTGGCAAGTCTGGATGGTTAGGAATTTGATGTGGATAAGGAAAACTTGCTGGATTTTGTAAAAGATTCACATAACCTCCAGGTAGGTGAACATCATTTACCCTACAGAAGAATATACATTGATTTGTTAAAATAACACATGACAGAGCTATGGGGAATATATTATATAATAGTGAAGTGATAAACAATTTAGTACCCTTTGATATCATGGAAAAGTACTCTACTTTATAGCTTCCCAGAACATAGGAATTTACATACAACGGCCGGAGAAAAACCATGAAAATGGTCTACACAGGATGCTTTAGTTAAATGTACTCGATGACTGAACATGAATTTTTTTTAAGGTTCCTTTCAAGTCAGGTTCATGTATTAGCAACTGTAGAGTAGGTTGTTTTATTTTGCAAGATCAACAATTAGAAACTGTAGATAAACTAAAGGTCTGAACCAAATGTGAAACTATGCTGAATCTACCTTGTAGAGAAACAGATAAAATTCGGATCTTCCAATCAGTTGGCTTATACTCTCTACTAAAACATATGTAATTTTATCTAATCCTATTGTCGAAGAGACCATCTTATCTACAATCTCCCATTTACTCTGATTAAGGATGCATTAATCTTAGAAAAGAGAGGCTGCAGATTGCATCGTACTTCTTCAGTCAACAGTAAATTAGGATGACCATGCACCACCAAATCAACATGATAATCAAGATAAAAAAAATGGAGACGTACACATGACGCACAGGGGAAAGAGCAAAGCTTACCAATCTGTTGTAGAAGAAAGATTGGGGCTACTAGCTGCAGCCCCGTCCGGCCAAAGATGTGAGGCACTAATCTCAGATCTGGCATAGTCCGACGGCAGGGGCGCATACACGGGAATTGGGGATTGAGAAGAATGCCCCCCGCCACTAGTGGAAACAACCCCTCTCGTCCAGGGGGCCGGGGGGCAGCTGTCCCGGTTGCAACCAAATCCGGGACAAATGCCCTGCATTGGTCCCGGTTCGTGCACCCGGGGCAACAGGAATCGCCTGGGCGCATTGGTCCCGGTTCGTGGGGGGCATATCGGTCCCGGCTCGTGCCACGGACCGGGACCAATGCCTAGCCACAGGCCACGTGGCACGCGCATGACATGTTGTCCCGGTTCAGTCCACGAACCGGGACCAATGCCCCCTTCCCCTATATATACTGCCCCAGCCCCCCCTCCTTCCATCTTTTTTTTTGCTTGGAGGTGTGAGAGAGTGTGGTGTTGCTGTTTTTTTTTTACTATGCACACGAGGTGTTCGACGAAATTCCCGAGACGCACACAAGCTCACTGAAAATGGTTTCTTCGACCGAGGTTAACAAATTATCTTTTTCATCTGTAACTGATACATAAAAAAGTATTATTTGTCGATGTACTATGGTTATCTCTGTATTAATATGTATTTTGATAAACTTAATTATATGATGCAGATGGATGCACGGCAGCGATGGATGTACGGTGACCGACGCACCTCCGAGTATATGGCAGGCCTGAATGCATTTCTTGGTGTAGCTCAGGCGAACAAAGATAATGGCTTCATGTGTTGCCCATGTGTTGATTGTCGGAACGTCAGAGAACATTCTTCCGAAAGAATCCTTCACGGCCATCTACTTCGGAGAGGTTTAATGCCCAGCTATAATTGCTGGACCAAGCATGGAGAAAGAGGGGTTGTGATGGAAGACGATGAAGAAGAAGAAGAAGATCCTTTGTTCCCTGAATACGACGATACTGCAATGGAAGAGAATGCAGAAGAAGGAGGTGATCAAGAACAGGCATCAGAAGAGCCCGATGATGATCTTGGCCGAGTTATTGCTGATGCAAGGGAAGACTGTGAAAATAGATTGGAGAGGTTGAAACTGGACAACATGTTACAGGATCACAAAAAATTGTTATACCCAAATTGCGAAGATGGTAGCACAAAGCTCGGTACCACACTGGAGTTGCTGAAATGGAAGGCACAAAACGGTGTGACTGACAAGGCATTTGAGACTTTACTTCAACTAATGAAGCCAAAACTTCCAAAGGATAACGAATTGCCTGAGAGTACGTACGAAGCAAAGAAAGCTCTCTGCCCTCTAGGATTAGATGTGCAGAAGATACATGCATGCATTAATGACTGCATTCTCTTCCGCGGTGAGAAGTACGAGAATTTGGATGAATGTCCGATATGCACTGCACTGCGGTATAAGATCAGAGCAGATGATCCTGGTGATGTTGACGGCGAGCCCCCCCGTAAGAGGGTTCCTGCTAAGGTGATGTGGTATGCTCCTATAATACCACGGCTGAAACGTCTGTTTAGAAACAAAGAGCATGCTAGGTTGTTGCGATGGCACAAAGAAGACCGTAAGAAAGATGGAAAGTTGAGGCACCCCGCCGATGGATCGCAGTGGAGAAAGATCGAGAGAGACTTTCCAGACTTTGCAGGAGAGGCGAGAAACTTATGGTTTGGTCTGAGTACAGATGGCTTTAATCCTTTTGGGGAGCAGACCTCCAGTCATAGCACTTGGCCTGTAACTCTATGTATGTACAAACTTCCTCCTTGGTTGTGCATGAAGCGCAAGTTCATTATGATGCCAGTTCTCATCCAAGGCCCGAGGCAACCTGGCAACGACATTGATGTGTATCTAAGGCCATTAGTGGAAGAACTCTTAGAACTGTGGGGCAAACCAGGTGTACGTGTGTGGGATGAGAACGAACAAAAGCCATTTGACCTACGGGCGTTGCTTTTCGTGACCATCAATGATTGGCCAGCTCTTAGTAACATTTCCGGTCATACAAACAAGGGATACAATGCATGCACACACTGTTTAGATAAGACTGACAGTGTTTTTTTGGATAAATGTAAAAAGGTTGTATACCTGGGGCATCGTAGATTTCTTCCGATCAAGCATCCCTTAAGGAAAAAAGGAGGGAAGCATTTCAGAGGTGAGGCAGATAACCGAAAGAAGCCTGAGCTCCGTAGTGGTAATGATATATTCGATATGGTCAAGGACCTAGAAGTAATCTTTGGTAAGGCTGCTGGCAGCCAACCAGTTCCGTACGGCCCTGATAAGCGGGCACCCATGTGGAAGAAGAAATCTATATTTTGGGAGCTACCCTATTGGAAAGTTTTAGATGTCCGGTCTTCGATCGACGTGATGCACGTGACAAAGAATCTATGTGTCAATCTGCTATGCTTCCTGGGCGTGTATGGGAAGTCAAAAGATACGCCTGAAGCACGGGAGGACCAGCAACGTATGAAAGACCCAAGCAACAAGCACACAGATATAGGGCGCCATTCCTTAAGCAGCTACGCTCTTACTAAAGCAGAGAAGGAAATATTCTTTGAAGTCCTTTACAGTATCAAGGTTCCGTCTGGCTTCTCGTCGAATATAAAGGGGATAATAAACATGGCAGAGAAAAAAATTCCAAAACCTGAAGTCTCATGACTGCCACGTGATTATGACGCAATTGCTTCCGATTGCATTGAGGGGGCTTCTACCGGAAAATGTTCGAGTACCCATTGTGAAGCTATGTGCATTCATGAACGCAATATCTCAGAAGGTAATCGATCCAGAAATTCTGACAAGATTACAGAGGGATGTGGTCCAGTGTCTTGTTAGTTTTGAGTTGGTGTTCCCACCATCCTTCTTCAACATTATGACTCATCTCCTTGTTCACCTATGTGAAGAGATTCATATTCTCGGTCCGGTCTTTCTACACAATATGTTCCCCTTTGAGAGGTTCATGGGAGTCTTGAAGAAATATGTTCATAACCGTGCTAGGCCAGAAGGAAGCATCTCGAAGGGCTATGGAACAGAGGAGGTCATTGGGTTCTGTGTTGACTTTATTCCTGACCTTAAGACAATTGGTGTTCCTGAATCGCGGCATGAGGGGAGACTGAGGGGAAAAGGAACGCTGGGAAAGAAAACAATGATACCTAGGGACGGGCATTCTTTGACCAAAGCACACTACACAGTTCTACAAAATTCTTTGTTCATGGCTACGTATGTCGAGGAACACAAGAATATTGTACGGTCTGCAAACCCGGGGAAGGATGACTCATGGATTAAACGCGAACACATGGAGACTTTCGGAAGTTGGTTGCAAACACGTCTTATAAATGACACCACTGTTGAAGATCAGCTATACATGTTGGCAGGGTCACCATCTTCGACTATTGGGAGTTTTCAAGGGTACGAGATAAATGGAAATACATTTTACACGAGCTCCCAAGATAAGAAGAGCACCAACCAAAACAGTGGTGTCCGCTTTGATACAACAAACGAGAATGGAAAAACTGACACATACTATGGTTACATAGAGGAGATATGGGAACTTGACTATGGACCTTCTTTTAAGGTCCCTTTGTTCAAGTGCAAATGGGTCAACCTGAATGGAGAAGGGGTAAAGGTAGACCCGCTTTATGGAATGACAACAGTGGATCTCAACTGTATTGGTTACAATGATGAACCATTCGTTCTAGCCAATGATGTGGCTCAGGTATTCTATGTGAAGGACATGTCTTCCAGACCGAAGAAAAGAAAAAATAAGGGAACAATTTCATCATACGATGAGCCGAAGCGTCACATAGTTCTCTCAGGGAAAATAAACATCGTGGGAATCGAGGACACGACAGACATGTCAGAAGATTATAATAAGTTTGTTGAAATTCCACCCTTCACAGTGAAATCTGACCCCACCATCCCGTTAAATAATGAAGATGCTCCATGGTTACGACCGAAGCGATCATAAGCAAGGGACACGAAGAAAAGCTGGCAAGCATTATTGTTCCACCATCCCACTTTTCTGTTTCTCTCTCCTCCGTATGTTGGTGATGTGTAATAATAAGCGTGGAATACATGATCATATAGTTCTGTTTGATTAGTATTTTGTATTGACCGGTAAATAGCTGACAACTATGACCCATGTCCGAATACATTTCGAAGTGATAGTACGGATAACATCCTGACAGATATTGCAGGATTATAACTACTTTTAAGATGTAGTATCTGTTGACACACGGTATAGAACAAGCGATATATTCCGCGCACATATTGCAGGCACACCATATTAATTTGAGGCATTGGAGGAGGAGAGATAGCTTTGCACAGGCTTGGCATCCACATGAAGACAGTGATTTCAGTTGAGATAGGTGAAGTTAATAGGAGGATTCTGAGGGGTTGGTGGGATCAGACACAAACTGGCACTTTAATTGAGATTGCCGACGTGAAGTCTCTCACTAATGAAAGAATTGCATAATCTTGAAAAAACCTTTGCCTTGATCGTCCAAGATGTCCCAGTAGTGGTGCTCAGCGCCTTGTCTGCATGTTTCGCAGGACATGCCCATTTTACAGTGTAGAAACATCTACAGAAAAGAGCAAACATCTGTAAACTAGGCAGAGGAGAAGTAGAATCAGGTAGAGAAACATTAGAGCCGATGAGAAGTACAAATAGCATATGCAGAGAAACAAGGTTTAAAAGATATTGCTAGGTGCTTCCGGCCAAAAGATTATCAAATCAAAGTTTTGAAATTCTCAAATCAAACCATAAGTTCACAAAGCATACGCAAACATGGACCGTTACCAACCTGAGCCGCAAGGAGCAGTAGAGCAGAGCAGAGCAGACTCTAGAGGATGGACAAGCAGCCAGGACTGACATCGACTCTAGAGGATGAACAAGCCACCCTACTTCTACTATGAAAATGAGGCCATAGCTCCAAAAAGTGTATGGGTGGAAATTTCCAGAAATTTGTATGACACAGAGCCGGAGTTTGTGGATTCTAAGCACTTCTGTGCAGCTGCTCAAGAAAGAGGCTACATCCATAACTTCCATAATTTATATTCAAATTATATACAAATGAAAAAATAATTAATAGTTTCAATAGTTAGAATAATTATTTAGTTAAACGAAAAATGGATTTAAATTAGTTTTGCAAATTCTAGCATTTTTCATGTTGGAATTTTTGTCAAATTTGGAAGTATATAAAAGTTGTTAATGTGCAAACTTAACACTTTTTAAATTTTGGCGCTAAAAAATTTTGGGCGCGCAGGGGTGCCACCGAAATTCGAAATTTGTTTTTGGTCCCGGGCCGTGGTACCAACCGGGACCAAAGGGGCTCTAGTCCCGGTTGGTGGCACGGGCCGGGACTAAAGGCCCAAGTGTATAAAAAGCGCGGCCCTCTCTCCAGGCCGAGCGGACACCCCAGGGGCGGGTACGAGTGGATATGGCTGGGCGAAGCCCTGCCGGCGGCGGGAACGAGTGGACAGATCCGCCGGCGTTCCGCCGGCGGGGATGGACTAGGGACACAGTAGATTAGGGGAACACAACTTATAATAAAATAAGGCCAGGGGCCTTGCTTACATAGGGGCGGCGCGGCCACAGGCGGCCGGCCGTACTTGCATAAGGGGCGGCGGCGCGGCCACAGGCGGCCGGCCGTTTCTTGGGGGGGGGGTAGCTAGGGGCGTTGTCTATATAGAATAGGGGGGCGGCGGCGCGGCCACAGGCGGCCGGCGCCGATCTAGTCGTCCTCGTCGTCGGAGAGGCTTACATAGGCGGGTGGCTGCCACAGGTGGGCAGGCGGCTGGGCCGGGCTCGCCGGGGGTGGAGGCATCGGGGGCATCGGGGGCGCGTACGGCGGCGGCGGGGGCAGCACCTCCTGCGGCAGCGGCGGCGGCGGGGGCAGCTCCTCCTCCTGCTCCGGCGACCCCGGCGCCCAAACGCCGCCGGTCCAGGCCCAGGTCATGCCATACTCCAGGCCTGGTGGGAGCGGCTGCGGCTCCGGCATGTCCTCGGACGCCTCCAGCTCGGCGTTCATCGCCTGCCACCAGGGGATGGCAGGCTCGTTAGGGGGTGGCGGCGGCGGCGGCATGGCGGCCGCGTCGGCGGCGGCGGCGGCCACGACACGCTTCCACCGCAGGATCTCGTCGTCGATGAGGGAGCGGCGGGAGCGCTCGCAGGCCTCCTCCATGGCGGCCCGGAGCTCGGGGTCCTCCTCCCCGGAGAAGTCCTCTGGCTCGTCCACGAGGAGCCATAGCTCCCTCTCCCGGCCGGGCGCTGGCGGGGGGTAGTCGTCCACGTTGGCCTCGAGGGGGGCGGGGATGAAGGAGCGGCGGCGCTGCTCGTGCTCCTGCTCGAGCCAGGCGGCCCAGTAGGGGGAGCCGCGCGCGTACATCCGCTCCCTGCGGACGGGGGCCGGCAGGAGCTCGCGCCGGCGGTCGATCTCCTCGAGCAGCGCCGCGCCGGTCGGGGCCGGCGGCACTGGGATCCGCTGGGGGTTCAGGTGCCAGCCGTCCGGGAGGTGCACGTCGGAGTAGAACACCGGAGTGGCATTGTTCCAGTGCCACTCCGCCTCGTCCACCCGGACGTACCGGCGGAACCGCTTGCCCGGGGGCGCGGCGCGGGGCGGCGGGCGGGCCGCCGGAGGTGGCGCGGGGACGCGCGGCGCCCCGCCGAGGCGGACACCTCCAGGGCCGTAGCCGAAGGCCTCCGCCGGCGGGGGTGGGATGCGGCCGGCGCCGCTCGACGAGCCTCCGTCGTCGTTCCTTGGGCGCTTGCCGGAGTTCGAGAACCAGCGGGACATGGTGGCGGCTAGGGTTGCTTTGCCAGGGACGCGTCCGGGGTGGGTGGGTTGTACGGGCGGCAGGGGGCCTTTAAAAAGGACCCGGGGTGGGCTGGCATGCCAACCGGCGGCCTGAACGTGGCGGCGGTTGCAGGCGGCCATGAATGCGGGGAGCCGAGGCGTGGCGCGTGGGGAGTGGGGCGCGGGAAGCCGAGGCGGGGCGGGAAGACGAGGCGGACAGCGGCCCTTTGACCGTCCTTCGGTCTTAGTTTAAGGGACCAGGCGAACCAGCCACCAGGCCGCTGGCCAGTTGCCCCTGTTGACTGGCCATAATAACAGACGCGGGCCAGTGGGCCCTTCGAACCGTTGTCTGTCCATAATAAAAGACGCGGGCCAGTGGGCCTTTTTGACTCAAAAATGTGTCAGTGGGCTTAATTAAAAGACGTGGGCCTGGAGCGGTTGGGGAAAGGGAGGCCGGTTGGCGATTGCGAGGCAGGAGAAAAAAAACGAACAAAAAAAACCTGCCGCGGCAGGGAAAATGGGCGGACTTTATTCTTTTTTTAAGAAGGCATCCATCCCGGTCCCTAAAACGAACCGGGACGAACTCCCTCGCGGTCCCTGGCCCAGAGTCGCCACGTGGGCCAGCCTTACCATCCCGGGTCCTGGCACAACCGGGACCAATGGGGAGGGCCATTTGTCCCGGCTAGCCCATCCCGGTTGCGCAACCGGGACAAATGGCCCTTACGACCCGGGACAAAAGGCCCTGTTTCCACTAGTGCGCGCATGTGCAGAGATGGAGACGCATCATTCCTTGCTGGAGCTGGAAGACGAGACATGCCTGGAGCTAGAGAAATGGTGGCCGGAATGGATTTCTCGCACTGATTATAGCGGCGGCAATAGGGTTTGGTTCCTCATTTTTTTTGATTGGTCGTGGATATATGGCATCGGGAGAGGAGGGCTGAGCGCGGAGGAGATGGAAGAATTGCGCGCGGAGAAAAGAAATTTCGCGCCAAATGACAAGAATTAGCGCTCGGAACATGGGATCTGGAAAACGCGTGGATAAGGGAGAAGAAACCATACAACGCGGAAATAAGCCTTCTCGTCGTTGACAAGAGACGATCCCTTGCGGAAGGGAAGGCGCGGGCCTTTTTTCGCTCTCTCTCCTTTCCACGTCAGCCAGCATCCTACGTGGCATGGTTAAGGGAAGGCTGACATCAGAGCATTGTACATGCCCTAAGTGCATCTCCCGACCCGACCTTTGTCCTTGTCTATACTAGTCGCAGGAAGGAAGGAGCAACAAGTGTTAGTTTAATGAGGTATATACATTTTTGGTACCACAACTTGCATCCGATGTGCAGTTTAGTCCCACATGTTGCAAAACGTGCAAGCGCAGTACCACAACTTGATTAGCCGGGATTAATTAGTCACTTGGGTAATAAGCATGCTGCGTCAGATGCTGACTGGACGATAGATTTGCGCTTAAGTCCATGAGAGAAGAAGAAATATATGTCCAGAGTCCTCCATGCGTGGCAGTTAGGATTTAATAAAACATTTGCACGTGAGTCCACAATATCCCATGATTGGTTATTTCCTTTCTATTCCTTCATGTTTCGTAGGAAGCAGATCGCTAGGAGTTGGCGGCGGCCACCTCGAGTACTTCATCTGTGCGGGCGATTGTGTGCACAGGCCGGGGAGATGCGGTACCGCCTGCAAGAAGAAGACCCGCCGGCGTATGGTAAGGCAAATCTTCCCTCCCGATCCTTGTTTTTTCCGATTGGCTGCGGTGGGTGTTGGCAGGGTTGAGCATCTACAGAGACATGTTGAGTTAGTAACGCTGCAAGCCGTCCTTGCTGGATAAAATTTTACGGAAGCGTAAAAAAGAAAGAACGTATACCTTTATCAGCTCGATGGAAGTAATTAGTAAAGTCAGAAATTTTTGCAATTTCTGCTATAGTAACTGAAGATGTGATAATTTGTCATTCTCCCGGTTGATGTAAAGATTTTACATATATTTTTTCCTTAAATCAGATGATGCCTTTGCCGCCAAGCTTCTGTTTGCATCATGCTATTGAATTTACCAGTAGATATATAAGACTTATAGTTAATGTACCGCCAAAGAATAGACTTTGATTCATGCTGCAATCAATTCCATGTTTCTCATACATTTTGCTTTGATCTGCTAGATGCTTTCTCTTATTTCAGTGATTTCTAATGTGTGCTATAGTTTTCAATCCAGGAGAAGACAACAATTTGTTCATTGTTGTGGTACACCACAATGGGTTTTTTTGCGGTTTAAGTGACAACTTGGAATATGTTTCTGCATCAACTGCATTCTTTGATAATTGCACTGCTGATACTTGGTCTATTAGATGGATTGATGAAATTCTGCATATTCTGGGCAACAATAGAGATGGGAGACTCCATTTCTATTAGTGTTTGCCAGGGAAGGACATAACAAATGGATTGGTACTTATTGAGAAGCATGCACAAATTGTTGAAATGACCAGAGCAATCAAGTTAGATAGGACACTTATCTTATATGTAGATCACACAAACTTCCTCCAGCATTTGAGATCAGATGTAGTAAACAGATATATTCCTATGCCCTCAAAAATTCCACCAACACCTGCATGTGCTGTAGCTGAAGCTTCTAGTTCACATACTGTGGTGCGAACAAAAATGGGTAACGATC
Source organism: Alopecurus myosuroides (assembly GCA_028641055.1). Taxonomy (NCBI): domain Eukaryota; kingdom Viridiplantae; phylum Streptophyta; class Magnoliopsida; order Poales; family Poaceae; genus Alopecurus; species Alopecurus myosuroides. The sequence goes on from CM054063.1 coordinate 26,930,453, forward strand.
CTGTTTCAGAGAATGTTCAGTTAGATGTAAGTGACAATGACGACGACATCGACTTTGACTTTGACATACTGTGGTGCCTCCGCGTGCACGTGCAACGCCGCTTCGCCGCGAAGGAGCGGCTCCGGCGACGCCGCAGCAGCTCGATGTGGGGGAGCAGCAGCAGCTCTGAGCCCTTGCTCTGCATCCGAGGACCGGGTCGTCGGCGGTGAGGATGCCGCAGGAGCCTCCTTGCTCTGCATCCGCCCCCGATTGTGTGAGGTACCAAATCGGGTGAGGTACGATTGGATCTGCACCGGGTACCAAATCGATCCCATCTGTGAGCTCCCGGCTTCCGCTGCACGCCATCCGCCTCCGTCCTCTTTCCTCCACACCTTCGCCGTCCGCCTTCCGCCTTCCCCATGTCGCCGGAGGGAGAGCTAGAGCTCGTTCCGCTCACACTCTCCTCTTTCCTCTGTTTTTCTTTTACCTGCTAGCGGGGCATATTGTGTAAATATGAACAATCGAGGCTGGATTTGTAAAAGTTTCGGACGCCGACGCGGGCCATCCGCCACCGTGGCATCACAGATGTCGGCTGCACAGCAACTTTGGACCAAAATTAATCTGCTAACCAAGTTGTGGTACTGCGCTCGCACGATTTGCAACATGTGGGAATAAACTGCACGTCCGATGCAAGTTGTGGTACCAAAACTGTATATACCTCTAGTTTAATTGTTAGTATACTCTGTTTATACTATAGGTTCTGCTTTACAATATATTTTCTTATTTTAGTTGTTTAGTTTCCCTTAGGCAGCACGTTGCGGTAACAACGTGTGGCCCCGTGCAACCGTGTTGCCTGGCGACCGCACAACGCACAAGAACCACGCATCACTATGGGATGCAGAAAGCCCTATTGACGCCTGCACCGACAAGGCTTCGCCTGGTCGCTCCATCTGGCGACCGTGAAGGAGGGGGCCGTGGGTTTCCCTCTCTCCAGGGTTCTCTCTTTGTCATGTCATGTCATGTCATGTTTTGTGGCTTCTCTTGAGTGGAAAGTGCTCTATGGTGCTACTCGTCAAAACAAAGTCATTTGCAAGTTGTATATATTTTATAGTTTTAATAGTCGTATACATACATATTATATCTATTATATGTACTAAAAGAAATTTAAAGGTTTTTTCGAGGCACTAGGTTTTACCCACATCACCCAAATTATATTGACTGCTCGATCTTTATTCTAAGGTTTCGATTTAATTAATTCCCCGTGTAAAATCTACAATACTTAGTCACACGAAGTACAAAATATATGTGTGGGCCGGTCACGTACATGCACCAGGAAACAAAATCGTGGGAAAAAGCTAGCCCGACGTGTACAAATTGATGAGTCATTTTTTCTTTTCTATATAGAGTCCTCGACAAGAGAGTCAACCATTAATTGTATCTGATGGGGACCTGGAAAACCATGGTGAGCAGTAACATCACACGATATGGAGAAGAAAGTTCTTCTAGGCAGACCCCCGGCCGGCGCGGCTAATGGCCTAGTTCAGATCAGAGAACATAATGCTATGGGGCCTTCGTCACCTTAAAATCTGCAAGCCCCCTGATGGCCATGTTGCAAGGAACCCTCTCAAGATCAAAGTAATACAGCGGGTCCTGCTCCCTCGTCCCCCTCCCTCGTTGCTCCCGTGAGCGACGGGGAGGGAACCCTAGCCGCCGCCGGTCCCAGCCCCAACCCCCTCCTCACCGCCGCCTCAAGGACGTGGCCGGGCAAAGCCTTGCCGATGTCGGCGGCGGCGGGGTGTCTCACCCGTAGGGGCGCCGGCACGGGCGGCGCATCTCGGCCGGGTGCCACGGTGACGGGGGCCATGGTGGCGTGGCGGAGCTCCTCGCTCAGAGCTCGGCGGCGGGGCAGGCTCGGTGGTGGGGTGAAGGTCTGGCTCCGCGCAGAACGGGCGGCGCTCTCCCTAGCGGCAGTGGTACAGGGCGCGACAGTGTCCGGGCGGCGAGGTGCTGCAATACCCCGGCGGCGGGAGCGGCTTGTCGACCATGGTGGAGCTGCGTGGAAGGTGCCCCGCGGCGGCCAGGACCTCAGGGCCCGCGAGCCCAGATGGGCCTGGGAGGGCCTGCGGCTCTTGGCTTCTTGGTGGGTTGGCGTGGTGGTTCCTGGCGTTGTCGGTTGTTGGGCATCGTGGTGGTGTCGGCGGCCGGCCAGGCGGTGGCGATCTGGATGCTCACCGTCCAAGCTCCATCTCGGTGGTGATGGTGAGACGGTGGACAGTACTCCTGCCCCATTGTTGGCAATCCTAGCTCGTTTCTCGTCCGTGGCGAGGTTAAAGGAGGCTCCTTGCGGCGCATGTCCGAGATGCTTCGGGGTCGACGGCAGAACTGGGGCGAAATCCCCGCTTGTAGCTGATGACGGCGACGCCCGCGGGCACCGGCACCTTCTTGGAGGCGTCGTCATGGGTGATGCTCGTGCTTCCCCGCATCGAACACCGGGGGAAACCCTTGATTCGGTCCTCCGATCAGGCGGCGCTGGCACGGTTGTGTCGTTCCCTTCTTGGAGGCGTCACCTAGGTGGTTCGGGGAGTCCTCGGTGCGCCGATTGGAGTCAATGTTGGCCGCCGCTCAGAGGTGGGTTCCTAGGGCGCTATGTACACCGTCGCCGGTACTTCTCGGTTGACACCTCCTCCGGTATGGTTCCGCCCCCCGCCGCTCTCTTGCCGACTCTTAGGTGCTTATGGGTGGGCGGTGTGTTGGTGTGTGCCATCTTGGAGCTGGCGCCGGCTTCATGGAGGTCCCTTCTTCGGTGGTGACGCGGCCTAGAAGCTCAGTGTACGATTTTTTGTCACCTGGTGTGGGTTGTTTGAAAGCTGTGTGGTGTCGTGTTTGTATCGGGTAGCCTACTTGGCGTTGTACCGGCCGTCTTGACCTCCTCTTCTATGAAATCGATGCACCTCCCAGGGTGTATCTTTGAAAAAAAAAGGAACCCTCTCAAGATGATTTGAGGGTGTCAAGGCAGACAAGCACATACATTCAGACTCCACGAGATGGTCCAAGTTTTTGGCCAGCGGCCGGTCGGCACTTGGCAGACAAGCTAGGGGATGTAATGTTTTTTAGACATGGTCATCATGACCAATTTGTAAGCCCAAAATTGGTCAATTTCTGGAGCAGATTAATGAATTTGCGCAGTTATGACAGCAGTATAACACTAGCAGTCCATGGACGAGTGGGTACTGTACTACAAACTGTGGTATCACATTATTATCTAGATTCTCTTTATGGAGAATATACATCATCACGTCCTAGCATGTACTACTATGATTTCTGATGACTAATTACAATAAGATATGGACTACACCAGCAAGAAATTAAAATGAATGCAAGATCAATGGACAAAGGTACACGCTCCTTACCCGTACAAGCTAAAAAATACAGAGGAATTTTGGCAACAACTATACTACTCCCTCGGTCCCAAATTAGTTGTCATGGATTTATCAAAACATGGGTGTATCTTATTCTAAAATATGTCTAGATACATTCATGTTTTGACAAACGCACGTCAACTAATTTGGGACTGAGGGAGTACAAATATGTGCATTGGATAATTGAAAATCCTAGGTTTCAATATGGATGGAATTTTTTCGCAGTATATATTTTATTCCATATTAATTACATTTGCATAACCTGTCGTCGTCAAAACCTACCTACGACATCTCACACTTAAATGAGAAAGAAGTTGATCATCTGATGTGGCATTCACTTCGACCTCATCTACCTATGTGGCGTTCAACACGGTCCAAAATTTTGGAATAACGGTAAGCCGGTCATATTCCATATGTTTCAAGACCATAGTTGAAACCTCAACTTGTAATTTATTACTACAAAGATAAACTCTTACACTAGAAAGTTTAGAATAAATCAACGGAGAAGAAAAAGAGAGGAGAGACTTGGAAGCCGTATCCGTACTATGAAAGTCCAAGTTGATGGCCACTTTACGACGTATGGCTTTCTTCTGAGAGTCCTCATCCGTCGCCGAAACTCCTTTTGTCAACACCCCAAACCTCCGACTACTCCTCGTAGGTGTGATCCCACTCACACCATCCGAAGCTATGCGAGCACTGCAGGTACTACCACCTCACGCTGCGGAGTCTTAACTGCATAAGTCAGGGTCATCGAAGGCGATGTACCAGCTGAACCTGCCATCAGGATCCGAATATAACCGGTAAAATATGAATATTTTTAGCCTGGTTAAAGATAATTTTATTCCGACAATTTCAGATTGACGAACACAACCCTGAAACACCAATTCGGATTCTCGTTTTTGTGTTTTTTCGACACCATTCAACTAATTGCCAAACATATTAGTTATATTAGTAGGTGGTGTGATATTATAAGGAGCAAAAACAACTCTCCATATAAGGTTAGCAAAAGGGAAAGAAATAAACAAATGCTCTATAGTCTCCTCCGAGTCACAAGAAGAACATTTAGTACTCCCTCCGTCCTGATGTATAGGGCACAATCTCAAAAACATGTAGTTCCATCTATTAGGCACATTTTGCATTAATTCTCGTCTAATTTGTGGGTGGTTGGCTTTCTTCACCCCTCTCCACCAATGCATGTAATGTTTAAACCCAATAAATGACTACCTAGGCTTTTGAGAATTACTATATGTGCCATATACACCAGGACGGAGGGAGTATATCCTTGCCATTGTCTCTTAATAAGATTATCCTTAAGGCATCTCCAGCCGTCCCCCCCAGAGCCCCCCCAAGCGGCGTTTTTGGCGTTGTTTCGCTCCGTTTCGCACCAGTCGCCCCCCCCCCCCCCAGGAATCGATTTAGCGCCGCTTTCCGCCGTTTTTCGCGCCGTTTGGCGCCGCCGAACCCAGGCCGAACCCAGCGCGCTGGGTTCGGCTTGGGAGGGCGAAATGCGCGCGTGGGCCACGCCTGTCGGCGACGGAAGACGATTTCCCTCTCTTTTTTCGGCGCTTCCCTCCACTTTCCCCCCCACATGTACCTCTCCCCCCGGTCCATTCCCTCCATTTCCCCCCGCACCCGAGATCTACGCGCCATGGCTCCCGCTCGATTTACAGGACCCCGCGCCGCCGCCGCTGTCGTCTCCATTCCCGCGGCCAAGAAGCCGCGCAAGCCAAGAGCACCGAAGGAGCGACCACCCGGCATGTCGAACAAGGAGTGGATCGCCGAGAGGTCGCGGCTGGAGACAGCCAACGTCAAGCGCCGGGGTAGGGAGGCGGCGCAGCGGCAGAGGCAGCTCATGGCGCAGCTGCAAGCGGAGGAGCAGGCCGCCGCCGAGGAAGACGAGGCGGAGGACGAGGAGGAGGAGGAGGCGCCAGACGAGCCACCTACGCCCGCCGCGGCGCCTCTCGCCAAGAAGAAGAGCCCTTTCGGCCCCCGGTTTGCTGGTTGGAAGCAGTCGCCGTCGCCGTCGCCCCGCATGTCACCGCACCCGCCGCCAGCGTGGTTCGTCGAAGGCGATTCGCTGGGAGGTTTCAACCCCAACCTCACCTTCCCCTACCACACGCCGATGATGTATGGCGCCGCGCCGGGCTACGCAGCTTCCCCATCCCACCGCCGTGCGATTCTCGCCGGACTTCAGCCCCAGGACAGCTACATGGAGGAGATCATCGCGTCCGGCTCGATGGCGGCGGCGGCGAGCCCGGGCTTCCTCGATGGCAGCGGCGAGTTCTTCACGCAGGTCGGCGGCGGCTACGGCGAAGGCGGCTCCGGTACGCAGGCGACGGAGGCGCAGGGCGACGACGACGACGTGGACGAGACGCCCGTGGTACCAGAGGGGACAGATCCGGCCGGCGAAGGACGGAAGCGCCGTGGCCCTGGGCGTCCCCGCAAGGAGCCCAAGGTGCCCCTGCCCCCCGCCGAGCCTCGCATCAAGTGGCTGACCAGGGAGGACTCGCTCCTCGCCGAGGCGTGGAAGACGGTGAGCATGGACCCGATCGTCGGCGCGAACCAGCACGCCGACAACTACTGGAAGCGGGTGAAGACGGCGTACGACGAGCGCCGCATGATCGATCCCTACTACGCCCCATGCGTCCTCGACCGCGGCCAGAAGGCCATGGCGAACCATTGGGCCAACATCCAGGCGTCGTGCAACAAGTGGCACGGCATCCAGGAGGAGATCTCGGCGAGGCCGCAGAGCGGCGCCAACCGCGAGATGGAGATCGTCCGCATGCTCGAGGCGTACAAGAACGGCGAGGGATCCGACTTCAAGTTCCTGCACGTGTTTTTCCTCATCGAGGATTGCGAGAAGTGGGCGGAGGTGCGTCGCTCGATCGGCAAGGGCAAGGAGTACGTCCCCGACGCGGTGGTTGCGTGCGCGTCCGAAGGGCGCCCGCCGATGGGCCACAAGAAAGCCAAGCTGGCTAGGGACGGCGCGCCTGCAGCGGCGAAGCTCCAGGCGTCCATCGAGACCTGCATCGCCGACGCTCAGGTCCAGGCCGGCAAGAGGGAGGAGGTCTCCAAACAGCGATGGGCGGCGCTTATGGCCAACTCGCAGGTCAAGATCGACCTCCTCCGGACTGGCACCGCGGCGAAGAAGAGGAACAACGACCTCGCCTTCCTCACAGGCGGCGACCCGGCCGCGATGACCCCTGAGGTGAGGGCTTGGTTCCTGGCGCAGTGCAACCTCATCCTGACCGATATCAGCACGCCCCCGGCCCCGACATCGTCTGCTGGCGCCAGCTACACCACCGCGCCGACAAGCCCGCACGCCGACCTGGAGAATGGCGAGCCCGCTGTCTGCTCCGACGCCGTCATCGACCTAGATGCTGCGCCGAGCTCGCCTCCTGCTCCGACGCCGGTCGACGCGTCTGCCTGATCTCGTACGTCTGCCCACGCCGCGCGCGCCCGTCTGTGTGATTCGATCTGAACTATATTTGATCGCCCACCTGTGGCGTTTTTTGTAATATGATCGCCCGAAACTATGGCTGCCGATCGCCGAACTAGGGCTCTACTTCTTCGGGGCGGGAAGTGAACTTTCGAATGATATCGGCGCTTTCTTTTCTGGGCCGCCGAACGGCTGGTAAAATCGTCCCCCCCCCCCCCAGCTTTTGGTGCGGGCCGGCGCTATCGCTAAAAAGCGCCGATCTGAAACCTGGGGGGGCGAACGACTGGAGATGCCCTTAGTGGGCAAGACCTTGTTATCTGGGAACCACATGAACACTTTAATTGTAGGTGGGATTTTAGTTGTTAGTGAGTTAACGAGCACATCCGTCAAAACAACGGTCACTTATATATTCACTATTTCGAATATGAAGCCCAACTTTCTTACTCTCTCCGATCCATATTAATGGTCGCTAAATCGGATGTATCTAGACATATTTTAGTGCTAGATACATCCGATTTAGCGACCATTAATATGGATCGGAGGGAGTACGATAGTTGAGCATGTGCGGGTGATATATACCCGATTCCTTATGTTAGGCGCCCGTAATCCGGTTGGCATGTTGCCTTCGTCATCAAGAACGAGTGAACGACGTCGCTGTTTTTAAAGTTGTTAGAATAAATTGAGAGTAAACTGATAGGCCACGAATGAATTGAACCGTCTCCTTCCATTGATGATTCTGAGTATATATACAAGGGGAAGGGACGCGAGTGAAGAGTCGCGTCCGTTCGAGGGGGTGCGAGGAGAGTCACGTCGGTTGGGAAAACAACCGACTTAGACATTTACATGAGGGAGGATTATCCCTTTAATTAATCTATTTAATTAAATCCTAACACTCCCCCTAATCCTTCCTTGTCCTTGCAATCGATCATCTTGGAATCATCTCCTCCAAAAATCCTGTGGGAAAAATATGAGGAGTATGGTGTGTATGATATGTTGCTAAAACTCCTTTAAACCCAATGGGAAAAATAAGGAGAAAATGGTGCAACATGTAATGATTGGATATGTTGTTAAAACTCCTTTAAACCCAGTGGGAAAATAAGGAGAAATTGGTACATCATATAATTATTATTGCATATGTTAACTCGATATGAAGTAAATCCATAGAATATAGAGGTCAATAAATATGTCGTGTATACCTTCCGAAAAACCCCGGTGGGGAAAACGGATAGTATAACATATGAACTTATATTGATATTACCTCATTAAAAACCTTGATGAGAACCTAGATAGTAAACTCATAAAGGGAAAAAGAGTGTAATATGATGCTTTGAACATGAATAGTACAGGAAGATACTCCCCCTGACTCTTGCATATCTCGAAGCCGTCGAATACCAATTTCAGAAATATTAAAGTTGGTAGAGACTTCATGAACAAACCAACAAGGATTTTGCATGATTTGGATTTGCAAGATGTTTATTCCCCGATTCTTCTAGAGTTCATAGGGATAAAACAATTGAGTGGCAATATGCATGGTGATATTGTTCTTGATGTATCATGTTTGCATCCATGCAACATAAGCAACATTATCTATGCAGATAATGGTTTATGATTCAAGAGAACCAATGCCACATAACTAATGGATGTGGTTTATCATTCTGTGAAGCCATATGTGTTAATATGTAGCATCATATCTCAGAATGAATGGTAGGTGTTGCCACCAGAGTCTATTCGGAAGACGTCAATGGAGTGACAATTCTACCATGTAGGTACATATTGTGGGGATAGAAGAAGTAGCCACTATCAGTATATCGATGATATTGGAGTTCGGATTTCTCCGAAATATAAACAATAGGTCAAGATTTTTAGTGCCTTGGAGATATCGAGAGATATTCTCTATCCCAACCATTTATGTTAGTGGGTCCAAGGGCATTGGGGTATGGAACTATATGTCCCAACATCTCTTCTACATCTTCCCATGGTTTTAGTAAATCTTTCTCTACGTCTAGAGATCGAAAAACTGGCATGGGGAATGTATATGACTTTTCCATATTAAGTTTATCCAATATTTTCTGACATAGCCAATTGGGTGTACCATAATACTTGAGTGAAGCAGTTCGAGATCTAGTCTCAAGAACTATTTGGTTTTATCCAATACCTTCATCTCAAATTCCGTCTTGTATATGATCACGTGCTTCATCATCTTTAGGAGTAATCCTTGTGTATGACGAACACACATTGGTGATCATTATTTTAGGAGTAGTCCTTGTGAATAAGGAACTCACTACGTCGGTTGTACCAAAATTTACCGACAACAATAAGCCATGTGGTAGCTTATTGATTTTTACACAATATATGTTGTGTTTTAATTTCGATTCGGATTGAGATTCCTTCAGGAACCATACATGTCCAAATCTAGCGATCCACATGGATGTGTAGTCACTACATCTATCAACTGCATAGATAGATGATTTTGTACTGCCAATTATATAAAGTATCGGAAAGAAGGATTTCACTCGTGTCTGGAGAGTAGGTCTCGGATCTCTGCGGAAACCCGACCTTATGCTACAAGCCTTGCTTTCTCACCACCTTGTTGTTTTCGTTCCGTGTCTGGAAGAAAATACAATAAATTGCATAGAGAACTCATTTGAAAGAGCGAGGCTAATTCTGCTTGGATTGCCTCCTTCGATTGTTTCAGTCCAATTGAGTGGTTTACACTCTGCTATGGCCATAGTCTTTCGATCTGAATTCATCAAGAAGGTTGTTGGCAATCATACAAGAGAAAATGTTTGTCGACGGTTGTAGGCTTTGGTTAAATGGTTCTCCAGTATCGATTTTTATAGGAAATCTCAAGCACCCTTGATGACTCTTCGTGATTTCCCAATACGCGTGAGTCTGGGTGTTCCGATGTCCCAACCAGTGTGTGCAAGCTGAAGCTGGGTGGTGGAGGTTTCCTGTCCACTGGGTGTATACAGCCCATAAGGTGTATGTCAACACTAGGTTAACTTTCATTTACTGACTTAGAGGATTTCTCCTCAATTGCCTTTGTTGCTTTTAGGAAGCTAGATCCAGGTTAGAGGCCATACTATTCCCCCTCTTTTTGGGAAAGGGGAGTTGAGTGGTTTTTATTGGTACCTCCACTCTTTCGGGCGCATTTCTAGCTGGACTAAAGGATTTTGTAACACCTTTCATATCAGTAAATGAATATGGCATGATATTTGCAATATGTTGCAAATGTGTGAATTCCAAACGTATAGTTCGGATTCTTGAGTACGTGGATATGAGGTGGAACGTGGAGTCCCAATTGATTTCCTGGCATTCTATGTGGTACATGAAGTCTCCCCCTAATGCCTAGAAATAATCCATCCTTCAATGTAGCAATCAACATACTGGGCAATGAATAGATACCCTATAAGGGTTTCAACGTACTTTGTGATCGACGGAGATCAGTACCCCACATAGATCCCTAGTATGTGGGCCCAATTATGTATGTTGCGGTGGTGAGATCGGTACGCATGAATCGCTTCCGAATTTACGCAGATGGGAAATGCTCGGAGGATTTCCACGTATCATTTGCAGAGGGGAAGCACTGCTATGTGCAGATAGTCAGTCAGCAGCGTGTAAAACTGTGTGGCTCCAACGTGTAAGTTGGTAAATTGCAATTCATCAATGAAGGTCTTGCAATGAGTCTGATCCTCTTATTTAGAGATTCATCCAAACCAGTATGTGTATGGACATATGGGACAGAGTGTTGAGCTTCATTTCTAGTGCCATAAAATAGTTAGTGGAGGCACTTGAAGATTCAATTTTCTAGATAACGGGCCTGTAATTTATTACTTCCCTTGTTATCCTGGTAAATGCATGGTTTTGTGTCGATAGACTACACATATGTGACCATCGTGTAGATGCGTCAACAAACACCATGAAATACCTAAATGGTCCAGATAGTGGTTGGATGAGACCACAAATCCTAAATGTGTTCAGGAAACTGAAGTGGTTCAACTTTTATTTTGAGGAGACAGAGCCTCAAAATTAGCTTCCCTGTGGCGCATGATGTGCACACGAAGTCTTATGACATAGGAAAATTGAACTCGAGAAAATTATGACCAATGAAATTGCATTGTATGCAACATGTTCTACGGGTTGGATATATGTACGTGCAGTACAATCCAAACAATAGAGAGGGTATTGCTTTAAAATACTTGTTCCTCATTCATTGGATTGACTCCCGTAGATATTCATATATAGAGATTTTCCAGTATGGAAATCATTCTCATATATATAGAATATATACAATCTTATGTATATCAGAGTGCTCATACAATATATTGTGACATACAATATTTATGTTCTATGTCAACATTACTAATGGACATTAATAAAACAATCACTAAGGAGATAGTGGGACTAGTCGAAGTCTCCAAACATGTCGGTTGGGGCGTACTCAACCATCATGTCCTCCGTGCCTGTAGGGTCATTTGACAGACGGAGAGTAATGGCGTTGCAAGGTCCCGAGGGAACGTCTTGCGAACAACCAGCTCCATCGGTGCCATTTGGATGAAGGTTGAAGTTTTCTTCTAACCTTTTCCCTCGAGGTGCATTGTGTCCCTGGGATTGCTGGTACAGAGTGACCAGATGCTTTGGGATCTTGCACTTGTTAGTGGGGTGCGTGTAGCATCCACACTTTTCACAAAGCTTAGTTTTGTCTAATTTGGGCTTTGCAGTGCCTTTCCCATGGTCTGAGTTTCTAGGCTTTCTGTTCCTGTTGCGCATTCGCTTACCATTGAAGTTTGAGGGCTTGCCACTGAAACCAACATCAAACTTTTGTCCATTCACGACATTCATATGAACTTCAGGTAGAGGTTGGGAATCAACCGGACGCTCAGAGCCATTCTTAACGAGTAGCCCATCATGCTTTTCCGCCTGAAGTAAAATATGAATAAGATCGTAATAGACTTGGTAGTCGCGAGAACGGTACTGCTGCTGGAGAATCCTGTCAGATAGGAGCATAGTAGACAGAGTTTTCTCTATCATCTCCGCATCAGTAGGTTCCTTCCCGCAAAAGCGCAGTTTGGAACTAATCTTATGAACCTCATGATTGCACTCCCCGACAGAGTTAAAGTTCTAGAGTCGAAGGTGTATGTAATCATGGAGTGCTACTGGCAGGACAACTGGCTTCTGTTGTTCATACCTCGTCTTGAGGGCCTGAAACGAAGTAAATGGGGATTCCTCCTCCAAGTACTTAGACTTAAGATCTGTGTGAAATATGATGTCTTATGATGTATAAGGCAGTATATTTCTGGTCATCTATCAGCGGCGCAACTCCAGCGGGATGAGGGCCTCCCGGATTCTGGATTGCGCGCACTATCCCACGGGACGCAAGGGCGATCTTGATGTCCATGGCCCAAGTACGGTCATTATGGCCATTGAGATCGAGTACATCGAACTCTTTTCCGGCCATCAGTTACCTACATGGGTAAACCAGAGAATATTAATTTACGCTTGGTAAATTAAAATTCATCATGGTTATGTTGTAATGAACTATGCAAAATAAATGAAGATTCAAGAAGTGGACTTGAACTCATTATTGTGAACTTCAAATTGTTAAGTATGACACATTGTTAATAATCTCCAAAAGAATTTTTGGAATAGATCTAGCAGCATTAACGGAGTATATAAAAAAAATCACGTTTCGAATGCCTTATGTCATAACTTAATTAAATGTCTGGGAGAGCACATTGGCAATCACAATGTCATATATGACAAAATGTAGTCTTACACAGTAGGTGTAGATAAATCTACACACTACCTCATGATCCCAAAACATCAATTCGAAGGTCCATTTGAATTTTGCATTTGTATTTGCAAGAGATTGAAATTTCAATCGCAAATAGTGGACATAATTAATTTCAACATGTACAAGACATGAAAAATATTTACGTCAACACTTATGTTCTGGAATATATAATACTCAACTGAACAAATAGTACTGAAATAGAAGTACTAATTTTAAGGGAAACGCTGTTAATCAGGCGGAGGATGGAACGCACCGCATCCTCCGCCTCCATCAAGCGACGCGTGGCTTTTATTAGGCCCACACGACCGCTTCCCTTCCTTATCTTCTGGCCACACGACCAAATCCTCACCGCTCCCGTCTACCTTCTGCTCGACTCCTCCCGCCGCCTCCTCCCGCGCCCAGTCGCTGCCTCCTCCCGCGCCCAGTCGCTGCCTCCTCCCGCGCCTCACTGCCTTGGCCGCCGACCAAAACTCCTGTGCCAAACAAGGCCTCAAGTGTCACCGAGCATCTCCACTAGCAGGCTCTCGATCCTAGCAGCTGCGACCGATGGACGCCGCCTCCCCGTCATGTCAGGACGAGCAGGCCCCGCACAGGACGGTGTGGTCGGAGCCGCCGAAGCGCCCCGCGGGGCGGACCAAGTTTAAGGAGACGCGCCACCCGGTGTACCGCGGCGTGCGGCGCCGTGGCCGGGCCGGGCGGTGGGTGTGCGAGGTGCGCGTGCTCGGGACCAAGACTTCCAGGCTCTGGCTCGGCACTTTCACCTCCGCCGACATGGCCGCGCGCGCCAACGACTCCGCTGCTCTCGCGCTCTCCGGCCACGACGCCTGCCTAAACTTTGCCGACTCCGCCTGGCGCATGCTCCCCGTCCTCGCGGCCGGTTCGTTCGGCTTCGGGAGCGCGCGGGAGATCAAGGACGCCGTCGCGCGTGCCGTCGTCGCGTTCCAGCGGCCGCACCCAGTCGCGTCCCCCGAGGCCGTCGTCATCGCCGGCGCACGCGGCCGAGTATTGCTTGCCGACACCGAGCAAACCGTCCCTGTCGTCGACCGACTTGCTGGACGAGCACTGGTTCGGGGGCATGGACGCGGGGTCATACTATGCGAGCATGGCGCAGGGGTTGCTCGTGGAGCCGCCGGTCGCCAGAGCGTGGCCGGAGGACGGCGTCGAGACAAGGCCGCCCGTGCTCCGCACTGCCTTGGCCGCCCACACGGTTGCGGCCGAGGATGGCTCGAGCTAGACGACGCCACCGGAGCGGCCTGGCTGCGCTCCTCAAGAGCGCGCACCCGGAGTGGAGCCCCGCCGCGGTGCGCTCGGCGCTCATGACCACCGCTGCACGTACACCGGTGGCGCCGGGGCCATCCTGGACGCCGCGAGCGACAAGGCCGTCACGCCGTTCGACTACGGCGGGGGGCACGTGGACCCGAAGCGGCCGCGCGAGCCGCCGCGCTTCCTCCTCCGAAGCGGCCGCGCGAGGCCGCCGCGCTCATCGGCGTCGACAGCACCGTGGTCGTCGACGGCCCCGCGCCGGTGTCGCTCTGCCACCCGCCGGGTTTCTGAGGCTTCCGCCGCCTCCTGGTCCTGGGCGCCGTCCTCCTGGAGCAGCAGACGCAGGCGGCGACGAGGAGGGCGAGAAGAGTTGCGGCTCCGGCGGCAGACGCCACCTTCACCACCTCTCTGCGAAGGTCCGCCGCCGCGTCGACCTCCCCGGAGCAGACGCTACCTGTACCAACCACCGCCGCCGCCGGTGCTCTCTCCTCACTGCCTCGGCTGCTACTGGCCTCCGCCTACCTCGCCACCAATGGTCGCCATCCGGAGGAGCAGCGGGGCTGGCAACTGTACCCCGGCCAAGAGGAGCAGCGGGGCTGGCCACCGACGGTGCTGCGAGCAGCCGCGACGCTGCTACGAAGCATCAACAAGGATGCTCCTACTGGCCACCGACGATGCTACGAAGGGGAGGCGGAGGATGGGTTGGAGGCGGTGCTCCCGAGGCCGGCAATGGTGCTCCCCGAAGACCAAAATTTTTTTGCTACTTTTTTGCAATTTATTTGCTTTTTTTGTGTAAATTTTTTGCTACGAGAATTCCGGCAATATCTCCGGCGAGGTCAAATTTTTGCTATCGTAGCACATTTTTTTTGCTACAATTATTATAAGTTTTTGCTATTTTAGTAGAATTTTTTTGCTCTCCGGTGAACTTGATTTTTTTGCTACAATAGAACATTTTTTTTGAAAGAGGTGTTTGCAAAATTTTTGCTACATTACCCAAATCTTTTTGCTATAATTGCCTAAATCTTTTGCTATTTTTGAAAGAGGTGTTTGCAAAATTTTTGCCGTACCAGCAGTGATCTGCTACATTACCCAAATTTTTTTGCTATAATTGCCTAAATTTTTTGCTATTTTTTACAGAGGTGTTTGCAAAAAATTTGCCGTAGCAGTAGTGATTTGCAACATTACCCAAATCCTTTTGCTATAGTTGCCCGCTTTTTTGCTATTTTTGAAGAGCTAACTGGCAAGGTATTTTTGGCTGATTTTGTTGTGTAGGTTGTGATCTGCTACAAGTACATTTTTTTTTTGGGAAATGCTCCGTGCAAAGCAGTCCACCGGCAAGGAGAAGCAGCGGTGCTGCCAGCGTGGGCATGGTGCTTCCAGCGGTGGGGAAAAAAAATGCTTGAGTAATCCCCCTGCACGAGACATGGCCTGTCGTTTGCGTGCGGGAAGGAAAACCAAGGAGGGCGAACGGGGTGAGGGTCACAGGTGGTCAGACTTTTCTATTACGGATTGGAAAGGGACACGTGTTGACTTGTGGATGCGGAGGATAAAAGACAGCTATCGTCCGGGGGACGCTCAGCAGTCCCCTTAATTTTAAAAGTGTAAACAGGAATAAATTTTCTTGTTGTGCTGTTAAGAACTTATAAGAGACCGGTTTGCTCATAAGCTGAAGGGAAACGCTAACAATCACCCGGAGGATCATCCTCCGGGTCGCTCACTGCGCGCTCCACATGCGTGGCTTCCTCGCGCATGCGCCGCGTGTCCGTGGTGGACCCCACCCGCGATTTTTTCTCCCCACCGCCCCCTGCCTTATCCCTTCGTCTCGGAGAGAATTCCCCACCCGCTCCTTCCCTTTTTTCCTCTCGGGTTGACCTTCGCCCCGGCGACGGCGGCCAGGGAGCTCCATCCCTGTGAGGGCAGCTCCTCCCCCCACGCGACACCGGCTCGCTCATCGCCGGCTCCGCCTCGTCGTCGTCGCCCAGCAGCTGCTTCTCCAGGTCCTGCGGAAGGGAAATAGGAAGATGGTGTTGGGGAGCAAGGAGCTTGCACGCCGTTCAGCCATGGCGGCTCTCCGCCATGCTCACCGTCGCCGCACCTGTTGCTCCCCAAGGCCGCCCCGCGGTGCTCCCGTAGTGTGGCGGTGTTGCTCCCGAAGGCCGCCGCCGGTGCTCCGTAGGGTGTCCAAGGATGCTCCCGTCGCCGCCCGTCGATGCTCCCGACGACCACCAGCGGTGCTCCCCAAGGCCGCCCGCGGTGCTCCCTTAGTGCGGCGGTGTTGCTCCCCAAGGCCGCCGCTGGTGCTCCCCAAGGCCGCCGCCGGTGCTCCGTAGGGCGTCCAAGGATGCTCCCGTCGCCGCCCGTCGATGCTCCCGACGACCACCAGCGGTGCTCCCCAAGGCCGCCAGCGGTGCTCCCTTAGTGGGGCGGTGTTGCTCCCCAAGGCCGCCGCCGGTGCTCCCCAAGGCCAGTGGTGTTGCTCCCCAAGGCTGTGGCGGTGCTACTGTAGTCCGGCGGTGTTGCTCCCCAAGGCCGCCGCCGGTGCTTCCCAAGGCCGCCGCCGGTGCTCCGGAGGGCGTCCAAGTATGCTCCCGTCGCGCCCCGCTGATGCTCCCTAGACGACCAGCGATGCTCTCGACGACTTCTACGGCGGTGCTCTCAACGGCGCGGCGGTGCGCTCAACGGCGCGGCCAAGTTGCGCCGACGTCTTCTCTGGATGTTGGAGCAACGTGCGGGAGTTTTTTCCGGGGAGGTTTTTTTTTTAACAGAGAGAGAGGTGCGGGAGTGCGGGGGGAAAAACGTGCGGTGGGACACGTGTCGAGCTGTCGACCCGGGGGATCGAAACGCGGGATCCCCCGGGGACGCTCAGCGCTGCCCTAAGCTGAACTAGTACTATGAATCGATCCAGCAAATAGCAATTCTTCTAGTAACACAATTCCTGGCACGTGCACAAGGACACGTAAGGCATCCCAGCCACGTAAGGCAACCCAGCCTGGCCAACCCACGAAGATAAGAAGAGTCGGGAGAATAAATTCCCCATTGCTTCGTCTCCATCCACACGGGACAAAGAAAACAGGCGGAGGGCGCCGGGCCGTGCGCCACCAGCACGCACGTCGCCGCCGCAGCGTTCATTGGCGGCGACAGGCGCTCCCGCTGTGTTCTTCCTCGACCTCGTCCTAGGAATCTCTAGGAAGCAGGGTGCTCAGAGCGCGTCCGTTCGTGAGCGCAAGAGAAGATGGACTCCATGTGCAGCGCGACCTGAGAGGTTGCTCGACGGCGGGCTCGTAAGCGGAACGCTGGGGGCCAGAAAGCCGCGGCGAGCATCTGTGCGCTGCGAAGGCGGAGGAGAGGCGGGGGTGGGGGATGGCAGACGTGGAGGCGCGAGGGCGGCATCTGCCGCAGCGCTCGAGATGCTGCATACGCCTGAGCCGAAGACGAAGGCGGTGGATCCCGTCGGCGCGGATAGGAAGGCTAGTGCGCGGCTGGCTTCATCCTCGATGACGGCGGGGGTCAGAGATGGCAGCAGCGTGGCCTCGTCTCGTCCTCGACGATGTCATTCTTTTGCAGGCGTAACTGCTTCGATAGGGGCGGCTGGGTCGATGTGCAGCGTAGGATCTGCCGGACGGGCGTACAACCAGTCGGCGACCGCCGGCATCAGAGGCGCGACCGGCACATGGGCCAGCGGCGTCAAGGGGGGCGCGGCCGGCGATAGGGCCTGCACCGGCACGCTCATGGCGTCGATCTGGCGGCGGTGACGACGACTGGTTCCAACCTCTATGGAAGCGGCGAAGGTCGCGACTCGACGGTGGAAGTGACGAAGTCCGCCCCCACCAAGGCGACGGCGGCGAGACGGCGGTGACGACGTCCGTCGCAAAGGAGTAGAAGAAACAATGAGAGAAGATTCCCATCCGTTGTTCTTTAGTCTTACCTTTTGCCCGTTGACTTTGTTGTGTTCCGGCGAGTTTGCCGGTAGGCTTCTTGCTCTATTGGAGAGCGACGTGCGTGATAATGTGTTAGAATAAATTGAGAGTAAACTGATAGGCCACGAATGAATTGAACCGTCTCCTTCCATTGATGATTCTGAGTATATATACAAGGGGAAGGGACGCGAGTGAAGAGTCGCGTCCGTTCGAGGGGGTGCGAGGAGAGTCACGTCGGTTGGGAAAACAACCGACTTAGACATTTACATGAGGGAGGATTATCCCTTTAATTAATCTATTTAATTAAATCCTAACAAAAGTCAGGCGCCAAACTCTGTCGTGTACGTGGCTTTTGGCAACGAGAGCACACAAATGCGACGGAGTCGTCCGGGCTGCTTTTCATCTAGGCAGTCAGGCCACCGATTGGCGCCCTCGCATCCTGCAGCTATGGCATATATGCATCGGGCTGTCGGACGGCTTCGAGGAGCGGCTTGCCGGGTGGGGAGTCATGTGACGAGGCTGCAGGGTGGTAGCCGCACGTGAGGTTACTTCTTTGCACATGCATGGATTTGGGATTATTTTTTTATTTGGCTATAAGTCAATAGTACCATGCCATCCTGATGGGTGGTCGCCACTATTAGTTTTCATGTCAATTAAGAGCATGAATGATATGTAGTTCATTCAATCTACTGCTATCTATAGATACAACTGTGTTAGCATGAATGATATGTAGTTCATTCAGTCTACTGCTATCTATACATACAATTGTGTTAGCAGGAAATCCCCCACCCCCTTCCCACTCCCAAATTAAAAGTATGAATGATATGTAGTTCATTCAATCTACTGCTATCTATAGATACAACTGTGTTAGCAGGAACAAGCTATAGAGAACTAGAACTAACTATGGATGAAACAACAAAGAACTGAAGCATGACAATCATACGATAGTAGGTCAGGAAAGGTCCGTCAGCCACCCTTACTGCCGCTTCTGCAATGGTGAATGTGTGATTTGAGAATACAAACATATATAAGCACTCTGCTGCTCAAATTATTTTCTCGTGTAATTGTTTTCTTATTCACTTTTATCTATGATGTCATGATTTTTGAAGTTTCTCATCTATTTAATGTTCAAATCCATGACGCCATTATCATATCGTCATACTTTAATTTCCTTGTACAATCACGTACGTGAGGATGAAGTTTTGCAACCAACAGTTGACATGGAACAAGCTAGTACCATACCATCTCAGTTCACACATGCCGGTTTCATTAATGTGATGCGACCATATTTCACCTGCCAGAGATACTTCCGAGGCACCTACTTCCGATGCATTGCTATATTTATTGGTTGCAGCATGTTATGCATCGGTCTTTATTTTATGTAGCATCGTAATCTCCATCATGCTCAAATGGAGATGTAGCTAGCTACCGTTTAGAGGAGCTAGTATTCTGTTTCAACTTTTTGTTTTCCTAGAAATGGGTGTTGTCATGAATATATCTCACATTTATGGAGCGTGCATCGCATGCACGCTCAGCCGGTCACAATGGGCAGGAACTTAGCAGTAACATCACACACTCCAATATAACTTTGCTTATGTGGCACGTATTTAATAAAGAGAGAGGTGCTTGTGGTAACTAGGTAAGGCTGGTCACAATGGGGAGTAACATAAGGTAGGAAGCTACACACTTTTCTAGACTATGTTCCTACCTCCACAATGGGGAGTAACATGTATGTAGTGTCATGCAACAATGCATTTATTAGGCTATAGACTCATTGTTTCTTGGAGTGTGTGATGTTCCGGTAACTTAGCTAGTTACCACAAGCACCTCTCTCTTCATTAAATACGTGACACATAAGCAAAGTTGTATTGGAGTGTGTGATGTTACTACTAAATTCCTCCCCATTGTGACCAGCCGTCACAATGGGGAGTATCATATACTAGTATCATGCATATGATACTAGTTTATGTTACCACTTCCACAATGCATAGTAACATATTTGTGGTATCATATACTAGTATATTTATTAGCTTATATACTCATCTTGTCTTGGAAAGCGTTATGTTACGGTATCTACCTATGATACCACTAACACCTCTCTGCTTATTAAATGAGTGCCACATCATCTTTTTTGCCTATGTGGCACTTATGATACCACCTATGTTACTCCCATTGTGGCTAGTCTAAGTTAACGGAACATCACACACTCCAAGAAACAATGAGTCTATAGCATAATAAATGCATCGTTGCATGACACTACATATATGTTACTCCCCATTGGGAGTTGGGAACATAGTCTAGAAAAGTGTGTAGGTTACTAGCATATGTTACTCCCCATTGTGACCAGCCTCAGGCGACAGCGATGCGGAGTTCCTCAATAATGGCACCTGGCTGTCGGCGTCATCCTCGGCCACACAAGTATCTATGTACGATGGATGGTGTGTAACCCGACCATCTTATTCATCCTGCGCCGAGGATCTTCATCGACTTCGGTGCAAGGACCATCCTAGTTGTTGCGTTACCCCAAGGATTTTATTACAAATATACCCCTTTGGCCAGTGTAATTGCTAGAAATACCCCACTGTGAACGAAAATGTCAATCTACCCCTGGCGGAAGGCTGGCGAGGTGACGCGTGTCACCTTCCGCCGGCGGCATTAGTGGAGCACACTTCGAGCCAATGGGGTTGGCGGTAGGCATCTCGAGACAATGGCTTTGGCGGGATGTGGTGGGGCCGGAAGGGGTCGCTGGCGGGAGGCTTCGTCGAGCCACGGGCGTTGGCGGAAAGGCATCCCGCCACGGGCGTTGGCGGAAAGGCCATTTTTCACGTCCCGACGCTGCACGCCGCGTCCCATCGTCCTGGAGTGAGTGCTGTCAATTCATTTCTCTGCTTTTGATTGTACGCGTCCGATGATGTTCCCTGTGGCTGTGGCAGCTGAGCACACCGAAAGCAGATTCCCTCCTAATTTGAGCCTATAAAAGAGCACCCCTTCCGTGCTGCGTTGAAGAGCATCGAAGCAAATCAACCCCTCCAAAACATTTAGTAGTTATGAGTTTGCCATGCTCTGACCAATCTATAAGGCCGAAGAAGACGAAAGATGCAACGCTGCCACCGGGTGTAGAAGTGTTGCGATGTTGGTGTGGCAGTCTTTGTCGGGTGAAGGAGTCTGAAGATTTTTCTGATACGATGGGCAATGAAGTATTTCATGTGTCCCAATTACGAGCACGATCCACCCGCGGCATCATCGCCATATGACAAGCCTCCGGTATGTTTTAATCAGGATACACAAACATATTGTTTATGTTATTGCTAATTATTTCTTAGCGTTGTAAATATTTTTTGGTGCAGTCTCCTCCACCACTTTGCCCGTACTATCGTTGGATTGATACGAAGCAGCCGGATTGGGCTTTGCGTGAGATTAAAGAGAGGTCCCGAGCGGCATGGAAAAAGTTTTACGCGGAGGAGCGCCGGGAAAAGGCTGCGACATTAGAGAAAGCGAAGCAAGAGATAGAGATGAAAAAATATAAGGAGAAGCGACGACGTTTCCTCCAGGAGTGTAACATCCCAGAATTTTTTTGAAGGTTAAAGAATCACTAGAAGTTTTTTAAAAAAACATGTGTTGTTAATGCAAGTCACCAAATTAAAATAAATTTCAACCACAAAATAACTAATATGACTTTTTCAAGGTATTTGAAATTGCTAATCCGAATAAGGCTCTATTTTTAAACACTCAGAGTTGCTCTTAATAAATAGTTTTGCAAAATAAATTCACAATATCTAAAAGAAAGACCTATTCCATAGAATGATTCCAAATCAAAAATGGTTTTGAAAATGTTTATATGATATTTAAAACTAGAGGACCATAAACCTTAATGATATTTTGGCCTTCTTAAATGTTTTAAAAGCACAAACATAAGTATGTGCATATGTTAATGTTTTATCAAGGTTTCAAATAATTTAAGAAAATTTAACAAGATTATACTAATGTGTTTTAAAATCAATATTATAACATATAGTATTTTCCAAAATTTTGTTGAAGCCAAATTAGAACTATTTTGGAAATAGACACAAATGCCAGTTAAAATAATATTTGAAATTGTCAAAATTTTAATTGATTAAAATGTTAGCAAAAATTTCGTAGACTAATAGATATTATTTCTACGAAACTAGTGCAATTGGTTTGGTGTCATTTGAAGCTTTTATTCAAAAGATATTAATAAAAGAAGCAAAAAAGAAAAAAAAAAGAATGGAAAAAAAGGGGCGACCTGGCCAGCCCAGGCGTGCACGTGAACGGTTTAACGTGATAAAAAAAACTGACATCAACAATGACTTCTGCATGGTCGATGGAAGAAAAAAAAAACAAGGAAAGCAAGCAAAAACACGCACGCTCGCACATGGGCCGGGCTGCTAGTCTTTGCCCCACGCTCACGTACATGCAAATGCAAGCATACAGTTTGCATCCTTTTAGTCCCAAATCGGTTGTTTAGCAAAGTTTACACCCATCATCCGTCTATATAATGAGACCAATGGTCTAGGCAAAAGCATAAAAATAAATTCAGGTTGAACCATTTATTTTGGTTTGACTAGAATAAAATAAATATTTTTCGGCGGGATTTCTTACTTTCTTTTTCGACGGCGCTTCTCTCACGACGAAGGTACCACGTGAACTAGACGTTTTTCCCCGAACCGTTTTTTCTAGGGTTACGAGTGGAGAGGCGGCGCTCAGGCGATTTTCGGATCTTTGAGGCGCGTGAGGCTCCACCACGCCGGCAATCGGACCACATCGTCGTGGGATGGCGGAGCGTAGGGGGGAGGTGGGCGGGGGGATCCACCGTCCTGGGAAGGAGAAGGGTTGGTCACGTGGAACGGGGTTGGAGGAGAAGCTTTGTTCTCTGCATCTGACTGCGGAAGAAAAGGAGGTGATCGTCATGGACGATCGTGAGGAGGATAAAGATGCGCCTGAATTTGCGATCGCTGGCAAGGTCCTGTCCTACAGCGAGTTCCATATCCAGACAATAAGCAGTGCACTACGGCCGGCGTGGGGAAACCCCAGGGGTTTGAAGTTCTCATCGCTGGGCGAAAATATGTTCGTGGCAACCATGGCTGAGAAGCACGATTTCGATCGCATATGGGATGGTTCGCCATGGATGGTTGGATTTCATGCAGTAATATTGGAAAAATTTGAATGGAGCATGAGGCCCCATGAGGTGAAGTTTGATCGGCTCCAAATTTGGATCTGATGCCACGATCTACCCTTCAACTGGCTGAACGCGGAGAGGGCGACGTTGGTGGCAAAGGGAATTGGTGAGTTCATTAAGTTGGATCTGACGGGCACTAGCCGAGGCTGGGGCACAAGTATGAGGGCAAAAATCTGGATCAATGTCAACAAACCGCTGAGGCGTGTAATCAGTTTCAACTCGCTGAAAAGAGGGAAAACGGAGGTGTATGAGGTGCAGTATGAGCGGCTACCGTATTTCTGTTTTGCTTGTGGGCTGTTGGGTCACTCTGACTCTCAATGTGTTGATCCTTTGCCACGGCGGGCTGATGGATCATGGGAATATGATGCCAGCATCAGAGTTCCGGATCAAAGAAAGAAGAAGGTACAAGGGTCTGGAGGTGTGAAGCAGGAGTTTGTGCAGCGGCGTGAGCCGGCAGCGCAAGGAGAGAAGCAAGCTCCAAAAGAGACGGAGGTTTTTGGTCGAAAAGAATTTTTGAAGACCAATT
The DNA here is from genome assembly GCA_028641055.1 of Alopecurus myosuroides. Lineage (NCBI taxonomy): Eukaryota > Viridiplantae > Streptophyta > Magnoliopsida > Poales > Poaceae > Alopecurus > Alopecurus myosuroides. The sequence goes on from CM054063.1 coordinate 26,953,987, forward strand.
ATGGACAAGCTAGTAATGTAGTCTTCAAGTTCGGTGCACCAGCTAATGGGACGTATGTGCCGAAACCCAAGGCACAAAAATCCCTGGATTTATCCAATCTGCCAGGGCGGGAGGTAGCCTCTAATCTGATGTTAACGAGCTCGGAAGAACAACAAGGGACTAAAAGAACGGCCGTTCAGAATTCTCCTAGTAAGGTAGGGGAAGTCCCACGTGATCAGAAGAAAACAAGGGCAGAGGATGATGTACTGGGGGAGGAGCACAATGTTGACGCGGTGGCTGAGGATCAGCCCCGCGGGGAGCAATGAGTTGTATCAGTTACAACTGTCGGGGGCTTGGGAACCAGCCGACAGTGCGTGAGCTTCGTAACGTGGTGAAGCAGGAAGGGCCCACCCTCTTGTTCGTTATGGAGACGAAGATCGAGGGGAAGAGAGTAGAAAAGTTGGCGAAATCCCTAGGCTTTGAAGGGAGTTTTGCAGTTAATAGTGATGGCCTCAGCGGGGGCATCGGACTGTTTTGGAAGAAAGAGGCTGAGGTGGAGATTAAGAGCTATAGTATGCACCATATAGATGTTATTGTTAAATCGGTTGGTGTTGACAAGGAACCGTGGCGGTTCACGGGCTTTTATGGTGAACCTAGGAAGGAGAACAGACACTTGAGCTGGACACTCTTGCGAAGATTGGCCAATGCTCTAACGTACCCATGGCTATGCATGGGAGATTTTAATGAGGTGATGTTTGGGAACGAGCATTTCAGTGTGTCGGAGCGACCCGAAATCCAGATGAGAGGTTTTCGTGAGTGCGTGGATGACTGCAATTTACATGATCTAGGGTGGACGGGCCTACCGTACACATGGGATAACAGGCAACCGGGAAACTCAAATGTGAAAGCTCGACTGGATCGAGCGTTTGGGAATGACGCGCTACATGATTCTTTTCTAGTAGCGAGAGTCAGACATCTGTGTATGATTGAATCAGATCACAATGCAGTGGCTTTCCGAATGCAGCGAAAAATTAACAGCCATCAGAAGGGAAAAAACAGATGCTTTAGATACGAGAATGTCTGGACCACACATGATGATTATGATCAGACTGTGAAGAAGTTGTGGGAAGAGAATTATATGCAGGGAGGACTTGGTGAGTTGGCAAGTACCCTCCGAAATATGCAAAGGGGCTTGGATAGCTGGGGACAACAAACTTTCGGAAACTTTAAACACAAGTTAACTCAGCTTCGCAAGCAACTTGATCGGCTACGGTTGCGCTCAATGGGACGAGGTCCCTCGAATGAAGAGACGCAAGTGATGGCTAGTATCGCCAGGGTGTTGGTACAGGAGGAAATTTGGGTGAAACAAAGGTCTCGTGTTCAGTGGCTGAAGGCGGGGGACCGCAACACAACATATTTCCATGCCCATGCAGCTCAACGAAAACGCACAAATAAAATTTCAGCATTGCGACGGGATGATGGGACATGGTGTGAGGATATACAGAATATTCATACGGAGGTGCAGGAGTTCTACCAGCAGTTATATACATCACAAGGTGTGCCTAATATGGAAGCTCTGTTGTATTATGTGAAGGAGAAAATCTCGAGCGAGGCGAGACAGATGATGGATAAACCGTTTACCGAGGAGGATGTACGTGAAGCCTTATTCCAGATGCATCCCTCTAAATCACCGGGGGTAGATGGCTTTACTGCCGGGTTCTTCCAAAGGCACTGGGAGTTGATTAAGCCGGCCCTAGTCCCTGCAGTACTACAGTTTTGGAGGGGTGGTGACTTGCCAACAGAACTTAATGATACGGCAATTGTTCTAATACCGAAGGTCAAGCACCCTCAATCGATTAAGCAATACCGACCTATATCTTTGTGTACAGTTATGTATAAAATCTGCACAAAGACTATAGCGTTGCGGTTGAGACCTATCCTGGAAAACACAATAAGCCAGGAACAGAGCGCTTTTGTGCCGGGAAGGTTGATTACGGATAATGCCCTAGTGGCTTTTGAGTGTATCCATACAATGAAGAGGCGGAAAAAAGCAAAGAAAGGGGTATGTGCAGTGAAGTTAGATATGATGAAGGCTTATGATCGGGTTGAGTGGCCTTTTTTGGAAGCTATAATGAAGAAACTTGGTTTTTCGGATCTTATCATTGGCCTACTGATGAAGTGTGTGTCTTCTGTGAAATTTTCAGTGAAAGTTAATGGGGAACTACTCCCTCAGTTCTCTCCTTCTCGAGGTATCCGTCAGGGGGACCCTGTCTCTCCGTACCTCTTCTTGATGTGTGCGGAAGGATTAACAGCTCTACTGAATAATTATACAGGAGGTTTTGTTGACCGTGGGATGAGAGTGTGTAATAGGGCTCCGTGGATTACTCATCTTTTGTTTCTGACGACAGTCTCATTTTCATTGATGCTTCAGTTCAAGGGGCTGCACGATTGAATATTATCTTACAAATGTATAATGAGGCGTCAGGACAAAGGGTGAATAGGGAGAAAAGCTCCATCTTCTTCAGTACGGGTATCCCATCCGAAACAAGAGAAGTGGTGAAGCAAGAGCTGGACATCATGGTGAAGGCTTTTTCTGAAAAATACCTGGGGTTGCCTACAGCGGTTGGTAAGCTCACTAGTGGAGATTTTGACTACATCACCGATCGAGTTAGAAGTAAAATTGTTGGATGGGAGAAGTTGATGTCTTATGCAGGAAAGGAGACTATGATTAAGGCGGTACTCCAGGCGATTCCGACTTATAGTATGAGCTGCTTCCAGTTGTCAAAAGGAACCTGTCAGAAAATAACATCTCTTATATCCAACTTCTGGTGGAGTGGATCCTTGGACAGGAAATCAATGCACTGGTTGGCTTGGGACAAGATGGCCTACCCGAAGAGCAATGGCGGGATGGGCTTCAAGGATCTACAACTTTTTAACCTAGCACTACTGGGCAAACAGGGGTGGAGACTCTTAACACATCCCCAATCTTTGTGTGCCCAAGTGTTGAGGAGCTGATACTATCATAATAGTGATTTTATGTTGGTTAACCCCCCGAAGACAGCATCGAAGACTTGGCGAGCCATCCTAGCGGGGAGGCAAGCGCTAGAGGCTGGGTTGATCAAGAGAGTTGGTGACGGAGCGACAATTTCGATATGGCATGATCGCTGGATTCCGGGGTCTTTGTCAATGAAACCGATGGGGAAGCTAATAGATAATGGTGTACGTAATGTTGAGGAGCTCATTGATCCGATAAATCATCAGTGGAAGACTCCTTTGATACGTGCGACCTTCCTTTCTCCAGATGCTGATCTTATATTACAAATTCCTCTACGGAGGAGCATAGGGGAAGACTGGTTTGCATGGAATCACGAGAAGACGGGGATGTACTCAGTTCGGTCAGCCTACAGAGAACTCCTTATGCACAAGGACAGGGAGGAACTTACCAAATCTGAGGAAGTGGGCTACTCGAGTATGAGGAATGATGAGAAGTGGAAGAAATTGTGGAAGCTGGATGTTTTACCAAGGGTACGAGTATTTTGGTGGCGAGTTCTCAGAGGCATCTTGCCTGATTACGCAACTCTCACCAGGAGGCATGTCAAAGTAAATAGTACCTGTCCAGTTTGCAAATCAGGTTCAGAGACGGCGTACCATGCGATGATGGAATGCGGGCATGCAAAGGTGTTCTGGTCTGCAGCCCGGGATTTGCTTCATCTCAAGGTACCAAGACTTCACCCGGATACTTGGGCGAGTGATATCTTATGCGAGCCTGAGTTGGGTCAAGGGGATAGAGAGAAAATTATTTCTATCATGGCTGCCATTTGGGATTCCAGGAATAAATGGGCTCATGAGGAGAAGGGTTATGATGCGGCAAAATCCATAGAGGGAGTAGCCGAGTCTATAAGCTACCTAGAAAACAAAGGTAACGTGAAGAAGGAAGTGCGTAGGCCCTCTTGCACCTGGCATGGACCAGAGCCGGGAGTCATTAAACTGAACTCAGATGGATCAATAAGAGAAGATCTAGGCAGAGCTGGAAGTGGGGGAGTGGCAAGAGATGACCAGGGTTTTAGGATAGCTTGGTGTAGATCATACCCAGCCATCTTAGATCCTTTGATTATTGAAGCCTTGGCTTTTCGAGACGCAGTGGTGGTAGCCTACCAGCAAGGTTATGGAAGAATCATTTGTGAGTGATTGTGAAGTGTTGGTGCGGATGTGGAAGGAGCGTGCAACTCAAAGATCAGTGTTGGCTCCGATTTTTCGGGAGGTAGAGGAATTGGTAGAGTTTTTTCAATCCTTTGTGTTTTGCTTTACCAGACGCTCGGCTAATACAGTGGCTCATGAGTGTGCGCGTTATGCGTGCGATCATGGTGTAGAAGCGAGCTGGCTGGATGATAGCCCGTCCTTCTTAGCTTACAGCCTCCAGGCTGATTGTAAAGATATTATTGAGTTTTAATAAAGTGTGTGGTTGCTTCAAAAAAAAAAAAAGGTACCACGTTATACGTATATTTGTAAAATACTTGTTTTAGTAGATTTGTGGCCGCGAATTTAGTTGTCGTTGTATTAGACTTATTTTCTTAGTATATTTTATTTTAAGTTTAGACTAGCGTAATATTTGTCGTACGTATACTGCGCGACGTAAGCTAGACAAAGACACGTTATAGCCGTAGCCACACGATTTTGATCCTACGATCATAAATAGATCATGTAATCTATTTTTACCAGCCAATCACCTCATGCCTTATAGTATACCTATTTTTTCGGAACAACGCCACGTAGAAAATTCGTCGGCTAGTTTTACCTAAAAACCCCTACAAGTTAGAATAATCATAACTTTTGAACCGTAAGGCTAAATTTAGAAACTTTGGACTTTTTGGAAAGCCCTTAACCTGTAGAATCATTTAGCATTGTTTAAATTCGAATTTAACTATTTAAAATTTATCTAAATCCAAATACCCATTTAAGTAATTTTGACCTAGTTTAAACTCAGTAAATAATCTTAATACGATTCCATCTACAATAATGTTCCATTTAGTAACCTTGGACCAGAGAGACCAATACCTAAACCATATGGACACTAGTGAACCTATTCTATGTAATCTTGGCCTAAAATTATCCCTACTGTTTAATACCATCTGAACCTTATATGATAGTTGTTTATCGCTAATACCCAATTGTGGTGTGATCATTTGGATCAAGACCAGCACCAAGTATGTGTCGATCACATGCTATAAAAACAAGTGAACATGAAACCCTTATACCAAACCATATTCAAATTTACAGGTCATGTCGTAAATTTAATAGAGCCCTCGTACTCAAATCATTATGTAAATCTTGTTAATCATGGTTTGCATCTAGAACCCATGGAACAAAACCTTGTATGCTCATTGTGAGAAAAGACCAACCATTGACCCAAATTGAAAACTCAAAACCCTATCACCATAATTCATTTGCTTGGGATTATGTGATGAACCTAGACCAACCTTAAACAAAGGGAAAGCCTAACCAAAACACTTTAACTCGTTTCTTAATAGAATTAAGTGTTCAGTCTTAAACCTTGCTATTACATCCACCCCATTTGTAATATTGAGTGATGTGATAGCTCTTTACTAATCTAAAGTGAACTCTTGGAACTTCCTTGACAAATAGGAACCACTCAAGTTTGAATCCTTCAAGCCCAAACGTTGTCCATAAAAGACTACCCATCAACCTAATTATCATAATTCTCTTTGCATATTGAATTATGTGAAAAGCACTGACCTATCAATAAATAACCTAAAGCAATCTTGCTTTAAACACACTTCTATGTTTGTTTGCCTTTGTTTGCATTGTGTTTGTGATTTTCTTGTTTATTGTTATTTATCTGTATTGTTTAGATGATACGGAGAGGAACGTTCTAATTGTGAAGAGAGTGTGATTCTACACCAAACTTCAAAAAGGCAAGTGCCACACATGAACCTACTATTTTACTATATGCATTAGATTTTTATAGTAGTTATGCATGAGTAGGAGTTGAGTGTTATCGCTATGCTAGATATTATAGAGATTGCTTCACTAACACCCAAGTGGAGCGATCATATGTGACCCTAGATTGTAACAATCCATATGCTAGGAAAACATCGTACTGGTAGATTGCTTAGACATGCTATAGATATCGTGGTTGGGATTATTATCATGTTAAAGTACTACTCATTATTTTAATTGCTTATGAAAACAACATGATAATTAATTAACCACTGGGCGGATTGCTAGCATGTCATCAGAGTACAAAGTTTGGTGGGGACCGCCGCCCAGTATCTTGAGATTATGTTTAGTTTTCTTTATGTAGTTGTTCTTCTGTGCAACCGTGTTTCATATTAGTATGGGCTAGACATAATTTGTAGGTTGTGGTGACTCGAACCCAACGTGTTCACAGATGTAGAATAGTGGTAGGATGGTTCGGCTCGTGGAGGGTTTGGGGATCTACTTCTTATGAGTTATGGCTTAATCTTCTTTCCTTCCGTGGTACTAGTGGTGTATCATGGTGTTTGGGGTCGATTGGGCAACACGGGTAAAGGGCACAAACCTCGCGAGGGTTAAAACTAGGATCTTAGCCATGTTCCATTGGTTAGGGACAATTCAACAACTAGATGGGAAACATGACATATCTCGTTCATCTTGTTTTATTAATTACTAATAATCTTGACTATGGGTTATTGGAGAAGTGCCTGATGGTTTTTCAGTGTGCTAATTCAAAGGGTAGGAGCACTTTCCTATCAACCAAAGTGTCCAATTATTTATGAGCACTTTGCTATCAACCAAAGTGTCCAGAATATGTGCAAAATTATTTTATATCAAAAGATAGGACAAATGCATTTATGCAAAATAGCCTAGAAACTCCACCAGCCAAATATGCATGTAGATTAGCACTTGCCATTTATATATACCACCATAGTGTCACTTGCCAACATTGCTCAGAATGATCTGACCTCCTTTTGGGGGCTGCATATTCCAACGTGCAGATGACTCCGATGACGAGTGAGGATTTCGATTAGGTTCTCGAGTCTACAACCAACATGTTTTGCCTGTGGCACATGAAGAGGATGAGGCTCATTGATATACTATGTTTTTCCGCTGCAGAAGGTTGTATTTACGCTAGCCTTGAGCTATGTAAGTTGTAAAACCATTTTGTAAAGTCTGGATCATGCGATATAATAAAGATGTTGACGCATTTGCATGATATTTCATCTTGTACTGTGGTGCTAGCAATTGATCCAGGGACTAGCACAGTAACACATGGGTTCTTGCCTTTATTAAAAGGTGGGAGCGCTACAGATGGTATCAGAGCATTGTGTTACCTGTAGGATTCGAGACCTAAGTTTGGATTAGAACTAGGAAAAGACCCTAGGATTGAAAATCTATTTTGTCCAAACTCTCTATAAACACAATTTATCATTCTACTCTTTTCTCATATTCTCTCATCTATTATTCACCTTCAAAACTTTCTTCTCTTGTTCTAGATAACCATACCATGGAGTGCAAGAAATATTTTCATATGACATTATTGGATTCAACATGAAGTACTACAAGTAAGACCATTGAAGAGCTTAAAGAAAATCTTAGACTTAAAAACAATCAGAAGCACATCATGGAAGTGAAGGAAGAACCTGAAGAACTCAAGAAGATGTAGATGAGACCACCAATCTAGTTATTTGGTTATAATAACGATATCGTGTTAGTGTATTGATCATACAGTTAAGTGTGGTATGACAATACTAGGTTGTTTGTTGTATTAGTTGTTTGGTGTGATGAGTGCTTGTTAGATGTTGCTTGTAAGATGAATTCTCATGCTCTATTGTGTTGGGTAGGATTCTTCTTTAGTCTCTTTCTAAATCTCTACTCATCCATGCTAAGCCAAACCAAAACCACATACCCATTTACCAACCATAGTGAGCTACCATATGAAGTGCAACCACAAGAAATACACCCAAGAATGTTGTCGCCTACACGAACGTGAGCTCCCGGGTCCCAGGTTTTCTTGACCTCTTGAAGCAATGGCTTCGCGACGATTGTGGGGATTTTATTAGCCTTGATCTCGAGTACACGACCAATCAAAAAGATGTGTCCTCCATCCAAATTTCTCACAAGAGACGTGTCATGGTATTCCAGTGGGAAAGGTAAACACAAAATTCTCCGATCAGTCTTGCGCTCCTCTCTTTCTTTTACCATTTCTCCTCTCTTATTTTGATTCTATACGTAGGATAGGAAATTGCATAGGATAGTAACATGTGTATAAATCTGTATTCATATAGCAATGTATCCATTTGAATCCCATATGTATATCCATTTGAATCTCAGTTTGTTCCCATTTGAATTCTACATGCAAGTTCCATTTGAATCCTATATGTGCATTGGAAAGAATAAACTTGTTGCATTAGTGTTAAACATTTGTTCCATTTGTTGTTGCATTGAAACAATATACTTGTTGCACGGTATTAACATTTGTTCCATTTGTTGTTGCATTGAAACAATATACTTGTTGCAACGGTATTAACATATTTGTTCCATTTTTTGGGTGCAATAGTGACAAAGATTGTCCAGAACTCCTAGATTTCCTTGTCAACAGCGGCATACATTTTTCTAGCGTTGATATAAGGAATGACAAGTTGAAGATGAAGAACACGTGGGTTATTGAGATACCATATGAGTGCCATTTTGATCTCCAGGACCTTTTCCAGATTAAGTATGAAAGGGCTTCGATGGCTGATATGGTAGCGGCATTGATCGACGGGGCATACCGTAACATGAAGAAAAAAATCCACACTTGGTGGCACAACTTTTGGGGGAGGGGGGGAAGAGCTCACTTAAAAAGACCAACATTGATTATGCAGCAATCGATGGATACATTTCCTACGAGTTGTACGGTATTATAAGTATCTTCGGCTATGTGCATCGTTACCTAGTGCCCTAGTCTCCTACTGTTTGGGATTCAGAGCAGAAGGATCTAGAGTAGATGGGAGCCTCTCGTGACGTGATGTTTTGTGTTTTTAATTTATATTCCCTAGAAGACTTTATGTATTACTATACATATTATATCTATTAATTATGTCCCTGTTTTATTATTTATGATGTCGGCAAGCTTAATGAAGCTATTTATGTATATGTGGTGAAATTTTGAAATTTTAATTTTACACCCGAGCTATGTTGAAATGTTGAGTAAGAGAAAAAAGAATACCCGTTAGTGGGGTTTTGCTTTATAAGAAGTATAGATTAGCTAGGGTGTGTCTTAGATAGGTTTTACCGTTTTAGTGTTAGTTTTATGGTACATAAATTTAGCCTTTACTTTAGTGTGTTAACTTCTTAAAATTATTAGTTTTATGATTTAAATAGTTATTTGTATAATATTAATTCTTATTTGACTGTTTTGTTATATATAGTGCCATGGTTTTTATATATGCACACCCATCGGCCCTCGTCTGGTGTATTATTTGGATGTGGTATATTATCTTTCATGACTATTTGTTTCATTTAGAGTTAATGACAATTATACCGACCAACTTGACATTGATATTTCTATCTAGGAGGTATGTGAACCGGAACTTCCATCCAAACCTATTGTTGAGAGGTTAAATTTATTTGAAAATGAAAATAATTATTTGAATTTTTTTTTAAAAGAATTGAAGAAAAGATGACAAAATTAGAGTTGGATGTTGCCGATGTCATCGATCAACACAAGATCGAAATGGATGCAATGCGCTTGAAGATTAGAATGATTTTAAATTATGCCATTAATAAAGAGTCTTGGTATCATTACGCTGTTAGATCAATTTTTTTTTACCTTAGTTGTTATTTTGGTCGCATTTGTTGTTGCATTTAAATGCTATGGATAGTTTTATGTTGTTTTATGAGAAGTGTGTATGAACTTTATGAGAAGTATGTATAAACTTTATGAGATAGTCTGAGAGTAATTATGTGGGAGTTTATTTAATTTATATGCAATTTGAGCTTAAATGAAATAATCTACTTTTGTTTGTTTTAATATGATAATTTTTTTATTAATTTGGTCACTTTTCTATTCATGATATATATGATGAAAATGAACTGGCAATGGATGTACGGTGACCAACGCTCTCGCGTTTTCATTAATGACATGTATTATTTTCTGGGCGTGGCTGAGGCAACCAAGCAAAATGGTTTTATGTATTGTCCATGTGGTGTCTGTAAGAATACCAGGAATAACTCCTACTCAAAAATCATTCACAGCCACCTGCTTATGTCCAGTTTCATGTACGGCTATAATTGTGGGACGAAGCACAGAGAAAACAGGTTTATAATGCAAGTCGATGAAAAAAAAGAGGATGACGACAACTATCCTGCAGAGTTCCATGCATGAATACGATGATACTACTGCAATGGAGGAAGAAGCCGGAGAAGAGGCACCAGAAGAGCTCATTGATGATCTTCATCGGGCCATCATTGATGCACACGGAGAAACAGAAAGTGCAAATGAGAAGTTGAAGTTGAAGCACATGTTAGAGGATAAAAAAAAAAAGTTTACCCAACATGTATGACGCGTCTTATCAGGTATTTTAGCGGATTCTCCCGTACATCCATATCATTTTCATTTTCATGCAGTATTCTTTAAACTCGGCAATCAACTTCTATCCTGTAGCAAGGTTTCTTTCGCAAATGTCTTTTTGTTTTGTTCCTTGTCGTGTGTTTTCTAATCTAATCTGCTTGCAGTTCGAGCTATCTTTTGCAAAAAAAGAGTTATAAGGCACAGTTCGTTTTTTTTCCATGCTAACCCATACTACGCTTGTGTGTTTGGTGCTTCGTGTAACTAAGATTCTTCTTCAAATGAGGAACATATATAACTGTTTTCCGTGTTTTGCTTAACAAGTCAATAGTGCACTTCAAGTGGTTGATCAAATCCAAGAAACTTACCATGTACTCCCTCAGTTCAAAAATAGATCACTTTCACTTTTTCATACATGCATGTATGGATAAATGGAAGTCAACTATTTTGGAACGGAGGGAGTAAGGGACAATTTGTTATGGATGTAACCATGTAAAGCTAGCGTACTAAATACAGGCGGCTACCCCAGGGGCAAAGCTTCTAGGCGGTCATGGGGAGTACTTTTGTTTGCTGGGACGTTTGGGTCCAAGTGTGTTATCACTGTCGCATTAAGTGTACTAGGATTTCTGAATCCAAAATGGTACCTCTACTTTTCACTCCTTTTGAGGTGAGCATTGCATTTGGAGACATGGCTTGAAGGTTCCATGTGGCGCTTCTCCGGTGCTCGCCGTGGTCCGATGTCGAGCTCGTGGGCACAATTACGCCATCACCATGGTGTCAAAGGCTTCAAAGGTTGATGGCGCGTCGATTAGGGAGTCTTGTTGGAGCTGTTTTCTTCGGAGGCGTCTGGGATTGGTCGAGACGCAGCTTTGTAGCTTAGGTTTGGTCATGTGTTTTCGCGTTTAGCGGGTGTGGCGTTGAGCTACACCTGTTGTTCGCGACAGGCCATAGTCTTCTTGTACTCAAAATTCTACTTTCTATAAATATCCGATACGCCAGTGGCGTACCCACGAAAACAAAACTCCTTTGAGCATAAAAGTACTAGTAACACTAATTCTTCTTTCCAAAAATTGGATCATAGCCCCGATCTCTCCATAAATAGATACACATAACTTTTATTATTACCATTTCTCAGTATAAATGCTTATTACAACATAATGATCACATTAAAAAAATTAAATAGGGTATTCCCCCACCTTCTGCATCAAAGTGACGCAGACGGGCAACATTATAATCACATAATGCACACATTGTAGAAGGAGAAATCATTCTAAATTCTATTATTATGCTCGAAATAACCATGTTGTATTGATGCTAAGCAACTGCAGGCAGGCAGGTGCATCAAGTACCCAAATGATCCCGCTAAGGAGGAAATATAACAACTGAATCTAGTGAACCGCAAACCATGATAACCTGCAGGAATTTGCTAGCTACCCCTTGCCTTGTTAAAAACAAGATTATTACATCAAGTTCAAATGGACAACAAAAAGCTGAGCCTCCAATCAAATACAAATTTCTGGAGTTATATTGTAAGCAAGATATACAATACTCCGAATAATTATAGCAAAAGGAAAGAGAGAAACATATATTCAATTTTCTCTTCCGAGTCACAAAAGCGACATTCTTACAAGGGTGCCACTTTACTTTAGTGAGGTTATACTTTATTACAAATACCTTATTATTCAGGAACCATATTAATATTTTAAGTTTTACAAAGATGTTAATCTTTAGAGGTAGTATATCACAATTTATTAGGATCATCTGACTTTTCATGTGAGACTTTGACTTATTTCATGCATCATTATCTCATCCACCATTTTATACTCGAGAATATATATCTCGACAATACCTTTCCTCCTTGGACCTATCTATCTTCTGACATTTTAATATCATTCAATCTACCTACAAATCAATTTCGTTTCATCAGGGAATGGGAGGTATTGAGAATCTGTTCAGCACAGCAAAATCATCTATGGCGTTTAAAATACTAGCAACTAGATCAACTTTTCACGGTGCCCGAGTCACTTGTGAAGGTGCTGTGTTGCAATAAGCACAAGCTGCATTGTGTTTACAGTCCCCATTAAGTCTGCCTTCATGATCTTGCACTCCAGCTCTCAGTATCAGAGCATTAGTATCAACCAGCGGGTGTAATAATATGTTTCTGTAACCATGGTCACAAATATTCGGTACCATGTTGCGTAGCTAGTATCCGATACAGTGAAGTTGTGCTGCACACGGTAGAACAGGATCAAAATAATGAGATCATTATTCAAATATGATTACTCCACCAACGTGTTCATCTATTCAGCTGTGTGCCTCCTCGCCGTGTGCGTGCACAACTGCCGGCCGTGCCGTGCATGCCTGCAGTGGTTCACGACACTACAGGAAATTCCCTAGTTGCCGACGGTCATGTCCCAAGTACCTATTTCAACATAGATACACCAAGAGTTCATCAATATTCCACCCCTAGGTACTAACGGTCATGTCCCCGTTTTGACCGTTTTCCGAAACCGGTTTAGAAAATTTCAGAAAATTCAAAAAAACTCGAAATGATGCAAGATCTTCACGTTGTGTTATTATAGATGTCCTAGTATCCACCAAAAATAATAAACTTAGAATACTACAATTGGGTTGAAAAGGTGTTCACATAAATGAGCTATCTCCTACGAAGATTCATGGCTTTCGGGCGAAATGACGGATGTTATGACCATATCCATGGCATAGTTTGTTAAAATATGACCATATTCCACACAAATATCCATATTGGAACAACTAAAAATGTTCACGAAGAAATTTTTATTTTTCTTTAAATAAAAACATCATTTTCCATTTTCGGAGTGTCAAAAATGGTTTTTTTTTTGTGAAGCACCTACCGAAAATATGTTACAAAATTGTAAAAAGTAAAATTCTAAATATATTATGTCATATTGTATCTACAAATAAAAAATTTAATACCTCTCAATAGCTAAAAATACACCTCTTTTGAAAAAGACAAATTTCTGTCGATTCCGCTGAAACCGGGCCAAATTTGAACTAAAGGTGCCTCTTAGTTTTCTCTTTATTTTTTGGAAAAAACATTTTTTAGGTACCCAAGTACCTATTTCAACATAGATACACCAAGAGTTCATCAATATTCCACCCCTAGGTACTAACAGTCATGTCCCCCGTTTTGACCGTTTTCCGAAACCGGTTTAGAAAATTCCAGAAAATTAAAAAAAACTCGAAATGATGCAAGATCTTCGCGTTGTGTTATTATACATGTCCTAGTATCCACCAAAAATAATAAACTTGGAATACTACAATTGGGTTGAAAAGGTGTTCACATAAATGAGCTATCTCCTACGAAGATTCATGGCTTTCGGGCGAAATGACGGATGTTATGGCCACATCCATGACATAATTTATTTAAATGTGACCATATTCCACAAAAATATTCATATTGGAACAACTAACAATGTTCACGAAGAAATTTTTATTTTTCTTTGAATAAAAACATCATTTTCCATTTTCGGAGTGTCAAAAATGGTTTTTTTTTGTGAAGCACCTACCGAAAATATGTTACAGAATTGTAGAAATTAAAATTCTAAATATATTATGTCATATTTTATCTACAAATAACAAATTTAATACCTCTCAATAGCTCAAAATACATCTCTTTTGAAAAAGACAAATTTCTGTCGATTCCGCTGAAACCGGGCCAAATTTGAACTACAGGTGCCTCTTAGTTTTCTCTTTATATTTTGAAAAAACCATTTTAGGTACCCAAGTACCTATTTCAACATAGATACACCAAGAGTTCATCAAGATTCAACCCCTAGGTACTAACGGTCATGTCCCCCGTTTTGACCGTTTTCCGAAACCGGCTTAGAAAATTCCAGAAAATTCAAAAAAAACTCGAAATGATGCAAGATCTTCGCATGGTGATATTATATATGTCCTAGTACCCACCAAAAATAATAAACTTGGAATACGACAATTGGGTTGAAAAGGTGTTCACATAAATGAGTTATCTCCTACGAATATTCATGGCTTTCGGGCGAAATGACGGATGTGATGGCCACATCCATGACATGGTTTGTTTAAATGTGACCATATTGCACACAAATATGCATATTGGAACAACAAACAAATTTACTACCTCTCAATAGCTCAAAAAACACCTCTTTTGAAATAGACAAATTTCTGCCGATTCCGCTGAAACCGGGCCAAATTTGAACTACAGATGCCTCGTAGTTTTCTCTTTATTTTTTGGAAAAATCATTTTTATGTAGCCAAGTACCTATTTCAACATAGATACACCAAGAGTTCATCAAGATTCAATCCCTAGGAGGACAACTAAGCACGACATGTAAGCAAAACTGAACAACTAAGCACGACATGTAAGCAAAAAATGATGAAGTGGCGCAATGCATTGGGGGTAGTCTAACTCTTCGGAATATCCCCTCAAGTGAACCCAAAAGGGGAGCTTCGAGCTATATGTCCAAAACCTTACTAGGGAGTAAGTGATGTTGGCCACACCTCCGGAGTAGAATCTTGCCCATCTCCACCTCCCACCACACTTATACATATGCTAGGGCACTACCTATGGTTAGGTGGGATTCCGACGCTGTGATGTTCGGCGTAACCCCGATCCATTGAAAAAAGTCAAACTTTATGTGTACCCCCATGACGAGGAACATGAAACACCAAAATCTAGCCTAGCTCTTCATAAGATTCCCTTCATGAATCCCTCCAAAACTTGCAGATTAGTTGAGATTCTTTTCTTTCGGGCCCTCACCTATCCATGTGTTTCATCCTCGCCTCCATCTCTCATAGTGGATCTTCACTATTTTTCGTTGTCAGTGTGGGGAAAACTCAGTGTGTGGTTGTCGAGGGAGCGAGCATCTTTACTCGGTGTCCGGACGTGAGTGATGATGTGATCGTAAGGACGCATGCATAAAACTATAATTTATTTATTTTTGCTAAAACCATCCTAATTTTTATCATAATAATAGTCTCCTTTACTTTTCTGAAACCATACTGTAGAATCTATCTTATTTTATGAAAATCTACTTCTATAAAAGGTTGTATGATGTAAAAAAAAAATAAAAGAAACAAAAGAGTAAAAAACAAATAGGGGGGCAGTAGGCCAGCCCACCACGGCAAGCCGGTATCTAGCCCGGTTCCCTCCAAACCCTAATCCAACCTAACTCCCCACGCACCCAATGGCCAAGGCACGCACACGACACAACACGCACGCCCAGGAGTGCCTCCACCCCCTTCGTGGAGCGCCGCCCCTGCTCCGGCTCCCTGTCGCGCCGCCTCGCGCCGTAGCTTCTCCACCCACCGGCAGCTCTCTCGGCACCTTGGCCCTTGTTCTCCTCCTCCCATATTCCCTCACACATCGAGTGCATCCGCGCCAGATTCGTCGGATACAGATGTGCCACCGTCCAGTAGCCACGGCGTCGGGGCCGGCTGGCTCGCCGACGCGCGCGTGCAGATATGCGCGGCGCTCCGTTGAGCTGGTCGGGCGCGGTGCGCGCACGTGCTAGGGTCTGCGGTGGTGGCGACCACACACCGGCGACGGCTCTCCGGCAACCAGGTCGGCGACGGCATGCACGCTGTGGGCGTGCTGGACGCCCCACGACCACGTCCTCGAACTCGAACTGCATCGCGCTCCTCCTGCAACCTCCTGTTCTCGCAGGTGAGATTAATTCCTCAACGCCGTATGTGCTAGTGGTGAGATTAATTCCTCAACGCCATATGTGCTAGTGGCTGCATATTGATCCTTAGTTAGGTTTTCTGCTCTTGGCTTGGATAATTAGAACATGGTGTAATTGTTAAATATGCCACTGATTATTAGATATGCCATAAATTTGGGACACGTGTTCCGTTCATATTTTTGCTTCTTGCTTTTGTTCATATCGTTTTGTTCTGAAATGTAGTAACACAAACAGATTTGTTAGCTGAGGTGCAGTTTTAGGATGAAATATATATGGAACTCATGTAAAGGGAAGTAGAACTAGAGATATACCAACTACAAAATTATCTTGTTAATTACTACACGTCATCTTGTTGCAGCATTATTGGTGAAATAAATTTGTTTTCTTTGCCTGGCAGATGTGCACATGGTGGCACTAGTTGGACAAGTTTAATTCCTCGACTATGTATATATTACTACTACAGCAGACTGTTAGTAGTTCTACACGAGTATTTTTCACCGTCAGTAGAGATTTTGTAGCTGTACACTGAAGGTGAAATGACCAAACTGAATATGCAGGTGTCGATGTGGTGCTTGGTTGGACTGGACATCTACCACGCGGTCGACCAAGAAGCAGCTTCACGGGCAAGCTGATGTGTCCTCACCTAGTTGTCCTGCGTGGCGGCGCCTTTGCCGGCATCAAGCTGACAAGCGTGGTTGCTCCTTCTGCTGCACGGCATCACCGAGTTGGCTCTGCCATCTGCTGAATAGGTATAATCCTATAAATCCTTCATATTTTATTTGTGTTATCTGCTGGTTAGTGAATATTGCACACCTGGATTTTGGACACTTATTACGATTCAGATTTGTCATTTTGTTGCCCTTAATCATATATCATTTTGTTATGACATAATTGATGCCGTAATGTAGTAGCACGTATAAGTTTTGTTCTGGCTGTATGGAACTCATGTAAGAAAATTGGAACTAGAGAAACATAAACGTGGAAGTAGCTCAGCTATTTCAAATGGAAACTAGACAGCAGCAGCAGTAGACATGTGTTGTGGCTGCTCTTCATCGACCTGGTTAGTGCCCACATTAAGAGAACACATACACTCATTTAATGCCTTTTGTGTTTTGCAAAGCCTTCATATATATGCAGCAGCAGCAGCTACTGAATGTTGGCAAGATTTAGGCCAACTTGGGTGACTGATTCGTGTTATTAAGTGGTGTTTCCTACAGCTATCTTGTTTCTATTTACTACAATAGTCTGTTCCTAGTACTAGTGCTGTCCTTTTTATTTTAAGGAGTGGTTTTGATGCACAAATGCTGGTAACAATATGTTAATATAGTCTAGATATATGATGCAAAATATGTTGTACTCACACACTTGCGTCCGACTGCAGGAGCCGCACCGACTAGTTGATGTGGAGGTGCAAAGAGGTTGAGCTGCGCGGCTTGCCGGCGTGTCGTCGTCACGAGTACATCGACGACGTAAGGCTGCTCCTCTTGCTACTCTTCACCGACTTGGTTCTGCCGCAGGAAGAGGTATAAACGCCGTCACTTGTTCTCTGTCATGTGAATGCAAGTCCTTCTAAACTAGCTCTCCTGTTAATGATATGCATCTCCTTTTGCAAACCATGTAATGGATAAAATCACTCGGTTTGTTGTTGTTGATGCTCAAGTGCCTGATGGAACCTGCCATGTGTATTGTATATATAGTTTTCAATCCTTTTTTATAGTGATTTTGATGGACAAGTCATTATATTCATCAACCATGTATATCTGTACTACCACAGCAGCCTGTTACTAATAGTACATGGATTTTATTTTTATTTCTAGCAGTGATTTTGAGGCACAAGTGCTCCTGGATCAGGATGTGAGACGTGCAGCAATTTTGTAAATGCATGGTTCTCGAATAATGTGTATATATCTGTAGTCATCTCGTGTGTAATTTCATTGAGCTAATACCTCTCCCGGGACAGGCTGTTCTCTGTAGATTGCTAGCATTTTATTTGATGATCAATTTTTTTTTTGTTTCTAGTCACAAGGTATGCCGACGGTAAAGCTCTCGGCATACATGTCAGCGAAAGTGAAAAGCGTATGCCATGTGGCTTTGTTTGCTGACGAATATGTATGCCGACGGGCAAAGAACACCGTCTGTACTTGTGTGAATGCCGACGGCATGTATATGCTGACGACATGTATATGCCGACGGTGTTTTGGTCATATGCCGAGGAGGAATATGCTGACGGCAAAAAACCGTCGGCATACACATATGCCGCCGTCATTTTGCCGACGGTTTTTGGCTGTCGGCATCTTGGCTGATTCCTGTAGTGCAATAAAGATGGCGCATAAGTTCATGGTTTGAACCTCGACAACTCCTATTCGCTAACAGTCCTAGACAGTGGCTGCGGCAGCATATTATCAGGGTCTGGTTTGGCGACGCAAGATTCGGAAGACTCAGGAGAGAAGTGTCGCGTTGGGGATCCGGATATACTAATTGCTAGTTTTTCATCTAATGCCCTACTTGCACTTTTGTTATGAAATAATTCCTACACCTCCCATTCTTATATGAGTATGAAAAAAATGATCGGGCACTATAATACGAAATGTGAAGATCAATGATCGCGTTTCTAGCTTAACATTTTGTATTGGGAGAGACAGATCGACGAAAGGGTGGAAGCTATTGTCAAGATATATAATTTGGAGTAGGAAGCATTGGGTGAGAAAACGCAGCAACTCATTAATATAAGACACATCTCACGTGAAAATAAGAATGACTCCATGTGGTATTACTAGTTGTTTATGTAATGCGTGTACCATTGAAAAATAGATGCCACATGGTTAATTGGATTCAGAATTCTCAACGCACTTAACTCAATTACGATGATATGCACGCTTGGACCCGTCAAATTAACCATGTAAAGCCGGGAGAGGTCAGGTTTCAGGTGGGGCGGGTCGCGGGCGCTCGCTACATACCACTTGCACTTTCTTGTGATATTGCCAAAAGAAAAACTACACCTCCAGAAGCGTGCCCTTACGACTGATAAGATTTAGCATACAAAAGCAGCATACATATTTCAGTGGAATCGGACCATCCCATCTCAGAAAACGCCTATATAGCAGTCCTACTTTCCATACTCCATTCAAGGTCAGAAGCATTCTTCCGTAACATTTGGCAGAACAAAACATAAAACAGAGGTGTACCGACAGTGACATTTATGTACACTAGTAAAGGTGCACGTGCCACACATGTATAATATTACGTAGTAGTATTTTATTTTTTCGTCCTTCTCCGTCTTGCTCTTTCTAATTTTTCTTTTGTCTGGTGATTGTGAGCGATTAATATAAACATCGCAGAAACATACTTAAATCAGAGCAAACTCAGCAAGACCAGTGATAATCACTTCAATAGAAATCAATCAATTGATTATAATAAGTACGGATAAAAATTACATAATTGATTATAATAAGGACTGATAAAAATTACATAGTCTTGATTAAATCTACCAGACAACATAAATGATGTTTGACACGACACCCAAAAAGCACTCAATTGTTCCAATGGCTGCTGGATTTAAAATTATTATTGACCACTCAACTTATTATTTATTCTGGATCTACATTCTAATCAATTTGATCCATCTTGTTAACTCGCTCTCTCGAGGTGCGCTCATATATCATCTCCGTTCTAGGGGGCGTGCTATGCATCAGATAGTTGAATAGTGTTTTCTTGAGAAATATTCTGAAGAAATTAAGCCACCTTCGACCTTGATTTTCTTGGGGGCATGTAGTTGAACAATGTTGTATTCGTTGGCTATCTTCTGAGCATCCATATCTATTCTTATAAACACACATAAATGTATAATTGATTAATTAGAAAAACATATGTATCACTGTAACGAATATAAGGCTGAGTGACACAATAATATTTCTCAAGCAAAGTGTATTATATCTATCTACATAGTAAATTAATCTACCCACCTAAATTTCATATGTACATCTTGTTTAGATTTTTGTCTTATATAATATAAGATAAAACTATATGATGATGGTATTAATTAGTCAGAAGAAACAAAGATCCGTTGAACTTGCTCTTTGAAGAAAATCATGGATTTTTAATGCTAGTCTATGTACAACAGTGCGTGGTTTACCTGGGACAAAATGGAGGCGCTAGAAGGACGGCTCTGCAACAACACCAGCTAAGAGGGTGAGCGGGGTTGTAGTACTTTGGTCTCCTGGTGGCTAGCACACCATCTAGGTCCTGGAGTAGTTATGCATGCCTAGCGCTAGAGTACATAGTGTTGTTATTTAAAAAAAAGAGAGTACATAGTGTTGTTGAATACTTATTCAGGTGCTTTTGTGATTAAAGTTAATTTACAAATTGATCTACATTACTACTTTCTTCTAGATGGCGGTAGGTTCATTATTAAAAACGACAAGGCAACACTAATTCAGAATGTAATTTGTGGATGTTCGTTGAAGTCCTGGCTGCAAGTTCCACGATAGCTAGTTCAAATTTTATGCATTCGACAAGTACTGATAACTATTTGAAACTGAATTCATGAGACCTCATCAAATCTGTCAGCTACACACATAGGTAAAATCAACTAAATAGTTACTCGCAATGCCATATAATTTAGCCCTCTAATGCTAGTGCAAGAGAATGAAATATTCATCTTATAAATCATGCCATGCTCACAGAATTAATCACAAGGAGTTACCTTCATATTTCAGCCGTTGTACACTCTCTGTACACATCAGTTTGATTATGCCACACAAAAAGAATGGCATTGTCTGATCCTCTAAAATACTTGCATTCTCAAGTGAAATATCCACATGTCCGGATCCATCCTTTCGTATTTAGTCAGATACTCACTACAGGAAACATGCTGTATGCCGATGGCCAAGTACCGTCGGCTTAGGCCAAAAAGCCGTCGGCTTATAGCTATGCCGACGGCAAAACTGTATGCCGACGGCAAAACATCGTCGGCAACTTCTTCACAGGCATAGCTCCAAAAAACAGTCGGCATAGAAAAGCCGTCGGCGTAGATCTATGCCAACGGCCAAACTATCAGCTACAACAAAATCACCAAATCACTACAACTCAGATGCCGCAGCCCAAACAACTCATGCTATCACTATCCTATCAGAGCCCCTTTAAACAGTAAAAAAAATTCGAAGGTGCTCTGAGGGCAACTTTTCATGTTCAACTGTACTATACAAGTCATTAACCTGTAATAAGCAAAGCCCTCCATGATGGACAGCCGACGGGTGTGTTGGCCGTCGTATAGCAGGGCGACGGTCGGTGCGGTCTGGCAGGGCGCGACCGGCAGTGCATTTCGGCAGCCTGGCCGTAGGACGCACGGGCACCGCGGTGATGGACTGTTATCGCTTGCGTCTGCAGCCTTGCTGTCCGTGCGTGCAGGACGACGGACGCACAGACACGGCGACGGAGCCGGATTGCGTCCTCGGCGGCGGACTGTATGGCAAGAGGAGGGGCGATGGCGATGCGTTTGGCGGCGTCGGCACCCAGGCTGTGCTGCAGGGCGACGGGCGCAGGGCGGCGTCCTGGATGCCGCACTGGGTGTGCGTCGTTGGCGGCCGGGCCGGACTGCATCCTCGGCGGTGGACTGCGCCGGAGGGCGCGACGGGCGCAGGTCGGCGGCCTGGCTGCCCTGCTGGGTGTGCGTCGTTGGCGGCCGGGCCGGACTGCACCGGGGGGTGCCGTGCGTGCGCTGCAGGGCGACGGGCGCAGGTCGGCGGCCGGCAGCGCGAGCGTGGAGATGAAGCGGCGCCCTCGGCCGGCAGTGCGCCAATTGAAGTGGCGGCCGGAAGCGCGAGCGTGGGGATGGAGCGGCCGTCTGCATCTCGTGCGGATGGACCGGCAGTTCGTGCGGATTGAAGGGGCGGCCGGCAGCTCGGGCGGACGGAGCGGCCGCGAGCGGTTGCGGGATTCGTTCCATCGCCGCCGCCTCGCCGGTCGCCGGCAGATTGGAGCACCGAGCGGTTGCGGGTCTTGACCCCTCGCCGACGCCGCGGCGGTAGCAAGCTCTCCGTCCCGCTGTGGTCCTCCGGCAAGAGTCGATCGGAGCGGCGGCCGGCAGCGCGAGCGTGGGTATACGGAACCTGAGCACGATACGTTGCAGTTGCGTGGACTCGTAGCGTTGATTTCTTTTTTTTTCTTTTTTTTGTGCAACTGATGCGTGGGAGGTCTATGTACGGAAATTGCAAATTGCAAAGTGTTGAAGTAATCTGGGTCGTTAGTTTAAGTGTAATCCGATGGCTAATATCATTTGGATGATACCCCACTGGGTTGTTTTATATTACTGGAGATAATCGCTACTTGTAGTCTTCTCGAAAATTTCCACCACCATGACTAGCTTTCACCTATTACCTCGGAAGTACATGTATAATTTCTGTGACCACCGAAGAATTTTAGAAAAAATGATATTAGTACTACATTATTGAAGAATGCATCAGATAAGTAAAAAATGGAGTGTTCACAATCAAATTGCTTCTTTGATTAGCTTCAATCATGATTTTGCAAAAAAGGGAGTGTTCCCATCCATTTAATTCCTACACAAGTACAAGTATCAAGTAATCCACTATACCTTCACAAGTCAAGGAAAGAATTGCACGGAAACGAAGTTCTCGGCAACAGTGCATTTCTATTTTACCTGAAATATAAGAAGCCTCATGCAAAGGGCTGCATTGGAAAATCCTTGCGAGCAGTTGCAATACAAGATACTGAGGCTTCCTCCCACTCACGAATACTAATGCAGCAGAACCATCACTGTACCACACAAAAGAAACAGGTGTATTTAGTGCAGAAGCATCACATTCGGTGGATAAACAAACACCAGGAACTTGGGGACCCAGTAATGTTTATCATGAGAAGAATGAGGATCAGCCAATCTTTATCAATAATGAAATATACATAAACATTCTTAAGCTTGTAGCCATCATGTTACTTACCGAAATTCATTTAGAAATGCATACGTTCAGAGTCCATCCAGTGGTCCGAAAACCATATGCAACACAAGTACTTCACAAGGCTATGATACTAAATCACCTCACAAACATTTATACACGCATGAAGATAGTTGCTTCATAAAATCATTAAACTACTGTAATCTTTTGATGATGGGCTCTATTGTACTTCTGTATTTGGAGCAACATAGCTACATTTTTTGTATCTCTAAGTGTTTCGCCATGCTACAAGTTAAAGATACACATTGTCAACTCATTGTCACCAATTCATGTAACTAGAAACCTAAGGTTAAACCTGATCAACTCCTAGGATCCAGTCGAGGTTAAGATATAAGTAATGAGGGACACAACAAGCTGAATTCAGAAGCACTAACACAAGTGAAACCTATTCAAGCACCGGGAGAAAACATGCCTCTAGTCCCGGACCATAACGGGTTATAGTCCTGGATTTCTATCCGGGACTGCTCACTCGGGACTAGAGCCACCCCCCCCTCCGTTTTGTCCCGGAGCACCACGAACCGGAACTAGAGGCCACCCACGAGGCCGCTCAGGCTGGACGACTTTTAGTCGCGGATGGTAATACAACCCGAGACTAAATAAGTTTTTCTTTTTTTCTTTTCTGATTTTCTTTTTTAATTTAGTCTCTATTATTTCTAACTCTAATTATTCTAATGCCGTCTCGATTATTTTTAACTCTAATCACTCTTCTTTCACTCTGAACTGACACTTCCCAGTAGGCCACTCATCCTCAAACTACTCCACTCTCCGCGCGCTTGACTTCTTGGTTCCTTCCTTCTGAGCTTCCAAGAAACACATTAGATTGTACCGACAACGGTATGATTTCAATCATGTTAACCTTTGAACTATGATGTCGCACGTCTTTATTTTGTGAATCCAAAAAGTTATTTAGTTAAACAAAAATAAATAAGTATTAATAGTTTTGAATTCAAATAATCATAACTAATTTAAATATTAATTAATTATGTTGCTTTTTTAATACTGAATAATTCGTCTCTAGAAATCCATAATATCGAAAATTGGAAAATTATATTATCTAAATAGATTGGAAAAAATGAGAGAAGTTCAAATATATATGATCGACTTCCATATCATATTGTCCATCATTATATATAGATCGATGTTAATAATTTACTCCAAATGGCTAGTCATTTCAGCATATCTTCATATAGGTTTTCTTTTTTCTCTTACTCAACATTTCGAACATAGCTCGGGTGTAAAATTAAATTTTCAACATTTCACCACATATACATAAATAGCTTCATTAAGCTTGCCGACATCATAAATAATTAAACATGGACATAATTAATAGATATAATATGTATAGTAATACATAAAGTCTTCTAGGGAATATAAATTAAAAACACAAAACATCACGTCACGAGAGGCTACCATCTACTCTAGATCCTTCTGCTCTGAATCCCAAACAGTAGGAGACTAGGGCACTAGGTAACGATGCACATAGCCGAAGATACTTATAATACGGTACAACTCGTAG
Source organism: Alopecurus myosuroides (assembly GCA_028641055.1). Lineage (NCBI taxonomy): Eukaryota > Viridiplantae > Streptophyta > Magnoliopsida > Poales > Poaceae > Alopecurus > Alopecurus myosuroides. Next base: position 26,978,704 of record CM054063.1, read on the forward strand.
GAAATGTATCCATCGATTACTGCATAATCAATGTTGGTCTTTTTAAGTGAGCTCTTCCCCCCCTCCCCCAAAAGTTGTGCCACCAAGTGTGGATTTTTTTTCTTCATGTTACGGTATGCCCCGTCGATCAATGCCGCTACCATATCAGCCATCGAAGCCCTTTCATACTTAATCTGGAAAAGGTCCTGGAGATCAACATGGCACTCATATGGTATCTCAATAACCCACGTGTTCTTCATCTTCAACTTGTCATTCCTTATATCAACGCTAGAAAAATGTATGCCGCTGTTGACAAGGAAATCTAGGAGTTCTGGACAATCTTTCTATTGCAGCAAAAAAATGGAACAAATATGTTAATACCGTTGCAACAAGTATATTGTTTCAATGCAACAACAAATGGAACAAATGTTAATACCGTGCAACAAGTATATTGTTTCAATGCAACAACAAATGGAACAAATGTTTAACACTAATGCAACAAGTTTATTCTTTTCAATGCACATATAGGATTCAAATGGAACTTGCATGTAGAATTCAAATGGGAACAAACTGAGATTCAAATGGATATACATATGGGATTCAAATGGATACATTGCTATATGAATACAGATGTATACACATGTTACTATCCTATGCAATTTCCTATCCTACGTATAGAATCAAAATAAGAGAGGAGAAATGGTAAAAGAAAGAGAGGAGCGCAAGACTGATCGGAGAATTTTGTGTTTACCTTTCCCACTGGAATACCATGACACGTCTCTTGTGAGAAATTTGGATGAAGGACACATCTTTTTGATTGGCCGTGTACTCGAGATCAAGGCTAATAAAATCCCCACAATCGTCGCGAAGCCATTGCTTCAAGAGGTCAAGAAAACCTGGGACCCGGGAGCTCACGTTCGTGTAGGCGACTTTGAGAGTCATACCATGTGTGGGGACATTCAACAATTGAATTCCATACCGAGTCATGGTGGAGAATGGGGAATAAGAGAGGAGAGAAAGATGAAGAAGAAGTGTGGCACGCATTAATGTAGCAACTAGGAGAGTGGCCCACGCAAATTGCACGGGCAACATCTTAATTATATTTATATCGTACGTTATTAAATGATGGCATATAAAACATATAGTTTATTTTTATTACATAATAGATTTATTAATTTCATAAATGGAACATAGTATTTGTTAACAATGAGTTGCATGGAAGTTGGCTATATTTGGTGAATCTAAACTAAAGGATCCTAGTTTTATTTAATTTCATACGTCTTTTTTATGTGTGTGTTTTGTTCGTGAAAGTAATTATTCGCCATCTTGAAAGTAGTAATGCCCTCTTTGCCTCAACCTCACTTATTTATTCTTACAAAACCTTAGTTTTTATGAGATGAGTGTGTTTACATAGATGTTGGAAAAACCATTCGGTCGTGTACACCTAAGACATTAAGAAAGTAGCTCAAATGTGTTCCTTATATTAGATTTAGAGCCATAGAATTTTCAACATAACAGGCAGATTAACGAAAAATGTGTACAATCAGAGAGAAGTAACGTAGGAATCAGCATGCCATGCAAAATGTGTTAAAGAAGTTAAGACAATAAGAATTCGCAAACAAATTATTCCATGTGTGAAATTAAGACAAAATCATCATAGATATAACCACTGAAAATATTTGAACATTTAAATTTTATAGGCCAATAGTGTGGAATACATAAATATTCTTAAACAATATTACCAAAAGCATGAACACCATTGTTTCTTGATAAATATCATTTAACCACTTATGGATCATACAAATACCACGTATGCTAGACTTACGTTAATCACATATCTTGAAAACACGTGAGTACCAATTTTGACGACATCTCATCATTTCAAAATATGAAGTGCTTACAATATTGAGTCAATTCTATATTTCAAATCATAAAAAAACATCATCAACATATTTGTTTTATGCTAACCGATAATCAAGAGGCAAACCATATTTTTCTACTTGATTGGACATAAAAGAGAAATACCGCAAGCTCATGCATTGTGCAGTTGCTATGTCAAGGATTCGTGTAAATCTTTTTGTGACATTTGTCGGATATATACTGAATAGGGGTATAGAAGATGGTAGACAAAGAGCCGGACTACCAGGGTGGCCTAAGTGGTAGTGGGCTTAGGTCCATTGGGCGGCCTAGTAGTCCGACGCGCAGAAGCCGGATTCTAGAAGAACCCGGATCACGGCCCACGTGATCTGGCTTGGAGGAGAAGACAGATCCCTTACTTTCCAAGTTACAAGTTAAACGTAGTCTTCTAGGTTTCCTAATCTGTAAGCCCTAGTCCGGCTATTATATAAAGCCGGACAGAGGATAGATTCAATAAGTAAGTTAGAAGTTGAGTTCTAGGTCCTGAGTTCCTTGCTCTATGCTATTCGCCGAGAAGTTCATCCTCGCCGAATAAGCTAGATATACTACCTCACATTGTAACCCAGATTTACGGGATTTAGTCCCAAATAGTGAGAAGTGCAGGAGTAGGTACGCCGTACTGTCGCGACGTACCGAACCTGGGTAAACCCCGTGTTCTGTGTTACTACGCTATCCCGTTACCCCACGTCTCTACCGTAGTCTCATGGCACCCCCGTCTATGAAAACTACTACGATGTCTCGACAGTTGGCGCCCACCGTGGGGCAAACGACGTCAGGCGTAAAATTCCGATCTGGGATACTTGGCAGAATTGGAAGATCGATCACTGTCGGAAGCCTGGAGTTCGACGACGACGTCGGGCGCTTCCTCGACAATGGATCCTATATACCGGCGCAAAATCACCTGGTAAGTGCCTGTGTGTTACCGATTGGATCTGCTAACATCTTTATCGGACTAACCGCAGAAGCAATGGGATTTTGCGGTGGAAGCAAGTTTATCCCACCCGCCCTATACCCAGTCGAAGACGACTATGATGCCGGATTTTGCTCAGATCGCCGACAAAAAAGTGACTCACACTTTATCGGCATGGTGCAATCTGAAGTCGCCGAAAACACGGATGATGGAAATCGCGTGCAAGAGGCAGACAACAATACACCCGTCACAGAGACGGAAGAACCACTACCCGTCACTCAGACGGAAGATCCGACATCCGCCAGCGCGACGATAAACTCGGAAGCTGAGTCCGTGCTAGCTGCCATCGAGGCAAGATTGGAGTCGGAAACCGGGTCAGATAATTTCGACTCCGAAGACGAAGACGATGACGCCTTCGTAAGAAAGGTAAAATCCTTTCAAGAGGGATTCCATGAAGTGCTAATGGCAAAACCGGCTGAAGTCACGGATGCCGGCAGCCAGGAAAGCCCCAAAACCCCTCCACCAGAGGAAGAGAGAGAAGACGGAGAAACTTCTCCGGTATTCCCTCATGTCAAGGAGATGACAGAAGATGAGCCTGCCAAAAACCCTCCCTCTTCCAAGAAAAGGCACAAATCTGCTAAAAAACTCCGGAAGAAAAAGCTAGCTTATGCAGCTGAAGAAAACCCGGAAATAGGAGAAGCAAGCAAAGAAAAGCCAGCGGAAAAGAAAAAGGAAATCCCTGTTGTGCCAATGACAGAACAGGAAGAGCAAGAACTATTGCAAACGCCAGTGGGACCCAATGAATCCCCTGAGATGCTGGAAGCCAGGAGACAAGCTTTTCAACGGCAACAGCAACATCTACTCCGATCTCGGCAACATCTTCAACAAACCCAGCATGATATCAAAATCATGAAGGAGGAAATAGAAGAGTACGAGAGAAAGAATAGATCTGCATTAAAACCTACTAGGTTACCCGGAATCGCAAGACCGGAAGAACTGCCGCCGAAAGAAAGGTTTTATAACTCATCTTGGCAAAAGCAGTTAAACGGCAAAGATGCCAAGGGCGAACCAATATACAAAACCGCAGCTGAAAACACGGAAGCAGCGTTCGCCATCCTAAACAACGATCTGTACTCCAACGGGGAAAAACTCCAAGGGGTGTACGCTTTCTTAGGAAAAGCATTACAGCAGCAACAGCGAGGCCAAGAACGATCAGGGAGGCTGCATGATAATTCCGCCCTCTGCAAAACAGCCACTTGTGCTGCTGGAGCACCTGGACCGGAAGGACCCGGAGATTCAGATAAAAAAGAGGATCCGAGAAAGGACAAGAAAAACCCCGACAACCGGGACGCAGCGTCTATAACTGGACCTCATCTCCCGAAAGATGGATATAAACCACACGATCGGGAAGACAAACACCGGAATGACGGCAAACTAATGCCACCTCCGAGAAACCCAGCTGAAAAAGCTGGAAGATATGATATACCTCACAGACGTGAAAGATCTCGGACACCGCCTAAGGATAAGGAAAGATACAGGAGCAGAACTCCACCTAATCCCAAGGGGAGTGACAACGGAAGAGATAAAAACAACCCCGGAAAAGCGCATCCGCGCAACAACGGAAAAGAAAGGAGCAGATCCCCTTCTGTCCATTCAGCCGGAAGATATTCTGCACACATTGATAGAGCAGAAAAGGACGATCTATACTTTGGCCCTAAGTGTTTTACTGGCAGGATCCGAAGGATAACCCTGCATTCTGGCTTCGCCAAAGTTGGTCCAACCTATCAAAAATACACCGGCAGCACAAACCCGGATACCTGGCTCTCAGACTATTACACAGCCGTCCAGATCAACAATGGGACAGACCTGGAAGCTGTCAAGTTTCTTCCCCTAATGTTGCTAGACGGAGCCAGAGATTGGATCAATGGTTTACCATCAAGAACTGTCGACAGTTGGGATGATATGGCAAGAGTATTCACTCAACATTTTCGAGGAACATACAAACGGCCAAATAGCATCAACCAGCTGAACCGTTGCACCCAATTTGAGGACGAACCATACGTGGATTTCATCTCCAGATGGACTGCAATGAAGAATAGTTGTTCTGGAGTAACTGACGTACAAGCAATGCATGCTTTCGTCAATGGCCTGAAACCCGGACTCGTACCGTTCATGGTTGGTTCCAAACAGCACAAAGATCTCGGATCTATGCTTACAACCGCCAATGAGCATGCTGCAGCCGAAGATGATATCAGAGCAAGAGGAGGCAATATTGAGTCACTAATACTCGCCAAGAAAACCCCTCGTTCTGACAAAAAAGGAACTCCAGAATCAACGACAAAGCCCAAGGAGGTTAACATAGCCTTTGGAGGAGAAAAGGTGAATAAGTGGAAAGGCCGCAGTCCAGATCCAATCAATTACACTCCCGAAGAATGGGAGAGAATTAAGTCGGAACCCTGCGTCCACCACTCGCAATTTGGGAAACCAATCCACACAAATGCGCAATGCCGACTAAATAAGCATATGAAAGGCAATGCAGGATCCGGAAACAAGGGGAAGGGTTCCAAGAGGAAGCCCGCCAAACAAAAGCCAGAAGCTGACAAAGAAGACAGTGAATCGGACACTGATGACAAAATCCAGGAACAACAGCGAAAAGGCGAGCCCAAATTTCCGAGAGTTGACGGAGAAGCAATGCTAACTTTCTTAGCAACTCCATCAGCAAAGGTGGCTAAAAGAACGCTTCGGGAAATAAACGCAGTCATCCCTGCAACCCCGAAATTCTTGAAGTACTCCAACACACCAATAACCTGGGATCAGTCCGATCATCCTGGAAATATCCCGGAACCCGGCACACAAGCTCTTGTCGTAAGCCCTATTGTTCAAAACACTAGGCTAAGAAGAGTGCTGATGGACGGAGGATCCAACATTAATATAATGTACCTGGATACACTGAAGCACTTGAAGATATCCGAGTCCCAGCTCAATTACAGCAATATACGCTTCCATGGCATTGTTCCTGGCAGACAAGCGCGCTCCCTAGGAGAAATTTCCCTAGATGTCACCTTCGGAGATAAAGATCACTTCCGGCAGGAAAAAGTATCCTTCGAAGTAGTGCCGTTCGAAAGCGTGTATCACGCAATACTCGGACGTCCGGCTTTCGCCAAATTCATGGCAAGATCCTGCTATATATACAACAAGCTGAAGATGCCAGGACCCAAAGGAGGAGTAATCACCATTGCCGGTGATTTCAAGCTGGCAAATGAGTTGGAGAAACAAAACGCCCTTTGCGCTCAGAGAGTTATAGCACAGGAAGAACCTGAAGGAGTTAGCCAAGGAGGTATCGCCGAAAGAAATGCCGGCAGGAAAAGAAACTCGGAAGCCAACAGATAGCTTCAAGGCCTCCGAAAATACAAGACAGGTAATCCTAGATCCCAAAGATCCGACAAAATTCGTCGTCGTAGGGACTGGGATGACTGACAAATAGGAAGGCGAGCTCATCAAGTTCCTCCGTGAGAACTGGGATATTTTCGCCTGGTGTCCAGCTGACATGCCAGGCGTACCCAGGGAACTTGCTGAGCACCAACTCAAGGTTATTCCTGGATCAAAACCCGTCAAACAAGGTCTCCGTCGATTTGACGGAAGAAGACGGAAGGCTATTGGCAAGGAAATTATCCGGCTTTTAGCAGCGGATTTCATCAAGGAAGTAATCCACACTGACTGGTCCGCAAATCCGGTATTAGTGCCGAAGAAAGACACAACTGCTCTCAGAATGTGTATAGATTACACAGGATTGAACAAGTTATGTCCGAAAGATAGGTTCGCACTGCCGCGAATCGATCAAATAATAGATGCCACTGCAGGCTCTGAGCTTTTATGCTTTTTGGATGCTTACTCCGGGTACCACCAAATACGCATGAAAAAGGAAGATCAAATCAAGACTTCTTTTATAACCCCGTACGGGACGTATTACTACGTAACCATGCCTTTTGGCCTGAAGAACGCAGGTGCAACATACCAGCGTTGCATGCAACGTTGTTTGCATAGTCAGATTGGAAAAAATGTCCATGTTTACGTGGACGATATCGCTGTCGTAACCAAGGAAAAAGACACACTCCTTGAGGATTTGCGAGAAACTTTCGAAAACTTACGCACTTACCAGATGAAGTTGAATCCATCTAAATGCATATTCGGGGTTCCCTCAGGAAAACTTCTGGGTTTTATCGTTTCTCATAGAGGAATAGAAGTTAACCCGGAAAAGATCAAGGCAATCTCGAACATCTCCAAGTTTACGTGTGAAAAAGATGTCCCAGAATTGCCGGGTTCCGCCACAGCCATAAAAAGATTTACTAGTTGGCTGGGGGCTAAAACCTTACCACTTTACAAGATGCTGAAAAAATTCGACAAAATCAAGTGGATTGCGGAAGCCGGAGAACGTCTAGCAAGTTATGTACCTTTCCGTACTTAGTTCAATTCTATGTAAACATCTTTTGAGATCATGAAATAAAGTTGTCGGAATGCTGTCATCCATATTCTTATAAGTGCAAAGTGTTTCCGCCTCATCTATTTCCCAATGATCTTACAAATTTCTCAACGTTAACCCGAATTGTGCTTGCGTACTCGGCGTTACATAACTGAATGATTTTTCAGCCTTTTAACGGCTAAAGGAAACTTGAATTGCCTGCGTGCCCAAGTTTCACTTAAAACTTTCCTTGTTTCTCTAAGTCTTATCTGATTGTGTGTGTGCCGGGTTACTGGAACTAGTTAGTAAAAATGCCTTTAGCATGATTCATGTTTTCGAGTTTCAAAACAGATTGGTTCGTCCCCAGTTACTCAGCATAACGATTCATAATGCTATTTGAGCCATTTCAAACACTAAGGACAGTTAAGGCATATACACCAGAGAACTTAGAAGATAAAAGAATGGTAAAATCCAAATAACTTGCAAAGTAATTTCATAGTTTAAAACTGCAAAAGACGGAATTTTCATTCATACAAAAGAAGCATTACATTCTGGATTACAAATGAAAGAACAGTAATGCTCCTATTGTCTACTTTTTCTATCCAGGTTCCAGGTAACCTTTCAAGAATCCGACTCCTCCTCGCTGCTTTCTTCATCGGGAATTGGAGGAGCTTCTTCTTCTGGATAGTGGACGGAGACATTTACCATGGCGGCAATCTGGGTGGCGTGGCCCTTAACTTCACCAAAAATGGTGCTTCGTTGCGCATCCGTGTATCCCTGAGGGACACCGGTGGCCACACGCCAGGATTTGGCACTAGGGTAGTGCATGCGCATAAGGCCTAGAGCCATACGCGCACCACCCCGTGCAGCGGAGCGGAGAAGGGACTCCTTGGACTCCGCCACCGTCATGATGGCACCCGGAAGTTTTTCAACCTCCGAGTATTCCCCAGATTTATTGGGAAGGAACTTCTCTATGAGCTGCGTCCCAGCAGCCTTAATCGAATTCCATGTTTCCCCGAAAGCTCGGATGCCTGCAATCCGAGTTCCATCTGGGGTGTCTCCTGTTTGATCCAATAAAACATACAAAAGGGTTAGGCAGAAAAACAGAGAAAACAAAACATGGAAAGATGAGGAAAGGGTAAGAAATTTACCGATGAGCTTGTCGATCTCGGAAACTTCCTCCAGGCGAAGGTTCAGAGCTTCGGTCAAATCCTGAATGGTGGATTTGTCTTTCTCCGCCTGTTCGGAAGCCTTGGAATTAGCCATTCCAAGAGCCAGGTTGCTGGCTTCCAGGTCTTGTTGAGCTTTCACAAGATCCTTGTGAAGCTCGATGTTCTCATTGCGGAGAATTTCGGCGTTGCCAGAATCTTCCGCTGCTTGCTTAGCCTGAGCTAAGGCAGCTGAAAAGCAAGGGAAAATCCGAGTTGATCAATTTCCTCGGGAAAAAACTTAGACAAAGTCTTAAATCGGAAATTTCAAAACGAAAAAGCTTACCTTTCGTTTCCGTCAAAGCGAGCTGAGATGATTCCAGCTCCGCCTCCTTCTCCTCAAGAATAGAAAGAAGACTTCGAACTTCTTTATTCTTGACGGTGAGCTTCCTGAAAACTTCCAGGTTTATGGCTTCGGAGGTTTGCTGAAACACAGCAAGGAAAAGTATGGTTAACAAAAAACATCAAATAAAAAAAAAAGCATTTTGTTTAATGCTTGGGGGCTAGAGTTACATACCTGGCTCATGCGCTGCAAACCTGCCAAGTTTTCTTTGAATTCCTTCGCGTAGTCCGCGAAGAGATTCCCGGCTGCGTCCAAGCCGTCGTTGATAGCTTTGAAATCCTTGTCAAAGGTGGGAATTTCCTCGTCGAAAGTCCGAGGTAATTTTCCCACCTCTGGAGCCGCCCTTTCCCTAGTGTCCGACTCGGACACAACGGGCTGGCTGGGCTCTGGGGGCTTGGTGGTGGTGGTTGCAGTAGGCTCTTCCGCCCTTGTGCTTGGCGTGTCCGGGGCGACGGCGGGAGAAGGATAGCTGCCTCGGCTGGAAGAAACTCTGGGTTTCTTCAGCTTCTTCGGCTTCAGGTTGGAGGGGGGTAGGCTAAAAACCAAAAACCCGGAAAAGGTTAAAACACCGAAGATGGACGAAAAAGATCCCATAAAAGAAAAACCCAGAAGAAAATAACCTGGAAGTGGCGACGGGGATTCCGTCAAGGTCGATAATCTCATCCGAGGAAATTATCTTCTTGCGCTTGCGCCCACCTGTAGCGGCGGTGCGCAGCGCATCCAGCTCGGCCTCGGAGGCTAACTCCGAGTCTGGAAGATCCGCAAGCTGTCGGAAGAACCAATCAGAATCAAAAGGTAGATTATCCAAGAATTGAGATTATACCCAAATGACGGAAAATTTACCTTGGGAGCTGGGTTGTCGGCCGTGTACATTGGCCGACTCTCCGTGTATTGGTCGCGCGATGCGACCAACTGATTGATGCACCGCCTAAGTTCCTTTGCGGGCCAATCCTTGTCGGTTGTCCGCATTGGATCCTTGGCTCCCGTGTATTCACACAGGAGACGGCCTCCGTGGTTTGCTAATGGCTGAATCCGCCTATCCAGCCAGCAAAAAACCGTATCCATACCGGTCAAAGGAGGTTTGGGGGAGGTGAGCTTGGCGATGCGCCTCTTGATCCTTAGCAGATCCGGAGGCAGAACCTGGACGGCTTCTGTCCCCCAGTTATCTTGGGGAATAGCGGCGGAATCCGCGAAAGGTGGAACCCCGACGGCCCTTTTAGGGAAAGGCACGTCGGGATGATAGAAAAAAGAACCCGTCCAAAATTTGACGGATTCTGAGGTTTTGATTTTGGGGAACCAATCCTCTCGGAATCTCCGAAGAGTAAAGGAAATGGTCCCGCAATTTGGGAGTGCGCCCTCCGAAGAGTTACGCTTGACCCCAAAGCAATACAGCCAAAAATCTAACCTAGGCTCTATTCCTAGGTAACCTTCGAACAAGGCCTGGAAGCCGGCCATGTACAGAATGGAATTGGGAGGAAGGTTGTGAGGTTGGATGCTGTAATGTGACAGAACCTGGAGGAAGAAAGAGGAAGGTGGGAGCCCCATACCTCGTAGAAGGTGGGAGGTAAGAAGCACCCTTTCGCCCTCTTGTGGCATGGGTTCGGTCTCCTCTTCCGGGAGCCGCCACTTCTTTTTAAGAACCAAGCCCTCCTTCTCCAAGTTTGGAAGGAGAGCCGGGGGAATACTGCAGGCACTCCAGTTGCCTGCAGTTTCCTCTTCATCATCCGCTCCGGCGGCGGCGGCGGCCTTCGCGGCGGCGAGTTTTTCGCCAAGGAGCTCGATTTTTTCCTCCGCCGTTTCAGGTGCAAACGGCGGGGTTGTCGTGGCGCTCGATGCTGTGACGTCCGCGGCGGCGGAAGTGCTTCCTCCGTTCGCAGTGGATGCCGTGGTCTTTTCCGGCTCGCCGCCGGCATGCTTGGGCGACCCTAGCTGTGGATCTAGGTCGCCCAAAAGTTCGTCGATGGAGGCGCGAGCCGGTGAGGACGACGGAGAGGCCATCTTTTTTGATGGCGAGTGAGCGCTCCGGCGTGCGAAGAGTTCGTCGGGGCAAGGTCTTGCTCTCGAGCTCGCGGTTGCGTCAATGGCGTGGGCAGTGAGGGAGTGAGGAAAGATTTCCGATGACGACGAGGACGGCTATTTATAGCCTGAAAACCTCTAGATACGTGCCAACGGCTCTTTCGAACGTTGGATGTTTGACGCGTGTCAACCGCCGGAAAATCCGGGAAACGGAACGACAGAGGAATGATGGCTATCTCCTCGTTTCTCGCGAGAATCTGTCAGATATACGTCGCAAGTTTTCCCGCGTGAAACCAAGCGGCGCTTGCGTCAGCATGATTAAAGCGCTGATGTCATAAGTTCCTTTTCCGCGAAGGATCGCGAGAAGAAAAGCCGGATTTTCAGAGTTCCGAGTTTTATGTTACCATCTCCTTCAAAAGGAAAGTAGAAAGAATCAAGACTACTGAATCAAGATTTCCCGGACAAACTACATTTGACGAAAGACGGAGAATCAGAGTTTTGATCCTTCCTGGGGGTTACTGTCGGATATATACTGAATAGGGGTATAGAAGATGGTAGACAAAGAGCCGGACTACTAGGGTGGCCTAAGTGGTAGTGGGCTTAGGTCCATTGGGCGGCCCAGTAGTCCGACGCGCAGAAGCCGGATTCTAGAAGAACCCGGATCACGGCCCACGTGATCTGGCTTGGAGGAGAAGACAGATCCCTTACTTTCCAAGTTACAAGTTAAACGTAGTCTTCTAGGTTTCCTAATCTGTAAGCCCTAGTCCGGCTATTATATAAAGCCGGACAGAGGATAGATTCAATAAGTAAGTTAGAAGTTGAGTTCTAGGTCCTGAGTTCCTTGCTCTATGCTATTCGCCGAGAAGTTCATCCTCGCCGAATAAGCTAGATCTACTACCTCACATTGTAACCCAGATTTACGGGCTTTAGTCCCAAATAGTGAGAAGTGCAGGAGTAGGTACGCCGTACTGTCGCGACGTACCGAACCTGGGTAAACCCCGTGTTCTGTGTTACTACGCTATCCCGTTACCCCACGTCTCTACCGTAGTCTCATGGCACCCCCGTCTATGAAAACTACTACGATGTCTCGACAACATTCTTAAACAACTAATTCAATTATATTTGAAACATGTGCAACTATACACTTGGACTTAATCGTTGGAGAATATTCCTGATTTATGAAACATGTGCTTCTCTAATATGCAATGGGATGTTCCTTGGTACGATATCTACACTAAAATTTAAAGGGAAATATAAAAAGGAATGCAACCATAATAATCGGTTAAAACTAAAACAAAAGAAAATGTTACATCAACTCAAAGACAGATAATCTTACAAAACATAAGATACTAATGCTATCAATAAAAAATACCACATCATTTGAAAAATTAATATTTAATTTACGCTTATATTATTAATTTGTGTATATCTCTAGCATTATACAATAATATGTAAGGAGAAGACTATCTGGCATCAGAAAAATCAAGGTAGGTAGCTGAAACAATTGCCCAAAATATGCATGGCTTCTCAAAGGATGAATCCTAAATTTTCTTGTCAATGCTATCATATGAGCTCATTTACAAATAAAATTCAAGTAAACCTATCAAAAAAAACTCCATGTCGATGTCCGGTGTTATTTTGTTCTTGCAACTATGCGCTCCCTATCGATTTTGCTCGATATGAATCTCCAAACCATTATAAACTAAATAGAGGAAAATATCAGATAATGTACTACATATTTACATTCTATAAAAAAATGTAACTAAAATGAGAAGGAAATGAGAATACTTATGTCGAAACTTGTGTTGTTTTAATATGAAATAAGATAGTCCTTAGTACGATATATACACAAAGTTAATAAGGGAGATTATAAAAAAGAATGTGACACTAAGTATAATAAAAGAAAATTTTACAACAAACGAAACGACATATACGGACGATAAATCTTTAAATACTAACCACAATAAATACAACGACATGTGAAAAAATAATAACTAATCTATTCTTGTATTATAAATGATGTGATAATTTTTGTACATCTCTAGCATTATATAATAAAAATGTAGGGAGAAAGACTGTGTGTCATAAGAAAAATGTAGATAGATAGCCAGGGGAATTACACGAAAGTTGTATGGCTTCTCAAGGTATGCATTCTCAAATTTCTTGTTAATGCGATCATATTCCCTCATTCCTAATTAAATTTGAGTAAGCAAATCTATCAAAAAAAAATAGTTGTTTATGTCTAGTCAACTTAGCTTGATACAGATCTCCAAACCATTATGGAAAATAAATGAAAATGCTAGAGAGTATAGTACATAGTTACATGCGACAATAAAATATTGCAAAAAAAATGAGAAGGGGGATAAGAAGATGAGACGAAACAGAGCTTGATGCACCTTAGTAATTTGGTACCCTGGATAGAATGGCATCAGCGATCAGCCTATCAACTTTCCGGTGTTGAACATAACTTCATCCCGAAGGTGTGCACTTATACAGTAAAAAAGAATTTAATGACTTAGGAAGGCAATGACATATGATGGTTAAGCTAAGACCGCGTCTACCGTTATTTAAACTCAACTTTGGTGTTATCACTTTATTGCCTAAGAAGGAGGATGCATGTAGGATTCAGCAATATAGACCAATTTGCATGCTGAATGTTAGTTTTAAGATTTTTAATAAAGTTGGTACAAATAGGGTGACTTCTATTGCTCGGAAAGTTATTAAACCATCTCAGACAGCTTTTCTCCCTGGTAGAAATATTCTTGAGGGGGTTGTAGTTCTACATGAAACTATTCATGAGCTTCATAGGAAGAAAATGGATGGGGTTATATTCAAAATTGATTTTGAAAAGGCTTATGATAAAGTCAACTGGGCTTTTCTACAATAAACTTTGCGTATGAAAGGATTTAGTTCACAATGGTGTGAGTGGGTCGCCCGTTTTGTGCAAGGAGGGAGTGTTGGTATTAGAGTGAATGATGACACTGGTCACTTCTTTCAAACTCTAAAAGGGTTGCATCAGGGAGATCCGTTGTCTCTGATTTTGTTTAATTTAGTAGCGGATATGTTGGCAGTTCTTATAGCTAGAGCTAAAGGAGGATAATAAGGTTGGTGGCTTGGTGCCACATTTAGTGGAAGGGGGAATATTGATTCTTCAATATGCTGATGATACCGTTCTTTTCTTAGAACATGACCTAGACAAAGCTGTCAACATGAAACTAATTCTAGTTATGTTTGAACAATTGTCCGGCTTAAAAATTAATTTCCATAGAAGTGAGATCTTTTGTTTTGGTAAGGCTCGTGAGCATATGGATGATTACCGACGTATCTTTGGTTGTGAAGTTGGTGATCTACCATTAAGCTATATTGGCATACCGATTCATTATAGGAGGCTCCTTAATAAGGAATGGAAGGTGGTTGAGGATCGTTTTGAGCAGAAGTTGAGCTCCTGGGTAGGTAAATTGTTATCCTATGGGGATCGTCTTGTGTTAGTCAATTCGGTGCTAACTAGTCTACCTATGTTCCCTTTTTCCGTTCTTTGAGGTTCCTATTGGGGTACGGAAAAGAATAGATTTATATAGATCTCGATTTTTCTGGTAGAGTGTTCATGTCAAAAAGAAATATCACTTGACAAAGTGAAATATTGTTTGCCGCTTTAAAGATCAAGGTGGATTAGGTATAGAAGTTTTGGATGTTAAGAACCGTTGTCTTTTAAGTAAATGGTTGTTTAAGCTATTAACTGAACAAGGACTTTTGCATGAATTATTGACCAGTAAGTACTTAGGTGAAAAAAATCTGGCTGAGTTGGAGGCTAAGCCTACAGATTCACCCTTTTGTAAAGGTATTGTGCGGGTTAAAGATGATTTTTCAAACATGTGAAGTTCACAATTGTTAATGGTGAGAGAATTAGATTTTGGGAGGATTGTTGGCTAGGGGAATTACCTCTCGCTTCCCAGTATCCTTCGATATACTCAATTGTGAGTAATAAGAATATCCTAGTGTCAAATGTGTCGTGGTGGTGTCAAGACAGATGCCATCGGATGGCTAAAGATGTGGGGACGATGGACGCTGGAGGTGCTCGGGGAGGGATCACGCGACGAGTAGCCGCGTGAAGTAAGAATCAAACACTGCAAACAATACGATCTACCCAGGTTCAGGGCCCTCGTGAGGAGGTAAAACCCCTACTCCTGCCTTTCTCTCTGTATATTTATGCTTGTCCGAGTAGCCACAGTACAATTCCGGTCTCTACCGAGTAGCCACTCTTCTCTCTTCTATGAACTAGGTCAAGAATCTCAACTGGTGCCAAAGTGCGATCGTCCCTCGCGCAGGAGGGGGCAGGGCGCCTTATATACTGGCGCCCCTGCCGAATACAACCAACTAGGTAGAATACAAAATAAGTGTCGACATAGTGTACACACCGTCCTTCTTCCGAGCTCCCGCTGACAGCTTTGGCTTCTAATCTTGTCCTGTCCGGAAAGTCGTTGGGCAAAACCACGTGATCAGTCTGGTATCACTGTGCCGAACACAGAGTAGGTCCCCCCTATCCTGCGACGGCCTGCTGACACACTGTCGCTGTCAGGCACGCCGTCCTCAGATGAACAATGCTGTGAATAGTGCCAAGTACGGACCCCGGATACGCGGGATCCTGTGTCAGAACGGCTCCTTTGACTTCTGGCCCGAGTAGGTTCCCGCCAGTTTTACTCGGACCAGCTCTTCTATTCGAATTAACGTAACTTCCTTGACTCGTCCTTCTGGCCATCTTTATGTGAGACCGAGTAGCAGTCGACCGGGTAGCGAGTACCGGGTAGGCGGCTACTCGACCAAACATCCCTTCTGACCTTGCCTTTAGCACTAGCCTTTATCCTACTCGGGGGTAACCCCCCGACATTAGTCCCCGAAGCTGGTAGAGTCCTGCGAACTCGTTCACTGGGCTCTGCCAGCTTAAAACCAACCTTGGCAACATTGCCCTTGAACTTTAAGACGCCGAGTAAAACCTCCGAGTAGCACTCTGGAAAATACCTTGAGTTTCTTCTCCTCCGAATAGAGCTAGTTCTCTTCTCTGTAACCGAGTAAAAAGACTTGGGGACTTTTCCAAAAAGAATCTATGCGTGGCAGAGCACAATCCGGCTTTCCGCGCTGCAACTGGGCACGTGTCACGCATCCACGACCCCGACGCCTCGCTGCCCAGGACCTGACAGGGCACGCGCCCAGTTTTCACGGAGTGGGCCCATTAGCCCGTTATGTCCCATCACGCGCAGTAATTGCCCCCGATCTCGCCGTGGGATCTAATGCGGCCGTTACGCGCGCGTTCCGCGCTGTGTGCGTTTCTAACCGGCCCACAGACCCCACGCCGCACGATTACTGCCACGATCGATCCCACTTCCTCAACTCGTAACGGTAATCCGAGGAGCGGTATAAATACCCCCTCGGTAACTCCTTCTTCTCCTTCCGCTCGCAATTTCCCCTCTGCCTTCTCGTTTCTCCGCCGCCGCAGAGCTCCTTGCCGCCGCGCAACCTACTGCGCCGCCGCGAGCTTCTCCACACACCAAATCTCTTAATCTTTTCCCTAATCTCCTCCTCGCCGCCATGGCTCGCGACGACAACACTCGTGCCGGCTGGGCCGGATCCGAGGTCACCGCCGACGACTGCCAATGGCTCGTGAACACCCGGAGGGTTCCTCCCGGTGTTTACTGCCGGCAACCTGGCGATGAGCTCGTTCCGGCTCCGCAGGAGGGCGAGCATGTCGTCTTCCTCGCGCACTTCGCGCGGCGATTCGGGCTTCCAGCATCGAATTTCCTCCGGTCGTTCCTCGACCACTACGGCCTCCAGATGCACCATCTCCCTCCGAACGCCGTCGTCTTCCTCTCATACCACGCCGTGGTATGCGAGGTCTTCCTGGGCGTTCGCCCCACAACGGCAACCTGGTCCAGGTATTTCTTCTTTCGGCAACAGAGCAAGGGCAAGAAGGATGCCGCCGACACCAGCAACCGAATGACAGAGACGGGCAACGCCATGATGGTGCAGCATACTGGAACCAATCACCTGTTGGCACGCGTAGAGATAAACGAAAACTTTTTCCTACGCGATACTACCAAGATCTAGCCGAGGTAGAAGGCCACGAGTATTACCACTAGACGCGCAGGTGCGGATTATCGATGTAGCGCGTCGGGTCGGGGCAGTGCAGTCCCACGATCCGGTCCGGCCGATCCAATCCCTCGAACGTCGAAGTGCTGAACGTACAGCACCTCTGCCGGTATCCACACGTACGAGGAGGAGCTCCGACGGCGGACTGCTAGGTCCGGTGCGGCGGCTGGACTGAGTGGGGCTAGGGTTCCCAACACATGGGAGAGTGGACTAACGTGCCCGCTGGGCAACCTGCGCCCCTCTTTATATAGCGTATGGTAATGGGCTGCACAACACTTGTGGCCCATTCCCTCTGTGAGTCCGACTCACTAACTCAGTCCATTTCCGGTTCGGGTCCAACCCAACCAATACTAGCTCCCGCTCTTAAGTGTGCGACCCTGCAGGCTCATGGCGACTTGGACACGATTGGAGTCCTACTCTCAATCGATCAATCGGTAGCGGCTCCTAGCAGAACGTGCCGACTCCCAAGTACCACTGAGTCATGACGACATACCTTTCAATGTGATATTCATCTTAGTCCTTTTTGCCTCACGATATACCTTGTCGAGCTATAGGCGATTTATCGTCATCCCTTAAATAGCTCAACTCTCTTCTCGATCCGTGATATGTGATTCATCTGACTAACTCTTAGTCAACCGACACAGTTAACACTTAACTGAGTCGCGCATGGCCATGCTTCCTGAATCATATCACTCGAGAGGGCCCAGAGAATATCTCTCCATTCGGAGGGGCAAAATCCCATCTTGATTATCCACATCACGCAGCTTGCTTCTCATTCGACCCGAACTCTGCCTTTATAGTTGCCTTGTCACAGAACAACGTTTGACAGAACCTAAGTCGGTGATCCACAACTCGGATTGTGCGATAACCTCAGGTCTAAGGATTACATTGATTGAGACATGCAAATGACGACTTGATCGTTGCATCTCAATGTGGGTCAGTCCGACTTGCTAAACTCTTTAGCCAAGTCCGTGAACGTTGGAATGGCATCACCATGCCCATGACAAGTGGAACCGTGTCATCAGCCAACACTCACATTAGTCTAGGATGTGTGTCCAGCACAACCTTAACGACCAAGGACAATAAGTATGAACAACATGAATATATAGTTCCACAATCGAATCACATATTCAATGACATATATCAGATGTTCAAAACAAGGACAACTTAATAACTTTATGAATACAATGGGAATAACATCATACATGATTGCCTCTAGGGCATATTCCCAACAGTCTCCCACTTGCACTAGAGTCAATCATCCTAGCATCATATGCCTAGGCATCTAATGCCCATGCCTCTCGTGTGCGCCTCATGCTTAGGCTGTGGTAGCGCCTTTGTCAACGGATCTACAATGTTTGCATCCGTGTGTACTTTGCATAACTTGATATCACTTTGTTCGACAAACTGGCGAATGAGGTGGTACCGCATGAGTATATGTTTGTTCTTCTGGTGTTGTCTAGGTTCCTTGGCTTGTGCGATAGCACCATTGTTGTCACAATATACGTCCAAAGGATTGGACGCGCCCTGAACCACACCAAGATCAATCAGGAGGTTCCTGATCCAAACAGCTTCCTTTGCCGCCTCTGAGGCAGCAATATACTCAGCCTCTGTTGTAGATGCAGACACCGTATCTTGCTTGGAACTCTTCCAGCTCACAGCTCCTCCGTTCATTACGAACACGTATCCCGATTGCGAACGAGAATCATCTGAGTCGGTGAGATAACTCGCATCCGTGTAACCCTTTACACTGAATTCCTCATCACCTCCATAAACTAGGAACATTTCCTTAGTATTTCTCAAATACGGATGTTTTTAACCGCTGCCCAGTGGGCTTCGCCAGGGTCAGCCTGGTATCTGCTCGTAACACTTAGAGCATAGGAAACATCTGGCCTAGTACAAATCATGGCATACATGATGGATCCGATTGCCGAAGCATACGGGATCACACTCATCCGACTTCGCTCATCAGTCGTCGAAGGACACTGAGTCTTGCTAAGTTTTATACCATGGGACATCGGCAAGAATCCCTTCTTGGACTCTTGCATTTTGAATTTCTTCAAAACCTTGTCCAGATAAGTACTCTGACTCAATCCAATGAGCCGCCTGGATCTATCTCTATAGATCCTGATTCCTAATATGTAAGTTGCCTCACCCAAATCCTTCATTGAGAAACTCCTTTCCAATGACTCTTTGGTTTCTTGCAACATCATGACATCATTTCCAATCAGCAATATGTCATCCACATATAAGATTAGAAAGTTTACTTTGCTCCCACTAAACTTCTTGTATAAACAAGAATCATGATCGCTCTTGATGAAGCCAAACGATTTGACTACCTCATCAAAGCGAATGTTCCAACTCCGAGATGCTTGCTTCAACCCATAAATGGATTTCTGAAGTTTGCATACCTTGTCAGCATTAGCTGGATCGACAAAACCTTCGGGCTGTATCATATACACGTCCTCAGTTAAATTTCCATTAAGGAAAGCTGTCTTGACATCCATCTGCCATATCTCATAGTCGAAATAGGCTGCTATGGCTAACATGATCCGAATTGATTTAAGCATCGCTACGGGCGAGAAGGTCTCGTCGTAGTCAACTCCTTGAACCTGTCGGAACCCCTTCGCGACAAGTCGTGCTTTATAGACGGAAATATTTCCATCCATATCAATTTTCTTCTTAAAGACCCATTTGCACTCGACGGGTCTTGCACCGTCAGGCAGATCAACCAAATTCCAAACTTGGTTTTCATCCATGGACTTTAACTCGGATCTCATGGCTCCAAGCCATGACTCGGAATCAGATCCCACCATCGCTTCCGAATAAGTTGCCGGCTCATTACTGTCTAACAGTAAAACATCTTGAGCACTCTGTAATCTGGCAGATCTCCGTGGTTCAGGTGCTGTTACCGGTGTAGGTACCACGACCGGCTCAGCCTCCAAGGCATTCGCCGACTCGCCCCTAGCCGGTTCCTCTCGAATTTCTTCGAGTTGCACTGTGCTCCCACTGACTTCCCGACTGAGAAACTCTTTCTCAAGGAAGACACCATTCCGAGCGACAAACACTTTGCCCTCTTCCCGGTTGTAGAAGTAGTACCCCAAGGTTTCCTTTGGATACCCCACGAAAATACACTTATCCGACTTGGGCGTGAGCTTGTCCGACTGAAGTCGCTTGACAAATGCTTCACAACCCCAAATCTTTAGAAAAGACAAACTTGGCTTTTTACCAGTCCACATCTCATGTGGTGTCTTCTCTACTGACTTTGATGGTACTCTGTTTAGTGTGAAAGCTGCAGTTTCTAGACAATAACCCCAAAATGATAAAGGTAGATCTGTCTGACTCATCATTGATCGTACCATGTCCAACAAGGTCCGATTTCTTCGTTCCGATACACCGTTTCTCTGCGGTGTACCCGGCGGAGTGAGTTGAGGAACTATTCCACAACTCTTTAGATGGTCATCAAACTCATGGCTCATGTACTCGCCTCCACGGTCCGACCGTAGAAACTTTATTTTCTTGCCGAGCTGATTTTGTACCTCACTCTGGAATTCCTTGAACTTTTCAAAGGCTTCCGACTTGTGTTTCATTAAATAGATATATCCATACCTACTCAAATCATCAGTGAAGGTAATGAAGTACTCATAACCACCTCTGGCTGTCGTGCTCATTGGACCACATACATCACTATGTATTAGTTCCAACAAGTCGGACGCCCTTTCACAACTCCTTGCAAAAGGTGTCTTGGTCATTTTGCCTAGTAGGCATGATTCGCATGTCTCGAATGACTCTAAGTCAAACGAAGTTAGAAGTCCATCATCATGGAGCTTCTTCATGCGCTTCCAACTTATATGACCAAGCCGACAGTGCCAAAAGTAAGTCATATTCAGATCATTTGGTTTCAACCTTTTAACATTTATGTTATAGACCGATTCACTATCAAGATTCAAAATAAATAACCCGTTCTGAACGGGTGCAAAGCCGTGAAACATATCTTTCAAATATAAAGAACAACCATTATTCTTAATATTCGACTCATAACCTTGTCTCATCAAACATGAGGCGGAAATAATGTTTCAACTAAGCGCTGGAACATAATAACAATTATTTAGTTCCAAAATAAATCCTGAAGGTAAATGAAGTTGCATCGTGCCGACTTCCAACGCAGCGACTCTCGCCTTGTTGCCGACCCGAATGTCAACCTCTCCTCTTGCCACGCTCCTAGTTCTTACCAGCCCCTGCAACGAGTTGCAAATGTGAATGACTGATCCGGTATCATATACCCAAGAACTATTAGGTGCATCAGCAAGATAAATGTCTATAACATTGCACACAAGTGTACCTGAGTCGGAAGTCATACCTCCACTCTTGGCCTTGTCAGCCAAATACTTGGTGCAGTTCCTCTTCCAGTGGCCATCCTGCTTGCAATAGAAGCAATTGGCTCCGGATGTAGGAGAAGGCTTAGTCTTTGAGGGAGCACTCTGGACAGGGCCATGGGCGCTACCTCCTGACTTATCCTTCTTCTTCTTAGTCCAAGAACTCTTCTTGAACTTAGCCTTATTCTGCACCATCAACACTTGACTGGCGCCTTTCTTGATATCAGCCTCTGCCGTTTTGAGCATCCCATGTAATTCAGTGATACTCTTATCCATACCATGCATATGATAGTTCGAGATGAACGGACCATACGCACTAGGAAGAGAGTTCAGAATTATATCAGTGGCGATCTCTTCTTTAATTGAGAAGCCCAAGCGATCCAAAGACTGTATGTAACCAATCATCTTGATTACATGCGGACTCAGTGGATCGCCGTCTTTCAGCTTACAGCCAAGCAAAGCTTGAGAGACTTGATACCTCTCAGTCCTTGCTTGAGCCTGGAACATACTTTTGAGGCTTTCGATCATATCGTAGGCCTCAACATTCTCGAACTGCTGCTGCAAGTCCGGTTCCATGTGTGCAAGCATAAGACAGCTAATCTCCGTAGACTCATCTCTAGTCTTACGGTAGGCATTTGTGACAGCGACAGTCGCATCGTCATCAGGCTCATCTGGAAGTGGAGTTTCTAGAACATGTTCTTTCTTGTCATGCTTGAGGACTATCCTCAGATTACGATACCAGTTGGTGAAATTAATTCCATTAAGCTTATCTTTCTCTAGGATTGATCTCAACGCAAAAGTGGACAACTGAGGAAGGTTGCTAGGTGCCATTGATCTACAACAGAAAATACGCAAAAAACACTTAAGACATGTATTCATAAAAGAGCAGGCATATTAAACGATTTAATACTTATGCTCCCACTAGAACCAACATCCCTCCGATGGTTGCTAAGTGATTCAAGATCCTAAATAAGCAAGCCGACTAGTGAGCTTTAGCATCACCGCTAGCCGTCAAGTGATCTAGGTAGGCAACACCTTGCCAATCGTATCTCTATACGACTCCTGTTGGTTGGGTGACATCACATGCCCCGGCTCCCAACCTACCTCGCCCCGAGCCCCACAACCGTTGTGATGGACTCGTCTAGATTACCAAGTGCTTCTGCTTGTAAGAGTCCGACTCGAACCCACCTAACCGGAAAGAATTGGTAGCACCTCAATTTCATGAGCCCACTACCAAGAATGTCCGACTTGTGATGGTGCAGCACTGGCGGGGCGACCGACTAGACCTTCTTTGAGGGATTAAAGAATCTACCAACTATCTAAATAGAGGTAAATAGAGACATAACAATAACACAAATAAAGCAATTATAATGTGAAATGGTATGGCTCTCTTCATGGTGATCTCCATCTCCACGAAGCTTGTAAGTCGACTCGTGCCAACTCTTGTCACGCGCCATCTTACGCCATGTAGCCGACTTGTACATCGACTTGCATGCCTTCCGGGTTCTCCAACAAGCTACACTAGCTAGGTAAATGAAATTTACATAGAGAATCCGACACGTAGGCCGGTATACAATAAAATGACAGCACCTAGGCTCCAGCCGGCTGACAAAAACATGATACGCAGATCATGTATGGATTACACACATCACATGCACATAAGCCATACCATTCACAACTTCCTGCAAAAACAAGTTATGCATAGATACGATATCTACCGGCGTTGTGAAACTCGCAACGACATCTAAGGCGCCCGTTGATTTCGGAAAACGCAGATCTCATCTGCATTCCGATCATGGATTTCTTCATCGGATAAAACGATTTTTACCCGAATCTGATCCGTATTCCGATTCGACCAAACTCTTTGATCTTCGATCACCGCAACTGGATTTATGTGTCACGGTATACCCCGATGGCGGAAACCGACCGGTAGGGGTAAGTTGTTCCACGACCTTAGCAGTATGATCACGGAAACCAGATCATCCATTAACCCCGAGTACGATTGATCCAATCAACCTTGTACAAAACCGATCTATCTCATAGACCGACCACCAAAACAGCAATTAGATCACATCTAACGCTAACTACATATCACATATGTACGGATCTCGGGCCTAATACCAGAAGCTACCGCTCTGATACCACTGTTGGCACGCGTAGAGATAAACGAAAACTTTTTCCTACGCGATACTACCAAGATCTAGCCGAGGTAGAAGGCCACGAGTATTACCACTAGACGCGCAGGTGCGGATTATCGATGTAGCGCGTCGGGTCGGGGCAGTGCAGTCCCACGATCCGGTCCGGCCGATCCAATCCCTCGAACGTCGAAGTGCTGAACGTACAGCACCTCTGCCGGTATCCACACGTACGAGGAGGAGCTCCGACGGCGGACTGCTAGGTCCGGTGCGGCGGCTGGACTGAGTGGGGCTAGGGTTCCCAACGCATGGGAGAGTGGACTAACGTGCCCGCTGGGCAACCTGCGCCCCTCTTTATATAGCGTATGGTAATGGGCTGCACAACACTTGTGGCCCATTCCCTCTGTGAGTCCGACTCACTAACTCAGTCCATTTCCGGTTCGGGTCCAACCCAACCAATACTAGCTCCCGCTCTTAAGTGTGCGACCCTGCAGGCTCATGGCGACTTGGACACGATTGGAGTCCTACTCTCAATCGATCAATCGGTAGCGGCTCCTAGCAGAACGTGCCGACTCCCAAGTACCACTGAGTCATGACGACATACCTTTCAATGTGATATTCATCTTAGTCCTTTTTGCCTCACGATATACCTTGTCGAGCTATAGGCGATTTATCGTCATCCCTTAAATAGCTCAACTCTCTTCTCGATCCGTGATATGTGATTCATCTGACTAACTCTTAGTCAACCGACACAGTTAACACTTAACTGAGTCGCGCATGGCCATGCTTCCTGAATCATATCACTCGAGAGGGCCCAGAGAATATCTCTCCATTCGGAGGGGCAAAATCCCATCTTGATTATCCACATCACGCAGCTTGCTTCTCATTCGACCCGAACTCTGCCTTTATAGTTGCCTTGTCACAGAACAACGTTTGACAGAACCTAAGTCGGTGATCCACAACTCGGATTGTGCGATAACCTCAGGTCTAAGGATTACATTGATTGAGACATGCAAATGACGACTTGATCGTTGCATCTCAATGTGGGTCAGTCCGACTTGCTAAACTCTTTAGCCAAGTCCGTGAACGTTGGAATGGCATCACCATGCCCATGACAAGTGGAACCGTGTCATCAGCCAACACTCACATTAGTCTAGGATGTGTGTCCAGCACAACCTTAACGACCAAGGACAATAAGTATGAACAACATGAATATATAGTTCCACAATCGAATCACATATTCAATGACATATATCAGATGTTCAAAACAAGGACAACTTAATAACTTTATGAATACAATGGGAATAACATCATACATGATTGCCTCTAGGGCATATTCCCAACATCACCCACGCATCAAGGGACTGGATTCAGTCCGCAAGTGGCAGAAGACATTCCTGTACGTGAAGAATGTCCCCGCCACGAAGGGAGCCAAGGTGGAGGACCGAATCAATCTGCCCCGCTGGAGCAACCGAGCTCCCACCGGGCAGAACTGGCGGAACAAACCGTCCCTCGACAACAACTTGAGGCAGATGGACGAGCGCCTCGCCTATCTGATCGGAGAGGGCTCAAGAGCGACGACCCAATCGCCTGCTGGATCTCCAGGCGGGTGCTGCCGCTCCAGCACCGCGTCCACCCCATGTGCTACATGGGCGGCCCCCGCGACTGTACTCGGACAACCACGTTCGAGCTCAGCAACGCGGATGTCGCCGCTTATGCGCGGTCCATCATGACCACTGGCCTCAGGGACAATTGGCAGTACGGCTTCATCCCGTACAGCCGTACGAAGCCAATTGAGCGGGTACGTACTTCTTATCCTGTTTCTTGTTTACATTCTCCGAGTAGATAGCCTTCTTATCTTGCTGTAATTAGTATCCGCACTATGCGCCGAGTAGGATACTTAACAGAATTGCTTAGGCTTACTGTGCTTTATGTTTGCACGCCTTGCCGAGTAGCATACTTAGCAGAACTGCTTTGGCTTAATGTGCTTTGTGTTTGCACGCCATGCCGAGTAGGACACTTCTATGCTACTCGACTAACTTGTGATACTTCTCTGTTCTTCAGGTCCTTGCTCGCCAGCTCGCTGAGAGCATGGAACGCTTCGAGGACAACTGGACGGATGACCGAGAGGAAGACGACGAGGTCTCCTTCGACACCGCGGACAAGCTCAACCTCCCTCACGCTGCTCAGACGGAGAAGCATCATGTAGACGCGTCTGTTCGTGATTGGTCCGAGGACGATGACGAAGGTAATTGAGTTCATCCTGTCTGGTAGTGAGCAGCGCTACCCAATTTCCTCCTTCTTCTGAGCTGTTGTCTTCTTCCCAACTTCACAGATGGTGCTGACGCTGAAGAGGAAGGCGAGGACGAGGACGAGGAAGCCCTTGTCGTCAATCCGCTTTCGGTCGCTGCTCCTCTTACCCGCAAACGGACGGGTAGCGGTGCTCAGGAGCCGCCCGCCAAGAAGAAGAAGACGGCCGAGAAGAAGACCAAGAAAGCTGTGACGAAAGGGCGACGGCCACTCCCTACCCGTAAAGGGTAAGTACTTTCTCCTAAACTGTGTGTTTCTGTTACCGCAATCTCCCAATTCTTTTACTCCGCTGCTTCTTCTCGATTTCCTCTGTCCTTCTCTTTTTCTGAACATCGTTCTTTCTTCAGCGCCCCCTTGGACACTGACGCCGCTATCGCGCCCACCAAGACCAAGAAGAAATCCGCCATCGATGTCGATAATCTCATCGTTCTCGATGACGAGAACGAAACTGCAGCGCAGGTAAGGGCGGGTGCGTCCTCTCCTACACAAGGAGAAGATTCCGACGAGGCTCGGTACATGGACACGGATGCCCATGACGTCGAACAGGAGCAGCAGGCCCGCGCAGAGCAGGAAGCGCAGGACGCTGCTCGCAATGAAAGGCTAGCTTCTCCTCCAGCCAACACGGCCGAGGAGACCCTAGAGCAAGATCCCGAGATGCATGATGACGCCGCCCTTGACCGGCAGGAAGAAGAACAAGAGCAGCCAGCAACAAGGGCCGCTGAACAGGAAGACCCCGCGGCCCAGACGCGGGTAGAAATACCAGATGCCTCACAGCAAGATCCCGCTGCCGAGCAGCGGGTAGAAGTAATTGACGAGACGCAGCAGGACCTGCAGAGCCACGCGCAGCCGGATGCTGCGCCGGGTAGCACGCCGTTGGTGCCGCCTACCCAGCAGGGCACTTCCTCCACTGCACCAAACTCCCCCTTGGTGCAGAAGACTAAAGCTGCAGCCAGCCCTCCGGCCAAGCCGGTTGCGAAGAAGATCCAGCAGGAAACTGCAGAGAAGAAGGCTGCTGAGAAGAAGGCCGCCGAGAAGGAGACCTCCAAGAAACGGGCTGCCGAGAAGCCGGTTGGCCAGCCAGAGGGCTCTGTTCGCAGGAACCCGCCGCGTGGTGGTGCGCATGATGTTGCCGCGATGCCGCCGCCAAGGCCAACTGCCAAGCCCGTTCAGCTGATCATTCGCGAACCTGGCGCGGCCGCTGACACCGCTGCAGGATCCAGCTTCCCGGATCCGCCCAGCTTCCCACCTTATATGGTGAAGATCAGCCAGCAGTACGTCATTCCCTTAACCACCGAGGAGAAGAGACTCGCCCTTAAGAAGGGGAAACAGGCCACGGCAGTGGACTCCAAACCCCCAGCCAGAAATAAGGATAGGTCCCTCTCGATCTCCTCACGCGAGGTCCAGGAAGCCGAGGTGAAGTCCACAGGCCTCGAGCAAATGATTGACCTAGTCGGATTCATCGACGCTAAGTGGGACAGCAAAGTCCTTGGCAACCCAAACTGGGACGGCGTGAGCCTGGGCGATTTGGACCACATGCGCGTCGACTGGAACAAGGCGGACATGGGTTACAAACCCATGACCATCTCGTCCAAGTCCAGCACGCTCGCCGCCAAGATGTTCGTCCACCGCAAGGCTGCAGAGGACCTCGAACAATCTTATGCGGTAAGTCTTACTTATCCGTCCTGAGTTGCATTTCCCTTCTCTTCTACTCTTCTCCTTCTTCTTATCCATCATCCAGTCCCCGAGATTCTGGCCGAGTAGGCGGATACTCGACCGAGTTGCCGCCTTCTCGGGTTAAATCTTTACCACTTTGCCTGATTCTTTTTCCTTTTGCTTCTCAGAATAGCCTATTGAAGAGGACCAACCTGTATCGTGGGCTGCTCTGGAATCATAGCGTTGCTAGGAGGCGCATTGACGCCCTAGAAAAGGAGCGCAAAGCCGACGAGGTAGCAGAGAAGGAGGTCATGGATAGCGCCCTCCAAATTTCTGAAGTGGAAGGTAAGCTTTTAGCTATGCGGTTCCTGCGTTTGGTGTTTACGCCCGCTCTTGCTTTCTGCTCTAACCGATCCTACTCTGCAGGCAAGCTTAAGGCCCTGGCCGATGAGCAGGCGAACTGCCGTGCTTTTGTTGAGAGTGGCCAAGCCACAATCAAGAAATTGGAAGGTATGTTGCCGTCTTGTTCTCTTGTCTTTCTTTTTGCTTCTTTGCTACTCTGCTGAGCGTGTTTTGCTCTTCACAGAAGATCATAAGAAGTTCGTCGAGGAGCATCTCGACTGCCTCAAGCCTGCTGAGGTGCAGCAGCAATTAGAGAGCCTTGAGGTGGAATTCCAGAAGAGACATCTTGCCGAGTTGCAGCCAGTGCAAGTTCAGCTGAAGACTGCCCTCCAAGATGCCCTTAACATGGCTGCCGAGAGGGACCAGATGGCTGCCGAGAAGGACAGGATTGAAGCAGCAGCCACGGCTAGGCAGAAAGCCCTCGAGATGGAGTGCGAGGTGCTGAAGGAGAGCAACGCGGATCTTATGGCTCAGCTGGCCGGGCTCCGCTTACTCGAAGAAAAGCACGTAGCTGACGAGGAGCTGTGGAAGAACAAGCTGCAGGGGCTACTCTACGACCTGAATAGTAAGTGCCCTCTTCTCGTCGCTTCACTGTCTCCTTTGCTTCTCTGCTGCTCGGATTATTTTTCTACTCTGCCTCTGTCTCTGATCTTCTCGATAGCTCTTTCAGAAACCTTCCCCGACCTCGAGTCTTCTTGCAAGCCTGCCTTGGCAAAGGCCCGAGCAGCTCGCACTGAGAAGGGCGAGCCTACTGACACCAAGGCGGAGATTGAAGAAAGCCTCATAGTCATGCAGGGGCAGTTTCAGCGTCTAGCGGGCGTGGGCACCGATCTGGTGGGCACCGCCTTCAAACTTCATGACCTGTTCTGGCCTCAGGACTCCGCGCCAATGACTATCCGCGGACTTGCCTTGAAACTAAACGGCGTGAAGGCCGAGCTGAAGAGATGGTGGGCGTCGGGAGCTCGGGCAGGCGCCGATATGATGCCGCTGTTCATCACGAGCTGGTACGAGAACCTCAACTTGCAAGTCGTCCGCGAGATGCGCGAGGACTCCAAGTGGGAGAAAAATTCCGAGTGCGTGGCTCTCCGCCAAGCTGTCGCGTACGAGGTCGCCCAGTACGCGGACACGATGCGCTTCATTGAAGGTCTCACGGAGCCTGACACCGAGGTGGACGAAGGCGAGGACGAAGAGACGGACGAGGAGGCCGCTGATTCCGAGGAGCTGGACCTGAGCTGCTTCAACACTCCTGACGGCAAGAACGGGAAGGGGAAAGCCGCGTTTGTCGCGGACAGCGACGATGAAGCCGAGAGCGAGAAGATGACGATCGACACCGCGACGCTCGAGTTCGGCACTTCGTCGGGTGCTGCCCTCGACGACACGGCTCGCCTTCGTGCCCAATCGACTGCCTCCACCTCGGTGACAGGGCCCATCTCGGTGGCCACGGCCACTTCAGTCCAGGCTGCCACTGAGCCAGACGCAGATGCATCGAAGACCGATGCCGCCAACCCAGAAGCGGATGCTGCCAAGGCCAGCACCGAAGATGAAGTTGCGAAGACTGTTACCGCCAGCTCGGAAGCAGATGCTGCCAAGGCCAGCACCGAAGATAAAGCTGCCAAAGCCAACACCGAGAACGCTGCTACCTCGACCTGATTCTTTCCTACACTCTATCCTTTAAACCTTTATCAGATCCTCGGGATGCCGGGTGCAGATGTATAAAAATACTTATGCTGTTTGGCTTGCTACTCAGTTTTATTCACACTTGTTGTTTTCAACTTAGTCAATTTGAGCAACCTTGGCTCAATGCCGGGTTGCGTTATCATGCAAGTCTCCAAGTTGCATTTCTTATTCGCTCTTCCTTTTCATCTCAGCTCTTACCCGCAACTTGTTGCTTTTTTGGTATTCGAGTCACAAGAGTTCAAAGTTGGAGTTGCAAATACTTAGCCACTTAGAAACATCCATAGTAACGCAGCCCACCACTTAGCCGAAAAGCGTGAATGAAGAACAGTAGTAAAGGCACCCTACTCGGTTCCTGCACTCTTTCCTTCCTTAGCAATTTTTCTCGTGCTCATTGACCTTTTTCTTGTTCTCTTGCTTGCCATGAAGCCGGGTTTCGGACAGCAGCAGAGTCGAAGAGTTGGCATGTAGGTTTAAACACAATACTCAATGTACTTATGAAATTTGAAGCAGAGCAACCGAGTAGACAGAGAGCGAAGTCGAGTAGAAACACTTAGAGCAATTTTGGACGAGGGCAGTCCCCAAGTTCAATTTCAGATTGCAGAGTAGAATTGAGAGTACATACACATTTTTGCTCATGAATGAAAGCGACGGAGTAGAGCTACATTCCAGGGACGCTTGGATTCCTCTCCAGCTTTGTCTACCCTGTTCTTCTGTGATGGCTGTACGTCGACTAGGTAATAGGCGTCATTGTGCAAAGCTTTGCTCACAATGAAGGGCCCTTCCCAAGGAGGAGAAAGCTTGTGCATCCCGGCTGTGCGTTGCACGAGCCTAAGGACCATGTCTCCTTCTCGGAAAACCCTTGGGTTCACCTTTCGGCTATGATAACGCCGCAGGTTTTGCTGGTAGATAGCCGAACGTGACAGAGTCAGCTCTCTTGCTTCTTCAAGCAGGTCAACGTCGTCTTCTCGAGCTTCTCTCGCCTCCACCTCAGTGTAGAGGGTTACCCGAGGGGAGTCATGCTCTAGGTCTATTGGCAATACGGCCTCAGCCCCATATACCAAGAAGAATGGCGTGTAGCCGGTTGACCGGTTAGGGGTAGTCCTTAGACTCCACAACACCGCTGGCAACTCGTCTAGCCAACACCCAGGTGTTTTCAGCAGTGGCTCAATCAGCCTTGGCTTTATGCCAGCTAGCACCATGCCATTTGCTCTTTCAACTTGCCCATTGGAGGCGGGATGCGCGACTGACGCAACGTCTAGTCGGATATGTTTATCTCTGCAGAATCGCACCATTGCTCCTTCAGCAAAGTTTGTGCCATTGTCCGTGATGATGCTGTGCGGGTAGCCGTATCTCAGGATCACATCCTTCAAGAAACTCACAGTCGTGGCTCCATCGCATTTTCGAATAGACTTCACTTCTATCCACTTGGTGAATTTGTCAACCATGACCAAGATATGAGTCATGTTGCCTCTAGCCGGCTTGAAGGGACCAACCATATCCAAGCACCAAACAGCAAATGACCAAGTAATGGGAATGGTTTTCAACTCGGAAGCAGGCAGGTGGATCTTACTTGCAAATCTCTGGCAGCCATTGCACTTCCTCACAATGTCCTCAGCTTGTTTCAAGGCAGTGAGACAATAGAAACCATGCCGAAAAGCTTTCTTGACCAATGCCCGAGAAGAGGCGTGATGCCCACATTCTCCTTGGTGTATCTCTACCAGAATCTCTTCTCCTTCTTCTGGTTCCACACAGCGTTGCAGCACGCCGGTTGCACTTCTCTTATGCAGCACTTCTCGGAATATAGTGTATCCCTTGGATCTTCTCTGAATCTGCCTTGCAGCGACCTCGTCTTCTGGCAGGGTACCGTCCCTTAGAAAGGATAATATGGGCATAGCCCAACTCGGTGTCTCCCGTGTAGGAAACACTGGTTCGTCCACTTCCATTGGAACAGGTACCCCTGTCTGCTCTTTAGTGTTGGGAGCACTTCTTTGAAGCCCTGAACGGTTTGCGAGAACTTCCTCAATGAATGCAACAGTCCCCGGGTCGAGAAGGGAAGTCCCCGAGTAGGGAAAGACAGTCCCCGAGTAGGGAGCGGCAGTCCCCGAGTCGCAGACGACAGTCGCCGGGATGGAGGCTGCAGTCCCCGGGTTCTGTGTTGCATTCTCCCAGTCAATCTCCATGGGAACAACTTCTTCATTCAGCAGAGAAGGAACGAATATGGATTCCGAGTTGGGGGATGGCTTGATGGATGGCTTCCTCAAATGCTCCAAGGCAATTCCCGCCGGGATGGATTGTCGAGAAGAACCCAACTTGGACAGCTCGTCTGCTGCTTCATTCTCTGCTCGGTGGATGTGCTGGAACTCGCAGCCTTCAAAGAATCCAGTCATGGACCGCACCAGGAAGCGATACGATGCCATGTTGGCATCCAAAGCATCCCAAGTGCCAGAAACTTGCTGCACCACCAGATCGGAATCACCAAAGCATATGATCCGCTGCACGCCAACCTCCTTGGCTACTCGCAAGCTGTGCACCACGGCTTCGTACTCTGCAACATTATTCGATGCCTTGAAGTGGATTTGCAGCACATACTTGAGTTGATCTCGCTTGGGTGACGTAAGCACTAGCCAGCGCCAAGCCCTTCCTTCACCTTCGAGCCATCGAAGTGCATCCTCCAATAATTGGAAACTGGAGCAGGAGGTTCATACTGCACCTCGGCCCAGTCCACCAGAAACTCCGCCAGAATCTGAGACTTGATGGCTTCTCTTCTCGCATATGCGGGAGCGTACGCGGCTAGCTCGATCGCCCACTTGGCTACTCTCCCACTCGCCTCCTTGTTGCCCATGATATCTGAGATGGGAGCAGAACTCACAACAGTGATAGGATGCTCTTGGAAATAGTGCTTCAGCTTTTTGGCGCCCAGGTACACGCCGTAGGTCATCTTCTGGTAGTGCGGGTAGTTCTGCTTGGAGCTGGACAACACTTCACTGAGATAGTATACTGGGCGCTGCACGCTCTTGCCTTCTTCTTCTCGTTCCACCACAATCACCACGCTGACCACTCGGTTGGTGGCAGCAATGTACAGCAGCATTGGCTCCTTGGGTAGCGGACTAGCCAAGATGGGAGCGCTACCCAGCATTGCCTTCAGCTCGTTGAATGCCACGTCCGCTTGAGGCGTCCAGACGAACTTATCACTCTTCTTCATCAATTGATATAGAGGCAGGGCCTTCTCGCCCATTCGGCCCAGGAAACGGCTTAAAGATGCCAAGCAACCAGTGAATTTTTGCACACCCTTCAGAGATCTTGGCAAAGACATGCTCTCAATAGCTTTTATCTTTGAAGGATTGGCTTCAATGCCCCGACTAGACACCAGGAAACCGAGTAGCTTGCCAGCCGGGACGCTAAAAGTACACTTACTCGGATTCAGCTTCATTTTGTACTTGCGCAGGTTAGCAAAGGTTTCCTCAAGGTCGGCAAGCAGAGTATGTGTTTTATTCGTTTTGATGACAATGTCATCTACGTACACCTGCACATTCTTGCCGAGCTGATCATGCAAGCATTTCTGCATGCATCTCTGATAGGTTGCCCCCGCATTCCGCAACCCGAAACACACGACACGATAGCAATAAGCCCCGTACGGGGTAATGAAAGCAGTCTTTATTTGATCAGTAGGATTGAGAGCTATTTGATGAAAACCCGAGTAGGCATCTATGAAAGACAAGAGCTCACAACCAGCAGTGGAATCGATAACCTGGTCGATGCGAGGTAGCGGAAAAGGATCCTTGGGGCAGGCCTTGTTCAGGTCGGTGTAGTCGACGCACATGCGCCATGCGGTAGCGGCATTAGGATCCTCCTTCTTCTTCTCGACCATGACCGGGTTGGCTAGCCAATCCGGATGCAGTACCTCCATGATGAAATTGCTTATCAGCAGCTTGGTGATCTGATCACCGATAGCTTTCCTCCTCTCATCTCCGAAGCGGCGCATACCCTGCTTCACTGGCTTAGCGTCTGGACGCACATGTAATGAGTGCTCAACCAACTCCCTCGGGACACCTGGCAGATCTTCATTGGACAGGCGAACACGTCCTGATTCTCACGGAGGAAGTGGATGAGCTCGCCTTCCTATTTCTCCGCCAACCCGGAGCCAATGATGGCAACTCGGTCGGGGAACTCAGGGTTGACCTGGATCTTCTTCGTTTCCTGGGAGGCCTGGAACGCGGTCCCGTATTGGGAGCTCGGCATCCCAGGCGCAACACCCTGCGCAGCCTGCGCCATGGACACCACCTCATGTATCTTCTTCTTCTCGGCAGGAATCACCATCGACTCCGCCAGCTGAGAACCGGCAGAGGCACACTCCATGGACTTCTTGTAATCACCAGAGATGGTAATCACGCCATTGGGACCAGGGATCTTCGTCTTCAGGTATGCTGTGTGGGTAGAAGCCATGAACTTGCTCAGAGCAGGCCTGCCGAGTAGAGCATGGTAAGGGCTTTGATGATCAACCACCTCAAACTGCAGCCTCTCTATGCGGCAATTCTCCCTGGTACCGAATAGCACATCTATCCACACTCTGCCCATTGGAGAGCAAGAAATCACCGGCACAATGCCATGGAAAGTGGTCTTGCTGGGTAGCAGCATGTTCTCGGCGATCCCGAGCTTCTCGAGTGTGTCCTTATACACAATGTTGATGCTGCTGCCGTTGTCGATTAGCACCTTGCTGAACCTCACGTTTTTCTCGGGACCCAAGAAAGTAGGGTCCAGCACCAATGCGTAGCTACCCGGGTTGGGCATCACCTTGGGATGGTCAGCTCGGGACCATGTGATCTCTACATTGCACTAGTGCATGTAGTGAGGAACAGCAGGGATCACGGCATTGACCTCCATGGCACGCCTGTGCTGCGACTGCTTGTCGATGGGCTCGGAAGTGAAGATCAAGTAGCTCTCGTGATGCTCTTGGTACTGGTTGCGGCCCCCATCATCATTGTTACCATTGTTGTTGCCCTGGAAATTGTTGTTGTTGCCTCTGTTGTTGTTGCGGTTGCGGTTGTTGTTGTTGTTGCGGTAACCCTCATTGTTGAAGTAGCGGTTGGCTACTAAAGCCACTTGGTTCACATTTTCTCTTCTCGGGAATGCCGGCGGCCGAGGTGCGGGTGCGCGAGCAGGCTGCACATTAGCATTTGCAGCTGGCAGGGGAGGAGGAGGAGGCAAGCCTTCGTTCCTGATCAAGTCCCACCACTCGCATTGCCGAGTAGTGTGGTTGGCTGGCCTCGAGGGGTGCTGAGTGTGGAAGCTGCATGGGCCATCCTTCATATCGTCAAAGACGAACTTCTTAGCCGGCTCCGAGTTGCCGCTACCCGGCTGAGGAGCTCGGTATGGCTTCTTGTTGCCTTGGCCCTGGTTCTGGTTGCGCCCGTACTGGGCTCCAGCAAGTTTTTGCCCTTGGCTACTCCCAGCTCCAACACCCACTTCATTCACCTCCTCAGGATCATACCGAGTATCTATTCGGTCACCCCTGCGCTTGTTGCGGAACTCGTTGCGCTTGTTGTTGAAGTTTCTTCTTGGCTCGGAGGAATCCATCAGTGGCTGAGTAGGATCACCAAGCGCGTACTGATCCGCGATCTTGATGGTCTCCGCCAGAGTGTTCGGCATCTCCCTCTGCAACCTCTGCCACAGCATGCTGCCATGCTTGCAACCCTGCGCAAACCAAGTGATGGCCTGCGCCTCGTTCACACCTTCACAGGTGTTCCGCAATGTGCTCCACCGAGTAAGATACTCGCGATCCGTCTCGTCTTCTCGCTGCTTGCAGGCGGACAGCTGCTGCGGCCTATTCGGTCTCTTGTATGTGCTGGTGAAGTTGCTGATGAAGGCTTCCGAGAAATCCAGCCAGCAATTGATGCTGTTCTTGGGCAAATTGTTGAGCCAAGTGCGAGCTGGACCCTCGAGCATTTGCGGAACATACCGCACCGCCCATCTCCGGTTGCCGCTTGCAATATGGACCGCGGTGACATAGTCATTGAGACAATCTTCTGGCTTGGTGCTGCCATTGTAGCTCTTGGTGCCCCTTGCGAGCTGGAATTTCTTCACGGATGGCTCGTTCATGATGCGCGGGCCAAAGCAATCAGGGCCGGGAGGCCCCGTGTTCTCGAGCAGCGCGGATAGACTGATCCGGTCTAGCTTGTACCGAACGTCAGCGGGCTCCAGCACGCGCTCTCCCACGCGGTCCAGGATATCATACCCAGCCAGCCCCATGGCCGAGTTGCCGTCATCATATTTGTCCACCTCCATGGCCACAGGCTGCTCCACCAGGTTGGCTACTCGGTCAGCCGCACGAGGCTGAGCAACAGCTGCCTGGTGCGGCCTCCGCCGAGCAGGCTGAGCAACCTGTTGCCGAGAAGGACTCGGTCGATCTCCACCTCGCGTTTGGCTATGAGCTTTATGGGCTTGCAAGCCTGCTCCAGCAGAAATGTGTTTCTGACCAGACTGTCGCGGTACAACGAGCTGTTTCGCGACGGCAGTCAGGTCGTACACCTGCATCTGCCTGTTCCTTCCCGAGGTGCCACTGCGGTCCATCTCACGGCTAGGGTGCGGAGATGAGGCCTGATCGTTAGATCGGTCTGCATGTGAGTGCACCACCTGCAAGCCGCCAGCACCCGGGTTGGCTTTCCGGAACTCCTCGTTCTGCCTAGCAGCCTCTAACACCAACTCGTTGAGCCTCTCCTGCTGCCTAGCGCGCGCGTCGCCGTCGAGATGAGGCAACTCGGCGGCTATGGCCTCTGCAGCTCTAAGTGTTTTGGCGGGGGTGCTGTACCTAGGCCTAGTGGAGGTGTTCGCGGTGGCAGACTGACTGGGAGCCTCTACAACAGTTGCCATCTCGGCACCTAAGTTGCGCCGCGTGGCACCTACTTTGCTAGCTCTCCTGGTAACTGGCGTGAAGCCGTGAGCCTTGTTATACTCGTTCTGGTCTATACTGAGCTCCAGCCTAACCTTATCCAGCTCCGCCTGCTCGGCGAGCAGCTCCTGGCGCTACCGGTCGAGCTGCTCCTTCATGGTCAAGAGCTCGATGTCGGTGGGAGGCGGCATGCCGGTCCGCGCAGCGGACGAAGGAATGGTCGGAGTAGTGGAGAGAGGGAGGTTGCAGTCCTTCTAGTAGGGCTTGTGGGTCTTGCCGCCAGCGCTCGAGCCAGCAAGATCCTCGATGATGACCGCAGCGCCAGCAGCACTCTTGCCGGCGTTCGCAGCCAGGCCGGTCACCATCACCTCAGCGTTGTTCGCAGAACGGCACGCGGGCCTTCCGCGAGCAGCGACCACAGCAGGAGGATCCTCTGCGACCAGCACCTCCTCCGGGAACTCGTTGACGACGGCGGTGGCGACGTAGACGAGGTGCGAGCCGAAGGAGATCACCGTGCCGCCCTCCGGCATGGCTCTGCCGCCGAAGTCGCCTGCTTTGTCGATGACGAAGTCGAAGGAGCCGAATCTGTGGACAAGGCCACAGACTACGCGCTCCGCCGAAGAAGATCCCGTCCGAACGGAAACTCCAGCCAGCGCCTCTGGTTGCCCCACGGTGGGCGCCAACTGTCGTGGTGGTGTCAAGACAGATGCCATCGGATGGCTAAAGATGTGGGGACGATGGACGCTGGAGGTGCTCGGGGAGGGATCACGCGACGAGTAGCCGCGTGAAGTAAGAATCAAACACTGCAAACAATGCGATCTACCCAGGTTCAGGGCTCTCGTGAGGAGGTAAAACCGCTACTCCTGCCTTTCTCTCTGTATATTTATGCTTGTCCGAGTAGCCACAGTACAATTCCGGTCTCTACCGAGTAGCCACTCTTCTCTCTTCTATGAACTAGGTCAAGAATCTCAACTGGTGCCAAAGTGCGATCATCCCTCGCGCAGGAGGGGGCAGGGCGCCTTATATACTGGCGCCCCTGCCGAATACAGCAAACTAGGTAGAATACAAAATAAGTGTCGACATAGTGTACACACCGTCCTTCTTCCGAGCTCCCGCTGACAACTTTGGCTTCTAATCTTGTCCTGTCCGGAATGTCGTTGGGCAAAACCAAGTGATCAGTCTGGTATCACTGTGCCGAACACAGAGTAGGCCCCCCCTATCCTGCGACGGCCTGCTGACACACTGTCGCTGTCAGGCACGCCGTCCTCAGATGAACAGTGCTGTGAATAGTGCCAAGTACGGACTCCGGATACGCGGGATCCTGTGTCAGAACGGCTCCTTTGACTTCTGGCCCGAGTAGGTTCCCGCCAGTTTTACTCGGACCAGCTCTTCTATTCGAATGAACGTAACTTCCTTGACTCGTCCTTCTGGTCATCTTTATGTGAGACCGAGGAGCAGTCGACCGGGTAGCGAGTACCGGGTAGGCGGCTACTCGACCAAACATCTCTTCTGACATTGCCTTTAGCACTTGCCTTTACCCTACTCGGGGGTAACCCCCCGACAAAATGTGCTTGATCAATTACCCCCTAATTTGCGTTTTCGACGTGCTCTCATTGGGGATAAATGGGAAAGATGGTTGCATCTCATGAAAAGACTAATGTATGTCTCTTTATCTGACAAGAGGATGGTTGTAGTTGGACTCACACCAATTCTGGGATTTATACTGTAAAATCATTTTATGCGGATCTAATGAATGAAGACGTTAGATTCGTTAACAAATATTTGTGGAAATTAAAGGTTCCTTTGAAGATAAAGATTTTTATGTGGTTTTTGTCTAGGAAAGAATTGCTGACCAAAGATAATTTGGCTAGGAGGAATTGGGATGGTTGTAAAAAAATGTGAGTTTTGTGGAGATCCTGAGACGGTTAATCATCTATTTATCTCTTGTGATTTTGTTAAAAAGATTTGGAGGCTGGTGCATTTTACTTTTAGCATTTCACCTCCTTGTAATGTTCCAAATTTGTTTGGCAATTTGTTGTGTAGGGTTGATAAAGTATCGAAAGCGCTTATACGCAGAGGTGTATGTGCTTTACTTTGGGCTCTATGGAATCACAGGAATGGTATTGTTTTTAACAATGAGAAATGTTATTCATCAGGCCAACTATTGGATGCATCTATGGTCTCATCTTCCTCCAGAGGATCAGCCTGCTCGTTTGGATGGTGGATGCACTCGGCTGATGGCGGTCGTTCAGACTATCTTCGGCAAGAGTGGCTGGTTGCTTAATAGACGTCTCTGTGACGGATAGTCTCATTTTGATGGGGTTAGATTGTTGGACATCACGTTGCTCTTTTTGTATCTCAGTTGTTTTCTCTCTGGGAGCTGTTAAGTTTCTATGTGAGTGGTCTTTGGTTGTAAGTTAAACTTGGACGATTACTTTTTAATAAAAGCCGTGTGCATCAGGCTGATGCAGAGGCTGGGTTTCCCTTAAAAATAAACCGCATTACTCTTGAGTCATGCTTACGTGTAGCCACAGCTGCAG
The DNA here is from genome assembly GCA_028641055.1 of Alopecurus myosuroides. NCBI lineage: Eukaryota > Viridiplantae > Streptophyta > Magnoliopsida > Poales > Poaceae > Alopecurus > Alopecurus myosuroides. The sequence goes on from CM054063.1 coordinate 27,017,656, forward strand.
TGAACGCACCGTGCCAACCTGCACTACATGCAGTTATTGTGCTGCATCCTCGTACATGAGATACATACGAGCGTTCTCCCGTAAGATTCAAGGAAGAACTCAAACACGGTACGGGACTGGTTAATCCTGGTGCTCCCGTATTAGCTGCATATCATAACTCCGTTAGTACCTATGGCAATGGACAATGATAGGGTCGGAAGGGAGGAGTGAAGAGGAGATAGCTTTAGCATGAGGCCATTCTAGCGGCCCAGCTCTCAAGGTAGGAATAGGTGAAGCTCAAGAAGAAGGGATCCAGAACAAATATATTAGCAAGTCAGCAAGCCGCCTCGTTAAAAACATTCCAGTCCCCAAAGGTACCCGGATAAGGAAAAGAGTGCGTCCTGAAACTTGCTGCTGCGAAAATTATCCAGGGTTACAATCCTTTCTGATACAGGCATCGAGAAAGGTAGAGGTATAATTTACCCAACGACTAATTCTCCTATCAATATTACAATGACTAACACATAAGTGGGCAGCTTCATTGGCAGACCTTGGGATATAACTAAGAATAAAAGATTCTAGATTACCAACAAGATCATTGATCTCAAAGAGGATCGCTGCCACCACTGATCTCTCAAATGAAAATGTGGACCAAAGATTGATGATTTGCTGAGAATCCGTTTCAATGTGGACCTGCCGCATACCCCTGTCAATTGCTAAACGAATAGCATCTCTCACTGCAAAACCCTCTATTACCAAAGGACTAACGGCAGCTGCATACCAGCATGCTTGAGCAATAATTAACTTACCATCGTGATCCACATACCGGCGTCAGGAGGCGCGCATAAAGAGTTGGTGGGTTCGCGGGGATGGAGAGGACAAAACCATGAACGATCCATCGATCTTTCTTTCCTCAGTAAAACCGTGATTTATTTTGTTAGATGGAAAGGTGTCACGTGCACGGAAAATAACCTGCTCGTGATGAACTGATCACCAATTCAGCATCATCCTACATGAGTGAACGTTAGAAAAACAAAACAAATTATATACACCGATTATGCACTTGCATGCATGTGAATGTTTTTATGCCGGTACTTTAACTACCGAGGTTGGAAGACGTTCATGCCTCGCACCTTACTTTCGTTGCTCTCGTTTCAAGCAGCGAATTGGAAATCATGTTTTTTTTTAACAAAAGGCAAAAGCTTTGCCTATTATATTAATATAGAAGGAGTAAACGTGGCATGGCCTAGGACGGAAAAAGGAAAAAAAAAAGGACCAGTCCCGCAACAAAGATTACTCTAGAATTGCCGCAAAGCTCTTGGCACCCGCCAAAATCCAATTCCTGCTCTCGTCCTTGATTTTCCGGAAAAGCGCCGAGTGCTGCAAAAAATTATTGTTGAAAACCCTGGCGTTTCGCTCCATCCATATTTCCCATGCGATCAAAATGATGGCAGACTTCAGGCCCTTTGGATGGGCAGTAGGTGTTCGGACCAAGTGCTGCCGGTATTGCAAGACCGTGGGCCTATCGGAGCCTAGGCTGGAGAGTATGTCCGGACAGGAAAGCCAAGAGGCAGCAGAAAGCCAGATGCGCCTGGAGTAGCGGCACTCAAAAAGGATGTGGCGTGCAGTTTCGAGCTGAGACCTGCACAACTGGCACTGTACGGTGTGCGGCCATCCACGGATGTCAAGGCGGTCGGAGGTCCACAATCTGCGAGCCAGGCAAAAAAACGACACTTGTGCGGGACCCAAACCTTCCAAACAAGGTTCCCGAAAGAGCAGGCGGTGGACACCAAGAACTGTGCCTTGTAAGCCGAGCTATAAAGTATCTTCTGTTTGCCGATAGGGTCTAGGTAATGGAATCCGCCACGTCGGATGCAGGACAACCCCTTGTAGTAGCGCCCAAAGGCTAACAAATTGCGTCATGTGGTTTTCGGAAAACGGGTTGTCCGACATGTCTGCCACCCATGTCTGATTGTGAAGGGATCATGTACAGACCTTTTTTTGCGCTTCGATGCCGTATAGATCAGCGGCGCCACCGTCTTCAGGGGTGTCCCACTTAACCAAGAAGAGTTTCAAAAGGAAGCGGACTTGCTGTCCCCAATCGTGTTGGAAGTGGAAGCATTGAACATATCCCGGTCCTTTTGATCATTTGAAGTTTCCATGCCAATCCAAGATTTCTCGGGGCCACCCACTCGTACCAGAGCTAGCGAATGGGAAGCGCTCTAGCAAACTTGTCCAGATCGAGGATTCCCAGCCCTTCCATAATCCATCGAATGGACATAATCGATGTTTCTGATTTTTGTCGTAATTTCTTGCGTATTTCTCGTTTTTCTGGTTAGCCCGTCATATACGTTTAATATATAATAGATACAGTAGGGAGTGTAACTCAAATGTGGATGGTTGAGGAATTGGCTTACATAATTTTTTTATAGGTGGTAAATTGTTCATATTGTCAGATTTAATATCCTTCTTGCCCCCCTCCGGCTCTTTTTCTGGCTCCATGGTTTTTCGGGTGAAATAAGAACTTTGGGATCTTTTCTGGACAATATCCCGAAGATTGATTTTTCTGCACAAAAATAAGACACCAGGGTAATTCTGCTGAACATCGTTAGTCCGTGTTAGTTGCATCAAAGACTGACAAGTTGATAAATAAAACAATAAAAAAATTCTTCAAAAAAGGACATACATTTTGGACGTATCACTGCCCACCTGTCCGGTTGATGAAATAGTTCACGTCTTGGGGCTCCCACAATTCTCGTGGGAACCTCTAAAAACTTAGCTTTGTTAGGTACGGAAGTTCTGATGCTCGAACATCATGCCCGCAACGCCAACAGGTCATCGCGAGCATCTCGCCCTTTATGAAGAGGATGCATGAGGCATGGTGGATCGATCAAAAAAGCACGAAGAAGTTGAATGGTGGCGCGCAAACCTCCACCTTCATGGCATGGCAGTTTACATCCCATTGTGCCAACACAGCCACCACGACCTCCTAGAGCGACACAGGGTTGGCCGGATACCTTTCACCATCACCATCAGTGCGCGCCAGGACCATTTCTCTTCCATCTTGGCAACATCAGGAGTGCGGGACAACACACTGTGGTGGCTCTCAAGATGGAGTTCATGTCCACCGGACCTCCACATCTCTTCGAGGAACACTGAACAAATCACATGATTTCCCCTGGCTATGTCCAACATATGGCTTGTATCTCGTTGAGAGAGGGACTACTTGTAGTGAGTGCGGGGTGGAGGGAGGGGTTCCTGCCTGTTATTCGCCGGGTATAATGCAACCCTAGACACTCGGCAAACATTCCACTTTGGCACAAAAAAATACAGCAAGGAGTGAATTGTTTCCTCCCAAAGATTGCAGACTACCCACGAAGCCACATTCGGCCAAGAGAAGGAAGAAATGGGTGAGTAAACCCTAATTTTCCACGGGCAAGCATTTTCCCCAAGTATGTATGTGCCGACGCTTGGCAAGCATGGCATTTCCTTTTCCGAGTGGCTTGTGTTTAGATACTCCGCAAAGTTTAGCATACACGGCAGCGTTACGTTTTCCAGTACTGCCCAATGCCAACATATATGGAAAGAATTAATTAGTTTAATTTTTCTGGTACGGTAGAGATTCCATAATTCTAGTGTGTGTGAATTAAATTCACTTTTCCTAATTAAAAAAACTATCTGTTTTGTAATTCATGCACAGTCATATTTTGGGCCGTCAGATCTTTGTCTTCATTTTCGGATCTCGACGCGTTCAGTTTTTCCGTGTGGTGCCCTACCCATGGGCTGAATCTCCGACTCGACGTAGTTTTTTTTTCCCTATTCATTTTCGTTCTGTGCTCTCCTTTCTTTTAACTCAGTGAGAGGAGGTGGCAGCCATGACAGAAAAGTCCGCGGCACGGCGCAGCCTGCTAGTCTGGCGTCAGAGGGGAGTGGAGCTTGGTGATCCGGGGAGACCGCCGATGGAGAGACCGGTGATCCACTAGCCGGAGCTAGCGGATATGGAAATATCCGCGGCTTCCATTTCTCCTCGACCTACAGTGACGAGATCGATGATTCGCGGGCGTGGAAGGCATGCCCGCAACCGGGGAGAGATTGGTATTCAACTGTCCTTCGGCCTCAGTTTCTCACTTAATCAACTTTCCCATTCCCTCTTTGCAGCGAGTCTTTGTTGGCATCAAAGTTCAAAATAGAGGGCTATTACATATAGCCCCGACGATTTCATAAGCTATGAAAGGCTATAGCCAGGCTATAACCATATAGCTGTTTTGCTAGAATATTGAAAAAATAGTAAAATTTAGACGACGTATAATCGTTTATATAGTATTATTCACAAATGAATAACGTAACAACATAGTCATATAAGATGAACGTACAATCAGGAGTTTAAATAATACTATTTAGGACACGGTTCAACAGTTCTAAAATTAGGTCGCACTCGCAACTCACAACAGCAATTCAACAACCAACGGTGATTAATTTGGGCTCCAAAATTGACGGAAGTGACAAATTTTGGACCAAAATTTTTTGTTCCCTGGACGGGATATAGCCGGCCTAAGAGGCTACATCCATACAGTCGGGCTATTAGCGGCTATTCTCCATATAGCCTCTGAAGGCTCTAGTTGTAGCCCCGAGCCTCTCGGAAGGTTATAGCCGGCTATTTAAAACTTTGGTTGGCATGTGTGCCACAGGGGAGATTGGATTTTAGTCCTCACTTTTCCGGTCTTATCTTCAGTTTTTGTTGTTTAGCAAGTTCAGAGGTCAACGGTTGTTGAGTATGGAGACATATGCCACTATATGTTTAGGTCCATTTTGTACTGGGGAACGCACTGGCTAGCAAGATATCACATGGATTATTTTTTTGGAAACAGGGGTCTTAACTGAATTTAGCAACATTTTACAAAGAGTAGTTTGCATGAAGCAACACAATCAGCCAAGAGAGCAGTGCTCACGGGACATATATAATTCATGGAAAGGTCAGCTATACATCTGATGCTATATGCCCTACCCTCAATCTTGAGAGCTAAGCTAGCATGAAAGTGTGCTTTAAAACTGTAACACATGGAAACATGATTCACCTTCCGAGGATCGAAATTGCTGCTGTTTAGGATGGTCGCCAATTACGGCCTGACTTCCCAGTGACGAGGCGACATTAGCACATCTTTCGCCTCCACTGGCTTTGCTAACTAGTTTCGAAAGCGCACCAAATGTTGATTACACAAATATTTTGCCCGTCATCCTCATCTATTATACAGATTAATAGGACAATCAATATCCCAAGCATGAATATAAGCTATACAAAAAGATAGTACCATACACGTTCAAACACCACAAAGGTGGTTTGGTTATTTACAAAATCTCATAAAACCATCAAAATTGAGTCATATTTTTAGTAGGTCTATAGGCACAAAAGCACCCCATAATATGAAACACATAGAAAGTACATAACAGTGTAATATATGCTAATAGAGAGGCGAAGCTGAACTTTAACCGTTGGTGCGCTAACACAATGGGCCTGTATAATCTATTAGGAGCATAATTTCTGAATGGTAAGAAAGCTGACATATGTCTCGGCATTGCCAAGGAGCATGAATAAGATATATGCCAAGATAATCAAGAGACTCTTATTTTTGGTTGAAACGATAGTAGACGGCTGCAAACAGAATTGCAACGATAGTAATATCAGTGTACAATAGCCATTTAGATTAACATGGTATATAGCATCTGAATAATGAATAATTCGCAGAGAGAATAGTGTTAAATATCATATGTAGAAACATCATTATAATGAACTGGAGCACCAAAACAGGAAATGATTGATAGATCAGGTTTACCAAGTTGATGTTTCTGCAACTATGACATGTATGAAACTCAACATGAGAAGAGGTAATATGTGCAGTTAGCTTTGGGTACTACTCCCTCCGTTCGGAATTAGATGACTTTGTGTTTGTCTAAGTACGGATGCATCTATATACTAAAAGGTGTCTAGATACATGCCTATTTAGACAAACACAAGTCATCTAATTCCGAACGGAGGGAGTATTATCTTTAGAATGTCCTATATGAAAGATCCTCTGTCTAACCTGAAGATATGGGCTAGTATGTGGAACACTGATGATAGGCTCGTTGGCAGGAGCATCGATATAGGATCAGCCGGTACAACCTCGAGCTCGTTTGTGATGTCGGTTATTTGAAATGTCGATCCAGTGAGCAGGGATGGCTGAGCCAATTCTGCCTGTAGAACCATTGCACCATCACAGAATACTTCTGCCCAGAGTTATTCTTCCTGTACTTTTGAAATAAAGGTAGCATGGCATTTTTTCCAGGTCTGCATAATTTGCCTGGCTTTTCTTCCTGTACTTTCTCCAGGCCCTCATAATTTGCATCCTGGACACTAAGGGCAAATCTGTGTGATAATCTGAAAACAGGATTTAGCAAATAAAGATAGTTTTTTAAACAGGATTTAGCAAACAAAGGTAGTTATTTAATGACTAAAGTGATACTAGTGGACAAAAAGTAGGTAACAAAATGGTGCTGCTATCCTTCGTATCATGATACAAGCTGATTAGTCTACCTTCCATCTTTATCCAGAGTTGTCTGATCAATTAATTACATACAACTTGTCCTTTCATTCTTGGTCATGCTCACAAGCAATGCTATATAAATCCAAACAATAGATTAGTTGATATTACAAATAACATATCCAAGAATCTGCAGCACCTATGGAACAAAGTATATTGAAAATAAACATTCGTGAGATAAGTAGTTGTTTGCCTCATTATAGTAAATACACTTATGGTCAAACATTAGCTCCTTTTCTTAGCTTCCTCGGCGAGGTCAATATGACTGTGCACAACATATATTAATGCAAAGAAACCAACTAACTGTCTATGTGAGGGAAAGACACAATCAGATTTTACTTAATCGTGGAGATAATATGGGTGAGATATCTGGTTCTGGAGCAAATTCCTTTGAAAGACTCCATGAAGTGTACCGGAAACATGTCCAATCAGGCAGCGACCAACGAAAATAATGAGTTGCAACCCTGTTATATTACCAATGAAGAGGAGAATACAATAGTGAGCCAAAGAATCATCACCCAGTTCTCAAAAGAAAGAGGTGCACAACTATTCATGCACAAAAAAATTATTAATATTACTTGCATTGATATATGATGAACAAAATTAGCGTATGGTAGTCATAAGGGTAAGGATCCTGGCATTGTTTATATTGAAGGAACACATGAATGTAAGACGAGCTGCAACGGTGTGTGTATACCCAAAAAGGGCCCCTTAAGAAGTTAGAGAAAAATAGAATGGACTTCCTGTATATGGAGGGCCACTTAAATCGTAAGCCTATTGTACAAAATGTACATTTTAACAACACGAAAAATTCTATTATCTTAAGTGTGTAATAGTACACAATATAGTTATGTAGCACAAGAGTTTATTGGTTCAGTGCAATGAGCGAACATTTGAAGCATCACACGCAATAATACAAAATCCTACTATTCCTAAATCCAGATGTTCTATTAAGTGTTGCATTGGAGCTACATAGGTCCATAAAAGACTAGAAATCGTTACCATACCATAGTACAAAGTTTTTATCTAAATCTACAGACCCCGAAAGAAGTATTTTCTATTGAATACAAAAGTTGCATTGTAGTGTTTAACAACTTGCAATAAAACTGTATAGTAGAGGAAATAAATAGGGGTGAGAACTTCAATTAATTTTGCTGGGAAGTGTCCTCCCTTTCACCCTGACTGTGATACCGAGTATGTTCATAGCTGTGAATGATCTAGGTTTTTTTTTCAAGCAAGTAACGCAAAAATTAGCCGATGCAGAATCCAGATAGTGCAGGAATGTAGTGAGTACAGGAAATCTCAAATAAGAATACTGCAATACCAATAGCTAGTTTGAAATGGCATTCACCAACATAAACCAACTCAAACTTACTCAAGAAATAACCACATGTAAGATAAGCATGAAGAAATCCCGATTAAATAGAAACAAACGACCATAGACATATCACTATTGTTTGATAGAACAACATCCGTCAAGAAACCCATTTGCATCCACAATTTTTTTCCTAGAACAAGTAGAGGCCCTCCATTTCTGCAACCATTCAACACTAAAAGCCAACACATGCTGAGGCTCCTTCAAAATTAGCATTCTTGCACTAAAGACACTAACATGTAGGAAGAGGACGGGGCGTTGCTTTACTCAACAACATTGGCAACAAAACAGCAGGTCATCGGTGAAAAAAGAAGATCCACAAAGTATGCCTCGATAGGGGGCTCAAAATAACTTACTAAACTAAATGGGTTTCCATGTTTAGATATGACAGATTATTAATTGGGTGAAAAAAATTAGTTCTTTTGTTCAAAAAAATGTGCCATAGCAGCTGCAAGAGGTATGCCATCAAATACACCATAATAATGCTAACATTATGACTTAAAAGTAAAAAAATGTCAAATTTAGTCATTTCACTTTCAGGAAAATCATCGTAGATACACCAACAACTAATGAAAAGGGATCCGACAGTACAGATAGTTTAAAAGTCACCATCCACCTTTTCTCTATTTTCATGATGTATCGTCACTGGGCAACAATACATTAGGATATCACACAGTGTAACCATCTTTTATACAGTTCTTGTAAATAGTGAACTAACACCGGGAAGAAAAAATAATACCATCTTTGTTGAAATATCACTCATGTGTGCATCTCTTGTTCTACATATGGGTACCAACCAGCACACAAAAATCATTCTAGACCTGGCCAATGCCAAGCATACTCCACACCAATCCATCAGAAATCAAAACAGATTACACAATACAAGTCAATGGACATGAAGTGTTAGAATGGTAAGATTGGTAGTGCACCCTCAAATCTATGGTGGAAGCACGGACACTACAGGAATCGCACGCTATGCCGACGGCCAGAAGCCGCCGGCGCAGGCTGTGCCGCCGGCCGCCGTCGGCACCTTGCCGTCGGCATATGACCGCGTCGGCACATGTCAAATGACCGTCGGCACACTAAAAGCCGTCGGCACAATATTTCCAAAATAATCGAAAAAAAATTCAAGAAAAAATTCGAATTTTTTTGAATTTTTTTTTCGATTTTTTTTTTACTTTTTTAAAATTCTATTCCAGATTTTTTCACTTAGCCACATATTTAATCTTTAATATCTAATTACACAATTAATCTAGTCAACATATTTAACTTAGTCAAACTTCCCGTTCGGTCACCCATCCTGAAATTCCTCCAGCCCAAGCACGCTTAACCTTTAAGTTCCTTCCAAAGTAGATTCCATATAAGATGTTAGAACTTACTGATATTACTATCATATCAATAATATTAACCTGTGGGGAATGATATTAAACTTTTCTATTGTTTAAATTTAAAACAATATTTGAAAAAATAACAATGATTATATAATTATCTTTATGTACTAAATAACAATACAATGTTATAAATTACTTTATTTTGTGAATAAATTATTTAATATACAATAATTTATATCTTTAAATCCGTAAATCAAAATTTGACAAATAAAATGTCTAAATCGATTAGAAAAATTAGAGAAATTCAAATATGACATACATATCATAAAAACATCGATAGTTTTAAAAAAATTAAACTCTTTTGATGAATAGCCATGGTGGCCATTTTGACAGTTTCTGCTGATTCAGCTGGAAACAGGCCAAATGACGGGTGTAATGGCCAAATCCATGGCATAGTTTGTTTAAATATGCCCATATTCCACATAAACATGCATATTGGAAGCACGAACAATGTTCCCGAAGAAAGTTTTGCTTTTCATTGAATAAAAAAACCTTTTTCTATTCTCCGAGTGTGAAAAATGGCTTTTTTGTGAAGCATCAACCACAAATATGTTGCAAAACCTGGGAGCTGCATTTTTTGAAAATACTAGACCATGTTATATGCACAAATAACCAATTATTTTCTTCTGAAAAGGTTTTCATCCACCTCTTTTGAAGAACACAAGTTTATGCCGATTCAATTGGAAACGGGTCAAATTTGAACTACAGGTGCCTCGTAGTTTGCTCATGATTTTTGGAAAAAATCATTTTTAGGTACACAACTACCTATTTCATCAGAAATACACAAAGAGTTTCTCAATATTCAAGCCCTAGCTACGAACAGTCATGCCCGCCGTCTTGACTTTTTCATGAAACCGACTTAGAAAATTCCAGAAAATTTAAAAAACCCCAAAATGATGCAAGACCTTCGCGTGGTGTCATTATATATGTCCTAGTATCCACCAAAAATAATAAACTTGGAATACGACAGTTGTGTTGAAAATATGTTCACATAAATGAGCTATCTCCTACGAACATTCTAGGGTTTCGGGCCAAATGACGGGTGTAATGGCCAAATCCATGGCATAGTTTGTTTAAATATGCCCATATTCTACACAAAACATGCATATTGGAAGCACGGACAATGTTCCCGAAGAAAGTTTTCCTTTTCATTGAATAAAAAAACCATTTTCCATCCTCCGAGTGTGAACAATGGCTTTTTTTGTGAAGCATCAACCACAAATATGTTGGAAAACCTGGGAGCTGCCTTTTTTGAAAATACTAGACCATGTTATATGCACAAATAACCAATTATTTTCCTCTGAAAAGGTTTTCATCCACCTCTTTTGAAGAACACAAGTTTCTGCCGATTCAGGTGGAAACGGGTCAAATTTGAACTACAGGTGCCTCCTAGTTTGCTCATGAATTTTCGAAAAAATCATTTTTAGGTACACAATTACATATTTCATCAGAGCTACACCAAGAGTTTCTCAATATTCAAGCCCTAGCTACGAACGGTCATGCCCGCCGTCTTGACTTTTTCATGAAACCGACTTAGAAAATTCCAGAAAATTTAAAAAACCCAAAATGATGCAAGACCTTAGCGTGGTGTCATTATATATGTCCTAGTATCCACCAAAAATAATAAACTTGGAATACGACAGTTGTGTTGAGAATATGTTCACATAAATGAGCTATCTCCTACGAACATTCTAGGGTTTCGGGCCAAATGACGGGTGTAATGGCCAAATCCATGGCATAGTTTGTTTAAATATGCCCATATTCCACACAAAAATGCATATTGGAAGCACGGACAATGTTCCCGAAGAAAGTTTTCCTTTTCATTGAATAAAAAAACCATTTTCCATCCTCCGAGTGTGAAAAATGGCTTTTTTTGTGAAGCATCAACCACAAATATGTTGCAAAACCTGGGAACTGTATTTTTTGAAAATACTAGACCATGTTATATGCACAAATAACCAATTATTTTCCTCTGAAAAGGTTTTCATCCACCTCTTTTGAAGAACACAAGTTTCTGCCGATTCAGTTGGAAACGGGTCAAATTTGATCTACAGGTGCCTCGTAGTTTGCTCATGATTTTTGGAAAAAATCATTTTTAGGTACACAACTACCTATTTCATCAGAGATACACCAAGATTTTCTCAATATTCAAGCCCTAGCTACGAACGGTCATGCCCGCCGTCTTGACTTTTTCATGAAACCGACTTAGAAAATTCCAGAAAATTTAAAAAACCCAAAATGATGCAAGACATTCGCGTGGTGTAATTATATATGTCCTAGTATCCACCAAAAATAATAAACTTGGAATACGACAGTTGTGTTGAAAATATGTTCACATAAATGAGCTATCTCGTATGAACATTCTAGGGTTTTGGGCCAAATGACGGGTGTAATGGCCAAATCCATGGCATAGTTTGTTTAAATATTCCCATATTCCACACAAACATGCATATTGGAAGCACGAACAATGTTCCCGAAGAAAGTTTTCCTTTTCATTGAACAAAAAAACCATTTTCCATCCTCCGAGTGTGAAAAATGGCTTTTTTGTGAAGCATCAACCACAAATATGTTGCAAAACCTGGGAGCTGCATTTTTTGAATATACTAGACCATGTTATATGCACAAATAACCAATTATTTTCCTCTGAAAAGGTTTTCATCCACCTCTTTTGAAGAACACAAGTTTCTGCCAATTCAGGTGGAAACGGGTCAAATTTGAACTACAGGTGCCTCCTAGTTTGCTCATGAATTTTGGAAAAAAATCATTTTTAGGTACACAATTACCTATTTCATCAGAGATACACCAATAGTTTCTCTATATTCAAGCCCTAGCTACGAACGGTCAATGCCCGCTGTCTTGACTTTTTCATGAAACGGACTTAGAAAATTCCAGAAAATTTAAAAAACCCCAAAATGATGCAAGATCTTCGCGTGGTGTCATTATATATGTCCTAGTATCCACCAAAAATAATAAACTTGGAATACGACAGTTGTGTTGAAAATATGTTCACATAAATGAGCTATCTCCTACGAACATTCTAGGGTTTCGGGCCAAATGACGGGTGTAATGGCCCAATCCATGGTATAGTTTGTTTAAATATGCCCATATTCCACACAAACATGCATCTTGGAAGCACGGACAATGTTCCCGAAGAAAGTTTTCCTTTTCATTGAAGAAAAAAACCATTTTCCATCCTCCGAGAGTGAAAAATGGCTTTTTTTGTGAAGCATCAACCACAAATATGTTGCAAAACCTGTGAGCTGCATTTTTTGAAAATACTAGACCATGTTATATGCACAAATAACCAATTATTTTCCTCTGAAAAGGTTTTCATCCACCTCTTTTGAAGAACACAAGTTTCTGCCGATTCAGTTGGAAACGGGTCAAATTTGAACTACAGGTGCCTCCTAGTTTGCTCATGTATTTCGGAAAAAATCATTTTTAGGTACACAACTACATATTTCATCAGAGATACGCCAAGAGTTTCTCAATATTCAAGCCCTAGCTACGAACGGTCATGGCCGCCGTCTTGACTTTTTCATGAAATCGACTTAGAAAATTCCAGAAAATTTAAAAAACCCCAAAATGATGCCAGACCTTCGCGTGGTGTCATTATATATGTCCTAGTATCCACCAAAAATAATAAACTTGGAATACGACAGTTGTGTTGAAAATATGTTCACATAAATGAGCTATCTCCTACGAACGTTCTAGAGTTTCGCGCCAAATGACGGGTGTAATGGCCCAATCCATGGCATAGTTTGTTTAAATATGCCCATATTCCACACAAACATGAATATTGGAAGCACGGACAATGTTCCCGAAGAAAGTTTTTCTTTTCATTGAATAAAAAACCATTTTCCATCCTCCCAGTGTGAAAAATGGCTTTTTTGTGAAGCATCAACCACACATATGTTGCAAAACCTGGGAGCTGCGTTTTTTGAAAATACTAGACCTTGTTATATGCACAAATAACCAATTATTTTCCTCTGAAAAGGTTTTCATCCACCTCTTTTGAAGAACACAAGTTTCTGCCGATTCAGCTGGAAACGGGTCAAATTTGATCTATAGGTGCCTCCTAGTTTGCTCATGATTTTTGGAAAAAATCATTTTTAGGTACACAACTACCTATTTCATCAGAGATACACCAATATTTTCTCAATATTCAAGCCCTAGCTACGAACGGTCATGCCCGCCGTCCTGACTTTTTCATGAAACCGACTTAGAAAATTCCAGAAAATTTAAAAAACCCCAAAATGATGCAAGACGTTCGCGTGGTGTCATTATATATGTCCTAGTATCCACCAAAAATAATAAACTTGGAATACGACAATTGTGTTGAAAATATGTTTACATAAATGAGCTATCTCCTACGAACATTCTAGGGTTTCGGGCCAAATGACGGGTGTAATGGCCAAATCCATGGCATAGTTTGTTTAAATATGCGCATATTCCACACAAACATGCATATTGGAAGCACGGACAATGTTCCCGAAGAAAGTTTTCCTTTTCATTGAATAAAAAAACCATTTTCCATCCTCCGAGCGTGAAAAATGGCTTTTTTTGTGAAGCATCAACCACAAATATGTTGCAAAACCTGGGAGATGCATTTTTTGAAAATACTAGAACATGTTATATGCACAAATAACCAATTATTTTCCTCTGAAAAGGTTTTCATCCACCTCTTTTGAAGAACACAAGTTTCTGCCGATTCAGTTGGAAACGGGTCAAATTTGAACTACAGGTGCCTCCTAGTTTGCTCATGAATTTTGGAAAAAAATCATTTTTAGGTACACAACTACATATTTCATCAGAGATACACCAAGAGTTTCTCAATATTCAAGCCCTAGCTACGAACGGTCATGCCCGCCGTCTTGACTTTTTCATGAAACCGACTTAGAAAATTCAAGAAAATTTAAAAAACCCCCAAAATGATGCAAGACCTTCGCGTGGTGTCATTATATATGTCCCCTAGTATCCACCAAAAATAATAAACTTGGAATACGACAGTTGTGTTGAAAATATGTTTACATAAATGAGCTATCTCCTACGAACATTCTAGGGTTTCGGGCCAAATGACGGGTGTAATGGCCAAATCCATGTCATAGTTTGTTTAAATATGCGCATATTCCACACAAACATGCATATTGGAAGCACGGACAATGTTCCCGAAGAAAGTTTTCCTTTTCATTGAATAAAAAAACCATTTTCCATCCTCCGAGCGTGAAAAATGGCTTTTTTTTGTGAAGCATCAACCACAAATATGTTGCAAAACCTGGGAGCTGCATTTTTTGAAAATACTAGACCATGTTATATGCACAAATAACCAATTATTTTCCTCTGAAAAGGTTTTCATCCACCTCTTTTGAAGAACACAAGTTTCTGCCGATTCAGTTGGAAACGGGTCAAATTTGAACTACAGGTGCCTCCTAGTTTGCTCATGAATTTTCGAAAAAATCATTTTTAGGTCCACAACTACCTATTTCATCAGAGATACACCAAGAGTTTCTCAATATTCAAGCCCTAGCTACGAACGGTCATGCCCGCCGTCTTGACTTTTTCATGAAACCGACTTAGAAAATTCCAGAAAATTTAAAAAACCCTAAAATGATGCAAGACGTTCGCGTGGTGTCATTATATATGTCCTAGTATCCACCAAAAATAATAAACTTGGAACACGACAGTTGTGTTGAAAATATGTTGACATAAATGAGCTATCTCCTACGAACATTCTAGGGTTTCGGGCCAAATGACGGGTGTAATGGCCAAATCCATGGCATAGTTTGTTTAAATATGCGCATATTCCACACAAACATGCATATTGGAAGCACGGACAATGTTCCCGAAGAAAGTTTTCCTTTTCATTGAATAAAAAACCATTTTCCATCCTCCGAGCGTGAAAAATGGCTTTTTTGTGAAGCATCAACCACAAATATGTTGCAAAAACTGGGAGCTGCATTTTTTGAAAATACTAGACCATGTTATATGCACAAATAACCAATTATTTTCCTCTGAAAAGGTTTTCATCCACCTCTTTTGAAGAACACAAGTTTCTGCCGATTCAGTTGGAAACGGGTCAAATTGAACTACAGGTGCCTCCTAGTTTGCTCATGAATTTTGGAAAAAATCATGTTTAGGTACACAACTACATATTTCATCAGAGATACACCAAGAGTTTCTCAATATTCAAGCCCTAGCTACGAATGGTCATGCCCGCCGTCTTGACTTTTTCATGAAACCGACTTAGAAAATTCCAGAAAATTTAAAAAACCCCAAAATGATGCAAGACCTTCGCGTGGTGTCATTATATATGTCCTAGTATCCACCAAAAATAATAAACTTGGAACACGACAGTTGTGTTGAAAATATGTTGACATAAATGAGCTATCTCCTACGAACATTCTAGGGTTTCGGGCCAAATGACGGGTGTAATGGCCAAATCCATGGCATAGTTTGTTTAAATATGCGCATATTCCACACAAACATGCATATTGGAAGCACGGACAATGTTCCCGAAGAAAGTTTTCCTTTTCATTGAATAAAAAACCATTTTCCATCCTCCGAGCGTGAAAAATGGCTTTTTTGTGAAGCATCAACCACAAATATGTTGCAAAACCTAGGAGCTGCATTTTTTGAAAATACTAGACCATGTTATATGCACAAATAACCAATTATTTTCCTCTGAAAAGGTTTTCATCCACCTCTTTTGAAGAACACAAGTTTCTGCCGATTCAGTTGGAAACGGGTCAAATTTGAACTACAGGTGCCTCCTAGTCTGCTCATGAATTTTGGAAAAAATCATTTTTAGGTACACAACTACATATTTCATCAGAGATACACCAATAGTTTCTCAATATTCAAGCCCTAGCTACGAACGGTCATGCCCGCCGTCTTGACTTTTTCATGAAACCGACTTAGAAAATTCCAGAAAATTTAAAAAACCCCAAAATGATGCAAGACCTTCGCGTGGTGTCATTATATATGTCCTAGTATCCACCAAAAATAATAAACTTCGAATACGACAGTTGTGTTGAAAATATGTTCACATAAATGAGCTATCTCCTACGAACATTCTAGGGTTTCGGGCCAAATGACGGGTGTAATGGCCCAATCCATGGCATAGTTTGTTTAAATATGCCCATATTCCACACAAACATGCATATTGGAAGCACGGACAATGTTCCCGAAGAAAGTTTTCCTTTTCATTGAATAAAAAAACCATTTTTCATCCTCCGAGCGTGAAAAATGGCTTTTTTGTGAAGCATCAACCACAAATATGTTGCAAAACCTGGGAGCTGCATTTTTTGAAAATACTAGACCATGTTATATGCACAAATAACCAATTATTTTCCTCTGAAAAGGTTTTCATCCACCTCTTTTGAAGAACACAAGTTTCTGCCGATTCAGCTGGAAACGGGTCAAATTTGAACTACAGGTGCCTCCTAGTTTGCTCATGAATTTTGGAAAAAATCATTTTTAGGTACACAACTACATATTTCATCAGAGATACACCAAGAGTTTCTCAATATTCAAGCCCTAGCTACGAACGGTCATGCCCGCCCTCTTGACTTTTTCATGAAACCGACTTAGAAAATTCCAGAAAATTTAACAAACCCCAAAATGATGCAAGACCTTCGCGTGGTGTCATTATATATGTCCTAGTATCCACCAAAAATAATAAACTTCCAATACGACAGTTGTGTTGAAAATATGTTCACATAAATGAGCTATCTCCTACGAACGTTCTAGGGTTTCGCGCCAAATGACGGGTGTAATGGCCCAATCCATGGCATAGTTTGTTTAAATATGCCCATATTCCACACAAACATGAATATTGGAAGCACGGACAATGTTCCCGAAGAAAGTTTTTCTTTTCATTGAATAAAAAAACCATTTTCCATCCTCCCAGTGTGAAAAATGGCTTTTTTTTTGTGAAGCATCAACCACAAATATGTTGCAAAACCTGGGAGCTGCATTTTTTGAAAATACTAGACCATGTTATATGCACAAATAACCAATTTTTTTCCTCTGAAAAGGTTTTCATCCACCTCTTTTGAAGAACACAAGTTTCTGCCGATTCAGTTGGAAACGGGTCAAATTTGAACTACAGGTGCCTCCTAGTTTGCTCATGAATTTTGGAAAAAATCATTTTTAGGTACGAAACTACATATTTCATGAGAGATACACCAAGAGTTTCTCAACATTCAAGCCCTAGCTACGAACGGTCAGGCCCGCCGTCTTGACTTTTTCATGAAACCGACTTAGAAAATTCCAGAAAATTTAAAAAACCCCAAAATGATGCAAGACCTTCGCGTGGTGTCATTATATATGTCCTAGTATCCTCCAAAAATAATAAACTTCGAATACGACAGTTGTGTTGAAAATAGGTTCACATAAATGAGCTATCTCCTACGAACGTTCTAGGGTTTCGCGCCAAATGACGGGTGTAATGGCCCAATCCATGGCATAGTTTGTTTAAATATGCCCATATTCCACACAAACATGAATATTGGAAGCACGGACAATGTTCCCGAAGAAAGTTTTTCTTTTCATTGAATAAAAAAACCATTTTCCATCCTCCCAGTGTGAAAAATGGCTTTTTTTTTGTGAAGCATCAACCACAAATATGTTGCAAAACCTGGGAGCTGCATTTTTTGAAAATACTAGACCATGTTATATGCACAAATAACCAATTTTTTTCCTCTGAAAAGGTTTTCATCCACCTCTTTTGAAGAACACAAGTTTCTGCCGATTCAGTTGGAAACGGGTCAAATTTGAACTACAGGTGCCTCCTAGTTTGCTCATGAATTTTGGAAAAAATCATTTTTAGGTACGAAACTACATATTTCATGAGAGATACACCAAGAGTTTCTCAACATTCAAGCCCTAGCTACGAACGGTCATGCCCGCCGTCTTGACTTTTTCATGAAACCGACTTAGAAAATTCCAGAAAATTTAAAAAACCCCAAAATGATGCAAGACCTTCGCGTGGTGTCATTATATATGTCCTAGTATCCTCCAAAAATAATAAACTTTGAATACGACAGTTGTGTTGAAAATAGGTTCACATAAATGAGCTATCTCCTACGAACGTTCTAGGGGTTCGCGCCAAATGACGGGTGTAATGGCCCAATCCATGGCATAGTTTGTTTAAATATGCCCATATTCCACACAAACATGAATATTGGAAGCACGGACAATGTTCCCGAAGAAAGTTTTTCTTTTCATTGAATAAAAAAACCATTTTCCATCCTCCCAGTGTGAAAAATGGCTTTTTTTGTGAAGCATCAACCACAAATATGTTGCAAAACCTGGGAGCTGCATTTTTTGAAAATACTAGACCATGTTATATGCACAAATAACCAATTATTTTCCTCTGAAAAGGTTTTCATCCACCTCTTTTGAAGAACACAAGTTTCTGCCGATTCAGTTGGAAACGGGTCAAATTTGAACTACAAGTGCCTCCTAGTTTGCTCATGATTTTTGGAAAAAATCATTTTTAGGTTCACAACTACCTATTTCATCAGAGATACACCAAGAGTTTCTCAATATTCAAGCCCTAGCTACGAACGGTCATGCCCGCCGTCTTGACTTTTTCATGAAACCGACTTAGAAAATTCCAGAAAATTTAAAAAACCCCAAAATGATGCAAGACCTTCGCGTGGTGTCATTATATATGTCCTAGTATCCACCAAAAATAATAAACTTGGAATACGATAGTTGTGTTGAAAATATGTTTACATAAATGAGCTATCTCCTACGAATATTCTAGGGTTTCGCGCCAAATGACGGGTGTAATGGCCCAATCCATGTAATAGTTTGTTTAAATATGCGCATATTCCACACAAACATGCATATTGGAAGCACGGACAATGTTCCCGAAGAAAGTTTTCCTTTTCATTGAATAAAAAAACCATTTTCCATCCTCCGAGCGTGAAAAATGGCTTTTTTTGTGAAGCATCAACCACAAATATGTTGCAAAACCTGGGAGCTGCATTTTTTTAAAATACTAGACCATGTTATATGCACAAATAACCAATTATTTTCCTCTGAAAAGGTTTTCATCCACCTCTTTTGAAGAAAACAAGTTTCTGCCGATTCAGTTGGAAACGGGTCAAATTTGAACTACAGGTGCCTCCTAGTTTGCTCATGAATTTTGGAAAAAATCATTTTTAGGTACGAAACTACATATTTCATGAGAGATACACCAAGAGCTTCTCAATATTCAAGCCCTAGCTACGAACGGTCATGCCCGTCGTCTTGACTTTTTCATGAAACCGACTTAGAAAATTCCAGAAAATTTAAAAAACCCCAAAATGATGCAAGACCTTCGATGGTGTCATTATATATATCCTAGTATCCACCAAAAATAATAAAGTTCGAATACGACAGTTGTGTTGAAAATATGTTCACATAAATGAGCTATCTCCTACGAACGTTCTAGGGTTTCGCGCCAAATGACGGGTGTAATGGCCCAATCCATGGCATAGTTTGTTTAAATATGCCCATATTCCACACAAACATAAATATTGGAAGCACGGACAATGTTCCCGAAGAAAGTTTTCCTTTTCATTGAATAAAAAAACCATTTTCTATCCTCCCAGTGTGAAAAATGGCTTTTTTTGTGAAGCATCAACCACAAATATGTTGCAAAACCTGGGAGCTGCATTTTTTGAAAATACTAGACCATGTTATATGCACAAATAACCAATTATTTTCCTCTGAAAAGGTTTTCATCCACCTCTTTTGAAGAACACAAGTTTCTGCCGATTCAGCTGGAAACGGGTCAAATTTGATCTACAGTTGCCTCGTAGTTTGCTCATGAATTTTGGAAAAAATAATTTTTAGGTACACAACTACATATTTAATCAGAGATACACCAAGAGTTTCTCAATATTCAAGCCCTAACTACGAACGGTCATGCCCGCCGTCCTGACTTTTTCTTGAAACCAACTTAGAAAATTCCAGAAAATTTAAAAAACCCCAAAATGATGCAAGACGTTCGCGTGGTGTCATTATATATGTCCTAGTATCCACAAAAAATAATAAACTTCGAATACGACAGTTGTGTTGAAAATATGTTCACATAAATGAGCTATCTCCTACGAACGTTCTAGGGTTTCGCGCCAAATGACGGGTGTAATGGCCCAATCCATGGCATAGTTTGTTTAAATATGCCCATATTCCACACAAACATGAATATTGGAAGCACGGACAATGTTCCCGAATAAATTTTTTTTTTCATTGAATAAAAAAACCATTTTCCATCCTCCCAGTGTGAAAAATGGCTTTTTTTGTGAAGCATCAACCACAAATATGTTGCAAAACCTGGGAGCTGCATTTTTTGAAAATACTAGACCATTTTATATGCACAAATAACCAATTATTTTCCTCTGAAAAGGTTTTCAACCACCTCTTTTGAAGAACACAAGTTTCTGCCGATTCAGTTGGAAACGGGTCAAATTTGATCTACAGGTGCCTCGTAGTTTGCTCATGAATTTTGGAAAAAATCATTTTTACGTACACAACTACCTATTTCATCAGAGATACACCAAGATTTTCTCAATATTCAAGCCCTAGCTACGAACGGTCATGCCCGCCGTCCTGACTTTTTCATCAAACCGACTTAGAAAATTCCAGAAAATTTAGAAAACCCTAAATTGATGCAAGACCTTCGCGTGGTGTCATTATATATGTCCTAGTATCCACCAAAATAATAAACTTGGAATACGACAGTTGTGTTGAAAATATGTTTACATAAATGAGCTATCTCCTACGAACATTCTAGGGTTTCGGGCCAAATGACGGGTGTAATGGCCAAATCCATGGCATAGTTTGTTTAAATATGCGCATATTCCACACAAACATGCATATTGGAAGCACGGACAATGTTCCCGAAGAAAGTTTTCCTTTTCATTGAATAAAAAAACCATTTTCCATCCTCCGAGCGTGAAAAATGTCTTTTTTTTGTGAAGCATCAACCAGAAATATGTTGCAAAACCTGGGAGCTGCATTTTTTGAAAATACTAGACCATGTTATATGCACAAATAACCAATTATTTTCCTCTGAAAAGTTTTTCATCCACCTCTTTTGAAGAACACAAGTTTCTGCCGATTCAGTGGAAACAGGTCAAATTTGAACTACAAGTGCCTCCTAGTTTGCTCATGAATTTTGGAAAAAATCTTTTTTAGGTACACAACTACATATTTCATCAGAGATACACCAAGAGTTTATAAATATTCAAGCCCTAGCTACGAACGGTCATGCCTGCCGTCTTGACTTTTTCATGAAACCGACTTAGAAAATTCCAGAAAATTTAAAAAACCCCAAAATGATGCAAGAACTTCGCGTGGTGTCATTATATATGTCCTAGTATCCACCAAAAATAATAAACTTGGAACAAGACAGTTGTGTTGAAAATATGTTCACATAAATGAGCTATCTCCTACGCACGTTCTAGGGTTTCGGGCCAAATGACGGGTGTAATGGCCAAATCCATGGCATAGTTTGTTTAAATATGCGCATATTCCACACAAACATGCATATTGGAAGCACGGACAATGTTCCCGAAGAAAGTTTTCCTTTTCATTGAATAAAAAAAACATTTTCCATCCTCCGAGCGTGAAAAATGGCTTTTTTTGTGAAGCATCAACCACAAATATGTTGCAAAACCTGGGAGCTGCATTTTTTGAAAATACTAGACCATGTTATATGCACAAATAACCAATTATTTTCCTCTGAAAAGGTTTTCATCCACCTCTTTTGAAGAACACAAGTTTCTGCCGATTCAGTTGGAAACAGGTCAAATTTGAACTACAGGTGCCTCCTAGTCTGCTCATGAATTTTGGAAAAAATCATTTTTAGGTACAAAACTACATATTTCATCAGAGATACACCAAGAGTTTCTCAATATTCAAGCCCTAGCTACGAACGGTCATGCCCGCCGTCTTGACTTTTTCATGAAACCGACTTAGAAAATTCCAGAAAATTTTAAAAACCCCAAAATGATGCAAGACCTTCGCGTGGTGTCATTATATATGTCCTAGTATCCACCAAAAATAATAAACTTCGAATACGACAGTTGTGTTGAAAATATGTTCACATAAATGAGCTATCTCCTACGAACGTTCTAGGGTTTCGCGCCAAATGACGGGTGTAATGGCCCAATCCATGGCATAGTTTTTTTAAATATGACCATATTCCACAAAAACATGAATATTGGAAGCACGGACAATGTTCCCGAAGAAAGTTTTTCTTTTCATTGAATAAAAAAACCATTTTCCATCCTCCCAGTGTGAAAAATGGCTTTTTTTGTGAAGCATCAACCACAAATATGTTGCAAAACCTGGGAGCTGCATTTTTTTGAAAATACTAGACCATGTTATATGCACAAATAACCAATTATTTTCCTCTGAAAAGGTTTTCATCCACCTCTTTTGAAGAACACAAGTTTCTGCCGATTCAGCTGGAAACGGGTCAAATTTGATCTACAGGTGCCTCGTAGTTTGCTCATGATTTTTGGAAAAAATCATTTTTAGGTACACAACTACCTATTTCATCAGAGATACACCAAGATTTTCTCAATATTCAAGCCCTAGCTACGAACGGTCATGCCCGCCGTCCTGACTTTTTCATGAAACCGACTTAGAAAATTCCAGAAAATTTAAAAAACCCCAAAATGATGCAAGACGTTCGCGTGGTGTCATTATATATGTCCTAGTATCCACCAAAAATAATAAACTTGGAATACGACAGTTGTGTTGAAAATATGTTTACATAAATGAGCTATCTCCTACGAACATTCTAGGGTTTTGGGCCAAATGACGGGTGTAATGGCCAAATCCATGGCATAGTTTGTTTAAATATGCGCATATTCCACACAAACATGCATATTGGAAGCACGGAAAATGTTCCCGAAGAAAGTTTTCCTTTTCATTGAATAAAAAAACCATTTTCCATCCTCCGAGCGTGAAAAATGGCTTTTTTTGTGAAGCATCAACCACAAATATGTTGCAAAACCTGGGAGCTGCATTTTTGAAAATACTAGACCATGTTATATGCAAAAATAACCAATTATTTTCCTCTGAAAAGGTTTTCATCCACCTCTTTTGAAGAACACAAGTTTGTGCCGATTCAGTTGGAAACGGGTCAAATTTGAACTACAGGTGCCTCCTAGTTTGCTCATGAATTTTGGAAAAAATCATTTTTAGGTACACAACTACATATTTCATCAGAGATACACCAAGAGTTTCTCAATATTCAAGCCCTAGCTACGAACGGTCATGCCCGCCGTCTTGACTTTTTCATGAAACCGACTTAGAAAATTCCAGAAAATTTAAAAAACCCCAAAATGATGCAAGACCTTCGCGTGGTGTCATTATATATGTCCTAGTATCCACCAAAAATAATAAACTTCGAATACGCCAGTTGTGTTGAAAATATGTTCACATAAATGAGTTATCTCCTGCGAACGTTCTAGGGTTTCGCGCCAAATGACGGGTGTAATGGCCCAATCCATGGCATAGTTTGTTTAAATATGCCCATATTCCACACAAACATGAATATTGGAAGCACGGACAATGTTCCTGAAGAAAGTTTTTCTTTTCATTGAATAAAAAAACCATTTTCCATCCTCCTAGTGTGAAAAATGGCTTTTTTTGTGAAGCATCAACCACAAATATGTTGCAAAACCTGGGAGCTGCGTTTTTTGAAAATACTAGACGATGTTATATGCACAAATAACCAATTATTTTCCTCTGAAAAGGTTTTCATCCACCTCTTTTGAAGAACACAAGTTTCTGCCGATTCAGTGGAAACGGGTCAAATTTGATCTATAGGTGCCTCGTAGTTTGCTCATGATTTTTGGAAAAAATCATTTTTAGGTACACAACTACCTATTTCATCAGAGATACACCAATATTTTCTCAATATTCAAGCCCTAGCTACGAACGGTCATGCCCGCCGTCCTGACTTTTTCATGAAACCGACTTAGAAAATTCCAGAAAATTTAAAAAACCCCAAAATGATGCAAGACGTTCGCGTGGTGTCATTATATATGTCCTAGTATCCACCAAAAATAATAAACTTGGAATACGACAGTTGTGTTGAAAATATGTTTACATAAATGAGCTATCTCCTACGAACATTCTAGGGTTTCGGGCCAAATGACGGGTGTAATGGCCAAATCCATGGCATAGTTTGTTTAAATATGCGCATATTCCACACAAACATGCATATTGGAAGCACGGACAATGTTCCCGAAGAAAGTTTTCCTTTTCATTGAATAAAAAAACCATTTTCCATCCTCCGAGCGTGAAAAATGGCTTTTTTTATGAAGCATCAACCACAAATATGTTGCAAAACCTGGGAGCTGCATTTTTTGAAAATACTAGACCATGTTATATGCACAAATAACCAATTATTTTCCTCTGAAAAGGTTTTCATCCACCTCTTTTGAAGAACACAAGTTTCTGCCGATTCAGTTGGAAACGGGTCAAATTTGAACTACAGGTGCCTCCTAGTTTGCTCATGAATTTTGGAAAAAATCATTTTCAGGTACACAACTACATATTTCATCAGAGATACACCAAGGGTTTCTCAATATTCAAGCCCTAGCTACGAACGGTCATGCCCGCCGTCTTGACTTTTTCATGAAACCGACTTAGAAAATTCCAGAAAATTTAAAAAAACCCCAAAATGATGCAAGACCTTCGCGTGGTGTCATTATATATGTCCTAGTATCCACCAAAAATAATAAACTTCGAATACGACAGTTGTGTTGAAAATATGTTCACATAAATGAGCTATCTCCTACGAACGTTCTAGGATTTCGCGCCAAATGACGGGTGTAATGGCCCAATCCATGGCATAGTTTGTTTAAATAATCCCATATTCCACACAAACATGAATATTGGAAGCACGGACAATGTTCCCGAAGAAAGTTTTTCTTTTCATTGAATAAAAAAACCATTTTCCATCCCCCCGAGTGTGAAAATGGCTTTTTTTGTGAAGCATGAACCACAAATATGTTGCAAAACCTGGGAGCTGCATTTTTTGAATGTAATAGACCATGTTATATGCACAAATAACCAATTATTTTTCTCTGAAAAGGTTTTCATCCACCTCTTTTGAAGAACACAAGTTTCTGCCGATTCAGCTGGAAACGGGTCAAATTTGAACTACATGTGCCTCCTAGTTTGCTCATGATTTTTGGAAAAAATCATTTTTAGGTACACAACTACCTATTTCTCAGGATTTTTAGGTCCACCTAGATTTTGGTTGGATTCGGACGCCCACAACCCTCTCAGACGAAACTGTTAACCCATTATTGTTAGTTGTGTTATTTTTCATGATTTTTTAATTACTTAGCTTTAACAATATGCATGATAATTTAGATATGTTTCTCCTCTTCGAAACGAGTTAAAGAACGTCAAAATCCGAGTTGGAATGCAAAAGTTATGATCGAAACGGTGATTAAGTCAAAAAAAAAAATTGAGCTTGGCTATGCCACGGCTTTGCTGTCGGCGTAGCTCAAAAAAAAAAGGCCGACGGCATTGCCGTCGGCATAGCTAATTTTTTTTTTCGCAATTTGAGATTTTGTCACTCGGTCTATGCCGACGGCCCAGACAAATTGCCGTCGGCATAGAATTTGGCCGTCGGCCTATCGGCCGATTCCTGTAGTGAGAGGAGGAGGAGTTGCTTGGAACGTTGCAGCACCATTCACCATAGGCACAGAAGTAGCAGCGCTCACAGGTTCAGAAGAGGTGCACCATGGGTACAGGCAGGTCCGGCCGGAGACGGATTCTTTCCTAGACCTGCCGCGGCCATCAAATCCGCATGGGAAGCACTCTGGATAACAAAATAAAACACATAAGCATTAGTTATTGATGTTAAGAAAAGATGTCATTTAAAAAAGATCCAAATGCAATTGAGTACCATTTATCAGCAAATAAATTTAGTTCATACCTACTTTTGTAATGTATGAGTCAACAAGGGTTCTGCTTCAGTACACCACCCCTTACCAAACTCAAAATCAGCAACGGCTAAGGTATCTCCATACCCCTTCGTAACTAAGGGCATGATGGCCATAAACGAAATATTAAATTTCTCTAATAAATAATTAAGACTTGTATATCCAATTGAAGCCCGTATGGCCCAGTTAAACATGTATAGATAGTACGCATCCGTATACATGTGAAATCTGTATAGGAATAAAATGACTCCACCTCCTGATTCAGCCACCCCAACAACGAGCTCATCAGACGCATTGAGGCAGCACAAAATTAAAACATGCGGCTGATTCAGGCATCGGACAGAAACATCTTACGCTAGAAGTTTCGTTCCGTCCCTGCCTTCGTATCGAACGAGCTCACTAAATATGCTAGCAGCGGCTCGTCATGTCGTCGGTTGACTCTAGCACCGTACGGGCGGCGGCACCATGACGGCCTCATCGGATAACTTCTCGAGGAAGGCGATGATGGCTTGCTCTGTCGAGGTCCTGGGCACGCGGCGACCTCGCGCGTGAATTTCTCGGCCTTGTGCCGGCACAACGCCTTGTCTCACACTGCTCGCTACCGCTCTAGCCGTTCTACCGTATGAGGAACTAGCTGTGGAGGCCCTCCTGGTGCTCCGTGAGCCGCTGCAACAACCGCTCAAAGATTGGCAAGGAGTCGAGGACGCGTTCAGCTGCTGCTGGATCTCGTGCGGACGCGCACAGCTGTTGCTGGACCTCGTGACGCTGCATTTCCGCTGCTTGCGCCCGGCCTCCCCTGCTCCTGCGGCCGCACAACGGCCGCGACAACCTCGCTTAGAAGCTCCGGCATGGACCGCAGGAGCATCCCGTTGAGCTGCACGCAGCATGGACGGCGAAGCAGCCGGAGCCAACGTCTCCGATGTGGCCTCCTTCTCCTTCGCTTCATTGCATTGGGAGGTGCATACTAGGCGGGGGTACGGTTCGATCGATGGTGGTACAGGAATACGTGGGTAATAAGGGCTTGCGTGTTGGATCTCTCTTATCCAATCTAATTAAAACGATTAGGAATTAATAAATGAGTATAGACAAAAATACCCTTTTGAGTTTTGGGAGGGGGGGTGTACCGAAGCACAGCCCCAACAATAATATAAGACATCACACATTGCAGCCACATTTACACAATCGATCTTATTAGTTCACTAATTAACACCAAGAAGAAATTTTGATTACCATTATTGTTGGCAGTCTCATTCTCCATATATGCACTAATGACGGCATGATAGTAGTTCTGGACCTAGGCATTACCGAGCATACCAATCCATTAGAAGTCAAATTGGATTACACGTACAAATCAACGGACAAAGAGGGAGAGTATGGAACAATCCCCAGTGCACCCTCAAATCTGACCTGTGAGCATAAACACAGTCGATGCTTTTGGAACATTGCAGCATCCTTCACCATCAGCAGAGAAGAAGCAGCTCTTGCAGAGAATAGAGGCCCTGTCATGGACACAAGAATGTCTGGCCAGAAGGGAACCAGAAGGGAAGATCTGGATGGTGTTGATCCTGTGGCTTCTTGTCACGCCGCCTCCCACTAAGCCGCAAACTCAGACTACAATCAAGTTTGTGAGTTTTCCTGCTATAGCGTCACAACTGAAAAATCTCTCCACCTCGTATTAAAATAAAGGGATAAACAGTTATTTCATCTAAAGCATGGTTGTCGTCCATAGCACTATCAACTACAAAGTCGCCGAGATGAACAACCGCGAGAAATTATAGTTTCCGTCGACCCCATGGCAATTGACCCCTTCTTTCAATAAAATCATTTCACGCTTCTTTTTAGTCGAGACTGAGAATCCATGTCTGTTTAGTTGCTTCCTCTAGCCATCTTGCAAAAATCCAGGAGTCATGTAAATTTAGTTACTAATGAACTAAATATGTAGAATCCAAAATCTCATTCTTCAATCTATACCTAGTGTTGTGTAAGCTACCTAGCTTTTCTCCCCCGTGGGTACATGAAAATTCGGAATGCCTTCATGCATACACATTAGGTAGTTCAAAACGTTTGTTGACAAGAAACCTACCGGAATCATGTACATGCTGCAAATGTGGAGACACAACTTTAGCATACGCACGAGGAAACCTATAGCTTTTTAAGGGATATCAATAATCAAAACCTTTTGTGTGCATTGAATAAGCAACAAATAAAAATCTCCGTTGATGCGTAAGATTTGCATAAATCCGTCTTAAGTTATTTTGGTTTATTCCTTTGTCTTTATAATCATGCCTTCTATATTTTAATATATGTCTTATTGTCCTTTTAATTCTGCAACAGTGGCACTCGCCGGTGAGGACCTCCGTTGGCAACCAGATGTCGTGGTTCCTCAGTGAAATCACGTGATAAAAATGTAGTGATGGCAAGCCAAGCTAAGTTTTACATGTATAATTGGTTTATTTACAATGAGTCCTTATAAGTATGTATGGCTACAATAGAATTATAGATATTGCAACTACTGAGTAATGTATCATACTCTCCTACTATTGTCCTTATCAATGCTTCGTGCATCTCTACTGTGTTATGGTCTCCTAGTACCGTCCTTATCAATACTACGTGCATCGGTAGTGTGCTACGATGTTTGGATGGTGTGATCTGGACGCTTGAAAAATATTGGCCAGATACTCAATGTGTGCAACCCATCATTGTCATTTTTCTTACTTCCTCATGTAGAACTTTCCCGTAACTTACATTCTTCATTTTTCTTTCCTTTCCTTTATCCTTTTTCTTCATTTATTCAGTTTTCTTTTCTTTGTTTTGTCTGAGATCTTTGCTTCGAGCTTTGTGTGTGTCTCTTGTTATATTTGTCTTATTTGATTAATCTCTGCTTCTCATTCAGTCATTTGATTAATCTCTGCTTCTCATTCTGTTATTTGATTAGTCTCTTAGTTACATTTTCTTAGTTATAATCATTCTCCGCCTCCCAATCTCTTGTTTTATTATTCTCCCAGTTTTATTTTTGTAGTTATACGCATTATCTTATTTGATACTTCCCTCTGTCTCTTATTTGATTATTCTCAGTCTCTCATTATCTTAGCTATGCGCATTCTCTTATTTGGTCAGGCTCATGGTTCAATTTTGCTAAGTTACTTATTTATATAATTCTCTATCTTCCGGTTCATCATTTTACATAGTATTTTCCTCAATTCCTTATATTATCTTTATCCTTTAATGCAGTTGGTTCCGTAGTTTCTTTTTTCAGTCCTCGGTTAGTTACATCCTCGGCTTCTCTGTTTTTCAGTGAATTAGTTTCTTAATTGGCCTCTGTTTTTCATTTCTTAGACCTTCTTTATTCAGTCTGTTTATTCAATCTCTTCTTTTATTTTCCTAAGTCCCTCATTACTTCAGTCCCTCATTTTTCATTGATTCTTAGCCATCTCATTCATGTTCTTCATATTTTTCGTCTTTCTTTAGTCATCAGTCTATTCATTTTCTTTCATGTCTTCATTTTGTTTTTTCATTTATTCATCTCTCAATTTGTTTATATTCTCATTTCTTTAGTTCATTGTTTACACTTTACTTTTTTAGTTAATCAGTTTATCAGTTTTTATTCTTCATTTTTCAGTTTGCAGTCTTTCTTTCTTTCTTCTTGTTTTTATTCCTTCTTTCTTCATTTTTTAAATTAGTCTTCAATATTTAGTCTTTAAATCAGTCACCTTTCATGTGCACACTTATTTTAATTTTCTCGATCTACATTATTGTGTTCTATTCTTAGATTTTTTTATCTTTCTGTCTAAGCACATAAGTGAAGCCAGGTTTCTTTGGTCGTTCAGTCTTGTAGCTCTAATTTGTTCAGTCTTATCAGTCTCTCATTCCTGTAGCTAAATCTCTTAGTTTCTCTATTATTCCTTCAGTTTATCTTAGTCTCGGTTAGTTTTCTCGTCTTATCATTCTCACTCAGGTAGTTCTGCAAATATTTTCTCTTATTTCTTAGTTTTATCTATATTTTCAGCCTTATTTGCTCAGTCAGTTTTATCTTCACGGTCAAGTATTTTTCAGATCCTAGACTTTATACTAAGTTATCGTTTTTTCTATATTTGCTTTAGTACTGGTCATTTGGAATCTCTCGGTATCTCAGCATGCCCATGTACTAACAAGAAGGTGTGTGTTGTCTTGTACTGTTCTTGGCTTCTTGACACCCATGTTCTGAATCTAGTTGTTTGTTGCTTAGTGCATTTTAACAATTGTGCATATTCTGTGCATTTAATTTTGACAAGCTCAATTTTCTACAGGATATTGCGCTGAAGCCTCCATGCCAGTAGCTGATCTTTGTGCCTCAGTTTGTTTTTAGGTCCCTTAGTATTCATCACTCAATCTTGGCATTTAATGACCACTTTAGGTCATTTATTTTCATCAATCAGTCACTCATTTCTCGGATTTGAAAATTCAGTTTGGTCGATGTTCTTTGTCTTATCAGTCTATTATAGTATATGCAGTTAGTTCCTTATTTTTAGTCATCTCAGTCTTTCAGTTTTGTTGTGTTTGAAGTTGTTCTCACTCTTCATTCATCATTACGGACGTTGAGCATAGCTTGAAGTTGTCCTCACTCTTCAGTGTGCATTACTTTCCTGTTAGTCAGGTGCTTTATTATTGATTCAGTTTGTCTTTCGGTTTAGCTCAATCTTTCTTCAGTTATTCAGTTTAGTTTGCATTTGTCCTAACTCTTCAGTTAGCATTAAATTCAGTTTTTCGCTGCATGACTTCTTTGTTTCTACCTTCAGATTTTATTACACAATCACATGGGGTTTGTTTTCCTTTTCTTCTAGGAAGAACAAGGTGGTGGAGTCTACCATGCAATTTGGCCCGTATGAAACAATCGCGTTCATCTTTGTTTCCATCTGCACTTGGATTAGATAATTTATTGTCCTATGCTCTTTTATTGGACAATGTTTAATCGTCGTCATCTCTTGTCCTGGAGCTGCAACATAGTGACATCATTGAGGATCCATAAGGTGATTTGTGAAGCTCTTAGCCTCCCAGAACGTGTCACAGTTCTGCCAATGTATCAGGGAAACACTTGGAGAGCGAGTTCTGCACAAGCTCCAACAGAAAGATTAGTTCGGAACATGCACGGACCAGTTCATTCTGAGCAATGAACTCGACGTAGGACTCGATGTACTGATGTTGTTCGACATCATTATAGCACTGTTACAGCATCGTCCTTTGTGGTTTTCGCAAAGAGAAAAATGTCATTGTGTGTGATTTAGGCGGGAAGTTGGGCAGTGGGTATGTGCCCTTAGATGTCCAAAATTTGCTTGGTGAAGAAGATGAATTGAGTGTCTATTGGAAGTCTTTAGCCACAGGCTGTGAAACTCAGATGAGACAATCATAACTGAACACAAGCCTGACAATGAGCCGCTGAGACAAATGACGGACTGAGGGAAGAAGGCCGAAACGTGGCTGTTTGGGATAAATGGAAAAGGACAGTTTTTCTTATTCTTTTCATTTATTTTTTTCTGGTACAACTGTCGGCTTCTTTTTGACTACAAAAATGTGTATGTTCCTGAATTTTAAAATAGCTAGCTGTTAAATAGCCACTCCCATTAAATTAGGCCGCAAGTAGCATCTTGGGTGCGATAGTCAGCCTTCTGGTCTCATGCTGTTATGTCATGCTTCTTCGACTATTTATGGGCACATTGTGTACCTGAGACCTTGTCTACAAATTTAGACCCGTGTACCAACTCCAACAATTGAAACGTGGTCAGAAATTGCTGAAGTTGGTCCACGGGCTAAATATGTAGACCAGGTCTCGTATAATTATTTTCCGTGTAACCCAGCCCCCAGGTCATGCCTGAACGTGCGTGGTAAGCATATTATCAGGGGCTGGCTCGGCGACGCCAGACCCAGGAGAGGAGTGTCGCATGGTGGTTGACGAGGCCTTGACGCCTTGTGGACATGCCCCATTCGCGTGCCTAGTTCCTCATCGTGCTTGTCGTCCATGCCGCGGGCACCGTCTGTGAGGATGTGTGAGAGCAGCTGACGTCTGTATGGGCTTTGACCTCGACTACCAGGTCTGGATGAGGGCACACCCGATACTAGTCCAACTTCGGGTTCAACAATGGGCCGAGCCATGAGCTCGTACGTCACCACAATCAATAGGATATACTAATTGCAGGTTTTTCATCTAGTGGCCCCTTTACTAGCACTATTGTGCTGAAATAATTCCTGACACCTCCCATTTCAATGTGTGTATGACAAATTGATTGGGCAATAAACTTTTTTAGATAAAGAATGTATATCAATATCACGGAGATACAAATTACACCCAGATTCTGCAACAACAGAATAACCATAATCATTACGGATGCGCGCATCCGAAAGACAATAAGAAGAAGAAATAAAAAGAAAGGTCCCGCTACAGAGTTGTATTTCTTGCAGCAGCTGCACAACCACCACCAAAACAGCACGTAATGTCCAATTCTTTCAAAACAACGTCTTCAAGAAGAACAGTGTCAGGCACAACCAATTAAGCCCAGACCTTGGATTTTCACCCTGAAGATAATTCTCGCTCTCAAAACAATGACTCCAACAAGAGCACTGTCAGGCACAAGCAATTAATGCCAAACTTTGGGTTTTGAAAGTGAAAGGTAGGACTTTGGCCTTCACGTATGTTGTCGCCCCCTCATACATACCGTTGCTACAAATCATGAAACACCAAGCCAATTAGTACCTTGCCCGATTCGAACCCCCATTGCCAGTCCTCTGATCTCGCTTCTATGTTATTCTCCGTCAGCGGCATAGAGCCAGCAGAGGTTCGAAGCGCTCCCTCTGAAACCAAGCGGTCAGAAACTGGTGCGCACGAACGAATCCCACCCGGTCCAACAATGTCTTGGCATAATGCGTCTATGTGAGTTCACCAGCGGAGTCTTCCGGAACTCGACACCATGGCTAGATCAAGGAGAAATCAACATGCAGATCGTTGCTGAGCGAGAAGAAACCTAGGACCGCCACCTTTAGTCGCAAGACTCGCAGCCGCCAGTTGACTTCATGCAGTATAGGACGAAGATGGGCAGCCTAGTGCACAGCTGCGAGATCCAATGCGTGATCGGATCCCACGCAGCAGATACCCAGACTGCCCCAGATCGGAGCCCGCAGCCCGGATCATGGCCCGGAGATCCGGCGGCGCCTTGCAGCAGGCCAAGACGCCCACGCCGGCGGCGCACCGCCACCTCCTGTTCGCCTCCTGCCGGAGTTCCTCAGGCGCCGGCAAGAAACCGCGCCGCCCCATGTCCCCAGCCGGCGCACCACGTCCTCCCATGACGTGCCGCTGCGAACACCTCACCTGCCCACCGTCATGGGCGGGATGGGCGTCGCAACCACCGCCGTGGACGGCAGCAGCGGCGGCCGGAGTCCTCAGATCGGGGGGAGGGCGGCTAGGGTTTCACTAGTGGAAACAGGGCCTTTTGTCCCGGGTCGTAAGGGCCAGTTGTCCCGGCTGTGCAACCGGGATGGGCTGGCCGGGACAAATGGCCCGTCCCATTGGTCCCGGTTGTGCCAGGACCCGGGATGGTAAGGATAGGCCACGTGGCGAACCTGGGCCAGGGAGTTCGTCCCGGTTCGTTCAAGGGACCGGGATGGATACTTTTTTGACAAAAAAAATATAATCGTTCAGTTTTCGCGTCCAGGCCCCACGTTTTTTTGGGCTCCTGTCTCCCAATCCCGAGCCGGCCTCCCCTTCCCCAACCGCGTCCAGGCCCACGTCTTTTATTAAGCCCACTGGTCACATTTTTTTGTCAAAAGGGCCCACTAGCCCCGCGTCTTTTATTATGGTCAGTCAACGGTTCGAAGGGCCCACTGGCCAGCGTGGTCAGTCAATGGTTCGAAGGGGCCACTGGCCAGCGGCCGTTGGCTGGCTCGCCTGGTCCCTTAAAGTAAGACGACAGGACGGTCAAAGGGCCAGTCGCCTCGTCTTCCCGCCCCGCCTCGGCTTCCCCGCGCCCCCACTTCCCCCACGCGCGCGTGCCACGGCTGCAACCGCCGCCACGCCTCGGCTCTTGCCCGCATTCATGGCCGCCTGCAACCGCCGCCACGTCCAGGCCGCCGGTTGGCATGCCAGCCCACCCCGGGTCCTTTTTAAAGGCCCCCCGCCACCCGTACAAACCATTCACCCCGGCCGCGCCCAAGGCAGACCAACCATAGCCACCATGTCCCGCTGGTTCGGCAGCGGCTCCGGCAACGGCTCCGGCAAGCGCCCCAGGAATGAAGGCTCCTCGAGCGGCGCCGGCCGCGTCCCACCACCGCCGGCGGAGGCCTTCGGCTACGGCCCAGGAGGTGTCCGCCTCGGCGGGACGCCGCGCATCCCCGCGCCACCACCGGCTGCACGCCCGCCGCCCAGCGCCGCGCCCAAGGGCAAGAGGTTCCGCCGGTACGTCCGGGTGGTCGAGGCCGAGTGGCACTGGAATAACGCCACGCCGGTGTTCTATGCCGACGTCCACCTCCCGGACGGCTGGCACCTGAACCCCCAGCGGATCCCTGTGCCGCCGGTCCCGACCGGCCAGGCGCGGCTGGAGGAGGTCGACCGCCGGCGCGAGCTCCTGCCGGCCACCGCCCGTAGGGAGCGGATGTACGCGCGCGGCTCCCCCTATTGGGCCGCCTGGCTCGAGCAGGAGCACGAGCTGCGCCGGCGCTCCTTCATCCCCGCCCCCCACGAGGTGGACGTCGAGGACTACCCGCCGCCACCGCCCGGCCGGGAGAGGGAGCTGTGGCTCCTCGAGGACATCCCGGAGGACTTCTACGGGGAGGAGGACCCCGTGCTCCGGGCCGCCATGGAGGATGCCTGCGAGGCCTCCCGCCGCTCACTCGTCGAGGACGAGATCAAGCGGTGGGAGCGGGTCGTGGCCGCCGCTCGCGCCGACGCTGCCGCCATGCCGCCGCCGCCGCCGCCCCCGAGCCTACCCCCTGGTGGCACGCGCTCTACGCCGAGTATGAGGCGTCCGAGGACCAGCCGCCGCCGCAGCCGCTCCCCGCCCGGGCTGGAGTACGGCATGTCCTGGGCCTGGACCGGCGGCGTTTGGGCGCCGGGGTCGCCGGAGCAGGAGGAGGAGCTGCCCCCTAGTCCACCGTGTCCCTACCCCATACCCGCCGGCGATCCGCCGGCGGGATCTGTCTACTCGTTCCCGCCGCCGGCAGGGCTTCGCCCAGCCATGTCCACTCGTACCTGTCCCTGGGGTGTTCGTTCGGTCTGGAGAGAGGGCCGCGATTTTTATACACCTGGGCCTCTAGTCCCGGCCCGTGCAACCAACCGGGACTAGAGCCCCTTTGGTCCCGGTTGGTACCACGGCCCGGGACCAAAAACAAATTTCGAATTTCGGTGGCACCCCTGCGGCCCCAAAATTTTTTAGCGCCAAAATTTGAAAAGGGTTAAGTTTGCACATTAACAACTTCTATATACTTTCAAATTTGACAAAAATTCCAACATGAAAAATGCTAGAATTTGCAAAAGTAATTTAAATCCATTTTTCGTTTAACTAAATAATTATTCTAACTATTGAAACTATTAATTATTTTTTCATTTGTATATAATTTGAATATAAAAATGTTACAATTTTTTAATTCTCTCGTGATCTTCCTAATTCAAAGCGAGTTGTACCTTATTGACACGGTGAATTTGAGATCTTCGTCTATAACAGAAAAACCATAGTTTTCCTTCGAAGTTTTACTCTGCGCATCCACACGTATTTTCCCTTTATTCCGACCCCCGCTTGAAAACATAGTAACTTCCGTGTACGCTATCATTAGTGAGAGACTTCACGTCGGCAATCTCAATTAAAGTGCCAGTTTATGTCTTATCCCACCAACCCCTCAAAATCCTCCTATTAACTTCACCTATCTCAACTGAAATCACTGTCTTCATGTGGATGCCAAGCCTGTGCAAAGCTATCTCTCCTCCTCCAATACCGGAGAATAAGGACACCACATTAACACTATTGGGAAACATGTTCTTCAACACCGACAAGTGGCAACCCACAGTATCAATTTGGAATGAATTGCATTCCGTGTACGTTATCATTAGTGAGAGACTTCACGTCGGCAATCTCAATTAAAGTGCCAGTTTGTGTCTGATCCCACCAACCCCTCAAAATCCTCCTATTAACTTCACCTATCTCAACTGAAATCACTGTCTTCATGTGGATGCCAAGCCTGTGCAAAGCTATCTCTCCTCCTCCAATACCGGAGAATAAGGACACCACATTAACACCATTGGGAAACATGTTCTTCAACACCGACAAGTGGCAACCCACAGTATCAATTTGGAATGAATTGCCAACAGATTTGTACCTCTCTCTCTTCGCGACTCCCCTTGTGTGGTTTCTTGGGAGACCGAGTAAAAATTCCATCTCATCTGGCTCTAGAGGGGCAACCTTGTTATTCTCAATTGGCAAATTATGGATGTAGCCTCTTTCTTGAGCAGCTGCACAGAAGTGCTTAGAATCCACAAACTCCGGCTCTATGTCATACAAATTTCTAGAAATTATCACCCATACACTTTTTGGAGCTAGGGCCTTATTTTCATTTGGAATAATAATGAAGTCAGACTGGTCATAGTTGTCAAGCACTCAATGCTTGACAGCTTTTGACCGATCAATACAAATTATTGGTCAAACTTGCACCTACTCCATTCATAATCACATAATATGTATAAATATCATTTTTGGTTAACAAAATCTCGTTCATACTACGTTATAAGAACTATGATCATGTATTCCACGTTTATTATTACACATCACCAACAACATCCCTATCTAGTCTTCTGAATTTTCTTCGTGTCCCTTGCTTATGATCGCTTCGGCCGTAACCATGGAGCATCTTCATTATTTAACGGGATGGTGGGGTCAGCTTTCACTGTGAAGGGTGGAATTTCAACAAACTTATTATAATCTTCTGACATGTCTGTCGTGTCCTCGATTCCCACGATGTTTCTTTTCCCTGAGAGAACTATGTGACGCTTCGGCTCATCGTATGATGAAATTGTTCCCTTATTTTTTCTTTTCTTTGGTCTGGAAGACATGTCCTTCACATAGAAGACCTGAGCCACATCATTGGCTAAAACGAATGGTTCGTCATTGTAACCAATACAGTTGAGATCCACTGTTGTCATTCCATAAAGCGGGTCTACCTTTACCCCTTCTCCATTCAGGTTGACCCATTTGCACTTGAACAAAGGGACCTTAAAAGAAGGTCCATAGTCAAGTTCCCATATCTCCTCTATGTAACCATAGTATGTGTCAGTTTTTCCATTCTCGTTTGTTGTATCAAAGCGGACACCACTGTTTTGGTTGGTGCTCTTCTTATCTTGGGAGCTCGTGTAAAATGTATTCCCATTTATCTCGTACCCTTGAAAACTCCCAATAGTCGAAGATGGTGACTCTGCCAACATGTATAGCTGATCTTCAACAGTGGTGTCATTTATAAGACGTGTTTGCAACCAACTTCCGAAAGTCTCCATGTGTTCCCGTTTAATCCATGAGTCATCCTTCCCCGGGTTTGCAGACCGTACAATATTCTTGTGTTCCTCGACATACGTAGCCATGAACATAGAATTTTGTAGAACTGTGTAGTGTGCTTTGGTCAAAGAATGCCCGTCCCTAGTTATCATTGTTTTCTTTCCCAGCGTTCCTTTTCCCCTCAGTCTCCCCTCATGTCGTGATTCAGGAACACCAATTGTCTTAAGGTCAGGAATAAAGTCAACACAGAACCCAATGACCTCCTCTGTTCCATAGCCCTTCGAGATGCTTCCTTCTGGCCTAGCACGGTTATGAACATATTTCTTCAAGACTCCCATGAACCTCTCAAAGGGGAACATATTGTGTAGAAATACCGGACCGAGAATATGAATCTCTTCACATAGGTGAACAAGGAGATGAGTCATAATGTTGAAGAAGGATGGTGGGAACACCAACTCAAAACTAACAAGACACTGGACCACATCCCTCTGTAATCTTGTCAGAATTTCTGGATCGATTACCTTCTGAGATATTGCGTTCATGAATGCACATATCTTCACAATGGGTACTCGAACATTTTCCGGTAGAAGCCCCCTCAATGCAATCGGAAGCAATTGCGTCATAATCACGTGGCAGTCATGAGACTTCAGGTTTTGGAATTTTTTCTCTGCCATGTTTATTATCCCCTTTATATTCGACGAGAAGCCAGACGGAACCTTGATACTGTAAAGGACTTCAAAGAATATTTCCTTCTCTGCTTTAGTAAGAGCGTAGCTGCTTAAGGAATGGCGCCCTGTATCTGTGTGCTTGTTGCTTGGGTCTTTCATACGTTGCTGGTCCTCCCGTGCTTCAGGCGTATCTTTTGACTTCCTATACACGCCCAGGAAGCATAGCAGATTGACACATAGATTCTTTGTCACGTGCATCACGTCGATCGAAGACCGGACATCTAAAACTTTCCAATAGGGTAGCTCCCAAAATATAGATTTCTTCTTCCACATGGGTGCCCGCTTATCAGGGCCGTACGGAACTGGTTGGCTGCCAGCAGCCTTACCAAAGATTACTTCTAGGTCCTTGACCATATCGAATATATCATTACCACTACAGAGCTCGGGCTTCTTTCGGTTATCTGCCTCACCTCTGAAATGCTTCCCTCCTTTTTTCCTTAAGGGATGCTTGATCGGAAGAAATCTACGATGCCCCAGGTATACAACCTTTTTACATTTATCCAAAAAAACACTGTCAGTCTTATCTAAACAGTGTGTGCATGCATTGTATCCCTTGTTTGTATGACCGGAAATGTTACTAAGAGCTGGCCAATCATTGATGGTCACGAAAAGCAACGCCCGTAGGTCAAATGGCTTTTGTTCGTTCTCATCCCACACACGTACACCTGGTTTGCCCCACAGTTCTAAGAGTTCTTCCACTAATGGCCTTAGATACACATCAATGTCGTTGCCAGGTTGCCTCGGGCCTTGGATGAGAACTGGCATCATAATGAAGTTGCGCTTCATGCACAACCAAGGAGGAAGGTTGTACATACATAGAGTTACAGGCCAAGTGCTATGACTGGAGCTCTGCTCCCCAAAAGGATTAAAGCCATCTGTACTTAGACCAAACCATAAGTTTCTCGCCTCTCCTGCAAAGTCTGGAAAGTCTCTCTCGATCTTTCTCCACTGCGATCCATCGGCGGGGTGCCTCAACTTTCCATCTTTCTTACGGTCTTCTTTGTGCCATCGCAACAACCTAGCATGCTCTTTGTTTCTAAACAGACGTTTCAGCCGTGGTATTATAGGAGCATACCACATCACCTTAGCAGGAACCCTCTTACGGGGGGGGGGGGGGCTCGCCGTCAACATCACCAGGATCATCTGCTCTGATCTTATACCGCAGTGCAGTGCATATCGGACATTCATCCAAATTCTCGTACTTCTCACCGCGGAAGAGAATGCAGTCATTAATGCATGCATGTATCTTCTGCACATCTAATCCTAGAGGGCAGAGAGGTTTCTTTGCTTCGTACGTACTCTCAGACAATTCGTTATCCTTTGGAAGTTTTGGCTTCATTAGTTGAAGTAAACTCTCAAATGCCTTGTCAGTCACACCGTTTTGTGCCTTCCATTTCAGCAACTCCAGTGTGGTACCGAGCTTTGTGCTACCATCTTCGCAATTTGGGTATAACAATTTTTTGTGATCCTGTAACATGTTGTCCAGCTTCAACCTCTCCAATTTATTTTCACAGTCTTCCCTTGCATCCGCAATAACTCGGCCAAGATCATCATCGGCCTCTTCTGATGCCTGTTCTTGATCACCTCCTTCTTCTGCATTCTCTTCCATTGCAGTATCGTCGTATTCAGGGAACAAAGGATCTTCTTCTTCTTCTTCATCGTCTTCCATCACAACCCCTCTTTCTCCATGCTTGGTCCAGCAATTATAGCTGGGCATTAAACCTCTCCGAAGTAGATGGCCGTGAAGGATTCTTTCGGAAGAATGTTCTCTGACGTTCCGACAATCAACACATGGGCAACACATGAAGCCATTATCTTTGTTCGCCTGAGCTACAGCAAGAAATGCATTCAGGCCTGCCATATACTCGGAGCTGCGTCGGTCACCGTACATCCATCGCTGCCGTGCATCCATCTGCATCATATAATTAAGTTTATCAAAATACATATTAATACAGAGATGACCACAATACATCGACAAATAATACTTTTTTATGTATCAGTTACAGATGAAAAAGATAATTTGTTAACCTCAGTCGAAGATACCATTTTCAGTGAGCTTGTGTGCGTCTCGGGAATTTCGTCGAACACCTCGTGTGCATAGTAAAAAAAAACACACTAACACCACACTCTCTCACACCTCCAAGCAAAAAAAAAAGATGGAAGGAGAGGGGGCTGGGGGAGTATATATAGGGGGAAGGGGGCATTGGTCCCGGTTCGTGGACTGAACCGGGACAACAGGTCATGCGCGTGCCACGTGGCCTGTGGCTAGGCATTGGTCCCGGTCCGTGGCACGAGCCGGGACCGATATGCCCCCACGAACCGGGACCAATGCGCCCAGGCGATTCCTGTTGCCCCGGGGGCACGAACCGGGACCAATGCAGGGCATTTGTCCCGGATTTGGTTGCAACCGGGACAGCTGCCCCCCGGCCCCCTGGACGAGAGGGGTTGTTTCCACTAGTGTTTGGGGGGTTGGGGTCCTCGAGAGCCGTCCGGGAGAGGAGCGGCTCGGGAGGACTTTTTCTCCAGGGGTCGTTCTTCAAGGTCGGGCAATAGACTGGACGAAATGAGAAGATGAAAGATCTAATTTCTAGCTTAACATTTAGTATTGGGGGAGATAGGTCAACGAAAGGGTGGAAGGTAGTGTCAAGTTATATAATATGGTGTAGGAAGCCATGGGTGAGAAAACGCAGCAACTCCTAATATAAGACACGTCTCACATGAAAATAGGAATCACTCCATGTGGTATTTCGATCTAGTCATATATATAATGCCAGTACCAACGAAAAATAGATGCCACATAGTTGGATTCAGAATTCTCAACGCACTTAACTCAATTATATTTATAATGATACGTACGCTTGGACCCATCAAACCCAAGTAAAGCCGGTAGAGGAAAACAACAGATTTATCTCATAAGTTTCTCGGATTTTCGCAAGTTGGTCCTACTTACTTACTTACTTTACACATCCGTCGCCAACCACGTACACAAGATCTGTAGCCAGATGAAAACTTCAGTTCACCCTCTACTCCTCTCAAACCATGGAGTTCCTTCTTTTTTGCTGCAATTTTGGATTTAGCAGTACGGACAGCTGACGACGACAACGTTTGGTGCAGCGTTTCAGCGCTGCAAGGGTCAACGGCAGCGTGGTGGCGGGTTGCGCTGCTGATGCGGCGTGGGAGAGAGATAGGACGAATTCAGATTTGACGCGAATCACAAGAACAATCAGGGGTGGTTTCCATTTATTCCACTTCACGTTCGGCTCCCCGATCTTTTTTTTTAACCGACCCGGTTTGATTTGGCTGGATCGGGAAACTGTGGTTTATTTTTATAACTAGGTGTTCACATCGACATAAAATCGTCCAAATCGTGGTAGTGACCGATTAAGGCAGTTTAAGGTTTATTTTGAACCACAAAAAAGTTCCAGGACGAATAGTGAACTTTTCGCAACGGTCAAGGACAAAAAGTGGACTTTCTTCTTTGATTGCCGAGTGTTTCCAGCCGAGGACGCTTCGCACAGATAGTCGCGTTGCCGAGTGCTGCTGTGTGAAGCCGAGTGTTTTCGTGACCTTTCTCGGCATCCCGTTTCCGTTTCAGTGGCCCGTGTTTAGACACTCGGCAAATCTTAGCATACACGGCAGCGTGACGTTTTTTCAGTACTGCCCAACATACATGGCAATAAATAAATAAATTTTTTTTTTGGTACGTTAGAGCTTCCGATAAAATTCTAGTGTGTGTGAATTAAATTAGGCCGCAAGTAACATCTTGGGTGCGAGAGTGCCTTCTCGTCTCCTGCTGTTATGTGATGCTTCTTCAACTATTTGTGGGCACCGCCATGTGTAACCCAGCCCCCAGGTCATGCCTGAACGTCCGTCGTTTGAAAGCATATTATCAGGGGCCGACTGGGCGTAGGGATGGCAATGGGGCGGTTTTGGGCGGGTTGATCTGATCCAAATCCATGCCCATATCCATGAGCTTCTTCTTTTCCCACCCATGAAAGTATCCATGGGTCACGGATTCTACCCATGCCCATACCCATTGGATATCCAACTATCCGTGGATATCCAGATCCATGAAACATCAAAAGACCGTCCATAACAATGTGGATGTGACAACATCAATCATAAAAATAAAAGGTCACATAACGCAAAACACCATCCGTAAAATGTGTTAGTCCTTAGTAGGTATACAATTGGACCAATGAGCCTTATATGTTGCTTTTTTTAATGAATTATACTTATGATTTAAGCCATATTAAATTGCATGTGTCACATACATGTGGGCAATTATTTTTATATGGATATCCAACGGGTATCCATGGAGCTATATTTGGATCCATGCCCAACCCATAAGTTCGTGAATATCCACCCGCAAAAATCCATGGGTAGAAGATGTCCTCCAAACCCTTACCCACCGGGTTGGATATCCATGGATATCCGGATCCGTGGATAATATTGCCATTCCTAGCTGGGCGACACCAGACCCAGGAGAGAAGTGTTGCGTGGTGGTTGACGAGGCCTTGTGGACATGCACCATCCGCGTGCCTGGATTATGGGGCGACGGTACCCGTCGTTCGTCATCCGCGTGCCTGGATTATGAGAGCAATTGACGTCTGTATGGGCTTTGACCTCGACTACCAGGTCCGGATGAGGGCACACCCGATAGTAGTCCAACTTCAGGTTCAGCAATGGGCCGATTCATGAGCTCGTCACCATAATCATCAGGATATACTAATTGCAGGTTTTTCATCTAATGGCCCTTTTGCTAGCACTGTTTTTTTTTGACATAACCCACAGCTTTATTGATCAAATCACATCGATACAACGTGTTCCCCGGAGGCAATCCGGAACAGGAATAAAAGCTAGACTAGAGGATGATCTAATACATGATTTAGCAAGAGAGTGTGCTAGAGTATTGAGATTACGCTTCAGATGGAGGAAGACCACTGAAACAAAGTTAGTCACCATGGACTTAATACCACTAACGATGATCCCAACCGAGGATCGATCCATTGTAACATCCCAAGTATGAAAATACCCCTAGAATGCTTTGTTCTTTGTTTTATTTCAAGCAATGCATCATGTCATCATGTTTACTTATTGTCTGCATTTGTTTTCTGTCTGTTTTATCCTGTTTTCACAACTCAAACTTAAACCTTATTCAAACATGGTTTCATACTTGCTCTGTTACAACTTTTAGAATAAAAATAACAAATGAAAACAACCAAATTGTTCCATTTTATTCCATGTTGATAACTCCTAAAATTGTTGGTTTTAATCAAACCCTTAATTCAATCAATAATTCCAAATCATTTCCAATTTCAAACCAAATCTCAAAACCTTTAATCTTTTGAATCCATGAAATTCACCACTAATTGAAATTCTTAAATCACTTTAAAAACCCTAGGGGAAAACCCTATGGAAAATGCTTTGTTTTACCAATATTAATTAATATTGCAATTTCATCTAAATTGGTTTGATTTCCAAACAGCAAGCAAATGTTTAACTTTTTGAAAAACAAAGCTACCAAGTGGTTGCATTTCAAATAAGAAATTTATCCTAATTTTTCCTAATTTTTATATGAACAAAACCTCATGTTTTTCTTCCAAATTTGGTTTTCTACAAAAAAATAAATAAATAAAACAAATAGCAAAAGAGAGAGAGAGGAGAGCAGCACCTAACCTATCCAAGGCACCAGCCCAGCCCAACTACCCTATTCTTGGCCCAGTACCCCTCTCCTCCCTCTTGTCGTCTTCCTCATCCTGAGGTCATTTTCTGTACGACATGTCTGTGCACCATCCGATCTTCTTCCTCCCCGCTTGGATGTTTGCCGTACCAGGCACCGATCCCCCATAAGAACCTAAACCCTACCCCGAGCCTGCTAGCCCTAGCTTCCCACCCTTCCTCCTTCCTCTCGCCGCCGTCTCCTCTTTTCCTCCCTGCTCCCTGTTGGTTCTTCCTCTGAACCATCACCTGAAACATCACCGAACACCGCCACCACCTCCCCTCGCCTTGATCCTCCTCGGGCCAAGCCAGCCACGGGAATAGAGCCCCCGTGGCCTGGCCGTCACCTTTGCTGAAGACGCGGAGGCGGGACGAGGACCAGATGGCCGCCG
This sequence comes from Alopecurus myosuroides, assembly GCA_028641055.1. Lineage (NCBI taxonomy): Eukaryota > Viridiplantae > Streptophyta > Magnoliopsida > Poales > Poaceae > Alopecurus > Alopecurus myosuroides. Next base: position 27,062,291 of record CM054063.1, read on the forward strand.
CCGTCGACGTCTTCCCTCTGCCGGCGCCACCGAACGCACCGTGCGCGCCTGCTACTGCTCCCTCGACGCCATCCACGGTGAGCTCGCCCGCTGCTCCCTTTTCCCCTGCCTCCTTCTATCCGCTTCAGTCCGGCACCCACACATACGCCCGCACCACTCCAGTGCACCGTCAACCGCAGCGCCGGCCGGTGATCGCCGTGGCATCCGCTTCAGTCAGCTTCGATGCTCTGTCCGTCAGTTTCAGATGCAAAGTTCAGTTAACGTTTAACTGAATGTTAACCAGCCGCACGACCCCTATCTGACAGAGAACCACACACCACCGCAGTGGTACTGCATCCGGCGCGCAGCGCAGAGACCCGGGGTCGATCCCCCGCGGCCACCCAATTTTTTGGGGATTTTCTTCCCCGCGCGGACCCCACCCGTCAGGGACAGCCGCTGCCACCTCACAGCGCACACGCCGTGTTGGCTGCCACGCTGGCCACGACCCCACGGGTCAGTGGCTGGGGTTAGGTCCCGTAGCTGTAACAAAACAATTAAAACTTTTCTATTTTTGTTTTCTAAATTCTTTAATTGGCAGAATAGAGCAATAAACTTCAAAATTCAATATCTTGGGTTTTATAATACCAACAAATACAAACTTGATGTCTATTCTGATCCAAATTTCATAACCTTTCCAAATAATCAATTTGTGTTCTGTTTTGAGTTTTCAAAATACTTTTAAAATTCAAATTTGAACAATTCAAATGTAATTTGTAATAATTCATAACTAATTATTCTTAAGTCCAAATAATTCAAATAAAATATGTTTTTCACACCTTTTTGAATGTTCTATCCAAATATAAAACTTGTTTTCTGGTTTGAATAATTTAAATTGCCTAAACAATTTAATTCTTGTTTAATTCAATTAAAAATTGTTTAATATTGTTTCATTCATAAATAATTAATCCAAAGTCCAATTTCAAATTGTGAAACATGTAATCCAACTAAAATTTGATAACCTTTCCAAATATAAAATTGGTAAATTGTTTTGCACACTTTAAATTGGTGATAACAACCTTTACTTGTGTGCCATGTTTAAGTAACCAAAAGTTTCCAAACCTAATCAATGTTTTCCAAACTTGTTCTATTCCTTTTCAATTGATTCCACTCTTGTTATTTGTTGTTATTTTGTTATCATCATCATGCATGCATCATGCTAACAACTCTCACCAAATAACTAATGTTGAATCATTGTTTCTACTTATTTTCAATGGATCTTTCCATGTGCAACCCTTGCACATGGGTCCATTTAAATTGTTCTACCTTGTCAACTAGTTACTTTGATGCAACTATTAAACTTGTCATGCATCATATTTGATTGTGCACTATGCCATGATAATGATTGCTTATCCCTCTGCAATGTTTGTTTGCTTCTTCTCGGATACACGACGACGTTGAGACCGACGATACTTACGACATCCCTTCTAAGGATTTAGCTCAGTACCAGGCTACTGGGTTTTGCAGGCAAGTTATCACTCACATGAACCACCGTGTTCCTTTCAACATTGGTTACCGATACTTTCCGTTGTTCTTTTCTGCTAGCCTTAGTAGTAGTTGTTTCTGTTACGAACCCATCACATGAATCCCTTAACCTTGATATTGCCTCACCTCCACACCTATAACCATTGCTTGTGCCCGTGTCTTACTAGCATGCTTAGGTTGCTTTTGCTCGAGTCTGTTATCCGTTACTTTCTGTTACTACTCTATTACGTTGTGGGGGCTCGATGTTTAATCAATCAATCATGCTAATGTTACTATTAATAATAAATTTGATGATAAGGCACCGGCAGGAGGCCCATGAGAGGTTTTGGAGCCTGCTAGTGTCGACCCTAATAGGAAAAGGGTCTTGTCTACTGATCCATGATGAGCGCACTACCCGCATTTGGGAAGCGAGTATGGGCGCCCCCCTCAACTTGACCTGATTCGCATCTCGTCCAAATCGCCTCATTTAGTTCGTGTTTTCCATTTGCCGCATGCATGTTTTTGCGAGCCCAGCGCAGGGTGGAACTTTCGTAGACGGCATATAGGGGGACACGGTCTTAGAGTGCTATGATGGTCCATTTTCTTCTGGGCTTGATTAGCCGTGCGCCCAAGGTTCTTTGGGCTTGATGCGAAGAATGGTTGGTTGTGTTGAGTGCCCCGCTTGGTGGGGTGATCTCCCATCTGGCGGGCCATTCATGAGTGTACGGCCAAATTAGTGCAACCCTGCAGGGATAATCTTCTCGAGAAGCCGTGTTTTCCGCGGTTATGGATTACTTGGTGAAAGTACTGGCTAACAAGTACTCAGGACAACTTAAACATAATGATCAAACATGTTACACCCCACGATTAATAACTTGACTAGTAATAGGCTTATTGACACAATAATTTGAATCATCACTATTACAACTGTGTGAGTTATCCTCGGATTGCTTCTTTGGATAAGGGGCGAGATCCAGGATGGGTTTGTTTGAAGTTATCTTTCAGTTGGTTACAACCCTCGATCTTATCCCCTTTCTGATAGTTGGATATGATAGAATCTCTGTAGTTGGTTAGCGCATCCAGTTGCAGCATTGTTTATATCCCCTCTCTTCCGTTGAACCCAAGGCATCTGTGCTTGGTGTTGACGGGTTACACTTTGGTGAACTGTGAGTCTTGCTTGCCAGTACGTTTATGTACTGACCCCTTTGGGGCTGTGGTTTCCGCAGACCTACGTTTCCGAGGATCTACATGGTGGCAACTACGTGGAGTATGATGAGACTGCTGACGAGTAGATAGAGGACCCGGGCAGGATCCGAGACTTCGTGGATGGGCTCCGTCTGTTTGTTTCCGGCCTCTTAGGCCTATTTGGTTCCTGTCTGTACTCAGACATGTTGAATGCTTCCGCTGTGTTGTAACGATGTATTGTTGGGGCATGTGCCCTCTGAATGATTGTATTTGCTATCTCTGCTCTAATGAGAGCCATTTGCAATTTATTTCCATCTTTTGTGTCGTAGAGATCTGTTGTGATATCACTTGTTAAACGCCGTTGACGTACCATGTGTGTATGGTTTGAAGTACGTCGACGGAAGTGCCGTTGATCTCTAGTGGATAGTTTACATCGACGATGGAATAGCAGGGCTTGTGTTGTCGCGCATAAGCGCAGGCCTACCAGGAAGCTGGGACGTGGGAGCAGTTATGCCCCATAATCCAAGCATCTGCTATCCAGTTCGTACGGTGAGTATCCCCTAGAAATCAGGGTGCGACAAATGGTATCAGAGCCTGTCTGCCTGTAGGATCCCTTTTTACTGGTCGCAGTTGAGTCTAGAAACTATTTTGTAGCTATATAGGAAAAATGAACGTGAGAGTAGGAATTCTGTTCTTTTTCTTCTTTCCCCACCCACCCTCCCTTTTCTGGTAAGGAAGTGTAACGTTGTTTTCCCTTCTCATCTGAACTTTCAAGTTAGGATTTCACGAATTCTGGTTTCTCTGGGATAGTTATATCTACTAGTCCATAGGAATGGAGGTGGTTGTGACATGATTTATCATGTTGCCTACTCACGATTGAGAACGGTGGCAAATAGGCCCCGGAAGCAGATCCTCTATTCCTAAAGCAGTAGATATTGATCCTTTAGAAGCCCGGATGGGTTTTCCGTAGTACCTCAGGAGTTTTGTTCTCGTTTTCCCGGTGTTGCTTCGATATCCTGTTCTTCTCAACATACTTTTCGTCCGTTCAAATCTTGTTGTTGTTTTCCAATTCAATTTTTCTACCGGCGTCTAATCAAAACTTCCTCGTAAACTCTTATCCAGCTAAAGTGTTGTTTCAGACCGGAGCATCACATTCCTTTGTGTCAACAATCTTTTCAACAACATACAACATAGTTCTGGTTCCACTAAACAATCAAATCACCGTTCACTCTCCGGAATCTCAACCCAATTCTAATGGGAGGCCACATATTCCTCGTTACTCTCATGTTGCTGATTCTGACATTGATGATCATTTTTGGTGTTGGATTGATGTCAATAACCCTGTTCCACCATCATTACAGATAATCTATTCTCCAAATGAATCAAATTCTATCCAGCTATACAACCTTGGTGCAAAATCTCTCCCCTTTTACTTGAAAATGTTCCGGTGGTTTCCAAATTCCCTGACGTCTACCCAAGAAGTTTCCGGACCTTCTCTTTTCGCAGTAGGAATCTCGGGGCGCGATTCCTTCAAGGGGGGGCGTTTTGTAACATCCCAAGTATGAAAATACCCCTAGAATGCTTTGTTCTTTGTTTTATTTCAAGCAATGCATCATGTCATCATGTTTACTTATTGTCTGCATTTGTTTTCTGTCTGTTTTATCCTGTTTTCACAACTCAAACTTAAACCTTATTCAAACATGGTTTCATACTTGCTCTGTTACAACTTTTAGAATAAAAATAACAAATGAAAACAACCAAATTGTTCCATTTTATTCCATGTTGATAACTCCTAAAATTGTTGGTTTTAATCAAACCCTTAATTCAATCAATAATTCCAAATCATTTCCAATTTCAAACCAAATCTCAAAACCTTTAATCTTTTGAATCCATGAAATTCACCACTAATTGAAATTCTTAAATCACTTTAAAAACCCTAGGGGAAAACCCTATGGAAAATGCTTTGTTTTACCAATATTAATTAATATTGCAATTTCATCTAAATTGGTTTGATTTCCAAACAGCAAGCAAATGTTTAACTTTTTGAAAAACAAAGCTACCAAGTGGTTGCATTTCAAATAAGAAATTTATCCTAATTTTTCCTAATTTTTATATGAACAAAACCTCATGTTTTTCTTCCAAATTTGGTTTTCTACAAAATAAATAAATAAATAAAACAAATAGCAAAAGAGAGAGAGAGGAGAGCAGCACCTAACCTATCCAAGGCACCAGCCCAGCCCAACTACCCTATTCTTGGCCCAGTACCCCTCTCCTCCCTCTTGTCGTCTTCCTCATCCTGAGGTCATTTTCTGTACGACATGTCTGTGCACCATCCGATCTTCTTCCTCCCCGCTTGGATGTTTGCCGTACCAGGCACCGATCCCCCATAAGAACCTAAACCCTACCCCGAGCCTGCTAGCCCTAGCTTCCCACCCTTCCTCCTTCCTCTCGCCGCCGTCTCCTCTTTTCCTCCCTGCTCCCTGTTGGTTCTTCCTCTGAACCATCACCTGAAACATCACCGAACACCGCCACCACCTCCCCTCGCCTTGATCCTCCTCGGGCCAAGCCAGCCACGGGAATGGAGCCCCCGTGGCCTGGCCGTCACCTTTGCTGAAGACGCGGAGGCGGGACGAGGACCAGATGGCCGCCGCCGTCGACGTCTTCCCTCTGCCGGCGCCACCGAACGCACCGTGCGCGCCTGCTACTGCTCCCTCGACGCCATCCACGGTGAGCTCGCCCGCTGCTCCCTTTTCCCCTGCCTCCTTCTATCCGCTTCAGTCCGGCACCCACACATACGCCCGCACCACTCCAGTGCACCGTCAACCGCAGCGCCGGCCGGTGATCGCCGTGGCATCCGCTTCAGTCAGCTTCGATGCTCTGTCCGTCAGTTTCAGATGCAAAGTTCAGTTAACGTTTAACTGAATGTTAACCAGCCGCACGACCCCTATCTGACAGAGAACCACACACCACCGCAGTGGTACTGCATCCGGCGCGCAGCGCAGAGACCCGGGGTCGATCCCCCGCGGCCACCCAATTTTTTGGGGATTTTCTTCCCCGCGCGGACCCCACCCGTCAGGGACAGCCGCTGCCACCTCACAGCGCACACGCTGTGTTGGCTGCCACGCTGGCCACGACCCCACGGGTCAGTGGCTGGGGTTAGGTCCCGTAGCTGTAACAAAACAATTAAAACTTTTCTATTTTTGTTTTCTAAATTCTTTAATTGGCAGAATAGAGCAATAAACTTCAAAATTCAATATCTTGGGTTTTATAATACCAACAAATACAAACTTGATGTCTATTATGATCCAAATTTCATAACCTTTCCAAATAATCAATTTGTGTTCTGTTTTGAGTTTTCAAAATACTTTTAAAATTCAAATTTGAACAATTCAAATGTAATTTGTAATAATTCATAACTAATTATTCTTAAGTCCAAATAATTCAAATAAAATATGTTTTTCACACCTTTTTGAATGTTCTATCCAAATATAAAACTTGTTTTCTGGTTTGAATAATTTAAATTGCCTAAACAATTTAATTCTTGTTTAATTCAATTAAAAATTGTTTAATATTGTTTCATTCATAAATAATTAATCCAAAGTCCAATTTCAAATTGTGAAACATGTAATCCAACTAAAATTTGATAACCTTTCCAAATATAAAATTGGTAAATTGTTTTGCACACTTTAAATTGGTGATAACAACCTTTACTTGTGTGCCATGTTTAAGTAACCAAAAGTTTCCAAACCTAATCAATGTTTTCCAAACTTGTTCTATTCCTTTTCAATTGATTCCACTCTTGTTATTTGTTGTTATTTTGTTATCATCATCATGCATGCATCATGCTAACAACTCTCACCAAATAACTAATGTTGAATCATTGTTTCTACTTATTTTCAATGGATCTTTCCATGTGCAACCCTTGCACATGGGTCCATTTAAATTGTTCTACCTTGTCAACTAGTTACTTTGATGCAACTATTAAACTTGTCATGCATCATATTTGATTGTGCACTATGCCATGATAATGATTGCTTATCCCTCTGCAATGTTTGTTTGCTTCTTCTCGGATACACGACGACGTTGAGACCGACGATACTTACGACATCCCTTCTAAGGATTTAGCTCAGTACCAGGCTACTGGGTTTTGCAGGCAAGTTATCACTCACATGAACCACCGTGTTCCTTTCAACATTGGTTACCGATACTTTCCGTTGTTCTTTTCTGCTAGCCTTAGTAGTAGTTGTTTCTGTTACGAACCCATCACATGAATCCCTTAACCTTGATATTGCCTCACCTCCACACCTATAACCATTGCTTGTGCCCGTGTCTTACTAGCATGCTTAGGTTGCTTTTGCTCGAGTCTGTTATCCGTTACTTTCTGTTACTACTCTATTACGTTGTGGGGGCTCGATGTTTAATCAATCAATCATGCTAATGTTACTATTAATAATAAATTTGATGATAAGGCACCGGCAGGAGGCCCATGAGAGGTTTTGGAGCCTGCTAGTGTCGACCCTAATAGGAAAAGGGTCTTGTCTACTGATCCATGATGAGCGCACTACCCGCATTTGGGAAGCGAGTATGGGCGCCCCCCTCAACTTGACCTGATTCGCATCTCGTCCAAATCGCCTCATTTAGTTCGTGTTTTCCATTTGCCGCATGCATGTTTTTGCGAGCCCAGCGCAGGGTGGAACTTTCGTAGTCGGCATATAGGGGGACACGGTCTTAGAGTGCTATGATGGTCCATTTTCTTCTGGGCTTGATTAGCCGTGCGCCCAAGGTTCTTTGGGCTTGATGCGAAGAATGGTTGGTTGTGTTGAGTGCCCCGCTTGGTGGGGTGATCTCCCATCTGGCGGGCCATTCATGAGTGTACGGCCAAATTGGTGCAACCCTGCAGGGATAATCTTCTCGAGAAGCCGTGTTTTCCGCGGTTATGGATTACTTGGTGAAAGTACTGGCTAACAAGTACTCAGGACAACTTAAACATAATGATCAAACATGTTACACCCCATGATTAATAACTTGACTAGTAATAGGCTTATTGACACAATAATTTGAATCATCACTATTACAACTGTGTGAGTTATCCTCGGATTGCTTCTTTGGATAAGGGGCGAGATCCAGGATGGGTTTGTTTGAAGTTATCTTTCAGTTGGTTACAACCCTCGATCTTATCCCCTTTCTGATAGTTGGATATGATAGAATCTCTGTAGTTGGTTAGCGCATCCAGTTGCAGCATTGTTTATATCCCCTCTCTTCCGTTGAACCCAAGGCATCTGTGCTTGGTGTTGACGGGTTACACTTTGGTGAACTGTGAGTCTTGCTTGCCAGTACGTTTATGTACTGACCCCTTTGGGGCTGTGGTTTCCGCAGACCTACGTTTCCGAGGATCTACATGGTGGCAACTACGTGGAGTATGATGAGACTGCTGACGAGTAGATAGCGGACCCGGGCAGGATCCGAGACTTCGTGGATGGGCTCCGTCTGTTTGTTTCCGGCCTCTTAGGCCTATTTGGTTCCTGTCTGTACTCAGACATGTTGAATGCTTCCGCTGTGTTGTAACGATGTATTGTTGGGGCATGTGCCCTCTGAATGATTGTATTTGCTATCTCTGCTCTAATGAGAGCCATTTGCAATTTATTTCCATCTTTTGTGTCGTAGAGATCTGTTGTGATATCACTTGTTAAACGCCGTTGACGTACCATGTGTGTATGGTTTGAAGTACGTCGACGGAAGTGCCGTTGATCTCTAGTGGATAGTTTACATCGACGATGGAATAGCAGGGCTTGTGTTGTCGCGCATAAGCGCAGGCCTACCAGGAAGCTGGGACGTGGGAGCAGTTATGCCCCATAATCCAAGCATCTGCTATCCAGTTCGTACGGTGAGTATCCCCTAGAAATCAGGGTGCGACATCCATCTTGGGGGAATTTAGACGCTGCACCAAGGAGAGGCAGTCCGAAGCCAAAATGATCTGTGTAAAGCCCTCCTCCTTAGCCAGCAGCATTGCTCTTCGAAGGGCCCAAGCCTCGGCCTCCTCCGGCGAGACTGGACCAGGCAAAGATTGCCTGCACGCCACCACCTGACGGCCTCCGTGATCACGGGCCACTACCCCCAACCCCATGCTCATGCCTCCGCTGAAGATTGCCGCATCCGAGCAGAGGGAGATCACCCCCGGCGGCGGTGGAGACCAATGTGAAGTGTTGGACTCACACCTAATGACCGGGGTAGGGGATCGAGCCTGAGACTTGATGAGCTCAATGTAGGCTATAATCTTGGACACAGTACCACTCGGATTAGGTTTTCCAATAGAGTTCCGAGTATTGTTTCTAGCTTCCCAAATATGCCAGAAAACCACTGCCAGCGTCGTGGCCTGGAGTGAACTAGCCCTCTCCAGGAAATCAAAGAGCCACTGAATGTTGGAGGCAAAATTCTTGCGCTGCAGACTTAAGTGTATATGTTGTTTCACTGCTCTCCAAACCACTCTGGCAAATTGACAATTGAGCAAGCAATGCTCAATCGTTTCGAGGCGATCACAGAACACACACGGTCCCGTGTCCGGGATCCCTCTAATTTGCAGCTGAACACCACTAGGGAGACAATTATGGGCGAATCTCCACAAATGTATCTTCATCTTCCCCGGTGCCGAAATACTCCAGAGAGTTTTCCACTGTTTCTCATTATTCATCCAGTTCGAGCCGATCCCCACCCCTGTCTTGCTCCTCCACTGTATGAACTTCGCCGAGCGGGCAAGATTATAACCCGATCTGACACTGTAAGTACCATGGCGAGTAAAAGGCCAGCACGCGAAATCACTTCCCTGATGCGGAGAGATTGGAATTTGCAAATACTTGACACAACCGCCGGAGGAAAAAAGGCTCGGACGTTTTCCTCGTTCCAGGAACAAGCATCATCATCAAGTAGGCATCTGACCTTTGCATTACCTGGGATCGGAGACAAAGGCTTCAGCCGGTCCGGAGGGAAGTGAGGAATCCAGTTATCTCCGATGATCTTGATCAAGTCACCGTCGCCCACAACCCAACGGATACCCTTTGCCAACAGATACCGTCCATGCAGTATGCTGCGCCACACATGCGATGATGGGCGAGGGGCCGTGGCATGCCAGAAATCCGTGAGGGGGAAGTACCTCCCCCTCAACACGCGTGCACATAGAGAGTCGGGTACCGTGAGCAATCTCCATCCTTGCTTAGCCAACATGGCTTGGTTAAACAGTGATAGATCGCGAAAACCCATGCCACCTAGCCCCTTCGGTGTGGATAGCCAATCCCAAGATCGCCAATGGAGTTTTTTCTTGCCGTCCTCCATCCCCCACCACCAGTTAGCTATGATAGACTTGATCTTCGCACACGTAGCGAGAGGCAACTGAAAACAGCTTATCACAAATGTGGGTATAGCCTGAACAACCGCCTTCAGAAGTGTTTCATTGCCTGCTCTAGATAATGGTCTACCGGAGAGACCATTTAAGTATTTCCAAATCTTGTCAAAGAGAAACTTGAAGGTAGCTGTAGGTGATCGGGCCACTGTCGTTGGCATGCCCAGATAGAAATCATTAAGGGCCTCGCTGTGAACCTCCAGACTATCCATAACCGTACTCTTCACAAGATCAGGGCATCATGGACCAAAGAAAACAGATGATTTCTCCAGGTTAATTTTCTGTCCAGAGCCATCGCAAAACACCTTGAGTGTATTTTTGAGAGAGGCCACACTCTTATCATCACTCCGTGCGAAGAAAATGTTGTCATCTGCAAACAGTAAATGTGATATAGGGGGACCGAGCCTTCCATTACGAATACCATAGAGCTCACCTCGATATCCCGTTGTTGCAGTAAACTTGACAACCCTTCCGTACACAGAAGAAATAAATAAGGACTAATGGGATCTCCCTGTCGTATCCCTCTACACTACTAGAGAAAAGGCTATAGGAGGAAATGAGGGCTCGAGGCGCATATTTTCAGAATGCGCCTCCTATATATTATGCGAGGCGCATTTCCAAGATGTGCCTTCTATAATGCATATATAGGAGGCACATTCTAAAAATATGCGCCTCGCATACTTCATGTCGGGACCACAGCCTCCTATATTTTGTGTGGGCCTGGGTGGCTTCTGAGGCAGCAAAGGCGAGGCGCATCTCGCAGAATGCGCCTCCTATAGTTGGAGATATAGGAGACGCATATTTGTGGAATGCGCCTCCTATATATGCATTATAGGAGGCACATCTTGGAAATGCGCCTCGCATAATATATAGGAGGCACATCTTGGAAATGCGCCTCGCATAATATATAGGAGGCACATCTTGGAAATGCGCCTCGCATAATATATACGAGGCACATCTTGGAAATACGACTCGCATAATATATACGAGGCACATCTTGGAAATGCGCCTCACATAAATATATAGGAGGCGCATTTTGCCAATATGTGCCTCCTATAATATCTAGCACGATTTTTGCTCCAATAATATGTATTGACGAGACACATTCATAATTGTTAATTTTATGTTTTGAAAGCTATTTGGATATTTAAAATACTTTTACTTTATTTCATAGGTAATGTTTTTATATTAAAAATAGGCTTAAATAAAAAAGGCAAAAAAGTTGGATATTTAAAATAGTTTCACTTTATTTTTTAGTTCATATTAGGTTTCAGTAATGTTTTTACATTAAAAATAGGATTAAATAAAAATGGCAAAAAAATGTGCCCACATCAAGATTCGAACATGACTGGACAAACGTCTAGCTTTCAAACCAACTAAGATAGAGAAGTTTTATGATACAGAACAGACGTTCTTTTGAAAAGACGCCGGAGTTATACGAGGCGAACTACGCTATGCGCCTAGCGTAACTTATAGGAGTCCCACTGTCAAAAAAAAAAATATATAAAAAAAACTTATAGGTGTCCCAGTTTGCCGAATGCGCCTCGCGTATTGTTTACCAAATTAGACACACGCGCCCTTCCCCAATCCCCATTCCCCAATCTCTCCCACGCGCCCACACAGACGACGGCGGCGGCAGAGGCTCGGCTTGGCGGAGGAAGCCCGGGAGACTCTGCTCGGGACACCCCAGGCGGCCGCCCCTCTCTCCTTCTCTCCGGATTCCGGTAACCCGTCCCTTGCAGCGGCACCTGTTCGATTCCGCCGCTCTCGTCCTTTCCCACCCAACATCACGCGATCCCTTTTGCGCCGCCACCGTTCCGCCCGGCTCCTCGCGCCGCCGACATCATCCCCGGCCTCAGCTCCCCCTCCTCTCTTTTCCACGGCGGGAAACTCCCGGTTGACTCCAGCCACCCGTTCTCGATGCAACTGCTGTGGGCTCGATCCCCTTTCTCGTCTCCGGCGCTGGCTCACCTCCGTCGTCCCCCTTGTGTACCGGAGTCGAGGACGACGCGCCATCTGGGCTTGGCTCTCGCCCACGCCGCCAAGCCCTAGCGCCTCCGCTAGCAACCAGCAGGTCCGCGCAAGGGAGGTTGCTGCTACTCTGCTCGCGCTGCCACCCCGTGGAGTGGAAGAGTTGGCCGTCGACGCCGCCGCCTAGCGACAAGGGGACGAACTGGCCTGCCACCCCCGGAGGCTGACCAGGAGGGAGACGTCCACGGAGGTGTACTCCTTCCGTATTCCTTCACGTGACGGCGGGGTTCCTAGTCCCGGCCAGGCGGCCATCCGTTGCATGTCGATCTGGATCCTTCCGCGACCAGGTGAGCTTCCCGGTTCAGTTTAGTGTGGCCTAGTGCTTCGATTCCACCTAGTACTGCTAAGCAGAAATTCTGCTGTGACACACTCTGCTAAACATCGAGTCCACCAATCTGGAAACTTAGTTGCGATTCAGCAATATGGAGTTCTACCTTCACAGTACCTGAGCGAATCACTTTAGGAATCAAAGAAATATTTTTTTGGGGATGCAAAGCATAACCACATGCGTTCTGTGGCTTTAGTACGCACACACGACGATACATATTCGGCTATCTGTGCATACTGAATTCACTAGATGAGGAGAAATGATGATTAAGTGTCCGTTGCCTGCTAGTAGTAAATAAATTTTGAACATCTTGGCCGACGCATCGGTGGCCGAGACCGCGTCGGCTTCCTGGAGCTGCAAGCCGAGCAAAGCGGGGGAGGTACGGGCACCGCGCCGCTCCACCCGCGACATCTCCGTTTGTCTTCTGCGAGGTAAAACTAGGAATTGAAGCCATGTAGAGCATAGTATCTGTGCAATTTTTTTTAACAGAGAGTAGTGCATACCTCACAGTTTTTACAAGTGGTATTCTCTAGAATTATCGATGTAGATGTAACTTCCAAGCATGTGGTTCTGGTATGGAACTAGTTCTGGTATTGTTCATCCATCGAATGTAAGTTGTGCAATACATATCACATTTTGTAGGGCAATTGCCTCTGAACGCAGAGCATAAGTCGCGAGTCCAAAAATATTGCTTGTTGCTGCAAAGACGAGGTCACATGTGGTCTGTCCCAAGAAATTGCTCCGGAGCCCCTGAATTTGTATTCTCTAGAAAAGCTCCATCAATATTCAGTAAAAATAAATTGTTCTATCGGTGGTGACCATAGGCTGGCGTGACCACTAGTTGCATGTGGCTTTGGCTTGAAAAAAATTATTGCTTGATTTGCTTGGAGTAAATTGCTGGAGTATAGCAGTATTTGTATTGCTTGGGGTAAATTGCTTGATTTGCTTGTATTGCTGGACTATTAGCAATACAAATAATGTAAGGTTACCGTCAGGTTTTAGCACCATTGGATGCATATTGCTTGTTCCATGTTAGTGCGTGTCATGCAATAATTTGCAAACCTGGTACTCCTAAGTAACTACTCCTAGAGCATATCTGGTTAGGGCTACTGTTGCTGCTTGTTTCTGCCCTACCTAAGTGAATATGTTGCAATATAAACCTCCGAAACTCTGTAATAAGATTGCTTGCCTAATACTCCAGGAGTACTGAGAAACATTGAGACATTAACATGGCATATGTTTATCTCTAGTCATGGCTGTACTGTCAAAAAAAATGGAAGAACTTGGAGAAATATCTGTGTGAGCCAGTGGAAGCTGCCTGCGCCCCAGACCATCACCCGATTAATCTATCTGGCCTCTGGTGCCATAATAACCCATTAACTTAATTTATGTGAATTTGTGTACTGCTACTCCTTCTCCCTGCTTCTTGCATATGTACTTCAGTTTACATGGAGTACTTCAGTTTAAATTGCTGCAGTTTACATGGAGTACATCAAATATTTGAAGAATGTCTGTCCATGTTCTTTATTTCACGCCTGCAACTCCAAATAACAACAAACACATACTTCAAATAACAACAAGCAAATTCTTGAAGCACTCAACAAACACATACTCCAAAATTTCTGAAATTATTCATAGACCTGTTGGTACTAGCATTGAATCAGTGTGCTTATTGTGGAGCTACTGCTGCTGAGGTGATGTTGTTGCTGCTGAGGCGATGCTACTACTGCTGACGCGATGAGCACTCAATGGATGATCATGGTGGTAAACATTTGTTAGGTAAGAATCTCGGTAGTCACTCCTTGATCTGAATCTTTGTAGTCACTCCTTGTTCAGCTGTAGGTAAAGAAGAATAAGGGTTAGTAGACAAGACTTTGTTTAGAAGAAAAGCGAACAAAATAATCTGAATGTTTGTGTACAATTCACTTTGTGTCGTTGCCTTTGCTTCACTTTGTTCGGACGAAAACGGAACCAAATAATCTGAATGTTTGTGTACAATGCACTTTGTGTGGTTGCCTTTGCTTCACTTTGTTCAAACAAGAACGTAACAAAATAATCTGAAGGTTTCTTATAAACTCATAGTACTCCATGGGGGACAGTTTTCTTGCCTGAAATTTCATTTCACTCTAATGCCGTTAAAAAAAAGTCTAGTCAAAACAGATAAAGATATTTGGGCTTACATTTTGGTCTGCACATAAGTAGGGGTGAGAACTTCAATTGATTTTGCTGGGAAGTGTTTCACACTGATTCAGATAACGGGTAGGTTTGTAGTTGTGAATGAGTTCGGTTTGTTTGTCAAGCAAGTAACACAAAAATTAGCCGATGCAGAATCCAGATAGTGCAGGGATATACTGAGTATAGGAAATCTCAAATAAGAATACTGCAATACTAATAGCTACTTTGAAATGGAATTCACCAACAAGAACCAACAAAAATTTACCCAAAAAATAACCACTTGTAAGAGAAGCATGAACAAATATCGATGTAAATAGAAGCAAACGACCATAGACATATCACCATTGTTTGATAGAACAACATCAGTCAAGAACCCATTTGCATCCACAATTTTTCCTAGACCAAGGTAGAGGCCCTCCATTGCTGCAACCATTCAACATTAAAGGCAGATTATCCCTGTTGTATTCATGCGTAAATAATTCATGTGTCTGTTGTGCGTGCGTACTGGGTCTAATGTTTTATGCAAATTATCCGTATTGTACAAATTTATTGATTGATTTGAATCTCAGAGAATGATGTTGTTAACTGAAGGGTTCTGAAAATTGTTGCTTATGGGTAACTGAATGGTTCTGAAATTGTTGCTTATGGATGACTGAATGGTTCTGAAATTGTTGCCCCTGCAGGAAACTGGGGCATTGGGGAAAGTTTTTCACATACCAGGCGCTGGGCGAGCCCCGTCAGGAGCCCTGGGCGCTGGGTGATCACCGGCAGGAGCAGGAGGCGTTGGGTGATCACCGGCAGGAGCAGGAGGCGCTGGGCACCTCCAAGCGCTAGGCGTTGGGCGAGCACCGGTAGGAGCAGGCACCTCCAGGCGATGGGCGATCACCGACAGAAGTAAGACGCGCTGGGAACCTCCAAGCTCTGGGCGATCACCGGCAGGAGCAGGACGCACTGGCCTCCAGGCACTGGGCGCTAGGCGAGCATCTGCAAGAGCAGGAGACGCTGGACGAAGGAGATAGAGGGGAGAAGACGGTGGGGAGGAGGAGAAGGGCGGCGACAAGATGGGCGGCTACGTGATTGTGAACTTGTACTCGATCGGAGACACAAACACTTGTGTTGTTTGATGTATTTCGTATAAATGAACTTGCATATATGTATGTCGCGATTTGATTCAAGTTGATGGTATTCATGGTGATTCTAGTTTCTGGAAATTCCCGACTGTTGTACTGTATTTGTGTATCTATATACCTGTATATGTGTATTCTGGAATGTGCCGTAATTCTGCAAATTTTAAAATTCAAAAATGTTATAGGAGGCGCATATTGGGAACTATAGGAGGCGCATATGAGGATATATAGGAGGCGCATTTTGGTGCATATGCGAGGCGCATTTCAGAATATGCGTCTCCTATAAGTTATAGGAGGCGCATTCTCAAATGCGCCTCCTATATGCAGGTATAGGAGGCGCATTTGAAATGTGCCTCCTATATGCAGTTATAGGAGGCGCATTCTGAAATGCGCCTCCTATAACCCAAATATACGAGGCTTGGCGCTGGAGGCGCATTCCATATGCGCCTCGCATAACAAAAAAATGAGCCTCCTATAATCTTTTCTGTAGTAGTGCTAGATGGAACAACTGGTTCTGTAAGTTCACCATTAACACGAACCGCATACCTGACGCAGGTCACACACCGCATCACTGTTTGTATCCATCGGGGATCAAAACCGAGCTTGCATAGACAACCATGAAGATAATGCCACTCCACCCTGTCATAGGCCTTCATCATATCGATCTAGAAAGCAAAGAAAGGCCGTTTAGCACTCTGTTGCCTTATAGTATGCAAGCACTCGAAGGCAATCAAGGCATTATCCGTGATCAACCTGCCGGGGACAAAAGCACTCTGCTGCTCTGAAATAATCTCCGGTAAAATCACTTTTAGCCTGTTTGCCAGAACCTTAGAGGCGATCTTGTAGAGCACGTTGCACAAGCTAATGGGGAGAAATTTTTTGAGTTGTTTCGGCTTGGCAACCTTAGGGATCAGAACAATAATGGAGTCACAAAGTCCCTCTGGAATCGCTCCTCCACATAGAAAGCCCCTGACAGCATTACAGATTTCACTCTTGAAAAAATCCCAATGTGATTGGTAGAATAACGCCGGGAAACCATCCGGTCCAGGGGCTTTGGTTGGTCCCATTTGGAATAACGCAATACCAATCTCATCATCCGAATAAGGCTTGCAAAGATCATTGTTCATTGCTGCCGTAACCTTAGTCGGAATAGCATTGAGTACTGCATCCACTGAATCACCAGGGTCAGAATAAAAAAGATGTTCGTAGAAGCTATGAACCATACCTTTGATCCCTCCCTGTGATTCACACATAGAACCATCGTCTCGGGTCAGTTTGGTGATTTTATTAGTGCGTCTGCGGGCAGATGCCTTGGCGTGAAAGAACGCCGTGTTGCGGTCTCCCTCTCGCAGCCACTCAACTCTCGACCTTTGACGGGCCATAATCTCCTCACACTCGAACAGATCACAGAGTTCTCGTTCGATCCTCCTTTCCTCCTCGAGACTAGGCTCGGACAGGGGACGACCACGAAAAAAGGATAGCTGCCGTTCGAGTTTCCGGATTCTGTTGTGAATCGAGCCGAACGAAGCGCGGCTCCACTTCTTCAACGTTGGGCCCATCCTTTTCAACGTCTCCCACGTCGAATGGAGGGAAGGGGAGCTAGCTCCACACTCGGACCAGCAAGCTTCGACAGTTTCCTTGTACTCCGGGGCCTTGCGCCACATTGCCTCGTAACGAAAGCCGTGAGACACCGGGCTCGGCCGCGCCCCTCTTGACAAGGAGAGTGAGACTAGTATTGCATAGTGATCGGAAGACGTGGTAATTATGTTCTCCACCGAACAACAATCAAACAGCTGAATGAACTCATCATTTGCAACAGCTCTGTCTAGTCTCACTCTCACATGCGTGTTAGCACCCTGTCGATTGGACCATGTAAATCTCGGTCCCTCATAGCCAAGGTCCATAAGACCACAGTCTTGTAAGCAATCACGGAAGGCCTCAATTTGTTTCTCAGTTCGGTCACGAGGACCAACGTGTTCATCTTGATTGAGTACTTCATTGAAGTCTCCACAGCAAAGCCATGTGCCCTTCCAACATGTCTTCAATGAATGGAGGTGAGCCCAAAATTCATGCCGAAATTCTCTTTTGGGTTCCCCATATACAAAGGTAGCTCTCCATGTCCTCCCCGATTCCGGTGTAACAAGGGTATCAATGCACCGTTTGCTAAAACCCTCAACGGAGACAGCCATAGTAGATAACCAGAAAAGGGCCAAGCCACCGCTAAGGCCATCACTGCTCAATGCAAAGCAACTAGCATATCCGAGAGACCACATAAAACCCCTCACTCTAGCCTCACACATCTTGGTTTCAGAGAGGAAGAGGAGGGTGGGACGATTTTGCTAGCACTGTTGTGCTGACATATTTCCTGAGACCTCCCATTCCAATGTGTGTACGACAAATTGATCGGGCAATAGGCTGGACGAAAGAAATAAGAAGATGAAAGATCTAATTTCTAGCTTAACATTTAGTATTGGGGCAGACAGGTCAACGAAAGGGTGGAAGGTAGTGTCAAGTTATATCATATGGCGTAGGAAGCCATGGGTGAGAAAACGCAGCAACTCCTAATATAAGACACGTCTCACATGAAAATAGGAATGACTCCATGTGGTATTTCGATCTGGTCGTATAAATAATGCCTGTACCCACGAAAAAAAGATGTCACAAAGGTTGGATTCAGAATTCTCAACGCACTTAACTCAGTTACGATGACACGTAGACATGGACCCATCAAACCAAAGTAAAGCCGGTAGAGGAAAAGAACAGATTTCTCTCATAAGTTTCTCGGATTTTTGCAAGCATTAGATAAATACATAGTTTTAAATAGCGGGTTATGACATTTAGCGGCGACCTGCTTGAAACGCTCTAGCGATATGCTAAATCGCCACTATAGCATGCTATTTAAGAGTTTTGGTACATTTAGCGCGCTAATGCACCTATCGTCACAGTACAGAAAAGGCTAGTGTTTCTATAGCGAAGCTATAGCGCGCTATTTAAAACTTTGGATAAATACAACACCATCTCCTAGCACGTATATTTTTAAGGAAGCAGCAGACACAAGCATACTTTCTGGTAACCATCCAGAAATAATTATGAATGGTAACTCATACTCACCTTTTGGAGAAAAATAAGTTTGCCTTAGTCCAAACGGCTGATTACATGGAAAAGAACACTACGAACAACACATCCATTTTTTTTTGCTTTGTGTTTTATTGCATTGATAGAAACAGAGTTTATGTACAAGCCAAAGGAACATGCCACCCCATACAGTACAAATCGACCCGAGAGAAACTAAGGGAGAAGCTATCCGAGGCTGTCCGTCCCTGCGCACACCCAATCTTTCGCCTCGGTCTTGATGGTTTCCACCAAAGCACTGACCGACCGGCTCGCATTGCCGAAGACAACCGCGTTACGCTGCTTTCAAATCCACCAAGCTGTGAGCATGATCAGCGATGAGGTACCTTTCCTCATCGTTCAAGACATGGATTGGAGGGCCAGCGACCACCAGGATGTGAAGTCGTCTTCCAAAAGCGGAGCTCTGAATGTAAACCGAACCCATGAAAGCTCCTCATGCCAGACCATCCGCGAGAATGAGCAACCATTGAGGAGGTGTGACATGGTTTCAGTTTCCTGATCGTAGAAAGGGCATATCGCACAATGCAGCAAAGCGCGCCTCGCCAACCTCTCCCCTGTCCAGCAGCGGTCCATGAACGCCAGCACAATGAAGAATTTCACCCTTCGTGGCGCCCAAGTCTTCCAGGATGCCGACTCGATGGACCCGTAGAACATGGCCTCATAGAAATCCGGGGTCAAGCGCCAGAGCAATCTGTCCGGCAGCTCAGCCAGGTGTGTGCTGTGCGAGAGTCTCCAGGTTTGCACATATTGCCATAGAGCTAGAGGGTTCATGGCACCCGAGATACACAACCAAAAATCGTTCACCACATGAACCTTTTCTTTTCTTTATCCCTCTAAACAAACTAACTGCACAAAAAAACAATAAGTGAACAATTGCAAATTGATATGATATAATTCTGCAAGCTGTGCCTACTTTCTATATACCTCGGCCGCCAACCACGTCTACCCGTTGTCATCACCTGATTTCTTCTTCCTATGGAATCAACTAATGTGTTAGCTAGGATTCTGAAAAGCACAAAACACGCAAGAGGATTTCCTTCTTCTGCTACGGGACATAGCCGTGAGACAACATCATGTTCATCGGTTACAATGTCTCCACGGCCGCCCTGATCAGCCCTCATTACTGTCGACACAACTATCTTCTCAAATCTGCACAAGTTGGGAGTAGGCGTCCTGTTTCGAAACCGCAATGGAGAATGCTTGCTCGCTTGCACCGAGCCACTCAAAGGGATTGTACAGCCAGAACACGCTGAAAGATCGTTCCTCCGTTGGGCTGTGATTCTCACCCCCCATGAAGGACTTGCCTTTGGTATTTTCGTTTCAGACTGTCTTTCTTCTAGAATAGCCAATGATTTCCTCATCCATTGATAGGTCTAAAATGGGTATAGTGATCTCAGATATCAAGTGCATGGTTCCATGTTTCTCTTTATTCTCCTTTTTCCATGTGAACAGATCATTGAATCATGTGAGTTTGATGTTTGATGTGTGTCTACTATTCCACCCGAGAATGTATAGGAAAGAACTCAATGTACGAGTGTTTACTACTCAATAAAATGCAGCAATCAATCTTTCTCAAAGAAAACACACCACATCATGTCGGCTAGCAACTAGACCCCACCCCCTTCTACGTCTGATCCATTTCAGCCGAGCGTATGATTCCTTCTCTAGCCTTGCTTCCTTGCCATAAATTCCCTGAATAGGTGTCTGGTAACAACGAAGACACCCCTTGCGTGCCCCTTAGCGGCGCTAGGGGCGACTTTCCCACCGCCGAGCGCCCTCACCCGCCTGGCTCCCTCTGCCGTTGTCGTCACGGGCTTCTCCCACGGAGGTGGCGGCACACCTCTGCTACCAAAGGTGGTCGCCGGGGGGGGGTCCCTACGCTAGGTTGGAGGTGGCCGTCTCGTGGGGGCGGTGGATCGAGCCGGCAGGCTCGGGAGGCGGTTTGGGCGGAGCTTGCGGGTGCAGGGGGCTGCGCCGGAGGATGGCGTTGCCAGCGGTGGCCTGGCGTAGCCGCGCCGCGAGGAGGCAGCGCACCGATCTAGGGACATCTCATTTTGTCTCATAGAAAAACTCCGGAATAAAATCCCGAGTATTAGAAATTGTTTCTCTTACTTTGGGGACATCTCATGATCTCTTTATAAATTATCTCTGATATATAAAATATATCTATGACGCAGAAACACCTTTCCGATGATACTCCTTGTTAATCTGGACCTACCAATATAAATATAAACCACCCCTAATTTAAGTGTGCTACCCCTAATGTTCCGTTAGTGTGTAGACATTAAACTTGAAACTCTTTCCTTTTCAATGGTCAATAGCAGAGCCATGGACGCTCATAGGAAGCCCACACACTAAACAAAATAAACACTTTTGAAGTCATTGGCTATTATACAATATTCACATTACTCGTGATGCAAAACTTATCTGAGAGTATTGATTCCGGTAATTGCGGGAAACAATATTTGGTTTACTATAACTTTGTCTATCTCTTAAACTGGTAAGCGTCCTCTTACTCGGTACTCTATTATGATATCCCAAATAATGTATCATAACCATGCATTTTATGCAGAACGTATGGATATCAAGAAAACCGAGTGGGCTTAGCCTTGTAACATCGAGGCAATATAGTTCTTTAGAATTACCTGGTGTCTCCCATTATGTTCACCCAATTATGTTGTGACGCTAAATAGTACCAAAGTGAAACCTTCAGAATATATAACCTTGATAACCTCATGGTCAAAGAATATGTTTTAATATAACCGTGTTGTGCTATGTCACTGAGGACAAAGAAGTCCTAATGGAATCTCTTGGCATATCAACTAGTAGGATATACCCATCCATATTATTCCCTTTCAATAATATGCTATTAATCAATACTGGCATAAACAATATCCATGACCAAGAAAACACAACCATCAATCATCCAGTGAAGTAGTCATAAAAAGTAAGACTAGGGTTTGACTTTTTTCATCTTACTACACGTGAGCGTGAGTTTTCCTCTAAATCTCATATTCAGGAGCCACGTCAGTTATAGCAGAGTAATATGAATCATAATTATGAAACATATGTACAAATATTATTTTCTTTTGGACATATATCCAACAAGGAGTACTACTATGAAGCCCCTGATCTGTCAGGAGGAGTATAGGAAGTCGAGTACATTATCACCTATGGAGCTAACGAACCTGAAAAAGAAGAACCAGAGGAGTAGTTAAGAGAGTCTAGTCTAATATTAGAAGGGAAACTAGTCGAGCAGATCTAGAATCTAAACTGTTGTGCTATCATGGTTCTCTCGTTGTTGTGTTTATTAGGCCGTCAACTGTCTCAAGTTAATTTTGAATCTTCTAATCTTCCTTACATGACCAAAGTGGAGCTTGAAGAGTATATTCATTATTGGCTTTTCTTCATAATTAGTGTGAATTAATGGACCCAAAACGTTCATGTTTTACTAATTTGAGTGATGTAATATTTATGAAGAAGGACTTCCATAAATTTATGTCACCGACTTGAGAACTAGACATGCAGTAGTGTATGTTGTAACCGTAGTGCTTCACACGCTAGAAAATTTAGCATGAAGTACTTAGAGTGAAAACAATATAAATTTCGAGTAACCCAAGCAAGATTTGTAACAATATTAATCCTTTCGAACCCATCTTGTGCACATTCCTTGCTTATCATTAATGTGAATTAAAGTGCATTAATTTTTTATGGATAAAAATATTGTATTATAATTTTCTAGAGGTAATTAACTAAAGGTGATAAAAAAATGGAAAACTTACCAAAATTCAATTTGCACGGCAAGAAACCATGTTTTAGGTATATCTTGCACACACTCCTACACTCAACACAATATCGGGCCAAGATGCACGGAGGTAAAGCAAAGAACCAATCATAGAACGATACAACTTTTGGTCCTCATCTTTACCATACGGATTGCGCTTGAGGTGGCATTTGACTTGCATGGGAGAGATCTTCTCTTTAGCACCTTGGAAGTTAAACCTCTTGAGCATGTCTTGGGTATACTTGGCTTGAGAAACGAAAGTCTCACGAGCCAATTGCTTGATCTCAAAGCTAAGGAAGAATTTGAGCTCTCCCATCATAGACATCACAAACCTGTTAGTCATAAGCTTTGAGAACTCGTCATTTAATGATTTGTTAGTTGAGCCAAAGATAATATCATCCGCGTAGAGTTGGCATATGAAAATCTCACCCTTTACCCTTTTTGTGAAAAGGGTGAGATCTATTTGCCCCACTTAAAACCCACGGTCTTGCAACAACTCTCTATGGTGCTCATACCATGCACGTGGAGCTTGTTTAAGTCCATATAGTACCTTAGAGAGCTTTTATCCATGGTAAGGGAAGTTTGGGTTCTTGAAAGCCGGAGGTTGCTTAATATATACATGCTCTTCCAATGGACCATTAAGAAAGACACTCTTGACATCCATTTGTTGCAATTTAAAGTTATGTGAAGATGCATATGAAAGGAGGATACGGATGGACTCAAGACGATCCACATAAGCATAAGTTTCATCAAAGTCAATGCCTTCCACTTGAGTGTATCCATGATCCACCAATCTTGCCTTGTTCCTTACAACAATGTCACTCTCATCTTTCTTGTTCTTGAATATTCACTTAGTGCCAATAACATTGTCTCAATCTTTTGGCTTATCAACTAGCTTCCAAAATTTATTGCGCTCAAAGTTATTGAGCTCATCATGCATAGCTTGCACCCAATCTGAATCTTCAAGAGTCTCAAACACTTTATTTTGTTCCACCATGAATATGTGAGCTTGATGCTCACTAAAACTTTCCAATTGTGCTCTCTTGGATCTTATTTCTTGAACATCACTCAACACCTTATTGTCGGATGCATCAATACGCTTCAAGGCTCTTCTAATACTACTAGCACGACGGGCTTCGATCTCTTCATTATTGTGAGGAGGAATCACTTGATCATCTTAATCATTTGTGTCCCCGTCTTGACTTTAATGTTATCCTTGATCATCATCATCATCATCACTTGCTTCAGTTTGAGATTAAGATTGTTGATCTTGGTCTTGACCTTGGCTAGCTTGAATGATAGGAGTGGTTGGTTCTTACATATCAACTTGGTCGACAAGATAAGGGTATTGAACTTGTTATTGGGTGGGTGTAACACTTTCTCCCTTGGCATGATCTTCTAATGTAGAGGAGGGCTCCACTTGAATAGAGCATAGTTCTTCTCGAGTCGCCACAATGCGTCCCTCAATGGGGCGGAATAATCTCACGCCTATTCTTTCTATGGCTTCTTGAGGCATTTCAAGATCTACAGTAGAAATATGAAATTGCGCCACTTGGGAGCCATCATTTTCTTCGAAAACCACACTACAAGATTCTATGACAATATGTGAGGCCTTGTCAAAGACTCTATAAGTGTGGGATTCGGCACTGTAACCAACAAATGTACCCTCACTAGTTTTAATTGGAATTTAGACAAACAAAACCCTTTGATCAAATAGAAACAATTACAACCAAAGACACAGAAGTAGGAGATGTTGGGTTTGTTTCCGGTGAGAATCTCATATGGACTCATCATTAAGACCTTGCGAATGTAGAGCCGGTTAGAGGATTGGCAAACCATAGAGATGGCTTCGGCCCATAGATATTGGGGAGAAGAATACTCCACCAACATGGTCCTAGCCGTATCCAAGAGAGTCTGATTCTTCCTTTCGCCTACACCATTTTGTTGAGGGGTATATGAACCGGGATATTGATGACGAATACCCCCTTTACTAAGAAATTCATTTATGGTGTAGTTATTTAACTATGAGCCATTGTCACTCCTAATAGCCATGATGGGAATATTGTGTTGACATTGCACTTTTAGGAGAAGTCGAGGACGGCTTGTTTGGTATCACTATTCGATTTGAAGAAGTAAACACAAGTATATATTGAATAATCATCGACAATAACCAAGCAATACTTCTTGTCTCGGGTATGGCACCAAAGAGATTAACATGGAGAATATCCAAGATCCTCTTTGATGAGATAATTGTCTTGCTCTTATCGGAGGCATCATGCATCTTTCCTTCAACACAAGCCCTACAAATACGATATTTGGCAAAGGAAACATTCTCTGTTAGTCTGAGGATGAGGCCATACTCGTGGAGACTTTGTAAAGTTCTCATGTTGATATGGGACAGGCGGCAATGCGACATCCATGCCACATCCGCATTTCCGAAAAGACGCATCGTTTGAGAGTTGGTAGACTTTGAAAACTCAACCACATTTCGACATGTCCCACGTATGCAACGTCTAGAGTCTTCCACTCTTGCTGCACAAAAGGACAACGATGTCAGGTTCAATGAAGACGGCGAAACCTATCTTCCCTAAAGCACGAAATAAAAGTACATTTAAACCAAGGGATTCGACAAGCATGATATCAACAATAGTGATATCCGGAGCAAGAACAACCTTGTTGAACCCCATTACCTTAGACTTGGACGTATCTTCATAAGTAACAGTTGCTTGATTTATATTTGGACTCAACTCCATCACAATCTCTTTGCTTTTGGTGATATGCCATCCATTAAATTAAAAATACAAATTCCAGTGAAAATAAGAGTTTAGAAGAAATCAAGGTAAGATGAAGAGAACCTAGGTGAAGTTTGAATCATACATACGTACACAAGATTTCTAGCGAGATGAAAACTTCAGTTCACCCTAAACTCCTCTCAAACTGTGCACCTCCTTCTCTTTTGTTGCAATTTGGATGTAGCAGTACGATCAGCTGACGACGGCAGCGTTTCAGCGCTGCAAGGGTCAACGGTGGCGTGGTGGTGGGTGGCGCTGCTGATGCAGCATGGGAGAGAGACGGGACGAGATCAGATTTGACGAGAATCACAAGAACGGTCAGGGCTGGTTTCCTTTTATTCCACTTCACGTTCGGCTCCACAATCTTTTCTTTTTGAACCGACCCGGTTTGATTTGGCTGCATCGTGAAATCTGTGGGTTTTTTATAACTAGGTGCTTACATCAACATAAAATCGTCGAAACCGTGATAGTGACCGATTAAGAAAGTTTAAGGTCTATTTTGAACCACAAAAAAGATCAAGAACGAATAGTGAACTTTTCGCAAAGTTCAAGGACGAAAAGTGGACTTTCTTCTTTGATTGCCGAGTGTTTCCGGCCGAGGACGCTTGGCACAAATAGTCGCGTTGCCGAGTACTGTTGTGTGAAGCCAAGTGTTTTCGTGACCTTTCTCGGCATCCCGCTTCCGTTTCAGTGGCCCATGTTTAGACACTCGGCAAATCTTAGCATACACGGCAGCGTTACATTTTTCCAGTACTGCCCAACATACATTCATGGGAACAAATAAATAATTTAATTTTGTTGGTACGGTAGAGATTTCGATAAAATTCTAGTGTGCGTGAATTAAATTAGGCCGCAAGTAGCATTTTGGGTGCGACACAGTGACAGTGCCTTCATCTGGTCTCCTGCTGTTATGTCATGCTTTTTGGATTCTTCGTCGGCACTTGTGTACCCATGGCACATCGAGCAGCACTCGGCAATCACTAGGGGAAAACGGGGCATTAGCCCCGGTTTGTAAGGGCCTAATGCCCCGGCTGCCCAACCGGGTTCCTCAAAACCGGGCTAAAGGCCCCCCTTATGCCCCGGTTGGGTTACCAACCGGGGTAAAATGCGTGCCCCACGTGAGCTTTCCGTAGCGTGCAGGCACCCACCTTTTACCCCGGTTGGTAACACCAGCCGGGGCAAAAGGTATCCTGTCGCGGCAGAGTTTTGGGTGTTCCTCTGTTGCGGCAGAGCTTTTGCATGTTTCTTTTTGGGCTGTTTTTATGTGCTGTTTTTTTTCGGCGAGGCTGTTAATAACATATTTTTTGCACATCGATAGTAATCATCATAAAAATCATTGCATGCATTGATATCATCAAAATATAATTACACTGATCTCCATTAGATCATTACATCCGAATAGAGTTATACACATTGAGATCATTACATGCAGATCATTGTTAATACTTAACAATGCAATCTTCCATTTTCAGATGCGACCTCCTTCAGCAGAAAACCCGCTCATTCCTCTTGAAGTTCTTGTAAGGAGTCTGCCGGTAGGAGCTTCCTCTGGAGACCGAAGAGCCTTATATTTAATCTTCTCCCTAACCACATAAATTTGTTCCCTGTGGCTGCTGAGGGCACTTTACGAGAAATATAATTGACTCAAATAATGATCAAGGAATTAAAGAGAGATGCGTGAATGTAGCAAGTACTACTTACGATGAGTTTGTCAAATCTCATATTCAACTCCGTTAAACCGGGTTGTTCCTTCTTAAACCGGTTCCAAGCCCTATCCAGAAAAAAACGGGTCATCGTACAATAATGATTGAACAAAAGGGGACGGTGTAGTGCAACAACGATTGAACTTACTTTGTGAGAATTGACATAATGGGATGGTACTCCTCTTTCTCTTTATCCATAGAGTCCATGAGATCAACTATTCCGCTGTCAACGTGAATGTCAAAAAGAATCCAGTGAAATCTGCACAGGTGATTAACTCATCAATTACACTTAATTAACACCGACTTAGCGAAATAGAAATGTTAAGGAATATGCATAAGACAATAAACACTCACTTATGTCTGTAAGGAAATAGTATTTCACTACAGTGAGATTAATTCCTCAAAAACATAGCTAGGTTATCCTCTGTATCTTTAGCGTGTAACTTTAAAACGATATCATCGACGACATATGGGTCAATGAACCCAACGCCACCGTTTTCATTACATTCCTGAATCTTCATCCTGCATAATATATATCGTGCAGTGAGGATATAATATATATAAGAAGCAATAATGATCGAACTAGCTGAGAGAGATATTTACAGACAATAGGTGCTGATGATCGATTTGTCGAGGGCGTCTAGATTATATAAGAAAAAAATATCTTCAAAATCAATATACATCGAGTCATCGCGGAAGTAATCATGTTGTCTAATTTTCACCATGACTTGTTCTAGCCCATCTCGTGCGCTTTGGATATACCACGTATGCAGTTGGCGCTTAAATGTTGTCATAGAGCCCAGCTGATCAGGTTTGATGAGAGACTTCCCCCACTTATATTGCCATGCCAATTCAGCCTTTTCGAAGTGGTCGGAATGTCCTAGGAGTTGTTCAACTGTTATACCAGCGTCTCTGGCAAACCTCTCAGCTCCTTCCATATGAACTTGAGCGTGTGCAGTGTCTGACACCTTGAGCTGGGGTGGGGGCGATTATTTTGACTGATTCCCGAGATGGGGAATTGTTCTCCCCGCCTTCTTGGCTATGGAAAAACTCATCGTTACTCCGCGATCATCGTCAGTTGGAAGATTCATCTTAAGTTGGGACGACATCTCCAGCATATTCTTGAAGTGCTTCTTTACAGCCGGATCTATTGGTTCCTTTGGCGGCTCCGGGGTTCTCTTTCCCCATGAAGCCATCTGACGTTTCGTGTCCGCAGTCACCCATTCGTCTATCTCCTGGTCAGTCTTATGGTAAGGGAACACTTCTGGCAACTTCTTGGCTTTCTTGTTCCGCGGAGGTTTCTTCTTCGGGGAAGACTTAGAGGCAGCAGCCTTCCGCTTAGAGGACTTAGTAGGGCGTCGGAGTCGGCTCAGGCATCGGAGATCGAGCCGGACCCGGGCTACTGACGTCCATGGCGTCGACGTGTGCTGGCGATGATCGAGCTGGGCTGTGTCTCAGAGAAGTAGGTGGCGGTGATGGCGGCGGTGGACTGCGTCTCGGAGAAGGTGGTGGTGGTGGCGGCGGTGAACTGCGTCTCGGAGAAGTAGCTGCTTGTGTTGGCGGTGGACTGCGTCTCGGAGAAGGTGGTGGTGGTGGGGGCGGTGATATGCGTCTTGGAGAAGTAGTTGCTTGTGTTGGCGGTGGACTGCGTCTAGGAGAAGGTCGCGGTGGTGGCGGCGGTGGGCTACGTGGGGGAAACACTATGCCACTCTTTTTCCATTGAATGATGGAATTGGCGGCCTCTCCAAGTGTCTCTACCCCGTCACCTCCGGGGACGTCAAGCCGCAATATCCTGTAATCCGGCTGAACATCATCAACGCCGACACGGGCATAGCCAGGTGTAACCGGACAACCATGTGAGGTCGCTCCCTCTACACAAGGTAAAGCGTAGCCGTCCGCCACCTTGATGGATATGTTTGAGACCGACAAGTATAGCGCACATCTTGTCTTCTCGTTGATTGCATCCACGGCCTTCGTCTGTGGAGGTGCATCAACAAGCAGAACTGCAGCGGAAGCCGGTACCTCCGTTAAAGCCACCCTGCTCCAGTGTTGAGATTGTGCTGTTTCCTCGAATGTACTAGTGTCTTGTCTCTGGGAGGGCCGGCTAGTAAGCTCATCAAGCCGTAGTTGCTGCTTCATCACTACGGCTTCCAAGGCACCAACTCGTTCTACGACCGCTGCATCCTTCTTCATCTGTCCTCTCGCTCGGCTTCTATATAGAAAGAGACAATCTTCCGGCCTGAAGCCAAAGCACCACGGATATCGTCCTTTGCCTCGTGTCCAGCCGCCAGTTCTGCATTCCCGAGGGCCTTTGTAAGCTCGGCATTCTCTCGATCTGGCTTGAACTCTCCCTCTCTAACCTCCTTGAACACTTTCTCATGTGCCGCAAAGGGGACCTTTATTTTTTCGGTCATAATAAGGTGCCCTTGTTCGTCAAACGTCGCCCCATGCCCAAGCAACCAATTCCTTGACCTCCGGGGAAAATTCTGAGTACCTGGAATGATTCCCTTCTCTCGCAGCTCTGCCTCGAGTACGTCAAACTTAGGCACTGCAACTCTGTAGCCACCTGAACCCATCTTATGGTGATATTTCTTCCTCTTGGCATTTGCCGCATTCTTGGCTGACCTCAGCTTCCCCTTTTCTGATTGCTTGTACGCCAGAAATGCTGGCCAGTGTACATTCTGCTTCTCAAGCGGCCCCTCGAATTTTGGGACTTTTTTATTCTTCTGATATTCTTTCCATAATTGATGGAGGGATGATAACCCGGTAGGCTAACGCCAAGGAGTAACTCGGCCCAAAGGATGCTGCGCAAGACCCGGCTTAGGGAAAAGGAGTTTCTAGAAGGCCCAGGAGTGTAGGCCTCGTAACCCGGATTGTGGGTTCCGATAAGGAAGTTTACGGTTTTTAAGCAGTGTCCGGGTAGGACTCCGAGCACGCCTTGGATAATAAGCCATGGGGTCCGGGTACTATATAAGCCGGCCCCTAGGGTTAGATTAGACAAGATTACGAGAACACGATTACATGGATCGCACAATCGCAAGATATCGAGTATCCATTGTAACACATGAGTTGAGATAGTATATTCAGATCGGAGACTCGGCGACTTGCTTGCCGGCTACCAGATCGCATATCACCATGGTTTCCCTTGAGCTAAACCCTCTCCCAAACACTAGAGTCGATTTGCCCCAAGACAAGTTACCCCCGGTAACGTCTGCCGTGATTATCCCACGACAGTTGGCGCCCACCGTGGGGCCTACGTCCAAGGGTGTTTACGTCACGGGAGAAGCTCGGGAGAACATGAAGAACCTCGTCATCGGCGAGATCTACACCAACCCCGAAGGAGATAAGATGGTGGACGATTTTGGCTGGGGGCCAGAGTCGGTTCTGCTCGAATCCGGATCTATCGTGACAATCGGCCAGATCAACGTCTTCATCGGCATGGTATGTACGTCCGGTTCAATCCCTGACGATTTTGGATTTGATTCTGTGTCAGGGGAGGCCACCTTCGTTCAGTCGGATGGAGAGGAATCGGTCGGGACGATAGATCCGACAGAAGAGCCCACCACGAAGAGGGAACAGCCGGAGGAGCCGGCATGGACCCCGCGTGGCCGGGTCATGAGAGAAGATGATACCGAGTCTATCCTGCACCTGCTGGAGGACCGGTACGAGGAGGATAGCAGTGATGAGGAAGAACATGAATCTACGCCAAGCATTGTGCGCCAGGTCGCGGTCTACACGGCTCCTGCAACCAATCTCAATCAGGGGAACGTGACCGCAGCCGCAGTCGGAGCAGCACAAGCATTGGCCCAGCAGCAAAATCCGGTTGATGGAAACCCGGTTCTGGCCCGGGTTGATGGAGAATGGGCTTCAGTTACCAGCCGAGCGGCGGATAGCGAGTTGCAGGCAAACATGTTCGGATATCTGGCGAACCGGACACCGGGGGCGGGTCCTTCAAATCCACAACACCCGGCCCTATTCAATAACAACATGATCCTGGATCCCACCGTCCTAGCCACAGTCATAACCCCGGAAAACGCAATGGAACGTGTTAGGGATCTGGATGTGGCCCGTCGTGCATTGGAGCAACAGAGGAGAGAAGTGGAAGCAGAAAAGCAAGGGGTAGCCACGCGCCAGCGTGAGCTGGATGCATTGGAGAACACGCTCCGGGAAGAGACAACCAGGGTGCATCAAAGGCACCAGACTAGATTACCGGCAACGGGTGGAGTCATAAACCCGGCCGCATTATTCATCACACCTCAGGATCAACCAATCCCAGCTGCGAACCAAGGAATTGTACATCAGCCCGCGACTGGAGGAGCACAGCCGGCAAACGTGCAGGCCGGGTTACCCACATTATAGACTGGAGTTACCGCCGACAATACAGTACCACCACCACCACCATCGCGATTTCGCACGCCAGCAGGTCACTACAACAACCCCATGGACAATGTATACGCAGCAACACTCGCATTGAGTCAAATCCCCATAAGAGAGTCACCCCACGCAGAGGAGACCCGGCGGGCGATAGATCTATTGCGCACTGCGGTGGCGCAGCAAGTTAATTACCCGGATAACCATGGCACTGCACTGCGGATGAGGCATTCGAAGCACTAAAGAAGCAGCTATCTGAGGCACCAGTACTAGATGCCCCGGGTCCTAAAGAGCCCATGTTATTATACGTTGCAGCCGGACCCCGGGCGGTTAGTGCAGTGGTTGTTGTTGAGCGCAAGGAGGATGGGAAAGATCACCCGGTTCAGAGGCCGGTTTATTACGTCAGCGAGGTATTATCAGAGGCAAAACAACGCTACCCACATTGGCAAAAGCTGGTTTTCGGGGTCTTCATGGCCAGCCGGAAATTGAAGCCATATTTTTAGGAACACCCCATAACAGTGGTTAGCTCTATTCCAATGTCGGATATCATCAGAAACTCGGACGCAACAGGTAGAATAGCCAAGTGGGCGATCGAGATGGGGGATTATCACATCAACTACGAGCCCATGTCAGCAATCAAATCTCAAGCTCTAGTTGATTTTATTAATGATTGGACTCACACAGGCATGCCCACAATGGCTCCGAATTCCGAGTCTTGGATAATGCACTTTGACGGTTCCAAGCAATATGAGGGATCAGGAGCCGGAGTGGTGCTCACATCACCCAAAGGAGACAAGTTGAGCTACGTGTTGCAGATTCACTTTGATTGTTCCAACAACATGGCCGAGTATGAGGCACTATTGCATGGTTTAAAGGTAGCCAAGGAGATGAACATTAAGAGGATACAATGCTTTGGAGATTCGGACCTTGTGGTACAGCAGGTCTCAGGAACTTGGGATAGAAAAGATGCAACTATGGCAGCATACCGCAGAGAAGTGGACAGGGTTGCCGGGTGTTTTTCCGGGTATGAGGTGGAGCATATAGACAGAAGAAAAAACGAGGCAGCATATGCACTCGCCAGACTCGGCTCGCGCAGAGAGCCGGTTCCACCCAATGTTTTCCTGGACGAGCTATGGCTACCATCAGTTAAAACCGAGTCTGAGGAAGAGTTGGCAAATCAAGACCCGGATTTGGAGCTCGTGGCCACAGTACATGCTGTTCCCGAGTGGACAGAGCCGTTTTTGGCCTACCTATCATGGGGCGAGTTACCACAGCAAGAGGTATTAGCAAGGCAAATTCTGAGGCGAGCAAAGGGATATTCTATCATCAATGGGGAGTTATACAAGAGAAGTGCATCATGAGTCTTTTTGCGCTGTGTAGCACCAGAAGAAGGCCGACAGATCCTCAAGGAGATCCATGAAGGTGATTGTGGGCATCATGCATCCACAAGATCCCTCGTGGCCAAAGCTTATCGACACGGTTTCTTCTGGCTCACGGCCCTAGCAGACGTGGAGCGCTTGGTGGCAAGGTGTGACGGATGTCAAAGGTACACTCGCCAAACTCATGTGCCGGCTACAGAATTGCGGACTATCCCGTTAACCTGGCCGTTTGCTGTTTGGGGTATGGATATGGTTGGCCTCTTCCACATGTCACCTTGCAAAAAGACACATCTCTTGGTGGCTGTTGACAAGTTTATCAAATGGGTTGAAGTTATGCCAGTTACCAATTGTGAAGCGGTTACAGCAGTCAAGTTCCTAAAAAGGATTATCTATCGGTTTGGGTATCCTCACAGCATAATAACGGACAATGGAACCAACATGTCCTTAGGAGAGATAGAAAAGTTCTGTGGAAACAATGGCATCCGTTTGGACATAGCCTCAGTGGCCCACCCACAGGCTAATGGACAAGTGGAGAGGGAAAATCAGGAGTTTCTTCGTGGATTAAAGCCACGGTTGCGAGTCCCGTGTATCAGAGCTGCTGGTGCGTGGGTTCAGGAGTTACCTTCAGTGGTTTGGGGTATCAACACCACACCTAACAGATCTACTCAGATGACACCGTTTTTCATGGTTTATGGTGCAGAGGCGGTGTTACCGAGTGATATTATTCATGACTCGCCTCGAGTATCGGCTTACGTCGAGGTGGAGAATGAGAAGACCCGGCAGGACGCCGTGGATATGCTAGAAGAGCACAGGGAACAAGCTTTGGAGAGATCAGCTATATACCAACAGGATCTGCGGAGATATCATAGCCGGCGCGTGAAAACCCGGGTCTTCCAGGAAGGAGACCTGGTCCTGCGCCTGGTACAATCAAAGGAAGGAAAACACACGTTATCTCCACCATGTGAAGGACCGTTCATTATAAGCCGGAATCTGCACAATGGATCATATTACTTGATAGATGCAAGAGAAGAGTCGGCTATGGTTAATGACACCGCTCATACCACTTCATCTATGCAAGAAAGAGAAAGACCATGGAACGTGGCTCAGCTGCGTCCCTACTATACTTAGTATAGGCTAGATTCACAAAGTGGAATTACACGATGTAACAGGCAGCAGGTTTCAGACGCACTCTTTTCCTATCCAGGGTACCTAAGGGGACTGGAGGGTTTTTAATGAGGCGGCTTGCTGACCTAACTTTTCTCATATCAATAAAGAGATGGTTAAACAATATATCGTTCCTTTTCACGTGTTTTTTATCAAGTTTTTTATTTCCGTTGTGTTTTTATTTTTCTTCCAGGTAAGTATTATTTATTGTTCTTAGTAAATTGCTTATATTTAGGTCTTGGGGGCTGATTGCTTGAATAGCACAGTTATAAACTCAAAGACCCAGCCATGATGCCTATGAGTTATAAGGGCTGATTACTTGTACCAAGTATGGCTGCAAGCTTATAACCGGACAAAGGAGCCAAACTTTTTCGACTTTTCCTACTGAAGCTCGATGTGACTCGCACTAAAGTGGCATGCTTTGCTAGCGTACGATTACAATCAGTCATGATGCCCAATGGGACTTGCCTGACCCTGTCTTCGTACAGCTGTAGCAACATGATTATCCACGCGAAAGCCGGCTTACAGTACAAGAGGGTCAAAAGGGTCATCTAAACCACAAGTTATGCAGAGTACAAGGTTAATAACCGGAAACTCAAAGTTTATTAAGCATAACTTCAAAACCTATATGAACGGCTCTAGGTTTTGGGCTTAGCGGAAACGATTTGTTCCCTTTGAAAAGACCCAACACCTTAGACTCGGAATTTCGGGCCTTGGGGACTTGGGAAAAGAAACAAATTATTTAGCTATTCAGCTCAAAAACCCAAAAATCCGAGTCTTGGGGACTTGGGGACTTAGAGAAAAGTCCACCTGTCAAAACCCACGAGACCCGGAAACCGAGTGTCACAAAAGGAACCATAGAGAAAGTCGGAAAACCAAGAATGAATAAGCCCAAAAGACAGGGAAATATCAAATTTATCCAAAGGCCAGAAGGGCCACAAAAGCTATTAAGGGTTTGAAGAGTATTACAAGCCATGATAGTAGTATCACAAAGCACACAAGCGCGCTATCAAAAGAGTAATTATTTTAAAGGATCATCGGCCGAATGAGGTATTAAGACGGCATTGGATAAAAGTTTACTCGGCCTCCTGGGTCGGGTCTACAACCTTGCCCTTGCCTTCCGGGTCTTGGTCCTGGGTTCGCTCCTCAGAGGCCTTCCCAGCATCGTCGCCCGGATTCGCAGTATCCGGACGAACAGGCGGGCGGACAGCCGGCGTAGAGGAGGTAGGCGCCGACTCAAACTCGGCTTCCCTCTTCGCGGCCTCCTCCTTCCTCTTGGCCGAGTCAGCATTCCACTTCTTCAATATATCGAAGGGCAAGGGCATATCTTCCTTCACAGGTTTATCTTCGGCGTCGTATGGAGTTACGAATCTATTCAGGTCCAGACTATCGGCAAGTGTAGTTGCCGAGTGACGCACCTCGGTCTGTACAGCTTTGAAGTCCTTGGCGGAGAACCTGGAGCCATCGGCCTTGAACTCTGGAAACCCGGCCACCAGCTTTGCCGGGTCAAGCTTAGGAAAGTAAGATTTAGCCAGCATAAGTCCCCGGGTCATCCC
This sequence comes from Alopecurus myosuroides, assembly GCA_028641055.1. Lineage (NCBI taxonomy): Eukaryota > Viridiplantae > Streptophyta > Magnoliopsida > Poales > Poaceae > Alopecurus > Alopecurus myosuroides. The sequence goes on from CM054063.1 coordinate 27,097,911, forward strand.
AACCCGGCATGCCGAGCGTTTCCAGAGCTCAATCCATGCGGGGACAGTGGAGCACACATGGATCAGGGTTTCCATACCCGGATATCCCTCAGACGGCCACTGCACGGCATCTAGTATCCATTTTGTGCCGGCGCAGAACCTCCGGAGCACAGTCTTCAAATTTTTCGCCTTCTGGACATCATCTTCTTCTGGGGCCGCAAGACCAGAGCCTACAGTAGAAACAACAAAGGTTACGTCAAAAATTCCGGGTATCATGGATCAAGAAACAAACCGGGTCACGAAATAGCAAGTAACAAAATCTTACCAAGTAGGACACGATAAGTGTCGGCAACTTGGGCTGATAGTTTCTTCAGCGCAGCTTGAGCAGTGGTGTACTTGTTTTTGTATTTCGTGACATCTTTCTTCAGAGTTTCCACTTCAGCCTCCAGTGCCTCTCTCAGCTTTACCTCGGTGTCCAGGAGTTGATTGGTCTTGGCCAAAATTTCCTCGGACCGGGTCGTCTGTGCCTATAAGGGACGGAAAGATAAAAGTTAGTCGGATATCATAATAAGCCAAGTATTAAAGGGAGTACCGAGTACAACTTCGACAAGTTAGACTCGGAACTTGGGGACTAGATGGATACTATGAAATATCAATTAGCATTACCTGGTGTTCAGCAGCCATGCGCTCTAATATATTGTTATCTGTGGCCTTCATGGCGAGGAGGGCGCTCATCATCTGGTCAAAGGAGTGATTGGCCAGGTTGGAAGACCCGGGATCCTGGTAACCCGGGGATGGAGTTTTTTCCTTGGCAGGGGAGGGCACCCGAGTCGCTTGAGTGTCGGAGTTCGGCTCGCCTCCCCCCGTGCCCAGGATTGTGGCCTCTTCCTTCTCACGCGCATGCGAGGCTATCGGATACTCGGCTTCTTGATCAGCCGGGTTCTTCGGTGGCACTTGTTGCTCTTCCTCGCCGCCAGCCGCGGCCATCACGTCATCAACCGGGTTCTCTTTGCCCGGGTCATCAGTTTCCATGTTATCCTGGTCACTGGTAGTGACCTTGGCCCTGAGAATTGTACAAATAAACAGTTAGTATGTAACTAGAGAAAATTATGGAAAAATGTTAGAACAGCAGGAGAAGAACCTTACCCGGAGTTCACCATGAAGTCTGAGGGGAACTTGCTGCTAGACCCGGACGAAGCTGATAAAGATTGAGAAAGTGAGACACGGAGTTGTCCCGCTAACGGGTGATTGGGAGAAGGAAATCTTTGATACTCGGGTTGAGGTTGAGAAGTACTGGCGCGTCGAGCCGGAGATGGTGGGATACCCGGGTTGAGTGTGGTTTCACCCGGAGAGTTCCGGGTCACCCTGCGCTTGATCATGGGCGGCTCCTTCAAGTATGGCCAGTCGGATAATTCTCGGTTTAGCTCGCACATATTAGCAAAGGTGTATGGTTTGGAAGCAAGGGAGCGATATGGAACATTAAAAACAACCCCTCGGGGTTTCCTCTTGGCTCCGACCTCGATGGCCGGTTCAGCTCCACTCTCGTCACTTTGTGTTTCCACCCCGTCTTCCGGGTCTTCTTTCTCTTCCTTATCCTCCAGCCCTGAAAGTCACCAATGCATACAGTCGGAAAAACAGGAAGTGTGGAGAAACAAGTTAGCAGAAATTGGGTTGGGTGAAATCCGGAATATACCTTCCTCCGAGTCAGCTGCCTCCTCGTCCTCTTCTGGATTTTCGGAGGTGGGGGGAGTCTCGATATTCCAAAAGGCGCTATCATCCTGAGATAAAGGCATAAAAGTGAGAGTTAGTGATTGTATCAAGTGTAAGTGCAAGAGTAAGAGAATAAGTGCCGGATCTTACAGCAGGAGCCGGGTTGTCCCGAGTGTATGGTGCTAACCCGGCTATGTTCCGGATTATTTCCATCTTCTCGGTCAGAAAACCTTTGATGGTCTTGTTCGTATCGCCGGCTGGATAGTTCTTTGAAGAATAGCGGAGAGAATCTGTCACATGCCCAGAATACTCGGACATCAGCTTAGGCCGGATGGCGTTGGGCTGAATCTAGAAATCTACCCAAGTCTTGACCAAATTAAGCCCAAGGAGACCTTGGGCAGAAAGGACGGCTATCTTGGCTAAGAGGGGTTGGATGGTTTCTCTGTCCGACTCGGAGGCGAAAGCATTGAAAGTGTCGGAAAGATCTAAGAGGCCCTCCGAGTAACCCGGCAGTTTCCTTTCGCCGGGTGGGGAGGTATCCCGGCAATAGAAGAAAGATTGCTGCCAATGCTTAACATGTGAGTTAAGACTGCATGGGCGAATTCTTACGGCGTTGGATGGATACTCCGCCGCAGGCCAAGAGGGCCCCTTCACCGCTTTCGTTGCACGGTTTGCATTGGAAAAGCTCGATAAATAAAGCCAGATTCGGGGGGATGCACAAGTAGGATTCACAGAGGACTATGAAATGGGTTATGTTGAACATAGAGTTAGGCCCTATGTCGAATACCCGGAGGCCGTAATGGCTGAGGACTTCACGGAAAAAAGCGTGACCCGGGGGGGCGAAACCCCCGGATCACGTGCTCAACGAAGCAGATTACCTCGTTGGGGTTGGGGGTAGGCCGGGTCTCGTCACCCGGTACTCTCCAATGGATCTCCTTCTGAGGAGGGAGAACGCCCGACTCGGCGAGCTCCTCTAGCTTGGCCTGGGTCACGGTAGATCATGCCCAATTGGCGGAGATGGATTGGGTTGACCTTGGCTTTGCCGGCTGTTTGCCTTTGTTCTTAGGAGCCATCTTTTCGGTCTGCAAAACACAAGGCAAAGAATACAAAACATGAGTAACAAAGACCCGGAAACTATGGGTTATCCGAGTATCAGTAATCAGTATGGAAACTATGGGTTATCCAAATATCAATGAGCAACTATGAGAAAGGGTTAATTCTCTGATTAACTGGAGTGTAAATAGAAGATCCGGAAATAGTAGATTGTCCGGGTATCGAAGAACAGTTGCAGAAATCTTGATAGATTACATCTAGATTGAGAAATTTTGCAGAGAAATTCGCGAAGAAATTAAGGGTTGCAAGTGTTAGGAGATTGAAATTGAATCTACTATTGAGTAATTGAACAAGCGAGTGTGGTGCTGAGCAATCTAAACCGGCGCAAGAAAGTAGCCGGCGGACAGACCTAGATCCAATCTAGTTCGAGCGGAGGAATTGGAAGTTAAAATTAATGGAGATAGGAGGCTTACCGGTGCGGATTGAAGGAGGGCACGACGGCGGCAAACGGCGCAGTCGTGGTGTCCCTTTGGGACTCCCGGCGGGCAGCTCGGGGGCGCGGCGGCGGAAGACGACGGCGGAGCGGCGCGAGCCGTGGACGAACGCAAATGGCGGCGGCTCGGCTCCGGCGGCACCTCCGTGGGCTCCGTGGCGGCGCGGCTACGAGCTCGAGTGAGATGGCACCGGTGAGGAGGAAGATGGAGAGGAAATGGCACGATAAGCCTAAGTTACCCCCCTAGGGCGCGTATTTATAGGTGCGGGTGGGGAAAGCTAGGTCAAGTGAGCGGGAGCCAAAATTTTCGGAAGGGATACCCGTCCAGGAATTTTGGGATATGCGTTAAAGTGCTGGGGCGTGATATCCGGAAAGGATAGGAAGCAAATCCCTTCCGCGATATCCGTACCAATTAATGAATGAAATAAGCCGGGTCTTCTGCATTTTCCTCGGAACATCGACCCAGAAAAGTAAAAGATGGATTCAGAGACAGCCGGGTTATTATATGGACCACCAATGGAGTTAGGCCTAACTGTTTATTAAAGCAACCTAACCCGGCCTCTACGAACTTGTATGTTTGTTATTTTTGCAGGGAATAGCGTGCGCTTCAAGGAGGATCCCGTGAAGCCCAAGCTATTATGGGGACTGCTGATGGAGGGATGATAACCCGGTAGGCTAACGCCAAGGAGTAACTCGGCCCAAAGGACGCTGCGCAAGACCCGGCTTAGGGAAAAGGAGTTTCTAGAAGGCCTAGGAGTGTAGGCCTCGTAACCCGGATTGTGGGTTCCGATAAGGAAGTTTAGGGTTTGTAAGAAGTGTCCGGGTAGGACTCCGAGCACGCCTTGGATAATAAGCCATGGGGTCCGGGTACTATATAAGCCGGCCCCTAGGATTAGATTAGACAAGATTACGAGAACACGATTACATCGATCGCAAAATTGCAAGATATCGAGTATCCATTGTACCACGAGAGTTGAGATAGTATATTCAGATCGGAGACTCGGCGACTTGCTTGCCGGCTACCAGATCGCATATCACCATGGTTTCCCTTGAGCTAAACCCTCTCCCAAACACCAGAGTCTATTTGCCCCAAGACAAGTTACCCCCGGTAACGTCTGCCGTGATTATCCCACGACAATAATCTTTTCTTGTAAGCATTGAAAGCCTCGGCCATCTTCTTCAGAGCCCAGTGCTTCACTGCGTCTTGCAGTTCCTGTTGTGCCGTCTCTTCATCCTCTTCATCATCGTGATCACATTGTGGAAGCTTGAAATGGCTCATCAACATCTCGAACAAGAGTTGTTTGGACCGGTCTGTGACAAAATAAACTGCCATTCGTCCAGGATCGTCCTCGTCCTTTGTTGGCTCATTCCATTCTTCAATACTTATAGGGATCATGTCCCTAACAATAACTCCACATTGGCTTGCAAACTTTTTTGCTGTCTTGGCGGGCCAAGCAGGTTGGCCGGTTCGATAGACTTCGTCGATTACCGGTTTCTCTTTCGAGCTCATCTCTTGGGCCGGGCCTCATTTCGACCTCTTGCTAGACGATGTCAGTGCAGCCTTTGCTAAGGCTTGTTCATCGTTTGTTTTCTCCGGTTCTGCATGATCTGTTCCTTGCAATTGCTCGTCTTCCTTCATTCCCTGACCTGATTCATTCAGGTACTGTGAGCCGTCGTCTTGATCACCAGGGAAAAAGGGGGTGTAGGCCCTCGCTTGGCCGCCCACCTCCCCCCTTTTGCCCCGGTTGGTAATACGAACCGGGGCAAAAGCCTCGAAATTTCGTTTTGTTGGCTTCCTGCCGCCATTTTTCCCGCTGCCCCGTTTAAATACATTTTCATAATGTTTTTTCAATTACATTTCAAATGATTTCGAATTAGGAGAAAGTTTCAATATGAAATGTGTTTAAAATTGGACAAAGATTTCAAACACATTTTCTGTTTAAAAAATTAATCATTCCAACTATTTAAACTAGTAACAATTTTTGAAATTTCAAACATTTTTTTAAAACCTAGTTTACGAATGGTTTTGAATTTGAAGAAACTTTCAATATGAGAAGTGTTTAAAATTGTGTAAAGATTCCAAATACAAAATCTGTTTTAAAAAATAATTATGAAAAGTGAGGCTCGGGAGTTGTGCCTCGTGGCGCCGGAGTTGTGACACGTGGCGCGGGAGTTGTGACGCGTGGCCACGAGCGCACGGTATAAACTGTCGCGCCTCGAGCGTCTTCTCCTCTCCACGCACCGTCGCGCCGCCACCATGCCTCCGAGGAGGAACAACACCACCTGCTTCCGCGGCGTCCGAGCATGGCAGAACGGAATGTTCACCGCGCATATCCGTTGCGGGGACGACCGCATACCCTCGGTTCCTTTGCGACGGCAGCGGAGGCCGCCCGCTCCTGGGACGCGGCGGCCTGGCGCCTCAACCGCCCGCGGTCGCTGATGAACTTCAACGACTGCCACACCCTCTGGGAAGCGAAGGCCAGGGCGTCGACGCCGCAGATCGTCACTGCCGCCGACCACCGCCACCTCAGGCACCGCGCATTTTAGGTCCTAGTCGACGCCAGAGAAGACCGCATGGTCCGCGAGTATTACCGGAACAATCCGAGGGAGGAGAGCGCCGACGAGGAGCTTTGGCAGACCCTCGCGGCTGAGCGGGCAGAGCGGCGCCTCGAACGCCACCTCGCGTTAGATGCCGATCGGGAGGCGAGGACGGAGGCGCTTCAAGAGCTCCGTCGGGCCGACCACGCCGGCGAAGTCTGGGCCACTGGTAGAAAAAAGGCCTTCCATACGCCCCCATCAGTCCCCAAACTTCGCACACCGTGACTAAAGGGGTTTTACTCCCGGGTCGGGAGGAGACCCGCGACAGAAGGTCATGCGTCGTGGGTTGGGAAACGCGTGGAGGGCTTTAATTCCGGTTGGCGTCGCCACCCGCGACTAATGATCCAGTCTGCTGGCCTCCCTGTCTTTAGTCCCGATTGGCCTGGCCACCCGGGACTAAAGATACAAACTGCTCGCCTCCCGCGCGGCGGTTTTATTTCGCGAGCGAGAGGCAGAAGGGCGCCATTGCTATAGTGCGCACCCGAGTCTCTGTTTCTTCTTCTCTCTTCTCTTCTCTTCCTCTCTTCGATCTTCCTCCACCAAGCACCCATGGATGAAGTTTGGAAGACTCTCCATGTGGCCACACCATGCGGCAAGAGTCTCGACGTGGCCTACACCAATAATTGCGAGAGGCTCCCCGGTGTTCTTGAGCATTTGACCGATCTCTATGAAGAATCCGATGAACACCATAGGTTCTTCGGGCTTGATCTAGAGTATACGTCGGATCAACGGGATGTTGCCGTCATCCAGATTGCGATCAAGAAGATCGTTTTGGTGTTCCAATGGTCAAGGTAACGCACACGTACAATCTTGCATTTTCGATTTGTTTGTTGTATCTGAAGAATACATGTGTTGCAACATATCTAACATGTGTTCTACTTTTGTTGTTGCAGTAGTTCAAAGCATTCTCCGGCACTTGTTGATTTTCTTGTCAACAAGGGGTATGACTTCTGCAGCGTTGACATCACTCAAGACCGTCAGAAGTTGATGCGCTTGGGTATTGTGATACCTGAAGATCATTACATTGATCTTCAGGACCTTATCCATTTTGATGAGTTGTACGGGCCCAAAACTGGGATGGCTCCGATGGCAACTGCCTTCATCCACGACAACTACGAAACCATGAAGTCTCGTTTCCCCTCCAAGAATCACAGGTATTGGGAGAAGACCCCACTAGACCGGACCAACGTCAACTATGCAGCCATAGATGCATACGTTTCCTACGAGTTGTTCCGCATCTACTCGACGGAACTCGAGTAGATGTTGTTTGTGTACCGCATCTTGCGTTCGATATATGCATGTAATGGATATATTATTATGTAATGGATATTATTATTATGTAATGGATATTATTTCTATATTAATTCCTAGCTATACTATTTCTATATTATGTCAAACACACATTTCAAAACAAACAAACAAAAACACATCAAGAAAACAAACAAAAACACATCAAGAAAACAAAACAGAAAAACTACCGTTTCTATATATCTGTTCACCAAAAACTACTGTATCTATATCTGTTCACCAAAAATAAATCTAGAGGTCCAAAAATTAATCTAAGACGGGAAAACATATATCTAGTCAATACCAAAATCATCCAGTCGATTTACTTCAAAATACATTTTTGAACTCATTCTAAAAATAATAGAAGAGCCTACTGGTATATTTAAGATTTTAAAATGAATTAGTATTATTTTTCTTAATTTTTTGATATATTATTCGTATTTTTAAGATTTTAAAATGAATTAGTATTATTTTTCTTAATTTTTTGATATATTATTTGTATTTTTAAGATTTTAAAATGAATTATTTTTATTTTTCTTAATTTTTTTATATATTATTTGTATTTTTAAGATTTTAAAATAATTAGTATTATTTTTTCTAATTTTTTGATATATTATTTGTATTTTTAAGATTTTAAAATGAATTAGTTTTATTTTTCTGAATATTTTGATATATTAATAGTATTTTTAGAAATAATACAAATTAAAAAGTTAACGTTTATTTATTTATTCAAAATTATTAATTACATCATTACTTTTGTTTATTAAAAGATTTATTTGAAATTAAAACAATAAAGAAATGTGGCATCGACCAACATGTTAATACGATTGATATGATACTACTATCACATACATGCGTGCGAAACACTTGGATGCGGGACGGGATAGAAAAAAGGGAGTGAAAAATAATTAGAAACCCAAATGAATTAAGGAAATTACGAAATAAAGTTTAGTCCCGGTTCGTGTGGCCAACCGGGACTAAAGGTCCTCCGCCCCCTGGCTCACGCCACCCGCCCACGTGGCCGGGCCTTTAGCCGCAGTTCGTAAGAGACGCGACTAAAGGGGGGGGGCCTTGAGTCGCGCCTATTTAGTCTCGGTTGCGCGGCCGGGATTAGTGGGCCTGGCGAACCGGGACTGTAGGCCTATTTTCTACCAATGGGCCTTAACCGATCTGAGGTGGGGGCCTATCTTGGACATACCATCATGCACCTCTCACGATGACGAGGAGGTCACCGACGAGTTCTCCGACGACGAAGACCAGGAAGAGGTCACCGACGAGTTCCCCGACGACGACGAGGAGTAGTGTTCGTCTGTTTTCTGTTTTTAATAAAAGAATTTGTTGTATTTCGGGAAACTGTGGCGCGCTAGCGCGTCTGTTTTCTCTTTTCAGTGTGATTCTTCCTGATTGGTGGGATTCAGATGCCAGAAAGAAACACACCCCTCATCGAACGACTCACGTTAGGGAGGGGGGCATTTCGATAGATAAACAAGGCACAATACACATAATGGCAAGATTGGTTCTAAACCTAAACGGAGAGCATAGATCTAAACCTAAACGGAGAGCATAGACCTAAACATAAAGGCAGTACATAATGGCAAGAGTGCATCGATCTACTAGTCATACTCCTGCCTAGGCCTATAATACTCCGACTCGTAGTTGTCGTAGTCACCGCCGTCGTCGTCACTATCGTCGGACGGTGCTCTGGACTCCCTCGGAGGATCACGACCCCAGGACTACGCGTGAGGGTAGCGCATGCGGGGGTTATCGCCGGCCCCGATGTAGTTCATTACGCTCTAAAGAGTCCGTCCGCCGCCCCACCACAGCTGACGACCGGCCTCGTTGAAGTTCAAAGGAAGCATGCCGTTCTCCTGGTACCTGGCGAGCGCACTCTCACGCCGAGTAATGAAGAAGGTGTCCCAAGTAGGGCGGTAGTCGGGATTCCAACAGGGATTTCTCCGCTGCTCCAGCGTGAGCTCGTGGTAGTAGTGGTTCGTGATGTCCGTTCGACGCGCCACACCTTGAGGAATAGGAGGGATCGGCACTCCTCCGTCGCTCAGCATCCAGCCGGCGGGGATGCTGTAGCCGAGCGGGCAGGGGTTGTTCGAGGCGGAAAGTGCCTCCACCTGCAGGAATGTTAGAGTGGGCACGGTAGAAGCCATGTTAGAGTGGGGAATTTATATGTGTTTATGGCAATGGTGGGAATGCATGCATACATATATATAGTGAGAAGAAACAGACCCCTTTAGTCCCGGCCTGTTTTACCAACCGGGGCTAAAGGGTTACGGTTTCGATGGGACCAATCACAAAGAATCAGACGGATCGTGTGCTTCTTTCAAGCGCTTGTGAGTCGTTGAATCAGAGGTGTGTTTCTTTCGAGCGATTGTGAGCCGTTGGATCAGGGGCGTTTCTTAACCGTTGGATCAAAACCCTAGCACAACACTTTGTGATCCAGAGGACCCTATATATACCCCACCTTCATACACCAGTCAGTTCATCGACCAAATACAAATCATCCGGATTCTCCAGCATACGTCCTGCCGTGCATTTGGTATGCATAAATGCACTCAGTAACCACGGCAGGGCTGTATACTGGTGATACCGATTGTTTTGTTCTACATCCCTCCTTTAAGGTTTGATACATCATTCAGTTCATCGACCAAATACAAATATTCCGGATTCGCCATCATACGTCCTGCCGTGCATTTGGTATGCATATATGCACTCAGTAGCCACGGCAGGGCTGTATGATGGCGACACCGATTGTTTTGTTTTACACCCCCCCTTTAAGGTTTGATACATCATTGAGTTCATCGACCAAATACAAATCATCCGGATTTGCCATCATACGCCCGACCATTCTTTTGATATGCATATATGCACTCAATAGCCACGGTCGGGTTGTATGATGGCGATACCGATTGTTTTGTTCTACATCCCCCCTTGATCGAAGGTTCATCGACCGAATACAAATCACCCGGATGCCAAAAATAGGTGAGCACACCATACCAAAAAGGTGAGTGGCACGAGAAGTGGAGAACGCTGGCATGTAGTGTTTATAAAAAAAGAAAAAAAATGGATTTGAAGAAAAAAACAATTTTGAGAAGAAACATACCCCTTTAGTCCCGTCCCGTTTTACCAACCGGGGCTAAAGGGTTACGGTTTCGTTGGGACCAATCATAAAGAATCACACGGATCGTGTGCTTCTTTCAAGCGCTTGTGAGTCGTTGGATCAGATGTGTGTTTCTTTCGAGCGGTTGTGAGCCGTTGGATCAGGGGTGTTTCTTAACCATTGGATCAAAACCCTAGCACAACACTTTGTGAGCCAGAGGACCCTATATATAGCCCACCTTCATACACCAGTCAGTTCATCGACCAAATACAAATCATCTGAATTCGCCACCATACGTCCTGCCGTGCATTTGGTATGCATATATGCACTCAGTAGCCACGGCAGGGCTATATGCTGGAGATACCGATTGTTTTGTTCTACATCCCCTCTTTAAGGTTTGATACATCATTCAGTTCATCGACCAAATACAGATCATCCGGATTCGCCATCATACGTCCTGTCGTGCATTTGGTATGCATATATGCACTCAGTAGCCACAGCAGGCCTGTATGATGCCAATACCGATTGTTTTGTTCTACATCCCCCCTTTAAGGTTTGATACATCATTCGGTTCATCGACCAAATACAAATCATCCGGATTCACCATCATACGTCCTGCCGTGCATTTGGTATGCATATATGCACTCAGTAGCCACGGCATGGTTGTATGATGGCGATACCGATTGTTTTTTTCTGCATCCCCCTTTAAGGTTTGATACATCATTCAGTTTATCGACCGAATACAAATCATCCGGATTCGCCATCATACGTCCTGCCGTGCATTTGGTATGCATATATGCACTCAGTAGCCACGGCACGGCTGTATGATGGCGATACCGATTGTTTTGTTCTACATCCCCTTTAAGGTTTGATACATCATTCAGTTCCTCGACCAAATACAAATCATACGGATTCGCCATCATACGCCCGACCGTTCTTTTGATATGCATATATGCACTCAATAGCCACGGTCGAGTTGTATGATGGCGATACCGATTGTTTTGTTCTACATCCCCCCTTGATCGAAGGTTCATCGACCGAATACAAATCACCCGGATGCCAAAAATAAGTGAGCACACCATACTAAAAAAGGTGAGAGGCATGAGGAGTGGAGAACGCTGGCATGTAGTGTTTACAAAAAAAGGAAAAAAAATGGATTTGAAGAAAAAAAAGAATTCTATTAAACGGCAATAGAGAAATAAAGAAACCACATTTCATCTAGGTGGGGCTCATTTGACCCGGTTGGAGCCACCAACCGGGGCAAAAGACCCCCCAACGACGCGCCCGCCATCGCCCTACTTGTCGATGGCCTTTAGCCACGGTTGGATCCACTAACTGGGGCAAATAACCCCAACACCACGCGCCCTGCCCGCTCGGCCCCACCTCTGCAGTCTTTTGCACCGGGTGGTGGCCGATCCGGGGCAAAAGGGGTGCTCGTCAGTGGGTAAAAGCCCCGTTTTCCACTAGTGAATCAAAATAGCGCATACGTCCGTGGTTTGAACCTCGACAACTCATGTTCGCTAACAGTCTTTGACACTGGCATGGGCATCATATTATCAGGGTCCGGCTCGGCGACAAAAGACCCAGTAGAGGAGTGTCGTGTGGGGGATCTGGATCTCTAGCATGAGCTTTTTGTATTTGTGTCGAATTTGTGTATGTGTTATGTTACATTTGAACTTGGAATTGGAATTGTAATAGGTGTGGATAGGTTACGAGTAGTGTTAGAGTCGAACTTTGTAGTATAGGCCTCCCATATAATATGAGGGGTGCCACACAATGTAACCATGACGACTTGATAGCAGAAGACGCGCAAAGGAAGCCGGCGGCTTGTGCCGGCGACCAAGGCGCTCGGTGCAGCGATATCAATGGGAAGGTGCGCCTATAGTCATGCCCCGTAGTTATAGACGAGTTCGCCGAACTACGTTAACAAATCTCGGTGTCGTCATCATTGTTGTGATTGCTTATCCTCGGTAGATTGATTGTGCGTGTACGATTTGTAACAAGTGGTATTAGAGCAAGGTTGAAGGCCGCGAGATTGTTGATCTAGAGGAAGGTGGACCCATGGTTTTTGATTGGGAGTCGTCCATGTGATGTCGTTGCAAAGCAGCGTGTGGACGAGAGGTGATCAAAATACTTCGGATCTCGTGCAAGCGAAGAAGCATGCAGCAGCTGGTTGGATCGATTCGACCAGCTCACAAGTTGCCATGATAAAACAGCGTAATTGGCCGTCCCGCGAAAGAATTTGGAAGGGAGCGGTGGCGCACGCGGAATTGCTCTACGCGCAGGCACTAGGCAGCGGACCATGCGTAAGGCTCATGCAAGAGCAGCGAGCAGTGATGCTCAAAGCAATGGAAGGCAGCTGCGTGAGGTTTGTTACGTAAAAAAAAAAGATAATCTGGATCATGTGTATTCGGTGCATGGACGTGGCAATATGAAAAAAGAAAAAGTTAATGGGAGTTGTTGGATGGATGCTTGTTGCACACAACGGAACTACCGGGAAGCAATTTCTTTTAGATTTGTTGCTCAATTTGCACGGATTTTACCAGAAGATTGACAGATTGGCGACGTACGTATAAGGTTCGGAGCAACCTAGAGTTCGTCGTGCAGGATCATGCATATACAAGGCGCCAGACAGAACACGGCCGTATGGCGAATGAACTAGGTACAAGGTGGAGCATGGTTGCAGTCGGATACGTTCGGCTCGGTTGGACTGGACAGTCTGACGGACAGAAGACGGTGAAGATCGGCGCTGACGATGTAGGAGCCTGACGGCTGATGGTGTCCGAATTCTGTGGCGTGACAGCACGCGACGGATTACTAAACGCGCTTTGACATGCGATGGCGTGGGGTTGATTCAATATGGTGCACATGTGAGATCTTGAGGTCGACGGGACACGGGGTGGATTGATCATCTACCAAGGAGTCATGTTGAAGGTGGAGCTGGAGTCCGCGGAAGATTCCACTCGGCTGATGGACGGTCAACGGCGTAAGATATCAGAGAGTCGAGGCCTAGTAAGCGGGAAGGCGAGAAGCACGTTGTTCGGACTGGACGTCAGAGTTCGAGAGATGCGTGGAACTCGGCATCGGTCGGGTATGTCTGATAATTATCTGCAGTGGGGCCTGAGGTGGTGTGAGTTAGCAACCCTGGAGATCTTGGCCAAGATTGAGGATGCTCGATGCGGTAATAGCAGCGAGGTGTGCGGTAAGCATGTGACACGGAGAGGGATCAGGGCACGGGAGGTCGGACATGAGGTTCAACATGTGTGCAGGGTTTTGAAGCTGTGTTGGCGAGTACCAAATTCAAGTTGGTGACTAGGTCTATGGAGATTGACGTCAGGTGATAGACATAGGTCAACCAAGGGGAATATGAGAAAGTGTTGGAAATTCTATATGTTCGGAAGCTTGGAGAGTACATGGTCGTATATTCTCTGATGTTCAGTGCACATGGCAAAGTGCGGATTGACAAGATACAGAAGGACGCAGAGTGCTATAGTTGCATGACATGTAGAAGACTATGCAAGAAAAGGATGAGACAACTGCGAATTTGACTCAAGGTGTGTCCAAAGGGCGATAGTGAAATTCCTTCAATTTAAAGCTCCTTCACGTAGACCAGTGGTTGGTATGTGACGGTGTTGAACGGAAAGAAGAAACTATGGTTGCAGGTGAAGTCACGTGGAGTCTGAGAGTAGCAGTGGAGCTCACGGAAGATAGCTCAAGTCCGGATACATGGAGGTTTGACGCATTGACAAATTCAAGGTGGCAGAGTATATTTGCCAAGGTGGAGTTTGTTGTATTTATGTTGATTTTGTGTACGTGTTAGGTTACATTTGGACTTGGAGTTGTAATAGGTGTGAATAGTTTACGAGTAGTGTTAGAGTCGAACTCTTGTAGTCTATGCCTCCCATATAATGTGAGGGGTGCCACGCAATGTAACCATGACGACTTGATAGCAACAGACGCGCAAGGGAAACCGGCGGCTTGTGCCGGCGAGCAAGGCGGTCGGTGCACGATATCAAAGGGGAGGTGCGCCCATAGTCATGCCCCGCATATGTAGGCGAGTTCGCCGAACTGCGTTAATAAATCTTGGTGTTGTCATCATTGTTGTGATTGCTTATCCTCGGTAGATCGATTGTGCGTCTACGATTTGTAACAGAGCTCGTCACCATGACCATTAGGATATACTAATTGCTAGTTTTTCATCTAATGCACCGTCTACTTGCACTACTGTGCTGAAATAATTCTTGACACCTCCCATTCCTGTATGAGTATGACCGGGAACTATAATACGAAATGTGAAGATAAATGATCTCATTTCTGTCTTAACATTTAGTATTCGTAGATACAGATCGACGAAAGGGTGGAAGGTATTGTCAAGATATATAATTTGCAGAGGAAGCGATTGATAAGTCATAAACGTATCCTTAATTTCTGATGTTCCATGTTGTTTTCATGCCATATGCCACATGTTTTCCTTACACTTTATGTCATTTTATCGATTTCCTGGTACTAACCTATTGACAAGATGCCACAGAGTCGGTTCATGTTTTCCGTTGTTTTTAGTTTCAGAAAAATTGTTCTGGAAATATTCTCGGAATTGGACGATTCAAAAGCCAGAATTCTTAGAAGTCCTAGAGGGTCAAGGAAGTTAGAAGGAGCCCCGGAGCCCCCACACCATGCCTGGGCGCGGGTGGACCATTGGCTGCACCGGAGGGTTGTGTGGGCCCCTCGGGCGCCCACCGCCATCACCCTTTCGCCTATGTATGCCCCCGAATGCATAAACCCTAAAGGAATCAGCCTTTTCCACCAAAAAGATCCGTAGCTCCACCGCCGCCGCCGACAAGTTTCGGGGAACAGAAATCTCTGTTCCGGCATCCTGCCGGGACGAGGAAGTGCCCTCGGATCCATCTCCATCGACTCTTCATCGTCGTTGCTGTCTCCTATGATGAGGAGGGAGTAGTTCTCCCCCGGGGCTGAGGGCTCTACCGGTAGCTATGTGTTTCATCTCTCTCTCCCATGGTGTGATCTTTATGTGATCATGAGCTTTATAATCTAGTTCAATATGTAGATGTACTCTTCATCTGTTATGCTACTCGAGTGGTTTTGTTATGAGATCTCCGTAGACACTTTGATCACGGTGGAAAGGTGACAGTGTGTGCACTGTGTGGTTTAGCATGATATTTATATCTTGTGTTGGATGACCCTATGAAATTATGGTGTTTGTCTAGTACCTTCTAGGGAGCTCATAGTGATAGTGTGGGGTTAACTAGAAACGGAATGCGACTTTAAGGTGTGCTTTGTACCCCTACGCAATGAATTGGTGTTTGTTATTCAACCGGAGACTGGTTCGGAGTAGCATAGTAAAGAAAGATATTTATGCATTAATTATGTTATTATTGTTGAGAGTGTTCACTAGTGAAAGTATGATCCCTAGCCCTTGTTTCTAAGCATTGATAAACCATTTACATTCAGTTCTGCTACATGTTTGCTTGCTGCCATTTTATTTCATATTGCTATTATAACTTATTACCATTCATATTACTTGTATTTTACTATCTCTTCGCCGAAATAGTGCACCTATACAACTGAAAATTGCATTAGGTGTGTTGGGCACACAAGAGACTACTTGTATCATGATTGCAGGGTTGCTTGAGAGGGATACCTTTGACCTGTTACTCCCCGAGCTCGACAAACGTTGGCTAATCCACTTAAGAGAAACTTGCTGATTTTCTACAAAACCTCTGCACTTGGAGGCCCAACACTGTGTACAAGAATAGAAGCGTGCGTAGATATCAAGATCTTTTTTGGCGCCATTGCCGGGGAGGTAAGGTAAGATGTTCTCACATCCTCGGGTGTGATTGTTCAAAGTTATTTCCTTTAGATTCTGCAATTATATCTTTTTGTTTCTTGTTTTCACTAGTTAGGATTAATGAAAAAAAAATGAGAGAGATTTATAATCTTTATCTTGAGTTAGTACATGAAGTGTTTAAAGAGAAAATTAAAAAACGTATGGAGCTTTATATGCGTGCTAGTAGCAATGTTATTAGCATTAATTCTTTGGATACCATTATTTCTAATACTATGAAAAAGTCTAAACTTGGCGAAGCTAGTTTCTATAAACTTTTTATTTTCCCTGCTTTAGAGGAGAAAATTTGCTCTGGTGATATTTTATCTCCCATATGTGATAAATCTAATGATTCTTGTGATGTTTTAAATCCTCCTAATGAAAGTGTTCCTTTTAAAATACGTATGAAAATTGTTGAACGTGTCACGAGTAACTGCTATTTTGGAGATGGAACTATCTATCCTCATGATCATTTACTCTTTATACATGAATTATGCATGTTGTTCAAGTGTGCAGGTATTTCACTGGACTAAGTTAAGAGGAGGCTATTCTCTTTGTCACTTAAGGATAAAGCAAGGAAGTGGTATGAGCTACTAAATGATCCTCATCATTTGGAGTGGAAGAAACTTGAATATCTATTGTATTCTAAATTTTATTCTTCTCATGAACTGTATTTAGATAGGAATTATATTTATATTTTTTGGCCTCGTGATTGAGAAAGCATTGCTAAAGCTTGGGGAAGACTGAAAACATTAATACGTAAATGTCCTAACTATGGGATTCCTAAGAAAATAATTTTTACACAACCATGCGGCTGAGCGGACAAAGAATGGCTTCACTGTCAAGGAGCATGAGTGTCCGGAGAACGGACCAAGCATCTGGATAACAAGAGCGAGCAACAGGAGAGCGGGCATGGCAGAAATGGTCTCGATGACCAGGACAACAACTTTAGATGCATATGGAGGGCCCACGACAAGTGTTGTCCTGATGGCCATGCTCGAGACACCGAAAACACCTCCCTCGATGTCAAACGCTTGAAGGAGAGACTACCATCGAGGCCTTCTTCTCGAAGCAGATAGGAACGGGAGCGGAGGGGCAAAGTGGTATGTGGCACCTTCACACCATAGACATTTGGCACTGCATATAAGTTCTTCATCCATGCCATCAAATCCATGTACCATATTTTTTTTTGATAAAGGGCTTTATTACTCAAAAAGTTTAAGCATTACACCCGGCCTCTGCATCATAAAATGCACACAGCCGAAATCCGAAACAGTAAATAAACAGAACGACAATACTACAAAACAACCGCTGTAGACTGTCGGAGCTATGGAGCCGCTATCCGTAGATCAAGTGGCCATCCATGTGGGATAAAAATATCCCTCGCCACCTGCTCCAGTCGTGCACATGCCTCCATAAAAAGGCCTCGTAACTCCCCTCGCTGTAATGTGGACCACGAACGGAGAATACCTGTGCTTCGGAATAGAACCTGCATACGAGAAAAGTTTTTATCATTGAAAATCTTGTCATTTCTACATAGCCAGAGCGACCAAATAACGGCAAGCGCTCCTACCCTAATAATAGTCTTAAAACGTTTATCTACCCCATTTAACCAGTTGCCGAATATGTTCGCAACGGAAGTAGGTTGATAAAGATTCGAAGCCATTTGGATAGCTGACCATATAGAACGCGCAAACGTGCAATCAAAGAATAGGTGTTTAATTGTCTCATCGTGAGTACAAGAAACACACCTAGAGCTCCCATGCCAATTACGTTTGACAAGATTATCTTTTGTAAGTATGACTCCCTTACGAAGATACCACGCAAAAATCTTAATCTTCAGCGGTACCTTCATACGCCATACATTTTTGAAAATATCGACTGGCAAGTCTGATTGGATCATAGCTCTGTACATGGAGTCCACCGAGAACAAACCGTTCTTAGTGATCTTCCAACGAAACTCATCTGTGCCTGGTGTAAGATTAACCATAGTTAATCTATCCACCAAAGCCTGCCAGGACAGAAGTCGAGGGCCGATTAAATCTCGTCGAAACGTGACATTAGGAGGTGATGTCTGCATGACCGTAGCCAGCGTATCATCCTTATGTCGCGCTATCGTGTATAAAGCCGGATATTGTTCTCGGAGTGTGGTATTACCTAACCATTTGTCCTCCCAGAACCGTATCTGTGATCCATCCTTAATTTTAAATACCCCATAGCGAAAAAATTTATTTTTGTTCGCCATAAGTCCAGCCCAAAAGTGTGAATCACCTGGTTTCCACATAACCTGTGATATTGCTTTCGAGCCTATGTACTTACGTTTAAGGATGGTTTGCCAGACCCCTTCTTCGGTTAATAGTTTGAACATCCATTTACCAAGTAGGGCTGAATTCTTGACTTGAAGGTCATGAATACCCAACCCCCCTGATCCCGTGGACGACAAACTACATCCCATCTGGCCAATCGATATTTCTTTTTCTCATTGTCGCCTTGCCAAAAGAACCTTGATCGGAAATAATCCAATCTTTTTAGGACTCCTTTAGGTAACTGGAAGAAAGATATCATATACAGTACCATATTAGTTAGGACTGAGTTAATGAGTACCAATCGACCACCAAGCGACAACAATTTGCCTTTCCAACTAGCTAGCCTTTTCTGCAGACGTTCTTCAACATGGCCCCATTCTGCATTAGTCAATCTCCTATAATGTATTGCTATTCCCAAATACTTGATAGGAAATTGACCTTGCTCACATCCGAATAGTTCGGTGTATTGTGCAACTGCTTCTTGGGCCTCGCCAAAGCAAAACAATTCACTCTTGTGGAAATTAATTTTTAATCCGGATAGTTGCTCGAACACCGAAAGAATTAACTTCAGGTTCGCCGCTTTCTCCAAATCATGTTCCATAAAGAGAATTGTATCATCTGCATATTGAAGGATAGACAATCCCCCATCAACCAGATGTGGGATTACTCCCTCAATTAGGCCATTTTCCTTTGCTCGGTCAATCATGATCGCTAACATATCAGCCACAATATTAAACAATACGGGCGATAGCGGATCACCTTGTCTCAAGCCTTTTTTTGTTTGGAAGTAACGGCCAACATCATCATTGACTTTGATGGCCACGCTACCTCCAACCACAAAACTGCGAATTAGAGCGCACCACTGTTCTGAGAATCCTTTCATTCTCAGTGTCTGTTGGAGAAACTCCCAATTCACTTTATCATAGGCCTTTTCAAAGTCTATTTTAAAAATTACCCCATTAAGTTTTTTTGAGTGCAGCTCATGTACGGTTTCGTGTAAGGTCACGACCCCATCAAGGATGTTCCTACCCTGCATAAATGCAGTCTGTGTAGGTTTTACCACATGATCTGCCACAGACACTAGTAGGGAATGGCTTATAGCCACCACCATACCGCTGGCGAACCAGAATGGCTGTTGCCCAGCGCTAATAGTGCTGGCGAACAACTATGCCTGTTCGCCAGCACTACCGCTGGCGAACAACCACCCTTGTTCGCCAGCGGTATGCCTGGGCCCCACCTGCGCGCGATTTGAAATGGTAGCGCCGCTGCCTTATTTTACCGCTGGCGAACGGCCTGTATTGTTCGCCAGCGCTACTAACACAACCGCTGGCGAACAGATGCTTCTGTTCGCCAGCGCTAAGATGTGGGCCCAGCACGCATCTTAGCGCTGGCGAACAGAAGCATCTGTTCGCCAGCGGTAGTCCGCAGATATTGCCACAAAGTGGCACCCCCACCTACCCACTTTCCCCTCCACTCTATCTTCTTCACCTTGTTCCCTCTTCTCTCTCTAGCTCGAAATTATGCCAATTTCTTCACCCTCCTACCTTATTTTGAACCAACTAAATTTATTTTAGTTGGTATATATATGTTTATCTCCCTCCTAACATCATTTCTACCCCAAATTTTCCCTCCCTAGCCATCTAGATCTAGAATTAACCCCTTTCTCTCCAAAGCTCCAAATTTCTCCGGATATCATCGTGTGGGCATCTATTCATTTGAGGTGTGATGAATGATAATATATAATTAAATGAGTTTGTATATAAATTTTGTCCGGATACACGCGATATGCAATATGTGTGAAATTTCACCGGATTCAACAATGGTCGTGTGATGGAGACGATAAATGCATGTGTGCGCAATTTGTTGTGGAATGAAATTGAGTAGCCAACTATCGCCGGAATGTTGATTCATTTCCGTCTCGGCATAGTTTGGCACTCCTCTAACCTCCAATTTGTAGGAAGGTCATGCCGATTTTTTTCCGTGAATATCGCAATATATATATATATTATGTTTGGTTCTAATATTAATTATATCGGCGCGCGCTCTCGTGCAGGCGACATATAATGGTGGTCGTTAAGAGTGAACGTGTCGTGAATAGTTACTTGAGACACGCGACAGAAGACATGTTACAAAATGGCCGCAAGGAGATACGATGTCCATGTCGAAAGTGCAAACTAGGGGGCTTGCTCAATCCCTTTACCGGAGACTTGCTCAGTCACCTCCTAAGGTATGGTTTCATGGATGGGTATAACAGTCAGTGGGTAAGTGATGATGAAGATGATGAAGTCCATGGGGCGGCGGCGGTAGGAAATGATGTGCAACAGGACAATAGCAACGATCGAATAGAACTACAGCAGGACCAACTACAACAGGACCAAGATCAGCCTTATGACCCAGCACATGATCATGGAGAAGATGTTGAACAAGACGTGGAAGAAGATCACGAGGACACAGGGACACCCCTAACGGAAGTTGTGCGTGACCCTCATCTGAAAGAACTGCTCTTGAGAAAGACGACTAACTCGATATCTGCTGCTAGAGAGCAATCGAAGCTGGCGCAACTAGAGATAGACTCGAAGACACCGTTGTATGCAGGCTGCGGTCCGGGAGAGTCCCGCCTGAGAGTGGCCCTCGATGTTCTGCAGATGAAGGCGAGATACAAATGGAGCGACATAAGCGTCGATGCAAGCCTGCAATACTGGCACGATGTCCTTCCAGAGGGCAACACTTGTCCTAAAAGTTGCGACGAGGCCAAGAAAGTCGTGTGCCCCTTTGATTTACCTCACGAAAAATACCATGTGTGCATCAACGATTGCTACATTTATCGGAAAGAGGACGCGAACAAAACCATTTGTCCAGTTTGCAGCGCCGCTCGATACAAGAAAGGGAAGAAGAAAGCTCCTCGGAAAGTTGTGTGGTACTTTCCGCTCATTCCCCGTCTGCAACGGTATTTCGCGGACCGCAAGGAAGCAGAGCTCATGCGCTGGCACGCGAAAAGGAGGAATAAAGTTTTGAAAGATCCAAATCGAAGTGAAAAAGTAATTCTGACACATCCTTCAGATGCAAGTCAATGGAAAGCAATTGACTGTGAATATCCAACGTTCGGGGCGGAGGCAAGGAACATCAGGTTGGGTGTGAGCACCGACGGACTCAATCCGTTTGGCAACCAGAGCAGCACCCATAGCACCTGGCCCGTGTTTGTATGGATGTACAACATCCCTCCCTGGTTGTGCATGAAGAGGAAGTATATTCACATGAGTATGCTAATTCAAGGGCCGAAACAACCAGGCAACGACATAAATCTATACCTGAAGCTGCTTAAAGATGAGCTGGAAACGCTATGGGCCGAGGAAGGGGTGAACACATGGGACGCCTTCGCTGAACAATATTTCCCAATGAGAGCTGTCTTACTCTGTACGGTTCACGACCTACTAGGCTACGGATATGTGGCGGGCCAGGTGTGCCACGGACATAACGGTTGCGTGAGGTGCATGGATGACCCCACGTTTATGCAACTTCCGAAAGATCCTGGGTCTTCGAAAACAGTTTTCGTTGGCCATCGAAGGTGGCTACCCAACAAAGACCCGTGGAGAAGGCGAGGAGACCTTTTTAACGGTGAGGATGAGCTCCGTGGACCTCCACGTAAGAGGTGCGGCGAAGAAATCTACAATTTGCTGAATGATTGGAAGGAATGCCCAGAGCCTGGAAAGAAGCAAAAGGCGCCAAAACCGCTTCTGGATGTATGGAAGACGAGGTCGGTGTTTTGGGACTTGCCATACTGGCCCTTTCTCGATACGCCTCACTGCCTTGATCTGATGCATATCACGAAGAATGTGTTTGAAAGTTTGTTTGGCACGCTGCTCAACATGCCGGAGAGGACCAAAGACGGGGTGAAAGCAAGAAACGACCTGAAATATTTTGGTATTAGGGTAGATCTTCAGGGGGGACGCCCGGATGATGACGACGGCGATCAATCGTGTGATGAGGAGACGGATGGTCGCAAGGCCAAAAGGGTTAAGAGGAATGACTATTACTGCCCCCCCTCCTGCTTCACTCTTAGTCCGGACGAGATCACAAAATTGATGATGTGCCTTCTCGGAGTCAAAGTCCCTAGCGGTTACTCAGGGCTAATAAGCAGATTCCTCGACGCGCAGAAACAAAAGTTTAGCGGGATGAAGTCTCATGACTGTTACGTGATGATGACGCAGATACTTCCGGTTGCGATCCGCGGAATAATGGACAAACACGTCCGGGAAACCCTGTTTGGCCTCTGTAACTTCTTCGACGTTATATCTCGAAAGTCGATCACGGGGAAGCAGATCTCAAGGCTGCAGGAAGAGATTGTCGTGATACTATGCGAGCTTGAGATGTACTTTCCACCATCATTCTTTGACATATGTGTTCATCTGTTGGTCCATATCGTGGACGATATCATCCATCTCGGGCCGTTGTTCCTGCACAACATGATGCCGTTTGAAAGGATGAATGGGGTCATCAAAGGATATGTTCGCAACAGAGCTCGTCCGGACGGAAGCATCGTTCAGGGCTTTCTCACCGAAGAGTGCATCTCTTTCTGCACGAATCATATGGACGTGGAGGACCCAGTTGGTCTGCCCAGAAACAAGCACATTGGCAAGCTCGATGGAGTAGGTCACAAAAATGGACGTAGAGAAGTGCATGTGGATCGGGCTTGTCGACGCACCGACTTTAACAGGGCAAACTTAGTAGCTCTCCAACACATTGACATGGTCGATACTTGGGTGGAAAAACACAAGAGCTCGATTATGAAAAAGTACAGTGAACAAGGCAAGCGGAGGACCGAAGGAGAAATAATCAGAGAGCATAACTCCACTTTCTTGCGTTGGTTTAAAGATGTGATCGTCGCTAATCCACCGCCAAGGGATTGTGCGAAAAATAAACTTTTGTACGCCTTGGCACATGGCCCAGCTCCCAACCTAGCGACGTTTCAAGCATATGATATCAACGGGTTCACTTTCTACACAGAGGAGAAAGACAAAACTTCCGATTATCAAAACTCAGGGGTAACGATGGAATCCTACACCGGTGACAAAAAGTTAAGATACTACGGAAGGATCGAGGAGATATGGGAGCTTAACTACTCTGGAGAGAAGGTGCCTATGTTCCGCGTCAGATGGGCTAGGATGTCGACCGTCAGGAAAGAAGACCAATACTTTACAACCATGGTTATTCCCGAAGCCGGAACCTCATCAAGCGCGAATGTCACAGCGCAAAATGAGCCATGGGTATTGGCTAAGCATGTGTCACAATGCTTCTTCATAACAGACCCCGCAAGGCCTAGCCGTGTTGTCGTGAGGACAGGGAAGATCCCAAAAAGCCCGGCGATCTTGAGTTGAACGAGAAGGTCAAGCTGCTCGAGGATAAGTATATCGAGGAACAAGAAAAAGAACGCCTATCTCAATCTGACGCGGGGTCCTCGGCGACGACGAACAAGGACCCGTATGACACCCCTTTCATTAGGGCGCTTAACGCGATGAAGGGAGTGCCCCTTGACAAGAAGCCGAATCGTAGCCATGTGCATGGCCTCGGAAAGGGTCATCGGCATGCGCAATACTACCCCGACACCAGGGAAAAGCGCAAGGAGCGGAACAAGGGCCCGGAGAAGACGGTCGACGAGCTTGTGAACGAGAGGCTCAATGAGCTCCTCCCTACCATCTGTTCGACCGTCGCTCAGTCCTTAGCGCCGTGGATGCTAGGTGGAGGACAAGGGCCGCTCCCGCAGATAAACGTAGCCCAAATTGTGCAGCCAGCGCCGCAGAACGCGGCCCCCGTCGTGGCGCCGCAGAACCCGGCCCCCGTCGTGGCGCCGCAGAACGCGGCCCCCGTCGTGGCGTCTGCTGCGCGGAACGAGCCGACCCCCAACCCTCAGCCGGAAGGTCGCAAAGATCCGTCGCCGCCCCGCCACATCTCATCAACGCCGCCGCCGACACTTAGCGGTCCATCCCCCTTGTCCGAGCTCAATGCCCTCACGGTAATTCAACGTGCACTGCTTAATTATATATTATGACTTGATTCGTGACGGCATCAGTCTCTAACAACGATCGCGCGACGTTTCGCAGGCCGACGAGACGGGATGCACATTGCTCCTTAATGTGAACGGCGAGTTAAAGGACGTCGCCAAAGGAAAAATCATCACACCTCTGAACCGCGTATCCCACGGCGTTCGTATGCCCGAGGACGTGTTCAGAGTGACATTAAGTCGGGTGCTCCCTGGTTGCGGTGCTCTCGATCCTCCGAACCAACCACCCGCAGCCGACAGCGAGTTGAACCTGGAGCAATGCTTGGTTTGGCCATTGACCTGGCCGAAATCACTAATTCGTTTGGAAAGTACTCCTGCCAACACTCCAACACCGGTCCAGGGGTCGGGGCACCCGAGCCAACACAAGGATTTCTCACCTGCAAAGTCCGTGCAGCACGACGACGACGAAGATGAGAACCCGAATGACTACCTCGTCGACGATCCTTACGAGGGGGCGCCCGGCCTGGATGATCTTGATCAACTTCTCTTGCCAGCGGAGGAGGCGGATAAATATCGATGCACAAAGCGTCTTTTCTCTTCTCAAGAGCCGGCAGTCCCCGAGCAAGAAGTCATCAGCCAGGATGCCCTCAAAGAGGCGGTAGCTGATGTATTTCATAAGACTCAGCCTAACATCAAGTATGCACGGAAAAGAACTAAGAAGGCTCCTGCCGTTGCATCGATGAGCCAACCGGTGGAGGGGACCAAGTCTAAGCCGCAGACAGGACGTGTATTGGATAGGATACCCATAACCGACTGGCATCAGATCCATGAGTTGGGGAAACCGATGCTTCCGCCGAGGTTGGTCGCCTTGCTGACAGGTGATATGCGTAGCGTCCATGACGGTGTACTATATATGGAGGAGGTGCTTCTCAAAGAGAAAAATCCAACGCTGCCGGTTTTGGTCGCAAAGGTGCCATCTACGGCGGGATTTGTCACTGAAGGCAACGCAAACAAGATCATCATTAGATTTGACGACATTTTCCGGATGTTCCACATGAAAGCACTCCACTCGTCAATCGTCCGTCTGTTTACGCTCAGCTTGGCGCATCAGCTATCCGTAGAGAATGTCAGCAACATCGGGCTAGCAGACCCCTACTACATGCACGACATGTACTTGAACAACCCCAAGGGTAGGGCAAAAGCGACAAAGTACCTCGAACAAGTGTTGCTCACTAACCATATGCACAAGAGGATCACCCTCGTGCCCTACTTTCCTGAGTAAGTTATATTTCCCATCTTTACATAAGTTCGCGCATATACAATTTTTGAGGATTATATATATGGACTCTCCTGTTTTGCGCAGAAACAAATACGGCACCCTCATCATGCTCTACCCGAGAGACGCGCACGCAGTATATCTCGACTCCGGGAGTACGATGAAGGAGAAGAACTACACCCTCATCAAGTCTGTTCTCAATGATGCTATGGATGGCTACATCAGGGGGGAAGGATTCTGCGACAGGAAGAAACAAATTAAAGGAAAATATGTGTTCAGACACAGAACAGAGTTTCCCTGCCCCAAGCAGGCGCCAGGCGGCCAAATGGAGGCATGGTACCTCATCCAACACATGACGGAGATCGTGAAGGACCAACATAGTCTGCAATACATGTCTGCTGTGGACAAATGGTCTCGCAGCATCGTGGAATGGTCTGATGCTGAGTACAGACAAAACTTTGGTCGCATCCAGCGCAAGATCTGCACAATCATCTATAAGGATGTAGTAACTTCAGGATCTAGCTTCCACTGGAACGGTACCCCACCATCTAACAAAGAGTTGCGACAATATGTGCTAGAGCAGACTGACGAGAGACCATTCAACTCGTTAGAAGGTGCTCTTCCGTTCCCTCCGGAGAAGAAACAGAAGATCACAACATCGAGGAAGAAATGATCGACGGTATGTATTCGATTCGTTACGAATTGCTCCTAATAAGAACTTGTGATTTCCTTTGCCGGTCTAATGCTTTTATCTTGGTCTACAGAGAGATGAAGAAGTGGACGGCGCGCTAGCCCTAGCGAAAGATCGCAAGCGGAGGCGGAAGCTAAAGCGGAGGCGGACCGTATATCTAGCTAGTCTTCTTTGCGATTGATCTCTATATCGCGCGTACGTTGCATAGATATGTAGTAGTCATACCTTTGTAATCGTTGAACTAATTAGATGGCTATATTTTGGGTTCGAAATCTTCCGACATATTATTGAGATCAATGTGTTGTATTTGTACTTATGAGAATTGGATATGGATGCATATGTATAGATGTGTTAATATCGTTATCGATGTGTTAAATTCGTTATGGATGGATGCATATGTATCTATGATTTATCGATGTGCTATCAGTGATTTATATGTGTGAAAGTTTATAAATTATAGAATTTGAATGTATTTGGACCTGGGAATATATACAGAATCAGAATATATAAACTGTTATACAAAAAAAAAGAAAAAATACAAACCTGTGAAACTTACCACTGGCGAACACAGTACCTACCCCTGGCGAACTGAACCGCTGGCGAACACCCTGACTACCGCTGGCGAACCAGTAGCGCTGGCGAACAGCTGCACTACCGCTGGCGAACATATCGCTGGCGAACAAGGCCTTGTTCGCCAGCGGTAACCTGCACTACCGCTGGCGAACCCTTGTTCGCCAGCGGTAACCTGCTACCACTGGCGTTGTACCGCTGGCGAACAAGTGTTCGCCAGCGGTAGCTGATATTTGTTCGTCACTGGTAGCCCTTTCCCTACTAGTGAGAATTCAACCTAATAGTTGCAACTTTCGTAAAGATTTTGAAACTAACGTTTAGAAGGCAGATTGGTCGATACTGTTGTATTTTTTCTGCGTTCAAAACCTTAGGTAACAAAACGATTTCCCCAAAGTTAAGGCGATACAGCTCCAGTTGTCCACTCTGCAAGCAATCAAACATTTCGATGAGATCATGTTTAATGATCTCCCAGAAATGCTGATAAAACTCGGCCGGACAACCATCTGGACCAGGTGCCTTGTTATGTTCCATTTGGAATATCGCCTTCTTGATCTCTTCTTCTGAGAAGGGAGCATTAAGAAAAGCATTTTCCTCTATGGATACTTGAGGAATATCATCTGTGCGGTTCTCGTCCATAGTTATATTAACTACTTCGGGAGGCCCAAACAGATCTTTATAGAACTTTGTGATATAGGCCTTGAGATGCTCTTGTCCCTCAATGAGACCTTCATCTTGATGGAGAGAGTGAATTCGTTTTTTCCTATGTCTGCCATTAGCAACATTATGAAAATAACGCGTATTCGAATCTCCTTCAAGAATGAATTGAGCCTTAGATCTCTGATACCATTTGAGTTCCTCTTCTCGCAACATTTGTGCTACTTTCGCATTGGATTGACTTTTAAGTTCAACCTCTTGCAAAGATAACAGCCTAGTTTCTGCAAGACGATCTAACTCATCGATAATGGAACAAAGACGCTCTTTTTCCTTCTTGAGCAAACCAGTCGTATGTCTCGCCCATCCACGGAGATACTTACGCAGATTGCGCATTTTATTATTCCATCTCCGTATTGGGTTATCACCTAACACCGGTTTGGTCCAAACTTTCTTCACTAGTTCATCAAAACCATCACGTAAAAACCAACCTAGTTCAAACTTGAACTGTGTCTGGCCTATTGGTTTTGATGTGCCAGTTGAAAGTAGAAGGGGAGCATGATCCGACAGAGCCTCAATACGTTCTAGAGCGCGTACCGTAACCAATGGGAACTTATCTTCCCAATCGGTACTCATCAATACGCGATCTAGTTTTTCGTATGTTGGTTCTGGCAGACTATTTGCCCAGGTGAACTGTCTTCCGGTCATGTACACCTCTCTCAAATCCAAGCTATCAATGACAGCGTTAAATAAGAAAGGCCAATGACCGTCAAACCGTCCCCGGCTTTTCTCGTGTGGGAACCTTAGCAAATTAAAATCTCCTCCAATTAAAATTGGATGTGGATTATTGTTCGCCAAGTTAACCAGCTCACGAAGAAAAGCCTCCTTAAGCTCCTCCTGGGCAGCACCATACACAGCGACTAAACTCCATATGAAGTTGTCGGCACGGTTACGGAGGTGTAATTTAATATGAAAATCACCATCCGACCTTGCTAACACATCAAAGGAGTCAGTTTTAACGCCTAGTAGAATGCCACCCGATCTACCACGTGGAGGAATAGAGTGCCAAGTGAAGTCTAAACCCCCTGATAGGCGGTTCAGAACACTCGCTTGAAAATCTCTCCTTCCGGATTCGGAGATCGCCACAAACTCCAAATTATGATCCTTGACATATTGTGCAATATTCAAATGTTTAGCCAAGTCGCCAAGACCTCTGCTATTACTGAATAAGCCATTCATCGGGAAACAATTGGGTTTTTAGGCGATCTCGCGGATTTCCGCGGTACGTTCTTCCTCTTATCCTTAGCAGATTTGGATTTCCGACCAGATGCATACAGATCAATTAGAGATCCGAGCCCGTCGTCATCCATTCCCACTTCGGTCACTTCCCCCACTAGATGAGATAAAAGCTGTCCATCCGAAGAGGCATTCGCTGAATCATCATCCATGTGTGGTATGTCTACCTTTGCAGAAGCACTCGGTTTGACCGTTAAACGGTCATATTCCATGCGCCTCAATGCATTGGCCGACAAAGTGATCTCATGTTCATTTCTACCTGAACAGACACCAACTACATCTAGACTAGATGCAACCTTGGAATCTGAAAACGAAAGAAATGACTTATGATGCAAAGACGTACCCGAAGATGGTGATGAGAACATCGCCACCTTGCGGCGCATAGCTTTGGCCATTGCGTCCTCGTCCGTCGATGACGCACCATCCGCGGCCACCACATGACGTGCACTACGCCTCGGCACCATCGGGTCCAGCTGCGTCGACACGGCGGAGGGGGGTAATGTTGAAGAAGAAACCCCCCCGAACGCAGTGTCCACCACGACGCACTTGGCCACCGCACCAGCATCCGTCGTTGCCGAGTCGAGCCGCTGTGGTGCGGCCCGCGCCGCAGCGCTGCCAGCAGCAACCGGCCCAAGGCCAGTCACTCCCGCCTGTGTCACGTCGCCAAGGACTCGCGCCTGGGCGCCAGCAGACTGAGCAACGCCCAGCCCGAGCTGCACCGTGCTGGACTCGGTGGGCTGCGTCCTGCATCCGTCCGCACTTCCCATCTGCTGCACATGCGCAACAAACAACTGGCCGTCGCCCAGCTGACCGTCCGCAGCTCCCAGCCGATCCACTGCATCCAACTGCTGCATGTGAGAAACAGCAAGCTGTTGGTCGCCCAGGTCGCGAACTGCAGCCCCCGGAGCAACCTCAGAACCACCAGCAGAAGCCTGTGATATCGACGAAGGCGACAACGCCGCCTCGGAGAGTAAGCCTAGAAGACCCCCTGGAGTACATTGCCCCACAATCTCC
Organism: Alopecurus myosuroides; assembly: GCA_028641055.1. NCBI lineage: Eukaryota > Viridiplantae > Streptophyta > Magnoliopsida > Poales > Poaceae > Alopecurus > Alopecurus myosuroides. The sequence goes on from CM054063.1 coordinate 27,127,784, forward strand.
TTCCCTCGCGGCGTCTGCGGTGACGGATTTAGAGGTGTGAGCGCATAGCTCCTCAGCAACTCCAACGCCTCACTACGGACATGTCCCACATCGGATGGCGGGGAAGGATCAACGGCCATACTCGTGGGGCCATTCCCGGCCCCCGGCGGATCCAGAGCAGCTGAGTCTTGCACATCCTCCTCCATGCCTCTACCCGACGAGTCCCCGTGCACCTTGTGATCCCAAACATATGGAACAAAGTCCGGCTCTGGAACGTAGTCCTCAGCTTCTGGGCGGAAAGTGAAAGCATACCCCTTAAGTCGAACCACCCCATCAGTAGCAATATAAGGACCCACCTCATCCACTTTCTCAAACACTTCATCATCGGCCAAAGCGATACGGATCCGAACAATGCCCCTCCGACGGAGAGCCAACAGGTCAACGTTTAAAGTAGCACCAATCAAAGAACCAACTGCCCACAACCCTCGAAAGTGTCGCAACTGGTGAGGAACCCCCTCAACGTGAACCCATGCCTGGTGTAAATCCAGCTTCGGCTCAATCGCCACGGGCATCCACTTGCTAAACAGCAACCTGGTAGACTGAGACGGGATACCGAAGTCCATGCCATCAAACCTAGCGAGTTCCTCCGCCGAAGGAAAAGCGAGGGTGAAAGAGCTATCTCCATTCGGCAAAGCCTCCCACTTCCATCTCTTGGCTGAACTCATTCGTGCCACCGTCGACACCACTTGGCTAGCGGTGGCCGTTGTTCCCTGCACTGTCACCAAAGCAACCGGACCAACAGGTGAGGCGAGCTGATCCAAAAAGACATCATCCGGAATCTGCGAGAACATCGTGCGCTTGTGAGCAACCCCAGCAATAAAAACTGTCGGCTTCGGCAACTTGAGGATAGCACATTTCTTCATTGGATGTCTGTCACTGTCACACACGTAGCAGTAATGATGAACCGGGCAATCCCTCGTCGCGTGAGTGTCCACATCACACCTCCAGCATCTAGTCTTGACCTTTTTGTTGACAATTGGCGGAACCGCAGCAACATCGGGCACCCCGGGAACAACTGTGGCTTGCACCAGTTGCTCAACCAAGTTACCATATGTCCTCTGGTTGAGCATCTCAATAAGTTGCCGACCTGTCCGGTTGATGAAATAGTTCACGTCTTGGGGCTCCCACAATTCTCGTGGGAACCTCTGAAAACTTAGCTTTGTTAGGTACGCGAGTTCCGATGCTCGAACAGCATGCCCGCGATGCCCAACGGATCATCGCGACCATCTCGCCGTTTACGATGAGAATGCGGGAGGCATGAAGGACGCGATTGGAGTTCTCGATCAAACGAAAATGCACCAAGAAGTTGAAGGGCGGCGCAAACCTCCACCTTCACGGCATGGCGGTTTACATCCCATTGTGCCAACACCGCCACCACGACCTCCTCCAGCGACGGAGGGTTCGCCAGCTACCTTCCACCATCGCCATCAGTGCACGCCAGGACCATTTCTCCTCCAGCTTGGCAACACCTGGAGTGCGGGACAACACACAGTGGCGGTGCTCAGGATGGAGTTACACTCAGCAAACATTCCACTTAGGCATAAAAAAATAGAGCGAGGAGTGAATTGTTTCCTCCCAAAGATTGCCAACTACCCACGCCGCCACACTTGGCCAAGAGAAGGAAGAAATGCGTGGGCAAACCCTAATTTTTCGGGGGCAAACATGTTTGCCGAGTATGTATGTGCTGACACTTGGAAAACATTTTGTAAGGAAGGGCGGAAATGTGAAATGTTTTTGCGCCATGTGTATGCTGAGTGTAAACATACAACAGTCGGCAAAAACGGATCCTGTTATGTCGGGTCTGTTTTAGGCATGCAACCTGCCGGTCCGGCGGCCAAGGCGGACGCCCGCCAGGCACTTCTATTACTTGATAAATATAATCAGCTACCAGTTAAGCAAACTATTAAACGAATCTGGTAAACATGAAACGGGGCAGACACGGGAGTACATGCGTAGTCTGTTTGCTAGCAACTATCTTGTGCCGTTGACACTCGGTCAGCAGTGGTCCCCTTGCGACAGTGACCATCCAATCCGTAAGGGGACACGTGGCACGTCTCTGTGCCAAGTTTGTGGTTTTGCCAAGGGTACGTAAGTGGCGTTTTTTTTCCCTCGGTTCTTTGTTTGCCTACAGGGTAGACATGGACGACATGCGCACTGCCGACGCACTAATTGCATGTTTTTCATCTGAAGCCCCTTCTACTGGCACTTCTGTGCTCAAATAATTCCTGACACCTCCAATTCCTATGTGAGTATGAAAAAATTGATCGGGCACTATAATACGAAATGTGAAGATCAAAGATCGCGTTTCTAGCTTAACATTTAGTATTGGGGGAGACAGATCGGCGAAAGGGTGGGAGGTATTGTCAAGTTATATAATTTGGACTAGGAAGCGATGGGTGAGAAAACACATGTGGTATTTCGATGGGTGAGGAAACTCATTAATATAAGACATGTCTCACATGAAAATAGGAATGACCCCCTGTGGTATTTCGATCTAGTCGTATATATAATGCCTGTACCAACGAAAAATAGATGCCACATGGCTGGATTCAGAATTCTCAAACGCACTTAACTCAATTACGATGATACGTACGCCTGGACCCGTCAAACCAAAGTAAAGTCGGTAGAGGGAAGGAACAGATTTATCTCATATGTTTCTCCGATTTTCTCAAGCATTCAATAGATATGTTTGCGACACCATCTACCAGCAAGTATATTTTTAAGGAAGCAGCAGACACAAGCATATTTTTGATAACCGTGCAGAAACAATTATGAATAGTGACTTATAAGTCACCTTATGGAGAAAAATAAGTTTGCCTTAGTCCAAACAGCTCATTATTGTACATGGAAAAGAACACCACGAACAAAGACAACCAAAAATAGTTTGCCACATGAACCTCATGTATCTTTTTCTTTTCTTTATTCCTCTATAACTCTGCAAGCTGATCCTACTTTCTGTACACATCCGTCGCCAACCACAACTACCCGTAATCATCAACGATTTCTTCTTCCTACGGAATCAACCACAGTGTTAGGATTCTGAAAACACAAAAGTCACTACAGGATTTCGTTTATCTGCTACCGGACATAGCCGTGAGACAACATCATGTTCATCAGTTACATTGTCTCCACGGCCGCCCCGATCAGCTCTCGTTACTGTCGAAGCAGCTATCTTCTCAAATCTGCACTTGGGAGTAGGCATTCTTATTCGAAACCGCAATGGAGAATGCTTTGCTTGCTTGCACCGAGCCACTCAAAGGGATTGTAGAGCCAGGACACGCTGAAAGATCGGCCCTCCGCCGGGCTGTGATTCTCGCCCCCCATGAAGGACTTGCCTGTGGTATTTTCGCTTTAGACTGTCTGTCTCGTGTCTTCTAGAATAGCCAATGATCTCCTCATCCATTGATTGGTCTGAAATGGGTGTAGTGATCTCAGGTACCAAGCGCTTGGTTCCTTGTTTCTCTTTAGTCTCCTTTTTCCATGTGAACAGATCATTGAATCATGTGAGTTTGCTGTTTCATGTGTGTCTACTATTCCACCCGAGAATGTATCAGTAAGAACTCAATGTACGGATGTTTACTACTCAATAAAATGCAGCAATCTATCTTTCTCCTCTTAGGTATGAGTTTGCCCCAGAAACTTTATTCTACTTCAGTGTCGAACAAACGTATAGTTTATCGTGCTTCTATAATAGGAGTTTCATTTGGGGTCTCACCTAGTCAAGTTGAAACTTTGGTATCTAGGTTGAAGGAAGTAGAGGACTCTCATAATTTAATTTTCTTAAGTAATTCTTTTAGTGGAGAAAACAATGCAGACACACACTCGATGGTCATACGTCGGGCTTCCAACTTGTGTGAGGATGTAATGAGGATATGGAGGATCATATGGATTCCTTTTCTCAGAGTGTGGTTCTGACACGATCCCGTAGGAAGAAGTTGAGTGCGGGTAGAATACCTAGAAGGTGTGCCAGGTTAAAGTCTACTAAACTAAAATCTTAATGAGATGTTTATTTTGGAACTCAAGCGGATTACGGGATTCTGCGAAACATTTATCCATTGAGAAGGCAGTTAAGGAGCATTAGCTGGATTTTGTGGTCTTATTGGAGACAGAGAGATACAATTTTAGCTCTCACTTTTTTAACTTTTTAGTTGGGGGATATGACGTTACTGGTATTGTCTACCTCCACATGGGAGATCAGTCGGTATACTTGTTGGCTTTAATAATACTTCCTTTACGTCGAGGCAGTTTTTCCAGGTGACTTTTGTGTCAAATTCCATATAAAGTCAAAGGAAGAGGGATTCCTTTGGGCTCTAGTGGATGTTTATGTTGCAGCCCAAGATGAGAAGAAACCTGATTTTCTCTTTGAATTGGTTCGTATTTGCGAGGGGGAATAACTACCCATATTGGTGGGAGATGATTTCAATATTAGTTGTAGAAAAAAGAAGAAGAATAATGAAAAATTTAATCCTCGGTGGCCTTTCATATTTAACGCAATCATTGAAAGTCTCGATCCGAAGGAGTTAGAACTTTCAGGAAGACAATGCACGTGGGCTAGTAGGCGACCGATTCCAACGTACGAGAAACTAGATAGGAATTTTTCGAGTATTGACTAGGAGCAAAAATATCCAACGGCAAAGGTTCATGCGTTAACTCGTACGAGGTCTTATCATGAACCATTTCTTATTAATTCTGGAGCTCCAGCTCATAAAGGAAATACATCGGTGTTTTGTTTTGAGTTGTTTTAGCTGTGGAGAGAAGGTTTTTTTGAGATGGTGAAGTCGGAATAGTCTCGTATAAATAATGGTTCCTCTCTGATCGAGATTTGGTAAAATAAGATTAGACATCTCCGTAGTTTTTTTACAAGGTTGGGCTAAGAATATCAGTGGGGACTAGAAGAAGCAGCGAGATCGCTTGTTACTTCTTATTGAGGCTTTGTATCCTCAAGCAGAATTATCTCGTCTGAGTGAAGCTGAGGGAGCAGCTAAAAAAGAACCACATGACTACCTAGCTCGCTTCCGTAGGGAGGAAGAGTATTAGTGGGCGCAACATGCAAAAGGTCGCCATATTCAGGAGGGGGAACACCACGAGATATTTTCACATTATATCCAATGGTAAGCACATAAAAAGGAAAATCTTTCAGCTTGAGCAAGATAAAGGGACCATTGTTGGTCAAGAAATTCTCAAGGTGTATATCTCAGAATTCTACAAAACGTTATTCGGAGCATCGGCTTCGTATCTTTTTTCCTTGTGGAAACTCGGATTGAGGACGTGCCTCAAGTGTCGGAGGTTGGGAACAGCTTTCTGACATCTCCTTTTATGGAAGAGGAGGTACGAGGTGCTATCTTTCAAATGGAACATAACAAAGCGTCTGGTCCTGATGGGTTTCGGTGTGAGTTCTATTGGGTATTTTAGGATGTAATCAAGGTTGACTTGATACGCATGTTTGCATAATTGCATTCAGGGGAGCTACCATTGTTTAAATTAAATTTTGGTGTCATTAGCCTTATACCCAAAAATAGTATGCTAGCAGAATTAAGCAGTATAGGCCCATTTGTTTGTTTAATGTGAGTTTTAAGATATTCGCAAAGGTGGGAACAAATAGGGTCACAAATATTTCTCAAGAAGTGAGTATGCCTTCTAAATCTGCTTTTTTACCTGGTAGAAACATTTTGGAAGGATTTGTGATTTTACATGAGACTATTAATGAACTTAATAGAAAGAAAATGGATGGTGTTCTTTTCAAAATTGATTTTGAAAGGCATATGATAAATCCAATTGGTCTTTCCTTCAACAAACTCTTCGCATGAAAGGTTTCTCACCTGAGTGGTGCGATTGGGTGTCCAACTTTGTGCAGGGAGGAAGTGTTGGGATTTGGGTTAATGATGATACTGGTCACTTTTCCACACTTTCAAAGGGTTAAGAGAAGGAGTTCTGTTATCTCCTATTTTATTTAACTTAGTGGCTATATGTTAGCCCGTCTGATTGCTCGGGCAGAGGAGAATGGTCAAGTTGGGGTGTCTAATTCCTCATTTGGTTGAGGATGGACAATCCATTCTTCAGTATGCTCATGATACTATCTTGTTTCTTGAGAATTACTTGGAGAAGGCTATGAACATGAAATTAATTCTATCTATTTTTGAGCAATTGTATGGATTAAAAATAAATTTCCATAAGAGTGAGATCTTTTGCTTTGGGAAGGCTAGAGAGTTTATGGCTTATTACCGAGACATCTTTGGATGTGAAATTGGTACTCTCCCATTTAGATATCTAGGAATTCCAAGTCATCATCGGAAGCTTCTTAACAGTGAATAGAAGCCTGTTGAGGATCGTTTTGAATAAAAGCTAAGCTCCTGGATTGAGAATTTGCTCTCATATGGAGACAGAATGGCTTTAATTAATTCAGTTTTATCCAGTCTTCCGATGTTTATTTTATCTTTCTTTGAAGTACCTACTGGGGTTCTCAAGAGACTTAATTTCTATAGATGTTGTTTCTTTTGGAAAAGTGACCATCATAAGAACAAGTATAGAAATGGAATATTATATGTAGACCTAAAGACCAAGGGGCTCAGTATTGAGGTCCTCGATATCGAGAATAAATGTCTTCTAGGTAAGTGGTTGTTTAAACTATTAACTGAGGATGGGGTGTGGCATGATTTCTTGCATAATAAATATAATAAGGATGAGCCTCTTTCTCATATGGTTGCGGGGCCCACTAATTCACCTTTTAGGAAAGGTATTATGGGGTTAAACGATTTTTCTTCGAAAACATTTCTTTCTCTCTTGGGGATGGGAAAGGAATTAGATTCTGGGAAGATCCATGGTTAGGGAACACTCATCTTTCATCGAAGTATCCAACTATGTTTAATATTGTTAGACAGAAAAATGTCTTAGTCTCTCATGTTCTTGGACATGACCATCCAAACATTCAGTTTAGACGTCCTTTAGTGGATGATAAACGGGAGGATTATACATATGATAGTCAATAAATATCAACAAAATCATATATTAAATAAACCCAAATTATTTATCTCTCGCGCGTGCTAGTTGGTTGTGGTGAGCGCCCCCCTTCTCGCTACTACGAGAAACGAGGACACTGCAGCGTTTGGTGGCCCCACTTTCCCCGTACGTTCCATGGTAGGGTGACAGATTCAGTGTAGCATGCGGAAGGATTTAATAGCCCATAAATCCCTCCTCCACTTGCCTCCTTCTCGGCCGCCCCGTCTGATTATTTCCTAACAACGCGTAGGAGTTGCTCAATCCATTCATTTTGTTGTCTAACATCAGATTGTTCATTTATGACAGATTATTGCCTAACAACTCGTAGGAAGTGCTCAATCATGTCAATTTGTTGTCTAACACCATATAACACTTGCTCAATTGTGTCGATTAATTCCGACCATCCTATAGAAGTTGTTCAATCCTATCAACTTGTTGTCTAACAACGTATAGTATTTGCTCAGTTGTGTTGATTCGTTGCCTAATATCAAGTTTCTCAATACTGTCAATTTGTTGTCTAACATGATATAGTACTTGCTCAATTATGTCGGTTTGTTTTCCAGCATCCTATAGAAGTTGCTCAATTCTCTCAACTTGTTGTCTAACATTATGTCGATTCGTTTCCTAAAATCCTATAGAGGTTGCTTGATACGTCTCCAATGTATCTATAATTTCTGATGCTCCATGATGATATTATACCAATTGCTACATGTTTTCTCCCTTCTTTATAGCATTTTTACACGTTTTCCGTGACTAACTTATTAACAAGATGACAAGTGCCAGTTCCCTGTTTTCTGCTGTTTTTTATTTCAGAGAAGTTGTTACGGAAATATTCTCGGAATCGGACCCCACGAATCCCGAAGTTCCTATTTTTCCCGGAAGCTTCCAGAAGTCCCGAAGAGCCCAGGAGGGGGGCCACAGGGTGGCCACACCATGGGGTGGTGCGGGGCTCCCTCTGTCCGTGACAACTGGTGGTGTGGGCCCCCAAGCCATCCCCCGGCATCGCCCTTTCGCCTATTTATACTCCCCCGAGGGAAAACCTAAACACAAAATACATCCGTAGCTCTGACGCCACCACCGACAAGTTTCGGGGGACAGATCTCTGTTCTGGCACCCTGCCGGCACGGGGAAGTGCCCCCCGGAACCCATCTCCATCGAATCCACCACCGTCTCCATCACCGTTGCCGTCTCCTATGATGAGGAGGGAGTAGTTCTCCCCCGAGGCTGAGGGCTCTAACAGTAGCTATGTGGTTCATCTCTCTTTCCCATGGTGTGATTTATATGTTATTGTGAGCTTTGTAATCTAGTTGAATTCGTAGATGTTACTTTTCATCTTTTGCTACTCAAGTGCTTTATTAATATGAACTTTGGAGTCACCTTGTCCCGCGGTGTGAAGGTGACAGTGTGCACATCGTGTGTGTCTCCCCTATGAAATTGTGGTATTTGCGTGGAACCATCTGGGTCCCATGGTGATAGCATTGGGGTTACTTAGTTGGAAAGTGCCTACTCTGAGGAGTGTTGTTAAATCCCTACACATGGATTGTTGTTGTTATTCGACCGGAGAGTGGTTAAGAGTAGTATAGTGAAGAGAAGATATCTAGTTATTCAATTATGTGATCATTGTTAAGAGTGTCCTCTAGTGAAAGTAGGATCCCTAGGCCTTGTTTCCAAGCATTCAAACACCGTTTTCCGCCTGTTCTGCTACATGTTTGCTTGCTGCCATATTTATTTCATATTGCTATTATTACATATAACCATCCATATTACTCGCATTTCACCATCTCTTCGCCGGACTAGTGCACCTATATACCTGACAAGTATATTGGGTGTGTTGGGGACACAAGAGACTTCTTGTATCTTAATTGCAGGGTTGCTTGAGAGGGATATCTTTGACCTCTAACTCCCTGAGTTCGATAAACCTTGGGTGTTCCACTTAAGGGAAACTTGATGCTGTTCTACGAACCTCTGCACTTGGAGGCCCAACACTGTCTACAAAAATAGAAGCGTGCGTAGACATCAAGCTCTTTTCTGGCGCCGTTGCCGGGGAGGTAAGGTAAAAGGTAGTCACATCCTCGGGTCTGAGTGCTCGAAGTTATTTCCTTTAGTATCTGCAATTATATCTTTTTGTTTCTTGTTTTCACTAGTTCGGCTTATTTTTACTTGTTGCTTGTTTTTATTTTTACTAGTTAGTATTAATGGTAAACAACAAAAATATGATAGAGCTTTATTTGGATTCTAGTAGCAATATTTTAGCATTAATTATTTGGATACCATTATTTCTAGTACTATGGAAAATTCTAAGCTTGGGCAAGCTAGTTATTATAAACTTTTTAGTTTTCCAGCTTTAGAGGAGAAAAATTGCTCTCATGATACTTTATCTCCCATATGTGATAAACCTAGTGATGCTTGTGATATTTTAAATCCTCCTACTGAAAGCATTCCTTTTGAAATATCCAAGAAAATTGTTGAACTTGTCATGGATAACCGTTATTTTAGAGATGGAACTGTCCATCCTAGTGATCATTAACACTTTATGCATGAATTATGCGAGTTATTCAAGTGTAAAGGTATCTCAACGGGCCAAGTTAAGAGGAGGCTATTCCCTTTGTCACTTGAGTACAAAGCAAGGGAGTGGTATGAACTACTAGATGATCCTCATCATTTGGAGTGGAAGGAACTTGAATCTCTCTTTTACTCTAAATTTTATCCTTGTCATGAACTATATTTAGATAGGAATTACAAATATAATTCTTTTTCCTCATGATGGAGAAAGCATTGACCAAGCTTGGGGAAGACTGAAAACATTAATACTAAAATGTCCTAACCATGAGCTTCCTGAGGAAATAATTGTTACTATTTTTTATGCAAGGCTTTCAGGACATTGGAAGGATTATCTAGATGTCTGTTCAGATGGTTCTTTTTGTAGTAAGAAGGTTGAATCTAAGTGGGATCTTCTTGAGAGGATTCTAATCAATAGTGAAGATGGGAATAACAACAAAGGTAAAGAATCAAGTATAAACTATGAGTATGATTGCATTAAGACTTTTGCTGAAACTGCTGATTTTCATGAGCTTAATGCTAAATATTGTCTTGATCCTCAAATAACGGTTGGTTGGTATAGATCCTTTGTTTCTTATCTTAATATTCCTAAAGAAAATTGGGACGTATATCATGAACCTTTTAAATACACTTGCATGCAAAATGATATTGTTATTGATGATTGCAATAAACATGCTCAAAGTACTATTTCTTATAAGCATGTTAATTTTTGTGGAGAACTTAGACCTTGTGAAAAGAATCAAATTGAAGAAGATTATTGTATCCATCATAGGAATGAAAAAACTAGAATGTGGAGTAGGGCTCTAGATGATCTTGGTGAAAAAGTTTGTGCCCTCTATCCTTTTATTTCTAAACTTTTATATAAAGTGGGTCATTTTAATTTCCAATGCTCATGCGATGATAATAGACTTTCGAATCCTATGAGTACTGCAAGTTTGTATTGTGATGACATGATCACCCCTAATGAGCATGATGAACTTACATTATTTTTGGGGTGTGAAGAGTTATTAAGAAAAACTTTTTTGATAGATATGAGTGCTTTTGATATGAATAGTGTCTTGCATGGATGCCATCTTTATTGTGTTGATAATTTCCATGCAAATACTTACATACAAAATATTATAAAAGAGGAGACTTTACCAAAATATGATAGGACTAATATGTGTTTTGTTCTTATTAATGAAGAGGAGATTGAAAATTTGTTTGGTACCAATTACGAAAAAGATGATAATAATTGTTGTGCTATTAGTACCATCCATGTTCCTTCCAATGGTGATATAGAAAGCTCTAAACTTGTGGATGCTGTGTTTGAAAATCCCTTTGCTATTAATGATTATATGCTTGATACATCTCCTCCTAGTAAAAATGATGATATGTTTACAAATGAACGCATTTTGGAAGACAACTATTTTATCGCTTGTGATGATACTATGCCTCCAATAGATGATGATTGCAATGATCAATATGATATTTTTAGTCCACCTACTATTGAGGAGAAAATTAATTATGATTTCAATACGCCTTTAATCTTTGATAATTATTACAAAAAACAATTATGGTGGGATTACCCAAAACCATCTCTTTAATATGCAACTTGTCTATCATGTTCGAGTTCTTTATGATAATCGTACTCCCGTTTTTATTAATAAGAATGACTATGCTTATGTGGAGAGTAATAATTCTTTTATGCATGTGGCTCTTGATAAGAATGTTTCTTGTGATAGTTATATTATTAATTTTATTCATGATGCTACTGAAACTTATTATGAGAGAGGGAAACATAATTTTATGCATCTCAATAATATTAAGTTTCCCCTCTTTATGTTGAAATTTTTGAAGTTGCACTTATTTTGTCTTCCTATGCTAGTCACTTTGTGCTTCTTTGACTTGTTTTTCTACAATATTCTTTTTCATAGGAAGTTGTTTAGACTTAAATGTGTTTTACATTTTATTCTCTATTCTCTCTTTTGCTAAAATTCATATTTCTTATGTGTTCATCTTATCAAATTATCATGCCTAACTAAAAATCTTTAAATAAAAAAGAACTTCTTGGGAGATAACCCATGTTTTATTTTTGCATCGTTTTTATATGTTTTATTTGAGTCAAGGGGTTGTATAATTCTGTAGAAACTCCTTTGTATCTTTTTTTAATGTTAGTGCCAAGTAAAGTTCCTGACCAAAGTTGGAGTTGGTTTTTGGATTTCTCCGCAGAAAACAGATTTCTGTTGTCCACCGTAAAACATCGTATAAATTCTTGGAAGATCAGAATGATCTGAAATTCTTTGTGGTTATTACTCAGCTAATTACGCAACGTTTCTTAGTTTAACACGTTTTGATTTGAGCAACAGAAGATTTTCGAAAAAAAATCATCTTTACCTGTTGTTATGTTTTGACAGATTTCTGCTAATAATTGCATTGACATCTTAATCTCTTTCTTTTGGTGTTATTTTGAGATAAATAGTTTTAAAAGAAGTTGTGAAAGTATCTAATGTGTTTATGAGTGTTAGGCTTGTGTTGAAACTGAACCATGTGAATTTATTATTTTGATTGCGCTAACGTTGCTAATGAAGATTGTGAGAAGCTTCGTGTGATGGGAGTTTTCAAGGGTCAAGAGAAGAGGATGATATGATGTGATCAAGAAGAGTGAAAAGCCTAAGCTTGGGGATGCCCCGGTGGTACATCCCAGCAAATTCCAAGAACACTCTAGGGTCGAATCTTGGGGATGCCTTGAGCATCCCCTTCTTCGTCGACAAATTATTAGGTCACTTCTAGTGAAACTATATTTTTATTCGTTCATATCTTATGTGCTTTACTTGGAGCGTATTTTATTTTTTTCTTTAATTTTGTTTAGTTTTATTTTCTGTATTTTATGGTTGGATCTTATCATACTTTTGTGGGAGAGAGGTACGCTCCGTTTTCATTGCTTAGAACACTCTAGTTTTCATTGTTATTGTTCTGTGAGTATTCACTTTTTGCTAGTACTGCGTTTAGCCTCTGTTTTGCATGCATCTCTTATCAGAGATGTTAGTTTTAGTAGTGTTATGTGAGTACTCTTATGTTTGCTTGCTGTATCATTTAGAGTATTTTTGTTAAAACATATCTTGTATGGTGCTTGTTGAGAAAAGAAACTGCTTCTTGAACTAGAATTTATAATGGTGCACGTAGAAGCTTGTATTGACTGTGGCTACAACTTCTTCATGCCATGCTAAATGTTACATTAGTTTTAAATCCTTGTGGTCATTGAGTAGCATGAATAGTCTCAAATAGATGAGAGTGTTTAATATGCCATTGAAAGATTCATGAGTTGTTCTTGTCATAGTAAAGCATAATTTATGGTATTCTCTTTCGAATGTTTTATTTGCTTGACTTGGCGCATGCTCACACCATGTCCATGACCACTTAGTTTTTGAACTTATGATACCGCTTATGCTTTAATTAATGTTGTTTTTGTCGCTATGCATGATTATGGCTCTTATGTTCTCTTGATTTGTCGCTCCCAGTCTTTTGCTAGCCTCCACCTGTACTGAGTATGATATCTACTCGTGCATATAACTCCCTAAAACCAAAGTATTTACCATTTTTTCCACCATACCTACCTACATGTGGTATTTCACTGCCACTCCAAGTAAATTGCTCATGTGCTACCTTTCAAACTTTCAAAATTACTCCTGTTTTGTGTTCTTGTTTTTGCTCATGAGGACGTCAATGGAGAATCTTAATCTCACTTGTTGATTGGATTTCACACCCTAGACAAGTGGCTTCATCTGCTTATCCAATTGATAGAAGAGCTGGCAGCTGGGCGCAACCCCAAATTAATGCAAACAAATTATCTTCACTATTTTTGCCCCTGATTTATCAGTCAAAGCATAATTGTGTAAACAAAAGAGAAAGATGGATTACCTTATACCTAGATGCGTCCTTCATGTGGGAGCCGCTCTTGTTAATCCAGTTGGCTTGTGATGTAGTGTATTTTCTGTTTACCATTCATTGACATTAACATACACCTCTCCTAAAATATACACACTCCTCCATGGTATGTGATCATTGGCAGGCACCCGAGGATTCGGTTAGCCATGGTTTGAGAAAGATGGATGGGAGGAGTGTCAAACTTTTAGTACCTTTGTTTAATAAAATAAAAAGCTCTAACACATGAGTGATCCCTGCTTCCCTCCGCGAAGGGCCTTTCTTTTACTTTTATGTTGAGTCTCCATCTTCTAACTTTATGCACAGTTGAGAGAGCATTGTTTCCATTATGCGTTTTATGTGCATTTGTCCCATAAACATCACTAATTGATTCATGATGTGCTATTGTTCGTTCTCAAATTATTTGCTCTAGTATTCCTCATGAACTTTGAAGGTGTCCTGGCATTTATGTTTTGTCCCACTCTTAAGGACTAGCGAAATACTACTTTGTCATGTTTTCTCTATACTTGAAACAAATGTAAATCTTTCTTTGCATTATTATCCATGATCCTTTATTTGAGATACTCTTCATGATGCAAAGTGATTGCTACACTTTATCATGTTTGTGTTTAAAGTTCGACCTTGGCTTACATATGCTTCTACATTATGATGATCAAGTTTATGTTAGTAGCATGTCACCTCAGAGATTATTGTGTTTTATCGTTTACCTACTCGAGGACGAGTAGGAATTAAGCTTGGGGATGCTGATACGTCGCCAACGTATCTATAATTTCTGATGCTCCATGATGATATTATGCCAATTGCTACATGTTTTCTCCCTTCTTTATAGCTTTTGTACATGTTTTCCGGGACTAACCTATTAACAAGATGCCAAGTGCCAGTTCCCTGTTTTCTACTGTTTTTTTCAGAAAAGTTGTTCTGGAAATATTCTCGGAATTGGACCCCACGAATCCCGAAGTTCCTATTTTCCCGGGAAGCTTCTAGAAGTCCTAGAGAGCCCCCGAGGGAGACCACGGGGTGGCCACACCATGGGATGGCGCGGGTCCCCCTCTTGTCGCGCCACCTGGTGGTGTGGACCCCCTGACCACCACCCCCCCGGCATCGCCCTTTCGCCTATTTATACTCCCCCGAGGGAAAACCCTAAAAACCATAACTCCGCCACAGCCACCGCCACCGACAAGTTTCAGAGGATAGATCACTGTTCTGAAACCCTACCGGGACAGGGAAGTGACCCCAACCCATCTCCATCGACTCCACCGCCATCTCCATCTTCGTTGCTGTGTCCGATGATGAGGAGGGAGTAGTTCCCCCGAGGCTGAGGGCTCTACTCGTACCTATGTGGTTCATATATCTCTCCCATGGTGTGATATATATGTGATCGTGAGCTTTGTAATCTAGTTGAATTCGTAGATGTTACTCTTCAACTTTTGCTACTCAAGTGATTTATTAATATGAACTTTGGAGTCACCTTGTCCTGCGGTATGAAGGTGACAGTGTGCACATCGTGTTTGTCCCCCCCTATGAAATTGTGGTGTTTGCGTGGAACCATCTGGGTCCCATGGTGATAGCATGGGGGTTACTTAGTTGGGAAAGTGCTTACTCTGAGGAGTGTTGTTAAAGCCCTACGCATGGATTGGTGTTGTTATTCGACCGGAGAGTGGTTAAGAGTAGCATAGTGAAGAGAAGATATATAGTTATTCAATTATGTGATCATTGTTGAGAGTGTTCTCTAGGGAAAGTAGGATCCCAAGGCCTTGTTTCCAAGCATTAAAACACCGTTTTCCGCCTGTTCTGCTACATGTTTGCTTGCTGCCATATTTACTTCAGATTGCTATTATTACTTATAACTATCAATATTACTCGCATTTTACTATCTCTTCGCCGAACTAGTGCACCTATATACCTACCAAGTATATTGGGTGTGTTGGGGACACAAGAGACTTCTTGTATCTTAATTGCAGGGTTGCTTGAGAGGGATATCTTTGACCTCTACCTCCATGAGTTCGATAAACCTTGGTGATCCATTTAAGGGAAACTTGCTGTTGTTCTACAAACCTCTGCACTTGGAGACTCAACACTGTCTACAAGAATAGAAGCGTGCGTATACATCATTGCTCAGTATTGCTGCAAAGTTCCTATCAATGTTCCCAACCTGATTTTTTCGTCTCCCACAAAGTTTCTTCATAGCGGAGCAAATTTTCTTCGTCGTGAACAAAAGTGGATCATAAACAAATTTTGTCGAAACATGCACATATGAGATCTAGTTTTCAAGATTTAACCGCGAGGGTTCTAAAACTGAAAACAGATTTTAATTCCGACAGTTAACTAAGACTAATCACATATGGACAATTCTTTTCTACAAAAGTGAGCGCTCTGTCCATCTAACAAGCGCATGTGCGCTGCCTAGAAACGTCCTTAAATAAAATGGCTAAGACTCAGTTTAGCATGTGAGTGTATTATCAAAAATAGAGTACTGCTAACGGATTTCAGGTTTGAATAATACCTCGTTATAGGTGGGAAAAATAGGTTAGGCCTAAACTTTGCATTAAAACAAAATACTGCAGTCGTGGAGGAAATTTGAGTTCTTAAAACCACTGTATTGATTAAATGTAACCAATATCTTGTGAAATTATTCAATACTTATAATGAAAAGTCGACCTAAAAATACGTATGTAGAATGCATAGATATACGATCAATAAGCAACCGACCTGTACATCGCGAATTCATGTTTATCGAAAGGAAAACATCGCTGCTTTATCAAACAGAAGACTAACTTGGAGGACCAATTGAAAGAAAAACCAAGCATATTGGAACAAATCAAAATTTCTAACATGAGATAAGTTAACTAAGTACTCGAAACAAAAGTGTCTAAAAAAGAGTAGTACTTTTAGTCAACTAGGATGTGGGACGGCTCTATGGCATGGAGAGGTCCTTGTCGATCTCGGTTTGGGTTGGAGGCACTAAACCCATCATGCGGATGTTTGTGGTAGGACTCGCAGTCCCGTCCACTTCCTCGAGGGAATTGCCCGCAGCGGCTCCACCAGCCTCAACCATGGTTTCGGCGAGGAAAGCCTCTACAGAGGCGCCGCCTACTAGGGTCATGGTTTGGTAGAAGAAATCTTCTCTGGTGGTGCCCTCGGTTGCCTCGTCTGGCAGGTGGGGGCTATACCGAGTATGACGCCGGGTGAAATTCTACGCGAGTTTCTTTGCAGCCTTGTGGTGCTCATATCGAAGGGCTAGTGAGGTCCTTAGGTTGGGGGTGGGTGGTGTTACTCCGGCGAGGAGGGAGGGATGAGTCGAGACGGTGGCGGCGAGAGTCTCAGTGGACTTATTCTAGATTCGAAACGGGGTGGAGAAATACAATGGGCATGTGGGCGAAATTTTGGGCGGGTGGGCCTGGACAATACGAGCAAAAGTCTCGTGCCAAAAAGACTCGGATATAGGTGAGTGAAGCAACTCGGATGGCCCATATTTGTCCAGGCGGTCTACGGATTTGGACCACATCGTCTACCACGTCCACCGGCTTAGAAAAAAGTAGAACATTGTATTGTGTTTCCTCTTTTTTGTGTTAGTTTAGGTCCAATAGTTGAACCATGCAAAACCATATTTGAGCCCAAGTACTCGCGAGATTAATTCAAGTGTGCCCTCAACATGAGAGTTCGGGACTAGTGCAAACCGAAGGCCGGCCTTAAGGTGCTTGTGAAAGGTCTCACACTTCGGAGTTATGTATTTCTCTTCTACACTCCCACTAAGATTTCATATACATATATTAGTTCAACAAGCAAGATTCGTAATGTTGATTGCATCCCACGTGTGGTTAGCTCGAAACCCTAATCAGCATGCTTGTATTGTCAACCCCTTTGACCGACTTCAAAAGGGGGTAGACCGTATGGTTTTTCCCATTGTTTGTATTCAAGGGTGGCTTAGGGTCATGGAAAACCAATTTTGGTCCCATGTTCTCACAAGATTCAACCAGGTGGCCTAGACGTGGAGTCCGACAACTCTAGTGCAGAAGCCGACTTCCTGTTGGCCGAAATAAACTGCCTCGCACCAGAGGATTGTGTCCGTCGATCAACTCTACACTCCCTACATTATTTTACATACATATATTCATACAGACGCAAGATTTGAAGTATTAAGCCTCATTCGCACGGTTTAAATCGAAACCCCGATTCTTGGGCCATGAGTTGTCTACCCCTTTCGAGTAAGGACGAGGGGATTTGGACTCCCAAAGTCCTTTCCTAGTGTGATTAGGGAAGGGGTTCAACCAATTCATGGCTTCCCCAAACCGACCTCCCCTCACTAGTGGAAACAGGGCCATTTGTCCCGGTTCGTAAGGGCCATTTGTCCCGGTTGTGCAACCGGGATGGGCCAGCCGGGACAAATGGCCCTCACCATTGGTCCCGGTTGTGCCAGGACCCGGGACAAATGGGGCGTACCACATGGCGAACCTGGCCAGGGGAATTAGTCCCGGTTCTTAACCAAACCGGGATGAATGCCTCCTCTGCCGCGGCAGCAGTTTTGCCATTTTCTCTGCCGTGGCAAATTTTTTTTTCGCTTTATTGTTTTCCTTTTTATTTTATGTTTTGCGATCAATTCTATTTTACGATACCCCTGTCACCATACACTGATAAGGAGCCTTGGTGGCCCCTCCCCAGACCTCCCAGATCCCAGGAGAAGAGAGGAGCCTCGGTGGCCCCTCCCCGGACCTCCCGGATCCCACGAGTGAATAAGTAATACATATATATAGAAAAATAAGGAACACTTATATTACAGAAGCTAAGTATATCGAGCATATTACATGACCGATGGAATGAATTACAAAATCAAATTTAGCCCGCAATTTCCTCCTGAATTGCTCGTATGCGGTCCCTTGGTAGAAGACCGTCCCGGAGCCGTTCGATCTAATATAAAGAAGAGTGGTCAATATATATTAATGAAACTAAGTAACTTAAATAGATGGTAATAAGAAAAATTGACGACTGGCGTACAAGAAGGTGGCTCCCCTCTGACGAATGAACTCGCAGAAGTAGAATCCACACAAGTGATTCCCGCCTCCCTGTTGCAAACACTTTACGAGAACATGGTTTCAATCAACCAGACATGATAATGGTATCGACACTAGAATCAAGGAGATGCGCGGATCTCGTAGCGAACTACTGTCTTTGTTCCAGTTGTTGTGTTTGTTCCAGCGCCATTCCTGTAGCCATTGGCGGAGGGTGAACAAAACATAAGAGGGGGGCAATTTTATAGAAAACACAAAAAATATATTAAAAAAAGTGGCCAACTCATATAATAGAAATAACGATAATTAGATGGAGATGTTGTGATGATATGTTTTCACGCAAAAACATGTCTATATCTATGGTTAACATAAAAAAACCGAGAGAAAGAAATCGAAAGAATCACATTCGTCCACGACATCGATCAAATGGTGTATGTCGCTTCAATATTAAGTACCAAAATCACCTACCATCCCATCTCTCTCTAACTATTGCTCAACTAATCGCTCTGTTAGTTAAGACGCGCACCGCCTGTGCAATATTACTAGTATATAACTAGTTCTAAAACGTGCAAATTTACATCTACATAAAAAATAGAAAATTTGTATCAGTTAATTAACTAAGTGAAGTGATGAACATCTAAATTAGCTAACCTAGTCAAGTGTATCAATTACATCCAATTTTTTTAATGAAATAGTTAGAAAAGGGACAAACTTAAGCTGGACAGAGACAAGGAGCTGAAGCCTACATAAATGAGGCGCTGGGGTGTAGCGCTGGACAGGGACAGGCAGTGACACAGCGGCCGCCTGCCTCGTAAACCCCAACTGGCCTCCCCTTCCCCAACCTATAGGCAGTGACGCGTGGTCCAAGGGGGCCACTGGCCAGCGACCTAGTGGCCGCCTCGCCTTCCCCCGTGTCCCCACGTCTTTTATTAATCTCCCTAACTGCGGCCACACGTGGTCAAAGGGCCCACTGGCCAGCGACCCAGTGACCGCCTCGCCTTCCCCCCGTCCCCCACTTCCCAACCCGTGGCCATGAACGATCAAAAAGGGCCCACCGCCCAGCGACCTAGTGGCCGCCTCGGCTTCAACCCATGGTCCCCGTGCATTCAACGCCGCCGCCACGATCTCACCGCTGGTTGGCATGCCATCCCCGCCAACTGTCCTTTTTAAAGGGATCCCGCCGCCCGTACACCGGCACACCCACTCCCTCAACCCCAGCCCAAACCCTAAACCCTCGCCATGTCGCCCCGCCGCTGGTTCAAGTAGGCCAAGAAGGAGCACGAGGCCGGGTCCTCCAGGGCCGGACAGAGAGGCCGAAGCTCCGACAGCCCCCCCCCACACCCCTGCGGGAGGCATTTGGCTTCGGTCCGGCCGGCGTGCGGATCGGGGCCAACCCGCGCCTCCCAGTACCACCTCCGGCCGCGCGCCACCCGCCGCGTCGCGCCGCGCCGGGCAAGCGGTTCCGCCGGTACGTCCGGAAGTAGGAGTGCTATTGGCACTGGCAGAACAACACGCCGATCTTCTGGCCGGACGTACACCTCTCGGACGGCTGGCACCTCAACCAGCAGCGGATCCCGGTGCCGCCGGTCCCGACCAACGAATGCGACCGGGCCGAGGAGATAGCTCGCCGGCGCGCGCTTCTGCCGGCCGACCTCCTCAGGGACCCGGCCTATGCGCTGAACTCGCCGAACGGGGACGAGTGGTTCCAGCAGGAGCACGACCAGCGCCACCGCTCCTACTTTGCTACGCCCCCGAATCTTTCGGCCAACCCTGCCCCTTACCCAGCGCCGCCGCACGGCAACGAGCCGGAGCTGTGACTCGAGGAGGACATCGTCGACGACAACGAGGACCCCGACATGCAGGTCGTCTTCGAGGCCTCCCGCCGCTCCCTCGTCAAGGACGAGATCAAGCGCTGGGAGCAGATCCTCGAATGTGCGGCCGCCGCCGCGGCTGCCGACGCGGCCGCGATGCCGCCCCCTCTCCGCCGGCCCCGTGGTGGCAGGTGATGAACGCCGCGCTGGAGGCGTCGACGGACGAGCCAGAGCCACAGCCGCTGCCCCCTTGATGCATCCCACTGTATTCAACCAAGCACAACATCGACACCCCACAAGGTCAACTCACTCCTATCTCCGTATGTTTCCGGTGTCTTGGTGAATGGTTCTCTACCTCATGAAATCCCCCTCTACATGCATAGGTGGGATCACCACACGGAGACCCAAGACGGTGCCCAAGATGCTCAAGAACACATCCGAGAAGGGGCACACGAAGCTAGGGAAGAAGCAGGTGAAGACGGCGTCAAGTTCGGAACTCCGAGGAGGAAGAACGGGGGAAAATGGTGCCTCCCGGCCTCACCCCCGGCCAGGCCGGCCTCCCCACTAGTAGGGAAAAGGCTACCGCAGGCGAACCAATTTAGCCTACCGTAGGCGAATGTTTGTTCGCCTGGGACCACCTCGCCAGCGGTAATGACTTACCGCAGGCGAACAACCAAATGCGCCTGGGGTATCTTGACATACCCCAGGCGAACAAGCGTTGTGCGCCTGGGGTAAGCCTCTTACCTGATTTTTCTTGGGGTATGCTTCCCTATTCGCCTGGGGTATGCCTGGGGTAAGGCATTCTCTACACCACTCTCTGCTTCAGAACCATTGTCTTTACATGAAGGGGATCCTCTTGGATCCGAAGATAGCACCAAGTATAGAAGCATTGTAGGTGGCTTGCAATATTTGACATTAACAAGACCTGATATTTGTTTTTCGGTTAATAAAGTGTGTCAGTTCCTTCATGAGCCCACCACTACACATTGGACTGCAGTTAAAAGGATTCTTCGTTATGTCAAAGACACTATTACTACTGGTATTTCATTCAGAAAATCTATATCTACCTTGGTCAGTGCTTTCTCTGATGCTGATTGGGCAGGGTGCATTGATGACAGAAGGTCCACAGGAGGGTTTGTAGTCTTCTTTGGACCTAACTTAATTTATTGGAGTGCCAGAAAAGAAGCCACAATCTCTAAATCAAGTACAGAAGCAGAGTACAAATCTTTGGCAAATGCAACAACTGAGGTAATATGGGTTGAAACCATCCTCAAAGAACTTGGCATTAAACTCAAGGAAAAACCCTGTTTATGGTGTGATAATATGGGAGCCACATATCGTTCTGCGAATCCTGTGTTTCATGCAATAACAAAGCATATAGAAATTGATTTCCATTTTGTGAGAGAAAGAGTAGCTCAGAAGTTGCTTGATATCAAGTTCATTTCTTCTAAAGACCAAGTTGCAGATGGTTTCACAAAGCCTTTACCAACAAGAGAGTTACAAGCATTCAAGAATAATCTAAACTTGTACAAGTTTTGATTAAGAGAGGGTGTTAGTAGATAAGGATCAATTGTAATCGTGGCTAAAGATAAAGCCTTCCATCTCTCTCTTCCTTGTAGTCTACGGTAGGATCTCAACTTTCCTTCCCTTGTAATCTCCTTCCCTCAACAATATTGTAACACCCGAGCCTTGTAGCTATTTAACACGCAAGGCATGCCGAGACCAAAGGCATCGCTTCACGCACAATCACAGTCTCGGGTGGCCTACGTGTTATATAGGAGGCATAAGTGCCTAGGGTTTATAGCGATTGTTCATTTTCACTGCAGTTACACCAATAAGGGTGTGTTTGGTAGCTTGTCCCAACCCAGAAAATCTCACCTCAGCCAACTTTCATGTGTTTGGTAGGTCGTATTAGCAGTTTGGGCCAGCCAACAAGGCATGTTCGCCTGGGGTATGCTTCCCTATTCGCCTGGGGTATGGTTTTGCTGTGTCAAAAAATAAAAGAAACGAAAATAACATAATTACAGCAAATTGACAGTAATAAATATGAAAATGACAGCAAAATAACAGAAATATTTCGATCATCACCAAATAGTCTCGATCATCACCAAATAGTCTCGAAACGAATAGTTTAGTTACAAGCATAGTTCAAACACTAGGAGTACATAGTCCAAACAAATCGATAGTTTAGTTATCTAGACAAGCAAAACAACAAGTAGCATCAACACTAGGAGTACAAGGAGTATAAGCACGGCGATGGCGAATGTGGTCATCCGGGCCCTCGTCTTCTCCGTCTTCTCTCTCGCTAGGTAAGTGGCGTATCGAGCTTCCGCCTCCACCATGGTCTTGTACCCCTTGTAGCTGTTGCCGCTGAAACCGTGCACCTGTCTTCAGCATTGGTCCCAGTCGTTGTAGACTCCGGGAACCCTACCGACATACACAACATACCATGTCATCTGTGCATAGGACAAAAATACGAGTTTAGCATCGAAAGTGATAATAGACCGCAAATAACTATCAAAAAATAGAAGCATCAAGGTTTACGAATAAAACACGACAAATAAAGGTCTAAAAGTTATATGATGCAAGTGTATACTAACATTTTGTCAATCCTATATTCTCGGCGGGAACGGACGAACGCCTTGTAGCGTGTTGAATGTCCGGGTGTCACGTTGCTCTCGTAGGTGTGCTTCTATGTCACGGTTGCTCGGTGGTGCGTGGCCGTGGAAGAACAAGCCACCCCGAGTGATGACATCCGACGAGAGTATCGTGCAGATCCTCCGCTTGATGCGACGGAACTCAGCCCGCACATATTCATCGGCGGTGTTGGCCATTTTTGTGGTCAGGTCTCGGAGATCACTTGGTAGATGGGCCTGTTGGGCATCCTTTAAGTACTCCCTCATCTGAAAGATGACATACCAAGCTTCCAACTCAGATTCTTGCTCCGATTGCTTGAGGCAGGGGAAGTTTGTTACGTGGGTGCACACGTAGGCGCCTCGGACTATTTTCTCCTTTTTTAGGGGCTTGCCTAAATCGGCGGCGAAGCCGTTGAGGGCACTATTAAGAACAGCTCTTATGTCGGTGTAGTCCTTCTGCACCGCCCTACCCGCATCAAGATAAGTGCATTGTGACCAATGTGGTTCCATGACGATGAGTACGCATCCTCCGTTTCTGCGCAGAACATTTCGAACAAGAGCCATCAATATCATCAATCGGAATACTAAGGAGATTCTAGAAAGAATGTAACGACGTGAAGCGGAGAGGACTACTTACTTGGGAAAGTATGGCATGAGAATGGCGTTCGTATCCTTGTTATCTATCAAAAACCCCGTTATGTAAGTCGTGATAAGAACTCGGTCCGCATGTGACCGCAAGTAGTCCTCCTTCATGTAGTACGGGTCCATAATCGCCATGTGCGGGGTATTCTCCATGACCATATCATGCGCCATGCTGAGCGATACCAGGCGGACAATGCTTCGGTCGAGCTTACCCAAGTGGAAGACCCTGAATATGTCTTCGTATCTGATGAAGAACACCTCTGCGGGATTTGAATCCACAAAGCCCAAGGATCGGGGCACCTTGACCACGTATAGCGGGTAGGAGGGATGTTTCTCACGTAGAAGTTCATTCTCTTTGAACAAAATCCCGTCGTGGATGGTCCTCATGTCACCACCCATGATAGCGACAACCTCTGGCGGCAGCATCGGCTCACCTATCTCATGAACCTTCCTCCACGGGACGGCGGGCGGCAAACGGTCCAGGACTCGGGCGGCCGCTGGCTGGCTACTAGAGGAGGCACCACCTTTCTTCTTCTTGGCTACCGTCCTCTTCCGATTCTTCTTCGGCCTCAAGCAGATGGGAGTGCCGCTTTGTTTTACCGCCTCCGCGGCCGTAGCACGGAGTGTATTCGGGGTAACCAGCGTAGGCTGTGGAGCCGTAAAGGCCGTCTGCTCCTCGGGAGTTTCTTGGGAATAGGTTAGCTTCTTCTGTATATCCGGTTTTCTGGTGGGTAACTCAGAAGAACCGCCCTCTCCGCCATCTACCTTCTTCTGGATATCAAGAGTTCTGGCGGGTAACTTCGGAGGAACCGGCTTCTCGCCATCCAACTGATTTATGAAATCGTCAATGGGAGCAAGTTCAATATCCATGTACTCGTCATGGGTCTCATGCTCGTGATGTTGCTCGTCATTGGACGTCTCGTGCTCGGGAGGAGGAGGATCCACCGGAGGTGGAGAGAGGACATTGCCATGTTGGACCTTGTCTTGTTGGCTTGCCGTGAGCGCAACCGGTGTAGTGGTGACGGTCATGGCTTGGCTTGGCGCCGACCCTGACGTCGTGTTCAGCCGAATAAGGGCTTTCGGCCATAGCAAGATTTGATTGTCCAGTTGGCCGAGATTCAGCTCGCTGTCGGCATCGGCGGGTTGATTAGGAGGATACAAGTTCTCGAATCCCGGTAGCACCAGATCGACGCGAACCCGAAGCTCGTTGTCCGGTATATCTCTGCAATGGTACTTGCGGGATAGTGGCTGCAAGATGCTCCCCTTTGCAACATCCTTCAACTCGCTGCCCACTTTTAGCAGGAAGGTGCATCCCGTCGCGTCAGCCTGCGATAACATGCATGGATAGGTCAGAGATTAGGGTTATATTGAACTGGCTACAGCTTTTGAGACGGTCAATAATTTACCGTGAGGGCATTGAGCTCGGCTAACGTCGACGGACCACAGGTGATGGTGGGCTCGTCGAGCAACGGGGTGGTGGCCGCGCCGGACACGGCCGACGGTCCATCGGGGGCAGGCGCGTCGGGCACGGCCGACGGTCCATCGGGGGCAGGCGCGTCGGGCACGGCCGACGGTCCATCGGGGGCAGGCGCGTCGGGCACGGCGGGGGCGACAGGCACGGCCGACGTCGACGGACCACCGGCGGCGGCCGCGGCGGGCACGACCAACATCGACGGTATGTTGAACGTCGGTAACGGCCCCTGTGAGCCGCCGGCGATGTAGCCACATATTTTTTCAAATACGGCTGGGATGAGCGCATTCATCTTTTCCCCCACCGTTTTCTCAATCTTCTTCTCCATGTTTGTTTCCAAGTCATGGACCTTCTTCTTCAGCTCCTCCGTCTCCTCGCTCTTCTTCGCCGCCCGCGACTCCTTAGTGCTGGGCTCAGCCAAGCCATAGTTGGCGTGCTTCTTATTAAGTCCGCCGCCGGTGATACGGCCTAAGTGCGGCCTTTTCAGAGGGTCCTGGCTCTTTGCCTTGTTGTACCCCCTGATGAAAGGCTTATCCCACGCGACTTTGGCCGTCGACGTCTGCGACGAGGAAGATTCAAGTTGTTGTTCTTCTAGCTGCAGAAGCAACATATAAACGGTTTAGAATTGGTTTCGTACTAGAATGAAATCATGGACTTGATGATGATGAGTTGCATGAAATGGTAAATTTCTTACCACTAGCTTCTCAACATTCTTCACGCTATCGTCCGTGACCAAAATAACACCCTCCACCATCTTCGGGTCCGAGACAAGTTCCCCGGTCGGAGTTACTTTTCTGTACCTCGACCTCATGAATTTCTGGAATTGCGGGTCATGGGCATACTTGGCGTAAGGGTTCTCAATCCCTTTTTCAATGTAGGCCTGGTCCTCTTTCGCCCAAACTGGCTCCTTCCCGTCGTAGCCACGACAGCCGAGATTGTGGTGACCGATGTTCTTCGACGCTAGATCCTTCCCCCATCCCGTTTGCTTCTTAGTGACATCAAGCGACTCGTTATCTAGGAAAGTCTTGAAGTCATCGGGCGTAATCCGCGGGAAGTGGCGATGGATCTCTTCGAATGGTGTCGATTCCTTAATCATCGCCCTCACCATAGTCTTGTAATTGCTCAGGGCTTTGGTGAATCTAGTGAGGGCGAGTTTGTTCACGAGGTTGCCCTTCAGATTCTCGTTGTTGTAGGGGGGAGGGAACTCGTACCGCGCGTGCAGCCTCGAGATGAGTTGGGCGCGCAGAGTTAGTTTCTTCTTGAGAGTCGGCTCGTTGACATTGACGACGTCTCGAAGTATCGCGCCAAGTTGGAGGAAGTACCCCTTCACAAGGTCCAATGGCATTAGAGGCGTGCCACTGGAAGGGTCCACCTCCGTGAATTTCTCTCGAACGGTGCCGACCTTGTTCGGAGCTCGCTTCCGACGCTTGTTTCCCGTCGTGCTGCTCCCTGAGGGACCCCCCGCGCCACTATCAGTGGTTTCCTCCTCGCCACCGGTGAGCCCGTCATCATTGTGGGGCTCGACATCATGGTCAGTTTCTGTCCGATCTTCCTCTTGCGACTCTCGGGCCATAAGGATGTAGTGGTCCAATAAAGCCGGATCCGTAGTAGAAGAAGACATGCCCTAGCTAGCAGTAGACAAAACGTATACTGTTAGTCACCGGAAAAATTCGGCGTGACCTCGGCTATATATAAATGGTCATGCAGGAGTGCCAGAAATTCGCCGGAACGGAAATGAATCAACGTTCCGACAAAACATTGGCACTCAATGTACCTGCAACAGAAATTGAATGCACACATGCATGGCCACAAAAACAGTTCCTTGCATTGCTGTCATCACATGGCACAAAAACTCCCAGGAAATTCATATATCATGCCAAAAAAACCTTCATATATATTGATCAAAGTAAAATACTGCACTTAATTAATAACAAATCACGGAGAATTCTAGCAGTGTCCAAAGCTTCAGTGTTCTATTCACATGTAATTAGTAGGTGATTCAGCTAGTGTAAGAAATATAGCATTTTATACTATGAGCTGAACTACCAGAATCCAGCAAAAATGGTACATGATCAGATCCAGTTCTAGCTAAAGCATGTAGCAGCAGTAGTATGAGGGCGTTGGAAGAGGGGGGGGGGGTGGCTGACCTGGGTTCGTCGTGGGCGTGGGCGACGGCGGCGTGGGTGACGACGGCCGGCGTGGACGACGACGATGAGAGAAACGGCGCGCGCGCGGCGTGCTCCCGCTCCTCCTCCCCTGCTGCTCGATCCCGCTCCTCCTCCGCTGTTGCTCCTGCTCCTCCTCCTGCTGCTGCTCCTGCTCCTCCTCCTGCTGCTGCTCCCGCTCCTCCTCCTCCTCCTGCTCGACAACGACGACGGCGGCGTGCGATGAGAGAGGCGACGGCGTCGTGCGATGAGAGAGGCGACGGCGGCGTGCGGTTAGGGCTCGATATGAAACGGAGTGATTATGCGGGTTGTGAGTTAGCAGATCGAGGACTTACAGGCGCACAACGAGTGAAATGCGCCTGCGCTATCCCTTACCCCAGGCGAACAAAGAGAGGTGCGCCTGCGCTAATGTTCTTAGCGATTCGTTGTGCGCGGGCCCACAGAGGTATACCCCAGGCGCACAGATTGGAAAATGCGCCTGCGCTAAGCATTAGAACCGGTTTGTATCACAAACCGGTTCGAAAGGTATGTCCCCTGGGCCCACCTAGATACCCGCACAAATGGCCGCAGGCCTTTAGGACCGGTTTGTATAACAAACCGGTCCTAAAGGCCTGCGGCCATTTGCTGCCTGTAGGTAGGGGGCCCAGGGGACAGACCCTTTAGAACCGGTTTGTGATACAAACCGGTTCTAATGTGCTTGGCTCGATGCCCTGTTATGCGCGGCCCCACAGATCCTTACCGCAGGCGAATTATCTAGGTAATGCGCCTGCGCTAAATTTCGTAGGATTTTGGTTTGCGCGGTCCCACATGGCATTACCCCAGGCGCATGTCCTATCAAAAGCGCCTGTGATATGTATTACCCCAGGCGCGTTTTCCAGATGATGCGCCTGTGCTTAGATTTTCTAACACAGCCCCACGTACCCGGCCTGGGACACATCGAGCAATACGAATGCTATAATATGTGGCTCCCCCACGTTGGTTTTCACTTAAAAAATACATACATATGAAAGTTAACATGTGCAAAAATATTTAATGTCGCATCGAGCGTAAATAGATTGGTTTAGCGAGATACCGCAAGTGTTTCTCTCTAAAAACACATTGTATGCATAGTAGCTATTAGCATGTTATATCGCGAGTATTTCCCTCTCTCAACCTTTCGTCACAATATTAGTCTTGCCTTTCTTGGTCGATGTTGAATACGTGACTGCCATATTGTGACTTCTTCTTGTGAATGGAAGACCTGCCCTAGGTAGTGTGGTCCTGCTTCTTCTTGTGGTGTATCGTCTTCACCGGGTTCTTCCATCATCGGGTCTCCGACTAAGCCGTCGAAGTCCTTCTCATCGGCGACTCCATCCATTCCGACGAGGGCCCTTTTTCCTCTCCTTACGACAACACGACTAGGCTTTGCCGGGTCGGTTATGAAGAAGCATTGCTCCACGTGCTTAGCCAATACCCAGGGCTCATTTTGCGCGGTGGGGTTCTTGGACTTGGGTTTGTTGGCTTCAGACATCGACATAGTGGTGAAATATTCGTCTTCTTTCGTGACGTTTGTAGCCCATCTGACATGGAACATCGGCAGCTTTACCCCAACGTAGTCAAGCTCCCCGATCTTTCTGTAGTATCTTCTAACCTCTTCGCCCGTGTAAGATTCCATCGTTATAGACGAGTTTTGATAGTCGCTACTTTTGTCTCTTTCCTCCGTGTAGAATGTGTACCCATTGATGTCGTATGGATAGGGGCCATATGACAAGGCCAATACAATTTTATCTTTCTCACATGTCATTGGCGGGGGATCGGCATCAATCTGCTTCTTGAACCATGTCGCGAAAGAGGAGCTTCAGACACAGCCACGGGGGGAGGTTGTACATCCATACAAACACGGGCCAGGTGCTATGTTTGCTGCTCTGATTTCCAAACGGATTGATACCGTCGGTGCTCGCACCAAGCCTGATGTTCCTTGGGTCGTTCCCGAATTCCTCATCGAATGCGTCTAATGCTTTCCACTGACGTGCATCCGAAGGGTGTGTACTTAGCACTGGTTTTTCAACACGTTCTGGATCGCTCGGCACCGCCTTCTTTCTGTCCTCGTGCCAGCGCATGAGCTTTGCTTCCTTGGGGTCCACGAAGTACCGCTGCAGACGGCCGGGATCAATGAGTGGAAAGTACCACACAACTTTCGTAGGAGCTTTCTTCGTCCCCCTCTTGTAACGATCAGCACCGCACATCGGACATTTGATCTGGTCCGCGTGCTCGTTACGGTAAATTATGCAGTGTGGTGGATAGGGGTGGTGGTGGGTGGCTGGCCGCACTTATATTGGGGACAAATAATATTACCACGCGAATATATATGTTCTGGGAAGCGCATGCGCTAAGTGGTGCTACCCCAGGCTATTCTTGGTCCCAGGCGAACAACGTACCTGTGCGCCTGCGCTAAAGGGAGCTACCCCAGTCCAGTCTTTACCCCAGGCGCTTCTGTACTTACTCGCCTGTGGTATCTGTTATACCGCAGGCGAACCGAGAAGCCATTCGCCTGCGGTAAAGGAAGCGTGCCAGGGTCGGCCGTGGTTGGATCTGCCACACTTTACCCCAGGCGCTTCCGGTTTCTGTTCGCCTGGGGTAACTGGCCTACCCCAGGCGCACCAACTTGCGCTTCGCCTGCGCTAATTAACCCAGGCGCACAGTTTTCCTTGTTCGCCTGTGGTAGGATATGCTGCTATAAGCAAATCTCTAGTAGTGCCCCCTCCACCTCAGGCCGGACCCCTGGCCGAACGGGCCGGCCTCCTCCTTCCCCCACCCCGGCCTCGGGCTGGCCTCCCAGGCTGGCCCCCTGCCCGAGCGCCCCGGCCTCAAGGCCGGTCTGGCTCCCCCCACCCCGGCCCCAGGCCGGGCACCCCACAGAAGGGGCCGGCCTCAAGGCCGGCCTGGCTCCTTCCCACCCCGGCCCCAGGCCGGGTTCCAGGCCGGCCAGGCCGGCTCCCAGGCCGGGGTCGCCCCGAAATGCACGGGAATTGGCCGTTTTGGCACCGTTTCGACCCCGACTATATAAAGGACTCCGGTGGCTAGATCTAGGGTTAGGAATAGTTTTGAGCATTGTTTTCGAGAGTTTCGGGCTTTGCCCTTGTATCCCTCTTTTGAGGTGACTCCTATTATGAGGCTACTCCTATGTTGATGATGTTCATCTAGGATCGTATCAAGATCTCTCCAAGGAGCTACTCTCTCACATAGTGATTCTAGTAGCGCTTGCCAACCTTCCCCTTGCGGCTTCTGTTGGATCGGTGGACCGGCCGGTAAGAGAAACGGTTTCAATTAGCGTGTTGTTGACTTGGGTTTGCGATCCCTCGTAGGCTTCACGAGTTATCTTCCCCGATTTGTGTTTCCCCGCGATTTCCCCTCGATTCCCCCTCTCGTGTTCATCGCGTTCTTCGTGCTCTTCGTGTGTTCTTCGTGCGTTCTTGTCGATTCGTGAAGATCGGGCCAACAAAGAGGTCAACACCTACATCATCTGGTATCCAGAGCTAGATTGACACGAATCCGACACCCCACCCCCTCCCCATCACCAATTTTTCTTCTATCCACCATAAATTCGAAAATTTGACCAAAAATAGCCGAAAGGGATTTCGACCGATCTCTCGATTTGTTGAGTTTTTCGTGGTTTTGTTTCATAGATTTGTTGCCAAAAACCATTCCCCATCTTTCTATTCAGCTACAATTCTTGAATTTGTCCAAAGAAATTCTTGATTTGGGAGAAATTTCGAATTTGAGCAAAAATTTCAGAAAAATCCTGCTCTTCGATTCTTGGACAGATTTTGTATCTTGTTTTTCTTTGTCGGCGTTGCTCCGATTTGAGTGAGGCAAGTTCCCACGCGTCGCCATCGACATCGCCTACGCATCTACATCAACGGATCGCCACGACATCGACATCCATTGGCCGCAAGTCTGAGATCATCCACCGCATAGGTATTGTCGTGGGATAATCACGGCAGATGTTACCTGGGGTAACTGATCTTGGGGCAAGTCGACACAGGTATTCGGGAGAGGGTTTAGCTCGAAGGAAAACATGGCGAAAAGCAATCTAAGAACCGGAAAGCAACTCGCCGGCTCTCGATATTATTATACTGGATACTCGATAACAGGTGTTACAACTATGACTTGAATCTCTCTTAGGCGAAGCCCAGGGGTTGGTTTATATAGTACTCATATCCCCCTTGACTTGCCCTACAAAGCGCTTCTCGAGTCCTATTCGAACTCTTCGTACGAACCCTAACTTTCCTTACCGTAACCCACAATCCGGGTTACGATCCTTACAAGTCCTGGGCCTTCTAGAAGCTTCTTTGTCCTTAGCCGGATTTGATCCATCCGTCGTTTGGGCCGGATCTCACCTGGGAGTTGGCATACCGGGTTACTATCCCCTCATCAGTAGTCCCCAGAATAGCCTGGGCTTCCAAGATTTACTCTTCGAAGCGCCGGCTATTCCCTACAGAAATATAAGACACAAACATATGAAAATCAAGACGCAGCGCGCTGATGAATAGCCGTGACTGGTACCAAGGAAGCCAAGCAAAAGCCCGGCTCTCCCTCAAGAGTTCTCCCTTAATCTTCCAGACTCGAGCTTTAATAAGGAACTCCATGACTTCGCACCTTCTTCGATAATTATTGCTAATACCAGGAAAGAGATTCCCCCCTTCTCTTTTCTCGGGATCATATCTAAGTACGCATAAAGCACGTCTTCAAATTTCAAAATGTCCAACCATTACTCCGCAACTCCCGGGTTTCGCCCGTTAGGATAAGTTTTTCCACCCGGTTTATTATAAATAAGCCCCAGGAGGCAAACTCAACCCTTAACGGCTCACTTTCCCCATTTCTCTTCTCCCCAAGTTCAAGCTCGCAGAGCGCCACCACGGGAACCCCACGCATCTCGCCGGAGCCCATCCGCCTTCGTTTGCGCTCCGCCGCCGCGCGAGCCGCACCAGCTCCCGAATCCACCGTCAAGCCTCCGATTCGCCGGCCAACAACCACGAAAGGACACGAATCTTGCGCCATCTGTCTCCGCAAGGCCTTACTCCAATCTCCTTCAGTAAGTCCCTTACATCCTCCAACTTACCCCCGCAATTTCTTAGTTCTTCCTCTAATTAGATCTGAATCGAGCGGTCCGCAATTTCTCGGGCCGCGCCGGATTAACTCACTGATACTTACCATAAACATTCCTATGGATAGGATTCATAGCTTATATTACTCCCCTAACTCCAGTAATCGTTAATCTGGTCACAATTTTAGAAATAAGATTCCCAATCTAGGCTCGGGCCATCTAAAATTTCCGCCCTTGTTCTCCTTCCTCGGAAAATCTTACTTCTCCGACTCATTCGCAGATGGTAAGCATATAAGCATCCCCCTAACTTCTCCAAACATTTGCCTTTACGGAAAGCTCCATGTATTTTGTAAGGTCACTTGATACCCGGACAAATCATTCTTGACCCAGCGAGGCAATGGCCGGGTTATGTTCAAATTGCGGGTAATTGCTTGCCTGCTAACTTCCAAGTTTTTGTTCCTTACGTCTTTTCCTTCGATGTTTTACCAGGTCAATCCCATGGCACCCAAGAGGCAGGGGAAACAGCCGAATAAGGCTAAATCCACAAACTCCATATCGGCCAATTGGGGGAAGTCCTCCGTCACCAAGGCCAAGCTAGAGGAGTTGGTCGAGCTTGGAACCCTACCTCCACAGGAGTCTATCCACTGGCGAGTGCCAGGCAATGAAACCCGGCCTTCTCCAGCGACGAATGAGGTAATATGCTTCGTTGAACATGTGACCCGGGGCTTTAGGCCTCCGGGTCACCCCTTCTTCCGTGACGTCCTAGACCATTACAACCTCCGTATCTTTTATTGATAAAAATTTCTTTTTTTTTTTTTGAATCAGCAGGCCGCCTCATTAAAAACCTTCCAGTCCCCTTAGGTACCCTGGATAGGAAAAGAGTGCGTATGAAACCTGCCGCCCATTACACTGCTTTAGTTATTCTCGAGAGTCGGCCTCGCGTTGATACGGTCGATGCACATTCTCCACTTGCTATGCCCTTTCGTAATGAGTACCGGATTTGCTAGCCAGTCCGGGTATATCGTCCTTGAAACGTGATCAGCTGCGGATGGTGGTACGTCTTCTTCTTCCCTGCTGAGAGTTTTGAAAGTATTGCTCCTGATGAAGCCTACCATCTTAGGGTTTTGTTCTGCCCTAACCTTTGCTTTGTCCCCCTCAGGGGTTGGCTTTTTTGACGTTGTCCTCTCTTCTAGGTCTACCTGAGAACGGTAATGTTTGAGCTCTTCCTTCCTGCAGGCTTGCTCGGCCATTGCCGCGTCTCCCTCATCGCACTCAGCTGCTATATCCCGGTTTCCGTGTATTGTAATGGTCTTCTTGGGACCCGGGATTTTCAGTTGTAGGTACACATAACACGGTCTTGCCATGAACTTGGCATAAGCCGGCCTTCCAAACAATGCATGATAAGGACTGCGCAACTTTACTACCTCAAAGGTAAGCCACTCGACTCGATAATTATCCTTTGACTCTCCAAAAGCTACTTCCAGTGCCAACTTTCCTTCAGGGCATGCTGAGTGACCCGGCACTATCCCGTGAAAAACTGTTGTACTCTTTTGCAGCTGCGATTCCTTTAAGCCCATTCGCAGAAAAGTTTCCCAGTACAGGATATTGATACTACTTCCTCCATCCATCAAGACTTTTTTCAGCTCGTAGCCGTTGACCTGTGGTGCCACTACCAAAGCTAAGACTCCCGGGTGATCAACTCTATCCGGGTGATCCTTCCTGCTCCATGTTACCTCTTGTTCTGACCACCTCAAATACCTTGGAACAGCGGAAGAGACCGAATTAACTGCTTGTTTCAGTATCTTCTTATCCTTGTGAGAGCCTCCTGTAGTGTGCACATGATATTGACCCAGCTGTTTGGGGTTAGCTTGAAAACCTCCTGCCCCATTTTGATTGTTACCTTGATTTCCAGCTGGCGGATTGCCGGCTGGGGGCGGCCCGTTACCCAAGTTTCCACCTAGACCCGGACCTCCTCCCCGGCCCGCACCTCGCATAGCTCTGTTCACTTCTTCGTTCTTCCACCTTTGTAAGTCGGCACATTGCTCTAGTGAATGATTGGCCGGCTTGCCATTCCTGCTATGCTTCGGGCACGCCATCCTAAATATGTCCCAACTGTTGCTTGGTCTTGGAGGTCCTTGGTAGTGTCCCCCATTGTGATTCCCAGTATTAAAATTCCCTTCGGATCTAAGTCTTGAAGACCCAGCCTCCGTGTTGGCTACAAACTCGGAATTCCCGTCGAACGGGCGCTTGTTTTGGCTACTTCCATTATTGTTTGGCGCCGACCCATTGCCGGTTTTCCCGCTGCTACTTGCGTTTGCTTTTGCTTTCTTGTCGTCAACTTCCTCCTCTGTGGTATCCGTTGCAGCGTGTTTGTTGCACGCATCCATTAACTCTCCCATTGTAACCTCCGCTGCATTCCTACTAGATTTCATGCGAGTTAGCTTTTGTACTAAAGGAACGTACTTACATGTTTTTGCCATAGCTTGTAGCGCGTCCTTAGGCTGGATATCCGTAGACGAGTGGAGTATCTCCATAACCCGGCGTACCCAGCTGCGTGCCGATTCTCCTTTCTTCTGAACGCATCTTTCTAAATCATCAATAGTAAATAACTTTCTGCATGTCCCATGAAAGTGCTTGATGAATGCGGTCTTTAGCTCCTCCCACGATTTGATCGACTTTTCCGGTAGGTTGGTGAACCATAACTTTGCTGCTCCCTCTGACATCATTAAGTACATGAATTTGGCTTGGAGATTCTCGGATGCGTTGCGAATTGACATTGCCATCTCATAGCTGCTCAGCCACGTTTCTGGATCCATTGTTGGCTCATAATTTACTACTTTCCCCGGTTCTTTGAACTTCTCCGGGTAAGGTTCTGCTCTGATATCGTCCGAAAGGCACTTTGGTCCCGCAAGGGTGGTTGGGGCCGGTCTTGCCCGGGAAACGCGTGACCCGGCTGGGGGTACCGCGGGGTGCGGCACCACCGGTAACTCGTGCGCTGCAGACCCGACCCCGGCTCTTCTGGCTCTGGAACTGTCCACCACCGCCTGCGCTGCTGATACTACTGGTGCTGTCTGGATACGCGGTGGAGGCGGAATTTGCTGCTGCTCTTCCCTTCGTTGTGCCGCATTCGTTTGAACATGGCCCTGTTGCTGGCTGGCGTACGGCGTCCCATGCATCCCGCTCCTATGATCCGGATAATTGGCTTGCTGTGCTACCGCGGTGTGTAGTAGATCGATTGCTCGTCGGGTTCCTTCCGCATGAGGCGAGTCTCCCACAGGGATCTGGTTTAATGCGAGCGTTGCTGCGTACACGTTGTCCATGGGATTGTTGTAATGACCCGCTGGTGTGCGGAATCGTGATGGTGGTGGCGGCATGGTATTGCCGGCTGTCACCCCTGTCGGTGGCAGAGGTAACCCGGCTGGCGCGTTTACCGGATGTGCTCCCGTTGAAAGTCGCGGTATGGTCCCTTGGTTCGTTGGTGGAATCGGCTGATCTTGAGGCGTAAACACCAGGGCAGTCGGGTTAATAACCCCTCCTGTTGCCGGCAGCATAGTTCGGTGTCTTTGGTGCATCCTTGTCGTTTCCTCCCGGAGCCGGGTCTCTCGGTCATCCAATTCGCGCTGCCGTGCGACCATCCCCTGCCTTTCTGCTTCCACTTGCCTTCTTTGCTGCTCCAATGCACGACGAGCCACGTCCAGGTCTCTTACACGCTCCGCAGCGTTTTCCGGGGTAATAACTGTGGCCAAGACCGTGGGGTCCAAAATCAAATTATTATCAAACAGAGCCGGGTGACGCGGGTTTGAGGGGCCCGCCCCCGGTGTCCGGTTTGCTTGGAACCCGAACATATTTGCGTGTCGCTCCTCGTCTGCTGGGCGACTGGTGACAGACGCCGACTCTCCATCGACCTGGGCCAAGACCGGGTCAACTGCTCCTTGCTGCTGGGCTGCTGCCTGAACCGCCCCGGCTGGCGCCGCGGCCGCATTTTCTTGATTGAGATTGGTCGCGGGAGCCGCATAAACTGCAACCCGGCGCATGATGCCCGGTGTAGATTCGTATTGTTCTTCCTCGCTGTTTTCCTTTTCGTATCGATCCTCCAATAGATCCCGTATGGACTCGGTATCATCCTCCCTCTCTATCTGACCCGTCGTTCCAATCGACTCTTCTTTTTCCGATCGGACATACGTGTCTTCCCCTGACACAGAGTCAGATCCAATATTATCACAATTCGAACTGGAAGTACATACCATACCGATGAAGACGTTGATGCTGCCGACCGTCACGATGGATCCGGTTTCGAGATGATCCGACTCTGGCCCCCAGCCAGAATCGTCCACCATCTTCTCTCCTTTGCTGTTGACGTAGATTTCTCCGACGATGAGGTTCTTCATGCTCTTCCGAGCTTCTCCCGTGATGTAAACACCTTTGGACGCAGGCCCCACGGTGGGCGCCAACTGTCGTGGGATAATCACGGCAGATGTTACCTGGGGTAACTGATCTTGGGGCAAGTCGACACAGGTATTCGGGAGAGGGTTTAGCTCGAAGGAAAACATGGCGAAAAGCAATCTAAGAACCGGAAAGCAACTCGCCGGCTCTCGATATTATTATACTGGATACTCGATAACAGGTGTTACAACTATGACTTGAATCTCTCTTAGGCGAAGCCCAGGGGTTGGTTTATATAGTACTCATATCCCCCTTGACTTGCCCTACAAAGCGCTTCTCGAGTCCTATTCGAACTCTTCGTACGAACCCTAACTTTCCTTACCGTAACCCACAATCCGGGTTACGATCCTTACAAGTCCTGGGCCTTCTAGAAGCTTCTTTGTCCTTAGCCGGATTTGATCCATCCGTCGTTTGGGCCGGATCTCACCTGGGAGTTGGCATACCGGGTTACTATCCCCTCATCAGGTATAACTTGCTTCCACTTGAACCACCCCACCCCATTGTGCTACTTACCTACTTGGACTAGTTCTTTTACACCGCTTGGCATCGTATTGTGGCACCGAGAGTGCGAGTTTTGCGCTTGTGAGAGGATAGCTTCGAGTAGGCATTGGCATTTGAGAATCATCATCCGTCAAAAAGCGAAAAATGAAAAAAAAAAGAGAAAGGAGAAAGAGCAAGAAGCAAAAAGAGCCATGAGAAGAAAATGATCGATGCCAATTGCTACCATTTGTAGGAACGCCTAGCTTCGAGTTGCAAGCGAGAAGAGAGTGACCGGTTGCCACATTACGAATCTTGTTGCCTCTAATTAATTGCGGTTTGAGCTAGCGTCCTCTTTGCGTTGGTGAGGCATTGAGCTTAGTCTTCGATAGGTACATTTCGTCTCCGCTCGTCCATTGGCCGCACTAACCCCATTTATCACTTGTGTGTGTGTGTTTTTAGTTTTCCACCATATCATTTTCCTCCACTAGGTTTGGTTTGCGTGCTAACTTTTCTTTGATTCTTCTCCACGTTTTACAATATACTTTTCTTTGGATTTGTCGTTTTCTCGCCCATTTCTAACCCATTGCCATCCACCCACAAGTCGCGTGTGTTTTGGAGCGTGTTTTTCGGATCTTTCGAACTCAAGTCACTTCATTCTTTTTGTTATCGGTTTCTCTTGGCTTGGTCCACTAGTTTCCAACATTTGCTAAAAGGTGAGGTTGAGCTCTTAGGTCTTCACACTCTATATATACACTTGTGCTTGTCTCTAACCATGTATAGCGAGAGCGAATCATATGGAGGCCATGATGATCATGATGAGTCCATGATGGACCACTACGGCTACAACGAGCAAGACATGGACCTCCACTCCTACGAGCATGACGTTGTGGACGACCACTACTCTTACGAGCCCGACATCGTGGATGACCACCACTACGAGCATGACATGGTGGATCACCACCACTACTACGACCACGACGTCGAGCTCTACACCGACTACTCCTCCCCAAGCATCATAGACATGGAGGAGCACCACAACGACCACGACGTCGAGCTCTACACTGACTACTCCTCCCCAACCATCATCGACATGGAGGAGCACCACCACAACCACGACGACTCCGACTCCATGAGCTACAACGACATGAACCACGACTACAACGATGACACCGCAAGCTTGGTTGACGACTTGGAGCCCTACTACACCGACAACGCATCTTCGAGCATGGCGGAGTTCTACAACTATGACTCCGACATGGACGAGCTCACCTACAAGAACTTCCTCGCCAAGCTTCGGTTGCCAAGAAACTCCGATGGTTCATGCTCACCACCACGGAACTCCAAGGAGAATGCCAAGGCCAAGACACGACAACGACCTTCAACCTCAAGATGGCGCAACGACAAGAAATCCAACAAGTGGGCAACGTCAAGATTGTCTTCGACATCAAGACGGCGCCACAAGAAGGACATCATCGAGGCCTCATCTAGCGAGAAGGCCAAGAAGCCAAGGCATCCAAATGACTTTCGGAGTCATCCCACACATGAGGTGCGGGAACGCCGCAAGCTCCATCGTCAA
Organism: Alopecurus myosuroides; assembly: GCA_028641055.1. NCBI lineage: Eukaryota > Viridiplantae > Streptophyta > Magnoliopsida > Poales > Poaceae > Alopecurus > Alopecurus myosuroides. The sequence continues at coordinate 27,166,618 of CM054063.1, forward strand.
CACCGTCGACATGATCACCCCCACGCTCATCACCAAGATCGTCGCCATGATCATCACCGCCATATGGAAGAGAGTGGTACACCCACCTCAACGCATCTTCCACCACAAGCTCCGCGACGACATTGGTTTGAGCATCGCTCGCCATCACCACTACCTCGACCTCGACACCGACAAGGCCGTGGTGACCCTCTTCAAGATCACCCTCTACGACCGGATATTCTTCATCACCCACCTTCTCCAAGCTCGACTCATGACTATGGTCTAAATGGCTTCATGGATGGTGCTTGCCCACATTCAAGGCTTCCAAGGCAAAATGTGTGTCACCACCACAATGACCACCAAGACCAAGGCCATCCTCAAGAAGGTGCCTTCGACATGGCTTCTAGTGAATGCCTCCCTCAACTCCACCGCAATGACCACCGGCGCCATCCTCTCCGTCATGACCGCCATCACCAAACCAATGAGGATGACCCAATTGAGCTTCCGCTACCCATCTATGATGAAGACCCAAATGAGAGACTTCCTCAACGCCAAGCAAGTGAGAATGCTCCATATGGCTTGTCTTTCCCCTTCTTTGAGGAAGACCCCAATGAGCGTCCACTTCGACATCAACCAAGTGGGATTGCTCAACATGCTACTTCACTACCCATCTTTGATGAAGATCCCAATGAGCTCCTACATCGACAACAACCAAGTGGGCATGCTACACATGGCACTTCTCTTCCTCTCTTTGATGAAGACCCCTATGAGAGCCCACTTCGACAACACTTAGGCGCGGATGCTACCCATGATCTCTCATTCCGCTTGTTTGATGAGGAACCTCTTGAGCGACCAGGTCAACACCAAGAAAGTGAAGATACTCCAAGGGACTTCTCACTTCCTATTTTTGATGAGGACCCACATGAGCGACCTCGCCAACAACAAGCAAATGGAGTTGCTATCCATGATTCTCCTCCTACCATATTGGATGAAGCACCGCACCCACTTGACCACGGCATTCCATTGCATCATCACCAACATGAAGAATGGGAGCCTCCACCTCATCTTCATCAAGAATGTGCTTTCTTCTCGCACCCCGCCAATGACCTTCATGATCAAGAGCATGAGCTTCCCTTCTCGCCACAAGCGCAACAACAACATCAAGAGTGCGAAGCTATCGCTCCCATGACACAAGATCGACATCACCATGCGCATGAGGATACCGCTCCCCCACTCTATGATGAAGACGTTGATACATGCCTAATTGTGAAAGAGGCTCATCCCTTGCCATCATCTCTAAGGCATTCTTCTTCGTCTCCAATGACACAAGTGACAACTCCGACCATCCGCAAGAGAGCTTCCAATGCTACCAATGAGATGATCATGGTTGGCAACCAAAATGGTGACCATGCCTACATGAGTGAAGGCCAATACTATGCCTTGCACCAACTAGCTCTCAATTCATTGGACATGCCCACCAATGGTGACAGAAGAGTCTATTGCAATGAGGCCAAGAATTCATCGCGAGTGTTGACACGAGTTGTTCAAGCCTATCCTCAAGATAAGGACCAACGATGCAACCTCTCTAGAGCCGGCGTCAATGGCTCATCTATCATTGATGGAGGTCACGACAAATTGGTTGACACACTCCACTTGACTTCGAAGCATCTCATGCCAACCTCTACAAGACAACGCTCAAGCCACCATTATGTCCAAGGATATCTTCATCATCATCATTATCGACCATTTGAGGATGCTACAAGGCATGGCTTACACTACCACATCATGGAGATGATGGAGCCTTCCTCGACACAAGCCATGACCCTACCTCCTCCTCCAAGCAAGCCACCCTTTCCACACTTGGAGATCAACCCAAGAGATGAGATGCTCAAGTCCTCCTCGCCACATGCTATGACACTACCGACTCCAAGCAATGCAAAGACTTCGACAAACCCGCACACCTCTTGTGCCAAGACTTGGGAGCCTTCTCGTGTCCCCTCTCAAAATTCTAGTGAGATGAGTGGTGAGAGAGAGATCCACATTCAGGTGAGTGAGGGCCACAAGCCCATCATGATTGGAAAAAGCATGAGTGTTCCTAGAGGCACCGCCATGATAGCCACCAATAGTGAGATGAGAGTTGAGAGCAAAATCCCATGTGTGCTTATCGACACTAACGACTTACCAACTTTCTCTCCATCTTTGTTGTCTCTTTTGCAGAGATTTGGTGACCCTATCAAGCATCCTCGACCTCATGGACGACTCCACATACAAGGCTCTCCACAACGCATGAACATCGACATCGACTTGAAGAGTTAGCAGGAGCATATTCCGCTCATCATGATCCACATGGAGATTGACAAGAGCTTCTACGACAAGGCATTCTCCATCCACACTCCTCAAGTCAAGATCTACACGGCGCGTCACAAGAACTTCGACATCAACAACTTCTACGCATACATCCCTCATGTCACGATGTGCATGGAGTTCGACAAGCGCGTCAACAATAATGACTACAACGTCTACATCCCCTTCGTCAAGATGCACTTGGAGTTCGACAAGCGCGTCAACGACAATGACTACCACGACTACATGCAAACCACCAAGATGTACATGGACTTCGACAAGAGAATCCACGACAACGCAACCAACGTTAAGTTCATCTACACTCTACCGCTTCCGCAATCCATGGAGCAACACTCTCTTGAGCTCTTCGACAACGACTACATCTCATGTCAAGCTCATCCTCACCCACCCATGGAGGATCATGTCAAGATAATCATTGTCTTTGGACTACACCCTCCACGAGCATACCTTGGCATGACCTTCGACAAGAGGCTCAACTTCAACGACTACACCGCCTCGCAAGATCTTCCTCAACCACCTAAGGAGGAACCTTTCATGATCTTCATCACCTTTGGACAACATCCCCTACGACACTAGTAGGGAATGGCTTATAGCCACCAGCATACTGCTGGCCAACAAGATTTTCGGTTGCCCAGCGCTAACAGCACTGGCGAACAGAATTTTCTGTTCGCCAGCGCTTTTCATTCTACCGCTGGCGAACAACCCCTCTGGTTCGCCAGCGCTAAGGCCGGGCCCCACCTGCGCGCGCTACAGCCGCTGTCTTATATTACCGCTGGCGAACAGGGCTTAGGGTTCGCCAGCGCTACGCTCACCACCGCTGGCGAACAGGTGTTGCTGGTCGCCAGCGCTAACATGTGGGCCCAGGACGCATGTTAGCGCTGGCGAACAGCAACACCTGTTCGCCAGCGGTATTCTGGCACATCTGCCATAAGTGGTACCCCCACCACCCACTTTCCCCTCCACTCTCCCTTCTTCACCTTGTCCCCTCTTCTCTCTCTAGCTCGAAATTATGCCAATTCCTCCACCCTCCTACTCTATTTTGAACCAACTAAATTTATTTTAGTTGGTATATATATGTTTATCTCCCTCCTAACACCATTTCTATCCAAAATTTTCCCTCCCTAGCCATCTAGATCTAGAATTACCCCCTTTCTCTCCAAAGCTCCAAAATTGTCCGGATATCATCGTGTAGCCATCTATTCATTTGAGGTGGGATGAATGATAATATATAATTAAATGAGTTTGTATATAAATTTTGTCCGGATACACGCGATATGCAATATGTGTGAAATTTCACCGGATTCAACAATGGTCGTGTGATGGAGACGATAAATGCATGTGTGCGCAATTTGTTGTGGAATGAAATTGAGTAGCCAACTATCGCCGGAATGTTGATTCATTTCCGTCTCGGCATAGTTTGGCACTCCCTAATAACCTCCTATTTGTAGGAAGGTCATGCCGAATTTTTTCGTGAATACGACATGAAGTGAAATTTTTGATATGAAAATGTGTTGCCACTTTGCCGGAATGTTGATTCATTCCCGTCTCGGCAAAGTTTGGCACTCCTCTAACCTCCAATTTGTAGGAAGGTCATGCCGATTTTTTTCGTGAATATCGAAATATATATATATATATTATGTTTGGTTCTAATATTAATTATATCGGCGCGCTCGATCGTGCGGGCGACATATAATGGTGGTCGTTAAGAGTGAACGTGTCGTGAATAGTTACTTGAGACACGCGACAGAAGACATGTTACAAAATGGCCGCAAGGAGATACGATGTCCATGTCGAAAGTGCAAACTAGGGGGCTTGCTCAATCCATTTACCGGAGACTTGCTCAGTCACCTCCTAAGGTATGGTTTCATGGATGGGTATAACAGTCAGTGGGTAAGTGATGACGAAGATGATGAAGTCCATGGGGCGGCGGCGGTAGGAAATGATGTGAAACAGGACAATAGCAACGATCGACTAGAACTACAGCAGGACCAACTACAGCAGGACCAAGATCAGCCTCATCACCCCGCACATGATCATGGAGAAGATGTTGAACAAGACGTGGAAGAAGATCACGAGGACACAGGGACACCCCTAACGGAAGTTGTGCGTGACCCTCATCTGAAAGAACTGCTTTTGAGAAAGACGACTAACTCGATATCTGCTGCTAGAGAGCAATCAAAGCAGGCGCAACTAGAGATAGACTCGAAGACACCGTTGTATGCAGGCTGCGGTCCGGGAGAGACCCGCATGAGAGTGGCCCTCGATGTTCTGCAGATGAAGGCGAGATACAAATGGAGCGACATAAGCGTCGATGCAAGCCTGCAATACTGGCACGATGTCCTTCCAGAGGGCAACACCTGTCCTAAAAGTTGCGACGAGGCCAAGAAAGTCGTGTGCCCCTTTGATTTACCTCACGAAAAATACCATGTGTGCATCAACAATTGCTACATTTATCGGAAAGAGGACGCGAACAAAACCATTTGTCCAGTTTGCAGCGCCGCTCGATACAAGAAAGGGAAGAAGAAAGCTCCTCGGAAAGTTGTGTGGTACTTTCCGCTCATTCCCCGTCTGCAACAGTATTTCGCGGACCGCAAGGAAGCAAAGCTCATGCACTGGCACGCGAAAAGGAGGAATAAAGTTTTGAAAGATCCAAATTGGAGTGAAAAAGTAATTCTGACACATCCTTCAGATGCAAGTCAATGGAAAGCAATTGACTATGAATATCCAACGTTCGGGGCGGAGGCAAGGAACATCCGGTTGGGTGTGAGCACCGACGGACTCAATCCGTTTGGCAACCAGAGCAGCACCCATAGCACCTGGCCCGTGTTTGTATGTATGTACAACATCCCTCCCTGGTTGTGCATGAAGAGGAAGTATATTCACATGAGTATGCTAATTCAAGGGCCGAAACAACCAGGCAACAACATCAATCTATACCTGAAGCTGCTTAAAGATGAGCTGGACACGCTATGGGCCGAGGAAGGGGTGAACACATGGGACGCCTTCGGTGAACAATATTTCCCAATGAGAGCTGTCTTACTCTGTACGGTTCACGACCTACTCGGCTACGGATATGTGGCGGGCCAGGTGTGCCACGGACATAACGGTTGCGTGAGGTGCATGGATGACCCCACGTTTATGCAACTTCCGAAAGATCCTGGGTCTTCGAAAACAGTTTTCGTTGGCCATCGAAGGTGGCTACCCAACAAAGACCCGTGGAGAAGGCGAGGAGACCTTTTTAACGGTGAGGATGAGCTCCGTGGACCTCCACGTAAGAGGTGCGGTGAAGAAATCTACAATTTGCTGAATGATTGGAAGGAATGCCCAGAGCCGGGAAAGAAGCAAAAGGCGCCAAAACCGCTTCTGGATGTATGGAAGACGAGGTCGGTGTTTTGGGACTTGCCATACTGGCCCATTCTCGATACGCCTCACTGCCTTGATCTGATGCATATCACGAAGAATGTGTTTGAAAGTTTGTTTGGCACGCTGCTCAACATGCCGGAGAGGACCAAAGACGGGGTGAAAACAAGAAACGACCTGGAATATTTTGGTATTAGGGTAGATCTTCAGGGGGGACGCCCGGATGATGACGACGGCGATCAATTGTGTGATGAGGAGACGGAGGGTCGCAAGGCCAAAAGGGTTAAGAGGAATGACTATTACTGCCCCCCCTCCTGCTTCACTCTTAGTCCGGACGAGATCACAAAATTGATGATGTGCCTTATCGGAGTCAAAGTACCTAGCGGTTACTCAGGGCTAATAAGCAGATTCCTCGACGCGCAGAAACAAAAGTTTAGCGGGATGAAGTCTCATGACTGTTACGTGATGATGACGCAGATACTTCCGGTTGCGATCCGCGGAATAATGGACAAACACGTCCGGGAAACCCTGTTTGGCCTCTGTAACTTCTTCGACGTTATATCTCGAAAGTCGATCACGGGGAAGCAGATCTCAAGGCTGCAGGAAGAGATTGTCGTGATACTATGCGAGCTTGAGATGTACTTTCCACCATCATTCTTTGACATATGTGTTCATCTGTTGGTCCATATCGTGGACGATATCATCCATCTCGGGCCGTTGTTCCTGCACAACATGATGCCGTTTGAAAGGATGAATGGGGTCATCAAAGGATATGTTCGCAACAGAGCTCGTCCGGACGGAAGCATCGTTCAGGGCTTTCTCATCGAAGAGTGCATCTCTTTCTGCACGAATCATATGGACGTGGAGGACCCAGTTGGTCTGCCCAGAAACAAGCACATTGGCAAGCTCGATGGAGTAGGTCACAAAAATGGACGTAGAGAAGTGCATGTGGATCGGGCTTGTCGACGCACCGACTTTAACAGGGAAAACTTAGTAGCTCTCCAACACATTGACATGGTCGATACTTGGGTGGAAAAACACAAGAGCTCGATTATGAAAAAGTACAGTGAACAAGGCAAGCGGAGGACCGAAGGAGAAATAATCAGAGAGCATAACTCCACTTTCTTGCGTTGGTTTAAAGATGTGATCGTCGCTAATCCACCGCCAAGGGATTGTGCGAAAAATAAACTATTGAACGCCTTGGCACATGGCCCAGATCCCAACCTAGCGACGTTTCAAGCATATGATATCAACGGGTTCACTTTCTACACAGAGGAGAAAGACAAAACTTCCGATTATCAAAACTCAGGGGTAACGATGGAATCCTACACCAGTGACAAAAAGTTAAGATACTACGGAAGGATCGAGGAGATATGGGAGCTTAACTACTCTGGAGAGAAGGTGCCTATGTTCCGCGTCAGATGGGCTAGGATGTCGACCGTCAGAAAAGAAGACCAATACTTTACAACCATGGTTATTCCCGAAGCCGGAACCTCATCAAGCGCGAATGTCACAGCGCAAAATGAGCCATGGGTATTGGCTAAACATGTGTCCCAATGCTTCTTCATAACAGACCCCGCAAGGCCTAGCCGTGTTGTCGTGAGGAGAGGGAAAAGAAATATCATCGGAATGGATGGAGTCGTTGATGAGGACGAGTTCGACACGTTCGGCAACCCAAATATTGACGATGATCAAGAAGATGATGATGATAGTCATGCAACATACACAACAAGAAGAAGCAGAACTACGCTACCTAGGCATGGTCTTCCATTCAGAAGAAGAAGTCATAATGTGGGGTTAAATTATGCAACTGCGACCAAAAAAGGCAAAAAAATCAAACACTGATGAGAAACTATGTATATATTTTTCTGCCAATTGTATGCGACGAAACTATGTATATGCATGGATCAACTAGTCTTATGTGCACTTATTATAAATTTAATGTACCTTGTTCTTTATTTCAAATGTGTGGAAACATAAAGGAAACCAAATAGAAAAATGAAGGAAAATAATGGAAAACAACTAAAACCAAATTAATTTGTAATGTGTTTGAATTATTATAAATGAAATGTCTTTGAATAATTTAAAAAAATAGAGAAAACAAAAAGGAAATAATGGAAAACAAAATAAAATAATATAAAACATAAAGGATATAATGGAAAACAAATTAGAACATTATTATTTGTAATGTGTTTAAACTTAATTTGTAATGTGTTTGAATTATTATAAATGAAATTTCTTTGAATAATTTCAAAAAATAGAGAAAACAAAAAGGAAATAATGGAAAACAAAATAAAATAATATAAAACATAAAGGATATAATGGAAAACAAATTAAAACATTATTATTTGTAATGTGTAAAATTAATTTGTAATGTGTTTGAATTATTATAAATGAAATGTCTTTGAATAATTTAAACAAATAAAGAAAACAAAATAAAACATTATTATTTGTAATTTGTATGAAATTAATGTGTAATGTGTTTGAATTATTATAAATGAAATGTATTTGAATAATTTAAACAAATAAAGAAAACAAAATAAAACATTATTATTTGTAATTTGTTTGAAATTAATTTGTAATGTGTTTGAATTATTATAAATGAAATGTATTTGAATAATTTAAACAAATCAAGAAAACAAAATAAAACATAAGTAAACAAAAATAAATCAATTCAAAGAAATAAAGAAAAATAAATCAGTAATGTTTCTCAAAGAAAAACTAATAAAAGATAATACATTAAATAAATTCAAAGAAAAATAAAAAATAAAAATAAAAAGGTATCGCTGGCGAACAGAGTTGCTGGTTCGCCGGCGCTATGTTACCGCTGGCGAACCAAACCTTGTTCGCCAGCGGTAATATAGCGCTGGCGAACCAGCAGCTCTGTTCGCCAGCAGTCGTGTCGAACAGTTTACTTACGCGCGGGCCCCCACCTTCTCCCTACAGAGAGCACGCACAGGCACAGGACTTAGCCGTTTCGCGCGAACCCCTCGACGATCGACGACGTGCGACGCCCACTGCCGGCCAACTGTGATCACCGCCGCCGTTCCACGCGCCGCCAGTCACCGGCGAGCATCCCCCGCCGTTCCACGCGCCTCCACTTCCTCTCCCACCCCCACTACCCCACCCTCCACCCCCACTGCCACTCCACCCCCACAGCTGCCCGCCACCGTCCTCTCCGGCCACCCCTCCCTCTCTCCGGCTTCCCCTCCCTCTCTCCGGCCTTCCCTCCCTCTCTCCGGCCTCCCCTACCCTCCTCGGCCTCACTGCTGCGCCGAGGGGGACTAGGAACTGCTTGCTCCTCCCCTACTCGACCCTGCCTGCAAGGTGTTCGACCGATTGCTCACAAGTAATTTTTGTCCATTTTTGTCTATTTTGTGCTCTGAGTGTGTGTGTGTGTTGTGTGATTACTGATGAACATAGATGTTGTGCATTTGAAGTACAATTTTTGTCCATTTTTGTCTATTTTGTCCTCTGTCAGTTGCATGATTACTAATACATGTTAATTAACAGTATTGAAATAAAAAAGAAAATTACCTTGATCTGCAACTAGTTCCTTGCTGCAACAGTAGTGGATGGCATATCTAAGTTATCCTGAAAACTTTCTAGTTTTTCTTAATTTTCTTTTTTTCCTGCTTTTCTAGTTACTGTTAGTTTGCAGAATTTAATTGGGACCCTTAAACAATTAAAAACTTTATGAAAATTGTCAGTAAATTCTTATTTAACATAAAGAGATCCTGGTAAAATTTTCAGATCATTTGGACGAGTTTGGTAGAACAAACTTGTTCTAATTTCAATTCTGCCAAAATTTAAATTTAATTACTTTGGGCAGTTAACAAACTTCACTTGTTATAAAATTTTGTGTGTCACTCTTATTTAGCAATAAAAGGCCATGGTACAAATTTCAAGTCATTTTGATGATATTTTTAAAACACACTTGTTTTCATTTTATTTCTGCAATTAACTTCCAATAATTAATTGAGGCACTTAACTAGTTCAAAACCACATGATATTTGGTGGAAAGTTATTATTTACCATAAGGAGGCACTGGTAGAAATTGGAGATCATTTTGATAAAGTTTGTAGAACAAACTTGTTAAATTTCTGATTTGTTGCTGTGGAGAAAACCATGATTTTTGGGGCCTTAAACAACTTAATTTTTGGTGCCAGTTCTTGTGCTACTCTTATTTGATATAAAGACCATGTGATTAATTTTACAAAGTATTTCGGCAAAGTTTGTAGAAGTAACTTGTTTGCGTTTTCACCTTCTGGCAATTCTGCCATTTTTCAAACAGAAAAAAATTCATTCTGTTTTGTGCCCATGTGCTTATATATCTTAACGGAAATCATAGTTTTGTGCCCATGTTATGTCACAATTGTTTTTGGTGGTTGGTGATGGTTGGTGGTGATGGATGGTGTGTATGGATGGTGGTGATGGATGGTTGTGATGGATGGCGTGGTGATATGGGTGGTGGTGATGGATGGTGGTGATGGATGGTTGTGATGGATGGCGTGGTGTATGGATGGTGGTGATGGTGTGGTCGTATTGATATGTGCCCACCTTCATGTGGATGACGATGATAATATGAGGGGTGGGATTATATGAGGGGTGGGTTTTTATGTGCAGGTACCCCACGTGAGTCCCTATTTGCCGGAATGTTGATTAATTTCCGTTCCGGCAAATTTGGGTACTCCATTTGTGATATTTTTAGCAAAGGTCATGCCGAAATTTTCCGTAAATTTTGGCATGATCTTTGCTAAAAATATCACAACTTAGAGTGTCCGAGAAATTTGGACTCATATGGGGTACATCGTCTAAATTGTAGGATTTGTTGAACTTATTTCAGGTTTTCTCTCCTTCATTAGATATGGCTCACAACGACGAGGCGGGTGGCTCTGGTCTCGGACACGGGGACGATGATGCGTGGCTTTCTATGCTAAGCGCCGGAGGAGGACCCGTAGATCCGCACCCGGATCTAGAGATGCCTGGCGACGATGCAGACGACGAGATGGACGAAACCGTTCGCCAGGAACTAGAGCCGCGCAACGATACATCGGGCGCAGAAGGTGATCAAACCGGTAGTGGCACCGGGGATACCGCCTCCGGTAGCGAGGCGTCGGCTAAGCGCAAAGATAGGCGGCACAACATGCTCGCCACCATGCGGGAAGAGTTCACGGAAGTGGACCCCAAGAGAGGTGCTCCCCTCGAGCCGGAGAGTTATGCCAAGGGCTATGGAAACCAGATAGGCTGCATAGCTCGAGACTTCGGCAACGTTAATATGGAGCACCTCAGAGCTAAAGAAAACAAGGCTAATGCCGCCCTGCTGATTGAGAAGCTGCACACAAGGTACAAATTCCCGGATCCTTACGACAACCAGGACCTGAAGAAGAATCTGGTCAACTCGTTAGCACTGGGAAAGTTCGCCAAGGCGTTTACGACTTGGAGATCCAGTTTGCGGGAGATGCTTGCGAAGGGTAAGGATTTTGATGAGATCCATAAGATGTGGCCCTCCATTTCCGAGGAAGACTTGGCCCAATTCAAGATCGACGAACTCAAACCGGAAAGGGTGGCGCTGAGTAAATGGGGGAAAGAACAGCGAAAAAAGAACATTGGCCCTCACAATCTCGGAAGCCGGGGTTACCTTGGGAAGCAGAAAGTCTGGGAAAAGGAGGATTCGAAGAGAGAAGGGCCGAACCCGTTTGACAAGATCACCGACCCGCAGGTGAGAAATTTTGTCAGGGCCCATTATAGGGAAGATCCCAAAAAGCCCGGCGATCTTGTGTTGAACGAGAAGGTAAAGCTGCTCGAGAATAAGTATCTCGAGGAAGAAGAAAAAGAACGCCTATCTCAATCTGACGGGGGGTCCTCGGCGACGAAGAACAAGGACCCGTATGACACCCCTTTCATTAGGGCGCTTAACGCGATGAAGGGAGTGCCCCTTGACAAGAAGCCGCATCGTGGCCATGTGCATGGCCTCGGAAAGGGTCATCGGCATGCGCACTACTACCCGGACACCAAGGATAAGCGTAAGGAGCGGAAAAAGGGCCCGGAGAAGACGGTCGACGAGCTTGTGAACGAGAGGCTCAATGAGCTCCTCCCTACCATCTGTTCGTCCGTCGCTCAGTCCTTAGCGCCGTGGATGCTAGGTGGAGGACAAGGGCCGCTCCCGCAGATAAACATAGCCCAAATGGTGCAGCCAGCGCCGCAGAACGTGGCCCCTGTCGTGGCGCCGTAGAACGTGGCCCCCGTCGTGGCGCCGCAGAACGCGGCCCCCGTCGTGGCGTCTGCTGCGCGGAACGAGCCGGCCCCCAACCCTCAGCCGGAAGGTCGCAAAGATCCGTCGCCGCCCCGCCACATCTCTTCAACACCGCCGCCGACACTTAGCGGTCCATCCCCCTTGTCCGAGCTCAATGCCCTCACGGTAATTCAACGTGCACTGCTTAATTATATATTATGACTTGATTCGTGACGGCATCAGTCTCTAACAACGATCGCGCGACGTTTCGCAGGCCGACGAGACGGGATGCACATTGCTCCTTAATGTGAACGGCGAGTTAAAGGACGTCGCCAAAGGAAAAATCATCACACCTCTGAACCGTGTATCCCATGGCGTTCGTATGCCCGAGGACGTGTTCAGAGTGACATTAAGTCGGGTGCTCCCTGGTTGCGGTGCTCTCGATCCTCCGAACCAACCACCCGCAGCCGACAGCGAGTTGAACCTGGAGCAATGCTTGGTTTGGCCATTGACCTGGCCGAAATCACTAATTCGTTTGGAAAGTACTCCTGCCAACACTCCAACACCGGTCCAGGGGTCGGGGCACCCGAGCCAACACAAGGATTTCTCACCTGCAAAGTCCGTGCAACACGACGGCGACGATGCTGAAGATGAGAACCCCAATGACTACCTCGTCGACGATCCTTACGAGGGGGCGCCCGGCCTGGATGATCTTTATCAACTTCTCTTGCCAGCGGAGTAAGCGGATAAATATCGATGCACAAAGCGTCTTTTCTCTTCTCAAGAACCGGCAATCCCCGAGCAAGAAGTCATCAGCCAGGATGCCCTCAAAGAGGCGGTAGCGGATGTATTTCATCAGGCTCAGCCTAAGAAGACGGTACGGAAAAGAACTAAGAAGAATTCTGCCGTTGCATCGATGAGCTAACCGGTGGAGGGGACCAAGTCCAAGCCGCAGACAGGACGTGTATTGGACAGGATACCCATAACCGACTGGCATCAGATCCATGAGTTGGGCAAGCCGATGCTTCCGCCGAGGTTGGTCTCCTTGCTGTCAGGTGATATGCGTAGCGTCCATGACGGTATTCTATATATGGAGGAGATGCTTCTGAAAGAGAAAAATCCAACGCTGCCGGTTTTGATCGCAAAGGTGCCATCTACGGCGGGATTTGTCACTGAAGGCAACGCAAACAAGATCATCATTAGATTTGACGACATCTTCCGGATGTTCCACATGAAATCACTCCACTCGTCAATCGTCCGTCTGTTTACGCTCAGCTTGGCGCATCAGCTATCCGTAGAGAATGTCAAAAACATCGGGCTAGCAGACCCCTACTACATGCACGACATGTACTTGAACAACCCCAGGGGTAGGGCAAAAGCGACAAAGTACCTCGAACAAGTGTTGCTCACTAACCATATGAACAAGAGGATCACCCTCGTGCCCTACTTTCCCGAGTAAGTTATATTTCCCATCTTTACATTAATTTGCGCATATACAATTTTTGAGGATTATATATATGGACTCTCCTGTTTTGCGCAGAAACAAATACGGCACCCTCATCATGCTCTACCCGAGAGACGCGCACGCAGTATATCTCGACTCCGGGAGTACGATGAAGGAGAAGAACTACTCCCTCATCAAGTCTGTTCTCAATGATGCTATGGATGGCTACATCAGGGGGAAGGATTCTGCGACAGGACGAAACAAATTCAAGGCAAATATGTGTTCAGACACAGAACAGAGTTTCCCTGCCCCAAGCAGGCGCCAGGCGGCCATATGGAGGCATGGTACCTCATCCAACACATGACGGAGATCATGAAGGACCAACATAGTCTACAATACATGTCTGCTGTGGACAAATGGTCTCGCCGCATCGTCGAATGGTCTGATGCTGAATTCAGACAAAACTTTGTTCGCATCCAGCGCAAGCTCTGCACAATCATCTATAAGGATGTAGTAACTAAAGGATCTGTCTTCCACTGGAACTCCCCACCATCTAACAATGAGTTGCGACAATGTGTGCTAGAGCAGACTGACGAGAGACCATTCAACTCGTTAGAAGGTGCTCTTCCGTTCCCGCCGGAGAAGAAACAGAAGATCACAACATCGAGGAAGAAATGATCGACGGTATGTATTCGATTCGTTACGAATTGCTCCTAATAAGAACTTGTGATTTCCTTTGCCGGTCTAATGCTTTTATCTTGGTCTACAGAGAGATGAAGAAGTGGACGGCGCGCTGGCCCTAGCGAAAGATCGCAAGCGGAGGCGGAAGCTAAAGCGGAGGCGGACCGTATATCTAGTCTTCTTTGCGATTGATCTCTATATCGCGCGTACGTTGTATAGATGTCGTCATACCTTTGTAATCGTTGAACTAATTAGATGGCTATATTTTGGGTTCGAAATCTTCCGACATAAACGTGTTATTGAGATCAATGTGTTGTATTCGTACTTATGAGAATTGGATATGGATGCATATGTATCGATGTGTTAATTTCGTTATCGATGTGTTAAATTCGTTATGGATGGATGCATATGTATCTAACAGTGATTTATACGTGTGAAGTTTATAAATTACAGAATTTGAATGTATTTGGACCTGTATATTATAATATACAAACTGTTATACAAAAAAAAAATACAAACCTGGGAAACTTACCACTGGCGAACAAACGTCCTACCGCTGGCCAACACCACCACTGGCGAACTAGGGCCCTAGCGCTGGCGAACCTGTACCGCTGGCGAACAGGGCAGCTACCGCTGGCGAACATAGCGCTGGCGAACACGGCTTTGTTCGCCAGCGGTAACATGCACTACCGCTGGCGAAGTGATGTTCGCTAGCGGTAACCTGCTACCACTGGCGTAGTAGCGCTGGCGAACACATGTTCGCCAGCGGTAGCTGAATATTGTTCGTCACTGGTAGCCTATTTCCTACTAGTGCGAGCCTACCGTCACATGATTTTCGACAAGCGGCTCAACTTCAACGACATCTTCGTCGTCAACTTTCCTTCTCCCACTCCAAAATGGATGGAACGAGAGTAGAGGACGACTCTTCTTCAAGGGGGGGGGAGATGATGCAGCCCACCGTATTCAACCAAGCACAACATCGACACCGCACAAGGTGAAGTCACTCCTATCTCCGTATGTTTCCGGTGTCTTGGTGAACGGTGCTCTACCTCATGAAATTCCCCTCTACATGCATAGGTGGGATCACCACACGGAGACCCAAGACGGTGCCCAAGATGCTCAAGAACACATCCGAGAAGGGGCACACGAAGCTAGGGAAGAAGCAGGTGAAGACGGCGTCAAGTTCGGAACTCCGAGGAGGAAGAACGGGGGAAAATGGTGCCTCCCGGCCTCACCCCCGGCCAGGCCGGCCTCCCCCTCCACCTCAGGCCGGACCCCTTGCCGAACGGGCCGGCCTCCTCCTTCCCCCACCCTGGCCTCGGGCTGGCCTCCCAGGCTGGCCCCCTGCCCGAGCACCCCGGCCTCAAGGCCGGCCTGGCTCCCCCCACCCCGGCCCCAGGCCGGGCACCCCACAGAAGGGGCCGGCCTCAAGGCCGGCCTGGCTCCTTCCCACCCCGGCCCCAGGCCGGCCTGGGCCTCCAGGCCAGCCTCTGCGCCCCACCCTGGCCCCAGGCCGTGTTCCAGGCCGGCCAGGCCGGCTCCCAGGCCGGGGTGGCCCCGAAATGCACGGGAATTGGCCGTTTTGGCACCGTTTCGACCCCGACTATATAAAGGACTCCGGTGGCTAGATCTAGGGTTAGGAATAGTTTTGGGCATTGTTTTCGAGAGTTTCGGGCTTTGCCCTTATATCCCTCTTTTGAGGTGACTCCTCTTATGAGGCTACTCCTATGTTGATGATGTTCATCTAGGATCGTATCAAGATCTCTCCAAGGAGCTACTCTCTCACATAGTGATTCTAGTAGCGCTTTCCAACCTTCCCCTTGCGGCTTCTGTTGGATCGGTGGACCGGCCGGTAAGAGAAACGGTTTCAATTAGCGTTTTGTTGACTTGGGTTTGCGATCCCTCGTAGGCTTCACGAGTTATCTTCCCCAATTTGTGTTTCCCCGCGATTTCCCCTCGATTCCCCCTCTCGTGTTCATCGCGTTCTTCGTGTTCTTCGTGTGTTCTTCGTGCGTTCTTGTCGATTCGTGAAGATCGGGCCAACAAAGAGGTCAACACCTACATCACCCCTGGCCTCGAATACGGCATGCACTGGACCTGGACCGGCGGCGAGTGGTTGCCGGAGGAGGAGCTGCCGCCGCCGCCACCGCTGACACAGGACTGGCCAGCGCCACCTCTAGAGGACGCGCCCCCGATGCCACCGTAGCCGCCCCAGCTGCCTGCCTACCTGTGGGTCCAGCCAGACTACCATTGCCTCTCCTCCGACAAGGAGGACTAGGCCGACGCCGGCGCGCCCCCGGCCCAACTAGTTTGTTAGGTTTGCTTCTACCCCCGCAAGAAATGGCCGGCCGCCTGTGGCCGTGCCACCGCCCCCATGTAAGGACCGGCCACTAGGGCCGTCATCAAGAAACGGCCAGCCGCCTGTGGCCGTGATGCCGCCCCAATGTAAGCACCGGACGCTCGGGTCTTTTATGAATGAAATTGCTTCCGTCCCAACTCGTCCCCGGGCAATCTATGGCCAATCTAATGCAATGAACGGCCGGAGCCGGCGCCGGCGGGATCGTTCTATCCATCCCCGCCGCCGGTGCGGAACGGCAGGGCTTCGCCTAGGCTAGTCCGGTCGGTCCCGGGTGGTTGCTCGGCCTGGAGAGAGGGCATGGGTATTTATACTAATGGGCCTCTAGTCCCGGCCCGTGCAACCACCTGGGACTAGAGGTACCCCTTTGGTCCCGGCTGGTGGCATGGGCCGGGACCAGACGTATTTCGAAATTTGGTGCTACCCTGCGCGCCCAAATGTTTTAGCGCCAAAATTTGAAAATTGTTTGAATATGCACATGAATAACTTCTATATACTTTCGAATTTGACAAAAAATTCAACATAAAAGTGCTTGAGTTTGCATAACTAATTCAAATCCGTTTTCTGTTTAATTAAATAATTATCCTAACTATTCAAACTATTAACTATTTTACTATTTGCATATAATTTGAATATAAATATCTTATATTGTTTTAGAATTAGTAACAATCTATTATATACTAAAAGCAATATACAGATGTCTAACAGAGCCACCACGTTGATCCACATCATCAAAATTATTTTGATAGTTGGATCTAAAATATATGGTTAGGATTTAACAAAAATTTGTAGTTACGTAACTCTTTAAAACAGTCTATGTTACACATACGTGTCAAATACTAAAGGCAAGCAACGAACGTTATGTTGGTAGAGTCCACGCACGTACATCCATACCGAAGGGTAACCGTGAACCGAACCATGATGAGAAAAGTTTCATAAAAAAATGATGAGAAAAAGAATCTCTAAACAAAGCTGACGGACGGATAGCTAGCTTCAAACGTGGTCCGTGGTTTGGAAAAAAACTCTACGGCTGATCCATATACGGACCGCACGTAAGCTTAGCTCCAAACAATAATAAAAAATAAAAAATAAACTCCATATGTACCGGCCGGAAGCTTAGCTCCAAGATTGAAAAAAAATTCTCCAAACGTACCGGCCGTAAGCTTAGCTCCAAACTTAAAAAAAGTAGAGCTGATCGCTGCAAATCATCAATTGCCTAAAGTGTGCCTGTGTCAGGAACGAGATTAATACACTATACTGCACTATAAAACAATGTGGCAGCCTGTAGCAGGAAAAATTTAGGAGACCCTCATAAGTAAGATGATATGCACGAACATATAGGAATGCCACTTCATATATACAAGATTTTACAACATAATTAAACAATTAAATTAATCTTACATATTTAAAAAATTGCATGAGATGACTTCAAATAATAGAAAATAATTTCTGAGACAGACAGTAGTCATAGGTCACGCCTTCACAAGATAAATTGTGCAATAATCGCTCAATTGCCAAACCATTGAGGGAAGAAAAATGAAAGGACAAACCCTGAAAATCGGAGGAAGTAGACAACTTTTTGGAAAAATGGAAAAAAAAATCCATGTCCTTCATATTTAATGCACAGACTAAAATATTTCACTACATGAATAGAAAATTGTCTCAATAAAAGAAATTATGGTAGCAAATTTTACATATTACCATTTTGTTAAAAGGGCAACCATGCACGTGAGAAAAAATACAACGAGATAGAAGTAGGAAGAAATAGTCCAACGTTTTCAAAAGGGAACTATAAATTCTTACAATTAACAGTACACACAACTCTGCAATAAGAAGATGAAGGTGATTCATGAAATTAGAGGTGAAAGAAAAAGCATTCATAATTATTGGACAGAGTAAAATAATAAGCTCCACAAATACGACACACAGTCTCAAGAAAATAAACTATGGTAGCTAATTTTCTAAACTTGCAGATAACTTCAGATACAAAAAACAAGACCCATAACTAAGATAAATCATGTTTTCATTGAGGTAGCTCACAATGCGGGGTGGTCCATTTGAGACACCAGGTTAATCCACATTATTGAGACCAAATGTATTATGACAACAAACAACTCAGTTCACGCTCAGACATTCATTAAGTCATCCCCATAACTACCATGCCTCGGTAACTATATATACACACACTTCATTTGGTGATACAATATATTTTTGTAGACATCAACTTTTGTTGTCCTTCTATACGGGTCTATCATCTGGAGCCCGATGTATTAAGCATGCACTTATGTGACACCAATAAATAAATTACCATGTGAAGTAATTTTTATGAAGTGACCTAATATGTCAAAATAAAAATGTTTATATGCTCAATAATATGATCTTTTTAAATGAAGAAATCATCCGCCCATAATTTAAAGATGGTTAAAAGAGGTTTCCTACATGCATAATATTTCATATAAATTCAGATGAATTATACATCTATTTTTTTTTAGACATTTTTAGATGCTGCCCTCGGATTTGCGAGGGCCACCGTGCTAGTTACATTAATAGCAACATAATTAACAGACTCCTTGTCTCACTGGTCGTAGAGTGTTTACGTACAAAACCACAAATCAGTTTCTAGAGTTTTTTGGTTTGCGTCTTCTTCTTCTTCTGTGTCACTTTGTTCGAATTTCGCCGCAACCATGGACAATATTCATCATTTATTTTGTTTTCTATTGTTTCCTTTATGTTTTCTATTGTTTTTCTTTATGTTTTCTATTGTTTTAGTTTGTTTTCTCTTGTATTCTTTTTGTTTTCTCTTGTGATCCTCCGAGGGAGTCCAGAGCATACAAGGCATCCGGGTGATTTGTATTCGGTCGATGAACCTTCAAGGGGGAATGTAGAACAAAACAATCGGTATAGCCATCATACAGCTCGACCGTGGTTATTGAGTGCATATATGCCTATCAAAAGAACGGTCGGACGTATGATGGCGAATCCGGGAGATCTGTATTCGGTCGATGAACTCAATGATATATCAAATCTTTTGTCAAACCTTCAAGGGGTATGTAGAACAAAACAATCGGTATCGCATCATACTCCTCGACCGTGGCTATTGAGTGCATATATATATGCATATCAAAAGAACGGTCGGACGTATGATGGCAAATCCGGATGATTTGTATTCGGTCGATGAACTGAATGATGTATCAATCCTTAAAGGGGGGATGTAGAACAAAACAATCGGTATCACCATCATACAGCCCTACCGTGACTACTGAGTGCATATATGCATACCAAATGCACGGCAGGACGTATGATGGCGAATCTGGATGATTTGTATTTGGTCGATGAACGGAATGATGTATCAAACCTTAAAGGGGGGATGTAGAACACAACAATCGGTATCGCCTGCATACAGCCCTGCCGTGGCTACTGAGTGCATATATGCAGACCAAATGCACGGCATGACGTATGCTCTGTTTTCAAACGGGGGGTTGAGGATAAAGGAGAAATATGTGCCGGCCGTGGCGCTCCTTCCGGATGCGCGGCTGCACACAGGGCTGGTTACAGCGGCCCTGTGTGCAGCGCACATCTCAATGGACGAGACGGAGAAGAGAGAAACAGAAAAGTGGGTGGGTGTGCCGCTGGTTGGGATAATAATGAAGTCAGGCTGGTCATAGTTGTCAAGCACTCAATGCTTGCCAGCTTTTGACCGGTCAATACAAATTATTGTTCAAACTTGCACCTACGCATTCATAATCACAGAATAGGTATAAATATCATTTTGGCTAACAAAATCTCGTTCATACTACCTTATAAGAAACATATTTTTAGACTTATACTCGAATAAACTTCTAATTTGCATAAATATCATTGTTTTCTTTCCCAGCGATAGGGGTATGACTAGCAGATATCAGATCCAGTCTTGCCATTATGTAGATATCTATGCTCTCCGTTTAGGTTTAGATCCACTCTTGCCATTATGTACTGCCTTTTTTATCTATATATCCAAGATGCATGTTTGTGTGCAATATGGGCGCGAGCGCCGGTGCAACAATATTTGTGAACACTTTTTCAACAGAACTATGATCATGTATTCCATGTTTATTATTACACATCACCAACAACATCCCTATCTAGTCTTCTGGATTTTCTTCGTGTAGAGATGGTCCGTGAACCCTTGTCCCTTGCTTATGATCCCTTCGGCCGTAACCATGGAGCATCTTTATTATTTAACGGGATGGTGGGGTCAGCTTTCACTGTTAAGGGTGGAATTTCAACAAACTTATTATAATCTTCTAACATGTGTGTCGTGTCCTCGATTCCCACGATGTTTCTTTTCCCTGAAAAAACTATGTGACGCTTCGGCTCATCGTATGATGTATTTTTTTGCTTATTCTTTCTTTTTTTCGGTCTGGAGGACATGTCCTTGACATAGAAGACCTGGGCCACATCATTGGTTAGGACGAATGGTTCGTCATTGTAACCAATATTGTTGAGATCCACTGTTATCATTCCGTAAAGTGGATCTACCTTTACCGCTTCTCCATTCAGGTTGACCCATTTGCACTTGAACATAGGGACCTTAAAAGAAGGTCCATAGTCAAGTTCCCATATCTCCTCCATGTAACCATAGTATGTGTTATTTTTTCCATTCTCGTTTGTTGTATCAAACCGGACACCACTGTTTTGGTTGGTGCTCTTCTTATCTTGGGAGATCGTGTAAAATGTATTCCCATTTATCTCGTACACTTGAAAACTCCCAATAGTCGAAGATGGTGACCCGGCCAACATGTACAGCTGATCTTCAACAGTGCTGTCATTTATAAGATGTGTTTGCAACGAACTTTCGAAAGTCTCCATGTGTATGCGTTTAATCCATGAGTCATCCTTCCGCGGATTTGTGGAGCGTACAATATTCTTGTGTTCCTCGTGATACGGAGACACAGACATAGAATTTTGTAGAACTGTGTAGTGTGCTTTGGTGAAAGAATGCCCGTCCCTGGGTATCATTGTTTTCTTTCCCAACGTTCCTTTTCCCCTCAGTCTTGCCTCACGCCGCGATTCAGGAGCACCAATCATCTTAAGGTCAGGAATAAAGTCAACACAGAACCCAATGACGTCCTCTGTTCCATAGCCCTTCGAGATGCTTCCTTCTAGCCTAGCACGGTTATGAACATATTTCTTCAAGACTCCCATGAACCTCTCAAAGGGGAACATATTGTGTAGAAATATCGGACCGAGAATATGAATCTCTTCACATAGGTGAACCAGGAGATGAGTCATAATGTTGAAGAAGGATCACTACTGCAGAATAGCTTATAGCCACCATCACATTAGTGACGGGCAAACATATGCCCGTCACTACTAACAAGTATTAGCGACAGGCGTCAATATGTCTGTCATTGGTAAAACTCGGCAGGTGGCTGTGAAACATACTAGTGACAGTATAGTATTCTCGCCCGTCACTGGTAATTTCATATAATACCAGTGACGGGTTTGTAGACTTGCCCGCCGCTAGTCGCGGATCATACCGAACTAGACATTTTTTTTCACATTAGTTGCAATGAAATATATTAATATATTACAAGCAATCGAAATGATTTAATATCATTTCTAAATAATCTAGGAAACAACATTCTTGTCCGTCCAAGGAGCCCATCCACTAGGCAGCGTGGATAGATTCGGTGAGACCGTGTCGTATCTGTCAGCGCCGTTGAGGAAAGCGCCGCCGGACGGACAACGTACATACGTCCTCATGTGCAAATACTGAGCTAACTAAGCTAGCATTCCCTTAGCACAGACGGTGGATCGATTCAGCCAGCTCAAATCAATCCCTACGCGTATAATACATGGACTAGCAAACAAAAGGTAGCCACGTGGCAGTATTTTTCAAATCGTGTGTGATGCACCGTAATTATTGTTTGCAATTCGGACTATAGAAAGGTAACATGAAAACTGGTTGGCGCAACAATATGCTCGCACCAAGGAAAGCAAACAAATAAGCCAGTAGTTACGCGAGGCGCGCGCCCATTCCGCTCGCACGACGCACTATCCCGGATCGAGAGCCCCATCACTTCTTCCTTTGTATCGTTGTGGCTGCTCTCTCCTAGATCTAACTTCTACACGCCCCGCCACAGCTGCCCTCTCCCTGACCTCCTTCCGCTGCCATTTCGTTCGATCTGTGTACATGCTCTGCCTCACCGATCCTACTGCACGACGGCCTCCTCCAACTCATCAGGCCGGCTGCACGCGGAGGTGGTGGACGTTAGCCTCGTGTTCCAGTCCTCGGTTCCTGGTTCGTTCCCTTAGCCTCACGTCTAAATCAATTTTGCCCGATTTGTTCATCAGCGTTTATGACTTCTCATTATATCTGCACACGCAGATTCCGTGGGCAGCGACCTCTTGTACCCCGAGCTCGGTTTGATGGCGTCCGCTCGCGTGAAGGCCGGTGACCTCGTCACATCTCCAACGTCTACCGGTAGAAAGGCCGGCGACCGAAGCAGGATCCGTGATGTCCACTAACGGGAGGCCGATGACCCCAACGGATCTGCTGCATCAACTCACTGGATGGCCAGCAGCCTCGCATGAGTTCTCTGGTATGTTAGCTTCTTGAATTCCCGAAACCGTAGCAACGTCATGTCAATCTACTTTGTTCTAAGTTTTTATTTCCTTTTTCAGGAGGATCGGTGGCCGGTGGCACAAGAGAGGATACGAAGCGGAGGATGTTGCCGATAGCCAGATCGACGACAACGAAATCACCATTATATTAGATCACTATCCATACTCACCTTCACCGGCGGAAACAATTTTTTTTTATTTCGGCGATTTGGTTGGCACATGGTTGTTCTTATAAGTTTCATGCGTATATACGATGTCCCTTCCGCGTGTGATGTATCATGTACCATACTACCAATAGATGTGCAAATGTAATATATGGTTTTTATTTGTGATTTTTTTTATTTCTAACAATATATACCAGTGACGGGTGCGAATAACTGACTGTCACAAGTAATCAAATACTAGTGACGGGCACTTGCTAGTCACTGGTAACCAATTACTAGTGACTAGTTATTAGTGACAGGCACGTGGCCTGTCACTAATAGGTATTTTTGCCCGTCACTAGTAGACTATTCTGCAGTAGTGGATGCTGGTGGGAACACCAACTCAAAACTAACAAGACACTCGACCATATCCCTCTATAGTCTTGCCAGAATTTCTGGATCGCTTACCTTCTGAGATATTGCGTTGACGAATGCACATAACTTCACAATGGGTACTCGAACATTTTCTGGTAGAATCCCCCTCAATGCAATCGGAAGCAACTGCGTCATAATTACGTGGCAGTCATGAGACTTCAGGTTTTGGAATTTTTTCTCTGCCATGTTTATTATCCCCTTTATATTCGACGAGAAGCCAGAAGGAACCTTGATACTGTAAAGGACTTCAAAAAATATTTTCTTCTCTGCTTTAGTAAGAGCGTATCTGCTTAAGTAATGGCGCCATGTATCAGTGTGCTTGTTGCTTGGGTCTTTCATACGTTGCTGGTCCTCCCGTGCTTATAGCGTATCTTTTGACTTCCCATACACGCCCAGGAAGCATAGCAGGTTGGCGCAGAGATTCTTTGTCACTTGCATCACGTCGATTGAAGACCAGACCTCTAAAACTTTCCAATATGGTAGCTCCCAAAATATAGATTTCTTCTTCCACATGGGTGCACGCTTATTAGGCCCGTTCGGAACAGGTTGGCTGCCATCACCCTTCCCAGAGATTACTTTTAGGTCCTTGAACATATCGAATAAATCATTACCACTACAGAGGTCAGACTTCTTCCGGTTATCTGCCTCACCTCTGAAATGCTTCGCTCCTTTCTTTCTTACGGGATTCTTGATCGGAAGAAATCTACGATGCCCCAGGTATACAACCTTTTTACATTTATCCAAATAAACAATGTCAGTCTTATCTGAGTGCATGCATTGTATCCCTTATTTGTATGTCCGGAAATGTTACTAAGAGCATGCCAAAACATTGATGGTTACGAAAAGCAACGCCCGTAGGTCAAATGGCTTTTGTTCGTTCTCATCCCACACACGTACACCTGGTTTGCCCCACAATTGTAAGAGTTCTTCCACTAATGGCCTTAGATACACATCAATGTCGTTGCCAGGTTGCCTCGGGCCTTGGATGAGAACTGCCACCATAATGAACTTGCGCTTCATGCACAACCAAGGAGGAAGGTTGTACATACATAGAGTTACGGGCCAGGTGCTATGACTGGAGCTCTGCTCCCCAAAAGGATTAAAGCCATCTATACTTACACCAAACCATAAGTTTCGCGCCTCTCCTGTAAATTCCGGGAAGTCTCTCTCTCGATCTTTCTCCACTGCGATCCATCGGCGGGGTGTCTCAACTTTCCGTCTTTCTTACGGTCTTCTTTGTGCCATCGCAACAACCTAGCATACTCTTTGTTTCTAAAAATACGTTTCAACCATGGTATTATAGGAGCATACCACATCACCTTAGCAGGAACCCTCTTATGGGGGCTCACCGTCAACATCACCAGGGTCATATGCTCTGATCTTATACCGCAGTGCAGTACATACCGGACATTCATCCAAATTCTCGTACTTCTCACCGCGGTAGAGGATGCAGTCATTAATGCATACATGTATCTTCTGCACATCTAATCCTAGAGGGCAGAGAGCTTTCTTTGCTTTGTACGTACTCTCAGTCAATTTGTTATCCTTTGGAAGCTTTGGCTTCATTAGTTGAAGTAAACTCTCAAATGCCTTGTCAGTCATACCGTTCTGTGCCTTCCATTTCAGCAACTCCAGTGTGGTACCGAGCTTTGTGCTACCATCTTCGCAATTTGGATACAACAACTTTTTGTGATCCTGTAACATGTTGTCCAGATTCAACCTCTCCAATTCACTTCCACAGTCTTCCCTTGCATCAGCAATAACTCGGCCAAGATCATCATCGGGCTCTTCTGATGCCTGTTCTTGATCACCTCCGTCTTCTGCATTGTCTTCCATTGCAGTATCTCTCTTCATTGTCTTGCATCACAACCCCTCTTTCTCCATGCTTGGTCCAGCAATTATAGTTGGGCATGAAACCTCTCCGAAGTAGATGGTCGTGAAGGATTCTCCAGGAAGAGTGCTCCCTGAGGTTCCGACAATCAACACAGGAAACACATAAAGCCAGTATCTTTGTTCGCCTGAGCTACAGCGAGAAATGCATTTAGGCCTGCCATATACTCGGAAGTGCGTCGGTCACCGTACATCCATCGCTGCCGTACATCCATCTGCATCGTATAATGAAGTTTATCAAAATACATTACAATAACATATTCAATAGATAAATGACCACAGTACATCGACAAATATTACTTTTTTATGTATCAATTACACATGAAAAAGATAAGTTTCTTAACCTTGGTCGAAGATACCATTTTCAGTGAGTTTATGTGTGGCTCGGGAATTTCGTCGAACACCTCGTGTGCATAGTAAAATAACACACACTAACACCCACCTCTCTCACTGCTCCAAGCAAAAAAAAAGATGGAAGGGGGGCTCTGAGGCAGTATATGCAAGGGGAAGGGGGGCATTGGTCCCGGTTTGTGGAATGAACCCGGATCAATGGCCATGCGCGTGCCACGTGGCCTGTGGCTAGGCATTGGTCCCGGTTCATGCCACAAACCGGGACCAATGTCTCCCCACGAACCGGGACCAATGCCCCCAGGCGATTTCTGTTGCCTCGGGCGCACAAACCGGGACCAAGGCATAGCATTTGTCCCGGATTTTGTTGGAATCGGGACAGATGACTTTTCTGGCCCTGAACGAAAGGGGTTATTTCCACTAGTGCCTAAAGGCTTGTTCCCCCCTCCTCCACCTATTTAAAGGACCCCCCCAACTCCCTGCGCCCATTGAGAGACACGTCAAATGGGCCTTGTGGCTCTCTCTGTCTCTCTTGTTGATTAGAGCCTCTAACCCCTCTAATTGAGTTTTGATGTGTCCTCCCCCGATTAGATCTAGCTCTAATATTTCCTTCTCTCTCCCATCCATTGGGATCTCTTCACCTCAATGTGCACCTACGGTTCCTATGTCTGAATGGAGAAGTGATGTAGGACTTTGACGAATGTATTGGTGTGAGTTTTCAGAGGGGTAACACGTGAGACACTCACTCTGCTGAATCTGGAAGCCTAGATGCGGGAACACGACAACAATCCCACGGGTATGTTTAGTCTTGGGACTCTTCACCAGGCATCATCGACACACGTTCCACACTCCATGTAGGTAACGATTCAGATCTATAATCGTCTTAACATTAGTATATCATGGTTGTTTCGTAAGATGGGAAAATTAATTTCCTGTGTGCGACGCAATAGATGATTCCAACGGTATGAATGCCGAACAAGGTAAAACCCGATTCGGCAACCAGATTAGGGTTTGGGGGCAGAGAGACAAGAGGTTATCCCCTCCCTCCACTTCTTATATAAAGGGGGCACATCCACCTGGACGGTTATGAACAAGTGAGTGGAAGCAAAACCACATTTTAGTGCTGCATCCAAGAGGAGGACCCACCTTTGTCCAGAGGCGCCGCACGTAGTAGCATAGCTCCTCGCCGGCGTCACTCCAAGTTGTATGTGACTCTTCCGCAGAGGCGCTGCCTGTACAACACTCGTCACCTTCATCGATCACGTCAGAGCTAGAGGAGCTGGACACGGGATCGCTTCACTGCCCCGACTAGACGCGGCACCGCCAAAACGCTACCGCGCGGCTAGTGGTAAGATTCATGGTCATCTTCCTCAGCCAGATCCTTGTGTTCTCGCCGGAGTAGAATTTGTTTTTTACCGTTCCGATAGCTAGACCTTCTCCGTCATGGCCCAACAGTTTCCGATGATGATGTTGTTGAGCCTAGTGAGAGCCTCTTTCTTGAAGTAGACTCCATCAGTCGTTTGCCCCATGGTTGCGTGCCAACTGTCATGAGGTTTTTAACTATAGATGCCATGTGGGGGGTGGCTTATCGATGGTGTCGGTGTGGAGACGACATGGAGGCCTTCATGGGAGTTGCGCTGTTTCCGCACGTTCCACGTCGTGTCAAGCTGAGACGTGCGCTGCGAGAGGCTTCCACGAAGCGTTGACAAAGGCTGTGATCGTGGGCATATAGTCATTTCTCTTCTATATACAGGGGCAAGGCCAAGCTAAACCGCATCATCTTGCGAGTTGTTACCAACGCTCGGAGACGAGATTGTGCAGTTTCCAAGCTCCAGGTGCGTCCCTCTCCAAGTATTTTCGTTCTACGTTATTTTATTTTATTTTACCAGGATTCAAATCCCAGTTCGCGTCTCCCCTGAAAGAAAGAAATCCGTTCGGGACGAATACTGGAATTTTATTATTGAATCGACTGGTTGGTTGCGTTTGCGCCCGCGCAGGATTTGAAGCTAGGCAACCATGGCATTGAGCGTCATGGTCACGGGAGCCATCGACTCCGTCCTCGACAAGGTGATGGGCCTGCCCGGCGACGAGCACCGCCTGCTCGGCAAGGACGTGAAGCTTGGGATCCAGTACCTGGAAGACGAGCTGAGCAGCATGAGAGCCGTCCTTCTGAGGCTCTCGGCTATGGAGGAGCATGTGCTAGATCCGCGGAGCAAGGAGTGGAGGGACAAGCTGCAGGACATGTCATTTGATATCGAGAACTGCATCGACCGTTTCATGCTCCGCCGCAGCCATGGATGCTCCGACGGTGGCCCCGTGGAGGAGGCTGTGGGTATCCTAAAGAGTGTCAGGGATGGCCTCAACGCCGGGAAGGAGATCGAGGCCATGGTCGCGGAGGAGAGCGAGCGGCGCAGCCATGCACCCGCCACCGCTGCTGCCGACATGCACCCGCTGCCGCGGCCACATGTGCCCTTGGACCCTGGAGTACATACGCCGTACGAGGCGGCGAGAAACCTTGTGGGCATTGATGCCCCCCGGAAGAAAATTTTCGGGTGGCTGGCGGAGGAAGACGCCAGACCAAACGTGGTGGCCATCTTCGGGATTGGAGGGTCCGGCAAGACCACTCTTGCCTTGGAGGTCTACAACAAGATCCAACAAGAAACGGCGTTTGATTGCCGGGCTTTCGTCTCCGTTTCTCAAACTCCTGACATCAAGAGCGTCTTCAAACAATTGCTCTTTCAGGTCAATAAACACGTGTTTTACGCGTCGGAGATGTGGGATCTGGAGCAGCTCATACTCAAGCTCAGGGAAGAGTTACAAGACAAGAGGTGATTCATATTTTCTTCTTTAAGTATTCCATCCAAGTCAGATTTCAATTATTTTATAAATCATGTCCTCATCACCCACAACAACCAGATCTGAAAGTTTCACTCCAATTATTTTATAAAGCCTGAAGCATTCATTTATGACATCGTTTATCGCCGGCCATGCTTCCATGTTGCTGCAAAATTCATGATCATTGGATTATTTGAAATTTTCTCCTCGCGTATTGAGGCAAGTTGCAATAGAATTATCTAGTTAATCGGCGCATGATCCCGAAAGAAATTTCTTTAAGGGCTATCCACACAAAATGGGATGCACGAAACTAAGAAGTGCCCTCCCTGGCACCACAAACTTGGCGGTATAAATATTTGGACTCTGGGTTTAACATTGAGATAGAAACTAAACATGTTCCGAATTTTATTTCTTGACATATTTCAAATTGGATAAAAATATTGCGAGCTTATTTGAAGGGGCATGCATATGCCGGTGGAGTCTCTTAGCTAGATATATTCTTAAAATATATTATATCCCATTGTCTTATTCCTAACTAGAAGGATACCCCGCGCGTTTGTCGCGTGGACTGTTTTAGAAACTATATTGTACACAAAAGTTTATAAGATAAATGATTTCTATGTGAATATAAAAATTCAATTTATCACAATAGATATAATTTAGAGTATTAATATTAATAATTGGATGGTTTAAAAAAATGGATGATGTGTAGCTTGCATGTATTGATTAAGACTAATCATAGTGGTGGTATCATAGATGGTATCATGTAACTTGAAGCCACACAAAAACTGATGTGGCATGTAATTAAGGAGGATAGAGATGGTTAGAGTAAAATAGGTAGATACCGTATCATGACACGTAAAACTAGAAAATTTAATTGCATGTAAATCTTGTACACATATTTGCATTGAGATTCTACAAAATAATAAATAGAATGAAATTATGATACTACTATAAGATACTATGCATTGTAGAGGTAGTATCTTATACTAGTATCATATGCATGATACTTGTGTATGATACTCCCCACTATGAGTAGTCTAAATATTAGTGGATGACATGGACATTGTTTTAATAATTACATTAGTATTTTATTACTAGCATGGAATATCGCTTATTGCAAAAAAAGAACTACGCATTTCGGTGTACATACAGAAAATAATGGAATTACTCTCAATTTATTCAACAGCTGAATCATAGTCTACCTTGTTCAATCTCTTCTTCTCATGTGGCACTTTGGTTGTATGTGAACACAATCCTACATGTTATTGAGATATCAGAACAAGTAACATTTTACATGATTAAGCAACATAAGGTACATAAAACTTCGAGGTTAAACCAGCTTGCATTGCAAGTCAAGTGAGATCAACCCTGTTTATTTTTCTATCCGCTAAGTATTTATGTGTAGCTAGCCAAAAAAAACAACTCAAACACCAATGAAGATCAAATTTATTTTGCCAATTATTTTTTGTAGTTATCTCAATATTATTACCACCGTAAATGTTGTGTGTAGTGAAAGTATACTCTATACTTCGCAAGAAATGAAGTTCTAATGCATTCCCATAACAAATGTATGCAGGTACTTAATTGTTATTGATGATATCTCGAGCCCATTAGTTTGGCAAAATGTGAAATCCGTGTTACCTATTGATAATAACGAGCGAAGTAGAATAATCGCCACAACACGTATTGAGGGACTGGCAAGATCATGTTGTGCTGACATGAGTGGGCATATGTACGAAGCAAAACTTCTAACTGATGATGATTCCCGCAGTTTATTCTTTCGGAGAATCTTCCGTTTGAGTGAATGTTGTCCCCAAGAATTGAGTAAATTAGCAGATGAAATTTTGGAGAAATGTGGTGGTTTGCCATTGGCCATAATCAGCATAAGTAGTTTATTAGCCAGCAAAAGTAGAACAGTGGAAGTCTGGTTGAGAATATTGAACTCTATTTCTTCTGCAATTGAGAAAGATCGTCCATTTGACAAAATGCAGCGGATATTGTTCCTTTGTTATTTTGACCTGGAACCCCTTTTAAGAGTTTGCTTGTTATACTTGAGTGTCTTTCCCGAGGATTACTATATTGACAGCAGATTTTTGATATGGAGGTGGATGGCTGAAGGGCTACTCCCTGGGGAAAACGGGGACGATATGTGGAAGCTTGGAGAAAGCTATTTGAATCAGCTTATCAATAGAAGTATGATCCAAGCAAGAAAGATTGGGGGAAATGGCACAACAGTGAAATTCTGCGGAGTTCATGATATTGTGTTGGATTTTATCACATCTCAAGCTGTTGAACACAATTTCGTCACTGTGTTGAAAGATGATGAATACCCCTCAAAGAAGATCCGTTGGCTATCTCTCCACTTACACTCTTCCGAAGTTGCAGTTCTGCCAATAAAGGATGCATCTCCTCTTCGATCAATTCATATGTTTGGACCTGTTGGTACTGTGTCTAGAGGTAAGCAATTGCCTCAAAATTGTGAAGCCTTACGGGTGCTGAATATAGAAGGTGTTATAAAGTTTGAGAATTGTGACATTCAACATATTGGATGTTTCTATCAACTAAAGTACCTAAGGATCGTGGGGGAAGAAGAACATACACCAAGGGTAAGAGCTCGGGATTACCCGATGAATGAACAAGTAACAACTATAAGCGAGCTTCCAAAACAAATTGGTAACTTGCACAATCTGGAGGTATTGGATCTTCGGGGTCTCGGATTAATTAAACTACCAGCAACTGTTGTTCGATTGAAGAAACTTGTGTGCCTTTTTCTGAATGGAGTTTTTGATCCTCTGCCTGATGGAATGGAGAATTTGCAATGCCTAGAGGAGCTATCAAGGATCAATCTATGTGAAGCATCTATGAGGTCTGTTCAAGGGCTCGGGGATCTACGTAGACTAAGGAGACTAGAAATTACTTGGGAATTATTTGGTCGCAATAAAAAAGATCACGTGAAAGCCTGCGCCACCTCTCTCTCCAAGCTTGTTGCGAATAGTCTCCATTCTCTGCACTTCAGTGAGTTCGAAAACTCTAATTTCTTGAATTATTGGGTGTTTCCAAGTGGCTCCTCTCCGCCTCTTAGAAGGCTCGTCCTTTGTGGAGCCGATAATTTTGGGTTCCCCGCCATACCAAGACAAATCAGCTCCCTCATCAACCTCACTCGACTTCGCCTTTCACGGGTTTGTCAAATGGGTGAGCAAGGCGTTAATATCTTGGGCAGTCTACCCATGCTGCTCTCTCTTACATTATCTTTAGGTTACAGTGTCCGCCAATGTCATGTCATCAGCTGCCAAGGATTCCAGCGTTTGATGAAGCTACACTTCTGTGGCGAGACCTGCTTGATGTTTGAACCAGGAGCCATGCCAAAGCTCCAGAGGATGAAACTAGTGCTGTCAAGGTCAGACCAGTACCTTCCTGGTGGCTTTGTGGAAGGATTGCTCCACCTTTCAAGCCTCAAACATATCAGCATTAGGGTGTGTTGCTTAATTACCGATCGTAGTGTGGAGGACTTGATGGATGAAATCAGAAGAACAACAAGTATCCATCCCAACCATCCCATACTGGACAGGATCTGAACCATGCAAGCATCCGAAAGAGGCACAATAGCTAGCATGAGGCTGTATGCTAACCAAGATGAGGATACCAACTCCTACAAGAATTCGGCGGCCCTTGGCTTCAGGCCTTGCCTACTTTATTGTACTATCTTCTGTTGGGTGTGACCGTGTGAGCCATTTGACTGGGTTTGTCCCCTGGAACAATTATGCTTTTGTACTTTACTCGTTTAATTGATTTAAATCAAGAACTTAACCTCGGCTAAGCCATGCCAAATGTCATTATAAATCATATATCACCACAAATAGGTATCATTCGTAACATTAACGATGACGTGGCTAGTAGCTTCCTGAAACCAAATAACCCGGCTCTAGGCATTATCATTACAGCGTTTGTTACATCGAGATCGAATATGTCTTTCTGTTTTGCATGCTAGATTCCTCGATAGGAATCTGTTATCAATAGAAAATATTTCCTTGGGTTACAATGGGAGAGAAAAAAATGACATAACAATAAACTCAAATGTACAAAATTTTGCTCAAATGTTGTGTTTATCAACAGAAAGAGGCCACAAAATCGCAGCCAAATATACCTTAACCATTCAACAAAATCAATGGTTTCACTTTATTACTCCCATCATCTCGGCAATGTTTTTTTTACGTGCATCTCGCCAATGTTTTGAATTGGATTTTCAGCCATTTCAGATATGAAAGCCTAACAATTAAATTAAACTTTGTAAGAGCTATTGAAAGGCAGATATAGTTCTATATTGGCCGCTACAACTTCAGTCTTAGCGGTTGGGATAGCGCTGCTTCATGTGTTAACTGCAGTCTCGTGGAATATGACAACACTTAAACGATTTCATAATACCCTTCCATAATACTCTTCTATTCCCCATTGAATTTAGTCTTTTAAAGTTGCTTATTAGTGGATGAATGCACCATAAATAACAAGATGGCTCCTATGAAATTGGGCTCTCGCTTTGCCCCTGTCTCGGTGAAGCAATCAGAACCATCATCTATCCTCTATTTGCAGCTCAATTTCGGAATGTGAATGAGATTTCAGTGCTACCCGGCCGCCGGCTAAGCGAGAACAACACCTACAGCAAGAAACAACCTACAATAAGCTACACCATAGCAAGCAGAGCAAGCGATGATGGGCAGCAGCATGCCACTGTGACACAAACAAAAACGACCGGTGGCCACCTGTCCATGGCATGTGACACCTCATCATTGGCACGCTACGAGTAGCCTTGCCCGATCACTCATCGCTCCTCGGTGGCGAGCCATTGGGCGCGTCCTCGGCGTAGCTAGGGTGATCCGTGGAGTCATGCGGCATGGTAGAATTTGTGTCCAGCTTCATGTGGTAGAACTTGTATCCCGGGCTGAACGGCGAGTATTTCGTTTGGTTCCTCGACATCTCTTATGTGATGCCCGTGAAGACGTTCGCCATGTTCTTCGGCGAGTATGGATACGCCATGTTGGTGTTCCATGCTGGAGTGGGTTTCAACCAAGGAGGGTTTCGGCAGGGGCAAGGTGGTCTTAGGGGGGGGCAGAGGTATAAACAGGGGAGAGGTGGATTTGGCAGAGGTGGACGTGGATACGTTAACAATGTGTACGGACCTAATGGTCATCGTTTCGACAATGGTCGGGGACGTTACATACCGAGGACGACGCTACCGGTGGTGCAGCAGGTCGTAGCCCCGGTGCCGGCGGTCGTTACACAAACTGTTGGACAGCCACCTGCTGCTGTTGCGGGAGTGCCACTTGTGCAGGGTGACGCGCCTACTGTGGTGCAACCAGCGTCAGTGGAAGTGGCTTCGGGGTCAAGGCAGGGGGAGAAGATAGGGTCTGCGGAGCAGCTGACAGTTGCAGTGGCTGGGGCAGTCCAAAAGAAAAGCAAGAAGATAGACAAGAACAAGTGCTTTAGATGTGGCGTGGCAGGCCATTTTCTTGCTGACTGTCCAGCGCCGGTGTGCGATTTTTGTCAGGGGTCTATTCACAAGAGTAGTCCTTGTCCTCTTCTTGCGGCGCCTAAGCCCCACCCCGTGATGTATGGATATGCACATGATGAGTTGATGATTTTTGGTATCCCTCTCACGGGAGTTTCAAACCAAAGGTGTTTAATGCATGTTGGGCCTCTTTGGTGGTTAACAAAGGCGAGATGTCGATTCCGCAGGTGATCAGACAGATGCAGCGTTTGGTGCCTACTGAGGGGTTCACTTGGAATGTTAGCCAAGTGGGACATAATGTTTTCAAGGTTTTGTTTCCTACGAAACTTGAACTCGATCGGCTGAAAATCTTTGGTACTTGTCGTGTGCCCAATTCCACTTGTGAGTTGACGGTAGACAGCTGGGGGAGAGAATTGAGAGAGTGGATAAACTTCCTAATTTTTGGGTGAGAGTGTCTGGCATACCTCAGGAGCATACAGCAGATTTTTTAGCTATGTGGGATGTTGGCTATATGATCGGGGTCACTAGAAAGATTCACATGGCGTATACTCGACAGCATGGTGTGTTAAGAATCCTGGTGGGATGTCTTGATTATACCAAGGTTCCGCATACTATTCCTATGCTTATTAAGGGTAAGTTCTATGCTCTGACCTTCTTTGTGGAGGGGGAGGATAAGTCCGAGGATACTGATGACATGGTCGTTGACAAGGCAGATGGGGAGGACGATGGAGATGATAGTGACATGGGGTCGGAATTTAGAGATGCATTGGCTAAAACATCGTTGGAGGATACGGCGGGGAATACCGGGGCTGGGCAGAACTCGACATCCGGAGGTGATCAACAGGAACATGGGGGTCGACTTCGCATGGCACGGGTGCAATGGAACTGAAAAAATCTGGGGTTGTATTCTCTCCGATGTTACAAGAGCAATTCCGTAAGATTGAGCTCAAACTGAGATTGGCAGCTACTGTGTGTTCACAGCAGGATTCACCAAAGTCCCCTGCCGTTGGGCGTTATTGTGCTACCGTGGTGGATTCAAATGCTGCAAGGTCTGATGGTGCTGCCGTGGCAAAGACTGCTGCTGCCGTGGCCGTTTTGCCTGTCGTGACGGTTGTCCGTTCTACCGCGGGGTTGCCCCTGCTGCTTCGGCCGTTGCTGCACCTGCCGCGGTGCATGCCGGTGCTGCCGCGGGGCAGTTTTCTCCTGCCGTCGAGCCAAAAACTTCTGCCGCGGACTCGGTTGCTGCTGCGAGGACTCCCACTGTTGTCGTGCGCACGGGAGCTGCTGTGGTGCTGGCTGGCGCTACCGTGGCGAACCCTACTGCCCCTGTACGTGGTGCTACAGGAGGGCTGCATTCCTCTGCACCTGCTCGAGTGACCGTGGCCAAGGCTGTGGCTAAAGGCAGTGAGCGCGGCGACGTGGGTGTCGTGCATGCACCTGCTCCGAAGAAGACAGTGCCATCAGCTCCGTGTTGCATCGGCAGTGGCATGTTTCCAGCTGCGGTGGATGAAGTGAGGAGGACCACTTTGGAGGAAGTGGTGGCTTACGGTGGCATCCCCGACCCGTCTTCGGTGGGACTTCGATCGAGTGCGTGTCTTCGAGATAACGGATCGGCAGATGCGCCGATTGCGGAGAAGGCTTCTCTACGTGCGGCTCAAAGGGATGAGTTGCTTAAAGGTATGGCAGTCAATTTATCTTTTACAGTATTTGATAGTGATGTTATAATTGATAAAGTGGCTAGACTAGGAGTATCTTTAGGGGAATCTCCAAGCATGGCTAAGAGTACGGTTGATTTGCTAAAAAAATGTGGAACATTCTAGACAATTAGTAACTCTTTCTAATAATTTGAATGGAGATAGTGACAATATTGATGAATCCAATCACAACATGGTGATGCATATGGCATCTAGTTTGTGTGAGGATTATGACCTCGAGAGTGAGGCATGCATGGAGGATCATGTGGATCCGTATGCGAAGGGAGTAACGTTGACATATACCCGTAGGGGTAAAAATAAGGGGGGAGTTTCTAACCAAGGAGGAGTGCTCGGATTAAAAAAATTAATTCTTCATGAAGGGGTACTTCTGGAATTCGGATGGGTTTGGGGACACGGCAAAACATTGGGCGGTTAGAGAGGCAATTTCATATTTGAAATTAGATTTTATTGCGGTGAGTGAAACTGGGAGAGGTAGTTTCACTCCATCTTTCTTGAATTTCTTGGCGGCTGGATTAGAGTTTTCTTGGTACTGTTTACCACCTCATGGGAGATCAGGTGGTATTCTCATTGGTTTTAATTGTGCGTCCTTAGCGGTGCAGTCCGTTATGGCCGGTGATTACTCGGTTAAATTGCATGTGCAATCAAAGGAGGATGGCTTCCTTTGGGCTTTGGTTGTAGTCTATGGTGCTGCCCAGGACGATAAGAAACCAGAGTTTTTGGCTGAGTTGGTTAGGATTTGTGAAAATGAAACACGACCTATTTTGGTAGGGGTTGATTTCAATATTATTCGTTCTAGCATTGAGAAAAATAACAATAACTTTAACCCGTGGTGGCCATTCATTTTTAACGCCATTATTCATAGCCTTGATTTAAAAGAATTGGAATTGTCTGGAAGACAATATACTTGGACAAGTAGGCGTACTATTTTAACTTTGGAAAAATTGGATAGAATACTTGCTAGTATTGAGTGGGAACAGAAATTCCCGCTAGTGACTGTTCAAGCTTTAACCAGGGTGGGTTCTGATCATAATCCTTTGTTTTTGGACTCCGGGTCAGCGGCTCATATGGGGAACAAATCGTTGTTCTCGTTTGAGCTGGCGTGGTTAAAGCAACCAAATTTCTTTGAACTGGTCAAGGTGGAATGGGGAGTCGGTAGTAGCTGGCTCTAATCCAATTGAACGATGGCAAATGAAAATAAGACATCTTAGGAGTTTCTTGAGGGGATGGGCTAAGAATAGAGCTGGTGAATATAAGAGGCTTAGGGATAAGCTGTTGTTGCTTATTAATGAGTTAGATCTAAGGGCGGAGATTTCACCCTTGTCGGAAGCTGAACGGGCTTCTAGGGCGGAAGCGGAAACGTTTCTTAACACTTTACGCCGTGAAGAAGAGTCCAAATGGGCTCAGCGCGCTAAAGTGAGGCATATCCAGGAAGGAGGGAGTAACACTAGATACTATCACCTAGTTGCCAATGGTAGACATAGAAAAAAGAAAATATTCCAGTTAGAACAGGATGAAGGGACGATTGTGGGTCAAGAAAATCTATAAGTATTCATCTTGGAGTACTATAAAAAGTTGTTTGTTGCGTCGGAACCATCCAATATTTCGTTACATGAGACAAGAGTTGATGATATTACCCGGGTTACTCACGAAGAGAATTTTTTGCTCACCCAGCCTTTTACTGAAAAGGAGATTCGTGATGCCATTTCTCAAATGGAGCTTAACAAAGCCCCAGGGCCCGATGGTTTCTCGGCTGAGTTTTACAAGTATTTCTGGGAGGTTATTAAATTAGACTTGATGGCAATGTTTGCTCAATTGTATGTGGGTGATCTAGATTTGTTCAAGTTGAACTTTGGTATGATCATCTTACTTCCTAAGAAGGAGGATGCATGCATGATTGAGCAATATAGGCCTATTTGTTTATTGAATGTGAGTTTCAAAATCTTTACCAAGGTAGGAACAAATAGGGTAACCTGCATTGCACAGAGGGTTATCCGACCTTCTCAATCAGCTTTTCTTCCTGGAATAAATATTTTAGAGGGGGTGGTAGTCCTACATGAAACAATTCACGAACTAAAGAGGAAGAAATTGGACGGGGTGCTTTTCAAAATTGATTTTGAGAAAGTCTATGATAAAGTGAATTGGAAGTTCCTACAACATACTTTACGCATGAAGGGCTTCGATCCAAGATGGTGTGACTGGGTCGCGAGTTTTGTGCAAGGAGGTAGTGTGGGTATTCGTGTGAATGATGACATTGGTCATTACTTCCGGACTTTAAAAGGGTTAAGACAGGGGGATCCGTTGTCTCCAATTTTGTTTAACCTGGTGGCTGATATATGCTAGCACTCCTCATTGATAGAGCCAAAGAGGATGGTCAGGTGGGAGGATTGATCCCTCATCTTGTCGAAGGTGGGGTTTCAATACTCCAATACGCTGATGATACTATTCTTTTTATGGAGCATGATTTAGAAAAGGCTGTTAATATGAAATTAATATTATTCTTTTTCGAGCAATTGTCTGGGCTTAAAATTAATTTCCACAAGAGTAAGATCTTTTGTTTTGGGAAAGCCACTGATTTTGAGGATCAGTATAGAGGTATTTTTGGGTGTGAAATAGGTTCTCTACCCTTTAAGTACCTTGGTATCCCTATCCACCATCGTAAGCTGCTCAATCGTGAGTGGAAACCAGTGGAGAATCGGTTTGAACAGAAACTGAGTTCATGGATCATATGGGGATCGCTTGATTCTTATAATTCAGTTTTGTCAAGTTTACCGATGTTTCTCTTATCTTTTTTTGTGATTCCCATTGGGGTTCTAAAAAGATTAGACTTTTATAGATCTCGTTTCTTCTGGCAATCAAACCACACCAAGAGGAAGTATAGATTGACCAAGTGGAACATTGTCTGCCGTCCAAAGGACCAAGGTGGCTTGGGTATTGAGTGTTTAGTCATTAAAAATAAATGTTTACTAAGTAAGTGGCTTTTTAAAATTTTAACTGAGGACGGTATCTGGCATGAATTATTGCACAACAATTACATCATGGGAAAACCTCTCACACAGGTGGAGGTCAAGCCCACGGACTCACCCTTCTGGAAAGGAATTATGAGTGTTAAGGTTGATTTCTTTAAACATATTGATTTCTCATTTGGGAATGGTCAGGGTATTAGATTTTGGGAAGACCCGTGGCTGGCGGGTATACCATTATCTCTTCAGTACCCCATGTTGTATAATATCGTGCGTAATAAGAATGTGCTAGTTGCAACGGTTCTGGGTCAACAAAATTTCAATATTGCATTTAGACGGTCTTTATATGGGGATAAATGGGTTAATTGGCTACATATGGTTGAGAGACTGATGGAGGTTTCTCTAACGGAGGAGAAGGACTCCTTCACTTGGAAGTTGACAACCTCGGGTTGTTTTTCAGTTAAATCCTACTATGAGGAGCTCATGAATGTCAATACGAGTTTTTGCATACATATCTCTGGAAGTTAAAAGTACCATTAAAGATTAAGATTTTTATGTGGTTTCTCTTTCGAAATGAAATATTTACAAAAGATAATCTACTAAAGAGAAGATGGACAGGGTGCAAAAAGTGTGTTTTCTGTGATTCGGATGAGACTGTTGATCACTTGTTTGTTTCTTGCAATTTGGCTAAAAAGATTTGGAGATTAGTCCACTTTACTTTTAGCATATCACCGCCTCATAACATTGATCACATGTTTGGGACATGGTTAAATGGGGTGGATAAGTCGACTAAAGCTAGTATACGCATAGGTGTATGTGCTTTCTTGTGGGCAATTTGAAATTGTCGTAATGACATAATATTTAACAATATGATGGTGGACAACTTTTTGCAGGTGGTTTATCGGGCGACGCATTGGATTCATTCTTGGTCTCTTCTACTGCCAGACGACCAGCGTGGACGTTTGGATGCCGGATGTACTCGACTGATGGCGGTCGTTCGGGCTATCTTCAACCAGGATGGATGGTTGCATGATCGGAGACATCGATGGGTCCCAAACTAGTGGTGGCTATTGTTAGATGGCTGATCTTTGTAGTCACTCTAGTGGATCATTGATTTGATGTTCAGATACTTATTTTGTCGTTTGTAACTCTCATATATTATTTTAATAAAGAGCCGTGTGCATCAATGCGATGCAGAGGCTGGGTTTCCATTTAAAAAAAAATCGATACGCCATGCTCATACGCATGACCCGCTCCAGGCTCTTGCCCAGTCGAGCACGTTGTCAAAACCTGTTCGTCCCAACTTTGACGATGTCTGTGAAACGAGAAGAAGACTAGCCCCAAGGACGATCCACTCGCGAGGCAGCTCCTGAATATTCCAGCCATGATGACCTAGCAGATCTCAGGACGGCATAGGTCCTTCCCACGGTGGCACAGGTCCTTCACGCGGCTAGAGTGGGCATGGAGACATGGATCGTAGTAACAGAGTTATGTAGTTAAATGATGGGTGACCGCGGGTTATTTGATATATTTGATACCAGCTCGAGATGAGGATGGTATAACAACTGTCCAGGAAGAATTTTGTTGTTTTGGTTGAGCAATAAGCTAATAACCTTCTCAGCAAATTTGCGAATTTGTATTTGCCCCTTTAGACATGTAACGGTCTCCTCGCTCAGTTAAATTTTCGTGTCATGGTTCAGTGTCAAGTTTCTTAGTTATAGAGGTGTTGATTTCCCCGTCAGAATGGGAAATATTGCTACACTTTCAGATCATACAAGTATCCGTCTACCACTATCTCATGCCACACAAAACAGTGGACTGCTCCTAGTCTTCAAAAAATTATCTGTGGAAACACCTACCTAGATTTCCTAGTCTTAAAAATAATCTCATCAGAAGTCCTATCTAAATGAAGTAGTGGACAGCTCCTAGTCTCAAATCATCTATCTAGATAACACCTGCTCAAATGTCCTAATCTTTAAAAGAGAAAACAAAAACTCTTAAGAAATCCTATATATATGGTTCTACAAGGCAACCATATAGTTGGTGCCAGACACGCTGTTGCAAAATAGTACACCGGGTTCGTCCCATGTTACACAGCAAGAACAACTTAGCAGCAGGTGAAGACCTCCATCTTAAGCACCTTCAAATAAATAGCCATTCATGATATCTGCATCATCCACATAGAAGTAAGAATTAGATAG
Source organism: Alopecurus myosuroides (assembly GCA_028641055.1). Classification (NCBI taxonomy): domain Eukaryota; kingdom Viridiplantae; phylum Streptophyta; class Magnoliopsida; order Poales; family Poaceae; genus Alopecurus; species Alopecurus myosuroides. Next base: position 27,207,676 of record CM054063.1, read on the forward strand.
TCTGGAATATCAAAACAGATCCAAATAAAAGCCTATCTTTGCAAATTTCGAATAATAATGGCAATGGGTTGCAAATGACACCAGTCACCAGATGACCGAGTGAACTATCTGTATACTTCGCCGTGTTCCATATAATTTCCCTGTGGTATGATCTAGGCGCGACGTAAATTAAAACAGCAGATGACTATATATTTATATTATTATGATGCAAGTTAGACATAACCAGATCACGCAATGTATGACAATAAATAAAGTACAATAAAGTCAATAGTGCCCGTTATGAGTGATACAGTGATATTTTAGAGTAACTGTACTTCTCAAGTATGAGTGAAGATTTGACTGTACTTATGAAAGGGGATTTTTAACTGTACTTATCAAACAGGAGCGAAGAAATGAAATAAGCCTAGGTCCAGAACTGACTGTCGAGATAAAATAATTTGAGTAATTCTCCCTAATACCGCATACTCCAGAATCCAGATATGCACAAAAAAAATGAGACTTAACATTTGAACGTCAGGCAAAAGACAAAAGATCGTATTATATTCAGCATGGTAACGAAGTGACTCTATCTGAAACAAACAGAAACAACTATAGAAAGCAAGACAATATAATCAACTCATGCATCCATGATCCATCACTAGGGTCAAAGAAAGTACAAGGGGGTCTTTTTTTAACACAACAGCAAATAGAAGTTCTAGAAACATGTACCGTTAATCTGCAGTGAGCCGGATGACGGAAACTTTCTGAGCCTCCTTTTCACAACATATGACTTGGATTGACAATAGAAGTAGGGTTATTTAACAGGGTGCCCTCAGTTGACACCACGACCTCAGTTTTACCCGTAGCGTCGAATCGACCTCAGTTTTGCCCCTAGTCTATGTGCAAGGACTCCTTTCGCTGCTCCCACCGTAACTTTCTGCCCCCGTTAGGATGCTGACCTATGGGACCCATCATAGAACCGTTGGCGTGGCTTGTGGGCCCTAGCTGTTGAGCGTTGGCGCGGCTTGTGGGCCCCAGCTATTGACGGTTGGCGCTGCATGTGGTCCCCAACTGTTGACCGTTGCTTGCGGCCCGATGTCAAATGAGGCCCGATGTCAACATGCAGACTACACATTATCCATTTATATTTATTAATCACTACATGCAGACTACACATTATTCATTTATTAAACTATTAAATTATTCGTATTAATCATATAAAATATATACTGTGATCAACTCAAATTTTTATATTATCTTAGAAAACATAATGCATCACATCCCTTATATATAAATTTTGTTTATAATGTGCAGATTTTACGGCGATAATTAGAAAGGATAAAACTTCTAAACAGTGGGTACATTTGGACAAATATAAGAACATAACTTTATATATGATTAAACATACTTAGAAAGGATAACTGGCCCCACTTTACTTATATTCAGTGGGGCCCGAGAAACATTACATTTAATTAAAAAAAGGCCTAGCCCTAACAGCTCCCGCTCTGCATGCGGGAGCCCTTCCCGCCCTCCGGCGCCGCCCTACTTCCTCCACTCCGCCGCCTGGATCTCCATCTCCTTCTTGATCCGGGCGCGGCGGTTCTCCGTCCGCATCCTCTCCTCCTGCCTCTCAATGGACCGCTTGATCACTGGTGGAGAACAGGGCATTAGCACCGGTTTGTAAGGGCCTTTGGACCCGGATACAAATCCGGTGCTATGTATCCGGGACTAAAGGCCCCCCCTTTAGAACCGGTCTGTCACCAACCGGTTCTAAAGGCCTCCACGTGGGCGCCGAAGAGCGCGCGCAGGCGGAGGACCTTTAGAACCGGTTGGTAACACCAAGCGGTCCTAAAGTTTTTTTTTTTTTCCTTTTCTTTTCAGGATTTCCGATCCTGTATTTAGGGTTTAGGGTTTAGGGCGTGTTCCGTATTTTCAGGGTTTCCGTTTACGTGTTTCCGTTTACGTGTTTCCGTTTAGTCTATCCGATTCCGTGTGTCCGTGTTTCGTTTTTTACGAACACGGAATCGGAAATACGTATCCGGAAACACCGATTCCGTGTTTGCGGTTAAGTGTTTCCGATTCCGTGTTTGCGGTTAAATGTTGATGCACCAAATAAAAGTACATATATATATATACATGTAACACGAAGTAATCGACCGAGCATTACATAATCTGAAGTTCGTTTTCAATAGTTGTATACTTGCATAGAGAAGGGAGCTGGCTATTGGTTCATAGGATGGAAAAATTCTCCGCCTTCATCTATGACTTGCGTGAGGAGCAATCCTGCCAATTCCTCTGCAACTGCCTTGCAACGTTGGATTGGTTTGAGCATCGCCCGCTTTCGTGACATCTTTAAAAGAAGTAGATGAAAACAATTAAGTTATGAACAAAACTAAACATAATTGATGGCAACATAAATAAAGTTGTGAAGATCCGGTTACGTACCTCTAGATTTCTGGAAGTACGGGATTTCTCATTGATAATCTTGTGAATGAATTCGCAAACGTAGTATCCACAATTATCAGTTCCCTGTGGTTGTTGCGGGACGTTCTATATACGAGAAACATAATACAATCAAATTAATAATAATCAAGAGAATGGTAATGGTATTGAAACCAGGGTACGTAGTACTACTTACTTTGTTAATCTGAAAGTGGAGTTTGTCTGCCCATGTACCGGGTTCTTCCTTTGTGGTTGTTGCTGCTTCTATGCTGAGATGGGACGGCATCTGCTACAGGATCGTCTTCTATTTGCAACTGATCAGGTGCAGGACGATGTTCTACCTCCTCTTCAGTGTCAGGTACAGGGTGTCCCCCTTTCTCCAAGAGAAACGCCACCTTCTCTTCTAAAGTCGATATCCGTTCCAACGCCTTGTTCTTGCTTCTACCACGGCTTCTGTAAGTGCCAATGTCCGCTGGAAACCCTTGGCTCCATGGGGTAGTGGCTCCAAAGCCTCGTGTTCGTCCCTACTTTTCGGAGTTCCCGAGAGCCTTTGTCAGCTCGTCGTTCTCTCTATCGGGAACAAAAGTTCTTTTTCGAACAACTTCTATTGCCTTCTCTAGTTCTGCTACGACATTTGTTATTTTTTCCGACCATGATCCCTCCGCAACAATCATCCTAGTCTCAGCGTGCAATGTTGCCCCATGCGCGAACAACCAGAACTTGGACCTATCGGGCCAGTCATGTGTCTGTGGAATGATACCTCTTTTCACAAGCGCATCTTCATAGCTTCGCCACCTAGGCAGGGCAGTCATGTAGCCATCTGACCCCAAAATATGGTGATATTTCTTCTTCTTCGCATTCTTCTTATTTGTGGCTGATCGGGATGCAAAGACACCCGATTTCTTGTACGCCTTAAAATCATCCCAATCGTCTCTTATCTTCACTAGGTGCCCAGTGAAAACTGGATCTTCGTCCTTATATTTCTTCCACAGGTCTTTCTTCCACCTCTGGAATTGTGTGGCCATCTTCTTCAAAGCCCACTCCTCGACTTTCTTCTTCTTATCTTGCGCTACGCTGAAATTTAGCCATACCGTGTCGCAAAGAATTTTTTTCAATCTGTCATCGACATAAGTAGCTCCAACGTTGGCGCCGGTCTTCGGCTTATTCCATTCTGTTAAGTTGATCGGGACCAGGTCTCTTACAACAACTCCGCACTGATTTACGAATTTGTGATAAGTTTCTGAGGGCTCCAGTGGTTTGCCATCAGCAGCAACTGTATCGATCGGGAACCTTGCGGTATCTTTCAACCTTGCGGCCGGGCCTCGTTTCGAATTTATCTCAGTACTTGCGCTAGCTGTTCCGGAGGTCTCCTAAACGGGAAAATAATGATTCGTTAGTAAGTGCAATACAAATTAATTGTTGCGTCAACAGTGACTTGAGATATACATTGGCAGATTTTATTCTGGAGGGCACTTCTGCATCCTCGACGTTGTCGTCGTCATCATCTACTACATCTTCTATATTCTGAGCTCCGTCACCGGAGTCGTTCAAAAATTGATTGCTAAACGACTGTCCACCGTCGTGATCATGATATATGGCCGTTGCATCTTCAAAAATCATCTGGCACATGTATCTTTCCTTCTCCGCCTCACCCATTCCCGCGAGCTGATCGGCCTGGGGATCCATAGCTCAACACCGGCTAGTAAAATTTATAAAATGAAGAACACTTAGACAAATTATTTCATCGGACACTTAGCGAAATTATTTCATCGGACACTTAGCGAAATTATTTCGTCGGACACTTAGCGAAATTATTTCGTCGGACACTTAGCGAAATTATTTCATCGGACACTTAGCGAAATTATTTCATCGGACACTTAGCGAAATTATTTCATCGGACACTTAGCGAAATTATTTCATCGGACACTTAGCCAAATTATTTCATCGGACACTTAGCGAAATTATTTCATCGGACACTTAGCGAAATTATTTCATCGGACACTTAGCGAAATTATTTCATCGGTTATTTAAATTTAAACAGAAAAAATTCTCCAAGTCTAGCTAATTATAATTACTAAAAATTCTAATTCTAGCTAAAATATTATAAATTTATATGTCCAAATATTTTTCTAATTTTAAAAATTCTACTTCTAGCTAATTCTAATTCTAAATCTAATTCTAATTCTAATTCTAAATGTAATTCTAATAATAATTCTAACTACAAATAATAATTCTAATTCCAATTAGAACTAAGCAGAAAAAAAAAACTTACTGTTGGGGGGGTGACGTCACGTGTACGTCACTGCTTGGGTCGGCCGGAGGCGGGGCGGCGCGCTGTGGGAGGCAGAGGGAGGCGCGCGGTGGGGAGGCAGAGGCCGCGGCGGCGTCGGGGCCGCGTGTGGGCGGCAACGGGGCGGCGGGGGGCGGCGGAGGCGGACGGCAACGGCGACGAAGGCGGGGCCGCGGTGGGGAGGCGCGCGCGCGGCCTCGGGTCGGTGGTGAGAGGCAGAGGGAAGCGGCACGATGTCGGGGCGTGCCCGGGGCGACGAGGCGGACGGCGACTAGCAGATGACGGTGAGGCGGACGGCGACGCGCGGCCGGAGCAGGGCTTCGCCGTTGAAGAAGAGAGGACGTGCGCGAACGAAAATGAAGTGAAAATTTCGCTAAGTGTTTGATAACTTCCCCTGTACAGACCCTTTAGCACCGGTTTGTGTTAACAACCCCAACCGGTGCTAAAGACCCTTTCGCACCGGTTGTTAACACAAACCGGTGCTAAAGGGTCTGTATTGGGGCCACTTTCAGACTACGCGCCCCTGTACAGACCTTTAGCACCGGTTTGTGTTAACAACCGGTGCGAAAGGGTCTTTAGCACCGGTTGTTAACACAAACCGGTGCTAAAGGTACAAACTGCTCGCCTCCCGCGCGCGCGGCTGTTTTATTTCGCGAGCGAGAGGCAGAAGGCCATTGCTACAGTGCGCACCCGAGAGAGTCTCTCTGTTTCTTCTTCTCTCTTCTCTTCTTCCTCTTTTCGATGTTCCTCCACCAAGCACCCATGGCTCAAGTTTGGAACACTCTCCGTGTGGCCACACCATGCCGCAAGAGTCTCGACGTGGTCTACACCAATATGTGCGAGAGGCTCCCCGGTCTTCTTAACCATTTGAGCGATCTCTATGAAGAAGCCGATGAACACCATAGGTTCTTCGGGCTTGATCTACAGTATACGGCGGATCAACAGGATGTTGTCGTCATCCAGATTGCCTTCAAGGATATCGTTTTGGTCTTCCAATGGTCATTGTAACGCATACGTATACAATCTTGCATTTTCGATTTTTTGTTGCATTGGAAGAATACATGTGTTGCAACATATCTAACACGTGTTCTATTTTTGTTGTTGCAGTAGTTCAAAGCATTCTCCGGCACTTGTTGATTTTCTTTTCAACAAGGGGTATGACTTCTGCAGCGTTGACATCACTCAAGACAGTCAGAAGTTGATGCGCTTGGGTATTGTGATACCTGAAGATCACTACATTGATCTTCAGGACCTTATCCATTTTTATGAGTTGTACGGTCACAAGACCGGGATGGCTCCGATGGCAACTGCCTTCATCCACGACGACTACAAAACCATGAAGTCGCGTTTCCCCTCCAAGAATCACATGTATTGGGGAAGAACCCACTGGACCGGATCAACCTCAACTATGCAGCCATAGATGCATATGTTGCGTACGAGTTGTTCCGCATCTACTCGACGGAGCTCGAGTAGATGTTGTTTGTGTACCGCATCTTGCGTTCGATATATGCATGTAATGGATATATTAATATGTAATGGATATATTATTATGTAATGGATATTATTTCTATATTAATTCCTAACTATATTATTTCTATATTATGTCAAACACACATTTCAAAACAAACAAACAAAAACACATCAAGAAAACAAACAAAAACACATCAAGAAAACAAAACAGAAAAACTACCGTTTCTATATATCTGTTCACCAAAAACTACTGTTTCTATATCTGTTCACCAAAAATAAATCTAGAGGTCCAAAAATTAATCTAAGCCAGGAAAACATAGATCTATTCAATACCAAACTCATCCAGTTGGATTTACTTCAAAATACATTTTTGAACTCATTCTAAAAATAATAGAAGAGCCTACTGGTCTTTTATTAAAAAGGATGGTATTTTCATTTGGTTTTTGACCTTGATGTGAGGCTAAGTTCTATGGATAGATCTTTTCAATATCTATCCAAAACATTTTAGTTTGTCCATTTTGGTTGTGTATTTTAAAAGTTAGGTTCAAATCATTCTCGCAGATAGTCATTTCAAAACAGTTCTTGTGTCCAAAATAATAGTCCAAACTTGGATCTGCAAATTTTATATGGTTTAGATTTCATATGGTTTGGTTCATGAATTTTATCAGATTTTATTTTGCATTTGGGAAAGGGGAAAATGAATTAGTTTTATTTTCCTGAATTTTTTGATATATTATTTGTATTTTTAAGATTGTAAAAATTGTCTAAATGTCTTTTAAAACAATTAAAAAATAAAAAATAAGGTATTTATCAAACTAATTTGAAAATATAAAGAAATCTGGTACATAACTAGGTAGTTGATTTCTAAAATGGTGTTCGATTTGCTAGCTAATGTATTTTGAACATGATTGATACATCACCAGTTTATTACTATCAAACATATCCCATTTCTTGCCGTCTTAGGAATGATTTAAAAAATTGTATATATCTCACTAGTTTGATGAAATTTTCATGCAGCCTTTGATACCGAGGTGATTATCATCTGATGACACAGAAGTTGTCTGAATCAGATAGCTAGTATCATATGTTATTTATTTTTATTGTGTTGTGTACACTATCTATCTCTCCCCATGGCATAGCTCATTGTGATAAGAGCTGATCTCATACTATGTAAATGTTGAATTTCTTCGTGTAGATTTGGAAGGTAGAACGAAGAACATTTGGAATGTAGAATTTCTCCCCATGGCGTAATATTGTATCATAGCAATTTGGAAGGTAGAACAAAGAACATTTTAGTCAACAAACAATATGGGAATACATCCTATAACTTGGTAGTTGATTTCTAAAATCATAAACAAAAATATAAAATGTGGTGGAAAATGGGAAAAATCCGATCACTTACCCCAGGCGCACATTACACCGTATGCGCCTGCGGTACTGCTCTTATCCCAGGCACATTTTATCCTTGTGCGCCTGCGGTAAAGTTACCCCAGGCGCATTTTGGAGTTTATGCGCCTGTGGTAAGTTTCTGTGTTTGTTAGGGTGGGTAATGAGTAAGGCAACGAGAAGTGAGAGCGCAAGTGATACATCGAGCATATATATCATGGATAAATATATAGAGATTGATTTAGCGAGATACCATACATGTAGATTGATTTAGCGATTGGTATACTAGCCCGCTGCTACTTTGTTTCTCACTTTAAAAAAGTACATACATGTATCGCGAGTATTTCCCTCTCTCAACCTTTCGTCACAATCTTACTCTTGTCTTTCTTGGTCGATGTTGAATACGTGACTGCCATACCGTGACTTCTTCTGTCTGCCTCTGTGACAACCGGTCGTCACAATCTTACTCTTGCCTTTCTTGGTACCGGTTGCTGTTAACAACCGGTGCTAAAGCGTCTTTAGCACCAGTTGTTAACAGCAACCGGTACTAAAGGCATGTACAGGGGGGCGCGCATTTCTTTTTTTTATTTTTTCTGTTTCCAAATGCACGGCAGGACGTATGATGGAGAATCAGGATGTTTTGTATTTGCTCGATGAACTGAATATATGATGTATCAAACCTTAAAGGGGGTGTAGAACAAAACAAACGGTATCGCCATCATACAGCCCAACCGTGGCTACTGGGTGCATATATGTGCATACCAAATGCACGGCTGGACGTATGATGGCGAATCCGGATGTTTTGTATTTACTCGATGAACTGAATATATGATGTATCAAACCTTAAAGGGGGGGTGTAGAACAAAACAAACGGTAACGCCATCATACAGCCCAACCGTGGCTACTGGGTGCATATATGCATACCAAATGCACGGCTAGACGTATGATGGCGAATCCGGATGTTTTGTATTTGCTCGATGAACTGAATCTATGATCGTTGCTTTCATCTCCTAGATTAGATCTTGGCCTTCCGGGTGTCTCTCGCGTAGGAAAAAATTTGTTTTCTATGCAACGAGCCCTTCAAAATATGCCTAAAAGATGGGACTGCATGGTTTTGGTATTGTGCCCTATACACCAGGACAGAGGGAGTACATGCATGAGTGCGAACAAGAAGCCATGCAAGCGGCCAATAAACCCATGAAAAACTGTTCTGGTTCACTCATGCATGCAACACTTATCCCACAAAATAGGAAACCGTTTGTTTAAATGAGGAGGAGAGGAACTTTGAAAGGGAGAGTAAAGTCTGGGAGAGAGATTAACATGGTGCAATTAAGAGCATTTAATTCTAATTGTGCATAGGAAGAGAGGGTTACGGACAACCTGGTTTTTGTTTGTGTCGTACACACTAGGAAGGACGGAGTACAAATAATTAACTACCACAATGATGCATTCCTACGCAAAAAGGGGCTCCGGGGCCTCACCTGGCCTACATTCGCGGTGGCACCTTTGGGATCTCACTCTTTGTCGGAGGAGGAGACCTTGCTGACCTGGCATTGGAGGATGGCCTCGCAGCGTGCTCTGCGTCCTATCGAAGCCTGCACCCAATCTGGTCAGCATTCCACGCCTCCACAGCGGCCTCGTGGAGACTAGCGCATTGCACGCCCGTTCTTTTGCAGGAGATGGACTTTGCAGCGACCACTCGATGAGCTCCTCCTCTTCTTCAATGTTGGCCAGGTTTTTGTCGGAGGAGGACTCCTTCTCGGTACTCTCGTCCCATGAGGAGAGCAGCATGGGCCGCTGATGGGTGTGCACGAAGAGACAGCCATGACAGAGCTCGCGCCAACCCCATGACAGGAGGGTGTGGTTGTGTGCATGCTCCGAATGTGCCACACGACGCTGCTCCTCCACCACCTAGATTGGTCATGTGGCAGCGTCATCCGGGCACGTGAGGTGAAACAGGAGTTGTTCAGGGGCCACGTCACAATTGTTTGCAGGAGGAAGCGAATCAGACGGTGGCGGGGAGGAATTGTGGCTGCAACGGGAGTGTAGAAATGAGGTGAGCGTAACTGAGATCCCCTCCCAAACCATATATACATAGGATTGCCCAAGGGTTTTAGCCGAGCTTAAAACATTTTAAGAGTCGGGCCGTTAGAGCATCTCCAGCAGCCGTTTTCCAGCGCGAAGGCCAGCGTAGGCGTGAAAAAACGGCTCGCGAAAAAATCAGCCCAGCGCGGGGAAAAGCTCGACCGCGCGCTCTTCATTTTGGGCATCCCATCCAGCATGCGCGACGACGACGACAACACCAACCACTAGGACAGTTCAGCGCATGCTGCGGCGGAAGCCATTTCTCCACCGCCGCCCAGCCCTTTTCTCCCCCACCGTAGCTGGTCACTATTCAGGCGCGGCGCCGCGCTCCTCTGCCCCCACCGACTTCCAAGCGCCACCGCTCCGATGTTGCGCTGCCCTTCTCCGTCCGCCGGCCTCCGACGCTCCGCTCCAACGCCGCGCTCCTCATCCGTCGATCTGAGCCGCGCCCTTGGAGCATTGCGCGCTGGCACCGAGCGACAGAGCAGATACCACCGCGCGCAACGTGTTCTATGAATTGCCCGAAAGGTAAAACCGTTGTCGAATCGCTTTATATCCACTTTGCCACATTCTACTTTACTCAAAGAGAAAAATTCTATTGTGCATATGAGTTTGGTGTATAATTCATCATCATCTGATGAGGAATTTTTTATGGAGGAAGAGGGGGAGATGGAAATGTTATTGATTTGGCGAGATAGAAAGAGAAGGAGGCATGGCGGTTCTCGTGTCGGCCGAGAGAGATTGCGGAGGGAACGGATTGATGGCCACAACAAGATGTGGAACTATCTTGCTGAGACGCCCATCTATCCGGAGAAATATTTCCGGCGCCATTTTCAGATGAGCACCGAGCTGTTCAAGAAGATCGCGGAGGACGTCGTGAAGTATGACTGTTCCTTTCTTCAACGGAGGAATGCCGCCGGAGAACTTGGTCATAGCACTTACCATAAGGTGACTGCTGCTTTGTGTATGTTGGCATACGGTATTCCGGTGGATCTATTGGACGATCACTTGGCAATGGGTGAGAGTCAAGCTATCATGTGCGTCAAGCGCTTCGTGGTAGCCATTTTGGAACTATTCAGTCCGGAGTACTTGAGATCCTCAAATGCTCAAGAAGTAGCGAGATTGTTGGAGTTCAACAAAGCTCAGGGGTTTCCAGGTATGATTGGCTCTATTGATTGCATGCATTGGGCTTGAAAGAATTGGCCAGCGGCATGGCATGGACAGTTCATGGGGATGAAGAAGGATTGCACTATCACCCTTGAGGTAGTGGCAGATTATGAGACTTGGATTTGGCATGCCTTCTTTAGAATGCTTGGATCGTGCAATGACATCAATGTGCTTCACCGGTCACCTTTGATGAACCGAATTGCTAACGGTGAATTGCCAACTGTCGAGTTTGAACAAATGGGCACACTCACAACTATCCCTACTTCCTTGCGTATGGCATCTATCCAAGGTGGCAAACCTTTGTCAAACCGTGTGCAATCCGTGAGGTAAATAACAATCCTCTTTTCATGCTGCACAAGCGGCTGCTAGGAAGTATGTGCAGAGAGCATTTGAGATATTGCAATCCCAGTTTGCTATTGTGAGAGTTCTGGCTAGATTTTAGAATCAAGAGATCATTTGGTACATCATGACCGCTAGTGTGATCATGCATAACATAATCATCGAGAACGAGCGTGGACAAGATGTGGACTACTATGTCTATGATTTGATGGGACAGCCGGTAAGAATGAGAAGGAGAGAAGAGAGGGTTGCCCGCTTCATTGCATCGTATCATTCCATTTTTTATATGACAATGTGCATGATAATCTTCAAGAAGACGTCATGGAGGAGTGTTGAAATTGGTATGAACAACAAAATGGCTAATTATGTTCATCTATGTTGTGTTCTTGATGAACTATTTGATGAACACTTTGTTGTAATATGTGAACTAATATTTGTATTTGTATGAAATACTTGTTTGTGTTGTAATAGTAATTATTGAATTTTGTTTTTTGATGTGTGTTTGACCTAGTTTGTGCAATAGAGTAGTTGGGTTTTGGTGTGCCCAGCGCACGCGCTCCATTTTGGCACGTCTGACATTCTGTCGTAGCCGCGCGCGCTCGATTATGCAGCGTATGAAAAAAAAATTGTAGCCGCGCGCGCTCGATTATGCAGCGTATGAAATAGCTGCGCACGCGCGAAAAAATTTGTACGCGCCAAACGGCGCTCCACATACTGTTTCCAGCGCGGCGCGCTGGCGCGGCTGCTGGAGATGCTCTTATAGGGGCTATGTTAAGGACGAAAAACCTGCACGAAACCTTAAATCCGCCGGAATTTCATGGTTTTGTCCCACATAGTAGAGATAATCTTAGAAGGCGATGGTATGTCTATAAATCGGTTGAACTTGTGGTAGGAGGCATGTATATACGTGTGGAAGGGATGGATATATATGTGGATATTTTGTGGTGCGAGAGATCGACGGAGTCGCTTTAGTAGTGCATATGTATAAGTAGCTAGGGAATTGAGTGTAGAGCTAATTTGCAAAAGCAATTGGTACGAGTGTGGCCGTGAAGCGACACTGACGCCTACGATCAGAGCATAATCTAGGTCATTGTAGGTTTGCATGTTATTGCTGCAAGCTTTTTTTGTTGGCAGCGGAGACGCATAAGCTGCTTTTATTTACATAAACTATAGAAGCCAGCCCAACCGGCAACGAATTATCAATGGGCATAGTCTCGTCAACTTTGTCTTTCTACTCGTTTTTCCAACCGGCTACATATGTTGCATGCCGCACGGCCAGGGACTGAGGCAAGGGGACCATCTTTCCCCTCTACTTTTTTATACAGCGATGCTATACATACGACCTTTTACGTCCGATTTTTTGTATGACCCTGGGTCACGCATGCAGCACACAACCATCGATGGCCTTCGTTTGTCTGACCATATTCAGATTTAACGTCATTAGACTTGGCCACGTCGTATCGTACCAATATCGGATAACAAACGTCGTACGTAAATCATTTCCGTTTCTTATATTGGCATCAGTAGTGGAAATAGAGCCAACCATCCCGGTTGGTAAGCCCCATTTGACCCGGTTGTGCAACCGGGATGGGCCAGCTGGGACAAATGGCCCATAGCCATTCATCCCGGTTGTACCAGCACCCGGGATGGTTAGGGGTGGCCCACGTGGCAGGGGAGGCGCCATTCTGGCAGGGACTATTCGTCTCGGTTCTTACCACGAACCGGGATGAATGCCCCTTCTGCCGCGGCAGCTCATTTTGTTTTGTATTATTTCCTATATATTTTCTAATGTTTTATTTTGTTTTCCATTGTTTCCTTTTTGGATTCTCTTTTTTTATTTTGTTTTCTCTTGTTACCTTTTTTTGTTTTCTCTTGTTTTATTTTGTTTTGTATTGTTTCCTTTGTATTTTATATTGTTTTCTCTTGTTTCCTTTTTGTGTTCTCTTGTTTTATTTTCTTTTCAATTGTTTCCTTTATGTTTTATATTGTTTTATTTTGTTTTCTCTTGTTTCCTTTTTGTGTTCTCTTGTTTTATTTTGTTTTCTATTTTTCATTTATGTTTTCTATTGTTTTCCTTTATGTTTTCCATTGTTTCCTTTATGTTTTCTATTGTTTCCTTTATGTTTTCTATTGTTTTATTTAAAAATAATAACTCCACTGATTTCAAATACAGAACAAGGTACATTAAATTTATAATAAGTGCACATCAGACCAGTTGATCCATGCATCTACATAGTTTCGTCTAATACAAGGCAGAAGAAGAAAACTCAATTTGGGTGACTGATAAGGTGCTTTACATATTTTGTTTTAAAACTCATTTGGACGACTTACATATTTTGTTTTCCCTTATTTCCTTTTTGTTTTCTCCTGTTACCTTTTTTGTTCTCTCTTGTTTTATTTTGTTTTCCATTGTTTCCTTTTTGGGTTGTTCTCTTGTTTTATTTAGTTTTCTATTGTTACCCTTTTTGTTTTCTCTTTTTTTATTTTGTTTTGTATTGTTTCCTTTATATTTTCTGTTGTTTTATTTTGTTTTCTCTTGTTTCCTTTTTGTGTTCTCTTGTTTTATTTTATTTTCTATTGTTCCTTTTATGTTTTCTATTGTTTTATTTTGTTTTCTCTTGTTTCCTTTTTGTGTTCTCTTATTTTATTTTGTTTTCTATTGTTTCCTTTATCTTTTCTATTGTTTTATTTTGTTTTCTCTTGTTTCCTTTTTGTGTTCTCTTGTTTTACTTTGTTTTCTCTTGTTTCCTTTTTGTGTTCACTTGTTTTATTTTGTTTTCCATTGTTTCCTTTTTGGGTTCTCTTGTTTTATTTTGTTTTCTATTGTTACCTTTTTTTTGTTTTCTCTTTTTTTATTATGTTTTGTATTGTTTCCTTTATATTTTCTCTTGTTTTCTCTTGTTTCCTTTTTGTGTTCTCTTCTTTTATTTTATTTTCTATTGTTTCCTTTATGTTTTCTATTGTTTTATTTTGTTTTCTCTTGTTTCCTTTTTGTGTTCTCTTGTTTTATTTTGTTTTCTATTGTTTCCTTTATGTTTTCTACTACTTCCTTTATGTTTTGTATTGTCTTCCTTTATGTTTTCCATTGTTTCCTTTATTTTTTCTATCGTTTCCTTTATGTTTTCTATTGTTTTTATTTCAAATAATAACTCCACAAATTTCAAATACAGAACAAGGTACATTAAATTTATAATAAATGCACATCAGACCAGTTGATCCATGCATATACGTAGTTTCGTCGCATACAAGGTAGACAGATATATACGTAGTATCAACCCTTTTGTCAAACCTTCAAGAGGGATGTAGAACAAAACAATTGATATCGCCATCATACTCCCCGACCGTGGATCTTGAGTGCATATATGCATATCATAAGAACGGTAGGACGTATGATGGCGAATCCGGATGATTTGTATTCGGTCGATGAAGTGAATGATGTATCAAACCTTTTCTCCAACCTTAAAGGGGGATGTAGAACAAAACATTCGGTATCGCCAGCATACAGCCCCACCGTGGCTACTAAGTGCATATATGCATACCAAGTGCACGGTAGGACGTATGTTGGCGAATCCAGATGGTTTGTATTTGGTCGATGAAATGACTGATGTATGAAGGTGGGATATATATAGGGTCCTCTGGCTCACGAAGTTTTGTGCTAGGGTTTTTATGCAACGGTTAAGAAACACCCCTGATCCAACGGCTCACAACCGCTCAAAATAAACACATCGTACCCCTGATCGAACGGCTCACAACAGCTCGAAAGAAACACACCCCTGATCCAACGACTCACAAGCGCTTGAAAGAAACACACGATCCGTGTGATTCTTTATGATTGGTCCCAACAAAACCCTAACCATTTAGTCTCGGTTGGTAATACAGGCCGGGACTAAAGGGACGATCCGTTTCTTTACGAAACCCGAACCATTTCGTCCCGGTTGGTAAAACAGGCTGGGACTAAAGGGTCTGTTTCTTCTCACTGTATATATGTATGCATTGCCACCATTCGCATGAACACATATAAACTCACCACTCTCTCATGGATTCTACCGTACCCACTCTAACCTTCCTCGAGGCGTAGGCACTTTCCGCCTCGAACTACCCCTGCCCGCCCGGCTACAGCGTTCCCGCCGGAGGAGTGCCGGTCCCTCCTCTTCCTCAAGGTGTGGGGCGTCGGGCGGCCATCACGAACCACTACTACCACGAGCTCACGCCGGAGCAGCGGAGGAATCCCATTTGGAATCCTGACTATCGCCCTACTTGGGACGCCTTCTTCATTAATCGGCGTGAGAGTACGCTCGTCAGGTACGAGTAGAACGGCCCGCCTCCTACGAACTTCAACGAGGCCGGTCGTCGGCTGTGGTGGGGCCACGGACGGACTCTTCAGAGCGTCATGAACTACATAAGTGCCGGTGATAACCCCTGCATGCGCTACCCTCATGCCTAGTCCTGGCGTCGTGATCCTCCGAGGGAGTCTAGAGCACCATCCGATGATAGTGACGACGACGGCGGCGACTAAGACGACTACGAGTCCGAGTACTATAGGCCTAGGCAGGAGTATGACTAGCAGATCAGATCCAGTCTTGCCATTATATAGATCTATGCTCTCCATTTAGGTTTAGATCCACTCTTCCCATTATGTACTGCCTTTTTTATCTATCCAAGATGCATGTTTGTGTGTAATATGGACGCGAGCGAGAAGCTCTATAAAAAAGGAGGTACCACCCGTCGTTTCAACCGAAACCCTAGAATGTTAGAAGGAGATAGCAAGTTTTTGGAAACAGTTTTTGAACAGAACTATGTCATGTATTCCACGTTTATTATTACACATCACCAACAACATCGCTATATAGTCTTCTGAATTTTCTTAGTGTAGAGATGGTCCATGGACCCTATGTCCCTTGCTTATGATCGCTTCGGCCGTAACCATGGAGCATCTTCATTATTTAACGGGATGGTTGGGTCAGCTCTCACTTTGAAGGGTGGAATTTCAACAAACTTATTATAATCTTCTCACATGTCTGTCTTGTCCTTGAATCCCACGATGTTTCTTTTCTCTGAAAGAACTATGTGACGCTTCGGCTCATCGTATGATGTATTTGTTTGCTTATTTTTACTTTTTTCTGTCTGGAGGACATGTCTTTCACATAGAAGACCTGAGCCACATCGTTTTCTTTTGTTTCTTGCATCTCATTGGGTTTTTGGTGACTTACTAAACATGAAAACAAAAAGTTTCATTTTTTTAGTGATTTTTGCACTTCCCAAAAATCAGGGATGTTACAGACATTCACATGAGGAGTATCTCAAGAATCCAACAATAACTTTCTCACAAGAACAAGAGGATATAAACATTCCCAAGCATGAGACATAATAACTCTATCAAGATTTTATAGGGTAGGGTTTTTCTGTTTGTTACACCAAGTGTATTTACCTCCAATCATATTAATTTCCCTCAAACAATAGGAGTTTATCACAGCATTAAACAGCTGAGACTAATGAGGTAAAATAGTAGGTTTATTCTTTTTCTACACATCTCTCAAAATTTTGTTTCCAATTTTGTTTAACCTGGTGGCTGATATATGCTAGCACTCCTCATTGATAGAGCCAAAGAGGATGGTCAGGTGGGAGGATTGATCCCTCATCTTGTCGAAGGTGGGGTTTCAATACTCCAATACGCTGATGATACTATTCTTTTTATGGAGCATGATTTAGAAAAGGCTGTTAATATGAAATTAATATTATCCTTTTTCGAGCAATTGTCTGGGCTTAAAATTAATTTCCACAAGAGTAAGATCTTTTGTTTTGGGAAAGCCACTGATTTTGAGGATCAGTATAGAGGTATTTTTGGGTGTGAAATAGGTGCTCTACCCTTTAAGTACCTTGGTATCCCTATCCACCATCGTAAGCTGCTCAATCGTGAGTGGAAACCAGTGGAGGATCGGTTTGAACAGAAACTGAGTTCATGGATCATATGGGGATCGCTTGATTCTTATAATTCAGTTTTGTCAAGTTTACCGATGTTTCTCTTATCTTTTTTTGTGATTCCCATTGGGGTTCTAAAAAGATTAGACTTTTATAGATCTCGTTTCTTCTGGCAATCAAACCACACCAAGAGGAAGTATAGATTGACCAAGTGGAACATTGTCTGCCGTCCAAAGGACCAAGGTGGCTTGGGTATTGAGTGTTTAGTCATTAAAAATAAATGTTTACTAAGTAAGTGGCTTTTTAAAATTTTAACTGAGGACGGTATCTGGCATGAATTATTGCACAACAAGTACATCATGGGAAAACCTCTCACACAGGTGGAGGTCAAGCCCACGGACTCACCCTTCTGGAAAGGAATTATGAGTGTTAAGGTTGATTTCTTTAAACATATTGATTTCTCATTTGGGAATGGTCAGGGTATTAGATTTTGGGAAGACCCGTGGCTGGCGGGTATACCATTATCTCTTCAGTACCCCATGTTGTATAATATCGTGCGTAATAAGAATGTGCTAGTTGCAACGGTTCTGGGTCAACAAAATTTCAATATTGCATTTAGACGGTCTTTATATGGGGATAAATGGGTTAATTGGCTACATATGGTTGAGAGACTGATGGAGGTTTCTCTAACGGAGGAGAAGGACTCCTTCACTTGGAAGTTGACAACCTCGGGTTGTTTTTCAGTTAAATCCTACTATGAGGAGCTCATGAATGTCAATACGAGTTTTTGCATACATATCTCTGGAAGTTAAAAGTACCATTAAAGATTAAGATTTTTATGTGGTTTCTCTTTCGAAATGAAATATTTACAAAAGATAATCTACTAAAGAGAAGATGGACAGGGTGCAAAAAGTGTGTTTTCTGTGATTCGGATGAGACTGTTGATCACTTGTTTGTTTCTTGCAATTTGGCTAAAAAGATTTGGAGATTAGTCCACTTTACTTTTAGCATATCACCGCCTCATAACATTGATCACATGTTTGGGACATGGTTAAATGGGGTGGATAAGTCGACTAAAGCTAGTATACGCATAGGTGTATGTGCTTTCTTGTGGGCAATTTGAAATTGTCGTAATGACATAATATTTAACAATATGATGGTGGACAACTTTTTGCAGGTGGTTTATCGGGCGACGCATTGGATTCATTCTTGGTCTCTTCTACTGCCAGACGACCAGCGTGGACGTTTGGATGCCGGATGTACTCGACTGATGGCGGTCGTTCGGGCTATCTTCAACCAGGATGGATGGTTGCATGATCGGAGACATCGATGGGTCCCAGACTAGTGGTGGCTATTGTTAGATGGCTGATCTTTGTAGTCACTCTAGTGGATCATTGATTTGATGTTCAGATACTTATTTTGTCGTTTGTAACTCTCATATATTATTTTAATAAAGAGCCGTGTGCATCAATGCGATGCAGAGGCTGGGTTTCCATTTAAAAAAAAAATCGATACGCCATGCTCATACGCATGACCCGCTCCAGGCTCTTGCCCAGTCGAGCACGTTGTCAAAACCTGTTCGTCCCAACTTTGACGATGTCTGTGAAACGAGAAGAAGACTAGCCCCAAGGACGATCCACTCGCGAGGCAGCTCCTGAATATTCCAGCCATGATGACCTAGCAGATCTCAGGACGGCATAGGTCCTTCCCACGGTGGCACAGGTCCTTCACGCGGCTAGAGTGGGCATGGAGACATGGATCGTAGTAACAGAGTTATGTAGTTAAATGATGGGTGACCGCGGGTTATTTGATATATTTGATACCAGCTCGAGATGAGGATGGTATAACAACTGTCCAGGAAGAATTTTGTTGTTTTGGTTGAGCAATAAGCTAATAACCTTCTCAGCAAATTTGCGAAGTTGTATTTGCCCCTTTAGACATGTAACGATCTCCTCGCTCAGTTAAATTTTCGTGTCATGGTTCAGTGTCAAGTTTCTTAGTTATAGAGGTGTTGATTTCCCCGTCAGAATGGGAAATATTGCTACACTTTCAGATCATACAAGTATCCGTCTACCACTATCTCATGCCACACAAAACAGTGGACTGCTCCTAGTCTTCAAAAAATTATCTGTGGAAACACCTACCTAGATTTCCTAGTCTTAAAAATAATCTCATCAGAAGTCCTATCTAAATGAAGTAGTGGACAGCTCCTAGTCTCAAATCATCTATCTAGATAACACCTACTCAAATGTCCTAATCTTTAAAAGAGAAAACAAAAACTCTTAAGAAATCCTATATATATGGTTCTACAAGGCAACCATATAGTTGGTGCCAGACACGCTGTTGCAAAATAGTACACCGGGTTCGTCCCATGTTACACAGCAAGAACAACTTAGCAGCAGGTGAAGACCTCCATCTTAAGCACCTTCAAATAAATAGCCATTCATGATATCTGCATCATCCACATAGAAGTAAGAATTAGATAGTCTGGAATATCAAAACAGATCCAAATAAAAGCCTATCTTTGCAAATTTCGAATAATAATGGCAATGGGTTGCAAATGACACCAGTCACCAGATGACCGAGTGAACTATCTGTATACTTCGCCGTGTTCCATATAATTTCCCTGTGGTATGATCTAGGCGCGACGTAAATTAAAACAGCAGATGACTATATATTTATATTATTATGATGCAAGTTAGACATAACCAGATCACGCAATGTATGACAATAAATAAAGTACAATAAAGTCAATAGTGCCCGTTATGAGTGATTCAGTGATATTTTAGAGTAACTGTACTTCTCAAGTATGAGTGAAGATTTGACTGTACTTATGAAAGGGGATTTTTAACTGTACTTATCAAACAGGAGCGAAGAAATGAAATAAGCCTAGGTCCAGAACTGACTGTCGAGATAAAATAATTTGAGTAATTCTCCCTAATACCGCATACTCCAGAATCCAGATATGCACAAAAAAATGAGACTTAACATTTGAACGTCAGGCAAAAGACAAAAGATCGTATTATATTCAGCATGGTAACGAAGTGACTCTATCTGAAACAAACAGAAACAACTATAGAAAGCAAGACAATATAATCAACTCATGCATCCATGATCCATCACTAGGGTCAAAGAAAGTACAAGGGGGTCTTTTTTTAACACAACAGCAAATAGAAGTTCTAGAAACATGTACCATTAATCTGCAGTGAGCCGGATGACGGAAACTTTCTGAGCCTCCTTTTCACAACATATGACTTGGATTGACAATAGAAGTAGGGTTCTTTAACAGGGTGCCCTCAGTTGACACCACGACCTCAGTTTTACCCGTAGCGTCGAATCGACCTCAGTTTTGCCCCTAGTCTATGCGCAAGGACTCCTTTCGCTGCTCCCACCGTAACTTTCTGCCCCCGTTAGGATGCTGACCTATGGGACCCATCATAGAACCGTTGGCGTGGCTTGTGGGCCCTAGCTGTTGAGCGTTGGCGCGGCTTGTGGGCCCCAGCTATTGTTGGTTGGCGCTGCATGTGGTCCCCAACTGTTGACCGTTGCTTGCGGCCCGATGTCAAATGAGGCCCGATGTCAACATGCAGACTACACATTATCCATTTATATTTATTAATCACTACATGCAGACTACACATTATTCATTTATTAAACTATTAAATTATTCGTATTAATCATATAAAATATATACTGTGATCAACTCAAATTTTTATATTATCTTAGAAAACATAATGCATCACATCTCTTATATATAAATTTTGTTTATAATGTGCAGATTTTACGGCGATAATTAGAAAGGATAAAACTTCTAAACAGTGGGTACATTTGGACAAATATAAGAACATAACTTTATATATGATTAAACATACTTAGAAAGGATAACTGGCCCCACTTTACTTATATTCAGTGGGGCCCGAGAAACATTACATTTAATTAAAAAAAGGCCTAGCCCTAACAGCTCCCGCTCTGCATGCGGGAGCCCTTCCCGCCCTCCGGCGCCGCCCTACTTCCTCCACTCCGCCGCCTGGATCTCCATCTCCTTCTTGATCCGGGCGCGGCGGTTCTCCGTCCGCATCCTCTCCTCCTGCCTCTCAATGGACCGCTTGATCACTGGTGGAGAACAGGGCATTAGCACCGGTTTGTAAGGGCCTTTGGACCCGGATACAAATCCGGTGCTATGTATCCGGGACTAAAGGCCCCCCCTTTAGAACCGGTCTGTCACCAACCGGTTCTAAAGGCCTCCACGTGGGCGCCGAAGAGCGCGCGCAGGCGGAGGACCTTTAGAACCGGTTGGTAACACCAACCGGTCCTAAAGTTTTTTTTTTCTTTTTTTTTTCCTTTTCTTTTCAGGATTTCCGATTCCGTATTTAGGGTTTAGGGTTTAGGGCGTGTTCCGTATTTTCAGGGTTTCCGTTTACGTGTTTCCGTTTACGTGTTTCCGTTTAGTCTATCCGATTCCGTGTGTCCGTGTTTCGTTTTTTACGAACACGGAATCGGAAATACGTATCCGGAAACACCGATTCCGTGTTTGCGGTTAAGTGTTTCCGATTCCGTGTTTGCGGTTAAATGTTGATGCACCAAATAAAAGTACATATATATATATATACATGTAACACGAAGTAATCGACCGAGCATTACATAATCTGAAGTCCGTTTTCAATAGTTGTATACTTGCATAGAGAAGCGAGCTGGCTATTGGTTCATAGGATGGAAAAATTCTCCGCCTTCATCTATGACTTGCGTGAGGAGCAATCCTGCCAATTCCTCTGCAACTGCCTTGCAACGTTGGATTGGTTTGAGCATCGCCCGCTTTCGTGCCATCTTTAAAAGAAGTAGATGAAAACAATTAAGTTATGAACAAAACTAAACATAATTGATGGCAACATAAATAAAGTTGTGAAGATCCGGTTACGTACCTCTAGATTTCTGGAAGTACGGGATTTCTCATTGATAATCTTGTGAATGAATTCGCAAACGTAGTATCCACAATTATCAGTTCCCTGTGGTTGTTGCGGGACGTTCTATATACGAGAAACATAATACAGTCAAATTAATAATAATCAAGAGAATGGTAATGGTATTGAAACCAGGGTACGTAGTACTACTTACTTTGTTAATCTGAAAGTGGAGTTTGTCTGCCCATGTACCGGGTTCTTCCTTTGTGGTTGTTGCTGCTTCTATGCTGAGATGGGACGGCATCTGCTACAGGATCGTCTTCTATTTGCAACTGATCAGGTGCAGGACGATGTTCTACCTCCTCTTCAGTGTCAGGTATAGGGTGTCCCCCTTTCTCCAAGAGAAACGCCACCTTCTCTTCTAAAGTCGATATCCGTTCCAACGCCTTGTTCTTGCTTCTACCACGGCTTCTGTAAGTGCCAATGTCCGCTGGAAACCCTTGGCTCCACGGGGTAGTGGCTCCAAAGCCTCGTGTTCGTCCCCACTTTTCGGGGTTCCCGAGAGCCTTTGTCAGCTCGTCGTTCTCTCTATCGGGAACAAAAGTTCTTTTTCGAACAACTTCTATTGCCTTCTCTAGTTCTGCTACGACATTTGTTATTTTTTCCGACCATGATCCCTCCGCAACAATCATCCTAGTCTCAGCGTGCAATGTTGCCCCATGCGCGAACAACCAGAACTTGGACCTATCGGGCCAGTCATGTGTCTGTGGAATGATACCTCTTTTCACAAGCGCATCTTCATAGCTTCGCCACCTAGGCAGGGCAGTCATGTAGCCATCTGACCCCAAAATATGGTGATATTTCTTCTTCTTCGCATTCTTCTTATTTGTGGCTGATCGGGATGCAAAGACACCCGATTTCTTGTACGCCTTAAAATCATCCCAATCGTCTCTTAGCTTCACTAGGTGCCCAGTGAAAACTGGATCTTCGTCCTTATATTTCTTCCACAGGTCTTTCTTCCACCTCTGGAATTGTGTGGCCATCTTCTTCAAAGCCCACTCCTCGACTTTCTTCTTCTTATCTTGCGCTACGCTGAAATTTAGCCATACCGTGTCGCAAAGAATTTTTTTCAATCTGTCATCGACATAAGTAGCTCCAACGTTGGCGCCGGTCTTCGGCTTATTCCATTCTGTTAAGTTGATCGGGACCAGGTCTCTTACAACAACTCCGCACTGATTTACGAATTTGTGATAAGTTTCTGAGGGCTCCAGTGGTTTGCCATCAGCAGCAACTGTATCGATCGGGAACCTTGCGGTATCTTTCAACCTTGCGGCCGGGCCTCGTTTCGACTTTATCTCAGTACTTGCGCTAGCTGTTCCGGAGGTCTCCTAAACGGGAAAATAATGATTCGTTAGTAAGTGCAATACAAATTAATTGTTGCGTCAACAGTGACTTGAGATATACATTGGCAGATTTTATTCTGGAGGGCACTTCTGCATCCTCGACGTTGTCGTCGTCATCATCTACTACATCTTCTATATTCTGAGCTCCGTCACCGGAGTCGTTCAAAAATTGATTGCTAAACGACTGTCCACCGTCGTGATCATGATATATGGCCGTTGCATCTTCAAAAATCATCTGGCACATGTATCTTTCCTTCTCCGCCTCACCCATTCCCGCGAGCTGATCGGCCTGGGGATCCATAGCTCAACACCGGCTAGTAAAATTTATAAAATGAAGAACACTTAGACAAATTATTTCATCGGACACTTAGCGAAATTATTTCATCGGACACTTAGCGAAATTATTTCGTCGGACACTTAGCGAAATTATTTCGTCGGACACTTAGCGAAATTATTTCATCGGACACTTAGCGAAATTATTTCATCGGACACTTAGCGAAATTATTTCATCGGACACTTAGCGAAATTATTTCATCGGACACTTAGCGAAATTATTTCATCGGACACTTAGCGAAATTATTTCATCGGACACTTAGCGAAATTATTTCATCGGACACTTAGCGAAATTATTTCATCGGTTATTTAAATTTAAACAGAAAAAATTCTCCAAGTCTAGCTAATTATAATTACTAAAAATTCTAATTCTAGCTAAAATATTATAAATTTATATGTCCAAATATTTTTCTAATTTTAAAAATTCTACTTCTAGCTAATTCTAATTCTAAATCTAATTCTAATTCTAATTCTAAATGTAATTCTAATAATAATTCTAACTACAAATAATAATTCTAATTCCAATTAGAACTAAGCAGAAAAAAAAAACTTACTGTTGGGGGGGTGACGTCACGTGTACGTCACTGCTTGGGTCGGCCGGAGGCGGGGCGGCGCGCTGTGGGAGGCAGAGGGAGGCGCGCGGTGGGGAGGCAGAGGCCGCGGCGGCGTCGGGGCCGCGTGTGGGCGGCAACGGGGCGGCGGGGGGGCGGCGGAGGCGGACGGCAACGGCGACGAAGGCGGGGCCGCGGTGGGGAGGCGCGCGCGCGGCCTCGGGTCGGTGGTGAGAGGCAGAGGGAAGCGGCACGATGTCGGGGCGTGCCCGGGGCGACGAGGCGGACGGCGACTAGCAGATGACGGTGAGGCGGACGGCGACGCGCGGCCGGAGCAGGGCTTCGCCGTTGAAGAAGAGAGGACGTGCGCGAACGAAAATGAAGTGAAAATTTCGCTAAGTGTTTGATAACTTCCCCTGTACAGACCCTTTAGCACCGGTTTGTGTTAACAACCCCAACCGGTGCTAAAGACCCTTTCACACCGGTTGTTAACACAAACCGGTGCTAAAGGGTCTGTATTGGGGCCACTTTCAGACTACGCGCCCCTGTACAGACCTTTAGCACCGGTTTGTGTTAACAACCGGTGCGAAAGGGTCTTTAGCACCGGTTGTTAACACAAACCGGTGCTAAAGGTACAAACTGCTCGCCTCCCGCGCACGCGGCTGTTTTATTTCGCGAGCGAGAGGCAGAAGGCCATTGCTACAGTGCGCACCCGAGAGAGTCTCTCTGTTTCTTCTTCTCTCTTCTCTTCTTCCTCTTTTCGATCTTCCTCCGCCAAGCACCCATGGCTCAAGTTTGGAACACTCTCCGTGTGGCCACACCATGCCGCAAGAGTCTCGACGTGGTCTACACCAATATGTGCGAGAGGCTCCCCGGTCTTCTTAACCATTTGAGCGATCTCTATGAAGAAGCCGATGAACACCATAGGTTCTTCGGGCTTGATCTACAGTATACGGCGGATCAACAGGATGTTGTCGTCATCCAGATTGCCTTCAAGGATATCGTTTTGGTCTTCCAATGGTCATTGTAACGCATACGTATACAATCTTGCATTTTCGATTTTTTGTTGCATTGGAAGAATACATGTGTTGCAACATATCTAACACGTGTTCTATTTTTGTTGTTGCAGTAGTTCAAAGCATTCTCCGGCACTTGTTGATTTTATTTTCAACAAGGGGTATGACTTCTGCAGCGTTGACATCACTCAAGACAGTCAGAAGTTGATGCGCTTGGGTATTGTGATACCTGAAGATCACTACATTGATCTTCAGGACCTTATCCATTTTTATGAGTTGTACGGTCACAAGACCGGGATGGCTCCGATGGCAACTGCCTTCATCCACGACGACTACAAAACCATGAAGTCGCGTTTCCCCTCCAAGAATCACATGTATTGGGGAAGAACCCACTGGACCGGATCAACCTCAACTATGCAGCCATAGATGCATATGTTGCGTACGAGTTGTTCCGCATCTACTCGACGGAGCTCGAGTAGATGTTGTTTGTGTACCGCATCTTGCGTTCGATATATGCATGTAATGGATATATTATTATGTAATGGATATTATTTCTATATTAATTCCTAACTATATTATTTCTATATTATGTCAAACACACATTTCAAAACAAACAAACAAAAACACATCAAGAAAACAAACAAAAACACATCAAGAAAACAAAACAGAAAAACTACCGTTTCTACATATCTGTTCACCAAAAACTACTGTTTCTATATCTGTTCACCAAAAATAAATCTAGAGGTCCAAAAATTAATCTAAGCCAGGAAAACATAGATCTATTCAATACCAAACTCATCCAGTTGGATTTACTTCAAAATACATTTTTGAACTCATTCTAAAAATAATAGAAGAGCCTACTGGTCTTTTATTAAAAAGGATGGTATTTTCATTTGGTTTTTGACCTTGATGTGAGGCTAAGTTCTATGGATAGATCTTTTCAATATCTATCCAAAACATTTTAGTTTGTCCATTTTGGTTATATATTTTAAAGTTAGGTTCAAATCATTCTCGCAGATAGTCATTTCAAAACAGTTCTTGTGTCCAAAATAATAGTCCAAACTTGGATCTGCAAATTTTATATGGTTTAGATTTCATATGGTTTGGTTCATGAATTTTATCAGATTTTATTTTGCATTTGGGAAAGGGGAAAATGAATTAGTTTTATTTTCCTGAATTTTTTGATATATTATTTGTATTTTTAAGATTGTAAAAATTGTCTAAATGTCTTTTAAAACAATTAAAAAATAAAAAATAAGGTATTTATCAAACTAATTTGAAAATATAAAGAAATCTGGTACATAACTAGGTAGTTGATTTCTAAAATGGTGTTCGATTTGCTAGCTAATGTATTTTGAACATGATTGATACATCACCAGTTTATTACTATCAAACATATCCCATTTCTTGCCGTCTTAGGAATGATTTAAAAAATTGTATATATCTCACTAGTTTGATGAAATTTTCATGCAGCCTTTGATACCGAGGTGATTATCATCTGATGACACAGAAGTTGTCTGAATCAGATAGCTAGTATCATATGTTATTTATTTTTATTGTGTTGTGTACACTATCTATCTCTCCCCATGGCATAGCTCATTGTGATAAGAGATGATCTCATACTATGTAAATGTTGAATTTCTTCGTGTAGATTTGGAAGGTAGAACGAAGAACATTTGGAATGTAGAATTTCTCCCCATGGCGTAATATTGTATCATAGCAATTTGGAAGGTAGAACAAAGAACATTTTAGTCAACAAACAATATGGGAATACATCCTATAACTTGGTAGTTGATTTCTAAAATCATAAACAAAAATATAAAATGTGGTGAAAAATGGGAAAAATCCGATCACTTACCCCAGGCGCACATTACACCGTATGCGCCTGCGATACTGCTCTTATCCCAGGCGCATTTTATCCTTGTGCGCCTGCGGTAAAGTTACCCCAGGCGCATTTTGGAGTTTATGCGCCTGTGGTAAGTTTCTGTGCTTGTTAGGGTGGGTAATGAGTAAGGCAACGAGAAGTGAGAGCGCAAGTGATACATCGAGCATATATATCATGGATAAATATATAGAGATTGATTTAGCGAGATACCATACATGTAGATTGATTTAGCGATTGGTATACTAGCCCGCTGCTACTTTGTTTCTCACTTTAAAAAAGTACATACATGTATCGCGAGTATTTCCCTCTCTCAACCTTTCGTCACAATCTTACTCTTGTCTTTCTTGGTCGATGTTGAATACATGACTGCCATACCGTGACTTCTTCTGTCTGCCTCTGTGACAACCGGTCGTCACAATTTTACTCTTGCCTTTCTTGGTACCGGTTGCTGTTAACAACCGGTGCTAAAGCGTCTTTAGCACCAGTTGTTAACAGCAACCGGTACTAAAGGCATGTACAGGGGGGCGCGCATTTCTTTTTTTTATTTTTTCTGTTTCCAAATGCACGGCAGGACGTATGATGGAGAATCAGGATGTTTTGTATTTGCTCGATGAACTGAATATATGATGTATCAAACCTTAAAGGGGGTGTAGAACAAAACAAACGGTATCGCCATCATACAGCCCAACCGTGGCTACTGGGTGCATATATGTGCATACCAAATGCACGGCTGGACGTATGATGGCGAATCCGGATGTTTTGTATTTACTCGATGAACTGAATATATGATGTATCAAACCTTAAAGGGGGGGTGTAGAACAAAACAAACGGTAACGCCATCATACAGCCCAACCGTGGCTACTGGGTGCATATATGCATACCAAATGCACGGCTAGACGTATGATGGCGAATCCGGATGTTTTGTATTTGCTCGATGAACTGAATCTATGATCGTTGCTTTCATCTCCTAGATTAGATCTTGGCCTTCCGGGTGTCTCTCGCGTAGGAAAAAATTTGTTTTCTATGCAACGAGCCCTTCAAAATATGCCTAAAAGATGGGACTGCATGGTTTTGGTATTGTGCCCTATACACCAGGACAGAGGGAGTACATGCATGTGTGCGAACAAGAAGCCATGCAAGCGGCCAATAAACCCATGAAAAACTGTTCTGGTTCACTCATGCATGCAACACGTATCCCACAAAATAGGAAACCGTTTGTTTAAATGAGGAGGAGAGGAACTTTGAAAGGGAGAGTAAAGTCTGGGAGAGAGATTAACATGGTGCAATTAAGAGCATTTAATTCTAATTGTGCATAGGAAGAGAGGGTTACGGACAACCTGGTTTTTGTTTGTGTCGTACACACTAGGAAGGACGGAGTACAAATAATTAACTACCACAATGATGCATTCCTACGCAAAAAGGGGCTCCGGGGCCTCACCTGGCCTACATTCGCGGTGGCACCTTTGGGATCTCACTCTTTGTCGGAGGAGGAGACCTTGCTGAACTGGCATTGGAGGATGGCCTCGCAGCGTGCTCTGCGTCCTATCGAAGCCTGCACCCAATCTGGTCAGCATTCCACGCCTCCACAGCGGCCTCGTGGAGACTAGCGCATTGCACGCCCGTTCTTTTGCAGGAGATGGACTTTGCAGCGACCACTCGATGAGCTCCTCCTCTTCTTCAATGTTGGCCAGGTTTTTGTCGGAGGAGGACTCCTTCTCGGTACTCTCGTCCCATGAGGAGAGCAGCATGGGCCGCTGATGGGTGTGCACGAAGAGACAGCCATGACAGAGCTCGCGCCAACCCCATGACAGGAGGGTGTGGTTGTGTGCATGCTCCGAATGTGCCACACGACGCCGCTCCTCCACCACCTAGATTGGTCATGTGGCAGCGTCATCCGGGCACGTGAGGTGAAACAGGAGTTGTTCAGGGGCCACGTCACAATTGTTTGCAGGAGGAAGCGAATCAGACGGTGGCGGGGAGGAATTGTGGCTGCAACGGGAGTGTAGAAATGAGGTGAGCGTAACTGAGATCCCCTCCCAAACCATATATACATAGGATTGCCCAAGGGTTTTAGCCGAGCTTAAAACATTTTAAGAGTCGGGCCGTTAGAGCATCTCCAGCAGCCGTTTTCCAGCGCGAAGGCCAGCGTAGGCGTGAAAAAACGGCTCGCGAAAAAATCAGCCCAGCGCGGGGAAAAGCTCGACCGCGCGCTCTTCATTTTGGGCATCCCATCCAGCATGCGCGACGACGACGACAACACCAACCACTAGGACAGTTCAGCGCATGCTACGGCGGAAGCCATTTCTCCACCGCCGCCCAGCCCTTTTCTCCCCCACCGTAGCTGGTCACTATTCAGGCGCGGCGCCGCGCTCCTCTGCCCCCACCGACTTCCAAGCGCCACCGCTCCGATGTTGCGCTGCCCTTCTCCGTCCGCCGGCCTCCGACGCTCCGCTCCAACGCCGCGCTCCTCATCCGTCGATCTGAGCCGCGCCCTTGGAGCATTGCGCGCTGGCACCGAGCGACAGAGCAGATACCACCGCGCGCAACGTGTTCTATGAATTGCCCGAAAGGTAAAACCGTTGTCGAATCGCTTTATATCCACTTTGCCACATTCTACTTTACTCAAAGAGAAAAATTCTATTGTGCATATGAGTTTGGTGTATAATTCATCATCATCTGATGAGGAATTTTTTATGGAGGAAGAGGGGGAGATGGAAATGTTATTGATTTGGCGAGATAGAAAGAGAAGGAGGCATGGCGGTTCTCGTGTCGGCCGAGAGAGATTGCGGAGGGAACGGATTGATGGCCACAACAAGTTGATGTGGAACTATCTTGCTGAGACGCCCATCTATCCGGAGAAATATTTCCGGCGCCATTTTCAGATGAGCACCGAGCTGTTCAAGAAGATCGCGGAGGACGTCGTGAAGTATGACTGTTCCTTTCTTCAACGGAGGAATGCCGCCGGAGAACTTGGTCATAGCACTTACCATAAGGTGACTGCTGCTTTGTGTATGTTGGCATACGGTATTCCGGTGGATCTATTGGACGATCACTTGGCAATGGGTGAGAGTCAAGCTATCATGTGCGTCAAGCGCTTCGTGGTAGCCATTTTGGAACTATTCAGTCCGGAGTACTTGAGATCCTCAAATGCTCAAGAAGTAGCGAGATTGTTGGAGTTCAACAAAGCTCAGGGGTTTCCAGGTATGATTGGCTCTATTGATTGCATGCATTGGGCTTGAAAGAATTGGCCAGCGGCATGGCATGGACAGTTCATGGGGATGAAGAAGGATTGCACTATCACCCTTGAGGTAGTGGCAGATTATGAGACTTGGATTTGGCATGCCTTCTTTAGAATGCTTGGATCGTGCAATGACATCAATGTGCTTCACCGGTCACCTTTGATGAACCGAATTGCTAACGGTGAATTGCCAACTGTCGAGTTTGAACAAATGGGCACACTCACAACTATCCCTACTTCCTTGCGTATGGCATCTATCCAAGGTGGCAAACCTTTGTCAAACCGTGTGCAATCCGTGAGGTAAATAACAATCCTCTTTTCATGCTGCACAAGCGGCTGCTAGGAAGTATGTGCATAGAGCATTTGAGATATTGCAATCCCAGTTTGCTATTGTGAGAGTTCTGGCTAGATTTTAGAATCAAGAGATCATTTGGTACATCATGACCGCTAGTGTGATCATGCATAACATAATCATCGAGAACGAGCGTGGACAAGATGTGGACTACTATGTCTATGATTTGATGGGACAGCCGGTAAGAATGAGAAGGAGAGAAGAGAGGGTTGCCCGCTTCATTGCATCGTATCATTCCATTTTTTATATGACAATGTGCATGATAATCTTCAAGAAGACGTCATGGAGGAGTGTTGAAATTGGTATGAACAACAAAATGGCTAATTATGTTCATCTATGGTGTGTTCTTGATGAACTATTTGATGAACACTTTGTTGTAATATGTGAACTAATATTTGTATTTGTATGAAATACTTGTTTGTGTTGTAATAGTAATTATTGAATTTTGTTTTTTGATGTGTGTTTGACCTAGTTTGTGCAATAGAGTAGTTGGGTTTTGGTGTGCCCAGCGCACGCGCTCCATTTTGGCACGTCTGACATTCTGTCGTAGCCGCGCGCGCTCGATTATGCAGCGTATGAAAAAAAAATTGTAGCCGCGCGCGCTCGATTATGCAGCGTATAAAATAGCTGCGCACGCGCGAAAAAATTTGTACGCGCCAAACGGCGCTCCACATACTGTTTCCAGCGCGGCGCGCTGGCGCGGCCTCTGGAGATGCTCTTATAGGGGCTATGTTAAGGACGAAAAACCTGCACGAAACCTTAAATCCGCCGGAATTTCATGGTTTTGTCCCACATAGTAGAGATAATCTTAGAAGGCGATGGTATGTCTATAAATCGGTTGAACTTGTGGTAGGAGGCATGTATATACGTGTGAAAGGGATGGATATATATGTGGATATTTTGTGGTGCGAGAGATCGACGGAGTCGCTTTAGTAGTGCATATGTATAAGTAGCTAGGGAATTGAGTGTAGAGCTAATTTGCAAAAGCAATTGGTACGAGTGTGGCCGTGAAGCGACACTGACGCCTACGATCAGAGCATAATCTAGGTCATTGTAGGTTTGCATGTTATTGCTGCAAGCTTTTTTTGTTGGCAGCGGAGACGCATAAGCTGCTTTTATTTACATAAACTATAGAAGCCAGCCCAACCGGCAACGAATTATCGATGGGCATAGTCTCGTCAACTTTGTCTTTCTACTCGTTTTTCCAACCGGCTACATATGTTGCATGCCGCACGGCCAGGGACTGAGGCAAGGGGACCATCTTTCCCCTCTACTTTTTTATACAGTGATGCTATACATACGACCTTTTACGTCCGATTTTTTGTATGACCCTGGGTCACGCATGCAGCACACAACCATCGATGGCCTTCGTTTGTCTGACCATATTCAGATTTAACGTCATTAGACTTGGCCACGTCGTATCGTACCAATATCGGATAACAAACGTCGTACGTAAATCATTTCCGTTTCTTATATTGGCATCAGTAGTGGAAATAGAGCCAACCATCCCGGTTGGTAAGCCCCATTTGACCCGGTTGTGCAACCGGG
Organism: Alopecurus myosuroides; assembly: GCA_028641055.1. Taxonomy (NCBI): domain Eukaryota; kingdom Viridiplantae; phylum Streptophyta; class Magnoliopsida; order Poales; family Poaceae; genus Alopecurus; species Alopecurus myosuroides. The sequence continues at coordinate 27,239,977 of CM054063.1, forward strand.
ATGGGCCAGCTGGGACAAATGGCCCATAGCCATTCATCCCGGTTGTACCAGCACCCGGGATGGTTAGGGGTGGCCCACGTGGCAGGGGAGGCGCCATTCTGGCAGGGACTATTCGTCTCGGTTCTTACCACGAACCGGGATGAATGCCCCTTCTGCCGCGGCAGCTCATTTTGTTTTGTATTATTTCCTATATATTTTCTAATGTTTTATTTTGTTTTCCATTGTTTCCTTTTTGGATTCTCTTTTTTTATTTTGTTTTCTCTTGTTACCTTTTTTTGTTTTCTCTTGTTTTATTTTGTTTTGTATTGTTTCCTTTGTATTTTATATTGTTTTCTCTTGTTTCCTTTTTGTGTTCTCTTGTTTTATTTTCTTTTCAATTGTTTCCTTTATGTTTTATATTGTTTTATTTTGTTTTCTCTTGTTTCCTTTTTGTGTTCTCTTGTTTTATTTTGTTTTCTATTTTTCATTTATGTTTTCTATTGTTTTCCTTTATGTTTTCCATTGTTTCCTTTATGTTTTCTATTGTTTCCTTTATGTTTTCTATTGTTTTATTTAAAAATAATAACTCCACTGATTTCAAATACAGAACAAGGTACATTAAATTTATAATAAGTGCACATCAGACCAGTTGATCCATGCATCTACATAGTTTCGTCTAATACAAGGCAGAAGAAGAAAACTCAATTTGGGTGACTGATAAGGTGCTTTACATATTTTGTTTTAAAACTCATTTGGACGACTTACATATTTTGTTTTCCCTTATTTCCTTTTTGTTTTCTCCTGTTACCTTTTTTGTTCTCTCTTGTTTTATTTTGTTTTCCATTGTTTCCTTTTTGGGTTGTTCTCTTGTTTTATTTAGTTTTCTATTGTTACCCTTTTTGTTTTCTCTTTTTTTATTTTGTTTTGTATTGTTTCCTTTATATTTTCTGTTGTTTTATTTTGTTTTCTCTTGTTTCCTTTTTGTGTTCTCTTGTTTTATTTTATTTTCTATTGTTCCTTTTATGTTTTCTATTGTTTTATTTTGTTTTCTCTTGTTTCCTTTTTGTGTTCTCTTATTTTATTTTGTTTTCTATTGTTTCCTTTATCTTTTCTATTGTTTTATTTTGTTTTCTCTTGTTTCCTTTTTGTGTTCTCTTGTTTTACTTTGTTTTCTCTTGTTTCCTTTTTGTGTTCACTTGTTTTATTTTGTTTTCCATTGTTTCCTTTTTGGGTTCTCTTGTTTTATTTTGTTTTCTATTGTTACCTTTTTTTTGTTTTCTCTTTTTTTATTATGTTTTGTATTGTTTCCTTTATATTTTCTCTTGTTTTCTCTTGTTTCCTTTTTGTGTTCTCTTCTTTTATTTTATTTTCTATTGTTTCCTTTATGTTTTCTATTGTTTTATTTTGTTTTCTCTTGTTTCCTTTTTGTGTTCTCTTGTTTTATTTTGTTTTCTATTGTTTCCTTTATGTTTTCTACTACTTCCTTTATGTTTTGTATTGTCTTCCTTTATGTTTTCCATTGTTTCCTTTATTTTTTCTATCGTTTCCTTTATGTTTTCTATTGTTTTTATTTCAAATAATAACTCCACAAATTTCAAATACAGAACAAGGTACATTAAATTTATAATAAATGCACATCAGACCAGTTGATCCATGCATATACGTAGTTTCGTCGCATACAAGGTAGACAGATATATACGTAGTATCAACCCTTTTGTCAAACCTTCAAGAGGGATGTAGAACAAAACAATCGATATCGCCATCATACTCCCCGACCGTGGATCTTGAGTGCATATATGCATATCATAAGAACGGTAGGACGTATGATGGCGAATCCGGATGATTTGTATTCGGTCGATGAAGTGAATGATGTATCAAACCTTTTCTCAAACCTTAAAGGGGGATGTAGAACAAAACATTCGGTATCGCCAGCATACAGCCCCACCGTGGCTACTAAGTGCATATATGCATACCAAGTGCACGGTAGGACGTATGTTGGCGAATCCAGATGGTTTGTATTTGGTCGATGAAATGACTGATGTATGAAGGTGGGATATATATATAGGGTCCTCTGGCTCACGAAGTTTTGTGCTAGGGTTTTTATGCAACGGTTAAGAAACACCCCTGATCCAACGGCTCACAACCGCTCAAAATAAACACATCGTACCCCTGATCGAACGGCTCACAACAGCTCGAAAGAAACACACCCCTGATCCAACGACTCACAAGCGCTTGAAAGAAACACACGATCCGTGTGATTCTTTATGATTGGTCCCAACAAAACCCTAACCATTTAGTCTCGGTTGGTAATACAGGCCGGGACTAAAGGGACGATCCGTTTCTTTACGAAACCCGAACCATTTCGTCCCGGTTGGTAAAACAGGCTGGGACTAAAGGGTCTGTTTCTTCTCACTGTATATATGTATGCATTGCCACCATTCGCATGAACACATATAAACTCACCACTCTCTCATGGATTCTACCGTACCCACTCTAACCTTCCTCGAGGCGTAGGCACTTTCCGCCTCGAACTACCCCTGCCCGCCCGGCTACAGCGTTCCCGCCGGAGGAGTGCCGGTCCCTCCTCTTCCTCAAGGTGTGGGGCGTCGGGCGGCCATCACGAACCACTACTACCACGAGCTCACGCCGGAGCAGCGGAGGATTCCCATTTGGAATCCTGACTATCGCCCTACTTGGGACGCCTTCTTCATTAATCGGCGTGAGAGTACGCTCGTCAGGTACGAGTAGAACGGCCCGCCTCCTACGAACTTCAACGAGGCCGGTCGTCGGCTGTGGTGGGGCCACGGACGGACTCTTCAGAGCGTCATGAACTACATAAGGGCCGGTGATAACCCCTGCATGCGCTACCCTCATGCCTAGTCCTGGCGTCGTGATCCTCCGAGGGAGTCTAGAGCACCATCCGATGATAGTGACGACGACGGCGGCGACTAAGACGACTACGAGTCCGAGTACTATAGGCCTAGGCAGGAGTATGACTAGCAGATCAGATCCAGTCTTGCCATTATATAGATCTATGCTCTCCATTTAGGTTTAGATCCACTCTTCCCATTATGTACTGCCTTTTTTATCTATCCAAGATGCATGTTTGTGTGTAATATGGACGCGAGCGAGAAGCTCTATAAAAAAGGAGGTACCACCCGTCGTTTCAACCGAAACCCTAGAATGTTAGAAGGAGATAGCAAGTTTTTGGAAACAGTTTTTGAACAGAACTATGTCATGTATTCCACGTTTATTATTACACATCACCAACAACATCGCTATATAGTCTTCTGAATTTTCTTAGTGTAGAGATGGTCCATGGACCCTATGTCCCTTGCTTATGATCGCTTCGGCCGTAACCATGGAGCATCTTCATTATTTAACGGGATGGTTGGGTCAGCTCTCACTTTGAAGGGTGGAATTTCAACAAACTTATTATAATCTTCTCACATGTCTGTCTTGTCCTTGAATCCCACGATGTTTCTTTTCTCTGAAAGAACTATGTGACGCTTCGGCTCATCGTATGATGTATTTGTTTGCTTATTTTTACTTTTTTCTGTCTGGAGGACATGTCTTTCACATAGAAGACCTGAGCCACATCGTTTTCTTTTGTTTCTTGCATCTCATTGGGTTTTTGGTGACTTACTAAACATGAAAACAAAAAGTTTCATTTTTTTAGTGATTTTTGCACTTCCCAAAAATCAGGGATGTTACAGACATTCACATGAGGAGTATCTCGAGAATCCAACAATAACTTTCTCACAAGAACAAGAGGATATAAACATTCCCAAGCATGAGACATAATAACTCTATCAAGATTTTATAGGGTAGGGTTTTTCTGTTTGTTACACCAAGTGTATTTACCTCCAATCATATTAATTTCCCTCAAACAATAGGAGTTTATCACAGCATTAAACAGCTGAGACTAATGAGGTAAAATAGTAGGTTTATTCTTTTTCTACACATCTCTCAAAATTTTAAATTCTCCTCCAACAATGAAATGGCAGTCAATCAGGTTATAGAAAGAAGCTAGCTCAGCTAGGAAATTAGCTTTGAACTCTTCATTAGTTGGTCCATAAACTACTCCACAGGCCCATCTACATTTTTTAACTTTATGCCACAAGTAAACAAGAATCATATTCTCTCCAAGTTTAACGTTTTGTACTTCCAAGGAATCATATTTGAATCCACACAGGATACCCCCAGACTTCCCAACAAAAGAAATCCACTTCCAAAAATACCTATTAAAGGGATCGATTTTTTAAAACAACCCAGGTGAGTATTTGTTTTTTCATTGTTTCCAGGAGACCGATAAAATCCATTTTATTTTCTACAATAGTATCAAGGAGACATGTGGAGACACCTTTCTTACCCGCACCCCTTATATTCCAAAATCCTCTAATCATTTCAATTTAACATGGATTTTCCTCTGCCTGACTGGTCTACCAGGAGCCATGGTAGGCATCTCATTTTTCTTCTGCCCTCTAGTGACAAGTCGAGAAACAGTTACATTCGATTTTCTTCCTAGTCTTTTCTCCTTTCGTGATTTTACCACAGTAAAGGATTTATCGAGTTCTCCATCACTTAAACAGGTTAAACATAAAGGGTTCATCACCCACATTATCATGTACAGTTACGAGAGGCACCTCCGAAATAGAGACATTTTTCTCAGAAAGACTATCTCTAGATTTTTCCAGCTCTCTAAGCAAATCAATACTATCAAAATTATCAGATGGAATATCGACACCCATCATAGCCGCACGAGACATAATATCTAAGTTGGATAAAATAGAAAAGGAATTGGAAGATTGGGCACAGGAAGAAGACTCACATTCTAAATTTCTTTTCTTAGATGTTGGCGCTGCCTTTTCCATGACATCCTCCATCTTCCTAGTTTCATTGCACCTCCCACCAACACCTAAATCATCTTTAGGAAGTTCCTCGGCTTCTCCAGCCCCAAAATCAGCGGATGGAGGAGACTGGACAGAATATGCACTTCCCACATGCCCTCCAACGGGGCTGCCACTCTAGTCTCTGTGACAATAGGATCCACCGGCCAAACCACCCCACAACTACAGCCACATAAGACAACACCAGTCCCTTGTCTTGTCCATCATTCTCCACTAAGTTTGTCTCTTTCTCAATCACAGGAGTTATAGGTGCCTGCACTCTCCTCTCTTCTAGGCTATTAACCACCTCTTTTTCTTGCATTACGTTGTTGCTAGGAGATATCACATCATTTTGTTGCACCATGTTCTGACTAGGGGACACCAGCCCCATCCCAGGTAACTCATCCACCACAGATCTCAACACCATTTTGTCTGCTACTTTTTCTCTATTTTCTCTAGCAATTACATCAATGAGAAGCCCTTCGTCCTCCTCACTCTCTTCTTCTAAATCATGTTCAGTCACCATAGGGAGAGTTCGACAATATGATTTATCAAACCATGTTCCAACAAAACTTACAGCTGTATTTTGCCCCTTGGAAAATGTTGCCGAGTCTTTCCTGTACTACTCATTCCTATGTCTCTTAGGCGAAGGGTGTAGAGAGGAATCATTTACATGGATCATATTTTGATTAGTAGGGGGCCCTTGATCCACAATTTTATCCACCTCTGATAAAAGAAATCATAAAAATAGTCACCAAGAACACCCTCCGCAGATTTAGGTAGTTTGGAAATATACCTACACCCTAACAGGAACAATACGCTTGCTTTTGCAAGGTGGCTTGATCGATTTCCAAAGCCACACCTACCATGGACCCAACATAACCACCATTTGCATGACATGTTTTATCAACAGGAATATTACGGATTCTAATCCACGTCTTATGCAAGACTCCCTTCGCACCCACTATAGCAGACTAGGGGGGCAGGTGTAACACATAATTGCACAACTTCATTTCCATACGGCCACCAAAGTAAACGGTTCTCTCCACCTTTCTCGGACTAGGAAAACGCATGGTAAACTGAGTATTGTTAATCCTCCTCGCATTGCATCGCCAACTAGAGCGCAAGTATTATGTGAATTCATGTTCAATTCCCTGGTAGCGGGATTTCCCTCCACCACTGCGATAACCAAACTAGATGTCCTCTCTTTTTCTTGTTTAGGAGAAGATGACTCAGGGAAAAATAAGAACCCCTGCCCCAGAGACAGGAAACTGCACATGGGTGCAACACAGTCCCAAGGAAGCACAACCTCACAAATTTGTGCCATACGACCAAGTTTCCCGCACCTCTCACATCGCATCGCAGGGCATCGGGTAGAGAGGTGTCCACTTACATTGCAGTTAAGCCAGGGCAGTTGGCGATGGGAGGGGAGCCCGTAGCTCTCGCTGGCTCCATAGGAGGATTTTTCGTCGTCGGCCTGACCTTGTCCTTATTCTGCGCCTCCCGCGCTGCCGCCGCCTCCCACCGCTCGGATCCGGACACAGAGTGGCCTCTGATGGGTCCAGGTGGCGGATCCCAATGCCACACCAGGTTGTGCCCTTGATATGAATCCTGGCTGTTGTTGCTGCGACCTCCCCTGCCGCCACCACCGCCCCCTCCTCTTCGTCCCACGAAGCGGCCTCCGTGGTCTCCCATCGCCCTTGAAACGACTGGCGCTTCCGGATTCTCTCGGCGTTGAGGCGACGCTGCAACTTAGGCAAATGATCTCGGATCTCCTCCCGCCTTCCCTCTCCACCACCCGAACGAATATGCGGGAGTCGTCTCTTGCGAAACCGTAGCCGAGCAACAGAAGTGGGAGAGGAGATTGGGGAGAAGGGATGGCGACCTGGGAGTAGTGGATGCCTTATCAACTTCAGTCTGCACCGTTCCGTGGCATGTTACTGTCGTAGCTGAGCTCGATGGGCTATCGCCATTAACCGCCACATTTGAACCATTGGGCCCGAGAATCCCGCGCGGATTTTCCTGCGTAGTTTTGATCGGGACGATTGGCTCCGATAGAGGAAGCACCACCCGCGGCGTGGCCTTGTGCGTCGGTAGATCGATCGCATCCCCGATCTCGACGTGCTCCGCCTCACGGAGGCAGCGCGCATCCATGACCATCTCCCCGTCGTCGATGATAACCAGTCTCTCAGCCTCGCGGTGGAGAATAAGGGTGCCGAGGAGAAGCGTCTCCGGCAAGGTGGACGTGTACCTCAACTCCCACCGCGGGTTCAACTCCTAAGAAAATCGCCCTTCACCTTCATCCACTTGGATCTCGATCACGACAGCTTCGTTAATGTTAAGCTTTCTACGGTTTTATTTGAACCACACTTAATTGATGTAACTTATTTGCAAAAGCATGCAATTGGTACGAGTGTGGGCAATGTAAGAGGACATAGGATTGTCCTAGACCTAATTTGCAAAAGCAATCGGTACTCGTGTGGCCGTGAAGCGACACAGAAGCCTACGATTGGAGCATAATCAAGGTACAAGCAGCACTGTTGCTAGGAACTCTTTGCATATATTCATGTTGCAGCTGCAAGCATATAATCCGATCGAGTAGTCTAGTTAACTTTTTTTTCTACTCCTTGATATTGGAGTTCGATCGTGATGCCGGCGATGGGTGTTCCATGAGAGGCGCAGTTGAAAGTTTGAAAAGAAGTTGAGAGCAGTGAACTTTTACTATGCCTACACTAGACTGTTGATTTTGCAGCAGGAATGCGAATATCGCTTTGCCGTTGCATGGATCAAATGGATAGATGGCTGGCTACAACCTACAAGTAGATCTTCCCTAACAACTTGGTCACACGCAGCTTGGACTTGGATCACATTCCCGAGATGAGTCGTCAGAGCTTCTGCCTCCGTTTACACAAAATATTCTTCAAATTCACTTCTTCTGCCACCCTCCCAACCCTTGCACGCACCCTCACGCCGCCCTCCTCCTCCTCCTCCTCGTCGATCTCCGTGTCCGGGGAGCGGAGGCAGCTCGTCACCGCCACCGTCGAGGCCGGGCCGAAGAAGCCCATACCTCGGTAGTAGCGGATCTCTCCCCACGTCACGCGGGAGCCCGCCCAGGAGCCCTTCTTCTGCACGTCATCGGCGGCAGCAGCAGCTCTCTTCGAGCCAGCCATGGTCCCTCGTCGGAGAGGGAGCGGGAGCAGTCAAGGACGGACTCGCAACGGCGACGCTGTGAGCAGTGAGGGAAACTCGAAAAGGAGAGGAAGAGGCAAAGGGCGCTCGAGCACGAAGAATGGCGGAGAGGACCACAGGAGGGTCCTCCGCCCTTACTTATGGCGTCCGCGTGCCGTCAAATGTGCGACGCGTGGCGAAAACCGCTTCCCACGATCCCTCCACGTGGCGCGAGAAACGAGAGCGCTCACGGGTAGTGCGCCGCAAAATATCCGTAACGGCTCCGCATGCCATAGAAGATCTCAGCGCGGGAAACGAAGCGACGACATCAACTTGACTGCGGCCGCAGGCCCATGTGACAGCGCGCGTCATCATCGACGTCACCCGGGCGAATCATGATGTCACCTCCAGCCGGCCTCACAGAGAGACCGAGGCGTCAGGCGCTCTGCCGGCTGATGGAGCCGGCAAGGACCAGAAGAACAGACGGGAGCCTCGCACCCGGCGTGCCGGCTACTTAACTCCCACCTGTTCGGGGGCTATTCTCGGGGGAATGATCCTCGGGTGCCTCAAGGAACCGGAATGAAATAGCCAACGGCTAAGTCCTACTCATGTATACCCAAGGTGTGATGCTAACGTGCCCCGGGTGACTCCTCTACTAGCCGGGAGAATCCATCGACCGGCTACCGGATGGTCAGTCAGATGAAGGCCTGCCCGGATGGTCCCGAAGTCAAAGACGATAGGGAGGCTTGGCTACGCATGCCAACTCCTAGGCCTACGTGAGCCACAGTGCTACTCTAGTTCGACAGTATGCCTACTCTTCGGCTCCTCGGGATACTCAAGGATGGGCTCGCCGTACCCGCGTACGGAGGGCCGCTTTCAATATGAAGCCAGCAAGTACTGCCCTATGCCAACTCCTTAAACTAAAATACATCGGTTCGAAAGCAGCCTCACAGGTTATGTAGAAATCAGGTGATTCACACTTTTAGGCTGGACTAATAACGAATAGAAATAAAAAAATTCGCTATGAGGTATTTAAGATTAAGGGTGGATCTTAGATACGGTTCTGGGAGGACAAGTGGTTAGGTAATACCACACTCCGAGAACAATATCCGGCATTATACACTATAGCGAGACATAAAGATGATATGCTGGTTGCGGTCATGCAAACATCACCTCCTAATGTGTCGTTCAAAAGAGATCTCATTGGGCCACGACTTGCATCGTGGAATGCTCTGGTTAATAGGTTGACTGCGGTTACTTTGACACCACAAATGAGTTTCGGTGGAAAATCACTAAGAACGGTATATTCTCGGTGGATTCTATGTACATAGTACTATGATCCAATCATATTTCACTACTAGGAACTGGCTAATGCGTGGCGCACCAAAATTTCATAGCCGTGACGCACCATGGTGAGGCCACGCCTATCACGCCGCGCCTATTAAAATAGCCGTGACGCACCACATTTTGGTGCGTCACAGCTATCTCGTTTACCCGTGGCGCACCGCCTGGTTGGTGCGTCACGGCTATCTTTAGTTACCCATGGCACACCACATGCTTAGTGCGTCATGGCTATTGATTTTGAAATTTTAAAAAAAAAGGCGGGACAGATCCAGATCTAGATCTGGCCGCCCAAAAATTTGAAATTCGAAAAACGAAAACAGAGAGGAGGCCAGAGTGGAGGGTGGTCGCCGGAGTGGAGAGTGGTCGCCGGAGTGGAGGTGGCCGGAGAGGAGGTGGTCGAGGTAGTGGAGGAGGTCGCTGGAGAGGAGGTCGTCGGAGTAGAGGTGGCCGCGATAGTGAAGGAGGCCGCCGGAGAGGAGGTCACTGGAGAGGAGGTCGCCGGAGTAGAGGTGGCCGTCGGAGAGGAGGTCGCCGGAGTAGAGGTGGTGGTCGCTGGAGTGGACACGAGGAGGTGGTCGCTCGAGTGGATGTGAGGTGGAGGTGGTGGTAGTAGGAGGAGGAAGGGAGAAGGAGAAGAGAGAAAGAAGATAGGAGAGGGAAAGGAGAAGAAGGAAGAGAAAGAATGGAGAAGAGTGGAGGAAGGAGGAGGAAGGGGAGTATATATAGGTGGGGGCCTCTCCCGGGTTCGAAATTCAAAAATTCTTCCCAGACTTAGGCGTGGCGCACCAAACATGTGGTACGTCATGCCTATTTTATTTTTTTGTAGGAAAAAAGCTTCTGTCTCAAATAACTTTTTTTCCTTTCGGAATTTCGAAATTTGAGTTTCTTTTTTCACTAGTTTCCGTTGGTATATTGAACATTAAATTTCGACATCGTATGCAAAAGTTATGTCCATTTTACTTTTTTTAATAAACTTTTATTCAGAAAGTCGAAATTCATATTTCCAAATTTGTTAAAAAAAGTATATCTTAAACTCTCCGTGCATCTATAAGTAATTTATTTTTTGATGATTTTTAGACATGAAACTCTTCCGTGACAAAACTAGAAAGGCGGTCCGGGGGGTGTGTGCGGAGGGAAAATTTCGGTGGAAGCCATAGCCGTGACGCACCATATGTTTGGTGCACCACGCCTATGGCAATACCCGTGGCGCACCAAACATATGGTGCGTCACGGCTATCTTTGCCCACGGCTATGCCCTTAGGCCCCCGACCGCCCATCACCCACTTATAGCTGTGGCGCACCGTCTGGATGGTGTGTCACGGCTATGCCATTAGGCGTGACGCACCAAGGCCCACTGGTGTGTGGTGCGCCACGGGTAAATAGACGCGACGCACCGAGCATGTGGTGCATCACGGGTATGATTTCTCCTATAGTTGTATTCCTAGTAGTGCGTGTCAGTCGATATTTTAAAAAAAATATGGCTCATGAAGTTATCACAGAAGATTAAGGTCGTAAAGGAGACATACTTACAAAAGATAATCTTGTCAAATGTAATTGGTATGGAAGTTCGTAGTGTGTTTTTAGCTCTCATGATGAGACGATTAAGCACTTATTCTTTGATTGCACATTTTCGTGTTCTATATGTTCCGCTATCCAAATGGCACATCCGTTACGAATATATTCGGTAACCGGTTAAATGGGGTAGATATGCGATTCAAATTAGGGTAGGAGCGCACGCCGTTATTTGGTCGCTCTGGCTATGTAGAAATGACAAGATTTTCAATGATAAAAACTTTTCTTGTATGCAGGTTCTATACCGATACACAGGTATTCTCCATTCATGGTCCACGTTCTCAGCGAGGGGAGTTTCACACCTTTTTACGAAGGCGTCTGCACGGCTGGAGCAGGTGGCGAGGGATATTTTTATTCCACGTGGATGGCTGCGTGATCTACGGATAGCAGCCCCATAGCAACGACAATTTGCGTCTACAGGATTTGTTTAGACTTGTCGTATTTTTCTTTCAGATTTTGGATTTCGGCTATGTGCATTGTTATGATGCAGAGGCCGGATGTAATGATTAAACCTTTTAAGTAATAAAAACCCCTTTATCAAAAAAAATACGGGCTCTGTTAATGACGAAAAAAACCACATGGAACTTCATATCTGCCGGAATTTTATGGTTTTGTCCTATGTATAGTAGTAGAGATGGTCTTAGTAGGTGATGGTATGCGTATAAATCAGTTGAAGTCGTGTGGTAGGAAGTATAGATATATACGTGTGGAAGGGATGGATATATGTGGATATTTTGTGGTGCAATCAAGTCAACTAGAAAGATAGCCCGCGCGTTGCAGCGGGATCCTTTGGCAACTATATCATGTAAGTAAAAGGATATAACTGCTATGTGTGGCGTATTAGAGGCTGGTCTACATGTAGCTTGGTTTCCAAAAGAAAATGAATTTGTATTTTCGTGTTTCAATTTTTTTTTAAATCCTAGACGTAGATTAAATCGAGATCTATAGCTGTTTAAATTTTCAACTCAAGATTCAAAATATTCGCGCCAGACAAAAATGAAAAAACGTGTGAAGATTTTAAATTTTCAAACATGTGCACTGTTCACAGATCAAGATCTGAAAATTTGTCTTTTTTTGCCAGCCCAAAATACAATGAAATCTTGATTGCGAATTTTCACGGAGGTAGATCTCAATATTATCTACGTGTGAGAATTTTTTTTGAAATTTTTTGAAACTTAAAAATACAAATTTATATTTTTTTGGAGTACCGAGCTACATGTAGCTCGGACTTCATTTTAACTTTCCGAATAACTTCTATATTAAGTTGTGTAAAATAATGTATAAAATTCAATTGATCATACCCATGATACTAAATTTAATATAAATGGGATGAATGTGTATTATATATTATTAATGTGAAAAACAAATAGTTTAAGAAATGAATGATGTGTAGTTTGCATATAGTAATTAATAAATATTAGTGGATAAATATTAGTGGAGTAGTTGAGATGACATGGACAATTGATTGGCTAAGGGGATGGATGATGTGGATAGCTTGCATGTTGAGATAGAAAAATCATAAATGCATCTTAGTGAGGTTTGTCTTATACGAAGTATAGATTAGAGATCCACAAAGTCGCTTGAAGCAATTGGTACTCGTGTGGGCGCGAAGCAACACGGAAGCCTATTGGAGCATAATCTAGGCTACATGCAGCACTGTTGCTAGGAACTCTTTGCATATATGCATGTTACTGCTGCAAGCATATAATTACTGATGGATTGAGTAGTCTAGTCAACATTTTTTTTCTACTCCTTGATATTGAAGTTCGATGGTGATGCCGGCGCTGGGTGTTCCATGAGAGGCGCAGTTGAAAGTTTGAAAAAAAATGAGAGCAGTGAACTTTTACTACACTAAATTGTTGCTTTTGCAGCAGGAATGCGAATATCGCTTTGCCCTTGCATGGATAGATGGCTACAACAGTGGCGGAGCCAGGATACCAGAACACCCCGGGCAACCTTCAGTAGCTACAGTAGATACAATGTTGTGCAATATAGCCTGCGCGTCGTCCACGACGCGCAGGCTATATTGCACAACACTGTAGGACCCGCCCCTGGCCAGGGTTGCCTGGGGCCTGGCTCCGGCCCTCGCTACAAGTAGAGCTTCCATGTCTCTGTTTACACACGCAGCTTGGACTTGGATCACATTCCCCATATGAGTCGTCAGAGCTTCTGCCTCCGTTTACACAAAAAAATTCTTCAAATTCACTTCTTCTGCCTTCCGCCCAACCCTTGCACGCACCCTCACGCCGCCCTCCTCCTCGACTCCGTCATCACCATCGCTCCCACCAGTGACGGAGCTTAGTGTAAGCCAGGGGGCCACTGCCCCCCCCCCCCCCCCCCCCGCTTTGCACAAGTTTGTGAAGGAAAAAAATTAGGAGGGCTAAAATGAGATTTTTTTTAGTAAATCGCCCCGCAGACATTTATAATTTGGCATTTGCCCCCTGCAATCTGTGGCAAGCTCCGCCACTGGCTCCCACCACCACCCCCATTGGAGTGGCATACCGTCCCGGCCTCCTCCTCGTCGCCTCTGTCACTACCATCCCTCCCGCCGCCGGCCTCCTCCATGTCCCCTCCGTCACCACCATCCATCCCGTCGCTGGCCTCCTCCTCGTACATGTGGGACGCGATCCCTGACGAGATCTGGGAGCGTGCATTCTCCTTCCTGCGAGCCGATGCCGACCGTGGCGCCGCCACGGCCGTCTGCGAAAGCTGGCTCCAGGCCGAGCGCCGCTCCAGGCGCCACCTCGCCGTCCGCAACTGCTACGCGACGACCCCGAGCAACATCGACGAGCGCTTCCCCTCGGTCCGAGCCGCCGAGGTGAAGGGCAAGCCGCACTGGGCGGACTTCGGGGCCCTGCCGGACGGCTGGGGCGCCCACGCTGCGCCCTGGGTCGAGGCCGCCGCCCAAGCCTGGCCGCTCCTCGAGGAGCTCAGCTTCAAGCGGAAGATCGTCAGCGACGACTGCCTCCGCGTGATCGCCTCCTCCTTCCAGAACCTCCAGGTGCTGCGGATGAACAAGTGCGACGGCTTCACCGCCGCCGGGCTCGCGGCCATTGCCCGAGGCTGCAGGTCAGCTCATTCCCTTCTTTTCCTCCTATAAGCGTACGTACGTCTTTCGGTCCTTGCAGGAAAATCTTTATCAGGCTGCTTAATTAGGTTCTTAAGTTCAAGTTGATGGATTCGCCCAAGAACACAATTAATGGATACACACACTAGTGCGTTTTCTGCATTCCTCAACTCACACACTGACCGATTAAATTTCAGTCGGGTAGGAAAATCTTTCTTAGGTGCTTCAAACTCGTAATTAGCTTTCATGCATGATTTGTAAGCTGTGAGCCGAGAGCATGCATTAAATTCACCACTTAGTAGCCAATGACTGTGAAATACTTCTTGCATGGAAGAAAACAAGAATAAATCATTTCAGTAGCAATATGTTACCCTTTTTATGCAAGTAATTAACTTTATAAGGAAATTATGCGTTCCAATATAATTGGCTAGTTAGAGCTTGTCTGGAAGTACGTCTTGCACTATTATGCTGTAAAATATTACTCGTCAGGGATCGCGTCCCACGTGGATGAGGAGGAGGCCAGCGACAGTATGGATGGTGGTGACGGAGGGGACATGGAGGAGGCCGGCGCTGGGAGGGATGGTAGTGACAGAGGCGACGAGGAGGAGGCCGGGACGGTATGCCACTCCAATGGGGGTGGTGGTGGGAGCCAGTGGCGGAGCTTGCCACAGATTGCAGGGCGGCAAATGCCAAATTATAAATGTCAGGGGGGCGATTTACTAAAAAAAATCTCATTTTAGCCCTCCTAATTTTTTTTTCCTTCACAAACTTGTGCAAAGCGGGGCGGGGGGGGGGGGCAGTGGCCCCCCTGGCTTACACTAAGCTCCGCCACTGGTGGGAGCGATGGTGATGACGGAGTCGAGGAGGAGGACGGCGTGAGGGTGTGTGCAAGGGTTGGGCGGGTGGCAGAAGAAGTGAATTTTAAGATTTGTTTTGTGCAAACGGAGGCAGAATCTCTGACGACTCATCTGGGGAATGTGATCCAAGTCCAAGCTGCGTGTGTAAACGGAGGCAGGGAAGCTCTACTTGTAGCGAGGGGCGGAGCCAGGCCCTAGACAGCCCTGTCCAGGGGCGGGTGCTACAGTGTTGTGCAATATAGCCTGCGCGTCGTCGTCACGACTCTCACGTCGTGACGACGACGCGCAGGCTATATTGCACAACACTGTAGCACTGAAGGTTGCCCGGGGTGTTCTGGTATCCTGGCTCCGACACTGTTGTAGCCATCTATCCATGCAACGGGAAAGCGATATTCGCATTCCTGCTGCAAAAGCAACAGTCTAGTGTAGTAAAAGTTCACTGCTCTCATCTTTTTTTCAAACTTTCAACTGCGCCTCTCATGGAACACCCAGCGCCGGCATCACCATCGAACTCCAATATCAAGGAGTAGAATAAAAATGTTGACTAGACTACTCGATCCATCAGTGATTATATGCTTGCAGCAGTAACATGCATATAAGCAAAGAGTTCCTAGCAACAGTGCTGCATGTAGCCTAGATTATGCTCCAATCGTAGGCTTCTGTGTTGCTTCGCGCCCACACGAGTACCAATTGCTTCAAGCGACTTTGTGGATCTCTAATTGACTTGATTGCACCACAAAATATCCACATATATCCATCCCTTCCACACGTATATATCTATACTTCCTACCACACGACTTCAACTGATTTATACACATACCATCACCTACTAAGACCATCTCTACTACTATACATAGGACAAAACCATAAAATTCCGGCAGATATGAAGTTCCATGTGGTTTTTTCGTCATTAACAGAGCCCGTATTTTTTTTTGATAAAGGGCTTTTATTAGTTAAAAGGTTTAATCATTACATCCGGCCTCTGCATCATAACAATGCACATAGCCGAAATCCAAAATCTGAAAGAAAAATACGACAAGTCTAAACAAATCCTGTAGACGCAGATTGTCGTCGCTATGGGGCTGATATTCGCAGATCACGCAGTCATCCACGTGGAATAAAAATATCCCTCGCCACCTGCTCCAGCCGTGCAGACGCCTTCGTAAAAAGGTCTCGAAACTCCCCTCGCTGTAATGTGGACCACGAATGGAGAATACCTGTGCATCGGTATAGAACCTGCATACAAGAAAAAAAAATTATCATTGAAAATCTTGTCATTTCTACATAGCCAGAGCGACCAAATAACGGCAAGCTCTCCTACACTAATAATAGTTTTGAATCGCATATCTACCCCATTTAACCAGTTACCGAATATATTCGTAACGGATGTGCCATTTGGATAGCGGATCATATAGAACACGGAAATATGCAATCAAAGAATAAGTGCTTAATCGTCTCATCATGAGAGCTAAAAACACACTATGAACTTTCATACCAATTACGTTTGACAAGATTATCTTTTGTAAGTATGTCTTCTTTACGACCTTAATCTTCTGTAAGTATGTACAGTGACGTGAGAGTCGTGACGACGACGCACAGGCTATATTGCACAACATTGTAACACCCGCCCCTGGCCAGGGCTGCCTGGGCCTGGTTCCGCCCCTGGCTACAAGTAGAGCTTCCCTGCCTCCGTTTACACACGCAGCTTGGACTTGGATCACATTCCCCAGATGAGTCGTCAGAGCTTCTGCCTCCGTTTACCCAAAAAATTCTTCAAATTCACTTCTTCTGCCACCCGCCCAACCCTTGCACGCACCCTCACGCCGCCCTCCTCCTCGACTCGGTCATCACCATCGCTCCCACCAGTGGCGGAGCTTAGTGTAAGCCAGGGGGGCCACTGCCCCCCCCCCCCCCCCCCCCCGCTTTGCACAAGTTTGTGAAGGAAAAAAAATAGGAGGGCTAAAATGAGATTTTTTTTAGTAAATCGCCCCCCAGACATTTATAATTTGGCATTTTCCCCCCTGCAATCTGTGGCAAGCTCCGCCACTGTCTCCCACCACCACCCCCATTGGAGTGGCATACCGTCCTGGCCTCCTCCTCGTCGCCTCTATCACTACCATCCCTCCCGCCGCCGTCCTCCTCCATGTCCCCTCCGTCCACTACTAGAGATTTGCTTATAGCAGCATATTCTACCACAGGCGAACAAGAATACATGTGCGCCTGGGTTAATTAGCGCAGGCGAAGCATAGATCTATGCGCCTGGGGTAAGTCTGTTACCCCAGGAGAACAGAAAACTGAAGCGCCTGGGGTAAAGTGTGGCAGGGCCAAGCACGGCCGACCCCTGGCACGCTTCCTTTACCGCAGGCGAACAGCCCACCAGTTCGCATGCGGTATAGCAGATACCACAGGCGAATGAATATAGAAGCGCCTGGGGTAAAAAGTGGACTGCGGTAGCTCCCTTTAGCGCAGGCGCACCGGAGAGCTGTTCGCCTGGGATAAAGAAATGCCTGGGGTAGCACCACTTAGCGCAGGCGCATCTATTACCATATTCGCCTGGGGTAATATTTGTCCCCAATATAAATGCGGCCAGCGACACCCACCACCACCCCTATCCACCCCACTCACTCACTCACTAGTCCAAGTTGGAGCCATTAGTGCTCCTAGCTCAATCCCCCACACCCCTCCACCATTTTTAGCTAATTTAACCAATCATGTTTGTTATATTTTAGCTAGTATGCTACCCCACTTTCCCTCTTCCAAATCTCTCCACTAGATCTACTAACTGGACACTAGATCTCACCAAAAATGCACCACTAGCTACTTCTAGATCTATCACTCTCTTATCGGTCGTCTCTTCGGTGATCTTCGACGTCGTCATCGCGTCTATATATTTTGCATTGTGTGTCATCTTAATAGGTGCGTGGGATTGGTCGGTGGATGAGAATTCGTTCTCTTTTTCATTTTATTGTGTTGCCATGAGGATGAGTTGCCAATGTTTTGCGAATGTTTTGCCGAAATGGTAATGTGGAGAAGCACCTGCTCAGCTCGAGACCAATTGGGCGGCGACATGTGAAGATGATCAGGAGGAGTCTGAACATGGCAATGGAGAGGACGAAGAGGCTGTCGACGGAGACGGCTATAATGAAGAAGAAGGGAGTCATGGTGATCAACAACATGAAGACGAGGACATTAACACTTCGCTAACTTCAGTCGTGCGGGACCCTCATGTTCAAGATCTTCTTCTCAAGAACACGTCGACCGACGCCAGACGTAAATCTAAGATCACGCAACTAGAGATAGACTCTGAAACTCCGTTGTATGATGCAAGTCGCGGGGCGGAGGAGTCACGCTTGAGAGTAGCTTTTGATCTTCTTGAGATGAAGGCAAAACACGGATGGACCGACACAAGCATGGACGATCTTCTGCGATACCTGAAGACGCACTTACCTGAAGGGAACACATGTGCTAGTAGTCTACAGGAGGCCAAGAAAATCGTGTGCCCCCTCGATTTACCGCACACAAAATACCACGCTTGCGTCCGTGACTGCATAATTTACCGTAACGAGCACGCGGACCAGATCAAATGTCCGGTGTGCGGTGCTGATCGTTACAAGAGGGGGACGAAGAAAGCTCCTAGGAAAGTTGTGTGGTACTTTCCACTCATTCCCCATCTGCAGCGGTACTTCGTGGACCCCAAGGAAGCAAAGCTCATGCGCTGGCACGATGACAGAAAGAAGGCGGTGCTGAGCGATCCAGAACGTGTTGAAAAACCAGTGCTAACACACCCTTCGGATGCACGTCAGTGGAAAGCATTAGACGCATTCGATGAAGAATTCGGGAACGACCCAAGGAACATCAGGCTTGGTGCGAGCACCGACGGTCTCAATCCGTTTGGCAATCAGAGCAGCAAACATAGCACCTGGCCCGTGTTTGTATGGATGTACAACCTCCCCCCGTGGCTGTGTCTGAAGAGGAAGTACATACACATGAGTATGCTGATTCAAGGGCCGACCCAGCCAGGGAGCGACATCAACCTGTATCTCGAGCTATTGAAGGAGGAGCTAGACACGTTGTGGGAGGAAGGGGTGGAAACATGGGACGCCTTCAAAGAAGAAACTTTTCGTATGAGAGCCGCACTGATCACGACGGTGCAGGACTATCTCGGATACGGATATATTGCGTGTCAGGTGTGCCATGGACACAAGGCTTGTGTCAGGTGCATGGAATTTACCCCGTTTCTACAGCTACACAAGGATCCCGGATCTTCTAAAACCGTATACATGAGGCATCAAATGTGGCTACCACTGAACGACCCGTGGAGAAAGCGCGGAGACCTGTTCAACGGTAAAGATGAGCTCGATCTACCTCCACGCAAGAGAAGAGGAGAAGAGATCGATACTCTATTGAAGAATTGGAAAACGTGTCCTCCGTCGGGAAAGGTACAAAAGCGGAAGCGAGGAGAGAAAAAGTGTCCTCCGCTAGAAGGACCGCTCTTGGGGGTATGGAAAAGGAGTTCCGTGTTTTGGGACTTGCGGTACTGGCCAATCCTCGGAGTGCCTCACTGCCTTGATGTCATGCATATCACGAAGAATGTGTGTGAGAGCTTGCTTGGCACCCTGTTCAACATGCCAGATAGGACCAAAGACGGGCCAAAATCAAGATACGACCTGATGGTCCTGAATATCAGGAGCGAGCTTCACTTACCGCCTTCTACGCGTGAACAGACGGAGGAGGACGAGGATGAGGTGGAGGAGATGGACGACCGCAAGAGGAAAAGGGCTAAGAAACACCAAACTCACCGCCTGAAACCCTCTTGCTTCACTCTAAGCCCCGACGAGCTCGCGCAAATATTCACATGCCTCCTCGGAGTGAAATTTCCCTTAGGTTACGCGGGGCTGATAAGCAGATACCTAGACGCGGAGAAAAAAATCTTCAGCGGGATGAAGTCTCATGACTGTCACGTGATGATGACGCAAATACTTCCGGTTGCAATCAGAGGGATAATGGAACCGCACGTTCGTCAAACGCTCACTGGCCTCTGTAACTTTTTCGATGTCATCACTCGGAAGTCGATAAGCGTGAAGAAACTCAGAAGGCTGCAGGAAGAGATCGTCACCATCCTATGAGAGCTTGAGATGTACTTCCCACCTGCCTTCTTTGATATTATGGTACATCTCTTGGTCCATATCGTGGACGATATCACCAATCTTGGGCCGGCATTCTTGCACAACATGATGGCGTTAGAAAGAATGAACGGGATCATCAAAACATTCGTTCGTAACAGGGCACACCCGGATGGAAGCATAGTCCAGGGATTTCTCACCGAAGAATGCATCTCTTCTGCAAGAATTTTCTAGGCGATGAGAAGCCAGCTGTTGGTTTGCCCGCAAACAAGCACCTTGACAGGTTCATGGGGGTAGGCCACAACACTGGCAAAGGGGTAATGGACGTGGACTCCTGTGGTCGGAGAGCCGACTTTGAAAGGGCCCACCTAGTAGTGTTACAACACATCGACGATGTCGACCCTTGGATAGAAGAGCACAAAACCGCGATAAAAAACAGTGCTCGCAGGCCGATGACGGAAGATGAGATATTTAGAGCACACAAATCCTCTTTCGCGACATGGTTCAAGAAGCAGATTGATGCCGATCCCCCGCCAATGACATGTCAGAAAGATAAAATTGTATTGGCCTTGTCATATGGCCCCGCGCCCAATCTGATGACTTATCAAGCATACGACATCAATGGGTACACATTCTACACGGAGGAAAGAGAAAAAAGTAGCGACTATCAAAACTCGTATATAACGATGGAATCTTACACGGGCGAAGAGATTAGAAGATACTACGGAAAGATCGAGGAAATCTGGGAGCTTGACTGCGTTGGGGTAAATCTGCCGATGTTCCATGTCAGATGGGCTACAAACGTCACGAAAGAAGACGAATATTTCACCACTATGTCGATGTCTGAAGCCAACAAACCCAAGTCCAAGAACCCCACCGCGCAAAATGAGCCCTGGGTATTGGCTAAGCATGTGGAGCAATGCTTCTTCATAACCGACCCGGCAAAGCCTAGTCGTGTTGTCGTAAGGAGAGGAAAAAGGGCCCTCATCGGAATGGATGGAGTCGCCGATGAGAAGGACTTCGACGGCTTAGTTGGAGACCCGATGATGGAAGAACCCGGTGAAGACGATGCACCATACACCACAAGAAGAAGCAGGACCACACTACCTAGGGCAGGTCTTCCATTCACAAGAAGAAGTCACAATATGGCGGTCACGTATTCAACATCGACCAAGAAAGGCAAGAGTAAGATTGTGACGAAAGGTTGAGAGAGGGAAATACTCGCGATATAACATGATAGTAGCTACTATGTACAATGTGTTTTCAGAGAGAAACACTTGCGGTATCTCGCTAAATCAATCTATTTACGCTCGATGCGACATATTAAATATGTTTGCACATGTTAACTTTCATATGTATGTAATTTTTAAGTGAAAACCAACGTGGGGGAGCCCCATATAATAGCATTCGTATTGCTCGATGTGTCTCGGGCCGGGGTGGGGCTGCGTAATTTAGAAAATCTTAGCACAGACGCATCTGCGACAAAATGCGCCTGAAGTAAACTTTATCACAGGCGCTTTTAACAGAACATGCGCCTGGGCTAATGCTATGTGGGACCGCGCAAACCAAAACCCTACGAATTTTAGCACAGGCGCATTTTCTAGGTCATGCGCCTGGGGTATGGATCTGTGGGCCCGCGCATAACAGGGCCTCGAGCCAAGCACATTAGAACCGGTTTGTATCACAAACCGGTTCTAAAGGGTGTGTCCCCTGGGCCCCTCTCTGCACAGCAAATGGCCGCAAGGCCTTTAGAACCGGTTTGTATCACAAACCGGTGCTAAAGGCCTTGCGGCCATTTGCTGCACGGAGGTGCGGCCCATGGGGACACACCCTTTAGAACCGGTTTGTATCACAAACCGGTCCTAAAGGCCTTGAGGCCATTTGCGGCAGGGTGGGGGGGCCAGTGGATAGATCCTTTTAGAACCGGTTTGTATCACAAACCGGTGCCAATGTGCTTAGCTCAATGCTTTAGTATTCTAAGTGACCAGATCTCACCCGCACCCACACGCACCCACACGCCGCCGCCGTCGCCAGTGTCGAGGAGGAGCAGAGCAGGTCGTCGCCCACTCCGTCGTCGTCGTCGTTGTTGATCCAGGTCAGCCCCTCTCCCTCCCATCCCCCCTCCCTCCCATCCCCCTGCATCCCAGCCCACTCCGGCCCTCCCGTCGTCGTTGTGGATCCAGAGGATGTGCGCCTGCTCCTGGTGGCCGCGGTGCTCCCGTCGTCGTGGATCCAGAGGAATGTTTGCTTTCTTTGAGCTCCATGATTCAGTGCTCTTATCGGATCTTTGTAGTGCATTATATCTTCAACATTTAATTTTCAATAATGCGTATTTCCATGACAAATCAATGGTCTATGTCCCCAATTTAGGAACGTAAACGCAAAACTTAGGAACGAGAAAACAGAGGAAATCCATAGCAACGAGCGTTCGGATCGATAGCATGTTCTGGAGTTTTTTATTTGGCTAAGCACCCATCACTTGTGTCCCCACCTCATTTATCCTTTTTTCTATCTGCGTTCAAACCCCAGCATGCAATTAGAACACAGTAATCTGGTGGTACCACACACAACATTGTTTTTGGATATTCCAGTAAAGTAGATAGCTTTTGTGCATTTATTTTGTGATAGGTAGGTGCTGCCATTTGTCTTTGTTTTGTGATAGCTATGCTCCTCTAACCTCTATGTGTACTTTCTTAATTTAATAGAACATGTCTTGCGAAGTATGTCGGTCCCGATGTGCCCAAGGACGATTCACCGGGACTTCTTTTATGCTTCAGCTCCACGACGGTGACGTTGATTCGTTGGTAATTAACAATTCTTTTAATGTTAACTTGTTCTTTCGTTTTACTATCTAGCTTGAGACTTGTGTTTCTTAACAAAAGATTCTTTATATTTCTTTTTTAGATTCTACCATGCAATATTCGCGAAGAGTTCAACGAGTTAGTTGGCAATAACGTGGATTTCAATGTTCACGGGACCACTTACATTCTTCGAGTGAAGAAAGAAACAAAGAAGACCTACTTCTGCGGGGAACAATTGCAGGCTATCATCGCCAAGTACAATTTAAGCGGAGGTGATTACATTCACTTCTCTATGGAAGGACCGCAACCTCGTATCAAAATTCTGTATATGGGCGGGATTGCGAGCGAGGATGGCGGGAGTGAGGAGGAAACTGGGAACACTGAGGATGATATGGACGAGGAGGACCCATGGAAACATGTGGTGGTTGCTCAAAGAGCGAATCTTAGCGAGCTTGAGAAGGACCGTGTCCTTCAGAGACTTGCCCAGATAGATAGCTACATCGGGTCCCCTTTCGTGCATCGCATCACCAACACTAACATCTCCAATGGACATCTCATGGTATGTTTTTTAACATTTTCTTATTCATATAGTTGCTTATATTATAATGTGGCCGGTATGTGACATTGTGCTTTTATTCTTTCTTGGAATTGTGTGTTCTAGAAAATACCTATGGCGGTAGCGGACAGTGCTGGCATGGAGCATAAAGGTACCATTGGAGTACGCCGTGGAGAATCAGGAGATGTCACCACAGTTCCGATCACCAGGGATAATGCTGATGGTCGCGTCATCCTCAACTCTCAAGCATGGAGGCAGTTCCATTCCGCAAGAGTTGGTATGGAGGCTGGCCGAGCTATTCTGATCACCATGAGGGATACTGACATCCCCAACTTGGACATGATGATGGTCATCCACTACATCAGCCCAAATTAGAACAAATAATCATTTTCATCTCACTAGCTAACTCCTGGATTTATTAATTAGTAGTATGGTTCTTTTCGAGACTATGTAATTTTGTTGAACTATGTGGTGATGATCGAGACTATGTGTTGATGATCGAAAATATTTCTGTTATAAAACTTAATTCTGTCATTTTGAGACTATGGTATATTTCTGTCATTTTGAGACTTATTTCTGTCATTTTCCTGTAATTCTGTTATTTTGATTTCTTTTATATTTTTATACAGCAAAACCATACCCCAGGCGAACAGAATACGGTACCCCAGGCGCATCTCCTGTTCGCCACAGGTAAAAGTATTACCCCAGGCGCACAAGGCCTATTCGTCTGGGGTATGCCAACTTACCACAGGCGCATTTCACTATTCGCCTGGAGTAAGCCATTACCGCTGGCGATATGGTCCCAGGCGAACCGAAATGCGCCTGTGGTAGTCCTTTTCTGTTCGCCTGGGGTAAGCTTTTCCCTAGTAGTGGTCACCACCATCCATCCCGTCGCTGGCCTCCTCCTCGTACAGTTAAAATCATTTCTTTCCTTCGCTGTAGAGAAACTTGCTCTGTTTCCTTTGCTTATGTATCCATTACATTATTCTGCACCCTTGTTCTACTAGCTTTCTAATTTTTGTCTCCTATTCATGCATGGTGCAGAAACTTAAGAGAACTTGACCTGCAAGAGGGCCCCAAAGAAGAACTTCCAGGTCCTTGCTGGCTCAGCGAATTTTCAGATTCATTTGCCTCTCTGGAAACTCTCAGTTTCTGGTCCTTAAAGTGCAAGGTCAACTTGACGGCACTTGAGGGGCTAGTAAGCAGATGCCGCAACCTCAAAACTCTGAAGCTCAACGACGCTATCCCTCTTGACAATGTCGCGACCTTACTTCGTGAGGCTCCACAACTAACACAACTTGGAGTCGGAACCGGGAGTGTCTCCAACGAATATCATCCGGGTCTTTTCGCCAAGCTCGAAGCGGGGTTTGCGGATTGTCGGAGCCTCAGAAGCATTTCCAGGGCATGGGTTGCCGCTGCTCTGGCCTACCTGCCAGCTCTATACAGTGTATATGAAGGCCTCACGTCGCTTAACCTCTGCTATGTCATTGTGCCAGACCCCAGGCTCCTAGCATTCTTTTTTTTTTTAAACGGAAAATCCAGCCTCTGCATCCAGTGGATGCACACAGCTTTTTTATTAAATATTAAATCATTCGGAAACAAATATTCATCCAGCAACTACCACTCAACCAAACTGTGACGTGGCCACACAAATCAGCCACCAAAACATCTCCAAAGAAAAGAGACTACACATCTTGTATTCTCCTAGTATGTAGCCACCCGCCCCGGCTGAAGATAGCCCGCACGACTGCCAGCAAGCGTGCACATCCTGTATCCAAGCTTCCACGTAGCTCTTCCGGGGATAGTAGTGACCACAGATGTATCCAATTGGTGGCTCTGTGAACAACCTGCAAAAAATGACCCGCTTCCATTTTGTTAAAAATCACATCATTCCTGCAATTCCAAATTGCCCATAGAAAAGCACATATACCAATCCGTATACTAGCTTTAGATTTTTTATCTACCCCATCTAACCAATCTCCAAACAGATTGTCAACTGAAATAGGTGGAGTAATGCTAAAAGTAAAATGTATCAAGCACCAAATCTTTTTTGCAAATTCACATGATATAAACAGATGGTCAATAGTCTCTTGATTACCACAAAAAACACACTTGGTGCAACCCATCCAATTCCGTTTAGCCAAATTATCTTTCGTCAATAACTCCTTACGATAAAGAAACCACATAAAAATCCTTATCTTGAGTGGAACTTTTATTTTCCAAATATATCTACGTAGACATTTAGTACCTTCGTTCATTAAGTCCTCATAGTAGGATTTAACAGAAAAACTACCAGACGTAGTCAATGTCCATTTAAAAGAATCTGGGCTATTATAATTAGAAAGAATCATTAAGCGTTGAACTAAATGCAACCATGCGTCCCATTTATCACCAGTTAACGCTCTCCTAAAAACCAAATTAGGATGATCATTCCACAGAACATGTGAAACAAGAACATTTCTATGTCGGGCCACATTATATAGGTTTGGGTACTGAGCAGCCAAAGTATCATCCCCTAACCAAATATCCTCCCAAAATCGTATGGTCTGACCATCCCCAAGTGTGTATTTGATTCGGTGAAAGAAATCCTCCTTAACCCGCATCAACCCTTTCCAGAAGGGTGAGTCGATAGGTTTTACTTCCACTTGCTGTAATGGTAAATCCTTAATATATTTATTATGGAGTATCTCAGTCCACACCCCCTCCTCGGTCATGAGTTTATAAAGCCATTTGCTTAAAAGACATTTGTTTTTAATCTCTAGAACCTCGATCCCCAGGCCCCCCTGATCTTTGGGTCTACAAATAATATTCCACCTAGTTAACCTATATTTCTTCTTCTGGTCGCTTTGCCAAAAAAAACGTGATCTAAAGAAGTCCAATTTTTTCCTCACCCCAACAGGTATCTCAAAAAAGGACAGGAAAAACATGGGTAAACTAGATAGAACTGAATTAATGAGAACCAATCTGTCCCCATAAGAAAGTAATCTGTCCCGAGGCTCCTAGCATTCATCAGCAGGTGCAACAATCTGCTTCACCTATGGGTATGCAGCTCTTCCTTCCTTTCAGTACTTGACTCATGCGTGGTCTTACACCCCACCACTCAAATTTCACGCTCTTAATTTGTGCTTTCTCAGGTGACGAACCTGGTCGAGGACGATGGTATGTCCGTCGTGGCATCGACCTGCCACAAGCTGCAAGAGCTGCGGGTCCTGCCTTGCCACTTCTTCGGCTACGCCGGCGAGCCACCCGTCCTGACAGAGAGAGGCCTCGTCGACGTCTCCGCCAGCTGCCCTATGCTAGAGACGATCATCTTCTTCTGCACCCGGATGACGAACGAGGCACTGATCACGGTGGCGAGGAACCGCCCCAACCTGACCAGCTTCCGCTTTGCCCTCCTCAAGCCCTGGGACAACGTCACCGGACAGCCCCTCGACGCGGGCTTCAGCGCCATCGTGGAGTCGTGCAGGGGCCTCAGGCGCCTCTCCATCTCCGCGAACGTCACGGACGCGGGGCTCAAGTCGATCGGCACGCACGCCCGTCGCCTCGAGGTGCTCTCGCTCGCCTTCACCGGCGGCAGTGACCTCGGACTACACTACATCCTCTCGGGCTGCTGCACGAGCCTCAGAAGGCTACATCTTGTTTTCTTCGGTTCTTGTTATATGTATAATATATATAGAAGTTCTTTGTTGAAATGTATAATACTAGTGTTACTTAGGCAAATAACTGCAAGAGATGATGGAGACAGCCGATTGGCAGACATCGGTATCATTTGTGTCGGAGATCGACCATGGTGTTGCTGCTATGATGGGTTTCGGAGGGTTCGGCACCTCAAGAAAGAGCAGCCTGGCCAGAATGAACTTGAGGACATCATTTAGAATATGAAATTATGCTACTGCATATATTTATAAATGTACAAACTGCACATGGAATGGAACTATTAAGAACGTACCTAAGATTTTTCCACCTACAAAATAGGAGTTATGCGAACCTAGGTTTCAGTTTCCACGAATATATTAGAGGTACTTATGATATTGTTGCTTAAAACAGGTCGTAGGCTTAAATGAATTGCCTAAGTTGAGGGCAAGCAAATGTGACACGTAAGAGGCAAACACAGAGAGCAGGCTAGTGGTGCAAGGCTCTTGCCATTGGGCCCAAAAAGAAGTGTTAGCAATCTGTGTAGACGAAGTGATAATCATTGTTTGAACAACACTACAGATAGGTGAAGCAAAAAGGAGGGTAGATCAGAGGGAGCAACGCTGAATCTGTGTGCAACAGCTAGGCAATAAGGGTTAAAAGAGGGGGATGCCATGAGAGGGAGAGATTATGTGACCAAAGAAACTAACTTGCAGCTCCGGAGAGTAGACGTCTATGGTGGGCTGCACTTGTGCTGGCGCTGGGCGGCGTGATTTGGCCGCGCAAGTTCGAGCGGCGCCGCACCTACGGGGCGACCGGAGGGTAGAACGGCGCTTGTGCGTGATCAGGGAAAGAAAAGGAGGCGTTCACCTAGGGGGAGAGACGCGTCCCCAACGGGAGGCCAACAGCAACGCCATACAGGCAAAGCGCCCCAGCACCGCCGAAACAAAGTCTATCGCTGCCAGGTGGGGACACGAAGCAACCAGAGGCCTTGTATAGCCCTGGGATTAAACGAAAACTTAAAGAGGATCAAAGTCATGCCACCATTTCAATCTAGAAAATGTAATGCGCTGAATGAACCGCCGTACCTTGGGTCGACTTCTTATGGCATTCCCTTCTCCTGATCATGGCTTGTTCTGGATGTGTGCCTGAAATGATCTCTGGCACCCACCACCGGGAATCAAACACGGCTTGCCGCAAAAACCGAACCGATTTTAGACGAATTTGAAATGCATAGGCTCAAGTAGAAATATCCAGTTTTAGATTATACATGTAGCTACAGAATAAAGTCACTTCTACTACGGTAACCGCCTCCATATATAAGTGGTTCTTGCCTGCCATTCGGAGCTTAGGCTATTACAGAGCTGGAGCAGCTCTCATACAACATACTACCCATGATCAGAATGATGCGATACATCATCTAACTATTATTATTGGCCAAGTAGTTCCTGGTGAAGAGAAGACCGGTGCCAAACAAACACTAGGAATGCAGGGCATTATCGCAAGAAGGTGTGATCCCGTGGTGTTCGGGAGTGCTGGCTTTGCTTTGGGCTCGATGGTCTTCCGTTCAGTAGTCGAGAGGAGGTACGGAGGCGATGCCGCCGGTGAGATTCTGCAAGTCGTGGCTCACAGAGTAACCGTCGCAGGCATCGCCCTGCATCATCCTTCCTCCGGGTGCAGACAGAAGGCCCTCTCCGTTGCGGACCATCTGCTGCACCTCCTGCGGCGAGAGTATCTTTATGCACCATACGCTATTCACAAACTCCCTGGGAAAGCAAGCATGGCGTTCGGAGGTGTTATGCGTGAAGGGAGATTCAGTCTACGAGAACAAATTCTATTTGGTAAATAGAAGTTGAGCTAGTTTTTCTTACTGCCATGGGTCGTCGCCAACGAGAAGAATATCATTCTCTCGGTCGACGAATACAAGCTGCCAGCCTGATCTTACGGGGTCCTCCAGTTGGCCCTCAAGGCCAAATAGATGCTCGAGCTCACCACGCAGCTCGTAGTAGCTGCTGTATTTGGTGATATCGAGCGATCTTCCAGGGGACCCTGATTTGTAAACCTGTCAAAAGAATAATTGAAGAAATTAGCCAATTTATGCAGAAGAATTATAGATGGGCTGGTAAGAGTTTGTAGGTAAACAATACATGCTCAGAAAAATTGGGTCACTGGTAATCTAACACTTTGTGCTCAAGATATTCTAAAATTCCATAACTGACTGATTTGCTGGACTTGGCTTACCAAAAATGAACTTTTTACCTCTAGATCATCAGATCTATATAGTGGAAAAATGCCCACTAGGTAAGCATCATGACGGTTACCAACTTTGAGAATCAGTGGAAGAATGTGTATTGAACAATTTATAGATTCAACACATAAGTAGGAAACACATACCTTCACAAAGGTTTCACCTTGTGATGGGTTTACACCACAAACATTATCAAGAGAATTGAAGGTTCCCTTTTCTCCTAAGCAACTGGAAGTTGCCAAGGTGTCTGCCGGTGGTAAATCTTCGCCACCATACCTCACCAAAGGTATGGCCATAGGAACTGTTCCGCTGCTGCTGCCACCCCTGGCGCTTGCCATGCCGTCCTGGAGTGCAAATGATGACGAAAACAGCTGGTTGTCAACATTGGAGCCATAAGCCTGGACACTGGAACAGTCTCTTGCTGACTGTGACGCCAAGGTTCCAGAAAAGTGGGATATATTTGTCTGGTGATTTATGTTCTCAAGCTTGGGTTGCACAGACCGAGATTCAATGGGTTCCAAAGCCAACCTCTTTGAAGGCCATCCATCTGGTGACATTAATTGGTCACCTCGAGGCAAACTAACAAGGTTCGAGCCATCTTGGCTTGAAAAGTTATGGAAACCGTTGTGCAAATGCAATGATGGATCAGTGTTTCCTTCTAAGAGGTTCTGCTGGTAGAATGGAGATTGTGATTGGGATGCAGATTCAGAACCAGACATGCTAGAATCTAAATCAGAAAGACGATGACAACCAGATGAAAGCTGCTGTTGCATCTCCTGGTGAGATTGTTGTTGTACAACGTGATGTCTTTGCTGCTGCGGCGGCGACAATTCTTGCTGGTTTTGCAGTTGTTGAGGGTTATGCAAATGGAGCTGCTGCAGCTGACTCTGAAGAAACCCAGAGTTACCACTGTACTGACTATGGCCGTGTTGAACAGCTTGCTGAGTTTGATACTGCATCTGCTGTAGAACATTATTGGCATACACAGAATTCAACCCGCCGTTCAGATTTTGAGTCTGTTGGAATTGCAAGAGAGCTGGAGACTGTTTTGAAGGATCCCCAGCTCTAATTTCTTCTAGCGCTGCAGCAGCCATTTGCTGGTATGTGTCTGGCTTAAGACCCAGCAATGGAGTATCTATTCTTGGCTGAAGCCACGGTGACCCTCCAAGACCCTGGAAGTTCAACGATTGACTCCCTCTATCCCCATCTCCAAGCCACATGAGAGAAGAATAACGAGCAAAATCATCATTCTTGACTCCTGCATATATAGTATAGAACAGAATTTGGTTAAGAAACACTTGGTTGAATTGTATTAAATAACCATATATACCGGTACTCCTGTCATTGATCAGCCCCTACCACTGAACATGCCATACATAGACGGCAGCCCTGAAGCCCATGGACGCTTCAGTCTTAAAGGAAAGGCAGTTGGATACATCGGAAAAGTTGTCAATGGCTCGATTTCCCATAGTGAAACTCTCGGTTGTTTCTCACCAGCAGTGGATTCATCCCAACCAACCTAAAAAGTTACAAATAAATATGAGGCAATTAAGTCTAGTTCTCACAAAGGGAACCAAAACCATGAAGCATGTTGCAAGAGATTTGACAGGTATCGGTGAATTATGAAACGAGAGAACAAGTATTCTGAAATCATGGCACATTACCTTAACAGAACGCCAATGTGAATTTGGCCAACGCACCGAGTCAAGATCACTTATGGTTGTGATTGTACCCATGTATCTGAAAGAACAAACAACTATCAGATCATAGTACTCACGCTGTTACTCGGTTTCAATTTTGTACTTACCGCCTGACGCTTGACTCCTCTGTCTCAAAAAGCATTCTAAATCGCATTCCAACAGACACACGTGTGTGGTAGACAGATTTGACATACTTGACCAATGGAATGATGAATTCAGAAGGGCTAGCCCTGATACAAAAATGAAGCCCATGTTAATTAGGTGCAAAAATGCATGTTAACTAGGTGTTGAATTGGGATGGTAGTGAATATACCGAGGGTTATAGAAAATAGTGAAACGACTGTTTGTTGCTGCAGCATGAGCTGCTGCTGCAAGAAGGCCTATATGCATGCTATCACTTGATAGCACAGACGACGGCATAATTGTCTGAGGACGATTTGCATGACGAATCCCCAAAAGAAGTTGGTTATTATCATTCCTGAAAAACATGAAGACGTATTTAGTGTAACACAAACAGCGACCAGAGTAAAAGCATAAAACTGGGCTAAGAAGTAAAGTAGCCGGTACCAGATGAATATAACAGAATCCCCTGCTACTAGTCTTTTTGCACTTACAAAGACACTCCAACCTGTAGTCAGGAGATGCCTTTTTGGCTGACCTGCATAACAAGTGCAAAGGCTAAGAGAATGGGCCAACTAAGAGTCCAAGATATCCCAGAACAGAATTTAATGCATCAACAACTTTGCAAGATGAGAACTACCATAGATGAAGGATATTATCATTACAACATTTTACAGAGAAATTCCCCAACCAAGCGAAACCACAATAACAGTCTTGCTGGCTGAAAGAAATGAACAATTCTAATGACCAACAGAAGGCTACAACCTTCTCATCTGAAATCGCAGATCATGCTTCTTATTGTCCTTTTTAGGATTCTTAAACACTAGTATTTTTAACTTTTTCAACAATAGAACATAATCATATATGCATCTGCTGCACATAGTTTGAGTACGTAGCATACCACGGAATATGTGACGGAATTTCCATTCATTATCATGCAGATCTCTTGCAATCAGCTCCTGGCATGGAGGCTGCAGCGAAAAATCCTGTATAATTGAACGTGTCAAAATTTAAAATAAACAAGATGAGATCAGCTCTCTTTTTTTCTTCTGAAATTAGATGAGATCAGCTCTTATAAATGCAATGAGTAAAAGAAACTGATTTCACGTTTTCAGGAAGACAAACCAATGGAGGGAAGACTTTCTCAGCAGATCGACGGGGTACAGAGAATCCACCGTGTGTACTCGTATCACTTGCAGTCAACGTCTTGCAGAAGTAATTAGTTGGCTGCTTGCTTGCAGCACCCAACTCAATTGGTAGAAAAGGCTCCTTTTGCTCTTCCTGTTATTGGAACCACAAGATGGAAGAATAAGTAATTTTAAAACCTATAACCGGTTATCGGAATTCAGGTTGTAATAGCAGAGCGAAGTGGTCAAATACCGAGCTCAATGGCTGCAGTGTCATTTGGGCATAAACTTCATCGGTCTCCGCATCAGCCTACGATGCCATCAGGAAATCATCTCAGGGCACCTCTTAATAAACTACATGATGATCCCTTTAGATAATGTGAAATGTGAACTTACATGCATGGTGACATTATGAAGCTGGCAGATCAACTGAGGGGGGAGATTTGGATAGTTAGGGATTTGAGCATCAACCTCCTTATTAGTTGATGCAGCAACCTACACAAAACAAAAACACTTTTTAAAACTGTACCAAAGTTACTTTAGAAAACTGTACTTGGATAAGAACCATGCAACAAAACTGATTCTTTACATAGTGATGACATCTTTAATATTTCACTAAAGCTACGTCTCAGTATAATCGCCAGCTCTATGGTGTTTATGAGCTGCATTACGCAAAGAATAAGAACAGACTGAGCACTAAGGGCACATGCAGAGACTATCTTTTATCTTCCTTCTTTAGAAATGATAAAGGACAATTTTCCAGCTTATTCAAAGAAGATATTGGTGGTAGAACTGATGAACCTGCCTACCTGCTCACTATGGCCTTGTGGGAAATAGATGACCCGGCTCCCAACCACGGGCAGAGACACAAGGGGCCCAGCGCACGCATGCCACAGCTCCGAGTTCAGGCACCTTTGTTCCCCTGAAAAGAGCCAAGCACATATGAGCGGAACAGAAACCACCAGAAAAGCAAAGTTCATGTGAAGCTACTATTTGTACTTGACCAGAGACAGGAAGTCACAAGGGAGGGACTCAGCAAGTGCCAATAATAATGACATAACATGGGGGTAATGAATGGAACCAAGCAGTACAGGCATTGTGCTGTGCAAGAGAGATGCATGTATTGCAATGATCATGCACAAACAATCCAAATTCCCCAACTCGTTTAGCATCATTAATCACAAAAATGGGTACATTTTGCAATCTATAGTCCACTGAACAGAGCAGACAGAAGCGCAATTTGAGGATTGAAAACAGCTGAAGCGATGTCGAAATTGTGAGGCGAGATGTATACCATCATTTTCCGGCAGGGACTGCGGCATCTCGGACAGCGAGAGCTTTAACCTCCAGCGACCGACCCCAAGAACACCAAACTCAGCAGGGCACCAAGCAGCAGCTCCTCAGAGCCGCACCATGCTCCCAGAAGCACCGTCTGAATTCCTATCCATCTTCCCCGCTGCTTCCTCCGGCCTGTTTCCCCTTGCTACAGAGCAGCAACCGCCTCAGCTAGCAAGCAACCGCTAACCGAAGCCGGAGCCGTTGAGGCAAACCCTCGCCATCGCCGACCCAAATCCCAAAACCTTCGATCAGGACAGAGAATCGCCCGCTCACCGATCCAATCTTCTTCGCGCAGAAAAGCACCAGCCAGCACAGCACAGGGACAGCTCGACGCTTGGAGCCGAATTGTCCCGAGCACGCACGGAGAAACCGAGGAAGGCGGGCTGGCCCGAGCTGTTCAGCTCAGGAAGCAGAAGTAGCGCGGCTTGCGAAGGCACAGCTCGCCGCTCACCGAGAACCGCGACCAATCACCCGCTCGAATCGCCATTGCTCGCGCGCGCTCCGGGCCGGACCAGAACACACACCACGGCGACCAGACCTCCGCCTCCCCCTGCCTCCAGCCGGGCGCCGCCTCCAACACGCACGCCCACCCACCCACGCCGGCCTCCCTCCGGAGCTCGATGAGGACAGCGAGCCGACAAATCCGGCTACGGGCCCGCTGAGTGGCGCGGCATCCGCCACCGGCGGCCAAACCGGGCGCCGCGACCACGGGGCGGGAGCTGGGAGCGCGGCGGAGGACGGGGGACGAGGAGCCTCGAAGCGGGGGGAACCCTAGCGGGGGCAGCAGCAGGCTAGGCGGCCATGGCTGGCTGGATCGAGGGAGCGGAAGCCGAGAAGTGGTGAGAATTATTTTTCTGCCTTTTTTTCCGTCTCGGGTTTTATGCGCTCAGTCGTCAAGTGTGCACAAGAGGTAGAGGTTCTTCGATGGAGGGTGTAAAATATTCCGAGAAGGCAGGTAATTTGTTTTACGATTTGCGCCTTTGAAAGCGTCTGAATTCTGCTTTGGTACTAATCGCTACTCTCCACGTTATTTGAATATACGGTGTTTAAATTTTGGTTACAATCAAACAACGTAGATATTGACAAAGTTTATTGTAAACTATTAACATCGTGGCACAAAGATGTGATGTCCAAGATTGACTAATGCATAATGGAAAGATGTCGAAGAACGGTTGCAAAAGAGGCTGGTAAACTGGAAAGGAAAATTACTATCACTAGATGAAAGATTGGTTATTATAAATTCAGTACTACCTAATATGGTATTGTATATGATATCCTTCGTCCAGTTATCCAAAGAAGTTTTAAAAAAATTGTATTACTTTCGATCAAGATTCTTTTTGGCAAGGGATAGAGAAACAAAAAGTATACTGACCGGCTAGGGGCTAGGGATTTCAAAGGACACGGATGTCGCCTAGAAGGGGTGAATATGCGTTTTAAAATAATTACGGCTAAGTATTGAATAAATGCAGAATAAAACTAGCGTTTAATTTATCAAGGCAAAAAACAAACAAACTAGGTTCAGCTATGTGCACCAATATTCTATGCTAAACAATTCAATCAACTATGTGATAGAAACATATGTTAATTCAACTTTGATGTCTATCATAAAGTAAATTGCACAGGTAAAAGGATCGGGTATACAAACAAGCGAGACACGTGGAGACGATGGTTTATCCCGAAATGCACTTTCTAATGAAAGCTAATCTCCGTTGTAGATGTGTGGAGTCACAATGACTCCAAGCGACTCAATGACTTACATTATTCTCTCTATGCCTCCATCAATGCGGAGTGTCATGATCCACTATAGGACCTTTAAGATCGGTCATCGATCCCGTACATGTTTGGGGCAATCTCCACAACTTAATTTGAGTCTCCCAACAATATCCAGCGAGCTACCAAAGCTCCGAGATACAACAAGGTCCCGAGGGCTTACAAACCTCCTATGCAACAACAAGAAGCGTCTAGGGCACTCCAAGTACCCAAGAGGGCAAGTTCAAGGGCACTCCAAGAATCTAAGAGTAACAGGTTTCTCAACTTTTCACTCGAATGAATCCTCGTAGAGAACTCAAACCAATGCAACCTATACAATGGCAAGAACACAAGAAGTGATCAAATCCTTCACTCTCAAATCCCACCAAAGCAATAAATGTTATGGGGGAAGAAGGGAGAAAGAATAAGAAAGAACTCAACAAATCAATCCACAACATCTAAATCCAAAGTCTTCCTCTCGCTAAGAGGAGGGGTGGATTGGTGGAAAGATAGATCTAGATCTCATCTCTCTTTTCGCACTAATTGGAGGCAAGAATCATGTAGGATTAGAGAGAAAACAAACTCCGAAAGATCTATAATGGAGGGATTACTTGAAAGGTAGGGAACCAATGGGGAAGAAAACCCCTTTAATAGGTCTCCCAAAGTCTCCCCGTTGGGGAAAAGTGAACGTCACTGATGACATGAAAACACACGTTCGTTCGGAAACGATGAAGGTATGAAGAGTCTAGCAGTAAGTTTTCCCTCAGAAAGAAACCAAGGTTTAATTAGACCAGTAGGAGAAAGAAATCACTTCTGAAGGTTGTTGACAGCTGATGTTGCCAGGGCGCACTACGAGTCTCAGCAGCAATGTGGAATCTACACACAACGCAACCAAGATACTTTGCCACAACGAAACAGTGAGGTTGTCAATATCACCGGTTTTGCTGAAAACAAAGGATTAGACGTATAGTGTGGAAAACGGTGTTTGTTTGAAGTGAATGAAATGAGAACAATGATTGCAGTAAAAAAGAACAATGCTTGCAGTAGGTTTTATTATCAGTGTAAAAGAATGGACCGGGGTCCACAGTTCACTAGTGGTGTCTCTCCATAAAAGATAAATAATATAATGGGTAAACAAATTAGAGTTGGGCAATTGACAGAAATAAAGGTTGCACCCTAGTGCATATGCAAGACATGATGATTACTATGAGATTCATTTGGGTATTACAACATGATACATAGACCATAATCCAACTGCATCTATGACTAATAATCCACCCTCAGGACGTCATCCGAGCAAACTCTGGGTATTAAGTTGCAAGCAACAGATTATTGCATTAAGTAAAGTACGTAATGTAAACAATAGAATTATCCTTAGACAAAGCATTGTTGTTTTCTTCCTAGTGGAAAAACACATCCATAATTTTAGAAGTTATTGTCACTCTCCCAGATAACTGGAGGCATGAACTCATTATCGAGCATAAATACTCTTTAAAAGGACACGGATGTCGCCTAGAGGCGGGTGAATAGCCGTTTCAAAATAATTACGGTTAAATCTTGAATAAATGCGGAATAAAAATAGCGTTTGATTTATCAAGTCAAAACCTAAACAAACTAGGTTCACCTATGTGCACCAACAACTTATGCTAAACAATTAAAGAAACTATGTGATAGCAAGATATGTTACTTCAATCTCGATGGCTATCACAAAGTAAATTGCATAAGTAAAGAGATCGGGTATAGAAATAACCGAGAGACGTGGAGACGATGATTTATCCCGAAGAACACTTC
This sequence comes from Alopecurus myosuroides, assembly GCA_028641055.1. NCBI lineage: Eukaryota > Viridiplantae > Streptophyta > Magnoliopsida > Poales > Poaceae > Alopecurus > Alopecurus myosuroides. The sequence goes on from CM054063.1 coordinate 27,277,039, forward strand.
TCAATGGAAGATAATCTCCGTTGGAGAGGTGTGGAGTCACAATGACTCCAAGCGCCCAATGGCTCACCTTATTCTTCTCGTGCCTCCACCAATGCATACTGACATGATCAACTATGGGACCTTTGAGGGCGGTCATCGATCCCGTACAAGGTTGGGGCAATCTCCACTACTCAATTGGAGACTCCCAACAATATCCCGCGAGCCACCAAAACTATGAGATAGCAACAAGGTCCCGAGCCACCAAAACTCAGGAACAATAAGGTCTGGAGCCACCAAAACTCCGAGACAACGACAACCGTCTAGGGCACTCCAAGTACCCAAGAGGACAAGCTCAAGGGCACTCCAAGAATCCAAGAGTAACAAGCTTCTCAACCTTTCACTCGAACGAATCCTCGTAGAGAACTCAAATATATGCAACATGTGCAATGGCAAGAACACAAGAAGTGATTAAATCCTTCACTCTCAAATCCCACCAAAGCAAGAAATTCTATGGGGAAAAAGAGAGGAAGAACAAGGAAGAACCCAATAAATGAATCCACAAGATATAGATCCAAAAACTTCCCCCCACTAAGAGGAGAGATGGATTGATGGAATAATAGATCTAGATATCCTCTCTATTTTCCACTAATTGGAGGCAAGAATCATGGAGGAAAAGAGAGAAAGCAAGCTCCAAGAGGTCAACAATGGTGGGAGAAAATTTGCTTAAGAAGTGGGGACCAATGGGGAAGAAGGCCCCTTAAATAGGTCCCCCCCCCCCAAAAAAGAAAAAAATCTTCCCTTTGTGGGGAAACTGGGTGTTTCCAAAATGGGATCATAAAAAATTTAGGTGTCCAATATAGTAAGGATTCCTCCGTAGCATAGTTTAAAAAATTGAACCGGCCATCGAACCGGTGAGGCCGTCGGTTCAGGTTTTTATTGGTCGAACCAACGGTTCAATGGTTCATTTGCGACAAAAAACGGGAAATTTTAAGCTAAATTTTAAAATTGTTGACATGATATCAACAAAATATAAATCATATATGGTACAATTCACTAGTAAATCACTAAATACTGCATTCCTAGTTGGTTATGGGCCTTATAACACGTTTTGGCTCAAGGTAAGGGGTTTGACTCCTAGTTTATGCGTATTTTTTTTCAATTTTCTTTGGTTTTTAACTAAAAGACCAATTGACGTTAAAAAAACGGACAAGGCTCCGGTTCCATTTTTCGGTCGGACCGTCGGTCCGGTCTGGTTTTTAAAATTATGCTCTGTAGGGTGTGCACTTCTCATAATATGAGTGAAATAAAATACACTTATCCAATGATGAATGTTGGGAGGAAATCAAACTATACCGAGGATCCAAAGATTGCAAATAAGATGGTATACAAATATATAATCTTCTCCTAAAGAGAAGCAAGCAATTAAAAAGATCCAACAAACCAAATGAACAAGGTATATTATGGTTTGAGAAAATGAGTGTTTTTTAAAGAAAATAGAGGACCTCCCCAATATGTGTGCATGATTTAGAAATATTGCATTTTGAATGCAAAATGCACAAAAATGGAATCATAACTCCCCCTCTGTTATTCAAAATTCAAAGCAATTAATAGCATTCAATATTCATCGGATCCCGGTAAACACAACATGTAGCATTACAAATAGATGATCTTGATAATGTTAGGAAGCTCACAAGATCTAAACATGGTGGCATAAAGAGGAGAAGACAACCATATAGCTATTGCTATGGATCCGCAGTCCAAGGATGAACTACTCACACATCACTCTGGAGGCATGCATGGTGATGTAGAGCCCTCCGGTAATGATTTTCCCTTCCGGCAAGGTGCCGGGGAGAGCTTCAGAACCCTCCCGGACTAGGATTGACGATGGTGGCGGGTACAGAACTTTTCATGGATGGAGGCTCGGGTGTTTAGGGTTTTCCCTAGGAAGACTTTATATAGGCGAAAGGGCAATGTCGATGGGCGCCCAAGGGGCCCACACCACATGGTGGCGCGACCAAGGGGGGTCGCGTTGCCATTTATTGTTTCCACCCCTCTGCCCCTCCGGTTCTTCTCCGGACTCTATGTACGTGACAGAAAAATAGGACCCTGTGATTTTGTTTCGTCCAACTCCAAAAATATTTCCAGAACAACTTTTTTGAAACCAAAAACACCCAAAAACAGGAACTAACACTGTGGCATCTTGTCAATAGGTTAGTCCAAGAAAATCCATAGAATTTTATAAAGTGTATAGAAAACATGTAACAATTGGCATACAAACAGCATGGAACATCAGAAATTATAGATATGTTTGAGACGCATCAGTCCCGGCCTAGAGGCTGGCCCAGGCCGGCCCCCTAACAGAACCGGCAGCCTTGTGGCACGAGGCCGGCCTCTCAGTTTGCAGAAAAGCGTCAGTACTGAAAACGCGATATATTTCGCATATGAACTTCGTTTTTGATTATCTTGTCCTCGTTGAAATCACAACGAGCACTACAATATTATGCAAAGAAAAAAAATAGGTCAACAAGGGAGGATAAGACTAAATGATGAAAGGTTTGACCTATCTATAAAAGAGCAATCGGTAAAACCTCCAACATAAAAACACAATAAGTTTTTGATACAAAATCGGTTTTTTGACGAACTTGAGGTTGTCTTGAAGCACATGACAATCTTTAAAACCATACGTGGAGAAAACACATATAAGAACCAGTAAAGATGATGCCAAGAATGCAAAGGTTTGAGCTCTCTCCGAATGATACGATCAAGTTGTTAATATGAGAGCCCTTCTTGATAGTACAGTTATCTATCCTATAACCCGGGTTCCCAACTAATGCTATGATATCGGTAAAATAGAAATACTATCAAAATAATACATTTTCCTTGAGCATTCCACTTGAGCTAGATGATGAAGATCTTGATCTCCTCAAGATGGAAGATCTTTCTTGATTTCGCTTTGCTCGGTTACGACACATAGATTGATCCCCCATACACCCCTATGGGGAAGGGCTCTCTTATGTCCATCTTCACTTGGCCATAATCTACAAAATGGGTGGAAATCCCCAATTATGTGATCTCTTTGAGATGCTCCTTGTGCACTTGCACTTCTCAACTTTGATGACGATCACCACTTGACGTCATCCATTATGGGCTATTTGAAATCTTTCTTTTGATGCAACCCCATGGAAAGATACCTAACCACGAATAGATATATCATACACATATCATGTGTCAGTTCACAAAGCTAATTCCACAATTACTTACCATACCATGAACCCAGATGGTACATCTTCTAGCTTTAAGAGTTGACCAACTTTAATCATCTTTTAGCACTTCACCTTGATCAACCTTGTATTTTTTTTCTTCTCTTTTCATTATAATGGTGTCTTGAAGGTAAACACGAATATTCACACAATATTATTATTCAAGACGTGCTTGTAATATTATCAACTGTTTCATTACCAAACTTCGGATATTCACATGAATAGCACCATGTTCATCACTTGATCATCTAGAATCCAACATATGGACATAAACCATTGCATATGGACAATCTCTATAAGTATAACTCAAAGCAAACATTATGTAAGGTCCCCCAGAACCACTGTTCAAGGACACCTCCGATATGCATACATTCACGATCCCATATCACACCAGTCGTGAACAACATATCAAGTTGGTACACAGATACAATATCCATTGCACGGTTACACAAAAAACTTACATAAGGGACATGGTCGCATGACCAAGTCCACACAACTGCCACGCAGGGAAAACACACAACACACACGGCGGAAGACTAAACACACAAACGTGGTAGAGCCCAAGTCACGCCTTAACCTACGGACTGCTGACTGGGAGACGATCCTAGTTCGCAAAGCCATCAGCACAACACTCCTCCTTGTTGATCTCCTCCTGAGACTCCTTCTCGAAGTCTGGCAAGTAAATACCAGGGACGAAACCAATATGAGTACATTTGAATGTACTCAGTAAGACACCCATCATGTAGGTTACAGAATGCAAGTGTGCTTATATGGTGTAGTAGGTAGGCTATACAACAGGGTTCACTACCCATGATATATGAAAGATATATCATAGTTGATTTTGAAAAATCTTTGTATCTTTGTTGAAGAAGATACTTCAAAAGAAAATAATAGAATTTTGTTTCTCTTGTACATATCACATGTACAAGAGGTTTTGTAAAACTTTGTTAAAAGAAAGTTTTCTCTTTGCAAAACTTCTTGGAATCAACTTCTAGATTTTGTTTAGAAAAGAAAGATTTTCTCTTTGCAAAACTTCTTGTAAAACAACTTCTGGATTTTCGTGAGTGGTACCTCCATGGTACAAAGTTTCTTCTTTCAGCACATCATAAGTTCCAACTCGTTTTCAAAACTCGTTTTTGAAAACATTGACACAATGCTAGCTACATGGCCATTCAACTGCCCATATCCGAGGGATCGGCTATTCTCAATAGTTTTACTCTGCAGAGGTGCACACATTCCACTAGATCCAATCATCTGCCATGAAACACCCATGGATCGACACAGCGATATGCAAGCATCAGAAGAATGATCCTAATTGTCCACTCTGAACAAGCTAGTATATGACCATCCCTTCAATTAGGTTTATTCCCACTGGCACCATGTCACACATCGCCAAAACAGGGGACCCAATTGTCGCACCCGGAGGAGAACTTAATCCCTCACTGTGTATGTCCTGTTTCTCACTCCTGGCGACACTTCGGTTCTCTCTATAGCATCTTGGGATAGGGCACACACTAACAAGATCAAGTATCTAGATAGGCCCCGTACCCATGTTGGGGTAGAGTGGCAGTACTTCTTGGTTATCCGGCAAAGACTAGGTTATGTGTCACTTTTTTAAAAACACCTTTTTCTCAAAAATGACCACTTCAACAATCCTCCGGTGAATAAGGCTCAGACTTTTCCTCGGGTTTTCCATAAAGCCTTTGTTTTGCAAAAATCTATTTTTAGGGTGTACACTTAGGAACTAATACCTTTGATGGTAATAAATACCATATGGTGGCTATGAGCTTGGTAACACCAAGTATCAACTACTGGCATAGTAATAGTATATAATATTAATAGTAGTAGTCAGTCAAAAATAGTTTTTGGTAATCAAAGTTTTGTAAAACTTTTCAGAAGTAAAACATGCATGATAGATAATGATAAGTGTAGTAACAGCAAGAATCAGGATGGCTTGCCTTAAATCCCTTTGTGTCCCTGGCCTTGAAGTAGCTTGATCTTGACACACAACTCTACAACTCCTTCTTCTTCTTCTTCTCCGTTTTTCTAACGCCGTAAAAGAATAAAACACACACTCAGAACCAGAGGGACAATCAAGTAATCAAAACAACACATACAACTAGCAAACTTATACTAATGCAATCACTCAAAAATTTATCGAGCGAACTATCTCACAAACCCTAAGGGTACAAAACTATCGTTAGTAAAACATATGGTTGCAAAACCATATTCCACATCCCAATATCATAGGTTGAGTGGGTGTACCACTATCATACCGAGATATTGAGGAAGCTAAAAATATATCTTGTGGTAACAAGGGTGAGGCTACTAAGGTGCTCAATAAACAATCAAGGTAATACAAAACCTCAAAGCAACACCCATGGCAGTGGGTATTAACAACAACACAAGCAACCAACCCAAACAAGTTTACCACTAATCTTAAGCATATATAACAAGGTACTAATAAACACAATAATAACACTAGTACAAACTTATGCTAAGGTAAACACTCGGACAATTCCAAACAGCAAAGCAAACAAAACACAGATGAATCAGCTAGTTATTGATTAAGCTTATGTCTACACAAAAGATAAGGAATCACTCAATCATGAAAGTAACCAAACAAACCAGTGGTTCAATAAATTGTAACAAGTCAATAAAACACACTCTAAAACATAATAACAGCAAGAGACATTACCCCTAGCAAAATAACATAATAACATGAGTCAACTATTAGCATACTAGTATGGAAATTCTACACAAGCATGCCCTAAGACATAATTGCATTCTACGACCCATCAACACACAACAAATACAATATCTATGCCATAATAACAGAAGTGAAAACATGCTAGGACAATCATACACTCACAAAACTTGAAGGACAACAATAATGGAGCAACTCAAAATCTAGTGGGACACTAATGCAACACTAGAGGAGCAAACAACACTACAAGGATACATTTTTCCTAAACAAGAAATACATGTATATAAATACCTACTAACATCACATACACCTTACACATTCTAGTGAGCAAGTATACTAAAATAATTTTATGAAAACAACTACTCATACTAGTGAAAACAACATAGTTAAATGAATCAAACAAAATTACCCATGCTCTCCTATAAACTAATGTGCAAGCTAACAGAGGTGATACCATCACCACAACAGTACCAAAAATGGTACTGGACTCAACATAACCATAACAAAAACCTAGGTACTAAACATAGCAAGACTAGCTCACAAAATCAATTCCACAAAAAGTACTAGAAAACAATAAGAGACTATTTCTATTTTTATTTGTTTTCCAATCAAGCACAAACTTCCTAACATACTAGTAATAAAATAAAACAACCTAATAACAGATATCAACACATCTACTCATGCTTGGAAACAAGATTCTAACAACAATCATTTATTCACAAACAAACACACAAGATTTAAAATAAACAGAAAAGGTGCTTTCTAGAAATGCACACCAAAAATAATATAGAGCTCTAAAAATTATGCCAAGCTAGTATTACATAGATCTAATCACACACAAGCTCCAATTGGATCCACATCAAAAATCATTTTTAGACTCTCTCTAATAATCCTAAAAATGCCTACGGGTCTTTTACCAAAATGGATGACACTTCCAAATGGTAGTTCCCCTTGATGCAAGGTCAAGTATCACTCATAGATCTATCCAAGGGCTACTCAAAACAATTTGGTTTGCAAGATTTAGCCACTTAAACCACAAGTTATGATCAAAATGGTGAAAGAGAGTGCTTTTGACATTTTTTTGTGGTTTGCATTTTTTCGATTTAAAGTAAAAGGCGTGAAATAGATCTGCAGAGAAAAGAATAAAGCCAACCTGCACAGGGTAAATGGGCTAGATCTGGAAGGAGATGGGCCGCGCAGAGCGAGGCCAGCCCGCTGGGCGAGCGTGCACGCCAAACCGGTACGCCGCCGTTGGATTCGTGATCTGCGGTAGGGATTAGAAGGGCGCTATATTCAAAGGGGGGCACTGGATGCTGATCCGATGGCCATGGAGTGTCCACGTTGACGCGCGCCAACGACGACTCGAAAACGCGACGGAGTCCGCCCCGGCCGCTGTAGAGGAAACGCGGGTTCGCCGCCGGGAGCTCCGTTCACCTCCTAGAAGCGCCGCGAGCACCAGAAGGCTCCCGGGAGCACCGCTGAGCTCAAGGTGCGAATTTTGACGGGAGGGCCGCCCGGCGAGGATGCGACATGGAGTTGCGGCCGGTCATCACGGACCTAGAGGGGCTGGGACCTGCAACGGATAAAAACCGCAAGGGAGAGCATCGCGAGGTTCAAGAGAGTCGATAAAGGCCTAGAGAAGAAACGAGAGGAGAGGGGATGACCTGATATGGAGTATCGACGAGGAGCTCGGGCGCGGTGATAGAACGCACAAAGGAGGGGGTTTTGGGGCAGGGGCTCGATTAGGGTGTAGAGGAAGAGGACTGGCAAGCTGATGCGCAAGGGGGAGGCTCGGGATGAATAAGTCATATAGCATGGCGCCTCGGCGTCCATGGCAGCAACCGTGGCGCGGGCAGGCCAGCCAGAGAGCAAATCTTCGGGCGAATCCATGCCAGAGAGGTTTGCGGTGGGGAGGAGGTTCTAAGGCTACAAGGGTTGAGGTAAAGGAGGTCCAGGGAGGCGGGAGGTGTGTGCGCTCTACCTATGCACCCGCAGGTGTTCGACAAGAAGAAGAGGGGAAAGGAGAGGGTCCAGGGAGGGATGGATGGCTTTTCGAGCTCGTGGGGAGTCAAATGATTCTAGAAGATAAGGACTGGGCAACAAGGTGTGGGGGAGGGGGTATGGGCAGTCAACCCATGCCATGCTTGAAGTCCAAGCCATGTGTGTGATGTGGAAAAGTATGGGGGCATTGCTAGCTTGTCCAAAGAAGTCAAGGTGGTGGGGACCAGGTGACTAGGCATCCAAGGAATCCAAGATGGTTAAAAAGGAGTGAAAAATATCCACCTAAGGATCTCTTTAGAATTTGGCCAGAAGGTGTTTGTGATTGTTTTCTACAAAATCTTGAACACAACACATGCATGAAAATATGTCTAGGAGATAGGAAATGAAAATTGGAGTATGGTAGTGGTGGTCTCCCACTTTTCTTAAATCGTTTTCTTTGAAAACTTTCAATTTTCCAAAAACTGCTGTTTTTGTTTTTGAATATCTTCTCCAATTTTTTTCATATAGTATATGTTTGAAAACATGCTTAACGGATAGAGAATCAAAAATTGAGCCTAGGGGTGGTGGTCCCCAAATTTTCTGAAAATATTTGTTTCACAAAATTTTGAAAATTCAAAAGGTGTTGAAACTGTTTTTGGATGTTTTCTTCAAAACTTTGAAAATGAGAAGCAATTGTTTTTGGATAACTAGGTCACATACGACCCTAGGAATGTTGGGTTGTTTTCCCAAAAAAATTGGAAATACTTTTATTAACAAAATCATTAAAAGCCCATTTCTCGCCTTTTGGAAAATAACATTTAATAAATAGGAAAATGTTTATAAATCAAGTATTTTTTTAGTTGGGGTGGGAGGGTATATAATATAGGTCACAAAGGTGGTTTTTTATTAAAAAACTCCTTTAGAAAATATTTGAGATACCAAGTGTAAAAGGGTGTTAACATGAGTTTACTTAATAGGCCAAAAACCCTAAGAGAAGAATAATCACATGGTCATGGGAAGAAAAATGGTTCACATGAATATGATGTATAAGTCATGAAGATGAGAAGGGAAGGTTAACTAAGCTCAAAATAGATAGGAGTGATTTTTAGAAAGACTAACAAAAGGCATCATGATAACAAGGACATGATCCTATCTGTTGGGAAGACCTTAAGAGGGCTTTGGAAGAAAATGTGAATGGGTTTAATTATTCAATCCAAACATTAGGATAGGGCTCATAGATAGGTACCATTATATCCATGATCGTACATTGGTCAAAGATCAAGATTTCTCCCTTATGGCAGGAGGCCAAACTAGAGAAGTTAAAGAGAACATAAGATGAGATAGAAATAGGATATAACATGCTACTGATGTATGGGATTGTCATTTCTAGATCTCAATCAATTACAACAACTCACAACCATCCACGACTGTTACAAACACATTGAGGCAAAAACAAGATAAGGTCACCTCACAAGTAGATAATAACCAAACTTAACCAGTCCACTCAAGCAAGAGAGTTCTTCAATTTAAATTCTTGGAAGTTTCCCTCAAGTGTTAAAGAAAGTTAGTGATCAAGCCAAATCATGACATGAGGATTTTGTAAAAGAGTTTCAGCTCAAATCTTGTTATTCATGTAACTATTTTATTTTGGTTTTGTTCAAACACAACACTCAAGGTCAAACAAGTCAAAGAAAGGTGAAACAAGATTAATGGTTAAGCATTTCAAAAAGTTTTTGTTGGCCCTAATTTTTGACTCTCCAACAACTGTATTTTGTTGGTTTTCAAAAAGTGGGGTATGACAGAGCTCCCCCCGCTTAAAATGAATCTCGTCCCCGAGATTCGTAAGGGCAGCAAGGGAGTGGGTTTTCTCAACACACAGCAACACAAAACACTCATGAGCTAAAATTGTCTTTACCCAAGAAAAACAAAACAAATTTTCATAAAAATGGGCAGCAAGACAACTTTATCTAGAAATTTTTTTCTCTGGTACTGCAAAATAGAATTCCGCTCTAATTTTGATTGAAAAATTCTCGCCACCCGTAAGTGGTCACAGAAGCCTAGTTTTGCAGGGGTAGAGGCTTTAAACAGTTAGTGATCTTTCCACGATTTGAAAGAAAGCCGAGGAGCTAGGTGCACCCAGAATTTTCTTGAGTGTTCCGCTGACATATGGGACCAGGCCCACTTGGCAGTCGATGTCCTCCTCTCTTCTTCATTTCCTTCTCGCCTTTCTTTCTCTCCTGGTGCGCACACCCTCGACGTCAGGGTGCCTCGCCCATTGTGAGTCCATGGTGGGCTAACACCTTGCTGTGGGACTGCCGCGAGTGTGACATGTTGATTCTTTGGCCACTTAGGGAGAGATGCGTCGGTGGTTTCGCGCCATTTGCCAGCACTGCAGCTGGATTCTTTGGCTTTTCCCGCGTAGTGCTCGATGAAGGAGAGGGCTCTACTTTCGCTTCTATAAGAAGGGTCGTCGAGGTTCCCTAAATCGCACCACACGATGAGCTTCATTTCCCAGTTAATCGATGACCTCTTCAAGGAGTACGTCACCCTGCTGAAGCGAGAAAATCCCTTGGAACACTTCTTCATTGTGTTGTTCTTCAGCTGTGGCCTGGTGGGATGGGTCAGCGTGATCCTGGTAGCGGTGGTCTGCGCTTTCTGGGGCATCCATGACTGGTGGTATGGTACCAGGAACAAGACCTTGGGGGAACAAGGACGAGGGGTGGCGCCGGTGGAGACTCACGCCGGTGGCACTAGGCCTAGAGGACTGGAGGGGCTTCGTCCTCGACTGACTCGGGGTTCTGCATCAGGTGAGGCTGGCTCACCTTCAGACTAGGCTCCCACCAGTGAGAGCTAGGCAGTGTTAGGGTCTACACCAGAGTAGGTGTAGTGGTCTGTGTTGGAAAACAGACTTGTTTCTTACTTTTCTGAAACTTTTATCTGTTAGGTGTAATGTTATTTCCTGAATAATGTATCCCTTTGAAGTTCCTGAGAGATTTATAGTTCTTCATGATCCTTCTTCTGCTTGTGGGGTTTTGTGGCAAAGCAAAATGCAGCGTGTAGTCACACCAGGGCGGGCATGAAAGGGTTTTACTTCCAGTATTACTTCAGAGGATTTTTCTAAGGGAAGGTTAGTTAGAGATAGCTCAAATCCTCCTAGGTTGCTCTGGGTAACAGATTGATGTGGTTGTACTGGTTTTGTTAAGATGATGAAACACTGGTGCAAAAAGTTTAAAAATGGAAAGTTTTTCACACTGATAAGCAGAGAAGGGAAAACTACTCCACCAAAACAGAGCAAGGAAAATCATCACTCACAATTCCTAACAATCTGCGGTCAACAACAAGCAAAACAGGTACTTTAAATACCAACAGACGTCTAAACAAAAACGCGGAGGAAATGGGTAGCTCAGGTGAAACAACTGAGCAAAACCTATGCATCCTATGGGTCGGAGTCAACCAGGGGTGTTGGAAAATTTCTTGTCGCTTCTTCTGATCTCGAGGATTTTCTTCACCTTGTTCAGGTTGGAAAGGGACTTGGCGGTAAGATCACTTCAGTGTAATAGGTTGTGGCACATCTTCATTCCTTGCATTGAAGTCAACTGGGTGATGAGGTTTTCTAGAAGGAAACTTGGCTTCTTCAGGTTGTTAACTACTAAGGTCTTCTTGGGCATCGTCAAGTATGTAATTTTAAAAGTTGACAGAAGAAAAACTTTTTTTTTGCAAACCTTTAAATAAAAACCAAGGTTTCATTCAACCCGTGGCTATGATTTTTTTTCAAAATGTTCTGAGCCATGAAAACAAAGGAGAAAAAGGGTGTGTGTACTATTCTCTCTGTTTCCCAACACCCAGTGTTGCAAACTAGGCAATAATTTTGGGAATAAGAGAAGAGTAGAAGCTATGCTTAAGGTTTCTTTGGATAATACCATTTAGGTGGTAATATAGTTTTTACCAAAAAAAAATTCCTAACTGACGTCCATGCTAACTAAGATCTCCTAAAGCCAGGATAGCTCTGATACCAACTCCGTAAGGTCCCCAAGAACCACTGTTCAAGGACACCTCTCATATGCATACATTCACGATCCCAGATCACACAAGTCGTGAACAACATATCAAGTTGGTACACAGATACAATATCCATTACACGGTTACACAAAACACTTAGAAAAGGGACATGGTCACATGACCAAGTCCACACAACTGCCACGCAGGGATAACACACAACACACACAACGGAAGACTAAACACACAAACGTGGTAGAGCCCAAGTCATGCCTTAACCTACAGGCTGCTGACTGGGAGACGATCCTAGTTCGCAAAGCCATCAGCACAGCACTCCTCCTTGTTGATCTTTTCCCGAGACTCCTTATCGAAGTCTGGCAAGTAAATACCAGGGACAAAACCAATATGAGTACATTTGAATGTACTCAGCAAGACACCCGTCATGTAGCTTACAGAATGCAAGTATGCTTATATGGTGTAGTAGGTAGGATATACAATAGGGTTCACTACCCATGGTATATGAAAGATATATCATAGTTGATTTTGAAAAATCAATGTGTCTTTGTTGAAGAAGATACTTCAAAAGAAAATAATAGAGTTTTGTTTCTCTTGTAGATATCACATGTACAAGAGGTTTTGTAAAACTTTGTTAAAAGAAAGTCTTCTCTTTGCAAAACTTCTTGGAATCAACTTCCATATTTTGTTTAGAAAAGAAAGATTTTCTCTTTGCAAAACTTCTTGTAAAACAACTTCTGACTTTTCATCAATGGTACCTCCACGGTACAAAGTTCCTTCTTTCAGCACATCATAATTTCAAACTTCTTTTGAATACTCCTTTTTGAAAACATTGACACAATGCTAGCTAGATGGCCATTCAACTGCCCATATCCGAGGGCTCGGCTATTCTGAATAGTTTTACTCTGTAGAGGTGCACACATTCCACTAGATCCAATCATCTTCCATGAACCACCCATGGATCGACCCAGCGATATGCAAGCATCAGAAGAATGATCCTAACTGTCCACTCTGAACAAGCTAGTATATGACTATCCCTTCAATTAGGTTTATTCCCCCTGGCATCATGTCACACATCGCCAAAACAGGGTACCCAATTGTCGCACCCGGAGGAGAACTTAATCCCTAACTGTGTATGTCCCGTTTCTCACTCCTAGCGACACTTCGATTCAGAGAATCATCCTCTCTATAGCATCTTGGGATAGGGCACACACTAACAAGATCAAGTATCTAGATAGGGCCCGTACCCATGTTGGGGTAGAGTGGCAGTACTTCTTGGTTGTCCGGCAAAGACTAGGTTATGTTTCATTTTCGTAAAAACACCTTTTTCTCAAAAATGACCACTTCAACAATTCTCTGGTGAATAAGGCTCAGCCTTTTCCCCGGGTTTTCCATAAAGCCATTGTTTTGAAAAAACATATTTTTAGGGTGTCCACTTAGGGACTAATACCTTTAATGGTAATAAATATCATATGGTGGCTATGGGCTTGGTAACACCAATTATCAACTATTGGCATAGTAATAGTATATAATATTAATAGTAGTAGTCACTCAAAAATAGTTTATGGTAATCAAAATTTTGTAAAACTTTTAAGAAGTAAAACATGCATGATAGATAAGGATAAGTATAGTAACAGTATGCATCAGGATGTCTTGCCTTAAATCTCTTTGTGTCCCTGGCCTTGAAGTAGCTTGATCTTGACACACAACTCTACAACTCCTTCTTCTTCTTCTCCATTTTTCTAAAGCCGTAAAAAAATAAAAACACACACTCAGAACCAGAGGGACAATCAAGTAATCAAAACAACACATACAACAAGCAAACTTATACTAACGCAATCACTCAAAAAGTTATCAAGCGAACTATCTCACAAACTCTCAGGGTACGAAACTATCGCCAGTAAAACATATGGTTGCAAAACCATATTCCACATCCCAATATCATAGGTTGAGTGGGTGTACAACTATCATACCAAGATATTAAGAAGCTAAAAATATAGCTTGTGGTAACAAGGGTGAGGCTACTAAGGTGCTCAATAAAAAATCAAGGTAATACCAAACCTCAAAGCAACACCCATGGCAGTGGATATTAAAAACAACACAAGCAACCAACCCAAACAAGTTTACCACTAATCTTAAGCATAGGTAAAAAGGTACTACTAAACACAATAATAACACTAGTACCAAACTTATGCTAAGGTAAACACTCAGACAATTCCAAACAGCAAAGCAAACAAAACACAGATGAATCAGCTAGTTATTGATTAAGCTTATATCTACACAAAAGCTAAGGAATCACTCAATCATGAAAGTAACCAAACAAAACAGTGATTCAACAAATTGTAACAAGTCAATAAAACACACTCTAAAACATAATAACAACAAGAGACATTACCCCTAGCAAAATAACATAATAACAGGATTCAACTATTAGCATACTAGTATGGAAATTCTACACAAGCATGCTGACAGGGGGATGCTAACCCGGTATGCCAAGCTCTGAGGAATAACCCGGCCCAAAGGATGGTGTGTAGGATTCGGCTAAGAATAAAGAAGCTTGTGAAGGCCCAAACTTGTGGGCTTAACAGCCCGGGTTATGGGTTATTGTAAAGGAAAGTTATGGTTAGTGCGCCGTGTCCAGGTAGGATCCGAAATATGCCTTGCCGAATAAGCTAGGGGGTACGGGTGCTTTATAAACCGACCCCCAGGTATAGTTTTAAGTAGAGATCTAAGAACCCTAGCAATATCGCGTGATATCGAGCATCCAGTGTAAACCCTAATCGAGTTATCATATCGAGAATAGAGATCCGGCGACTTCGATTACCGGCTATCAGATCGAATTGCACCATGTTTTCCCTTGAGCTAAACCCTCTCCCAAACGCCAGTGTCGACTTGCCCCTAGATCAGTTACCCCTGGTAACATCTGCCGTGATTATCCCACGACAGTTGGCGCCCACCGTGGGGCCTGCGTCCAAAGGTGTTTACATCACGGGAGAAGCTCGGAAGAACATGGAGAACCTCGTCGTCGGAGAGATCTACGACGACCATGAAGGAAAGAAGATGGTGGACGATTCCGGCTGGGGGCCGGAGTCGGATCACCTCGAATCCGGATCGATCGTGACAATCGGCCGAATCAGCATCTTCATCGGTATGGTACGTACGCCTGATTTAAAGGGACAATATCATGTGCATACTACAGGAACTTCTAGCAGGGACAAAGAGACGTTAAAGCGAGCAATAAATTCGGTTTCCTCCGCCGTGCCGGGATACCTGAGATGGGCGGAACAAGAGGTAACATGGAGCAGAAGAGATCACCCGGAGAGAATAGAGCGCCCAGGAGTCTTGGCATTGGTGGTGGCGCCACAGGTCAATGGTTACGAGCTGAAAAGGGTCCTGATGGACGGAGGGAGCAACATCAATATCTTGTATTGGGAGACATTCTTGCGCATGAACCTCAAGGAATCCCAGCTACAGAGAACTTCGACAGTTTTTCATGGAATCGTGCCGGGTCACTCGGCGCGCCCCGAAGGAAAAATCGCATTAGAGGTTGTTTTCGGAGAGTCGGTGGATAATTATTCCGTAGAGTGGCTCACGTTCGAAGTGGTCAAATTGCATAGCCCTTATCATGCGCTGTTCGAAAGGCCGGCTTACGCCAAATTCATGGCGAGGCCGTGTTATGTATATCTGCAGCTAAAGATCCCGGGTCCCAAACAAACCATCACCATACTTGGGAGCCGGGACATAGCAGCCGAGTGCGACGAAGGGGATTCAGTGATGGCTGAACAAGCCTGCAGAAAGGAAGAACTCAAGTACTACCGGTCTCAGGTAGATCCGGATGATGGCACGGCGCTGAGAAGGCCGGATTCTGAGGACGAAAGAGTGAAGTTCAAAGCAGCACAGTACACCAAGAAAGTAGATTTCGTGGAAGGAGACCCCACCAAGCAGTTCACTATAGGGTCCAACTTGAAAAGCGAGCAAGAAAAGGCCCTTGTGGAGTTCATTCGTTCGAATGCAGACGTATTTGCTTGGACGCCCAGCGACATGCCGGGTATTCCCACTGAGTTAGCGGAGCACAGTTTGCACGTGGATCCCAAGGCTAGGCCTGTGAAGCAGGGTTTGAGAAAAATGAATGAGGAAATGAGAAGGGCCATAGGTGAAGAAATAGCGCGGCTGTTAACTGCAGGTTTTATCATGGAAGTATTTCACCCGGACTGGTTAGCAAACCCGGTTCTTGTGATGAAAAAGACAAATGAGTGGAGGATGTGCATTGATTTCACAAGTCTCAATAAGCATTGCCCAAAGGATCCGTTCGCGTTACCAAGGATAGACCAAATCATAGACGCGGTAGCCGGGAGTGACTTGCTGTGCTTCCTGGACGCCTACTCGGGGTATCACCAGATTAAACTCAAAAGGGAGGATTGGGAGAAAACGTCGTTCATAACCCCTTTTGGGGCCTTCTGCTACAAAAATATGACGTTTGGATTGAAGAACGCGGGCGCAACTTACCAACGGTGCATTCAGAAGTGCTTCGAAGACCAGATTGGGCGCAATGTGCATGCTTATGTGGATGATGTGGTTATTAAGACCCGGAAGGCAGAAACATTTATCGATGATCTAAAGGAGACGTTCAAAAACCTGAGGAGGTACCAGATGAAGCTTAATCCAACGAAGTGCGTGTTCGGAGTTCCGGCTGGGAAATTACTCGGCTTCATAGTTTCCGAGAGAGGAATCGAGGCAAATCCGGATAAAATCAAGGCAATCCAGAGTTTGAAAAAGCCGGAAAATTTGAAGCATGTTCAAAAGCTCACGGGCTGCGTAGCAGCCTTGAGCCGATTCATATCTAGACTCGGAGAAAAAGCAATACCCTTGTACCGGCTCTTGCGGAAATCAGATAAATTCGTATGGGACGAAGAAGCAGATGAAGCGTTTGAAGCACTAAAGAAGCAATTATCTGAAGCACCAGTACTAGCGGCGCCGGGTCCTAAAGAGCCTATGTTGCTATACGTGGCAGCTGGCCCCCGAGCCGTTAGCGCAGTGGTTGTCGTGGAACGCAAAGAGGATGGGAAAGGTTACCCGGTTCAGAGGCCGGTTTATTACGTCAGTGAGGTATTATCAGAAGCAAAGCAGCGCTATCCACATTGGCAAAAGTTGGTGTTCGGGGTCTTTATGGCTAGCCGGAAGTTGAAGCCGTATTTCCAAGAGCATCCCATAACAGTGGTTAGTTCAATACCAATGTCGGACATCATCAGCAACTCGGACGCGACGGGAAGAATAGCCAAGTGGGCAATAGAGATGGGGGATTATCACATCAACTACGAACCCAGGTCAGCAATCAAGTCCCAAGCTTTAATTGATTTCGTTAACGATTGGACACATACAGACATGGCTACCATAGTTCCAAAATCCGAATCATGGACCATGCACTTCGATGGGTCAAAGCAATACGAGGGATCAGGAGCTGGAGTGGTGCTGACATCGCCCAAGGGAGACAAATTGAGTTACGTACTGCAAATCCACTTTGACTGCCCAAATAACGTGGCCGAGTATGAGGCCCTATTGCATGGCTTAAAGGTAGCCAAGGAGATGAACATTAAAAGGATACGATGCTTTGGAGATTCGGATCTCGTGGTACAACAGGTATCAGGAACTTGGGACAGAAAGGACGCAACTATGGCAGCATACCGCAGAGAGGTTGATAGGGTTGCCGGATGTTTTTCCGGGTATGAGGTGGAGCATATAGACAGAAGAAAAAACGAGGCAGCAGACGCACTCGCCAGACTCGGCTCGCGCAGAGAGCCGGTTCCACCTAATGTTTTCCTGGATGAGTTGTGGCGACCATCAGTTAAAACCGAGTCTGAGGAAGAACTGGCAAATCAAGATCCGGATTTGAAGCTCGTAGCCACAGTACGTGCCGTTCCCGAGTGGACAGAGCCGTACCTGGCTTACCTATCACGGGGCGAGTTACCAGAACATGAGGTATTAGCAAGACAAATTCTGAGGCGAGCAAAGGGATATTCTATCATCAATGGAGAATTATACAAGAGAAGCGCAACGGGAGTCTTTTTGCGCTGCGTAGCGCCAGAAGAAGGCCGACAGATTCTCAAGGAAATCCATGAAGGCGACTGTGGACATCACGCATCCACAAGGTCTCTTGTGGCTAAAGCTTATCGACACGGATTTTTCTGGCTCACGGCTCTAGCGGATGCGGAACGATTGGTAGCAAGATGTGACGGATGTCAAAGGTACGCTCGCCAAACACACGTGCCGGCTATGGAATTACGGACCATCCCGTTAACTTGGCCGTTCGCCGTCTGGGGCATGGACATGGTTGGTCCCTTTCATATGTCACCATGCAAGAAGACACATCTTTTGGTGGCTATTGATAAGTTTACCAAGTGGGTTGAGGTTATGCCAGTTACTAATTGCGAAGCAGCTACAGCAGTCAAGTTCCTGAAAAGGATTATCTACCGGTTTGGGTATCCCCACAGCATAATTACCGACAACGGAACCAACATGTCTCTTGGCGAGATGGAGAAATTCTGCGGCAACAATGGCATCCGTCTTGATGTTGCATCGGTGGCTCACCCGCAGGCCAATGGGCAAGTGGAGAGAGCAAACCAAGAATTGCTTCGCGGGTTAAAACCACGGTTGCGAGTCCCCTGTGTCAGGGCCGCTGGTGCATGGGTCGAAGAACTACCTTCTGTGTTTTGGGGTATCAACACTACACCTAACAGGTCTACCCAGATGACGCCCTTCTTCATGGTCTATGGTGCGGAGGCAGTGTTACCGAGTGACATTATCCACGATTCACCGCGAGTATCAGCTTACGTCGAAGTGGAGAACGAAAAAACCCGGCAGGACGCCGTAGATATGCTAGAAGAGCAAAGAGAACAAGCCCTGGAGAGGTCAGCTATATATCAGCAAGATCTACGGAGGTATCATAGCCGGCGCGTGAAAACCCGGGTATTCCAGGAGGAGACTTGGTTCTGCGCCTGGTTCAGTCAAATGAAGGAAAGCACAAATTATCACCACCATGGGAAGGACCATTTATCATAAGCCGGAATCTGCATAATGGATCGTATTACTTGATAGATGCAAGGGAAGAGTCGGCTACAGTTAACGACACCGCACATACCACTTCATCTATGCAAGAAAGAGATAGACCATGGAACGTGGCTCAGCTACGTCCATATTATACTTAAAAAAGATTATATCGAGGAGTGAAATTGCACGATGTAATGGGCAGCAGGTTTTCAGACGTACTCTTTTCCCATCCAGGGTACCTTTGGGGACTGGACGGGTTTTTAATGAGGCGGCCTGCTGACCTAGATTTTTCATATCAAGTAAAGAGGTGATTATCAAGAAAAGAGAAGGTTGTTATCAGGGTATGTACTCTCAATACGATGCGTATATCTAGGTCTTGGGGACTGTTCGCCTACAAAGCACAGTTACAAACTCAAAGACCCGGCCATGATGCCTATGAGTTATAAGGGCCGATTACTCGCAAACGAGTACGGCTACAATCTTATAACCGGACAAAGAAGTCCAAATTCCTTGGCTATTCTTACTTAAGCTCGATGTGACTCGCATTAAAGTGGCATGATTCGTTCGCTTACGATTACAGTCAGTCATGAAACCCGACGGGGCTTGGCTGGCTACGTTTTCGTATGGATGTAACAACATGGTATCCACGCGAAAGCCGGCTTATAGTACAAGATAGTCAAAAGGGTCATCTAAACCACAAGTTATGCAGAGTACAAGGCTAAAACAGCTGGAAACTCAACGACTATTAAGCATAACTTCAAAACTTATGAAACAACTCAGGGATTGTTGTGAAATTGGCAGTAGGCAGTTCGTTTACCTTTTCAAGGTCAAGTGTCCTAGACTCGGCGATCCGGGTCCGGATTGCTTGAAATCTTGAAGAGAGAAAAAATAGCTTACTTGCATGATTCCAAAAACACAATTATCCGGGTCTTGGGGACTTGGGGACTTAGAAGCAAAATCCGCTTGTCAATACCCATGAGACCCGGAAATCGAGTTTTCGCAAAAGAAACAATAAAGAAAGCCGGGTATCGAGAACAGATGAGTTCAATAATTGACAAGTTCAAAAGGGCCGGCAGAGGCATAAAGAGCATCAAGATACTAGTGTGCATTACAAAATCCAGGTGAAAAGACATCAAAGGTGCACAGGCGCACCACCCATAATATAATTGTTCAAGAAGCATACTGGCCAACCGGCACATAAGAGGAGGCATTAAAGATTAAATATCACTCAGCGCCCATCTGGCCTTGCCCTTGTCACCATCGGTGGTAACAGCAGCGCCCGGATCAGCAGTACTAGCCCGTGCCAGAGGAGGAGCAACTGGTGTTGAGGTTGCGGGGGCAGAGCCGGCTTCAGCTTGCTTCTTGGCGGCTTTGGCCCTTATCGCAGCAGCTTCCTCCTTCCACCGAGCCATCATGTCGTACGGTTCGGGAGGAGCCGACTTAATTGCTACACCAGCAGCATCATAAGCTGGGACAAGAGTATTAACGTCCAATTCATCAGCGATCACGCTAGCCGGGTAACGGCCCTCTTTCTGCACAGCCTGAAAATCCTCCCGCGAGAATTTTGACCCATCAAGCTTGAACTCGGGGAAGCCGCCCATGAGCTTCGCTAATTCGAGCTTGGGGAAGTAAGCCTTGGCGAGCGCAAGCCCCCGGGTCATCCCAACCCGGCAGGACGAGCGCTTCCAGTGCCAAATCCACTCAGGAATAGTGGAGAAGGCATCCAGCATCCTCTTCAGATCAACATGTCCTCTACCCGGCCACTGTAACTCTTCCAAGATCCATCTGGTTCCGGCACATAGCTGCCGGATAACACTCTTTATGGTTTTCAGCTTGGCAATGTCATCTTCATCCGGCATGGCTTCGTCCGGGCCTGAGGTAAAATGAGGATATAAGTTGGAAAATTTTTGCTGTTTGTCAAAAGGATAAACCCGGAGAAGGAAGCGTACCAAGCAAAGAACGATAGGTATCAGATATTTCGACGGAAAGACTTGTCAGGTCATCTTCGGCTTGGTGAGCCCTTCTTCGGTACTTCTTCATTAATTGCCTATTCCTCCTGGCTTCAGCCTCGGCTGCTTCACGTAAAGATATCTCCTTTTCAATGAGCTTGGCGGCGTCCGCAAGTTTCTCCTCGTATTGAGTCACGAAAGACTGCACGGATGTTAAAAAAGCATTAGTCAGGTAGAAGAGCACAGTTATCAGTCATTGGTATAATAAAAGTCCCGAGCAAGTCATGAATGAACTCACTCGGAACTTGGGGACTGGACAAAGGTACAAGCAATATTAATCGAATTTACCTCGTGTTTGGTTATTAAAGACCCCAAGATGTTTTCCTCGTTAGCCCTTAAGGTGTGCAGAGTTTCTAGCATCTGGGCAAAAGTTAACTCCTCGGAGCGAGTCCCGGAAGAGCCGGCAGCTTGATCATCTGGTAGGGGGGTTCTCCTCGCATTTGGAGTGGAGACTCGGACAGTCTGAGTGTCCGGGTTGGGAGAACTCATCCTTGTATCTAGAATTTCTATCTCTTCGTCTACTGGTTCCGATAAGGAAGGAGATCCGACGGTTTGGGAAAGTGGATTGTTCAGAGGGCCTTGTTTCCGGTTAGTTGTCGCATCACCACCAGTTGCGGCGTCTGCGTCGTCAGTCGGCTTCTCCACCTGGAGGTTATCCGTTTCTGTGTTTTCCGGGTCACTGACGGTGACTTGAGCGCTGAAGGAAAGATGAGAAAAGGCAGTTATTAATGATGACGGCGGCTTGAATGAAAGTCCGTCAGATGCAAAAAGAAATAATATAGCAAAAACTTACCCGGCATTTACGGTGTAATCCGGTGGGAGCTCGCCACTGGAAGCAGATGAGGTCTTCGCAGGAACCACTAGTGGAACCCGGAATTGCCCGGCACGTGGGTGGTTAGGATAAGGGTGGCGCTGAGGAGAGTTGGAAGAACGAGATGGTGGAGCACTGCCACGAGGGACCGAGGGGGCGGAGATGCCCGGGTTAAGGGGATCTTCACCTGGGGAGCTCCGAGTTACTCTGCGCTTGGCTGGGAAAGAATCCTTCAAGCATGACGAATTTGATAATTGATGGTTAAGTCGTCGCATGACGTCAAAGGAGTAAGGTTCAGAGGATAATGAGGAAAAAGGAACCTTGGACACTGTCCCCCTGCCTTTCCTCTTGGCCCCGACTGTTGCCTCTGGGTCAGACTCGGTTCTCTCCGGGTCGTCTTCATTGTTTCCACCCTCGTCTTCTAGCCCTGCGAACCAGGTGTGTATTCATTGGAAAAAAGACAGACAAGAGGAAAGTAATGCAAGTAAAAATATGCAGATCCTGAGTGAGTACCTTCACTATCGTCAGCCGCCTCGTCCTCCTCTTCCGGGTCTCTGGAGGGGGGGAGTGGTTCAACTCTCCAGAAAGGGTCATCAGCCTGAGGTAAAAAGATAAGATTAAGGCTTAGAAGCAGTATCGAGTTGAAATGTGGAAACAAGTTATGAGCGCCGGGTATTACCGCTGGAGCTGGATTTTCCCGGGTAAACGGGGGTAACCCGGTGATGCCCTTTATCACCTCCAGTTTCTCCGCCAAGAAGCCCTTGATGGTCTTTATAGTATCACCGGTCGCAAAGCTCTTGGTGGAGTAGCGGAGTGCGTCTGTGGTGTGCCCCGAATACTCGCACATCAATTTGGTGCGAACGGAATTAGGTTGGATTCGGAAATCGACCCAAGTTTTTATTAAATTGAGCCCTAGGAGGCCTTGGGCTGAGAGAATGGCTATCTTGGCTAGCGAAGGAAGGATTTCCTCCCTGTCTGAGTCTGATGCGAAGGCATTGAAGGACTCGGAGGGCTTGAGGGGGGTCTCTGAGTAACCCGGCAGCTTCTTTTCGCTGTCGGGGGAGGTATCGTGGCAGTAAAAGAAAGATAGCTGCCAATGTTTAACGTGGGAGTGCAGGTTGAGGGTTGGCATCAAAGAATTCTTACGGCGTTGGATGGATACCCCGCCGCAAGTGAGAAGCGCTCCGTCGCCGCTTTCGCGGCACGGCTTGCACTGGAATAACTCAATGAAAAGAGTCAGACTCGGTGGCATGCACAAGTACGACTCAGATAGAACAATGAAGTGGGTAATGTTCAACATGGAGTTAGGCCCTATGTCGAACACCCGGAGTCCATAATGATCTAAGACCTCCCTAAAGAAAGGATGACCCGGAGGACGAAATCCTCGGGTCACGTGTTCAACGAAGCAGATTACCTCGTTTTCTTCGGGGGTGGGACGAGTCTCATTACCCGGTACCCTCCAGTGGATGTCTTTTTGAGAAGGGAGGGTTCCTAATTCGGCTAGCTCGTCCAATTTGGCTTTCGTGGTTGTGGAACGTCCCCAGTTGGCGGATATGGTTTGGGTGGTCCTCGCTGGAGCCGGTTGTTTTCCTTGTCGCTTGGGAGCCATGGGGCCAGCCTGCAAAACACAAAGAGAAGAGGCGTGTGAAATAAGACCCGGGAATGCTGAAATATCCGAGTATAAAGGTATCAAGAAGGTACGAAGCTGAGAACTGTCCGGGTATTGAGCACACTTGTGGAAATTGTTGGTCACTTACATAGGGAAAGGTATTTGGGGATGACGGATGGTTGCCCATATTTATACCGCAAATGAAATAGCTGGAAAAGGAGGGTTTTTCCGGGTGTTAATGCAATAAGCGGAAAATCGAGGAGGAACGGATCTAGATGGAAACGTTTGCGGATGATTTTTAAGTAAAATTGGTAATCAATGATGGTTGGAGGATCATTTGTGACTATAGGGCAGATGATTAAAGGAGTTGGCAAGCATCGAATCGATCTAATTTGGTGCAATCGGACAAATGACTTGCGGGTTGACCTAGATCTGATCTTGGATAAATTGAAAGTTGTGAGGTTGAATTAACTGGTTGCTAGAAGCTTACCGGGGAGATTGGAGTCTAATACGATGGCGACGAGCGGCGTGGCTCGAATGAGAGAAATGGAGGAGCAACGGTGACACTTGACGGTGGCGCAAGGGGCGACTCAAGGGCGGGCGCGGCCGCTGGCGATCTTGCGTTGGTAGCAGGTACGGGCTCCTCACGGTGGTGCTGCGAGGGCGTTAGGAGCAAGGAAGAAGAGGGGAAGTTGTGGCGTGGTGAGGGGCTTAGGGTTACCCATTAAGTGCTATTTATAAGGCAAGGGTGAGCCTATCCTAACGGCCAGAAGCCGGAAACCGCGGGGTAATGGTTATCAGCGAAGATTTTGCGAGATATGCGTCAAGTATTGGGCAAGGCATTGGGATATAAGAAGGAAGGGATTTGCCCCGTAATGACGGGACTGATTATCGAGCATGAGATCTTGGCATTTTTATTGTAGTCTGGACCTGGGAATTTGAACCTAAGTGTTTGGAGGACAAATCCGGGTTATTACATGGCCACCATGGAGTGAGGCCTAGCAGAATATCAAAACATCTTAACTCGGCTTCCATATGCCCGTATGTTCGATATCTTTGCGGGGAATAGCAAGCGCTTCAAGGAGGATCCATGAAGCCCAGGCTATTCTGGGGACTACTGACAGGGGGATGCTAACCCGGTATGCCAAGCTCTGAGGAATAACCCGGCCCAAAGGATGGTGTGTAGGATTCGGCTAAGAATAAAGAAGCTTGTGAAGGCCCAAACTTGTGGGCTTAACGGCCCGGGTTATGGGTTATTGTAAAGGAAAGTTATGGTTAGTGCGCCGTGTCCAGGTAGGATCCGAAATATGCCTTGCCGAATAAGCTAGGGGGTACGGGTGCTTTATAAACCGACCCCCAGGTATAGTTTTAAGTAGAGATCTAAGAACCCTAGCAATATCGCGTGATATCGAGCATCCAGTGTAAACCCTAATCGAGTTATCATATCGAGAATAGAGATCCGGCGACTTCGATTACCGGCTATCAGATCGAATTGCACCATGTTTTCCCTTGAGCTAAACCCTCTCCCAAACGCCAGTGTCGACTTGCCCCTAGATCAGTTACCCCTGGTAACATCTGCCGTGATTATCCCACGACACATGCCCTAAGACATAATTGCATTCTACGACCCATCAACACACAACAACTACAATATCTATGCCATAATAACAGAAGTGAAAACATGCTAGGACAACCATACACTCACAAAACTTGAAGGACAACAATAATGGAGCAACTCAAAATCTAGTGGGAACTAATGCAACACTAGAGGAGCAAACAACACTACAAGGATACATTTTTCCTAAACAAGAAATACATGAATATAAATACCTACTAACATCACATACACCTTACACATGCTAGTGAGAAAGTATACTAAAATAATTTTATGAAAACAACTACTCATACTAGTGAAAACAACATAGTTAAATAAATCAAACAAAATTACCCATGCTCTCCTATAAACTAATGTGCAAGATAACAGAGGTGATACCATCACCACAATAGTACCCAAAATGGTACTGGACTCAACATAACCATAACAAAAACCTAGGTACTAAACATAGCAAGACTAGCTCACAAACTCTTTTCCACAAAAAGTACTAGAAAACAATAAGAGACTATTTCTATTTCTATTTGTTTTCCAATCAAGCACAAACTTCCTAACATACTAGTAATGAAATAAAACAACGTAATAAGAGATATCAACACATCTACTCATGCTTGGAAAAAAGTTTCTAACAACAATCATTTATTCACAAACAAACACGCAAGATTTAAAATAAAAAAAGGTGATGTTTCTAGAAATGCACACCAAAAATAATATAGAGCTCTAAAAATTATGCCAAGCTAGTATTACATAGATCTAATCACACACAAGCTAATCCAATTGGATCCACATCAAAAATCATTTTTAGACTCTCTCTAAAAATCCTAGAAATGCCTACTGGTCTTTTACCAAAATGGATGGCATTTCCAAATGGTAGTTACCCTTGATGCAAGGTCAAGTATCACTGATAGATCTATCCAGGGGCTACTTAAAATAATTTGGTTTGAAACATTTGGCCACTTAAAACACAAGTTATGATCAAAATTGTGAAACAGAGTGCTTCTGCCATTTTTAATAGTTCACCTAACATATAGAGAAAAGTTATTGTACATGCACGCATGGGTGTGAGAGCTATCACACCCGTTGGCATGGTGCCAGATGCTTTGAGATCTGCACAACCTTTGAGCCAGAGAAATCTTTTTGTTCTTTTCTCGCACTCCACCAAAGCCGGATGTTTCGGTTGAATGGATAGAAAGTCACCCGGCCCAGTCCTTTCGCTCTGCCCCGGGCCACGATTCCCGCATGGCAGGCCCGTAGCCTTTTTCGCCTCGACCATAGCCTCTGCTATCGCCACACCCTCTGTCCTGCTCCCTTATGTTGCCTGTCCCGCTCTCTTTCTTCATCCTCCAGCTCTCTCTCTTTCCCCCTCTCCATTTCCTCCACCCTCAGCTCTGCTACCTTCTTCTCCATCGCCATGTCCTGCGAATCGTCCCGCAGCTGCAACGGATCCACCCAAAGGTGGAGCCCCATGCCCGTCGACCTCGAGTGGCAAGATCCGATCTCACCCCTGCAGCTGCAGTGTTCCTGCAAGACCCCCCTTGCCATGAAGACATCCCACACTCCGAGGAACCCATCCCGGGATTACTACGCCTGCAAGAAAGTAGGCACTACGAATGTAAGCCACAGAGTTCCTTATCTGAATCATATCATATCTTCTCTTTCTACCATGGCTATGTTTTTTTAAATCTCCCCGTGCATGCGCATGAGAGATACTCCTGCAAGGTGTGGATTTGGGTCGACCTCGTGCGCGTCTACGTCGACCAGACCGTCAAGTACCGCACGAAGGGTTTGCGTCAGGAACTGTCAACTGCTACCAAGCAGCTAGAAGAGAAGGCAACCATGGAGTATGAGATTAGGGAACAGAGCAGAGCCCACCAGGCTCTAATCGCTAGGCTAAATGCTCATATCACAGGATTGCAATCGAAGGTCGCCTGTCGAGATGCTGCGGCAGCCAAGTTTTCAGGAATGTGCGCATGGTTCTGACCTTTGTAGCAATTTGCTTGCTGTTAGCATCCCCTGTCTCCATAGGGTTTGGCATGGGTTCATTTTCCATTTTAGCTATCATGTGGCTTGTCCCCCTCTGAAGGTTTTTTAGCTAAGTTGAGAGAAGTAGATCACCATAGATGATGGATGCTAAAAATTAGCCTTCGTGCATGTTTTAATGTAATGCAATCTCGTGAAACGGATGCTCTAGTTGCATGAAATGTTTCTTTTCGAACCATGAAGGAGTATCCCCTTAATAAAAGCTTGAATTGGGGCAGAATTCAAATTCCCCAAAGGATTGTCATCTCCTACCCCAACAAGTCTTTATGGTTAAGAACTAGAATCCTGTAATATAAGGATTGTCAGTTTCCATGCTTTTTTGCTAACATGGAGGATTGACATCTCTCATGCGAACATGGTAGAATCCCATGTGTTCTTAAAAATCATCTTGGAATCAGCTTCCCCCTTTCTTTGGCTTTTTCCATTATATATGTACTTTTTTCCACATGACTTGTCTTTGTTTTGCAGTTGTCATGTCAGGTAGAGGTACGGAGTCATGCACGACTAGTAGGCATGTGAGTATTCTCCACCCTCATGCTCTCCAGAATACTCACATGCTTATTGGCCCCTTCCCTCTCCACACCTCCTTCCTCCCCCATTCCACTGGCACACACAGCACACGCGACATGAACTCCGGCAATGGGAAGAAACCAGAGCAAGCACACAGCAGAGGCCCAGACACGGTTAGTGTTGATCTGCACCCCCCTACCCGTTTTATCTAGTTTTTATTCTGTTTTAGCAACGCATGCCTCCATTAACCCTGTCTTTTCAAAGCTTTTTCTCAAGATTTTAAAGCCACCCCACTTATCTCCAACAAATGCCATGTACTTTGGTAGATCCGTTTAAGCAACACCGTCTCACCCTTATAGATTTTCAGGTTATTTAAGCCAACACAAGAATCCCCATGCCCCTTTTTACCTATCAGCACTTTTGTTAGATCCATTTAAACAACACTTCTCACCCTTTTATAGCTTGTCGGGGTATTTAATCCAACACAAGAATCCATGCCCCTTCCTGCCCAGCAGTAATAGTGCAGCAATCTGTCTATGGCGAGTGGATAAACCATTTTTGTTTTTTCTCCATAGCCCGTAGACAACACTCGGTTTATCTGGTTAGATATTTGCAACATGTTTTTTAATAGTTCATCGTTGTCTTTGCAGGAGAAAGTTCCAGAAACATGGTTGACTTACAAGTCCAGGAGCTCCCGCAAAATTGTTGTTCAGTCGCACAGCAGGCATGTCGACGACCTAGAAGCGGCAACATCAGATTCCGATCAATCGGAAACAGAGAGCGAAGGCACTCGGACAGCCCGCAGCTCAGCCCGCCATGCATCTATGGTGATAAAAAAAATTCTGCAAAGCAAAGCAAAAGGCGGTATGCGAGATCGGTTTTGGAGGCCTACTGTAGATTGCCCTGATCAACAAGGTTAACTTGAAGTTCACTATTTGGATTCTTAGCAAAATTGACTTGAAGACGAGGTCAATGCCGGTTGGAAAAGATGGCAGGGTGTTCCCGGCACCTGATCACGTCAAGAAGGTCATAGGGGTTCCATCTGTTGGAAGGAAAGTATGCGGGCTGGAACCTGAGCTCAAGAGAGGACTGATTTTGTGAGGCTTGCAATGGGTGCTACACAGTTTATCAATAACCACCTCAAGGCGGCTCATACCGTGGTAACCAGACAGTGGCTCGAGGATGTGACACCAGAGCAGCTGGCGGAATTCAAAATTGCGTTTGTAGTTTGGATTAATGGGCTGTTTCTTGTGCCGACAACACAACACGGCATCGGCTGTTCAGATTTCTGTGGATCACTTTACAACACAGATGACATAATCCAGCACAACTGGGGTGCATATTATCTCAACCACATGATGGAGGCTGCATCTAGGATTCAGGAGGACATGAAGAATAAGAGAAACACAATGCTTATCTGCTCATGTCCACTTCTTTCCCAGGTTCACACTAGTTTCAAATTATCTCTGTATTCTTTTTGCGGTAGCTGACTTTTTGCTTCATTTAAATTTTTGTATGTGCCTTGTGCTATGTCCTGATTATATGTCACACCATTTTTTGTCAGATGATATATTTGGACAACATCGAGATCGGAACATTGAGCAAGCCACACACAGTGTTCCCGCACATCATAGATTTCGACAACGAGACCCTTATCAATAAGATGATCATGGCCGACTTGATACCCAAACCGGCAGGCCAAGGCGACCAATGCTGGGAAGCATCCATGGTAGTTAAAATGCACCTTCTGTTTGTTAGTTGGCCTATTTCTTTTTAGCGCAATTAACTGACTATGCAAGTTGCATGACTACCAGTCCCGTCGCCGCGCAGAGTCATGCTACATGTCCAGTGAGTCAGGGGAGTCAAGTGCATCTCATACTAGGATGGCGGGGAAGGAAGTAGATTTTTGCAGCATCGCTGATGGAAGAACTGTTGGCCCATCTTCATCACCAAATATTATGAAGCCCGTTAACGCTAGGGATTTCTGTGAATTCTTGAAGCAGGGGTACCCTGACATGATGGATTCAGACTTGGTTGATCACTTGAAGTTTCACAATGCGCGCTGCATACTGCACTCAAACATTTTCAAGGACTCAATCATTCGCGAGAACATGAGAGAACATGAGGTTGGCAGCTAGGATCCTTGACAAATACTCCAACCAGAATCAGACCCCCGCCCCTCGCCGTTCCAGAGAAGACTGCTTTAGCGCTGGCGAATCAGAAACTGAGGCTGACAACAAACGATCGAGACTAACAAAGAAACGTAAGGCTCCGTGCATTATTATGTTTGTTCGAAATAGTTACCTTACAAAACATTCACGGTGTGACTATTTTGTGTTTGGTGTCTTAGCTCCTCGGACTTTTGACAGTGGAACCCCCACGCCATTGAACATCCGTGACCCAAGCACAGGTGATTTAACTAGTATTTAATATGTCTAGCTCCTGAAGAACATTTTGTTTATTATTGTTATTTACCCGGCCTGAACCACCCCTACAGTGCGTTCAGCTAATAGGTGGCCAAACATCAGTGGAGTGCCTCCATCTGGAAGCAAAGCCACTTGATCATCATCAGGTAAGTCGTATTCTCTCCCTTTTTTCAGATAGGAGATTTATAATGCTAAGTTGACTACTTATTGGGCGATTTTCGTTTCTGCACTACACAGAGGGCCACGCGCTCACCCTGGGCGATGAATTCCCATCCTTCAACCTTGGTGTTTTCACCCCTGAGAAGGCAACTGATATACCAGTTAACGACCCCATCATCCTGGACCTGATAAACATCGACGAGGACACATTGTTGACGCCACATGTTATTGGGAACCCGAGTGTGGCAACCCCGCACTCACCTTACACGGAAAATATCCTCTATGCAGAATGTGCTTTGGCCGCAAAGTGGGACCTATCCCCCTCGTTCTTGAATTTGAACGCAAGGTCTCTTGCGGCTGAGTACAGTGATTCTCCTATCATAAAGCGACAACTAAAACCAGGTAAGTTTGCAAGATCCCCCTGGGCTATGGGTGTAAAACATCCCCAAAGAGTCCAAGAGCTAACTCACAGCTTGTACGACTGGATTTCATCAACCCAGTCAGTGGAGTTAGGGCATCTCCAGTCGCCCCCCCCCCAGAACGCAAATTAGCGCCGTTTTGGGCGAAAAGCGCCGTTTTTTCACCAGTCGACCCCCCCAGGACCCGAAAAAGCGCCGTTTCGGCGGAAATTAGCGCCGCCGCCCCCAGGCGGAACCCAGCCCGTTGGGTTCGGCCTGGGGGGGGGCGGCGAAAGGAAAAGCGCGCGTGGGCCAGCGCTGTCGGTGAGGGAGAGCTATTTGCCCACTTTCCCCTCCCCCCCCGAATCGTCTTTTCCACTCGCTCGCCTCGCCGTCGCCGCCCCACCGCCGCACCCCACGCCGCCACCGTCGGCCACCATCGCACAAGAGCGCCTATACAGACCACCATCGGCTGGTCCACCACATCGCCGCCGCCGTTCGAGCGCGTCTCCGCCGTCCAGTGAGCCACGTCCACCGCCCGCAAGGTGTTCGACGCTCTGTCCGAGCCATGGACTCCGACGGCGAGGAGATGCTCGCCGAGAGGGCATTTGGTGCGCTGCAATCTCGATTCGCTGTTGTCCGGTACCCAGCTATGACTTGGTCGAAGTCCAACATGTGGGAGGTGATGCAGTGTTGTGTGATCTTGCACAACATGATCATTGAGAGTGAGCGGGATGACCCAGTGCCTGACAGTGAGGCAAGCACACCATACTACCGGCAGAGCCCTCTTGCAGATGTTGATCACCAGGTGCCGGCATCATGGGCAGACTTCCTCACCAAGCGACAGGAGATTCGACACGCTGCAACACACCATGCTCTACAGAATGACCTGGTGCAGCATTTGTGGGCGCGAAAGGGGAATGGCAATGTTGAAGACGATGACTAGTGCATTTTTTTTGTTTAAATTGTTGAACAATTTATTTCTGTGGCAAAACTCTATTTATTTGTATGGCAAAACTCTATTTATTTGGTGTGCAATTTTTCTATTGCCCAAATTGGGCCGAGTCGCCGCTGGGGGGCGTCCTTGGTTCACGGCTGTGAAACGCGCCCCCCAGTTCTCAGAATAGCGCCGTTTAGCGCCGCGACGCAAAAAAAGCGAGGGTTTTCGCGTCCTGGGGGGGCGCAACGACTGGAGATGCCCTTAGATAGGCAAGCCATCTTAACCTCAACCCACCTCTCTTTCATCCATTTTTTTCTGTCGGGCCGCATTAATTCTGTTTTTGAATTCTAACACATATGATATCTTAAACTACCAGGCCATGGGTGGTGCACAAAAATCCTTGTTATATCGAGATTGACGGGCTAACAATGAAAAAGGCAGTAACTTGCACAGAATGCTGGGACTTTGATGTGTTCGACATTGCCACCCACCGCATACAACAACTTGACCGCCCAATGTACCCAGCTGGCATCATTTGGAGGATGGTGCTTGAAACCGACTTTGCGGTACCCGCTGTTTGAACTTTTCTGTAGAATCTTAGTTAAACACCATAGCTATATAACCTATTTTTTTATTTCTGCCAGGTTCATGTCCATGCAAACGCCAAACCCTCTGAGGTTGTAGCTGTGCGTAGCCAATTCATAGGCGATGGTGATGCTATTGAAATCCAAAGATGTCGCCAGGTGATCCATATCCTCACTTTGCTCTGCAGACACCTCCCCCTGGAACTTTCGTGTTAAACATCCTTGCCTGCAGATAATTATACCAATCCGCTCCCCACGGTCATGGTGTGCTTACGCATGGGACATGAAACTACAGAAGATCCACATTTTGGACCCCATGTCCGCTCTTGCAAGCGAGGAAGCCATCCTAAAAGCACACAGCCCAACAATCGAGAGGCTACACGCTGCCCTTGCCAACTGCATCGAGCTGTTCTTTGATGGGTGGTCACCAGATTGGCAAGAATGGACTATATTTGTTGTAAAAAGCAGACACCTAAATGCCTCAACGTAATCTAGCTCTCAAATACAATGTATGGTTTGCGCCGTCCATTCCCCCCCTCCCCCCCCCCCAAATAACTGTTTCTTCCAAATGCAGGAGCATTCTGCTATATACACATTGTTCAACATCATCAACTTCGACGGACAGAAGCTCGGCGCCGAACCAACTCCAGTAAGGAGAAATGCAAATTCTTAGATTACTACATTCTGTCTCAGTTATCTTCACACCCCCCTAATGGCTTGTAAACTCTTCGGCAGGAGGCTATAAACTCATTCAAAGAGAACATGCTGTATGAAATGATGTCAATCGAGGAAAACAAAGGCAAGGTTCCATCAATTTTCGTCCACACTATTGACGACTAGTCGACGGAGCCAAGCAACACATTTATCCAAGATGAATTTTGTGTTCTATAGGCTAGCCGAATGTGTCCCATGACCTTTTTTCGATTTTCTGTAGTTCATTTGCTTGTGCGCCTATATTATTCGACATTTATCTATTATTATCTGTAGCAACACGATAATTAAGACATCGAGCGCTCCATTATGTTTTCTAGCAACATATAAGCTCCATGCACGCTCCATTATGTTTTCTAGCAGCATATAAGCTCCATTATGTTTTCCATCTCCAATATCATTTCAGCAACATATAAGCTCCATTATGTTGCCTACCTCCAATATAATCTCAGCAACATATGAAGTCCTTTATGTTTTGCTACCTCCATTATGTTTTCGGCAACATATAAGGGACAAAAAAAAACAAGTTCGAACATACAAGGTACCTGATACGGTAGCACCTGCTTTCCACCCCCTGCCTACTGAACAATCCCACCACCATCTTTTCCTAAAACGAGGGTCCTCAAAGTTTTTTTTCTAAAAGCATTTGATCTCAGAATACCAAGGAGCCTTTTTTTTTCTTTACAAAACATTTCAGCAGCCTGTTCTTTTTACTAAAATCCCACAAACAATCTTGGATTGCATCCAGCGTGACCAACTAACAAAACAACTGAAACCATAAGTTCTTTTTACTAGAATCCCACAAACAATCTTGGATTGCATCCAGCGTGGCCAGACTAAAAATGAACAAGTGAGCAAGCCATTTTTTGCCAAATGTGCTGAAACCGTAAGTTCTTAGCGCCACACTCATTAATAAACATGAAGAGCAGCATCAAAATGATCCCGGTACATCACAAATCCATCACTAGAGCATTTTTCAACTAACAAAACAACTTACACTTTGGGTACGGCAACAACCATCCCAAAATGAACACTTAAAACCCATTTTCAATGTTATGTTGAAACACGACAGGGGTGCCATAACAAACAACAAACTATCACTGAGGAAATTTATAGTGGCAACATCGCTATGCCTTCCATTCAAAGAACGCTGGTCTCTGGCCTGTATTTTCCTCCATTGTTATCAGTTGGTAGAAAATGTCCCCTCTCACCATGGCATTGTCCTCCTGCGCACCGATAACGTTTTAAACAAGATCATCTCAAACACATTATTTGCATTGAGAAACATGTTTCTCTTCAAAAAATCATGAATATTAACTGTCACCTCAATTATC
Source organism: Alopecurus myosuroides (assembly GCA_028641055.1). NCBI lineage: Eukaryota > Viridiplantae > Streptophyta > Magnoliopsida > Poales > Poaceae > Alopecurus > Alopecurus myosuroides. Next base: position 27,311,163 of record CM054063.1, read on the forward strand.
AAGTCTGTCACATCTAATCCGTTGAAGAAACGGGCATACTAAAGGTCATAAACACCACTGTTGTAACTGTAAAACACACATTTGCATTAGATACCCATATAAGTGCATCTCTAGTTTAATCAGACCTCACAGTTTGATCACAAGAATAAAATCCACAAATCAGTCACTTACTCATGACAACGGAGCCCCAACTCTGTTGGATAGTCGAAGCGCTAGTTATGTCGGTCCACTTCCCACCCTTGGAACCATTGATCCTTGCAGTCAAACAAAGCATGATGGATTGAGAGTACTGTCTCGGAATGCTCCATCTCCATCTGGAATCTAGTTGTTTGTTGAAGGCAAAGATCCAGAACAGTTACGACTTTCTCTAAGAAGTCCCATGCATATGACGCCCACCGTCTAACATTAAGCATATGGATCATAATCTGCAAAAGATACCAGGTAAACCATAGAATAGTGCTTCGTAAAAAAAACGATAACAAGGGGGTATAACATACTAGGTGAGACTCACCATCCGGCAATTAGCTACATTGTAGTCTAAGTGATCGCCAATGAACATGTTCTGAAACCGTGGGCTCAGCCAGTCATCCCCGCCAATTATTGCACTCTACATTTTTTGTTTTGAGAAATGTTAGGTGATACGGAACATTTTTTGGTACTGCAAAATTAATCTGGAAAAAAGGTGCGCATAGGTGGAAAAGTTCTCACCGCAAACGAAGCAGGCATCCAGTGGCGCCAAATGTTGTCTAGTACACCATTCATCTTGTACATCTGCCTATCTAGTGCCATAAAAAGCATCATGACTGCATCCACTACAACCGTAGTGAACATGCCTTCACGGTAAAACACATTCCTTATCTCCGCCCCACTGATGGATACACCACGACAGCGAAACCAAACCCTGATTAAACAAAAAAAAAGCATAACAGCAAAGCAAAATATTCAGCATTCCAACGGAAACCATCATGTATTTATCTTGTAAGACATCAGCCAAGCATGAGCTATATTACCTCATCCCCTCTTCATGGGCCACATACATCAGCATGCCCATAATAAATTTACAAGAGTGTGGCGGCATTGTCGGGTGTAGGATACCAAGCGTGAACGGAGATCGACCAAACAGAGAATGAGAAGTCAGGACAATGCATTCAATTTCTTGGGGCACAAACGGCTCATAAAAGTCTTCCTCACCCTCCGTCGCAGAATTGGCCACCACAGATGCAGCATTGCCTTAAAAAGAGATACAGCGTCCATGAGTGAATAAAAACGACAACTTTGCAAATCTAAAAGACAGGTTATTCCAAAAATGACGACCGCAAACCTGTGTGTTGAGATACTGTGGTGTGGAATCAAAAACCAGAGGCCCCCTACCCCAGCTGGCGTGACAACAAGTGAGGATGCATAATCATCAGGGAACAGAGGACATGTTGGCGTCACATAATGTGCAATCTCTTCAGGCGCAAGACAGAAAACTTGGCTGTTTCGTCCCAAAAATCATCACCAACTGCACTAGGATAATAAACATTACGAAATGCGACTTTTTTTTCACCACATAGCATGACGGTGTACCTATAGGGGTATCATGATATGACCTGCGGCATATTGATCATGCCTTTCCATCTTCACAGCATTACTGATATTCGGCACGATCACCCCACATTCATCTGTGCATTCATGTTTCTCAGCATGTCCGTCAGATTTAATAATAGTTAGCAGCAGGAAAAAATAATGGGAAATCATCACAACAGATTTTACCCGTGGGAGGTCCTATCCGCAGGATTGTCCCCACAACATGGGAGGAAGAAGCCCTGATGGTCTCCTCGTGGGCATTAGCTCCCTCCTCCTACACTTGCTTACCTGCTATGAAAGACGAAATCCCATGAGAATTGCCTCAGCAAGGTCATGCGCCATGATGTTCAAGCAGGGGGTGGCAAGATAACAATAACATTGGCTATCTTGGTCCTCAATTTCCTTTATGCTTACCATTAGCTTGCTTGTGGAAAACACTACTTGATTTACTCTTCAGTGTCGCCGCACGGTCCCGAGAAGATGATCCAATGCAACGCCCCTGGTTCCATACCTCTCCGAGCAGCAACGGAGAACATCCTACGACAAAAAGGGCATAAAGTCTGAGTAACAGAACAACAGAAGAAACAATACATCTGTAACAGCTCATAGGACCTTGGTTCATTTGTTTTTCTTGCTTGCTGACTGAGTAGGAAATCCATTGAGAGCGCATCTGTTCGACCGACTCTCCAATGGCTTGCTTGGCGTACCTAAACTCGTTCAGCAACTCTGAACATTGGTTGGCGTGTTGGTCAATCAAATCCAGACCGAAGTTTATCATGTCCTGCACCTGTATAAAATAAAATTGACATTATACAACTCCAGTATAAATAACACACAAAAACAGAATGACGTGGAAATGACATGTATAAAATTTTCCCACGTCTATCGAGTATATGGGATCTTCCACACATAGCGGGGTAGTTAGTTGTGCCTCGACTTCCTCCTCAACACCACCATTTGCTTTGCCAGAACGGCAGCCACTACAGGAACCATTGACCCGCCAACGCTGGACGTAGAAGAACACGCCAAAAAGCAGTATTTAAATGCAGTAAGACCACACAAATATGAAATTCCAGGAGATAGACAAGAACAGATTAAAAAGGTTGTCACTGGAGTTACGAATACGGAAAATATTTTCCAGCACTGGCAATGCTTATGTAGATGGAATGATTTTGGCAAAGAGCATGCTCGCTTCTGTTGAAACGCCGGAAGCGTGTATGGGCAGTTCTGACATGCCCCCGCAACCACTTCTTCCCTAGTCTTCATCAGCGTTCTGCTAGAAAAGCCTCGGCTATAACACACATCGCCACTCTCCCGCCTCTGTGAATGAACCTGGGGGGGGGACTATTAATTTTTTCACAAATCAAAATCAATGAAGTCTTAACTATCACATTTTCATACCTTTGTTATGCCATACACATCAAGGCTAGACATTGGGTCAGCATTTGTGTCAGCTGAGACAAGCACATTATTCACTTCAGCTGTGTATGCAGAGATCCTAGGGAACACATCATGCACCGGCGATAGGCCCTTAAAATCCATATTGTCTAGGTAGAACACCTACAAACCACCGAATAGACACAGAGAGTTAAACATTATTTTGATTCCACAAAAACAATATTAGTAGCAATGACTGCATCGGAAAAAACTGTTTTCTACCTGTAGAATGGTTGCGCAGGCATGTATCACAACAGCAGATGTACCAGCAAGCAACATATCCTTCAGCCTAGCCGCTTCTCTCTTGATGCATTTTATGAAGTACCCAGCCCAATTAACTCTTTTTATCCTGTCGGGGTCTAGAAGGTGCTTCAGAATTTCTGTATTAGCAAATTGGGGGTGACAGCAAGTTGGTGCTAGGAATTGGCTCACTGCATACAGGACAATGGCTATCTTAAAACTTGCCCGCTCACAGTAGGACATCCCTGCATTGTATGGTTTCAGAAGAACCTCCCTTATCTCAGCCATGGTTATAGGAAAGTTACAAACACTAAGGAGAAACATTTTGCGGAGAACAGGTGACAAAGGGATGGACCTTGGACCCTTCAGTAACGACACCCTGGTCCTAGGCCCAAGGTTAAAGCCCAAGAAGGGAAGCCTTTGGAGTATTCTGGAAGGCCCACTTGAAGCCCACCCGCAATGCCTTGCGGGCTAAGATAGGAAACTTGTAACCGACATAGGGTTAGAGTTCGAGTCCTCCCCGGGTAGGGTTTCAGACCCGGCCATCTATATATAAGCCCAGGAGAACTACCGGAAGGGGACCAAGCAATACCGCACCACCGAAGCCTTGAGCTCGAGATCGTACTCTCGACTTGAGCAACCACCATTGTAACCGATCTATTCGATAATACAGATCGACAGAGGCAGGAGTAAGGGTTTTACCTCTACGAGGGCCCTGAACCTGGGTAAATCGTGCCTCCTGTCTAGCCGACGATCGTCACCAGCGCCTACATGTTCTCCTATTCGAAACCCTATGGGTTCACCCGAGGGACTTGTTGAGATGCAGATTCGACAATTCGCACCGTCTGTGGGAACGGCGGGCGCTGGATCTCCGGCATCTTTGGCTTCATCATCCAACTCACGTTGGTAACCTTTGACTTCGACTCCGACCAACCCTATGCGGATCGGATCTGTCGTGGTCACCCCTCACTCGCCGGTATCACGGCCGGTATTCAGCGATCTGGAGAAGAGCGTCACCTTGACGTTCGAGAGCTTGAAGTTCTACACCTACAAGGATGGAATCCTCCACTTCCCTGAAGAATCGGGATCTGAATCAGGAGCCGTCGAATCACGACCTTACCTGGAGAAAAGTGGCGAGTCCATCCGCTTCAACTCCAGCAACTACCATACCCTCTCGACAGAAGAACCATCTCGAGTCGAGAAAGCTCTCTGAGCTACGCCTAGGACCCACGAGCCACGACTGGCTCAGGTCTGCATGGCAGGATCGGAACAACCCCCAGAAAGAGAAAACAACATGGAAGAACGCGCCGCGATTGGAGTCTCACGTGAAGCTTGGGATCAAGCAAAAGAGGCCATCTGAACGAGCAAGCCACATGCGGCCACTGCCCCACACGAAGACATGGTCGCCTACCACTATCACATAGTGAGAGCGGCCACCGTGATCAAAGAAGCTTGGATAGATCTGGACCGACGGAGAAGATTGGCACATGAATCAAGTCAGTGCCGAGCCGAGCTGTCCCTAACACCTTCCGTCGGAACCCGACCCGCAAGGAAGGGACACGCATCGAGAACGGCGACCATGGACTCCGAATCTTTAGGCGGGATCAGCCCATCACTTGGACCTTCCCTCATGCGGGTTGACGAGGAAGTAAACGTCATTCCGCAGACTCCTGCTGCCGCGGTCTTAGCCACAGCAACCTACATGCAAATGAACCAGCCGGGGGAAAACGATCCTCGAGCGGAACAATTCAAGCAAGTTCGGAAGGGATTAGGCATGGCAGCCGCAAGGCTTGCCTCCTATGATCGCAGAAAGGCTGCCGAACAGCAGGAGAAGGGGAAGGAAAAAGAGAAGGAGGTGTCACGCAAGCATAGGAGCGCTTCATCCAGAAGAGACAAATCACCTCGCCACGGTCGAGGAAAAGAAGCCCGGCGATGTGATGATAGTCGAAGCAGTAGCAAAGGTAGCCCGAGAAATAAAAGCTTGCGACATCACGGCAGCCGCTCGCGAAAACGCAGCAAGGAGCCAAGGAAGGAAACTGATCGCGACCAATCAGGATACAACGCGCGGCCGGATATCGTGCAAAACAGGGTGGACAAGGTGAGAGCAGCAAGGAGCCGCGCGCGCTCCTCGTCCGGTTCTTCGGATGACGAGACCTGCGGCGCGTTGTGCTTTATCCGCAGTATCCGCGAAGAGCCTCTACCCAGGAGATTCAAGCTCAGTACAGAAGTAACAAAATACGATGGTTCACTCGAACCTTCGTCGTGGCTAAACGATTACCTCACGGCAGTAAAATGCCAGCGTGGGAACAAGAACACGGCTATGGAGTACCTTAACCTACACTTAGTTGGAGCGGCACGTAGCTGGCTGGAAGCAAGACCGAAATCCTGCTACGCATCATGGGGCGATCTGCACTTCGATTTTTGCAAAAACTTCTAAGCCACCTACAAGATACCAGCAACCATCGAAGAACTGTGAGCCTGCAAACAGAAGAGCGGCGAGTCCACTCGCGAATACATCCAGCGATGGACCACGCTCACAAACACTGCAGGAAACATCTCCGAGGAAGTAGCGGTAGAAGCCTTCGCAAAAGGCGCCCGACGAACTGTTTTTAGAGAAGAACTAGGACGAGCCGCACCCAAGACTATTGGGGAGCTGATGATCATAGCCGACAGATGTGCTAATGGAGAAGACTCAGTGCGCAACGAGAGAACATCGTCGCCCGCACCCGAGGACGACCGCCATGGTCGAAACAAAAGGAGGAAATACTACGATCACGACGATCGGGAAGAGATGGTAGCGGCAGAATTCACGCGAAACCGCGATAGTGGACGCCGCGGAAGTCGCGAATGGAAACCAAAAGCTGAAGACAAAAATCCCGAGGAGGACCTCGACGCATACTGCTCGCTACATCTATTTACAGATAAGCGCACGGGCAAAACTAAGGCAACACACCTTCTCAAGGATTTCCGGAAATTCATTGACATCCACGAGGCATTCTTGAAGAAAAGTAGATCAGCAGCTAGTCAAAGTTACCCGCCACTTCCAGGAGGAGGACACCAAGGATTCCAGCCGCCTTCCAGCCGCCACAACTCCTACCTCCACCAGGAAATCCGAACATGGCGCTAGCCGCACTACATGCGCCACCCGCACCAAACGCCGGAGCTAACGCGTACCCGAACCCGGCTGGACAGTTAGGGATGATACAAAAAGTCTGCCCATCCCGCAGAGCTCAGAAGACAAATACGCGGCAGCTATGCATGGCTGTGCAAACCCCACCGACAAGACCCGAGTACCTGAAGATGGCGGACCAATCAATCACCTTCTACATGGAAGACCACCCCCCGCGAGTCTATCGACCAGGACACGCCGCCCTAGTAATCCAAGCGCAAATTGGTAATTACAAACTGGCTCGTGTATTTATGGACGGAGGCAGCAGCATCAACATCATCTACGCGGATACGCTCCACCGGATGAACAGGAACCTGGAGGGACTCGCAGAATCAGAAACATCCTTCCACGGGATAGTTCCAGGAAAGGCGATCCGTCTACTCGGAACAATCAACCTAGAAGTTGTGTTGGGCAATCGACGCAATTACAGAAGGGAATTCCTCGACTTTGAAGTAGTCGACTGGCCCTCACGGTACCACGCCATTCTTGGTCGAACAACGTTCGCAAGATTCATAGCAGTACCACATTACGCGTACCTGAAGCTCAAGCTACCCGGGGAATACGGTGTAATCACCATCGACGGAGATTTACAGAAGTCCAACAAGTGCGACATCGAGTTCAACGAGATCGCCAAATCTTTTGGGATGCAAGAAGAACTAGAGGAGATAGCAAAGACCACGGATCACTCCGTGATTCCCCTCACAAAGAAAAATGCACCAGAGTTGGAATTCAGCGCCAACAGCGACACTCGAAAACATCAAGTGCACCCGACAGATTCTACGAAAACAACGATAGTCTCAACTACCCTCTCGCCAACATAGGAAAGCGTGCTCGTCGAACTCCTCCGTGAGTACTGGGAAATTTTCGCCTGCCAGCCCTTAGATATGCCAGGAATACCCAGGGGGTTCGCCGAGCACTCACTCGAAGTCTACAAAGACGCAAAGCCCATCAAGCAGACCACTCGACGGTTCTCAGAACCCAAGCAGAAAGCGCTTGGAGAAGAAGTAAACAGACTGCTAGCAACAAAATTCATTCGGGAAATCAAAATATCCACTTGGTTAGCAAACCTGATGCTGGTCCCAAAGAAGAACACCAACATCCTTCTTGTGTGCATTGACTACACGTCGGTGAATAAACACTACCCCAAGGATAACTTTCCCCTCCCACGAATCGACCAGATCATTGACTCCACCGCAGGCTGCCAACACCTCTCCTTCCTAGACGCCTACTCGGGATACAATCAGATCCGGATGAAGCAGGAAGACGAGGAGAAGACAACATTCATCACACCTCACGGTGTGTACTGCTACACGACAATGCCCTTCGGGCTCAAGAACGCAGGCGCAACATATCAGCGCTGCATGCAAAAATGCCTCGCCAAGCTCATTGGCAAGAACGTACAAATGTACGTTGACGACATCGTCATCAAGACTCGAGTGAAGGATACACTCCTCGATGACATCAGAGAAACATTTGACGCTCTAAACGCATACAAGATTAAGCTCAACCCGACAAAATGCGTCTTCGGCGTCCCAGCAGGGCAACCTCTCGGGTACCTGGTATCCGCCAGAGGAATCGAAGCCAACCCGGAGAAGATACAAGCAATCTTGACAATGAAGGAGCCCATCAATCTACGCGGAGTCCAACATCTCGCAGGGCGACTAGCCGCCTTGAGCAGATTTATCGCGCGATTGGGCGAGCAGGCGTTACCCTTCTACAAGCTGTTGAAAAAGACAGATAAGTTCGAATGAACACCAGAAGCTAAGCAGGCATTCGCAGACCTGAAAAAATCCTTATAGAGCAAGCGCATTCTTGCAACACCACAAGAGAGGGAGCCACTTTACCTATACCTAGCCGCAACAAACCAGGTCATCAGCACGACCATCGTGGTCGAACGACCTGAGGAGGGCAAGGAATATGGACTCCAAAGACCGATATACTACATCAGCGAGGTGCTCTCGCCGTGCAAATAATGATATCCACACTACCAGAAGCTCACATATGGAGTTGTTCTCACGGCTCGAAAGCTCAAGCATTACTTCCAGGAACATACCATAACAGTGGTTAATGATGCATCACTCGGTACAATCATGAACAACCCAATGGCATCCGGAAGAATAGCAAAATGGAGCATCGAGCTGGGCGCTTGGGACATCATCTATGTAGGGCGCAATTCCGTGAAGTCCCAGGTACTCGTGGAGTTTCTGAGCGAGTGGACAGAACTAGAAACACCCGGGCCGCCGGAATACACGATTAACTGGATCATGTACTTCGACGGATCCAAGAGAAACGAAGGAGCAGGAGCTGGGATCGTCCTAATATCACCCAAAGGGGACAAGCTGCAGTACGTCCTACGACTGGACTTCCCACCCGACGATCCAGCATCAAACAACGACGCAGAATACGGGGCCCTGTTGCATGGGATGAAGATGGCAGTTGCGTGCGGAGCCACCCGAATGATGATCTATGACGATTCCAATCTCATCGTGCAACAGACAATGAAGGAGTGCGACGCCATCGCAGAGAACATGGTCGCCTATCGCGACATGTACAACCTACTCGAAGGAAGTTTCAAAGGATGCGAGCTGAAGCACATTGCGAGATCCAGCAACGAAGAAGCAGAAAGGCTGGTAAACATGGGTTCCACAAACACACCCATACCGCCAGGGATATATTTCGAGCGGATGACCAAACAATCAGTCAAAGTCAAGAAAACTGCAGGAGCACCCGCATCATTGGAAGCATAGGTCAGCCCGCAAATTGCTATCATCGAGCTCATTCATAATATTCCGCGACAAGTTTTTCTGGTCGAGCCAGTCTGAACGCAGAAATACCTTGACTACTTGTCCGCCAAATAGCTCCCAGCAGACCCCCGCGAGACTCGACAAATAATCAGACGCAGCAAATCCTTTCGGGTGCTCAACGGCGAGCTGTACAAGCAGAGCATCTCAGGCATACTGCAACGATGCATAGCACCCGAAGATGGCAAGGAATTGTTGCGAGACATCCACCAAGGAGATTGTGGACATCATGCTAGCTGGAAAGCAATCGTAGGAAAAGCTTTTCGAGCAGGATTATACTGGCTTACAGCAGCCAGAGACGCAAAGGAACTGGTCGACAGGTGCAACGCTTGCCAGCGATTCGCACCCAAACCACACGCCCCCGCTACGGAATTACATATGATACAGATCGCCTGGCCCTTTGCACAATGGGGGCTGGACATGGTAGGACCATTACGCAAGTCCACACCATGTGGATACACACACTTGCTGATCGCAGTCGACAAATTTACAAAGTGGATCGAAGCTATGCCAGTAACCTCGGCTAGCGCCCAATGCACCGTCAAATTCCTCGATTCCATCGTATGCAGATTTGGATTACCACACGACATCATTTATGACAATGGTAGCAACTTCACGGCAAAGGAAACACAGCAGTTCTGCGAAGAAAAGGGAATCATCTTCAAATTCGCTTCAGTCGCTCATCCGCAAACCAACGGCCAAGTCGAACGATCCAACAGATTAGTTTCGGCTAGTATCAAGAAACGTCTACTCGATCGCCTACACCCAACAGCGGGACATTGGGAAGAAGAGCTACCCTCCGTACTATGGAGCCTCCGCACAACTCCAAATCGATCCACAAACTACACACCATTTTTCATGGTATACGGGGCTGAAGCAGTCCTTCCCGAGGATGTCAGGTTCAGCGCCCCACACGTCGTTGCTTATAGCAAAGAAACCTCCAACATGGCACTCGCAGATGATATGGACGCACTCGACGAAATGCGCGATATTGCACTCGCAAGATCCGCAGTTTACCAGCAGTCGTTGCGCAACTATCACAGTCGCCGCATACGTCACAGAGCCTTCGCAGTAGGAGATATGGTGCTACGGCTCAAGCAGAAGAAAGGACACAAGCTCGAGCCACCATGGGAAGGACCCTTCATAATACACGAAGTTATCCCAGAAGGCGCCTATCGATTGAAGAATCCGACGACTGGAGGCATCTATTCCAACCCTTCGAATGTTGCACAACTCCGCAAATTTTATCCCTAGATTTACTTTACTCATACTAATAAGGCTATATTAGCCATCTTGTAGCTCGAAAGAAAAACACATGACTTCTCAGTCATTGCAATAAAATATATGGTTTCTCAACCATAGCTACTCGAGTTTTCCATCCTTACATGCTAAAAAGTAACAGGTATACACCCCCAAAAACACACAAGGGCTACGCCTAACTTAGCATCACATGAAGAATTTTATATATACAAGGTAGACACCTTACAACAGTTTTACACAACTGCACAAAGCAACAGGATACATACATCCTACAATTACACATGGCGATGAGTATTTTCAGCCGCCAAAACCCGATCCACCTCTTCTGAGGTCAATCAAATGATTTCCTCTGCTGCAGGTCGAACAACCCTATAATGAGGAACAATGTTGATTGGACCATCAGGGAGCCTAGCTACAGAGTTGAAATTCACCTCAGGATGCCACAACCGGACGAAGGAAAGAGCCACTACCGAGCCGCAAATCATCTGATTGCGGTCACACTCGCGGATTTCTCCTTCTCGCCCGAAAATCCTGAGAAGATGGCTCCAATCTTCGGGACCCCTCTCCAACGGATAGAAAGCAGAATTCATAGCAATCAAAACCTCGTGAAAGGAACTCATGAGCAACTTCGCCTGGATAACTCGAGACTTCAAGGTAGCGAGCACAAAACCCTGGCTCCGATCGGACCAAAAGTTATTCGCATGGGGCTTTGAACTGCCAGCTTCCTGAAGGATGTGGCTCTCCACCCACTGTTTCTCACTCCTATCATCCGGCTGAACAACTGAAAACAAAGGTACACGATCAAAGAAAGATACAAGACACAGAAGGCTAGGGGGCTGAATTACTTACAAAGCAAATCCCTGGAGACAACCGCCAATTCATCCATCACAAACTGCTCACGTTCAACCGCAAGTTTCTGTTTGGACTTGGCTACATCCGCTACCCCACGCAAAGTTTTTAGCTTGCGCTCGCCATCCGCAACACGGTCACGGAGGCCCGCAAAGGTCCCAATAGCGGCAACAAGAGGACTCGCTTGGGCAGCAAGCCCACCCGCAGACTCCGCAGCAACTCCGGCTACGTGGAAGAATACAACAAAAGTCAAGGAATAAGATGCCCTATTCGAGATATAACAACCACCTATTCGACAGGTGCTCGGGGGCTACTCCCATCGGGAGGAAACACATAAACAAATCAATCATAGGAAGCATCTCAGATATCAGAAGAACATTTCGATTAAACGACGAAAATACGGGAATACATCCCAAGGTTCATTACAATCAAAAGAGCGAGCTACGAAGAAAATATACTAAGGAGCTGCGGTTGTGCTGCCACTCGCGGTAGTGCTCCCCCTACGACTAGCACGGGCGATCAACTCAGATAACTTTCGGGCGAGGACTCTAGCTGGATCGCCAAAACGACGATGCACTACCTTTTTTCCCGAAGAAGGATCGACGGGAAGGTCCGAGTACGCCTCCTCCAAGCCCGTGACTCCGTGCGCCAGCGCAAATTGGATGGCAGTCTTCGCCCCAGACTCTGACTGAGCAACCACGTAGGCGTCAAGGAGATTGCCCTCCAAGAAAATCTTCAAAAGATCACCCAGCGCAGGCGGAGACACAACGTCGACCAGAGGACGGCCGTGAAGCTGCGCCAGCACTCGAATGGCATCGCCGATCAGGGTGCAAACCCCCTCATCGTGCTTCTTGAGCTGGGCGCAGGAATCGGTCAAAGCATCCACCCGTTGGACCCCAGGCAGCTCCAGCGGGATGCCCATAAGACCTACAGAAGAGAAATATTAAAATCCAAGGACCTACCAGACAATCGGAAGACAACAAGAGACCAAATGCAACTTACCCGCAAAACGTTCGGCCAAAGGGCGAGGAAAGTCGACAAGGTCGGGGTCCGCCTTGGTGCCAGCCTCCTCCAGCTTCTTCAGAGCGTCCTGGATGCCCGTAATCCTTCCTTCGAGGTCAGTCGACAGCTTGCGAGAGGACTCGAGCTCCTGTCGAGCAGCTGCCAACTGAGCCTCCTGAGCACTTGCCCGAGTGAAGGCGTCCGCCTTCTCGGCCTTCATAAATTCAACTTGAGCTGCACAGCAATGGGTTTCAGAACCAAAGAAATTGGCATAACTGAAGAGACGAGATAGAAGAAGGAGATAAACTTACTTCGAAGGAGCTCGTTTTCGGCGGCAAGTCGATCGCGATCCAATCGAAGGGTCCCGCATTCTGTTTCGTCCAGAATAACGCGGCGGCCAACAGCCACAAGGGAGTCAAGGAGTGACTGCAAAAACATGAAGATTGAAGAATCAGAGAAAAGAAAATTGAGCCTATACACGATTGCAAACATTCGAGTATAGCCTCGGGGCTACTCCCATTGGGAGCACTGTCGTGCACCCGATAAAGCAAAGAGAAGGGATAAAGTATACATCTTTGAGCCTGTAGCCAATCGCACACGATCAACTATAGCCTCGGGGGCTACTCCCATCGGGAGCACTGCCGTGCACCCGATAAAAAATCCAAATTAACGAAGTACAGTTTGAAGAAGAAAGCAGCAAGATTTACCTGGCCTTGAGCTAAGGAGAGGGGATCCGCTGAGCTACGCGACACTTCCTTCGGAGTCGAGGCCCTAGCAGCAAAACTAGGAATTCTATATTCCGTAGCGGCCGCTGTGGGGGCTGCACTCGGTGAATTCTGGATGGTGTCGGCGGTCGGGGTCCCACCCGCAGCTGCAGCTCTCTTCCTCTTTTTGAGAGGAAGGGAAGAGACGAATCGACCAGGGCTGATAGATTGCAGACTACCATGAAGACAATACGTCAAAAGGCGCAAAAAGAAAATGTTCGACTAAGAACAAGAAAAAGGACTAACTCGTCGTCATCTTCGTCATCCAACATATCCGCATTCCAGGTGGTTTGTATATTTGGAAGTGAAGGAGAAGGGGCGCGCACGCTCAGCGGGGTCACGATGAGAGGCCCCTTCCCGGGCGATTACTTATCCAAGGAGTTATCCTTGGAGGTGGCCTCATCATTCTCCACTCGGCGGCGTTTGCGATGGAGGAGATCGCTGCCCGACTCTTCCGCGTCATCCGAGGAGTCATGCTCGGAACTCGACGAGGCATTAGCAACGCTAGTGTCGGCTGGACCATCCAGGTTACTTGCCAACAAGTCCGAGGCTTCCTCCCCAGAGATTGGCAGGTAGCAGGTGGCCACGGCTAGGCTCTACAAAAAGAAGACAGAAAAAAGAAAAAGGAAGAAAAATTTCAGTCGACAAAACTTCCGAGCAAGAAAGAAACGAAGACAAAAGAAAACGCAAACTTACTTCGGGTGGTGTAGGCCTTGACGCCTCGAAGCCTACGACAGTGCAGTCGGGGAAGGCTTCACCCACCTTCAAGCTGGTGATGGCTGCAATCTTCTTCTCGAATTCGACATTCAAGAGCTCTTCACGGCTCACGCGACTGGGGTCTTCGGCACCCTGATACTCCCACAACGTGGAAGGCCTATCCTTCATGGGCTGAATCCTGCGCTTGAGGAAGATGCTCGCCACGTGCAGCCCGTTCAGCACAACTCCAGCGGCTTGGTCCCGAAGGGCGGCCACCTTGGCGAGTAGCGGGGTGACAACCTGATTCTCTTCAGCCGACAGCTTATGCGCCCAGGACTTCCGCCTCTTCAGGACAACGAATGTGTGGAATTTGTGAACTCCACCCGAGCTGTTGTCGATGACGTAGAACCACTTCTTTCTCCACCCTTGGGCGGAGTCGATGAAGTGCATCCCGAAGTAGCTGTTGTCCGATTTCGCCTGGATTCCGAAACCGCCGGTGCGCAGCGGCTCGCCAAGCTCAGTCTCAACCCGCGATTTCTCGCGGAAGACACGGACCTTAAAGAGGGCCTTCCAAAGGCCCCAATGTGGGCGAATGCCCAAGAAGCACTCGCAGAATACAATGAAGCACGAGATGTGCTGCACTGCATTCGGAGGCAGATCGTGTAGCTGTATGCCATAGACATACAACAACGCCACAAGGAAGGGATGAAGAGGAAAGGAGAGCCCGCGCGATACGTGGTCCGCGAAAACCACGCGTTCATTCGCGCTGGGATTGGGTACCTCCTCTTTTTTGTCGAGGCGCACCCGCTTGTCGGCTTCCGGAGGCAGCAACCCCTCCCTCTACATCTCCTTGATGCTCTTGTTCGTGGTGTTGGGCGAACGCCATTCGCTCGAGCACGGTGCGGGTGGCGCGAGAACTTCCTCCGTCGCCCTCGATGAAGAAACAGCGGTGCCGCGCTTCTTGCCTCCTGCCATTGACGCTGGTGCGAGCTCGAGGCCCATATTTATACACAGAGCCGCTCGATCTTGACCGCTTGTTGAGCCACGTGGCATCCATCGCGGCTGCCACGTGCGAAGGCGAAACGAAAGGGCGGCGGATGCTGTTTTGTGCCACGATCCTAACAGTGGATCGTGCACATTTACTGCGCGCAATTCGCGTAAAAACCGGGAACGACGTCTCGTTTCCGGTAAAAAAGTTGACAAGGTGGGCCAGCACTTTTGTTCTCGCTCCATCACGTCCCATCGGGAAGATAAAGTGCGCCATGACGTCATAGCGTACATCATCAAGCTGGCGAATTTTTCGAATGAAAGATCCAAACACGAAAATAACTTCGTATGGACAAATTGTGACGTGAAATTTCTTTCACAAGGAAACAAGACCCTAAACACGAAAACTCTTTCGTATGGGCAATAAACTTTAAACACGAAAACTCTTTCGTTTGGAAAAAAATAGCTTGGTTTTCCTACTCGGGAAACCATAGACCTAAAACTCTGCGGGTGTGCAAGTCCTGCCACTCCATCACACGATGTCTACACATCACAGACCTGGATTGTTCAGCCGACTAGGTACATCCGGATGCCATATTCTTTCGAATATGAAGGTAAGACCCAAAAGATCTCTCTTGAGGGCCTGGAATCGCACTCAAGCTGCGTCCTCCGGTAAAATTCCGTGTCAACAACACGAAGAAAAATCCTAGCGGACGCGCCGGGTACCCCCATAGGTTAAGTTCGACTCGGTAAGACCTCCACAGCCCAGTCACAATGATCACCTCATCGGGTTCGAGTCGGAGGTCTCGAATCTGTGTAGGCCAGAACTGTTTTTGCCCTAGTTGCAATTAATTGGCCCTGATCTTTCGGGAGAGCCAAGCTACTGCGCCACATCCTTCTGCGAAAAACAGCCATAAAACACAGGCACTATCATCACTCGATACTCTGGTATAAAAAACTCATCGCACAGGGTATACACCCTCCGAACGGAAAACGACCATAATGGTTATTCGATAGAAAGCAAGACGAAAAATTTGACCGTCTACTCGACTGGAAAAATCCCAATCGAGCAAACGCTCGGGGGGCTACTGACGAAGGGATGGACCTTAGACCCTGCGAGTAAGGACACCCCGGTCCTAGGCCCAAGGTTAAAGCCCAAGAAGGGAAGCCTTTGGAGTATTCTGGAAGACCCACTTGAAGCCCACCCGCAATGCCTTGCGGGCTAAGATAGGAAACTTGTAACCGACATACGGTTAGAGTTCGAGTCCTCCCCGGGTAGGGTTTGAGACCCGGCCATCTATATATAAGGCTAGGAGAACTACCGGAAGGGGACCAAGCAATACCGCACCACCAAAGCCTTGAGCTCGAGATCGTAGTCTCGACTTGAGCAACCACCATTGTAACCGATCTATTCGATAATACAGATCGATAGAGGCAGGAGTAAGGGTTTTACCTCTACGAGGGCCCTGAACCTGGGTAAATCGTGCCTCCTGTCTAGCCGACGATCGTCACCAGCGCCTATAGGTTCTCCTATTCGAAACCCTATGGGTTCACCCAAGGGACTTGTTGAGATGCAGATTCGACAACAGGCACCATTGGCAGTTGTGACTCCCCATCTAGCAGGACTTCCACTCCTTCAAATGGGACCCCAAGCATAAGATGGACATCAACTTCCTTGCAAGGTTTGCTTAATTTTGGACAATTGCCGCCAATGCATCTGCACAACTTCCAAGCACCACCACGTTACCATCATGAACAAGCAAGTACAGAGAATTCGCACTTTGTTGGTACTTCCCCACATGGTTCCTTCTCAACACCACCACCGCCACCGCAACCAAAACCCATGTCTCGGTCAGCTCCAGCAAAAGTGAATTCAACTTCTTCCAAAAAGAAAAGGAAGGTCATCAATGTTGATGACGATGAGCCAGGCGAAAGGACTGCAAAACGCCTGTCCTATACAGCCCAGGAACATGTTCGATTGGTAATGATATATCTTGCTCAAATCTTTTCTATATGCATTTAATTTTTGTAGCTTGTTAGGCCCAACTAAATTTAGTGTTCACAATGTAGGCGAATGCTTGGTTAGAGCGTTCAACTGATCCCATCGATGGGAATGGCAAGAAGGGTGAGAAATTTTGGGATGACATTGGCTCTCTATACAACGGTACCACACCAAATAACCGGAAGAGAGATCGAAATCAGTTGAGGCAAGAATGGCAAAGGACCAAGAAAAGGATCAGCGCTTTCCATGGTGAGTGGACTGCTGTGATGGGTGTGTATCATAGTGGTCACAACACTGTAGAGACAATGGCCTTGGAGAAGTATGAAGCCAACTATGGTCATCCTTTCGAACATTTAACTATGTGGGTAAAAAGTTTGGGCGACAATAGATTATTTTCGAGTCTTCTCCTATGTATTGTTGCCGTATATATTTATATGATATCATATATTGGCACTTTATTATTTATTGTCGATCCTTAAAAATTTATATTCTTGCATTTATGCATGCTTACGGGCAAATACAATTTATATTGTTAATACATGCCACACATAGATCACAAAGTTGAAATACTACCATAGATCCCACAAGGCAATAAATGAACCTCTCTATGTTACCACACACATGATAGTAACATGCACTAGTATCATATGCATGATACTAGCTTATGTTACAGTACTATGCACTATGGCTAGTCTTAGGGCATCTCCAATGTAGAAATAATAGGAGGCCTTAAGCCAAAAAGTGGTCTTAAGACCCACCCTTATACATTGTGGGACTAGACTTTAGGCTTAAATTTTTAAGACCCACCCATACCACTATGGCCTTGCCATAAGGAATTTAATAAAGTAAAGTAATATTTCTGTCACCTACTTTACCCTGTTTGTTTTTGACAATTGGTCAAAGATTCTCCTATGTGGGCTCCATCTTAAGGTCTAGCTAGATCTTAAACATTGTGAGCTTTTTATACAGCTATAGCATATGTTGTGGGTCCCAGCTTATGGCATGAATTGGAATTAAACATTGGAGATGCCCTTAGCAGCAGCATTGCCGTTAATGGATACAAACCGGAGGCTGTGGATGCAAATAAGAGAAGGAGCAAGGTGCGAACCAAAGAAAGCAGCCCCTGCCTCGTTTGCGTAGGTGACTCGACAATGATGGAAGGTCTACGAAATTACCGTCCCAGCCTCGTAGCTGCCCCCACCACGAAGCAACCGAGGCTGACGTGAGCACGTGCGGGGGCAGCCCCGTCATTTCCCCCACCGTCAGGCGCGCTCTCGTGGTACGAGGATTCGTCGTCCCTTTCCTCCCGGGAGGCTGGCGGGCCCACGCAGGGCCGGTCCGCGCCGTCGGATGGGAGATGGACGGCCATGGTTACCTCGGTCGGAGGAACCGCGCGTGCGGCGTAGCTGTTGCCTGTGGAGTGGTTCGTACTTCTTCCGTGGTGGGTCGTACTACTGAATCCTGATCATGGTTTGCATGTTGGTTTATGGTGATAAATTCCACCGCGATTAGGCTGGTGCCAACCGGGGCGGTAGGGAGGGGCGGGAGGGGCCTTACCGCCCGTGGCGGGGCGATAGGAGGCGAGAGGGGGGGGCGAGAGGAGCCGGCGGGCGGTGGCGCTGGCGCCCGGCGACAGGCCGCTGTCGCCCGGCTTCCCGCCCGCGTAGGCGGGGCGGTAGCGCGGGCCCGGGGCGAGAGGGGGGGCGAGAGGGGGCGGCGCGCTGGCGGGGCGGGGCGGTAGGGCGGGGCGGTAGGGGGTAGCCGTTGGGGGCCAACGGCTAGCTGACGTGGCGCCCCCCTATTGGTCCACGTCAGCTAGCCGTTAGGGGTTACCGTTGCTGTAAAAAAAATCTGAATTTTTTTTCGAAAAATTTGAAATTTGGAGCTGATCCCTCCTATAAATACCCCCCCCATATGCTGCACTCATTCCACACCAACTTCATCCTCTCTACTCTTCATTTCCACCCTCTCGACGCCATGTCTTCGTCAAGCAGCAGCGATTCGAGCGAGGGACTGGAGGGTGAGATGATCGCCACAATGCAGGCGGCAATGGAGGCCGAGTACGAGGCGGCGCTCCAAGCTATTCCAAGACCGCCGCGGCGCCGTCGACAGTTCATCAGGCGTGATCGTGTTGGCGCCGCCGAGCGGCTCTACGACGACTACTTCGCCCCCAACTGCGCTTATCCTCCGAGCTTCTTCCGGCGAAGGTATCGGATGAGGCGATCCCTTTTTCTACGCATTGTGGATAGATTGGGTGAATACTCTCCGGCTTTCACCCAAAGATATGATTCTCTGAACCATGCGGGTTTTTCTCCGCTACAAAAGTGTACTACGGCATTGCGTCTGTTAGCTTATGGATCCGGTGCTGATACGATAGATGAGTGGCTTAAGTTAGCTAGACAAACTTCGTCAGACTGTCTAGATCAATTCTGTGAGGGCATCATCGACTGTTACGGGGAAGAGTTTTGCCGTCGACCTAACGTCGCGGATACTCAGCGTCTGTTAGCGAAAGCCGAGGAGCGCGGCTTTCCTGGCATGCTAGGGAGCATAGATTGCATGCATTGGCAGTGGAGGAACCGCCCAGTTGCGCATGCCGGTCAGTTCACAAGGGGAGACATCAAACACCCTACCATAATCTTAGAAGCCGTTGCGTCGTATGATCGTTGGATCTGGCATGCTTTTTTTGGAGTCGCCGGGTCCAACAACGACATCAATGTGCTCAATCAGTCGCCATTGTTCACGGATGTGCTTAGAGGAGAAGCACCCATAGTGAACTTCACGGTGAATGGACACCAGTACAACAGGGGTTACTACCTTGCCGACGGCATCTACCCCTCCTGGCCGGTGTTCATGAAGGGTGTTACTCTTCCACAAAGTGACAAGCAACGTGTCTTCACTGCTGCTCAATCGTGTTGGCGCAAAGATGTGGAGTGTGCATTTGGAGTGTTGAAGTCTAGGTTCAACATTTTAGCAGTTCCCGGACGCTCCTACTCCATGCGCACTCTTGGGTTGATCGTGCGTGCATGTGTCATTCTGCACAACATGATCATCGACGATGAGCGTGGTACCAATTTGGAGAACAGCTATGAGACAGTTGCGAGCACTGTCGGCCCTCCAATACATACCAATGCACCACCAAGCCTAGCAGCAAGGATTCAGATGGACAACGAAATGCAGGACTCGCCGATGTATACACAGCTCCAGGGGGATTTGATTGAGCATGTGTGGGCTCATCAAAACTAGATTATGTAATTTTCTCATTTTTTATGTAATTTTTATTTATTATTATGTAATCGGTACAATTTTAGTTGAATAAAATAATTTCTTCTATTATTTGCAATGTTTTTAATCTTCAAAATATGTGTTGACGTGGAGGAGAGAGAAAAGCTGATGTGGCAGAGAGAGAAGCTTATAGCCCGGGCTATAGCCCGTGCACTAGCACCGTGCCGTGAGAGTGGCGTGAGAGTGGCGTGAGAGTGGTGAAAAAAGGTGACGTGGCGGGGCTATAGCCCGTGAGAGTGGGGCGGTGCATTGGCACCAGCCTTAGTGCACTTCCAAGACTGGAGCAGGTCCGTAGAGAAATCAGGAACCGGAATCAGATTCCAACTCGTGCTTGAGCTCGAAATGGTGACTACATTAAAATCATACTCCGAAGCGTAGCAGATTCGTTCACCAATTTCGCTTTACTGGACCGGTGAAGTACACCGTGTAACTAAGAGCTCATGTGGCTATTTTCATCGTGGGGGCGACAGTTTTTAGCCGTGCCCCCAAGCGAACATGGCGAAAATTCGCAAAAACTATGAAAATGGCGAAATTTTGGCAAAATAGTAGACGATTTCATTGAAGTTGGCGGAATATAAGCGATTTTTACATGCTAGACGCGATTTAAAAAAAAAGACGGTTCGACATCGCATATCCTGGTGTAGTCGCCGCCGTCGTCGTCATCTGAGGCGCTGCTGCTCTCCCCTGGGTCGCCGAAGTTACATCCACGCGAAGGGTAGGAGGAGTCGTTGTCGTCGTTGTAAGAGAGAAGGATGACATCGCCCGCGACTTGGGGAGGAGCTTGCCGTTCGCTGATGACGAGGGTCTGACTCCGAGTCTGTCGACTCGACGACGCTTCCTCTGGCTCCGCCTTGATGACAACAAAAGGAACGAGAGCTCGCCGGTGGTTCCCCCTGCTCATCTGCAGCTCAATATGGGTGAGGACCGGGGAGAGAGTGCGCTCGCGTTTGTTCCATCAGAGGCGGCGGCGCCCGGAGTTGTTGCGCCCCGAAACAGCGCCACCCAATGGGATCTCGGCCAGTTCCGCCTTGAAGCGTTCTTTGAAGTACGTCGTCCAGGAGGCGTGGTTGGCTGGATTCCCCTTAGACTAGCGCTGCTCCTCCGGCGACATGCGCGTCCAGATCTCCTCGATTTCGGCGACGCGCTCGGGACCGGTCGGCGGAAGAGGCAAATGGACGCCGCCTACGCTGAGCCGCCATGTCCTCGGCGCGCTCATGCCAGGCGACGCGTGGAAGTTTGCCTCGTAGAGAAGCCTGGCCTCCCAAAGGTGCAAGGTTCGGCGGCCAAATCCATTGCCGATCGCGCCGACGAGGGGTGCCTGTGAACCATGCTAAAGGGAAAGGCGAGGAGAATGGTGATGAGAATGGCGAGGAGAAGCAAAAGAGAATGGTGAGGAGATTGCCGACGGGTGCTGGGTTATGTAGCGATGCGCGGGCTGGATAGCCGAAGCGGCGGCGACAACGCCATAACTTTGTCGTGTGGGCGATTATACCGCTCTACCGTGCGGCGTGTCGTCTTGACTGACCGGAGACGTCAATGTGTGCGACAGTCGAGGCCATAAAGACGACAAAGATCTCTTTCATTGATAGGGCAGGGCCACGGGGGAACGAAACAACGAGAATTTATTTCGCGCATTTTCACGCCTTTTTTCCTTCATCCAGCGCCCTAGTTGCCCTCTCTCACGCTAGGTTTAGCTTGGGTTCGACGGTCGCTAATTTGGCCTAATCCGGCGGTATTTGGGCTCGTGAGGACGTAACTGGGTCAAAAAACGGCGCCGGCAAAAATAAAGTGGCCCTCTCTCCCTGGGGTTAGGGGTGGCTCGAGATGCTTTCAAATCGTATATTTTTTTTTTGCCAAAAATGGCCTTTTTTGGCAACTAATGTCGTATCTGGCCGGGTCTGGAAACTATTTCCAGATCTGGCGCTTTGGTCGGCGCCAATTGCGATGACGCCCATTCGGTTCGTTTGCCGAACTTAGCACAGGTTGCCACGGGAGATCCTACGTGGCAGGGTCGGCTTTGTTTGCGTTGGCACCGACCCTGCCATGCCTACTGAATCTCGGTCGCGGTGTTCAGCGCCGTTTGCCTTGGCGCCGAACTATCGGTAACAAAACCTTTCCCGCGTCCAACCCGATCCGAGCCCTCTGTTTCTTCCCCATAGCGGCCCTAGCCCTTCTCTCTCCTAAATTTCGCCCCAAAGTTCATATCCAGTCAAAACTCTTTTGTTTCTTCAATTTAGACCATGGGAATGCTTCCTGGAGGTAAACTCTCTCAAATAACTTTGATTCCATCCATTTTAATACTAAATTTATCTCATTATTGTTACAATTTGTAGATTTCTAAAAATATGGTTTAATACATTTTTTAATTTAAGTTTACTCAAACTATAGTACTATAAGTAGTAGATGTATGTGTGCAACGGAGCTTGTTAGTGGTTATTCTTATATTGTTGTGTAATATTAGGATGAACTAGTTTCATATTAGATGCAATATTAGTTATTAGAATGCACTAGTTGCATATATGGTTGTGAGGCATTGGGTGTGTTGTGTTTACAAAGTAGATGCCACATTATTTCTTAGGATGCACTAGTTGCATATATGGTTCTGTAATATAGTTTAGTTCCTATATTTGTGGCATGTGGCATATGTGTTTGCTCGTTGGTAAAACTAGTTCCTTCGTATTTTTGTTTGGTAGATTCAGGTGAAATCTAGAAGGAACTTGCATGTAAAATGGAGTTTGTAAAAACAACAGAAGGAAAATATCTCAATGTTTTATGCAAAGATGCTCCGGTGCCACCAAGATATTTGTTACCTATTTGTCCTTGTGACGGGGTTTGTGAAATCTCACAATCAATGCACCCCGCTAAGGCGGGTCGTGCATTTTACATGTGCAATGATCGACGCGTGAGTTATCTAATATATTTTCCTTGTATAGTTTAATTGGTCGTTTATTTATAATCAGTGTCTTATTTGGTTAGTAAATTGACAACCCTATTGTGCATGCTACTTTTTCCAATGGATTGACGGGCCCAAGATGTATGATGACTATCTTCTTACACCACCGTGCTCAATTCTAGCGGGGCCATGGAAGGTTCATACATGGAGACATATTGTACGCCCACCTCCATCTCCACCAAGGTATGGAGAATTGACCAAACAACAGACAAGGCTCCTCCATTGGTTTGGTGTGAACATTGTCAAGACATGACACGGTGGCGCCCGCTTTATGGACCTGACACTTTGGATGAGTCATGAAAGGTTTATGATGAAGAAAAGATGCAAGAATATCATGCATTCAATGTTGAGCGCAAGAGAAAGATGGAAGAAGAAGCGGTGAAGAGACAACTCTTGGAGGAGGAACTAGAGGTGAACCAAAAGCGATGGAGGTACAAAACAAGATAAGCAAGAAAGAAGAAGCAACGGAAGAGGAAGAGGAGATGAAGATATGTTGAATGAAAGCAAAGAATTATGAAAAGGTACACTGCGGGCTGCTCTAAGAGTTGGTGGAAATTACCACTTCTGATTGAATTTGATGTGTTGTTTTGAATTAATATTGTGGGTTTGTTTGTCACGGTGAATTTATGTTTAACCAAGATGTTTTATTCAGTTGATGTAGTTGAATTATCTGATCACTATTGTTGGTATTGTTGTTCTATGCGCTTCATCTTTGTTGGTATTGCACAAATACCGGAGAAATGGCACACAATCACACTAAATTGTTTCAAAAGAAAACATTATAGTGCTGATGCTCGGGCGATGTTAACCATCAACCTATGTAAACTTACGATACAAGAGCTCCTTTTGGAATGAAAAAACTTGATTTTAAGGAAATCAAATTGTCTTGGCAATTTTCCATATGAGTTTTAACAAGTCCTACGGTTGGCCATCTTCTGAGCATACCATGCTTCATATTCTTTCCGGTTGCACTCTATGTGCTCTTTTTCCATCTTTTCTTCTTGTTCGTTGGCCTCTTTTTTCTCTATATATGTTTATCCATACCAGTACACTTCATATTGCCTTTTCAATTCGAACCAGCACTAGTACAGGCAAGCTCAACGGTGAGCACCATTTTCTCATTCTGTGGCGCACCCTGGCGCTGTAGGGGTGCGCCATAGAATCCACACCATTAAATTATATTTCTGTGGTGCACCAAATCCATGGGCCAAAGAAATGTCAATTCAGTGGCGCACAGTTCACGTGCGCCACAGAAATATGCAATTCTGTGGCGCATCAGGTAGGGGTGCGCCACAGAAAACCATGCGCCACTAAAAGTAAAACAGGTGCGCCACAGAATGTATATGCAGGTTTCAAAATTTAATTTGTTTCTGGTATAAATACAATATATTATAGGATTTATACAATTTCAATACACAGGCAGTGATATTTGACAAATATATAACATAGTAGTGATATTTGACAAAGATATAAGTCACACATTACTCGAATTGGTTCAAAGTTAGTCAAACATTGTCACCACATAGTTCATCAATCACATTACTTAGTGCCTGTTTTGATCGCATTTCTTGGTGCCTGTTTTGATCACATTACGTAGCATTACAACACATATATAGTTCATCGATGATGTCAAGTTACAAATGGTGGCCACCAGCCACCGCCTAAGCTAGGATGAAATACACTAGAAGCACTACGATGGTGAGCAAGAGAGGGAGCACGACGGATGTCTTCATCTTGTTCTTCTTCTTCGACTGGTGGTCCCTCCACTTGCCAACCGCCTCGTGTCTAGTCTCGTATCCTTGATAGCAGTTACCGCTGAACTTGTGCACCTGTGCTTTATAGTCCTTCCATTCGTCGTAGACTCCTGGAACCCGCCCCTCCAACACCACGTAGTACGTCATCTATATAGATAGACAGAAGGCATATTAGTATGTAATGCAAAAACAGCTAGGCAGAAGGCATATATGTTCACAAAAAGTAGAGCAGGGAAACAATAATAAACCTCAAAGATATACAACATCGATATCACACAAGTTCAAGCTAACTAAGCATAAGTTCAAACCAACAACAGCTAGGCCTAAGTTTCGAGCTAATTAAGCAAGTTTTGTTAAACAAAGTAATGGTAGGCACACCTCGATCAATGAGACCTCTTTCGCGGAGGGAGCGAGGGGAGCGACACCGGAAACACCTTATATAAGTCTTCCGTCATCCACGTCCTACGATCAACCTGCCTCTCTAGGTGTTCTTGGATATCCCTCTGACATAACCCTATGGGATTGTTTAAGGACCCCCCCCCCTTTTTGTTGAAATTTTCAACGATTATCTCTGACAACTTGACTTTGATGCGATGAAAGTCTTCGATAAGATCATCATGTGAGATTTGTCCTGCCATTTTATTGTACCATTCTCGGAGTTTAGCAAGCTGATTTAAATTATTTGCATCGCGGACAGTCCCTTTAAGGTGATGGAGGGCATAGAAGGCCTCCTTCGTGCTCCAAGCCGGCTGCTTGATGCAGGGGAACTCGGTCACGTGTATGAACCCGTATTTGCCAGTAGCCGACCTGATACATTCTTGTTTCTTTTTGAAGGTGCCTCCATTTTGGGCGTAGCCATTGATTGCCTCATCGAGAACACCTTTTATTTTGGTGTAGTCTTTCCTCTTTGTCGTATTCGACGAGTCAAAGTACTGGGCTAGTGACCACTTAGGGCAAAGCACGATGAGTGTGCAGTATGTGTCCCTGCTCAATTAAAACGGAGTGTCGGTAAGGATAAGAAAAGGATGAAATCTATAAAAAAACATTAGTTAGGACGGCCGCGAGCGGATGTTTACTTAGTCGGGAAAGACAGGCAAAAGAATGTCCCTCCTATCACTGTTTCTCAACATGAAGCTCTCGAGGTACTTCGTTGCCTTGGTCTGTGTACTTGATCCTTCCACCAGCTGGCTATCACGCATGTAGTAGGGATCCTCTACCACAACGTATGGGGGTAACTCTCGCTAGATCTGTAGCTGAGCACTGAGCGCGTATAGGCGGACCAAGTTATAGTCCAGCCGTCTCGAGTGAAAAAGATTGAAGATATCCTCGTACTCTATGAAAAACCGATCCGCGGGGTCTTCATGGACGAAGTCCAGGTCCTCTGGCACCTTGACCACGAACACCGGGTAATTTGGACACTCGTCTTTAAGAAGGAGGCCCTCTAGCATCACGATAATATTCTGCAAAGTGAGCATTGGTCCAGTTGCCTCGTGTATCTCGTCTGGAGACAGTATCGGTTAGCCAGCTTCATACAACCGGGTCAAGCCATCCTTACATGGTCGTACCACAACGTCAGCCAAGATCTTATTAGTAGGAGGCTGGCCCTTTTTACCACTTCTTTTCCTAGCTTTCTTCTTCAGGGCGGTGGCCTAATGCGGGAGCTAGGGATACTAGTGGGGTGCTCGGGGCGATCCTACGACTTTCTTATGAAGTGTGCCAGGGCTGACAACTGCACCCTGCTGGAAGGTGAGGCGCTGCGACATTTCAGTATGCTTAGGTTGATCGTCGTGATTGCAGAAGGCTTCATCGTCACGATACATAGCAGACATGTACCTATCTTGGCTGCAGCCCGTGTTGAGGTGGGCATTGATGTCGACATTGTCATCATCATAATCATAGTCATTGCCATCGTCTCCAGCAATCGCCATGTCCACGTCCTTGAGTGGTGGCGGCTATGATGCTGGCGGTTGAGGCACAACTGCCTTTAATATTTTGGCCGGTCGTTGCGGTATCTTTCCCAACAACTGTTGGTGGCGTGCAGTGGTGGCAAGGACCGTAGGTTCCTTCTGGGTGGTGGTTGCGACGACAGTCGTTTCTTTCTGAGGGGCGACGACCTCGGGTACCTTTTGGAGGGTTGTTTGCTTCGAGGGCCGGACGATCTTATTGGGCGGGGCCATAGGGGAGGTGGCGCCATTGTTGCGCTTGATCAAAAGACCTTCCTAAGAAAAATATGGCTCTTTGGCCATTTCATCACCCATGTGGTGCAGTCCAAGGACCAAGTTTTCCTCCTCCTCACAGCCTGGAGGTTGAAAGGGGGGAGGGACGTCGCAAAACTCTGGCACTACATTCACCAACTTCACCTTCATCATGTTCTCATCTATTCGAGAGTGGTGCATAGTCCGTTCCTTGGGTTGATAGTGCCGGTAGCAACATCCACCAACTCTCCGCCGGGTATCACACGATGCAGGAGTATGCAAGGTTCGTCCTGTTGGGCATCATCATGAGATGGCAGTCATCATGAAAGGCAAAGTTAAGAAATATGGCGCAGATCACGACTAAATAATTAGTTACCTTGGTGATGGCGTCGAGCTCAGCGGGTGTCGAGACAAGGGCGTCGGTGTCGGTGGCTGGCCCATCATTCTCGGCACTGCCGCGGAAGGGGGCGTCGATGCGACCAGAAGGAGCAGCGTCTAGGGGGTCACCTGTTCCGGCGGCACTTGCTGGTTCATGCTTGAGTTGCTGCCGACAAAGCTGGGCAGTTGGATCGCCCCCCTTTGACCCGGCGCATTCCAAGCAGCTAACCCCTCCATCAACCCAGGGGGATGACTTGACGGAGCCTCTCATCCACTAACTGGTTTAGCTTGTCGGGGTCCAATGTCGCATTTCCGGTATCAAGTTTCTTCTCTAGAAACGCCACCTTCTTCTTCAGCTCCTCGACCTCAGCTTTATCCTTAGTCGTCGTCCTCCTCCTCTCCTTTCTCGACGACTTGGCGTCCGATGCGTAGTACTCGGCTAACTTCATGTTTAGTCCAAAGACGGACATACGGCCAGCTGACGTCGGCGGCTCCACCAACGGCCTTTTCTTGTATGCATTCGTCGCCTTGTTGAAAGGTGTGTCCCATCGTTCCGTCGACCCTTTGGACGACGGGCCAGGCGTACTAGCCTTATGCAACTCATCCTCCTTCGGACAAAAGGAAATTAAGGTGAGCCCATTTGGCTTCATTATCTAATTAGATCTATGCAATATAGACTTGAGATATATATCTATCTTTACCAATAATTTCTCGAAATCCTTCACGGCCTGGTCTTTCGTCAAGAATTCTCTCGTCTTCAAGTCTAAGAAGTACAGGGACCGGACAAAGTTCGTAACCTGTAAATCCGTGATTTTGTGCCAGGGGTTATCTTTTCCGAGACGTTCAATCTCGCGGTCCTTCTTCTCCCTAACGGGTTGTTTTCCTCGTTAACCGCCGCTTCCGCAATGTTGGATCCCTATGTTCTGGTCCCGCATATCCCTTCCCCCATTGGGTCCATTTTTTACACTCCTCGGAGTTTACGTACGACTTCAGTATGTCGAAGTCTTCTTTCACGAGCGTCGGCTCTTTGCGACTTATCTCCTCCCAACTTTTAACTTGCATAATCTTCTTCTTCACCCGGGATATCCAACTTCTCAAGGCGGTTCTCATAATCGTGAGGGCTAAAGAGTCCACCCTTTTATTGAATGGCTTTGGGAACGTGTATCGTTGGTGAGGTTTCTTCATGAGGATTTCGACCAAAGCCGTGTTGTCGCTGCTTATAAGGTCCGCCGTGTTGATCGACATGCTTTCCCGCACGATGCACCCTAGTTGCATATTGTACCCCGACGCAACCGTTGGAGGCGCCAATGGTAGGCCACTTGGCAAGACCTCAGTGATCGTATCAGTGACGTTGACGAGCACTTGCGGCGTCCTATCCTTCCTTGGCGCCCGGGCCTTCTTCTTCTTCTCAGCGGTCGTCGGGACGGCGTCGCCGCTACCACCAGCCATCTTCATCTTCAGAGAAACAAGCGTTACATGCAAGCGCGTATCCTCGGGGCGGCACCCAGGAAACAACGGAGTCACCCCATCTATCTCCAATTGCGCCAGCTTGGCTTTCTCCCTGGCTGCAGCTCTGTCGTTGCTCGTCTTGTTGAGCAGCAGATCCTAAACATGAGAGTCCCGCAAGGCCGAAATTAGCGGGGTCTCCGTGTTCACGCCTTAATCGTCATGTTGATCTTCTCCGCCGACATATCCTTTTTCATGATGATCTTCTCCGCCGTCATTTCCTTTGTCACCTCGCTCGCCCTCGTCTTCATGCACACCTTTTGCTGCCGGTGCCAGCTGGTTGTGGTCATCAATGAAACCGCGTATGAGAAGATGCTCCTCCAATTGTCCGGAATCAGGGTCAATCCAGCGCACGAGTTTGCATGATCGACACGGACATCTTGTCTGCCGCCTGTTGCACCGAATCATGTCCGCCTTTGCGTCTTTCTTTTATCTAGAGATTCGAGCAGAGGTCATTTCGAGGACCATGGTGGCCTGCACACACATAGAGTAGAAAATTAGAACCGCAACACGCACACACATGCATGGTCGCCGAAAAAATTCGGCATGACCTCTCCTATAAGTAGGACATATGGGTAGTGCAAAATTTTGCCGAAATGGAAATAAATCAACATTTCGGCAAACATCCATGCACCATGGCCGCCCGCGTGTGACAATCGTCCACCTGCATGAAAAGCACCCATAGACACCGCGATGGCCACACAAGACATGCATATGCATCTCCAACTATACTCACCTAGTAGATTCGATACCGAGACGAAAAGAGCAAGGAGGGAGGGGTCGGAGTATAGATGGAGGATAGGGCTTCCCCTCAACAACAAGAAACTTTACCAAAGTAGGTTCACCCCTCAACAACAAGAAACTTTACCAAAGTAGGTTCACCTACCAAAAATGAAGAATTGAATGGGTAAAATAGGAGGGAGAGAAGGAGGTCGAGTTAGCAAGACTTGTGAATAAAATGGGAGGGGAGAGAGAGGGGCTGCCACCTTTATATGCACATCTCCAAATACTTTGTGGCGCACCAGGAACCTATTCTGTGGCGCACGGAAGGGGTGCGCCACAGAAATGGCATATTATATGGCGCACCACCTAGCATGCGCCACAGAATAGCCATATTCTGTGGCGCACCGTGGGCCCTGCACCATAATAAGAGCTGTGCGGACAGCCAGTGCACTGATTGGTGCGGGCCCCACGATATTTTTGTGGCGCATACCCACACTGTGCGCCACAATAGTGCTTTTTTCTGTGACGCACCACTGGCCGTGCGCCAAAAAAATTTATTTCTATGGCGCGTTGCTCAAGGATGCGCCACAGAAAGGCATCCATGGAAAGACACTTTCCTACTAGTGTAGAATGTCTTTCTGCAACAAACTCCTTCCTGTTGTAGAGTCCCAAAATTATGAACATAGGTTATTTTGTAAAAAAAAATACAGTAAGCGCATGAACACTTATAAAGTAAGGCACAAAACCGGTGGTGTGTATGCATAGAAATCCCTAGCTTCCACCATATCCACCACTTTGGATCTTCTCTGCATCTGCTGTGTAGCACCACTCCACACCACAAACGCATTGTATTATGCATGGCACATGACCATCTAGATCTTCTTCTGGTGGCATGTCCGGTGGTACGAATGCACCACTACGAGGACCTACGAGTTCTATGGGTGGCTCTTTGCCTTTCCCTCTCCCTGAAGAGGATCCAACACCGGCCATTGTTGTCTCTTGATTAGTGAGTGTGGTAGATTGGAATGAAGACATACAACCCTTGAAAGCTATTTATTGAGAGATGCGTGACGTAAGGGTCAAAACTAAAGTCAAATCAATACAAATTTACAAACAAGAGTCACCGGCACTTTATTACAATAAAGACAACATCTTAACTAACTCAACTACAACAATACCAACTCACCATATAGCAGTAAACTGACTCACCTACCTTATCTACAAACAGTAAATTGACTCATCTTAATCGATTCACGTGTGATGTTCCAGCAACATTGAGCGGAGTAAACACATGACATGAGTGGAGCAAAAAGATGTTTTTCTGATTTTTTTTAGTTACATGTCTTGTGAAGTTTTGTTTAATTATGACAGTTAGTTGATCCATGAATGTGTGTAATTACTGCACGCCCTGCGAAAAAACCGGCGCACGACGGCACGTCTCCGGTCAAATGCTGACAAGATGTGCCCTACACGTCCTGCCCCACTGCGTCACGTACCATCGAAAGCAGGCGAGTGCGCGGTGACGTCATCGCACAACTCATAACACGAAATTTCTTTCGTATGAACCCAGAGAAAAAGATCATCTTGCTCGAGGATCGTAAAATGAAAACAGTGGCACTCGCCATTATCAAGGACAAAAGGCAGCACTCGCTGCGCAACTAGAAGAAAATCGCGAGTACGCGGTCCTCGCGAGTACCACAACTCCACATTACGATGTATGAACACATCACCTAACAAATCCCGGGTCGTTCGGCCGTCGATGCACATCCAGATGCTGTATTCTTCGAATGCGAAGGTAAGACACAAGGATCTATCATGTGGGTCTGGAATCGCACTCGAGGTGCGTCCTCTGGTAAACTTTTCGTGTGAACGACACGAAGAAAAATCCTAGCGAACGCGCCGGGTACCCGTTTAAGGTTAAATTCGATTCGATAAGTCCTCCACGGTCCAGTCGCAATGATCACCTAGTCAGGTTCGAGTCGGATGTCTCGAGTCTGTTTAGGGCAGAACTGATTAGCCGGAGAGCAATTAACTGGCCCTGATCTCTCGGGAGAGCAAAGCGACTGAGCCATACCGTTCCGTGAAAAAAGCCAACGCGAGGCGCATTTACCACTCGATACTCGAGTATATTCCATACAGGGTACATGCCCTTTAAATCCAAAACCTGACTATTCGGCCGCAAGATCCAGAAGCAAGTCTTTGAGTGTTCACTCGACTATTCTGGTTCGAACAAACACTGGGTGGCTACTTACGTGGGTATGACTCCCGGGCCTATCGGTTGAGCGTACCCGGTCTGGGGCCCATCACTAAAGCCCATTATGGAGGGCCACCCCGTGGTTCTAGAAGATCCACTAACAGCCCACCCACAACACTTGCGTGTCAAGATAGAAAGACTCCGCCGAATAGAACTAGGGTTTGTAACCCCCCTCCCTCGCGTACAGCTTGAGACCCAGCCACCTATTTAGGGGCTGGAAGAGCCACCCGAGGGGGACATCCAATCTAGGTTAAGACACCATTGTAGCCCCAACTCGAGATCCAACCTCTCGATCTGCGCACTTGCCATTGTAAGCAATCATCATAATACAAAGACAAACAAGCTGTGGTAAGGGTATTACCTCTACGAGTGCCCCGAATCTGGGTAAATTGTGCCCATTTGTTAGCCGTCGTATCCGCCATCTCCTACATTGTTCCTCTACTCGAAACCCTACCGAGGGATTTGTCGAGATGACTCATCGATATGAGGTGCGGACGTATTGAGAAAATAACTTGGGCGCGGGTTAGGGATATAGGTTTCCTTTTTTACCGTCACTTTGTCGCCAAGGCCAACGGCGCCGAACACCGCGACGAAGAATCAGTAGGCGTGGCGGGTCGACGCCAACGCAAACGGAGCCGACCCCTGCCACGTAGGATCTCGCGTGGCAACTTGTGATAAGTTCGGCGAATGACGCCTCACCTCCATAACTTTGACACCGTCGCAATTGGCGCGTACCAAAGCGGACAGATCTGAAAAAACCGCCATTTTTGGCAAAAAAAAAAAAAACTCACATGTGGTACACGCGAGCTTTACGCGGCCGCGCCTTTTCTCTCCTGAAAATGACGGGCGACGCGACGCGACGCTGACACGGCGGCCGGTCACCGCCTCTCCATCTCTGTCTTCTCCGGCCTGCGCGCGCGCGCGTGTGCGTGGAAAGGCACGACGGGACCTCACGACGGAAGCGCAGGGACACAGGGGCCCAAGGCAGGACGGGACGAGTCGTCTTGCTCAGCTCCGGTCGGCACGTTTCGTCTGCCTACTTGCTGTGCTCGCTGACGGGGACCGAGGCGACGGGACTTGCCGCAGTTGCACAGGCCTCGTTCGGCGAGATGATGATGGGCTGGACTCTGTTCGGAACCTGTACCAGGCCAGTTCAGGCGTCGATTGCTCAGTTTTTTCTTCTTGTGTGAAGAACCCTTCCTTTCTTCTTCAGCTGGCATAGCAAAAACATATTGAAGTAGTACGTGGCTACCACTCGGTGTTCGGGATAAAAAGTATTCCGACTGTCCGAGCATCAGCTAAATTAATTTTGAGCTTGGAGCCGAGGAGCAACCGTTGCATTATTATAGAAAGAAAAAACGGTTTTGCTATTTCTCACTCTAGTGCGAATTAAGTCAGAGGACACTCAACTCGAATCCTATTAGATTTACACCGTGATTCGTGCGGGTTGTCATTTATACATGACTTGCAACTCATATTTTCTCCGGTTGCACATGGGTGGCACTCAGTTGCAACTCAGATTTCATGAGTTGCACATGCAAATGGTTGATACCATCTAAGTGAGGATTAACTTAATTCTCGCTCGAGTGAGCCCTAGTCATTCACACACAAAAAAACTCTCCGGCGCTAAAATTTTCTTTTCTCCGGAGTTCGAGGCCCTAAATCACAAGTTGCCTTGACACTACACGTGCGCAGCGGACGATGGAGTATTAAATTGCACTTGGTTCGTCGCCCCTCCATCGTCCGCTAGATCGACACTATCATTAGCGCTAATCGATCCAACAAATCACCACCACCAAAGGGAAAGGAGGCAACAAACTCATCCGAAGCCTCCAGGCCCCTGCAAGAAAGGACGCCACCGAAGGGAAAGGGCTTTCCAAATCTCATGTGCGCGCTGGATTCTCTCTCGCGTAGCTTCTTTTGCGCAACCGCCCCGTCAAACTCCTCGCGCCGCCGCCACATCCAAATCTTCCCGCGCCACCTTGCGTCAAGATCTGCCACACCGCCATGGTTTCCCTGTTGACCTGTCCCTAATAGCGCCTCCTGGGGGCTGCCCGGCGGTATTTTCGCCCTGGGAGCGAGGGTTTCCAGCCACGTACCCACGCGACACGACGAGATTTGACTAAAAATTAACAAATTCGAACAAATTTGACCGAAATTTAGAGGATTTATATTAATAGCGCCGAATATAGGGAGAATTTACACGGGGGCGATTATACGACTTAAAATAACTACTAAACTAGGCGTCCGGCTCCTTCTTCGGGACGACATAGCTGCAGCCCTGGCCGGCGTCGCCGTCGTTGCTCGGACCTTGCGTGGCGTCCTCCAGCACGATGACGCCGTTCTCCTCGCGGCGGCGTCTCTGGGCGGAAAACTCCTCTAGAGAGCGACGCTGCTTCGCCACCTCCGCGGCGATGTGCTCTTTGAGGGACCAGTCGAGCGCTGCCGCCAGGTCGATCTCCAGCTCGTCGTCGTCTTCCTCCTTCTTCGGCTTGACTAGCCGGCCGTTGCCCCCTTGGCGGCGACGGGGTGCGGCGTTCGCCGATGACGACTCCCCGGGCTGCGCGAGCAGGGGGAGCAAAGTGCTCGGTCTTCACCGGGCGCAGCTCCGGCGTTCGCGCGGTGACGGAGGACTGCGGTGAGGAGGACGACGACTCTGCCGCCATCCTTCTCGCCGCCCACAGGCCACCCACACGACGCTGAGAGATGCTTTTGGCACCCGCGGTAGGGTGGGGGGTACTCCAGGCGAGGGATGTTGCCGTTCTCGATGTGTTCGAGAACGGCGTCAAGGGTGCGGCCCGGGGCGCCCCACCAGCGGCGGCGTCCGTCGGAGTTGCCACGTGGAGGCGCAACTGGCCCCTCGTAGGCCGCGAGCTCGTCGTCGCGCCATTCCTGGAAGTAGACCACCCACGTGCAGTAGTTCGCGGGGTGGAAGCGAGGCTCGCCGCGCTGCGCCGGAATCAGGCGGGTGCGCACGTTGTGGATCGCGGCGACGAAGTCGTCGCCTTCAGGGACGGGGGGCACCGGAAGGCCGCCCGCGCTCAGCCTCGAATCGCCGGGAAGGCGCATGTCTGGGGGCACCGGGTAGCCCGCCGCATACAGGAGGCTCGCCTCCTCCTCGCGCAACCACCGCCTTTCGAAGCCGTTGGTCGCGGCGCCGTCTCCGGTGAAGCGTGCCGCCACCGCCGGGGAAGAGTGGGTTTGGGCGAGAGGTCTGGGCGAGAAGGACGACGGTGGGGGGCTTTTATTTGGGCCTACGGGTGCGGCTACCGGCGCCGCCATTACTTCGCCGCAGGCGATTTCGGCTGCTCCACTCAGTCAGTCATGGCGGCGGCATTATAGCGCGCGTGGGGGCCGAGGAGTGAGAAGTTCTCTCTCGCCGACAGCGCGGGCCCACGCGGCGAAAAAAACGCGGGAGCTCTTTCGCGCCTTTTCCCTTCATCCGGCGTCCCCAACTGCGCCCCGGCGCGCTGAGTTTGGACTAGGTTCGCCGGGCGATAATTAGGCCCTAGGCGGCGCTATTTGGTCTTGTGGGGGCGAGTGGCGGAAATATAGCTGGCCAAATGGGCCGGGCTTTTTTGGCCGGCACGAAGCATGGCTTTTTTGGCCCGACACGAGCACGACACGGCACGATTTAAATGGGCCGCGGCACCGCACGAACAAGGTAGTGCCCGGGCCGCTCCTCGATTTGAAGCACGTGGGCCGGCACGGCACTGCACGACATAAACGGGCCGGCACGCGGCTCGGCACGGGCACGACATGGCACGATTAAATTAGAGGGGTGTACATCCCTTTTTATAGGAAAAAAATGCAATTTTTTAGACTAAATTAGCCTTCTAATGACTAAATATGGCTAAACAGATCAAAACTGACACAAATCACACTTTAAACTTGATAAAACCCCGCGCGTTGCGGCGGGAAATCAATATATTCTTAAGCGGCAAATCAATCTATTCTTAAGCTATATAAGAGTGTATCCGATTTGCAGAAGTATTTTTCTCATAATAAATCAAGATAAAATCTTGTGACTTTGTATAAGTGCACCAGATCAAAAGATAATTAAATTACATGCAAGTTTGTGAACCTTGTGGCGTAAGTATGCACAAAAAGTAATTTTCTTAGCTTGTTGTTTACACCTTGATCCATTTGTGCAGAAGAATAACCAAAGGAAAACAAAAGTTGAGTAGGACAACATATATATATATTACCACATCTTGTTAAATAGACGGTGTGCCGTCATTGAACAATTAAACCGGAGGACAAACATAGCAGGGCATACGTGACCCTCTCAACCAAGAAAGTTTGTGTTCCTAGGATTGTCATTAACACCAGAGCTAAAAAGAAATAAATTAGAAGCTTACATTCACTAGTGGAAACAGGGCCTTTTGTCCCGGGTCGTAAGGGCCATTTGTCCCGGTTGCGCAACCGGGATGGGCTAGCCGGGACAAATGGCCCTCCCCATTGGTGCTGGTTGTGCCAGGACCCGGGATGATAAGGCTGGCCCACGTGGCGACTCTGGGCCAGGGACCGCGATGGAGTTCGTCCCGGTTCGTTTTAGGGACCGGGATGGATGCCTTCTTAAAAAAAGAATAAAGTCCGCCCATTTTCCCTGCCGCGGCAGGTTTTTTTTGTTCGTTTTTTTTTCTCCTGCCTCGCAATCGCCAACCGGCCTCCCCTTCCCCAACCGCTCCAGGCCCACGTCTTTAATTAAGCCCACTGACACATTTTTTAGTCAAAAAGGCCCACTGGCCCGCGTCTTTTATTATGGACAGTCAACGGTTCGAAGGGCCCACTGGCCCGCGTCTGTTATTATGGCCAGTCAACAGGGGCCACTGGCCAGCGGCCTGGTGGCTGGTTCGCCTGGTCCCTTAAACTAAGACGGAAGGACGGTCAAAGGGCCGCTGTCCGCCTCGTCTTCCCGCCCCGCCTCGGCTTCCCGCGCCCCACTCCCCACGCGCCACGCCTCGGCTCCCCGCATTCATGGCCGCCTGCAACCGCCGCCACGTTCAGGCCGCCGGTTGGCATGCCAGCCCACCCCGGGTCCTTTTTAAAGGCCCCCCGCCGCCCGTACAACCCACCCACCCCGGACGCGTCCCTGGCAAAGCAACCCTAGCCGCCACCATGTCCCACTGGTTCTCGAACTCCGGCAAGCGCCCAAGGAACGACGACGGAGGCTCGTCGAGCGGCGCCGGCCGCATCCCACCCCCGCCGGCGGAGGCCTTCGGCTACGGCCCTGGAGGTGTCCGCCTCGGCGGGGCGCCGCGCGTCCCCGCGCCCCCGGGCAAGCGGTTCCGCCGGTACGTCCGGGTGGACGAGGCGGAGTGGCACTGGAACAATGCCACTCCGGTGTTCTACTCCGACGTGCACCTCCCGGACGGCTGGCACCTGAACCCCCAGCGGATCCCAGTGCCTGCCGGCCCCCGTCCGCAGGGAGCGGATGTACGCGCGCGGCTCCCCCTACTGGGCCGCCTGG
The DNA here is from genome assembly GCA_028641055.1 of Alopecurus myosuroides. NCBI lineage: Eukaryota > Viridiplantae > Streptophyta > Magnoliopsida > Poales > Poaceae > Alopecurus > Alopecurus myosuroides. Next base: position 27,348,457 of record CM054063.1, read on the forward strand.
CTCGAGCAGGAGCACGAGCAGCGCCGCCGCTCCTTCATCCCCGCCCCCCTCGAGGCCAACGTGGACGACTACCCCCCGCCAGCGCCCGGCCGGGAGAGGGAGCTATGGCTCCTCGTGGACGAGCCGGAGGACTTCTCCGGGGAGGAGGACCCCGAGCTCCGGGCCGCCATGGAGAAGGCCTGCGAGGCCTCCCGCCGCTCCCTCATCGACGACGAGATCAAGAGGTGGGAGCGTGTCGTGGCCGCCGCCGCCGACGCCGCCGGCATGCCGCCGCCGCCGCCACCCCCTAACGAGCCTGCCATCCCCTGGTGGCAGGCGATGAACGCCGAGCTGGAGGCGTCCGAGGACATGCCGGAGCCGCAGCCGCTCCCACCAGGCCTGGAGTATGGCATGACCTGGGCCTGGACCGGCGGCGTTTGGGCGCCGGGGTCGCCGGAGCAGGAGGAGGAGCTGCCCCCGCCGCCGCCGCTGCCGCAGGAGGTGCTGCCCCCGCCGCCGCCGTACGCGCCCCCGATGCCCCCGATGTCTCCAGCCCCGGCGAGCCCGGCCCAGCCGCCTGCCCACCTGTGGCAGCCACCCGCCTATGTAAGCCTCTCTGACGACGAGGACGACTAGATCGGCGCCGACCGCCTGTGGCCGCGCCGCCGCCCCCCCCCCCTATTCTATATAGACAACGCCCCTAGCTACCCCCCCAAGAAACGGTCGGCCGCCTGTGGCCGCGCCGCCGCCCCTTATGCAAGTACGGCCGGCCGCCTGTGGCCGCGCCGCCCCTATGTAAGCAAGGCCCCTGGCCTTATTTTAATATAAGTTGTGTTCCCCTAATCTACTGTGTCCCTAGTCCATCCCCGCCGGCGGAACGCCGGCGGATCTGTCCACTCGTTCCCGCCGCCGGCAGGGCTTCGCCCAGCCATATCCACTCGTACCCGCCCCTGGGGTGTCCGCTCGGCCTGGAGAGAGGGCCGCGCTTTTTATACACTTGGGCCTTTAGTCCCGGCCCGTGCCACCAACCGGGACTAGAGCCCCTTTGGTCCCGGTTGGTACCACGGCCCGGGACCAAAAACAAATTTCGAATTTCGGTGGCACCCCTGCGCGCCCAAAATTTTTTAGCGCCAAAATTTGAAAAGTGTTAAGTTTGCACATTAACAACTTTTATATACTTCCAAATTTGACAAAAATTCCAACATGAAAAATGCTAGAATTTGCAAAACTAATTTAAATCCATTTTTCGTTTAACTAAATAATTATTCTAACTATTGAAACTATTAATTATTTTTTCATTTGTATATAATTTGAATATAAATTATGGAAGTTATGGATGTAGCCTCTTTCTTGAGCAGCTGCACAGAAGTGCTTAGAATCCACAAACTCCGGCTCTGTGTCATACAAATTTCTGGAAATTTCCACCCATACACTTTTTGGAGCTAGGGCCTCATTTTCATAGTAGAAGTAGGGTGGCTTGTTCATCCTCTAGAGTCGATGTCAGTCCTGGCTGCTTGTCCATCCTCTAGAGTCTGCTCTGCTCTGCTCTACTGCTCCTTGCGGCTCAGGTTGGTAACGGTCCATGTTTGCGTATGCTTTGTGAACTTATGGTTTGATTTGAGAATTTCAAAACTTTGATTTGATAATCTTTTGGCCGGAAGCACCTAGCAATATCTTTTAAACCTTGTTTCTCTCCATATGCTATTTGTACTTCTCATCGGCTCTAATGTTTCTCTACCTGATTCTACTTCTCCTCTGCCTAGTTTACAGATGTTTGCTCTTTTCTGTAGATGTTTCTACACTGTAAAATGGGCATGTCCTGCGAAACATGCAGACAAGGCGCTGAGCACCACTACTGGGACATCTTGGACGATCAAGGCAAAGGTTTTTTCAAGATTATGCAATTCTATCATTAGTGAGAGACTTCACGTCGGCAATCTCAATTAAAGTGCCAGTTTGTGTCTGATCCCACCAACCCCTCAGAATCCTCCTATTAACTTCACCTATCTCAACTGAAATCACTGTCTTCATGTGGATGTCAAGCCTGTGCAAAGCTATCTCTCCTCCTCCAATGCCTCAAATTAATATGGTGTGCCTGCAATATGTGCGCGGAATATATCGCTTGTTCTATACCGTGTGTCAACAGATACTACATATTAAAAGTAGTTATAATCCTGCAATATCTGTCAGGATGTTATCCGTACTATCACTTCGAAATGTATTCGGACATGGGTCATAGTTGTCAGCTATTTACCGGTCAATACAAAATACTAATCAAACAGAACTATATGATCATGTATTCCACGCTTATTATTACACATCACCAACATACGGAGGAGAGAGAAACAGAAAAGTGGGATGGTGGAACAATAATGCTTGCCAGCTTTTCTTCGTGTCCCTTGCTTATGATCGCTTCGGCCGTAACCATGGAGCATCTTCATTATTTAACGGGATGGTGGGGTCAAATTTCACTGTGAAGGGTGGAATTTCAACAAACTTATTATAATCTTCTGACATGTCTGTCGTGTCCTCGATTCCCACGATGTTTCTTTTCCCTGAGAGAACTATGTGACGCTTCGGCTCATCGTATGATGAAATTGTTCCCTTATTTTTTCTTTTCTTCGGTCTGGAAGACATGTCCTTCACATAGAAGACCTGAGCCACATCATTGGCTAGAACGAATGGTTCGTCATTGTAACCAATACAGTTGAGATCCACTGTTGTCATTCCATAAAGCGGGTCTACCTTTACCCCTTCTCCATTCAGGTTGACCCATTTGCACTTGAACAAAGGGACCTTAAAAGAAGGTCCATAGTCAAGTTCCCATATCTCCTCTATGTAACCATAGTATGTGTCAGTTTTTCCATTCTCGTTTGTTGTATCAAAGCGGACACCACTGTTTTGGTTGGTGCTCTTCTTATCTTGGGAGCTCGTGTAAAATGTATTTCCATTTATCTCGTACCCTTGAAAACTCCCAATAGTCGAAGATGGTGACCCTGCCAACATGTATAGCTGATCTTCAACAGTGGTGTCATTTATAAGACGTGTTTGCAACCAACTTCCGAAAGTCTCCATGTGTTCGCGTTTAATCCATGAGTCATCCTTCCCCGGGTTTGCAGACCGTACAATATTCTTGTGTTCCTCGACATACGTAGCCATGAACAAAGAATATTGTAGAACTGTGTAGTGTGCTTTGGTCAAAGAATGCCCGTCCCTAGGTATCATTGTTTTCTTTCCCAGCGTTCCTTTTCCCCTCAGTCTCCCCTCATGCCGCGATTCAGGAACACCAATTGTCTTAAGGTCAGGAATAAAGTCAACACAGAACCCAATGACCTCCTCTGTTCCATAGCCCTTCGAGATGCTTCCTTCTGGCCTAGCACGGTTATGAACATATTTCTTCAAGACTCCCATGAACCTCTCAAAGGGGAACATATTGTGTAGAAAGACCGGACCGAGAATATGAATCTCTTCACATAGGTGAACAAGGAGATGAGTCATAATGTTGAAGAAGGATGGTGGGAACACCAACTCAAAACTAACAAGACACTGGACCACATCCCTCTGTAATCTTGTCAGAATTTCTGGATCGATTACCTTCTGAGATATTGCGTTCATGAATGCACATAGCTTCACAATGGGTACTCGAACATTTTCCGGTAGAAGCCCCCTCAATGCAATCGGAAGCAATTGCGCCATAATCACGTGGCAGTCATGAGACTTCAGGTTTTGGAATTTTTTCTCTGCCATGTTTATTATCCCCTTTATATTCGACGAGAAGCCAGACGGAACCTTGATACTGTAAAGGACTTCAAAGAATATTTCCTTCTCTGCTTTAGTAAGAGCGTAGCTGCTTAAGGAATGGCGCCCTGTATCTGTGTGCTTGTTGCTTGGGTCTTTCATACGTTGCTGGTCCTCCCGTGCTTCAGGCGTATCTTTTGACTTCCCATACACGCCCAGGAAGCATAGCAGATTGACACATAGATTCTTTGTCACGTGCATCACGTCGATCGAAGACCGGACATCTAAAACTTTCCAATAGGGTAGCTCCCAAAATATAGATTTCTTCTTCCACATGGGTGCCCGCTTATCAGGGCCGTACGGAACTGGTTGGCTGCCAGCAGCCTTACCAAAGATTACTTCTAGGTCCTTGACCATATCGAATATATCATTACCACTACGGAGCTCAGGCTTCTTTCGGTTATCTGCCTCACCTCTGAAATGCTTCCCTCCTTTTTTCCTTAAGGGATGCTTGATCGGAAGAAATCTACGATGCCCCAGGTATACAACCTTTTTACATTTATCCAAAAAAACACTGTCAGTCTTATCTAAACAGTGTGTGCATGCATTGTATCCCTTGTTTGTATGACCGGAAATGTTACTAAGAGCTGGCCAATCATTGATGGTCACGAAAAGCAACGCCCGTAGGTCAAATGGCTTTTGTTCGTTCTCATCCCACACACGTACACCTGGTTTGCCCCACAGTTCTAAGAGTTCTTCCACTAATGGCCTTAGATACACATCAATGTCGTTGCCAGGTTGCCTCGGGCCTTGGATGAGAACTGGCATCATAATGAACTTGCGCTTCATGCACAACCAAGGAGGAAGGTTGTACATACATAGAGTTACAGGCCAAGTGCTATGACTGGAGCTCTGCTCCCCAAAAGGATTAAAGCCATCTGTACTTAGACCAAACCATAAGTTTCTCGCCTCTCCTGCAAAGTCTGGAAAGTCTCTCTCGATCTTTCTCCACTGCGATCCATCGGCGGGGTGCCTCAACTTTCCATCTTTCTTACGGTCTTCTTTGTGCCATCGCAACAACCTAGCATGCTCTTTGTTTCTATACAGACGTTTCAGCCGTGGTATTATAGGAGCATACCACATCACCTTAGCAGGAACCCTTTTACGGGGGGGCTCGCCGTCAACATCACCAGGATCATCTGCTCTGATCTTATACCGCAGTGCAGTGCATATCGGACATTCATCCAAATTCTCGTACTTCTCACCGCGGAAGAGAATGCAGTCATTAATGCATGCATGTATCTTCTGCACATCTAATCCTAGAGGGCAGAGAGCTTTCTTTGCTTCGTACGTACTCTAAGGCAATTCGTTATCCTTTGGAAGTTTTGGCTTCATTAGTTGAAGTAAAGTCTCAAATGCCTTGTCAGTCACACCGTTTTGTGCCTTCCATTTCAGCAACTCCAGTGTGGTACCGAGCTTTGTGCTACCATCTTCGCAATTTGGGTATAACAATTTTTTGTGATCCTGTAACATGTTGTCCAGTTTCAACCTCTCCAATCTATTTTCACAGTCTTCCCTTGCATCAGCAATAACTCGGCCAAGATCATCATCGGGCTCTTCTGATGCCTGTTCTTGATCACCTCCTTCTTCTGCATTCTCTTCCATTGCAGTATCGTCGTATTCAGGGAACAAAGGATCTTCTTCTTCTTCTTCATCGTCTTCCATCACAACCCCTCTTTCTCCATGCTTGGTCCAGCAATTATAGCTGGGCATGAAACCTCTCCGAAGTAGATGGCCGTGAAGGATTCTTTCGGAAGAATGTTCTCTGACGTTCCGACAATCAACACATGGGCAACACATGAAGCCATTATCTTTGTTCGCCTGAGCTACATCAAGAAATGCATTCAGGCGTGCCATATACTCGGAGGTGCGTCGGTCACCGTACATCCATCGCTGCCGTGCATCCATCTGCATCATATAATTAAGTTTATCAAAATACATATTAATACAGAGATAACCACAGTACATCGACAAATAATACTTTTTTATGTATCAGTTACAGATGAAAAAGATAATTTGTTAACCTCGGTCGAAGAAACCATTTTCAGTGAGCTTGTGTGCGTCTCGGGAATTTCGTCGAACACCTCGTGTGCATAGTAAAAAAAAACAGCAACACCACACTCTCTCACACCTCCAAGCAAAAAAAAAAGATGGAAGGAGGGGGGGGCTGGGGCAGTATATATAGGGGAAGGGGGCATTGGTCCCGGTTCGTGGACTGAACCGGGACAACAGGTCATGCGCGTGCCACGTGGCCTGTGGCTAGGCATTGGTCCCGGTCCGTGGCACGAGCCGGGACCGATATGCCCCCCACGAACCGGGACCAATGCGCCCAGGCGATTCCTGTTGCCCCGGGCGCACGAACCGGGACCAATGCAGGGCATTTGTCCCGGATTTGGTTGCAACCGGGACAGCTGCCCCCCGGCCCCCTGGACGAGAGGGGTTGTTTCCACTAGTGATTTGTCCAGTGAAGCTGTAGGTTTGAAGGGATAATATTCAAATATCTCAACAATCAGCATCAGATAAGGTTGTTTGATTGTAACTACACACATATGCCGGAAAACTCAACATCCAAGAGGAGTAAGCACCATTCCCCATATTTGACATCACACATGTACATCCCAAGGAGGAGCACACAGGAGAACCGTATTCTCCACTCCGATAGGCTGAACATTCAGCTGACAAAAAATAACGGCATGAGACGGCCGTAAATTGTATTATAGTACCAACGAATTAAGGAGTAAGAAAAAATAGACATTTAAATAACAGGAAGCAATCACATACCTGATGGGTATGCATGTTCCATATTCGTCAATATATATTTAGCCAACATTATGGTGCACTCTGTTTGAATCCAGTACTTTTAGCAATCTTGTATTATAGGGCTATAGCCACCGTATAGTCTAAAATTTTAGGTAGAATTGAAGTATTTGATTTCACTCATGTAAGTGGAGCGATTGTGTGTGAAAGTAGTATAGAACACGGCAGCAACGATATACCAGAAAATGAAAGGATATATGTCATGTGCTCTGTTACTACAAAACAAAGGGAAGCAATATAAAATAGCAATACAATTCGTACAGGGAGAGAGAGATCTGCACGTACGCGGATACTATGGTAGAGCCGTAGAGGAGATGTTAGTTTGTAAGAAGGGGTGACCGTATGAGGCTACACTCGATCGCTGCAATCTCCATTGCTGATTGATGCAACCGCAAAGTTGAAGATGTCGACAGGCGATGGCCCTGTGCTAGCAAACATCAGAAGCTGCCGCCGGCCACTCGTATCTCCATATATAAATGCTGGGCGACGATATGCATGTGTGAAGTTGAGAACTTGTGGACTTCCAGAGGGATTTATTGATTGGGAAGTGTTTGGGAGATGAACGGAACATTAAAGATTGGACTGCATTTTATCCATTGTACAATAAGGGCATCTCCAATAGTTGTAAGATAGGTGTCGGTAGATTTTGCCACACAGGATTTTTGGTGATGTGGCATAAAATAAATGAGGTGAGAGAGTGAGGTTGTATGTTCATGAACCAACAACCCTTGCACAAGCTCCGAGGTAGAATAGAGAGAGGTCTTGTGTGACGCCCCAAGATCGGGCACTATGCAGATTTCAGCATTCCCGCCAAAGCCGCATAATAACCGATTCCAGGTTGCCATTTATGATAACATTACAATAGTTCACGAATACTCCACAATTACAACAGAAACAGATAGATACAAGATGACTCAGACGAGCCAGGGGTACAACTGATACATTACAAAGATCCAAATAACAGCGGAAGAAACAACACATCGTCCGTCTACGGACAAGATCCAAACTGGACTAAGAGTCCTGAAGATAACCGAGAGCGTCCAATCCCTGCTCAGGCCAAGCCGGAGGGATTCCCAAACTAACGTCGTCAGACTTCAAACCTGTTGACTGCAATTTGGAATTTGCAGCCACGAAAGAGATTCGTGGGTCAGTACGGTTAAGTACTGGCAAGGGGGATAAAACCCATACTCACAAGTTACCGGCGTAGCCATTCATCACAAGATACAAATACTTTAGGATCAACGGAAAGGAAGGGGTTATTGCAAATAAGTGATAGCAGGCTGCACTAACCAACTACAGAGAGAACACTACAACTTCCAACTAACAGAAAGGGGATAAGATCGAGGATTGTAACCAACTGAAAGTAAATCCAAACAAACCCATCCTGGACCTCGCCCCTTTAGCCAAAGAAGCAATCCGAGGATAACTCACACAGTTGTATTAAAGGTGAATCAAGTTATTGTGTGAATAAACCTATTACTAGTCAAGTTGTTAATCATGGGGTGTAACATGGTTGATCATTATGTTTAAGTTGTCCTGAGTACTTGTTAGCCAGTACTTTCACCAAGTAATCCATAACCGCGGAAAACACGGCTTCTCGAGAAGATTATCCCTGCAGGGTTGCACCAATTTGGCCGTACACGCAAGAATAACCCGCCAGATGGGATGCCTCCCACCAAGCGGGGTACTCTACACAACTCGACTCTTCTTCGCATCAAGCCCAAAGAACCTTGGGCGCACGGCTAATCAAGCCCAGAAGAAAATGGACCATCATAGCACTCTAAGACCGTGTCCCCCTATATGCTGACTACGAAAGTTCCACCCGGGTACCAAGGGCTCGCAAGATCATGCATGCAGCAAATGGAAAACCCGAACTAAATGAGGCGATTTGGACGAGATGCGAATCGAGTCAAATTGAGGGGGGCGCCCATACTCGCTTCCCACATGCGGTTAGTGCGCTCATCATGGATCAGTAGACAAGACCCTTTTCCTATTAGGGTCGACACTAGCAGGCCTCAAAACCACAAAGGGCCTCCTGCCGGTGCCTTATCATCAAATTTATTATTAATAGTAACATTAGCATGATTGATTGATTGATTAAACATCGAGCCCCCAGAACATAATAGAGTAATAACAGAAAGTAACGGGTAACAGACTCGAGCAAAACAACCCTAAGCATGATAGTAAGACACGGGCAACAAGCAATGGTTATAGGTATGGAGGTGAGGCAATATCAAGGTTAAGGGATTCATGTGATGGGTTCGTAACAGAAACAACTACTACTAAGGATAGCAGAAAAGGATCAACGGAAAGAATCGGTAACAAGTGATGAAAGGAAGCCATATGGCAGCAAGTGAGTATACTTGCCTGAGATCCCGCAAGGTAGCAGAACTTGTCGTTGCTCACATCATCTCAACGTCCTATCCGGGAAGAAGCAACGAACCTCGAACAAACACCGGATGCAACAATTACTACTACGGCAAAAAGATCCAGCATGATCAAGATATGGATGCATGACAATTTAATTGATGCATAGAAATAAACTAGTTGACAAGTTAAACGAATTTAAATGGACCCATATGCAAGGGTTGCATATGGAAAAGATCCATTGAATTAAGTGGAACAAATGGTTTACAACTAATTATTAGGTGATAGTTGTTATCATGATGCATGCATGATGAAAACAATAAGATAACAAGGTTAGATGCAATTGGAATGAAGGTTAACAAGTTAAGAAAAACATTTATTAAGTTTGGAAAATTTTGGTTACTTAAACATGTTACACAAACAATTATTGTTTTCAACAAGTTAAAGTGTTCAAAACAAAAGACAAAGTTGATATTTGAAAAGAACATCAAATTTTAGTTGGATTACATGTTTCACATGTTGAAATTGGACTTTGGATTATTTAATTATGAATTAAACAATATTAAACAAGTTTTAATTGAATTAAACAAGATTTTAAATTGTTTAGGCAATTTTAATTATTCAAAACAGAAAACAAAAATTATATTTGAAAAGGTTATTCAAAATGGTATGGAAAACATATTTTATTTGCTTTTATTGGATTAATAAATAATTAGTTATTGATTTTATAAACTAGCATTTGAATTATTCCAATTTGAATTTTAAATGTATTTGGAAAATTCAAAGCAGTGCACAAATAAGTTATTTGGAAAGATTATTAAATTTGGAGCAATAAACATATATAACTTTATTTTATTGGAGTTATATTTTGTAAGTTATTAACAAATTAAAAGGGAGGACCAAATTGTTATTTTCGGAGGACTTAAAAGAAAACAGAGAGTTTAAACTAGCCCCTAGGGTTTCTGTCACGCAGTGTAGCTTGGCACTGGGCCACTGACCCGTGGGGTCATTGCCCTGCTGGCACCCGCGTGGTGGGTGTGCGTGCTGCCAGGGTCGATGACGGGTGGGGTCACCACCCTGCGCGGAAAAAGGGAATAAAAGGGGTGGCTTTCCCTGGGCTCGAACCCGCGCCTCCCAGCGTGCGGAAACGGCGCTAGCCAGTGGGCTGGATGTGTGGTTGTGATACGAAGAGGGACTGACGAAAGATATGGTAACACCGACGCTGCTAACTGAACTTCGAACAGATCAGCTCTTTCTCTGAACCTGACGAACAGAGCGGAGGTCGACGGGGCATCTCCGGTGTGCACGACGGCGGAGGCTGGCGATTGTGCGTGCGGGTGCGCTGGGCGTGTGTGGGTGTGGAGGCGAGCAGCCTGGCGCGGAAGGGAAAGAGGGGAAGGAGGTGATCACCTCGGGGCCCGTTGTAGTCGATCAGAATGGCGGAGCAGACGGCGGAAATCTCCGGCGACGGCGCGGCGTCCACGGCAGCTCCCAGCTAGCGGCGAGGGGACGGCGTGCCTCAGGGGACATCCACGTCTCCATTCCCCTAAACAACTGCTCCTCGAGATGCCCAGGTTGTCGCCGCGGTGAGGAGGCAGGTGGTCTGACGGTGGTCGTGGTGCGATTTCAGTCATGTTCAGAGAAAGGAAACTGCGGAGAGGAGGAAGATAGGGAGGACGGCGGCGATGGGGAAGGAACTAGGGTTAGGCTAGGCTCTAGGGTTAGCAGGTGTTCGGGGGGTAGTTATAGGGGAATAGGTGCTTGGTACGGCAAGCATCTGGAGTGGGGAGAGCTGATCGGAGGGTTCTGTAGGTGTTCGTACAGAGATGAGAGGTAGGTGACAGCGATGGAGGGGGGGTACTGGGCCAAGCGGTAGGATAGTTGGGCTGGGCCGGGGTAGGCTTAGGTGCTGCGCGCCGTTTTCTCTTTTATTATTTTTGTTTCTTTTATTATTATTTTTTTTTTGCTGAAACCAAAAATAGAAGATAAGAATAGGTTTTTGGTTATTGAAAAATTCGAGAGAAATTAGGGAAGCTCCTTAGGCCAAAATCAAACACTTGGTAACTTTTATTTTCAAAAGTTTAAATGTTGATTGCTTTTTGAAAGTTGAACCAAATTTGGGAGAATTTGTTAATATTAATAACCATTATTAAAACCAACATTGAACATAGGGTAACCCCTAAGGTAAATAAGCAAATTGAGTTGATTTGATTTGTTAACAACATAATTTCAAAAATGGTTCTGTTTGGGACACATTTGGTTTGAATTTGAAAAGGTTTTTAGAATTATTTGATTGGATTAATGGTTTGATTAAACCAACAATTTAATGAGTGATTTGGTTTAAATTTTTGAGTTAGTCATTTGGGTTTTAACAAGAGGGGGAAATTTATTAACAGTCAATTTGATTAAAACAATTTTCAAACTATTGAAGAACAATGAGTGGTTTAGTTTGCAAGTTTGAAATTGCAAATTTTTGAGCAAGGGTGAAAGTTTAAATTGTTTTGAAATTTTCAGTTGTGATGCAAACATGGTGCAATGCAATGTGATGCATATGATGCAAGCAAACAAACAAGTAACACCCCAGGTGTTACAGACGACACCACTAACAAGGGATTGCGCCCTCGCAATCCACCTGCTAACCCGGGAGGGGAAAGAAGTTCGACTATCGATTCTTCGTGCTTCCAGTTGATCTCCTCGACACCACTAACAAGGGTTTCTCGACACCACTAACAAGAGATTCTTGCTGGGAGTGATGACGATATTCTTCCACCAGGAATCTTCCGATGATCGAACCTATTAGGTTAAGAGCTCAGAAAACGACCACCCACGTGGGATCCTAACACTATGAAAGATAGACAAGGGGGGAAGACTCCAAAACAAATGAGATGGGAGGGGAAACAGAATAGGGATAAGGAGAAAACAAGAATCCTATTGAGAGGTTTTCCAAAATAGTTTAGCAGAAATAGTTTTCGACACTCTAGAAACAACGACCGTTAGCGAGGTTATCCTACAGGCTTTGCGGACCCGTTGCTTCGATAACCATTCGTATCAAAACAATCTCGGGAATCGGAACCAAGGCTCTGATACCATTTGTGACGCCCCAAGATCGGGCACTATGCAGATTTCAGCATTCCCGCCAAAGCCGCATAATAACCGATTCCAGGTTGCCATTTATGATAACATTACAATAGTTCACGAATACTCCACAATTACAACAGAAACAGATAGATACAAGATGACTCAGACGAGCCAGGGGTACAACTGATACATTACAAAGATCCAAATAACAGCGGAAGAAACAACACATCGTCCGTCTACGGACAAGATCCAAACTGGACTAAGAGTCCTGAAGATAACCGAGAGCGTCCAATCCCTGCCCAGGCCAAGCCGGAGGGATTCCCAAACTAACGTCGTCAGACTTCAAACCTGTTGACTGCAATTTGGAATTTGCAGCCACGAAAGAGATTCGTGGGTCAGTACGGTTAAGTACTGGCAAGGGGGATAAAACCCATACTCACAAGTTACCGGCGTAGCCAGTCATCACAAGATACAAATACTTTAGGATCAACGGAAAGGAAGGGGTTATTGCAAATAAGTGATAGCAGGCTGCACTAACCAACTACAGAGAGAACACTACAACTTCCAACTAACAGAAAGGGGATAAGATCGAGGATTGTAACCAACTGAAAGTAAATCCAAACAAACCCATCCTGGACCTCGCCCCTTTAGCCAAAGAAGCAATCCGAGGATAACTCACACAGTTGTATTAAAGGTGAATCAAGTTATTGTGTGAATAAACCTATTACTAGTCAAGTTGTTAATCATGGGGTGTAACATGGTTGATCATTATGTTTAAGTTGTCCTGAGTACTTGTTAGCCAGTACTTTCACCAAGTAATCCATAACCGCGGAAAACACGGCTTCTCGAGAAGATTATCCCTGCAGGGTTGCACCAATTTGGCCGTACACGCAAGAATAACCCGCCAGATGGGATGCCTCCCACCAAGCGGGGTACTCTACACAACTCGACTCTTCTTCGCATCAAGCCCAAAGAACCTTGGGCGCACGGCTAATCAAGCCCAGAAGAAAATGGACCATCATAGCACTCTAAGACCGTGTCCCCCTATATGCCGACTACGAAAGTTCCACCCGGGTACCAAGGGCTCGCAAGATCATGCATGCAGCAAATGGAAAACCCGAACTAAATGAGGCGATTTGGACGAGATGCGAATCGAGTCAAATTGAGGGGGGCGCCCATACTCGCTTCCCACATGCGGTTAGTGCGCTCATCATGGATCAGTAGACAAGACCCTTTTCCTATTAGGGTCGACACTAGCAGGCCTCAAAACCACAAAGGGCCTCCTGCCGGTGCCTTATCATCAAATTTATTATTAATAGTAACATTAGCATGATTGATTGATTGATTAAACATCGAGCCCCCAGAACATAATAGAGTAATAACAGAAAGTAACGGGTAACAGACTCGAGCAAAACAACCCTAAGCATGATAGTAAGACACGGGCAACAAGCAATGGTTATAGGTATGGAGGTGAGGCAATATCAAGGTTAAGGGATTCATGTGATGGGTTCGTAACAGAAACAACTACTACTAAGGATAGCAGAAAAGGATCAACGGAAAGAATCGGTAACAAGTGATGAAAGGAAGCCATATGGCAGCAAGTGAGTATACTTGCCTGAGATCCCGCAAGGTAGCAGAACTTGTCGTTGCTCACATCATCTCAACGTCCTATCCGGGAAGAAGCAACGAACCTCGAACAAACACCGGATGCAACAATTACTACTACGGCAAAAAGATCCAGCATGATCAAGATATGGATGCATGACAATTTAATTGATGCATAGAAATAAACTAGTTGACAAGTTAAACGAATTTAAATGGACCCATATGCAAGGGTTGCATATGGAAAAGATCCATTGAATTAAGTGGAACAAATGGTTTACAACTAATTATTAGGTGATAGTTGTTATCATGATGCATGCATGATGAAAACAATAAGATAACAAGGTTAGATGCAATTGGAATGAAGGTTAACAAGTTAAGAAAAACATTTATTAAGTTTGGAAAATTTTGGTTACTTAAACATGTTACACAAACAATTATTGTTTTCAACAAGTTAAAGTGTTCAAAACAAAAGACAAAGTTGATATTTGAAAAGAACATCAAATTTTAGTTGGATTACATGTTTCACATGTTGAAATTGGACTTTGGATTATTTAATTATGAATTAAACAATATTAAACAAGTTTTAATTGAATTAAACAGGATTTTAAATTGTTTAGGCAATTTTAATTATTCAAAACAGAAAACAAAAATTATATTTGAAAAGGTTATTCAAAATGGTATGGAAAACATATTTTATTTGCTTTTATTGGATTAATAAATAATTAGTTATTGATTTTATAAACTAGCATTTGAATTATTCCAATTTGAATTTTAAATGTATTTGGAAAATTCAAAGCAGTGCACAAATAAGTTATTTGGAAAGATTATTAAATTTGGATCAATAAACATATATAACTTTATTTTATTGGAGTTATATTTTGTAAGTTATTAACAAATTAAAAGGGAGGACCAAATTGTTATTTTCGGAGGACTTAAAAGAAAACAGAGAGTTTAAACTAGCCCCTAGGGTTTCTGTCACGCAGTGCAGCTTGGCACTGGGCCACTGACCCGTGGGGTCATTGCCCTGCTGGCACCCGCGTGGTGGGTGTGCGTGCTGCCAGGGTCGATGACGGGTGGGGTCACCACCCTGCACGCGGAAAAAGGGAATAAAAGGGGTGGCTTTCCCTGGGCTCGAACCCGCGCCTCCCAGCGTGCGGAAACGGCGCTAGCCAGTGGGCTGGATGTGTGGTTGTGATACGAAGAGGGACTGACGAAAGATATGGTAACACCGACGCTGCTAACTGAACTTCGAACAGATCAGCTCTTTCTCTGAACCTGACGAATAGAGCGGAGGTCGACGGGGCATCTCCGGTGTGCACGACGGCGGAGGCTGGCGATTGTGCGTGCGGGTGCGCTGGGCGTGTGTGGGTGTGGAGGCGAGCAGCCTGGCGTGGAAGGGAAAGAGGGGAAGGAGGTGATCACCTCGGGGCCCGTTGTAGTCGATCAGAATGGCGGAGCAGACGGCGGAAATCTCCGGCGACGGCGCGGCGTCCACGGCAGCTCCCAGCTAGCGGCGAGGGGACGGCGTGCCTCAGGGGACATCCACGTCTCCATTCCCCTCAACAACTGCTCCTCGAGATGCCCAGGTTGTCGCCGCGGTGAGGAGGCAGGTGGTCTGACGGTGGTCGTGGTGCGATTTCAGTCATGTTCAGAGAAAGGAAACTGCAGAGAGGAGGAAGATAGGGAGGACGGCGGCGATGGGGAAGGAACTAGGGTTAGGCTAGGCTCTAGGGTTAGCAGGTGTTCGGGGGGGTAGTTATAGGGAATAGGTGCTTGGTACGGCAAGCATCTGGAGTGGGGAGAGCTGATCGGAGGGTTCTGTAGGTGTTCGTACAGAGATGAGAGGTAGGTGACAGCGATGGAGGGGGGGTACTGGGCCAAGCGGTAGGATAGTTGGGCTGGGCCGGGGTAGGCTTAGGTGCTGCGCGCCGTTTTCTCTTTTATTATTTTTGTTTCTTTTATTATTGTTAATTTTTTTTTTGCTGAAACCAAAAATAGAAGATAAGAATAGGTTTTTGGTTATTGAAAAATTCGAGAGAAATTAGGGAAGCTCCTTAGGCCAAAATCAAACACTTGGTAACTTTTATTTTCAAAAGTTTAAATGTTGATTGCTTTTTGAAAGTTGAACCAAATTTGGGAGAATTTGTTAATATTAATAACCATTATTAAAACCAACATTGAACATAGGGTAACCCCTAAGGTAAATAAGCAAATTGAGTTGATTTGATTTGTTAACAACATAATTTCAAAAATGGTTCTGTTTGGGACACATTTGGTTTGAATTTGAAAAGGTTTTTAGAATTATTTGATTGGATTAATGGTTTGATTAAACCAACAATTTAATGAGTGATTTGGTTTAAATTTTTGAGTTAGTCATTAGGGTTTTAACAAGAGGGGGAAATTTATTAACAGTCAATTTGATTAAAACAATTTTCAAACTATTGAAGAACAATGAGTGGTTTAGTTTGCAAGTTTGAAATTGCAAATTTTTGAGCAAGGGTGAAAGTTTAAATTGTTTTGAAATTTTCAGTTGTGATGCAAACATGGTGCAATGCAATGTGATGCATATGATGCAAGCAAACAAACAAGTAACACCCCAGGTGTTACATCTTGCACATTCTCTCACCTCCTATTGACCAAACTACATACGACCATTGGAGTGGTTGTAAGATGCGTTGTTGGTTGATGACATGTCCAATTTTACCAACAAGCTAACCAACAAACTGTTAAAGATGCCCTAAGACGAAGAGGCAGAACATCCGTAGATTTTTTTTAAAATCCGCAACTTGAGTGACTCTGGGAAAATACAGGGGACGGGTAATAATGGAGGAGACGAAGAGCGTTCTGTGGAAAATTAGCATGGAAGGATACTAGTGGTGTCACCTCCAGGAAAATTAATTATAGAAAAATACATTTATTTCCTAAAAGTAGGAGGAACAAGATGACATGGACCAATTAGAGTCTCGCTGATGTGGATAGGCTGCATGTTTAGAGAAATAGGTTAGTGGGGCTCATCTACTTAGTTATATAGGATGGGCTAATTGCCTCCTAATTACTCCCTAACGGTGAAAAAACAGCCCTCCCGCTCCTCCCGGGCCTCATATTTTCGAAAACAACATTTCCCCACTCCCTCCCGCTCCTCTTGGGCCCCACAAAATTTCGAAATTCGAAATTCCCGCCTCCCCCTGTGTGCCTAACGTGTCGTGCTCTGCCGGGCTGCCGTGCCAAAAACTGGCTTGACGGGCCATATACGTGCCGTCGTGACGTGCCCGATTTGAGATGGCAGCCCGCGGGCTGGCACGGCCCGGCACGATTGGCGCCGTGCCCTAACAGGACGTGCTTTTCCCCGGCCCGCGCGTGCCGTGCCGTGCGGCCCAGTTGGCCAGGTATAGGCGGAAAACGGCGCACCGGCGAAAAAAAAAGAAAAAAAGGGGTCGGGGCTCTTGGGGCGGGTGGAGATGCTCTAACGTCCGTTCCTCCTCCTCGAAGGTGAGCCGGCGCGAGAGGATTATTGGTCGTCCCAGATGTCCGTCGTTCTCCTCGAAGGTGAGGCGTCGACCATCCAATCCCCCCTCCTCTAAGTATTACTGGTCGTCTCCAGGTTCCTAAGCCGCTGGCGGCCGTCCTCCCCTGCAGCGGATACGAATCATGAGAAGATTGAAGAAGTTCCTTACTGCAAGGAACGCCGCCTTGTTGAGAATCCTACGCCACTACTCCGTCCCCAGCGCCGGCCGGCTCCTCACCTGTACGCTCCTCGAGTCGACCTCCTCATGTCGTTTCCCGTCTTCAGGAACACCGCCTGCCTCCTACGTAACGTGCCGCCGCCCCGAACGAGAGTGATGTCGTCCTCCACAGGATACATGGACGCAGCGTTGTTTCCTCCCATGGATTCATCCTCTGTGGGTTCCACGGCCACCACATAGGACTGATTACCATTCAGATGCCAAGCGAGGGATCCAAAAGATCGATCTGAAGGTGGAGGATGAGGCGCAGGGGAGGGGGCGAGGCTTGGCATGCTCAAGGTCGTGGTGTACCACAGAACCAACCTCCTGCGACCCCTTCGAGCATGAGGTCGTTCCCGGGGTCGTCGAGTGCCTCAAGGTATGACTAATCGCCCCTCTCTATTGTTTAGAGGACAAACTTCAGATTTTACGGGTGCAATTATTGACTCACTCACGAGGGCCTCATTCTTGGGCTGCCGATGAACTTAGAAATTTTGATCGCACAAGTTCCCTTCAGTTAGTTTAAATCAATTAAGGATTTAGTATCTTGCACTGGATTTAGGTGTGACTGGAACTTCATTGTCTTGCACACTCCTTGATTGATCTGGTGACAGACTGAGTCTGACAGGCACCTGACGTCTCTTGCCATTCTATTCGTAAAGTTGTAATGAGCTCGCTCCTCAATCCTGATCAGCTACAAGGCTACAGCCAAAGAGGGTGCACTGTCATCTCTAAGGATCTGTGAAGCTTGGTGAGCAAAGCATACCATTCAAATCTTGCATTCCCCAATTTTCTCGTTCTAAATATCTACTTCACATTGTAAACTTTCCCATTTCACTATTCTGTTTAAGATAGGCACGCGTGAAGATGTGCTCATTCCAAGGCATTAGGTTTCATAGTTTAACTTGTATCTTTGATTGGGAAAAGCATGGACCGCTTTACCATTTTTTCTGCAATACCAGTATAGACACATTGTTCGGTTCCAACTATTTTGTCCTTTCTTCGTACAAATGCTTTTAGATATTGATATTTTATTTTGCTTGCAGATTTATCTGTCCGCAGGTTAATTGTTTAACAGAAGTACTAGCGTAAGTTCAGCTTTGAATCTCTTAGTTCAGTTGGTGAGGTTCTCAAAATTACGCGGTCATATTGTAGGCATGACAAGAACGTGAAGGTGAGTGAAACCAATCCATAGGTGAGTTAGATCCTCTTTGGTGTCATGCACCAATACTAGGCATAAAAGAGCAGCAACACTCATGGCACTGTTGTCGTTATTTAATACATGAAATTTGATGGTTATTTATGTCCAATCAAGATTGCATATGTATTTCTGTTGTTGAAGCCTTAGAGGGACCAAGAAGTCTACAATTCTGATCAGATGACAGGCTTGAAAATAAGGTAAAGAATTGAAGCTTTATATCCCTTGTTAAGTCTTTTTTTTTCTTGTTCAAATATAATTGTGGATTTGTATATCTCTCATTATTGTTTGGGTCGGCTGCAAAGCTTGCATCAGGAAGTGAGGTCTCTTGTGTAATTATCCTCAGTTTCTCCATATTCTTTTTAGTTTCTTATCTGAACGTGCATGAACTGAACTATTGGTTGGTTTTCTTTTTTGGTAAGTAACTTTGTGAAATATTTTGTCCCACTACTCCAATAGAATCCAACTATGTCATTTTCAGGTGACTGTCATAAGGTTTGAACTGCCTTGACAACAGTTTACAACAATGTTTTATTCTCTTCTATGAAGAGGCAAACAAGTAATTTGTTTATCCAAGTCATATTACATCCCTTATCTACATTGGTGTATGTCGAAGCCATTCCAGTGCACTTCCATTTGGTACCTGTTATGGTCTTGCATTTGCATCAATTTAGGTTGCTGCGATATTGACGAGGGATCCGTAAAAATCAACTAAGTTCCTAAGGTAAGATGTTAATTGAGAAGATATATTCATGTGACAAATTAACTCTTGGGAGGATTTCTTAAGATCAAGCATTTAAAAAACAGGATGTTTCACCAATTCCTATGTGATTTTATAAATTCAGTTGCAATGTGGTTCTTTATTGAGTTTCATATTCTCTATGTTGCTTAACTCGAAAGAGGAATTAAGTTTACTTCACTATAAGTCAAACATCTAAATGTAACATGCAAAAACCATATAAAAATTCTTGTTAGTCCGATATGTCATCTTAAAAAAAATAAACATGCATGTACCTTTTTTTTACTCCTCCATTTTGCATGGATTTAACGATTTCAATCGCAGTGATCTTGGTGCATATTACAACTATTCATGTGACAAGATTTGAGAATTTAGAGTTTCCCATTTTGAGGAGTATCATTAGATATATTTTTTATTTGTAACTATTTCATCAACAGAAGCTAGAATCTGATAGTTAGTTAGGATTGCAAGCCTGATGACGTATCAATGATTTATTTATTTGTACAGTTTTAATATCTTGCTTGACAATTGAGCTATGTAGATAAAACACATGTTTGTCCTAATTCCTTTTGAACTGTAAAAGTTCACACAACGCGTAGTGGTAACAACCTTGGGTGTTAACCGTCGCCCTTTGCAGATGTTGTAGACTACAAATATAATGTCTTGCAATAAGCATGCTGAAGTTGGATGAGTGGATGTGAAGACATGCGGAGCTAGAGGCACAATTGAGACGTTTGAAGCATGAAAATAGAAGGAAACCATCTGGCGAGGAGTAGGGGAACCCCTTGGTACATTGTCGTCATCCGGCGAAAGAAACCACAAGTTTTTGTTCTCATGTCCTTGAGCTAGAGCGTGTATTACGTGCAATAACAATTTATAGTTAAAATTTGCATGTTTTAGTTACTAATCTGCGATATGAATGCCTAATTTTTTACATTATTTTTTGCACATAAAAGAAACATGGAGAGATAGAGGGAGGGAGATAGAGAACTAAAATATTGATGACCTTTGATAATTGTATTTCTACTTCTTTTTGCTACTATATCGTCACACAATGGTGGATGTGCAGCATATGCTCCCGCTTTTGTATTTTAGGATTTTTACCCCCTTTTAAATGTCACAAAACCTGAAACAAAATTCAAAACATGTGAGCGACATTTTTAGGTCCGGTGACGAAATTTTTATTTACCTCCGCAAACAAGAAGAAAAAAAGGTGCTATATAGCAGAAATCATTTGTATATTTATGTGAATATATCTTGGAAATTTGGTGCTATTTAGCAAAAATTGATAGTATAACTTTGATTCAAAGTACACTCTAAGAAAAATTAAATTCCTTTTGATAATACTATGTGGATATTGCTTTTATTCCGGTGAAATTTCTGTGAGTATCGGTAAAATAACTACCTTCAAAGGGCCGTAGCAACGCACAACTAGTTCTAATAGAACACACACACCTGTAGAGCATTACGAAAGCATTTATGGACTTCAACTCCCCCAAGATATACGGAGCAGCATTTTCCGTCCAAGACACAATGGCCACACGGGCTCCATGCATGCATCATGTACGCAAACACTCTCTATTTCACTACTACTTGCAGTCATGAATGCCACGGCAGATTGAACCACCGTACATCTCCAAACCACCTCCCGGAGCTTCCTGTCAGATGCCATCTTCTTGCTCATGAGTTTGATGCCTAACAACCGGACCGATCATAGCGCCTTGATCAGGCATAATGCTAGTTTAGGTCTCGTTGCACAACAAAGTTTGCCTCACTAGCGATGATAGGCTTTGTTGCATCTGCTGGTGCTCCCGACGTCTCTGATTCCTAATACCGACAAATAAGATGACTACAATAGCTGATGTACCATTATCTATCTTAGGTCTCCGAGTAATGCATGCCCTAGTCTCGTGGGGAGCGAAAGTGTCGACCTGCAACTCTACTAGAGAAAGACTAAATGTTCTGCATCATCAAAAGAATTACTGAAGCTATCTTTGAATGTGGGGGCATATATAGCTAGTAGAATGATATTTTCACCTACCATCGTACATACATACATAAAAGTAAAGGTAAATGTGCACATATATTAACTTGTAAAGTTGGCGAATTCTCTCTTGGATGTTTGTGTATTTCTCCGCCCTATAAAAGGCTAACTATTATTGACTGGAACCTTTTTGATAGAAAAAATGGAGAAGAAAGCTGCTAGCTCTCAAGGTATTTTTTTGTCGCTAGGAGATAGAGCCTTACAGAAATTTACCTAAATAGCGTGTCTAGTTTCATGTTATCTTTTTAAATAATTTTGAAAGCAGTAAAGTATGTATATTTTTTTAGAGATGGTTAACTTTGGCAGGAGGAATGTGGGTTTTGGAAAATATCATCTTGTTAAATGGGATGATGTTTTAAAACCCAAGGATCAAGGGGGCCTGAGTGTTAAGGTTGTTATGTAAGTTTCTCTAGAAATTACCAGAGTGGCCCTCAAATGCAAGGGCACCAACTCTAAATTAATGGGAAAAAAGTAATTTGGTATATCCATGTATGTTTACTTTATATGAAAACACGATTAAATTAGTTGCGCACAACTCTCACCAAAACTTAAAATATTGTTGTGTTGGACAATTGAAACGGTCTGCAAAATATGCCTTGAATCTTCCTTAAAAGTTTGTGAATACCCCACTACCAATGAATATTAGACAAATAATCGTAATCACATTGTTTATATGTTAAAAGTATGAAACTGTATTATTTTGATGGTATCCCTTTATTTTGACCTCTAAGGGTTTGTGTTGTTTTGCAATATGTATTAGCTCATCCTATGTGGTGTCTGGAGTTGCAATAACGGAAGAAAGGGAAACAAACAAAGATCAATATGAAAAAAAATGTGGGCTATTTAGGATTGTTTTGACAAAACATGCCTCAAAGTCGACTAGTAAGAATGATCGGTAGCAAGAAGCCATGCTAAACGAACCCAAAAACAACACTGCACGTCACAAATACTCGAATGTCATGTGTTCGGCGACTCGATTAGGCGGTGAGTATGACCGGCAATGATAGCAGGGTTGGATCAGATCGAATGGTGGTTTCTTCCTCTCTCCGGCGGATCTGACGGTGTCTTCTTTGTCAATGCGACTAGGGGCGGAGCGCGTGGCGAGGAGGACCGCGCGGAGGCCTAGGCCTCGGGATCCAGCCCGCCAGGAGAATCGGACAGGAGGTCGCCCTCGGGATCGGAAGCCTCCAGATCCGAGGCAGCAGGCGAATCTCCTAGTTTGTCCTCTTCTGAAATTTTTGAATCAGATATTTCTTCAGTTTCAGACCTGTTTTGGCTCAAATTTTCGGCATTCTCTTGATCTGCAAGGGCATTAGCTTCTGTGACAGTAGGAGCTGTAGGCATAGGACCATTAGTGGCAACAATAGGTATGATAGGTAAAGGTATCAACATTTGCATCTCCATTGTTATTTTGTGTGGAATTTTGTGGAAGGAGGAGTATATCATTGCGAAGTCTAGAACCAGCATTAGAATGGAGGGCGGCAAACGGGAAAACATGCTCATCGAAAACAACATCTCTTGAGATGTATACACGTCCAGTTTTTGGGTCTAAACACTTAACACCCTTATGACGAGGGCTATATCCAAGGAACACACATTGTGTGGAGCGAAAAGACAATTTTCTTTTGTTGCAAGGACGTAAATTTAGCCAGCAAGCACAGCTAAAAATACGGAGAGAGTCACAGTTGGGCTTTGTGTGTAAGAGACGTTCAACGGGAGTATCAAAGTCTAACCTTGCTAGGTAGCAAACTAACGAGAGAAGTGGCAGTGAGGAATGCTTCATTCCAGAATTTAAGTGACATGGATGCATTAGCAAGCAAAGAAATGCCAACTTCTACTATATGGCGATGTTTTCTTTCAGCTGAACCGTTTTTTTATTGAGCATGTGGACACGAAACATGATGTGTGATGCCAATTTTATGAAAGAAACCATTTAGCTTCTCATATTCACCACCACAATCAGTTTGCATTGTGATGATCTTCCTATTAAAATTTTCTTTCAACAAGTGCTTGAAAATTAAGAAAAACTTGATAAACCTCAGATCTATTCTTGAGCAAATAAATCAATGTAAATTTAGTGAAATCATCTATAAAGCTTACATAATATGCATGCTTGCAAACAGAAACGGGAGCAGGACCCCATACATCAGAGAATACTTGTTCTAAAGGAACAGTAAACACACTTGTAGAGAAAGGGTGTGGTAGTTGGTAGCTTTTGGATAATTGGCAAGGATCACAAATGTAGGGGTTTATTTCAGGAGAATATGAAATATTATTCTTTCTAAGCACTTGTTGAACAATAAAAGACGAAAGATATCCTAAACGGCGATGCCATGTGGATGAAGATGGCTTTATTGAAACAAAAGCTTGCTTGGAAGATCCAGTGGAGATGGGCACTAGTGGGTAGAGACCATCACGACAGGAGCCTTTAAACAGAGTTCTCTTTGTTGCCTGATCCTTAATCAAAAAGAAATGTGGATGGAATTCAATAAACACATTGTTATCAAGGGTCAATTTGTGAACTGAAAGAAGATTCATGGATGCACTAGGAACATGAAGAACATTTTTAAGATGTAAGAAATCATTAGGAGTATGCAATGTTGAAGTACCAATATGGCTTATTTTCATACCGTTGCCGTTTGCCGTGTGAACACAATCATGCCCATTGCGGCGACGCCCCGCTGTCCTTCGTCGAGACTGAGGAGGATCTCCTCCATCTCGACATTCAGAAGAGCGTCCAGCACCAGCACGGTAGTCGATTTGGCGACGCCGCTACCCGCGGCACCTAGACACGTTCAACGCCAGCCAGCTAGAGCGCGGCCTTCGCGCAGACGCGGAAACGCAGAGGAATAAGCGGGAGTGGGACGCCATTGCGGCGTAGCAGCTCGAGCAGGTCGGCGCCGGCTCCAGGTGCTCCTCCACCAGCTCCTCCTCCTCCAGCCGACGGCGGTGCAACAGACGAGGAAGACGAAGCCCCTGCGGGGCATTTCGGCCCTAGTTCATCGCCGCTTATGTGTAGTTAGTTTCTGTTTTGCAAAATCGGCGAGTGGTCCTTCTGTATTCCCGTCAAAACAATGAAACGTGGAATTTGCGGTTCGTATTTACAAGTTCTGCTATGATCCCCACCGCCACGACCCGTAGAATTAGGTAAAACGCGAAACGGAAAATGGTTTTTTAGTTTTCCCGTTAGGTAACGATAGAAATGTTCTAACAGTAAAGGACTTTGTATCCAGAGTTACGAAACCCCAATAAATTGATCTTGGTAACCTAAGAATTACTATACTAACATCTGAATTAACAACAAGTAAACCACACATTAGTTCGTGACAGCTCAAAGCACTTGACTTAATTCCAAACTAAAACCACACGAGTAGTAGGGACGTCCGAGTAGTAGTACCTCACTATCTCGCCAAGTCAGCAGCGAACAACCACCCCAATCGCTTTCCCCTCCCACGTTTTCAGACCCGAGAGGGAAAGCTCCGCTACCTGGCAGCGACCCGCCCGCTCTCCTCGCCGGCGCCCGCCGCCATGAAGCGCGCGCGCAGCTCCGAGGTCTTCCTGGGAGGCCGGGGCCGCGCGCGCCGCCGCCTCGCGCCCATCCTCGCCGCCGCGGCCCTCGTGTACCTCCTCTTCGTGTCCGTCAAGCTCGCAGGCTGGGACGACGTCGTCAGCCGCCCGGAAACCGCCGCGGGACGCGAGGTGCTGTTACAGCGCGATTCTATCGAGCCGCCTCCCCGCGGGAGGCGAGCCTCTGCTGGTGCTACTGCTGCCGTGGCGGTGGGGTACGGCCGCATCACCGGGGAGATCCTCCGGCGCCACGAGGCTCTCGGCGGAGCGAGGAGGCGGTGGGGCCTTCGGGGAAACTTCTCCGAACTCGAGCGCATGGCCACGGAGGCCTGGGCGCGTGGGGCCGAGGCGTGGGAGGAGGCCGCCGCGTTCTCCGGCGAGGTGGACTCGATCCTCTCCGGCGACGGCGCGGCGGGCGAGTGCCCCGGCTCGCTAGCGGTTGGCGGAGGAAAGGGCGAGACGACCGCGCTCCTGCCGTGCGGGCTGGTGGTGGGTTCGGCTGTGACCCTGGTGGGGACGGCGCGCGCGGCGGTGGCGGAGTACGTGGAGGCGCTGGACAGGGGCGGGGACGGGAACGGCACGGTGATGGTGGCGCAGTTCGCGGTGGAGCTGCGGGGCCTGCGGGCATCCGGCGACGAGGACCCCCCCAGGATCCTCCACCTCAACCCGCGGCTGCACGGCGACTGGAGCCGCCGGCCCGTGCTGGAGATGAACACCTGCTTCCGGATGCAGTGGGGCAAGGCGCAGCGCTGCGACGGGAACCCCTCCAAGGACGACGACCGTGGTGCGTGTCCTCAACCCCATTTTATCGCTTCCAATTAACTGTATGCTGTACTCCAGCTTTGATTCCTTTGTCTTTCTGCTTTGAACATAAGGACAATGCAGCATTGCTAATGTGCCAATGGCTTACTAGTTATTTTGATTGTTTGTAGACTTGTAACAATGCTAGTTCCTGTACAAATTGCACTTACTGGTCCTAGTACATGAGAAAGAAGGAGATGCTATGTGTAATTGCGTTGCATTCCATAAATTTTCAGATCTTCTAGATACTACTATAGTGTACTGCCTGGATCATCTTTTACCAGCCTGTCTGCCAAAATGTTTTCTGCCTGGATCGTAGCTTCTGTGTTTTCTGTTTCGAAACGAGGCAACCTCGGCCTGATCATCAGTTGACATAGCCTCCACATTTGCTGACAGTGTTGTTAACTTTGCAGTCGATGGGTTCCTGAAGTGTGAGAAGTGGGAACGGAGAGGCACGGTTGATTCAAAAGAAATGAAGTCAGCCTCATGGTTCAACAGGTTCATTGGCCGAGCAAAGAAACCAGAAATGAGCTGGCCGTACCCATTTTTCGAGGGGAAGATGTTTGTTCTCACTATCCAAGCTGGCGTTGAAGGATACCACATCAATGTGGGAGGTCGTCATGTTGCCTCATTTCCTCACAGGATGGTAAAATTTCCCTTCCTGTAACAAAGATTTTATTCCTCCGTATAGGACTGCAGATGTTGTACAGCTCTGTGCTTGAAAATACTGACAACTTTTGCTTGTCCATATTCATCAGGGATTCACTCTTGAAGACGCAACCGGTTTAGCTGTAACAGGTGGCATAGATGTTCACTCGGTGTATGCGACCTCTCTTCCGAAGGCTCATCCCAGCTTTTCTCTCCAAACTGTCTTGGAAATGTCCGATAAGTGGAAGGCCCACCCTCTGCCAGAGGAACCAATTAAGCTTTTTATTGGCATTCTATCTGCTTCAAACCATTTCGCTGAGCGGATGGCTATAAGGAAAACCTGGATGCAGTTTCCTGCAATCCAATTGGGGAATGTGGTTGCTCGATTCTTTGTCGCACTGGTACGATAAGTTCTTATGTTTTTTTTTAAAAAAAAAAATCGTACTCCATTTCTCGGTGCATGATATGCTACAGTTTGAACTTCATATACATTTTGCCGTAATAGCTTGTTCAAATAACTGCGAAATCATGATAAAATCACTGTGCTTCTGTAGAGCAATAGGAAAGACATAAATGCAGCACTAAAGAAGGAGGCAGAATATTTTGGAGACATTGTCATCCTGCCATTTATTGACCGGTATGAGTTGGTCGTTCTCAAAACAGTTGCGATATGTCAGTACGGGGTAAGCCATGCAGTGCTATGGTTCTTCCACATATTAGTTAGCACTTGGCAGTGTTCCATTCCCCTCTGTTTATTCACTGCAATGCTTATCTGTATCCAGGTGCAGAATGTTACCGCCGAGTACATCATGAAGTGCGATGACGACACCTTCGTGAGGCTGGACATAGTGTTGAAGCAGATCGCTACCTTCAACAGAAGCCTGCCTCTTTATCTCGGCAACCTAAATCTCCTTCACAGGCCTCTCAGATACGGCAAATGGGCCGTGACGTTCCAGGTACGCTCCACTTCGTAACAATGTGAATCCATAGATTCCGACATGCGCTTGTCCACTCCTCACCACGCAGGCACCTGCTTGCAGGAATGGCCAGAGCTGGTGTATCCCCCGTATGCCAACGGACCCGGCTACGTGATTTCTTTAGACATTGCCAGAGACATCGTGTCCCGCCACGCGAACCAGTCGCTAAGGGTAACATCTATCTCTACTCTGACCGAACTGCGGCACATCTCGTGTTCGTTCCCTTGATCCTATTTTATCATCGTCTAACGGCCGTGATCTTTGTTGCTGCCTGGCAGCTGTTCAAGATGGAGGACGTGAGCATGGGCATGTGGGTCGAAGACTACAACACCACCACCACCTCTGCCCCAGTGCAGTACATTCACAGCTGGAGGTTCTGCCAGTACGGGTGCGTGGACAACTACTACACGGCGCACTACCAGTCCCCCAGGCAGATGCTGTGCCTCTGGGAGAAGCTTTCGTTAGGCCGCGCGAAGTGCTGCAACTACAGATGACACAGCGCTGCTGGCTCTGCTAATCATCGTCCATGGCTGGTTCACCGGGACAGCTGACGGTCTGGTGAAGCTAGGATACATCCATTGATCCCATTGCCGCAACGTCATTTTAGAAGAACACCAGCCCGGATCAGAATCAGGATCAAGCCAGTCTCCATCACCCTTAACCTGGGTTCCTTACACTTGCTCTGTCGAGTGACTGACGTGGCATAGACCATCTACCTCACCGGTACAGAATCAAGATATAAACTATCGGCTTTGTTGATGTTATCAGCTGCTTCACCTCCAGGATCGGAGCACATACATTTGGTGGATGAACCTAGTGGTGGTATTAGCGGATGCTATGTGCTTGGGTCACTGAAGATGAAGTCAGATATTAGGGGACAGAATATAGCTGCTTGATATGTATAGGGGGACACTCATTTTGTAAGTCTGTAGGGGCTGTGTGCCCCTTTGTCTTGCATTGCAGAGGGAGCTGCCAGAGTGCCAGATTACTCGCCTCGTCTACTGCTGAATCCACTGCTAATATAAAAAGTCAATGGAGATTACAGCGAACGATGTAACCATGTGCGCCTCCGAGAACCAAGATCTTGATTCCATGGCCACAGCGAACGATGTAACCATGTGCGCCTCCGAGAACCAAGATCTTGATTCCATTGCCAGCAATCGAAGTATTGTTTGATCAAACTTGAACCTCTTGGTGGGATGTTTGATGCATGATACCATGTGTATCTGACCGTGTCTCGCCGAGACAATATTGTTTCGATAGTAATATGTGCACTTAAGTCGAAGAAGATGGATGGTGTTATTTTTAAGATTGATTTTGAGAAGGAAGTTGAATGACTTTTTCTCCAACAGGCTCTGCGTATGAAGGGATTTGCACAAGAATGGTGTAAATTGATTATGCAGTTTGTTCAGGGAGGAATTGTAGGAATTCGTGTGAACGATGACATATTGTTGCTGATATGTTTCAAACGAAGAAAGATCTTAGACAAGGAGATCCTTTATCTCCTATTCTTTTCAATATTGTTGTTGATATGTTAGCCATTTTGATTGCTCGGGCAAAAGAAAATAGGCAAATTGGAGGTCTCATTCTACACTTAGTAGAGGGTGGTTTGTCTATCCTACAGGACGATACTATCTTTTTCTTAGAACATGATCTCAATAAGGCTCTTAATCTCAAGTTAATTCTATGCATCTTTGAGCAGCTGTCGGGTCTCAAAATTAACTTTCATAAGAGTGAAGTTTTCTGTTTTGGAAGAGCTATTGACAATGAGGAACAATATAAACAAATTTTTGGCTGTGAGACGGGTTCCTTACATTTCAAATATTTGGGTATTCCTATCCATCATAGAAAACTAAGAAACTCGGAGTGGCACCCTGTTGAGAGCCGTTTTGAGGATAAACTTGCTTGTTGGAAAGGGAAATTTTTATCCTATGGGGATCGTTTAATTATTGTTAACTCGGTGTTGACAAGTTTACCCATGTTTATGCTATCTTTTATGGACATCCCCAAGGGGGTTTGCGAGAGACTAGATTTCTATATGTCTCATTTTTTTTGGCAGAGTGATGAGAACAAATGCAAATTTAGATTAACCAAGTGGAATATTATTTCTAGACCTAAGGATCAGGGTGGGCTAGGTGTGGAAGTGTTAGAGCTAAAAAATAAATGTTTGCTTAGTAAGTGGTTTTCTAACTTGAAAACGTAGAGGGTATTTGGCAGGAGCTGCTGCAAAATAAATACCTTAATAGCAAATCTTTAGCTCATGTTGAGGCACGACCCACTGCTTCTCCCTTCTAGAAGGGTCTAATGAAAGTGGAAGATGATTTCTTTCGTAGAGGATCTTTTATTCTAGAAAATGGGGAAACAATAAGGTTTTGGGATGATACTTGGTTAGGCTCGACCCCGCTTATGATTCAGTATCCCCTTTTATACAACATTGTGCAATGTAAAAATTTCTCGGTACATGATGTGTTTCACAATGGCCCCCCTCTTAACATCGGTTTTAGGAGGAAACTCTATGGTGTTTCTTGGGATTTGTGGTCTAATCTCTGTTTGCGTTTGATGTATGTTTCTCTTAACTCCTCACCTGATAGGTTTAGATGGAATCTGAATCAGGATGGGGTTTTTACAGTAAAGTCTATGTATGAGGACCTTTTGAATGGCCATACCATTTTTTTGAAAAAGTATTTGTGGAAACTAAAGATACCTCTCAAAATTAAAATATTCATGTTGTTTTTAGATAAGAAGGTGTTGCTTACTAGGGATAATCTTGCTAAGCGCAACTGGGTGGGTGATGCGCATTGTTCCTTTTGTGGGAATGAGGAGACGGTTGATCATCTATTTATTCATTGTCCTTTTGCCAAACTTGTTTGGCGGGTGGTTTTTTGTGCTTATAATATCCCTCCCCCTCCAGTGTTACAAATATGTTTGGGAACTGGTTGAATGAGATTGATAAGAAGACCAAAAACAGAATTCGTATTGGCGTTTCGGCTATTTGTTTGTCCATTTGGAACTGTAGGAAAAACCTTATTTTTAACAGGAAAGATAATTTTCATGTCTTGTTATCCATACAGAGGTGCATTGGATCCAATTATGTGCATTCCTATTACCTTTGGACTAGAGGGAGCTCATGGTGGATGGATGCAAGCGTCTCCTTACGGTGGCACATGATTTTTTTTTCTCCCGGCATACATGACAACATATCAGTAGACTTCCGTAGTTTGCCTTTACTCTGTTGGTTTTTGTCCGGGAGGTCTGTCTCTCTGTGAGTGTACACTGTTTGTAAACTTTTAAGTAACTCTGACACTATAATTTTCAATAAAAGCTGCGTGCATCACTCGACGCAGAGGCTGGGGCTTCTCCCCTTTTTGGAAAAAAAATATGTGCACGTTGATACAAAGACACCGTGCGGAGGAAACCACAAATGGAGCCTTTTTTGTTCAAAAGTTGAAAACGACATTTCAGAGTTTCGGAAAATTCTGAAAAAAACCTAGAAGTAGTCAATGATGTATTCCATGATCCTGCAAAATATCAACACGAAATATCTCTTATTCTTGCTACACAAAAAGACTATATATGTCAAATTTTCACCCTTCACTACCTCAAATCACTTTTTTTTCATTTTATACAGCACATAATACATAGTATTTCACATTGTGTTTTTTGCACATTAGTAAAGGTCATCATTATCTCCATCAAGATTTTTTTCCAAAGTTTTTTTAAACATGGAAATGTTTTCATGTTTTTTTTTCAAAAAGCGTTCCATGTAGCCCCCCCCCTTGAATGGCGATCGGCCCGAAGCATTAAATCTGAGCAATGTAGTTACAATATATAAAGAAGAACTCAGAAAGATATAAAATCACAACAAAGTCCTTAAAATTGACACAAATGAGCTCATACTTGAAAAGGGAAACGCAATCCGGTCAAACTCCATCTCCACCAAGCACGATAAGTATCCAACCAAGATCAACCATGGCGACCCCGGGGACATGGCCACTATGGGTCGCATCGGCGGGAGCCAATAACGATGTACCTGAAGGGCCTTCGATCTTATATGTTGTAGAAGACCTTGAGCCAGCCAGCTGTCGGCGGCAACCAAAGGTGGAGTGTCCACCCTTC
The DNA here is from genome assembly GCA_028641055.1 of Alopecurus myosuroides. Lineage (NCBI taxonomy): Eukaryota > Viridiplantae > Streptophyta > Magnoliopsida > Poales > Poaceae > Alopecurus > Alopecurus myosuroides. Next base: position 27,379,913 of record CM054063.1, read on the forward strand.
GTCCCGAAAGGTCGACAGTGAGAGCATCGTCGAGGATGCACCCCCAAGTGTAACACCAACACATAAAACAAAGGCTAACACAAGTCGCTACCGAAGAACAACATGGCCTCCGTGAGGAAAACCCCGCCAAGCTTCCCTACCATCCAAATCTACATCACCCAACCTCCCTGTGGCCAAGGTGGAAAGACAGGGGAAGGGAAAACTCTAGATCTCCCTACCCAAAAGCCACCCTGAGCTTATTGAAGAAGCTCACACCAGATCTACTCCCCTCCCATGGCCTCTACCATGGAGGAAAACTAGAGGAGGTTGTTGGCGACTAGGCACCATGCCTCACACACATCCGCGAGAAGCTTCACAATAATGACATAACTACAAATACAACAATGAAGGCACACCCTATTTAGGAAGATATACACATGAGAGGTAGATGGTACTCGGCGGACAACTAGCCGATTCCTAGTTATGTTATTTGCGGAGCCTTGCAAACTAGGCTAGCGATGTTGTCGAGAGGGATACCGTTGTTGAGCTATAGAGTGAACTGGACCTCCCAGGTTACACATGATAAATTCAGGGTTTCAAAGAAGTAAGGATTCGAGAACGTTGACGAGACATGAAGGAACTGAAGATGTTCATGGGCTACAGGGAGTGGATGGGCGAGGAGGGGGGGGGGTGGTGGGTGGGAGGGGCATTGACTTACACCGAGATTCGCTAATGCATATCGTTTATATGTGATGATACCCAGTAAATTTCTTTCTAGGTCTGCGCCTATTCATACTATGCATTTAAACTTCACAAGCCGTGTTGTAGGGAAACCTGACAGCCGCCCAAGTCAACAAGGAAGTAACAAAATCCATGCTCGCCTTAGTTCGGAGTTAAGTGGTCTTTTGGACATACTACTTTTAGTTAGAGAATACTACCCCTTCCTTAAATTTAAACTACCAAAACGTCTTATATCAATCAACCGAGATTGCTTAATTTAAGATTTTTGGAACTAGAAAAGCGTGTTTATAGATTTATAGTAGCAAACAATAAGACTAGAGGGTGGACTCCACCTTGGCAATGACATTGTCATAAAGGTAGGCCTAGTTCTTTTGCGAGCTTAAAAAAATAAGCTGCACCTCCCCAGCTTCCCCCATAAGCCCCTTGTATAACTGCTCCCTCCGTTCTAAAATGTAATTCTTTTAGTCAAACTAGTTTAGCTTGCTAAAAAGTTTACATTTTGGAACATAGTTAGTAGTTTAGAAGTCTCGAATAATAAGTTAATGGGATTATGAGAGAAGCTGGGTAGAGGGCGGTATAAGGCCTTCTTCAACGCGACGCTAATTTACGGGCGCTAGGAATAAAATCCTAGCCGTTCTGGCAGTTAGAGGAGTGTTCCCGACTCTTTTTGTAGCATCGACGCTAAAAGTGGAGCCGGACGCTTAGAAAATCAGTGCAAATCAGAGGCTCCAAGCGTCCGCCGCTTGCTGCATACGGCAACTAACTCGAGTCAAAGAATTTTAAGCGCCTGACCATTGCTGATGCTCTAAGCTGGCAAAAGAACTGGGCCAGAATCGAGGATTCGAACCCGCAACCTGACGTTTCAGCTTGTCGACCATTGAGTATATTTCGAAAAGTATTTTCAGATTTGTTTTAAAAAACACGGTACAAATGCATAGAACGTTGCGTAATTGTGAAGCTGAGAAATAGCGTGACAGGGTCTAAAACCTGGCTGGGACAAGAGCTAAACACGACCGCACCGCCGAAACCTGGAGATGATCCAACGGCGGGCGACCACCGTTCGGAGACACGAGACGAGACCGACGCGGCCCGAGTCCGGTCCGGTCACGCCCAACATATGCCCCTCCCTCGCGCACCTCGCCTCCTCCTCCTCTGATTCCGCTCGCGCACCTCCCTCGCTCTCGCCTCAATCGCCGCCCGAGCGCCGCCGAGCCGGCGACCTCCCTACTCCGGCGAACGGCCGCCCCGCGCCACCGGATCAGCGGCCGCACCGTCATCCCAACCTCCTCCCCACCCGGCCTCGGCAGATCTATCGGCGGCGGGCCGCGGCCCCACCCTCCCTCGCCACACACGGTGAGTTCCTCGCACGCCGCTCCTCCCCCTTCCTCGCGTGCCGCCTCCGCGCAATTCGGGCCGGCAACTGCCAACTGGGTCGGTGGCTAGGGCCTAACTGAACCGGGAGTGAGAGTGGAGTCTGCTTTCAGAACCCTAGACCAGATTGCTCTGTTTTGGGTCGGAGAGGTTGGGAGCCGGTGGATTTTGAACCGGGACTTTTATCCTTCACTATGACGCTTGCTTCCGGCGTTCATATTTCCAGCCTAATTATTCCGGGTCAGGATATATTCATACGCTTGAATAAACATATTCAGGGCATGCTTAATCTCGACCTAGCTATAAACTATATAGCGTGACACGCTTGTTGTGCTCGTTTTTTTAGATGGAATTGACTTTGTTGTAAGCACTTCTGTGGTTGGTAACCTGTTACAGTTTTAGTGTTAATATCGAAATCGCAACAGATGGTGATCTCGAGGTTACGAGTCATACTTTAGGCCGCACACAGATACAGCTCACCGCTTATTGTCTTACAGTGTTTATTTCTGCCTTCAGCTACAGATATTTTGGCCCAGTGGCTTCTTCATGAAACTCTAGCGGGAGCACTTGATTTTCCTCTCTTAGTATGCACACGACATACTAACCTTCTTACCGTGTATAGGAAATCAAATGGCACTTCCTCCGTGTCAAAATATAAGATGTTTTAGCATTTTTGTAGATATAATGTATCTAGACATGTTTTAGTGTGTAGATTCATATGCATCTTACACTAAAACATGTCTAGGTACATATTGTCTAGAAAATGCTAAAACATCTTATATTTTGATACGGAGGGAGTATCTGTCAATTTGTGGTACATGCGACTTTTACTGTCAGTACTGTGAAATATGTTTAAACGAACGAGTGCATCGAGCATAGAACCATGTAACTGACAGATGCACTACACGCCGTCGCTGCAGGATTGTGTGTGTGTGGGGGGGGGGGGGGGGGGGGGAGGACACTAGGTCGGTGGCTAGGGCCGCAAACTCAACCCAGAGCGAGTGTGGTGGAGTCTTCTTTCAAACCCTAGACTAGATTGCTCTGTTTTGGGTCTGAGGTTTGGAGACAGTGGATTTTAAACATGGACTGCTATTCCTTTCAGACAGTAGTTTTCTACTGTCACACTGCTTGCTTCCGGCGATCATGTCTCCAGCCTACTTACTCCGGGTTAGGATATACACACGCTTGAATAAACAGATTAGGGCATGGTCAATCTCGAGCCTGCTACAAGTTATATAGCGTGACGCACTTGCTGTGCACGTTTTGTGCATGAAAATTGACTTTATTATAGGCACCCATGTGGTAACCTGTTACAGTTTTAGTGTTGATGCTGAAATAGCAACAGACGGTGAGCTGGAGCTTGCGAGTCAAACTTTAGGCTGCACATAGATACAGTTTAATGCTTATTATATTGCATAGTGTTTTAATTTCTGCTGAGCTAGAGATGTTTTGGAGGCACATTTTGGGTCCCTTTTTTCATTGATGTTACAATAACGATGTTGGCCCAGTTATTGCTTCATGCAACTCTAGAGGGAGCCCTTCATCTGCCTCTGTTAGTATGCACGGACATACTAACCTCCTTATACCATGCTTAAGAAAGAAAAATTGTAGCTGCCAATTTGGCATAATTTACAACAATTATACGGCTACATGCAACTTCTAGTGTCACTACTGTGAAAAATGTTTAAGAGAACCAGTGCCTTGAGCATAAAAGCATGCAACTCTGTTCTCCACTTTGATATTCTGATATTAAGAAGTGCAAAAATACAAAGATATATGTTCCATAAGATGAGTACAGTTTTTCTACATGTCTCCCATGGTTGATCTACTTTAGCTGTCTGTACACTGTATATCTATATTCATGTGATGACTGGACTGAAGTTGAACTTGTTTATGCGGTTAAATTTGTAGACACATTATGATAGTCTGTATTTGGGAGGCGCGATTGATTTATTTTCAGTAGATAGTCTTCTTTTGGAAAATTGAATCAATTTATTGCCAATAGAAATTCTGCTTCTCGGAGTTGATATCAGTTCGGTTGTGCCGTATGTTAGTTCATAGTGAAAACAATTACCTTCACTTTGGAACGTTAGTTGTAAAATATTGTCAAATTGAATTTCAGGTGAAGATGAATTGTGCATAGACCGAGCGTCAGTCTGATGGATTCTGATGACAAGAAGTTTGGCAAAGGTACTGCTTTTGTCAAAATGCAGAAAAGTAGAACTGGCAAGCATATTCGTCTCGGGAACTTTGCCTCTTTAATTTACTATGGGTGTTTATGTACCACATGTAACTTGAAAATAATTTCTCGCTTTATTAAAGATGAAACCATTGGGCTGTGGCTGTGCTTCATTTAGCATCAACTTCAGTTCATTTCATCTGCAATTTACTGTGATGTTGTCATCACTATCTGTGTTTGTTTCTCTGCTGTCCTTTTTGTAAGGTGTCCTTAATTTCCTAAATTCAAGTTTTGACCAACAGTTAATCGAACAATATGTGGGTTACTGGGCTATTACATAAAATTTATACCATTGGACCAGCACCCAAAATCAATTATGATTATGTTCTTGTAGACATTAGCATACTATTTAGTATTTACAAGAAACGTACATTCCATGTTCAAACTTGGACAGTCAAACTGGCGTCCTACATGTGATCTCTTGATATCCAAGTGCCTAAAGTTTTATGCAGCAACCCTGGAATTGCCAAAATTTCCCCATGTTGACATTTTATTGTTCAACATTGGACAATAATATTTTCTGTTGTGCCCCACAACAAGCTACTTTTTGGGACCCTACCAGTGCAATAAGTCTCCACTCTAGCTTGTCAGCATGGTTGAATTTCCTGGCATGGCTCTTGATGTACATCCCTGTTGAAAGTTCAAACCCTGGTAATTTGCGATGCTGTCGGTTCATAATATGACTCATGCACTTCAGGACCTAGGGAGCTCACTGGTGCAGTTGATTTAATAAGCCAGTACAAACTGCTGCCACACCATGATTTCTTTTGCAAGAAGCCTCTGCCACTGGCAATCTCAGATACACATTATCTTCACAATGTTGTGGGGGATACTGAAATCCGAAAAGGAGAAGGAATGGAGCTAGATCAACTTGTTCAGAATGCATACTTAAGAGATAAGCCTGCTTATATTCAGCCCTTTGATCTGGAAACACTGGGGCAAGCGTTTCAGCTTCGAGAAACCGCTCCAGTAGATCTACCCTCTGTAAGATCATTTTTGTCACCCCACCTCCTTGATGTTGTTATTGCATTTTCTTATCATATTAATCACATTTAAATCAATCAACAGGCTGAAAAGGGTGTACCGACCATTTCGGGTAAATCAAAAAGCGAGTCCAAGGACAAAGAGAAGAAACATAAGAAGCACAAAGACAGAGATAAAGACAGGGAGCATAAGAAGCACAAGCATCGACATAAGGATCGGTCTAAAGACAAAGACAAGGACAAGGATAAGAAAAAGGATAAAAGTGGGCATCATGAGAAGGTTGGTACATTTTTCTGTATGTAAAAAACTTCAGTATCTTCAAGTCGTGCTCATCACTTAACTATACTTTATGTTGTACAATCTCCACAAACTGTTCAGAAGAGAAAGCACGAGGGATTGGAGGATTCAGCAGATGTGCATAAACACAAGAAAAGCAAGGTAACATACAATCATCATTTTCTTCCTGGTACGAGACAATTCTCACAGCCCACTTTGTTAGTTTGTTAACATGACTTATCTATGGCAGCACAAGAGTTCCAAAACTGAAGAGATGAGTAACGGACTTAGTTAGCTACACTGTTCTTCTTACCTCTATTGTCAATCCAAGTCATATGTTGTGAAAAGGAGGCTCAGAAGGTTTCCGTCATCCAACTCACTGCAGATTAACGGTACATGCTTCTAGAACTTTTATTTGCTGTTGTGTTAAAAAATCCCCACCTTGTACTTTAATTGACCCTAGTGATGGATCATGGATGCATGAGTTGATTATATTGTCTTGCTTTCCATAGTTGTTTCTGTTTTGGTGAAACAAGTTGAAAATGTTTCAGATAGAGTTGCTTCGTTACCATGCTGAATATAATAAGATCTTCTGCCTTTTGCCTGACGTTAGAATGTCAAGTCTCATTTTTTTTATGTGCATATCTGGAGCATGCGTTATTAGGCACAATTACTCAAATTACTTTATGTTGACAGTCAGTTCTGGACCTGGGCTTATTTCATTTCTTCACTCCTGTTTGATAAATACAGTTAAATATCCCCTTTCATAAGTACAGTCAAATCTTCACTCATACTTGAGAAGCACATTTACTCTAAAATATCACTATTATCACTCATAACAGGCACTATTGACTTTATTGTCACACATGGCGTGATCTGGTTATGTCTATCTTGCATCATAAAAATATGATATAGTCGTCTGCTGTTTCAATTTACGTCGCACCTAGATCATAACACAGCGAAGTATACAGATAGTTTACTTGCGGTTCACTCAAGTCATCTGGTGTCATTTGCAACCTATGCCATTATATTATTTAAAATTTGCAAAGATAGGATTTTATTTGGATCTGTTGTGATATTCCAGACTATCTAATTCTTACTTTTATGTGGATGATGCAGATATCATGAATGGCTATTTATTTGAAGGTGCTTAAGATGGAGGTCTTCACCTGCTGCTAATTAGTTGTTCTTACCGTGTGGATTCTCAGGAAAAGTTTAACTTGTAACAAGGGACAAACCCACTGTACTATTTTGCAACAGCGTGTCCGGCACTGACTATATGGTTGCCTTGTAGAACCATATATATAGGATTTCTTAAGAGTTTTTGTTTTCTCTTTTAAAGATTAGGACATCTGAGTAGGTGTTATCTAGTTAGATGATTTAAGACTAGGAGCAGTCGACTACATTTAGATAAGACTTCTGATGAGATTATTTTTAAGACTAGGAAATCTAGGTAGGTGTTTCCACAGATAATTTTCGAAGACCAGGAGCAGTACTGTTCTTTTGTGTGGCATGAGATAGTGGTAGACGGATACTTGTATGATCTGAAAGTGTAGAAATATTTCCCATTCTGACGGGGAAATCATTAACTTTAACACCTCTATTACTCAGAAACCGGACACTGAACCATGACACGAAAATGAACTGAGCGAGGAGATCCTTATACATGTCTAAAGGGGCAAATACAAATTCGCAAATTTGCTGAGAAGGTTATTAGGTTACTGCTCAACCAAAACAATAAAGTTATTCCTGGACAGTTGTTATACCACACCCATCTTGAGCTGGTATCAAATATATCAAATAACATGCGATTACCCATCATTTAACTACATAACTCCGCTGAAGACCAGTGAGGGATGGGGTCGTCATGAAAGTTGGGGCGAATAGTACAGCGACAACTCGTTGCTGCTACGCTCGGACCTTATCCCTTCGCTCTCCTTCTCTGCTCCTTGAGAGCACCATAGAGGCAGGCCAATTCCGGCCGGATGGTGTGGAGATGATTTAGGGTGCCGGCCCACTCTGTATAGCAGTACTTTAGCTAGTAGATGTAGAGAGTTTGTTGCTTCTATCGTATCTGTGCAGTATGGCGTCATGCCGCGGAGGTTTCGTCGGCGGGTGCGACTGAGCCGCATCGGCGGATGGGCGTCGGTGCTTCTTCTTCCCTCCTCTCTTCCTAATAAGTTCGAAGGTCAGCTCCCGGTCTTGGGGGTTGATGTTGCTGGATCTTCAGCTATGGTGGAAGCAGATTGGAGGCTAGTAGGTACTAGCCATGGAGGTCATGGTGGGCAGAGCTACTGGCTCCATCTCGTTCCAGTTGCAGCGGGAGGACGGCGAATCGCGGCTGCATCCGCGGCTTACCTCGGGAGTTTCCTCTCGACAGCTCTTAATGCTGCGTGGTGCAGTTCGGCTACTGAATTTGCAGGTCGTGCGGCGGCCACTCCCTCCCTTCTCGGCGCCTCCTGTACGTCGAGCTGTGGTGCTCAACCTCCCGGCCTTGATGCCATGTTGGAGGCCTTCTGCTCTGGTGCGGTGTGCTCCCGCTGCAGTACCCCAAGTGGTCTTGTCCCTGGCGGTATTGCGGTTGGCCGTGCCTCGATGCAAGCCGAGATCGGTGGGCTGGAGCTGGAAGAAGACCTGGACTCGATTGCTTTTCTATTTTTTGTTCCAGGGTCTTGTTTGTATTTCCTAAGGACCCAGATGTAATTTTCGTTTTCTACTTGGTCCTACTTGTATTATGTTCTCCACCGACAGCGGGATAAATGCAGCCTCGGGGTCCTTCCAGGCCCCTCTTCTTGTTCAAAAAAAAAGTCGGGGCGAATAGGTTTTGACAATGTGCTCGACTGGGCCAGAGCCTGGAGTGGGTCATGCGGATGAGCACTTGGTAGGGATACTCGCCGAAGAAATACTCGCCGTTCAGCACCGAAAGCCAGAAGCCAGCCACGTGACACAAATTCTACCACGTGAAGCTGGTCGACATCACCCACAGGCCCTAGCATGCCGCACGACTCCACGAATCACCCTAGCTACGCCGAGGTCGAGCTGGCAGCCGAGGACACGCCGAATGGCTCGTCACCAAGGAGAGATGAGTGATCGAGTGAGGCTAGGCGTAGCGTGTCAACGATGAGGTGTCACATGCCATGCAAGAAGGACAGGTGGCCACCATTTGTTTTGTTTGGCGTCACAATGGCATACTGTTGCCCATCGTCGCTTGCTCTGCTTGTTGTGCGTACTCGCTCTGCTTGCTATGGTGTAGCTTATTGTAGGTTGCTGCTTGCTGTAGGTGTTGTTCTCGCTTGCAACGGCGGCCGGGTAGTTCACCGTTCGAAAATGAGCTGCAAATAGAGGATAGCTGATTTTTCCTCACTGATGGTTCAGATATCTTCACCGAGATAGGGCAAAGCGAGAGCCGAATTTCATAGGAGCCATCTTGTTATTTATGGTGCATTCATCCACTAATAAGCGGCTTTAAAAGACTAATTCAATGGCGGGGGGGGGGGGGGGGGGGGGAATAGAAGAGTGTTATGGAAGGGTATTATGAAATCGTTTAATTGTTAGGCTTTCATATCTGAAATGGCTAAAAAGACAATTCAAAACATTGGCTAGACGCAGTAATAAAGTGAAACCATCTATGCTTGATTTTGTTGAATGGTTAAGGTATATTTGGTTGCGATTTTGTTGCCTTTTTCTGTTGGTAAACACAAAATTTGAGAAAAATTGTGTGATTTGAGTTTATTGTTATGTTATTTTTTTCTCTCCCATTCTAACGCAAGGAAATCTTTTCTATTGATAACAGATTCCTATCGAGGAATCTAGCATGCAAAACAGAAAGACATATTCGATCCTAAAAAAAATTACGCACACTAGCCAAACATGCAAACATGCCTCCCTACATCAGTTACTCTGATTTATTGACCGCCTAGGTATCAAACGCCGTAATTATAATGCCTAAGGCAGGGATATTTGGTTTCGAGGGGCTACTAGCCACGTTATCATTGCTGCTACGAGCAATACCTATTAGTGGCGATATATGATTTATAAAGACATTTGGCCTGACTTAGCCGAGGTTAAGCTCTTGATTTAAATCGACTAAATGAGTACAGTACAAAAGCATAATTGTTACAGGGACAAACCGGGTCAAATGGTTCACACAGTCACACCTAACGGAAGATAGTACAACAAAGTAGGCAAGACCTGAAGCTAAGGGTCGCCGCGTCTTGTAGGAGTTGGTATCCTCGTCTTGATTAGTATACAACCTCATGCTAGCTATTGTGCCTCTTTCGGATGGTTGCATGGTTCAGATCCTGTCCAGTATGGGATGGATACTTGTTGTGCTTCTGATTTCATCCATCAAGTCCTCCACACTACGATCGGTAATTAAGCAACACACCCTAATGCTGATATGTTTGAGGCTTGAAAGGTGGAGCAATCCTTCCACAAAGCTACCAGGAAGGTACTGGTCTGACCTTGACAACACTAGTTTCATCCTCTGGAGCTTTGGCATGGCTCTTGGTTCAAACATCAACCAGGTCTCGCCACGGAAGTGTAGCTTCATCAAGCGCCGGAATCCTTGGGAGCTGATGACATGACATTGGCGGACGTTGTAACCTAAAGACAATGTAAGAGAGAGCAGCATGGGTAGACTGCCAAAGATATTAACGCCTTGCTCACCCATTTGACAAACTCGTGAAAGGCGAAGGCGAGTGAGGTTGATGAGGGAGCTGATTTGTCTTGGTATGGCGGGGAACCCAAAATTACCGGCTCCACGAAGGATGAGCCTTCTAAGAGGCGGAGAGGAGCCACTCGGAAACACCCAATAAATCAAGAAATTAGAGTTTTCGAATTCACTGAAGTGCATAGAATGGAGACTCTTCGCAACAAGCTTAGAGAGAGAGGAGGCGCAGACTTTCATGTGATCTTTTTTATTGCGACCAAATAATTTCCAAGTAATTTCTATTCTCCTTAGTCTACGCAGAGCTCCGAACCCTTGAACAGACCTCACGGATGCTTCACATAGATTAATCCTTGATAGCTCCTCTAGGCATTGCAAATTCTCCATTCCATCAGGCAGCGGATCAAAAACTCCATTCAGAATAAGGCACACAAGTTTCTTCAATCGAACAACAGTTGCTGGTAGTTTAATTAATCCAAGACCCCGAAGATCCGATAGCTCCAGATTGTGCAAGTTACCAATTTGTTTTGGAAGCTCGGTTATATATATTACTTGTTCATTGATCCGGTAATCCCAAGCTCTTACCCTTGGTGTATGTATTTCTTCCCCCACGATCCTTAGGTACTTTAGTTGATAGAAACTTCCAATATGTTGAATGTCACAATTCTCAAACTCTATAACACCTTCTATATTCAACACCCGCAAGGCTTCACAATTTTGAGGCAATTGCTTACCTCTAGATACAGTACCAACATGTCCAAACATATGAATTGACCGAAGAGGAGATGCATCCTTTATTGGCAGATCTGCAGCTTCAGAAGAGTGTAAGTGGAGAGATATCCAACGGATCTTCTTTGAGGGATATTCATCATCTTTCAACACAGTGATGAAATTGCGTTCAACAACTTGAGATGTGATAAAATCCAACACAATATCATGAACTCCGCAGAATTTCACCGTTGTGCCATTTTCCCCAATCTTTCTTGCTGGGATCATACTTCTATTGATAAGCTCATTCAAATAGCTTTCTTCAAGCTTCCACATATCTTCCCCGTTTTCTCCAGGGAGTAGCCCTTCAGCCATCCACCTCCATATCAAAAACCTGCTGGCACTATAATAATCCTCAGGAAAGACGCCCAAGTATAACAAGCAAACTCTTAAAAGGGGTTCAAGGTCAAAATAACAAATGAACAATATCCGCTGCATTTTGTCAAATGGACCATCCTTCTCAATTGCAGAAGAAACATAGTTCAATATTTTCAACCAGACTTCCACCGTTCTACTTTTGCTGGCTAATTAACTACTTATGCTGATTATGGCCAATGACAAACCATCGCATTTCTCCAAAATTTCATCTACTAATTTACTCAATTCTTGGGGATAACATTCACTCGAAGGGAAGATTCTTCGAAAGAATAAACTGTGGGAATCATCATCAATTAGAAGTTTCGCTTCGTACATATGCCCACTCATGTCAGCACAACATGATCTTGCCACTCCCTCAATACGTGTTGTGGCGATTATTCTACTTCGCTCGTTATTATCAATAGGTAAGGCAGATTTCACATGTTGCCAAACTAATGGGCTCGAGATATCATCAATAACAATTAAGTACCTGCATACATTTGTTATGGGAGTGCATTAGAACTTCATTCCTTGCAAAATATAGAGCATACTTTCACTACGCACAACATTTAAGGTTGTAATAAGATTGAGATAACTACAGAAAATAATTGGCAAAATAAATTTGATCTTCATTGGTGTTTGAATAGTTTGTTTGGCTAACTACATATAAATACTTAGAGGATAAAAAAATAAGTAGGGACGGTCTCACTTGACTTGCAATGCAAGCAGGTTTAACCTCGAGGTTTTATGTACCTTATGTTGCCTAAAAGAGAGAGAGAAAATTATAGCAATAATGAGAACCAAAAATACACTCATTAGTTATATGTGTCGATATGTTCTTATCTATATTAATTTGAGAGTACCTTAATCACATAAATGTTACTTGTTCTGATATCTGAATAACATGTAGGACTGTGTTCACATACAGGCAAAGTGCCACATGAGCAAAAGAGATTGAACAAGGTAGATTATGATTCAGCTATTGAATAAATTGAGAGTAATTCTATTATTTTCTGTATGTACACCGAAATGCGTAGTTTTTTTTGCAATAAGCGATATTCCATGCTAGTAGTAAAATAATAATGTAATTATTAAAACAACGTTTAAATGAAGGGGTCAAGGGAAGATGCATAAGGTGTTGTAGGGGGGGATATCTATACTTCTTATGAAGCAAAATCCCAGTAAGATGCATTAATTATTTTTCTATATCAACATGCAAGCTGTCCACATCATCTATTATCCTAACCAATCACTTGTCCATGTTATCCACTAATATTTAATCAATACATGCAAGTTACACATCATCCATTTTTTAAACCATCCAGTTATTAATATTAATAATCTAAATTATATCTATTGTGATAATTTGAATTTTTATATTCACATAGAAATCATTTGTCTTATAAACTTTTGTTTACGATATAGTTTCTAAAACAGTCCCCGCGACAAACGCACGGGGTATCCTTCTAGTTAGGAATATGACAATGGGATATAATATATTTTTTAGAATATATCTAGCTAAGAGACTCCACCAGCCTATGCACCCCCCTTCAAATAAGCTCGCAATATTTTTATCCAATTTGAAATATGTCAAGAAATAAAATTCGGAACATGTTTAGTTTCTATCTCAATGTTAAACCCATAGTCCAAATATTTATACTGTCAAGTTTGTGGTGCCAGGGAGAGTACTTCTTAGTTTCATGCATCCCATTTTGTGTGGATACACTAGTGGAAATCAGGGCTTTTACCCACTGGCGAGCACCCCTTTCATCCCAGCTCGGACACCACCCGGTGCAAAAGACTGCAGAGGTGGGGCCGGGGCGAGCAGGGCTCGTGGTGTTGGGCTTATTTGCCCCGGTTGGAGCCACCAACCGGGGCTAAAGGTCCTCGACGAGCAGGGCCCGTGCAGACGCGTGGTGTGGGGGGCCTTTTGCCCCGGTTGGAGCCACCAACTGGGGCAAATGACACCCCCACTATATATAAACCCTGCCAGCCCTCTCTTCTTCTCATGCCACTCACTTTGGAGGATATATTTCTAGTTGTGTGGTGTGTGCTCACTTTTTTTCACTCCTATGCACAAGAGGTGTTTGATGAAATGCCCGGGAGAAGAACGCCATCTCAGCTCGCAGAAAACAAGCACAATTTAATTTGTCCGAGCCACACTTAATTAAATAAGATTTCTCGTCCTTCTTTCCTCCTCGGTCGAGGTACCAACTTTAACCTTTCATCTGTCGATGTAACATTGGTCATTTCTCTATTCATGGCGTTCTGTAACAGTTCTTAATTAATAATCATATGATGCAGATGAACCGGAAATGGATGTACGCTGACCGACGCTCTGCCGCGTTCATGAAAAGCGTGGGTTATTTTCTCGAGGTGGCCTAGGCAAACAAGCGGAATAATTTTGTCTGTTGTCCATGTGCTGTATGTCGGAATCAGAAGGAACACTCTTCTCACAGAGTCATCCACTTCCACTTGTTTCAATCCGGTTTAATGCCCGGCTATAATTGTTGGACCAAGCACGGAGAAAGAGAGGTTATGATGGAAGACAACGAAGAAGAAGAGAATGATGAAAACTATCATGACGTGTTCCCTGAATACGGTGCCGATATTGGAATGGAAGATAACAATGAAGTGGAATCAGAGTTGCAGGCACCAGATGAGCCCATCGATGATCTTGGCCAGGCTATTACGGATGCAAAGACAGAAAGCGATATTGAAAAGGTGAGGGTGAAGTTTGACCAGATGTTCAAGGATCACAAAACAAAGTTGTATCCAACTTGCGAAGACAGGCAGAAAAAGCTGGGTAGCACACTGGAATTGCTCCAATGGAAGGCCGAGAACGGTGTGACTGACAGCGGATTTACAAAGTTGCTACAAATAGTGAAGAAGCAGCTTCCTAAAAACAATGAATTGCCCGACAGTACATACCAAGCAAAGAAGCTTGTATGACCTCTAGGATTAGACGTGGAGAAGATACATGCCTGCATTAATGGCTCCATCCTCTACCGCGGTGAGAAGTACAAGAATTTGGAACAATGCCCGGTATGCACTGCATTGCGGTATAAGATCAGACCAAACGACCCCGGCGATGTTGAGGGTGAGCGACCCATGAAGAGGGTTCCTGCAAAGGTGGTGTGGTATGATCCTATAATACCACGGTTGAAACGTTTGTTCAGAAACAAAGAGCATGCCAAACTTTTGCGATGGCACATGGAAGATCGTAAGAAAGATGAGATGTTGAGACACCCCGCTGATGGATCACAGTGGAGAAAAATCAAGAGAAAGTTCCCGTGCTTTGCAGGTGAGGAAACGAACTTATGGTTTGGTCTAAGTACAGATGGATTTAATCCATTTAGTGAGCAGAGCAGCAACCATAGCACTTGGCCTGTAACTCTATGTATCTATAACTTTCCTCCTTGGTTGTGCATGAAGAGGAAGTTCATTATGATGCCAATACTGATCCAAGGCCCAAGACAATCGGGCAACGACATTGATGTGTACCTAAGGCCATTAGTCGATGAACTTTTATAGTTGTGGCGTAAAGAATGTGTACATGTGTGGGACGAGCACGTACAAAAATAATTTAACCTACGAGCGTTGTTGTTCGTAACCATCAACGATTGACCTGCTCTTAGTAACATTTTTGGACATACAAACAAGGGATACAATGCATGCACACACTGTTTATATGACACTGAAAGTGTATATCTGGATAAAAGTAACAAGGTTGTGTACCTCGGGTATCGTCGTTTTCTTCCGCGCAAGCACCCCTTAAGAAAAGCTGGCAAACATTTCAATGGTGAGGCAGATACCCGGGAGACGCCAATCCTTCGATCTGGTGATGATGTATTTGATATGGTGAAGGATTTGAAAGTAATATTTGGAAAGGGTCCGGGCAGACAAATTGTTCCGAATGACGCTGACGAACACACACCCATGTGGAAGAATAAATCTATATTTTAGGAACTACCCTATTGGAAAATCCTAGATGTCCGCTCTGCGATCGACGTGATGCACCTGACGAAGAATCTCTGCGTGAATCTGCTAGGCTTCTTTGGCTTGTATGGAAAGTCAAAAGATACATCTGAAGCACGGCAGGACCAGCAACACACGAAAGGACGAGGCGGCAAGAATCCTGAGCGGTTTCAAGGTGGTCCTGCCATCTACGCTCTTACCAGGGAAGAGAAGGAAATATTTTTTGAAGCACTAAATAGTATTAAGGTCCCGTCTGGCTTCTCGTCGAATATAAACGGAATAATAAATGTGGCGGAGAAAAAATTCCAAAACCTGAAGTCTCATGACTGCCACGTGTTGATGACACAATTGCTTCCGATTGCGTTGAGGGAGATTCTACCAGAAAATGTTCGACTACCCATTGTGAAGTTATGCGCATTCCTCAATGCAATTTCTCAGAAGGTAATCAATCCAGAAAGTCTATCAGCGTTACAGACAGATGTGGTCCAAAGTCTTGTCGGCTTCGAGTTGGTGTACCCACCATCCTTCTTCAATATTATGACACACCTCCTAGTCCACCTAGTCAAAGAGATTACCATTCTCGGTCCTGTGTTTCTACACAATATGTTCCCCTTTGAGAGGTTCATGAGAGTCTTAAAGAAATATGTTCACAATCGTGCTAGGCCAGAAGGAAGCATCTCCAAGGGTTATGGAACAGAGGAGGTAATTGAGTTTTGTGTTGACTTTCTTCAAGACCTTAAGTCGATTGGTGTTCCCGAATCGCGGCATGAGGGAAGAATGATTGGAAAAGGCACGCTAGGAAGGAAAGCAAATATATTTATGGATGGACATTCTTTCACTAAAGCACACTACACAGTTCTACAAATGTCCACCTTGGTGGCTCCTTATATCCAGGAACACAAGAATATTATACGGCCCAAAAACCCGGGGCTGTCTGAATCCTCGATTAATGATGAACACATTGATAGTTTCGGCGCCTGGTTGCAGGCAGAACTTGTCGTGGGAAAGTCACGGCATATGTTACCGGAGGTAACTTAGATTGGGGTGATTCGACTCTGGTGTTTGGGAGATGGTTTAGCTTGTTTTGAGCATTAGCTAAAATCATACTAATTAGCGATCTAGAGGCTCGGGCTGCAATGTCGCCGAGACTCCAATCTAGGGTTAAAAAAGACTTGCTCTCGTATATCTAGAATACTCGAATCCTTATGTACTGTTTCGATCTGTCTCCCTATGCCCCAGAAGCCGGTTTATATATAATACCCGGTTTCCTGGCTTTCCTTACAAGATACATCTGGAATCCTATTCGGGGTCTATATATAACCCTAAATTACTTCCCGTGACCCCCAAGTCACGGATCACAGGGTTTACACCGCCTTTCAGGTCTTCCAGAACTCCCCTTTCTCTGAGTCGGGTTACCAATACAAACGCATGCCCATTAGCGACACCCGACCCAGCATGACATTACAAGGTCTCGCATAGATTCCTTCCTGCCAGGTCTTATCCCCATGCCTGGGCCTGCCGGGTTACCATCCCCCAACAGTAGTCCCCAGAATAGCTTGGGCATCTTGGTTGGCGCGCTCTCCTCGTAGCTTCAAACTTTTGAGCCAACCATGAAGCGCATGCTATTCCCTGCAAAACAACAAACATTTACATATATAAGGTTACGAGTTAGATTGCTTTGACTATAGCCAGGCCGGCTCTTTCGGCGGTCCATATAATAACCCCATCATCACACTAAGCCGACTATGATCTCTTGGATCAACTCTCCATAACGAACATTCCATAACCCGGCTCTCATACTCTTCACAAGCTAGTCCGAGTAACAATCTTGAGTCCGGCTCTTTTGGCGGTCATTTGTAACTCGGCTGCCTAACAATAACTCCCAAGATCTTATTCCCATAATGACCGGGCCGAATATATCCTTCCGCAAATTTCTCCATTTTATCGTTTGGCCTTCTAGGGTTTTTACCGTGCCTATAAATACAGGGCCCGGGGGAAAACCCTAACCACAAAACGCCACCGCACTCCACTTCTTCTTCTTCCTCCAAGCGCACCATTAGAGCCCAAGGCCCGAGCTCGAAACTCGAGCCGCCGGACCCCGCGCGCACGCCGTCGACCACGAGATGCGGCCCGCTGTTCCGCGCCGCCGCGCTCACCGGGCTTCACCTTCAAGCTTGCGCTACGCCATTGGAGCCCGAAGCTCGAGCTTGGAGCTCGAACGCCGGACCACGCGCACGCCGCCGTCACCCTCGAGAACCGGCCCGCCGTTCCACGCCGCCGCGCCGCGCTCACCGGGCTTCACTCATGCTGCCGCTTTCCGGTAAGCTTTTCTAGATCTAGGTTTTCCTTTTTAGATCTTTAGTTCGTGTTCTTTGCGTTCATCGTCTCCATTTTTCCTTGTTTTGTTTTTAATTTTTGGTTTCCTCTAGATCCGTTTCAATGGCACCCAAGACCGCTCCTAAGTCCAAGGGCAAGACCTCGGCTTTGAAGCAAAATCCGAGTCAAACCATTTCAGCCAACTGGGCAAAGTCGACCGTCACACTCAAAAAATTAGAAGAGCTGGCCGAGTCTGGGGTCCTCCCCCCTCAGCTGGAGATCGCATGGAGGGCTCCTGAGGAGGAGAGTCAACCTTCGCCCAAACAAGGTGAAGTAGTTGTTTTCCTTGAACACGTGACGCGGGGTTTCCGTCCCCCGGGTCATCCTTTCTTTCGCGAGGTTCTCCATCACTATAAGCTCTGGGTCTTCGACATAGGACCAAATTCGATTTGAAACATTTGCCACTTTATCGTTCTCTGCGAATCTTATCTTTGCATAGCCCCCATTCTTGCTTTGTTCCTTGAACTTTTCCAATGCAAGCCTTGCCGTGAAAACACGGATGGACCCCTCCTTGTCTGTGGGGGCGTGTCCATCCAAAGACGCAAGAAACCTTTAATGCCGACTCTCAGTCTTCACTCCCACGTGAAGCACTGGCAAAAATCTTTCTTTTATTGCAAGGACACATCCACACCCGGCGAAAAGCCTTTGCCGGGTTTTTCCACTGAAACCCTTTCCCTTGGCGATAATTTAAGCGCCTTTGCTCCAGAAGCCGACAGAGAATCCATCCAACCACTCCTTCATAAGTTAGCCGTCTTAGCAGCCCATGGTCTTTGTGGGTTAAACTTGATCGAGACCTGGATCAGCTGTAGGATCCAACCCAATAGTATCTGCCCCAAACTTCTTTGCGATTACTCGGGCCACCTGACCGACTCTCTAGGATACTCGGAGAAGTCATACCCGTCCGCTGACGTCAACAAGGCCATGAAAAACTTTCTGGCCGAGAAAGTGGATGTCATCAGGAGCATTTCCGGGCTTTCACCCTTCACTCGCTCAAACTTGGCTCCACCAGTAAGAACCGGCTAATCCCTTTTATACCGGTTGATTTTCCAAACACATATATACTAACTTTTATCTTTGCTGCTCTTTACCTAGGAATCTGACGAATGGTGGAAGATTGTCACCCCTCCTCCCTCTGAAAACTTGGAAGATGAAGAGCCGAGTGACAGCGAAGAAGGTGACTCCGAGTTACTGAAAAAATACTTTGTCGATTTACTAGACCAAGATTCTCCTCCCCCCTTTATTCCTGGCAATACGCCACAATCCCCAGCACCAGCTGACAAGGACGGCTCTCAGTCTGAAGAGAGTGAGGCGGAGCCTGAAGCCGAGTTAGGCAAAAAGAGGAAGGCCAAGGGAGTCACAGTCAAGGTATCCTATTCTTCCATAACCTCAGATCTGTATTGATGTATTGGTACATGCAAGCTTGACAAATACTAACTGTTGCGTTTTCACAGAAAACCGCGTCTCCTCCACCCAAGCGACGGGTAACCCGGACTTCTCCGGTGACGAGCCCCTCAACCCCGAGATCCCTCAGTCGCCTGCTCGCCGAGCCGGTACTCCTTCAACTTATCCTGATTGCACTCCTAAAAAATTCCCATCTCCGAGTCACCCTTTAGCAGGAACACTCCGAGTCTCACTTTCCAACTCTCTGTCAGTGTCTTCCGGGTCTAGCAACAATCTCCCCAGTGATTTCGTCGTGAATACCGGGTAATTTTCATAACTTGTTTGGCTATATCCCTATACTTTGCACGTCTTACCTTTATAACACACTAACTCGTTGTTTTTCCTTCCTCAGAGCCAAGGTCACGCTTAGCGAACCGGTGGAAACTTCCGCTGATGACCCGATGGCGGAAGACCTGGTAAGCGCTGCTAAACCCCCCGCTCGTTGAAGAACAAGAGCCAGCTAATGCGACCAGGCCAAGAACCGAGTCTCCTCCTCCTGTGCCCCAGCCGGATGATCCCGAGGTTGAATACCTTGGGACCAAAACGGGTGCTGCTGCTCCAAAAACCGCCAATGCCAGATATGAAGCGGAGGAGAAGAAGGCAGCAGCTCGACCGGCTGACCGAGATGCTGGTCCTTCCATGACGACTCTCAGTGGCCAAAAGTTTGAAAAACTGCTGGAGGAGTATCGGTCCCTAAAGACAACTGATTAGGAGATAGTCGAGTCTCTGGCGGCTGAGCACCAGGTTAATTTGACTAACACTATTCATATACTCATTCTAGTCCCCATGTTCTGAGTGTTCTGTCCACAGTCACTCGGTACTTGCAAACATATCCTTTTTGCACTCTTTGCCGACTGATATTTATCTGTCATTTTTAGGCTTACGTTGCCCGGACTGATGAAATTTTAGCTAAAACCAATGAACTCCTGCAAGTGGAAGTTAAGCTCCGTGAGGAACTAGAAGCTAATCTCAAGGATCTCTCCAAGAAGCACAACAAGCAAAAGAAGAGACTTCGGACCGCTGAGGAGCTTGTCAAGAAATTCTCGATTTTCATTGTCGAGACATATGACTCCATCGTTGGTAAGACTAAGTTTCTGACTGTCGGTTTTTGTCACTCGGATTTTCCTATTTACCAATGTTTTTGACTCGGATTTCACTGTCGTACTTCTCTTTTTGTACCGTAGGTCCGACTGAAGTTGCTAAAGTAAAAGATGACCACCACATGCTGAGAATACTCAAGACTGTCATCCGACAATTCTCGGCAGGGACAAAATGGACACTTGAGGCTGTGAAGTTATCGGGTGATTATCCCGGCGTAACCCACATGCTCGAGGCATACTCGACGGTCCCTGCATGGATTGAGGCTTGGAGCGCTCAGCATGCCGGGTTGGAGTGATACGCGGTCTTGCACTGGCCAAAGCCTATTACCCCAAGATCGAGCCGGCAATGCTTGTGAACGGATTTCCCGAGTTTAAAACTGATGGCTCTAAGTTCACAGGAAAAGACCTCAAGGTCATCAATACCCAGATCCGTCACTCGGCTAGCCTGATCGCGGAGACCCTCGACGTGAACAAGCTTACCGCCGCATATGATGCTGAAGACAAGCTTGTGCCCTTCGAAGACCCGGAGCCCTTTGACATCTTGACTCGTTTCAAGGCGGAGCTTGCGAAGAAGAGAGTTGCGGCCGAATCTGGCTCTGCACCATCTTCATTGACTCCGGTTGTTCCTCCTCCATCACGTGATCCCTCTGCAGGTGACCCGGACATTGAGACGGAAAAGGCAACGGAGGAGAACACCGAAGACCCGGCTACCAAGACCACTCATGATGACTCGGCTGAAGCAACCGAGTAAAGTATTCCTTTTTATCAGCAAACAATTATTCGGCCAATAGGCATTGTAATATGCCTTTTATACACTGTTATTTGATAGTGCATCTGTGCACTTTTGGTACTATTCCTAAGGTTTGTAACACATTAAACTTCTGTGGTTTCGATGACCCTTCTGGTTGTTGATTTGATATGCGCTTTACAACCTTATTTTGGCACAACTGTACTTATTATATGATTTATGTGAAAGATGCCGAGTCTTGGATTCGGGACTGCGAAGAATTTCCCACAAGTCCCCAAGACCCGGATTTTGGGTCTGAGATTTTTTGGCTTGGGAAATTTTGTTTCTCAAGTCCCCAAGCCCCCAAGACCCGGATTTTGGGACTAGAGTTTTTTGGCTTGGAAAATTTTGTTTCTCAAGTCCCCAAGTCCCCAAGACCCGGTTTCACTTTTGAAGTTATGCGCCATATGTAATGAGCTTCTGGCTGTTGCCTTTGCTCTGCATAACTTATGGTTTGGATGACCCTTTTGACCCTTCTAGTTATAAGCCGGTTTTCGCATGGATTTTCAATGTTGCAGTAACTCTAGTAAAAACAGGGTCAGGCAAGTCCCCACGGGCATCATGACTGATTGGATTTATAGGTTAGCAAACACGCCATTTTGTCGCGAGTCACATCAAGCTTAAGCAAAAGAGGTCAAGAAAAAGTTTGGCTCTATTGTCCGAGTTATGAGATTGTAACTGTACTTATTGCAAGTAATCAGTTCTCACAACAACATGGCATCGTGGCCGGGTCTAAGTGTGTAACTGTGCTATTCAAGCAATCAGCCCCCAAGACCTAGATATATGTACTACGCAACAGTAGGCTTTCTGCTCTACCGGCTTACAAATAGCTTGAATACTGAAAAGGAAAACGTGCACAAATTTAAACCCATTAAATCATACACCTTGCTTATTAAAATAACTACAGAAAAATATGAAAGTGGGTGATTTTTTTTTAAAGAACATAACAACCATCATGATTTAACCATTTCTTTATTGATATGAAAAGGTTAGGTCAGCAGGCCGCCTCATTAAAAACCCTCCAGTCCCCTTAGGTACCCTGGATAGGAAAAGAGTGCGTCTGAAACCTGCTGCCTGTTACATCGTGGAATACAATTTTTAAACTGAGTCTATGCTAAGTATAATAAGGGCGCAGCTGGGCCACGTTCCATGGTCGTTAACGCTCTTGCATGGCGGAGGTGGAATGAGCAGTATCATTGACATAATCCGACTCTTCTCTTGCATCTACCAGGTAATACGATCCATTGTGCAGATTCGGCTTATAATGAACGGACCCTCCCATGGGGGAGATAACTTGTGCTTTCCTTCTTTGGATTGTACCAAGCGCAGCACCATGTCTCCTTCCTGGAAAATGCGGGTCTTGACCCGGCGACTATGATACCGCCTTAAATCCTGCTGATATATGGCGGATCGTTCGAATGCTTGCTCCATGTGCTCTTCTAACATGTCCACAGCGTCTTGCCGGGTCTTCTTGTTTTCCACCTCAACATAGGCCGCCACTCGTGGCGAGTCATGGATGATATCACTCGGAAGGACCGCCTCTGCACCATAAACCATAAAAAACGGGGTCATTTGATTAGATCTGTTAGGTGTAGTATTGATTCCCCAAACCACAGATGGTAATTCCTCAACCCATGCTCCAGCAACTCGGAGACACGGGACTCGTAACCGTGGTTTCAACCCACGAAGTAGCTCTTGGTTTGCCCTCTCCACCTAACTGTTGGCTTGTGGATGGGCCACCGAGGCTACATCAAGTCGAATGCCATTGTTTCCACAAAACTTCTCCATATCTCCTAAGGACATATTGGTTCCATTGTCCGTGATTATGCTGTGGGGTATCCAAATCGATATATGATCCTTTTCAAGAATTTCACAGCTGTGGCCGCTTCAAAGTTCGTAACGGGCATGACCTCAAGCCACTTTGTAAACTTGTCGATAGCCACCAGTAGATGAGTCTTTTTGCATGGAGACATGTGGAAAGGGCCTACCATGTCCATACCCCAAACAGCGAACGACCAAGTCAAATGAATTTTCTGTAGCTCCATAGCCGGCACATGAGTTTGCCGAGCGTACCTTTGACATCCATCACATCTTGCCACCAAGCGTTCTGCGTCTGCTAAAGCCGTAAGCCAAAAGAAACCGTGCCGATATGCCTTAGCCACAAGGGATCTTGTGGAGGCATGGTGTCCACAGTCACCTTCATGAATTTCCTTCAATATTTGACGGCCTTCTTGTGGAGTTACGCAGCGTAAAAAGACACCTGTAGCACTTCTCTTGTAATGCTCACCATCAATGATGGAGTAGCCCTTTGCCCGTCTCTGGATTTGCCGGGCTACAACTTCCTGCTGTGGTAACTCGCCTCGTAATAGAAACGCCAGGAACGACTCAGTCCACTCCGGGATAGCGCGCACTGCAGCCACAAATTCCAAATTCGGGTCTTGGTGAGCTATTTCTTCTTCTGACTCGGTTTTAACGGAGGGCCGCCATAATTCATCCAAGAAAACGTTAGGCGGAACCGGCTCTCGACGTGAGCCGAGTCTCGACAGCGCGTCCGCGGCCTCGTTTTTACGTCGGTCAATGTGCTCCACCTGATACCCGGAGAAAGACCCGGCTACTTTGTCCACCTCCCTGCGGTATGCTGCCATTGTTGCATCCTTCCTGTCCCACGTTCATGAGACCTGTTGTACCACGAGATCCGAGTCTCCGTAGCACCTTATACGCTTAATGTTCATCTCCTTTGCTACTCGTAGTCTGTGCAACAAAGCCTCATACCCGGCTACATTGTTAGAGCAATCGAAATGGATTTGCAAAACGTAGCTCAACTTATCTCCTTTTGGCGATGTGAGTACGACACCAGCTCCTGACCCTTCATACTGCTTGGAACCATCGAAATGCATAACCCAAGACTCTGAACTTGGCACCAACAGGGGCATGCTTGTTTGAGTTCAATCATTTATGAAATCAACCAACGCCTGAGACTTGATCGCAGACCGGGGCTCGTAATTGATGTGATAATCCCCCATCTCGATGGCCCACTTGGCTACCCTGCCTGTTGCGTCTGAATTTCTTATGATATCTGCCATGGGTATGGAACTTACCACCGTTATGGGGTGTTCTTGAAAATACAGCTTCAATTTCCGACTGGCCATGAATACCCCAAAAACTAGCTTTTGCCAATGCGGGTACCGCTGTTTTGCTTCTGATAAGACCTCGCTCACATAATAAACCGGCCGTTGCACCGGGTGATCCTTTCCATCCTCTTTGTGCTCAAACACAACTACTGCACTAACCGCTCGGGGCCCGGCCGCAACGTACAACAACATGGGCTCTTTGGGGCCCGGCGCTGCCAAAACCGGTGCTTCAGATAACTGCTTCTTCAGAGCTTCGAACGCCTCATCCGCCTCTTGATCCCATACGAACTTATCTGTTTTCTTCAAGATTCGGTATAGGGGTATTGCTTTTTCTCCGAGCCGAGATATGAACCGGCTCAGCGCTGCCATGCACCCTGTAAGTTTCTGAACATGTTTCAGCTCCTCCGGCTTTTTTCAGGCCCTGGATAGCTTTGATCTTCTCCGGGTTAGCCTCGATCCCTCGCTCGGAAACGATGAAACCGAGTAACTTCCCCGCAGGAACTTCGAACACACATTTGTGGGTTGAGCTTCATTTTGTATCTCCTCAGGTTCTTGAAGGTCTCTTTTAGGTCATCAATGAATGTTTCTGCCTTCCTTGTTTTGATCACTACATCATCAATGTAAGCGTGGACGTTGCACCCAATCTGATCCTCAAAGCACTTTTGAATGCACCGTTGGTATGTTGCACCGGCATTCTTCAATCCAAAGGTCATGGTTTTGTAACAAAAAGCTCCAAAGGGTGTTATGAACGATGTCTTCTCCCAATCCTCCTCTTTAAGTTTTATCTGGTGATACCCGGAATAGGCATCCAGGAAGCATAACAAGTCACTTCCCTCCACTGCATCTATGATCTGGTCTATCCTCGGAAGGGCAAATGGAACCTTAGGACAATGCTTGTTGAGACTCGTGTAATCTATGCACATTCTCCACTCGTTATTCTTTTTCAACACTAAAACCGGGTTTGCCAGCCACTGGGGGTGGAAAACCTCCATGATTAAGCCGGCTGCTAGGAGCCGAGCTACCTCTGCTCCTATAGCCTTTCTTCTTTCTTCATTCATTTCCTCAAGCGCTGCTTCACCGGCCGGGACTTGGGGTCAACGTGTAAGCTGTGCTCAGCAAGTTCAGTCGGGATACCCGGCATGTCGCTATAGCAAAAACATCCTGATTCTCTCGGATAAACACGATGAGCACGCCTTCCTCCTTTTTATCCAGGTTGGACCCTATAGCAAACTGTTTGGAAGAGTCGCCCTCAATGAAAGCCACCATCTTTGTGTCTTGGGCTGCTTTAAACTTAGCTCTCTCATCATCTGTATTTGGTTTCTTCAAAGCTGTTCGATCTTCCGGGTCTACCTGAGACCTGTAATATCTGAGCTCTTCCTTTGCACAGGCTTGTTCTGCAAGTGCCGCATCTCCCTCATCACACTCTGCTGCCACTGCCCTGTTACCATCCACGGTGATGGTCCGTTTAGGACCCGGAATTTTCAACTGTAGATACACGTAACATGGTCTTGCCATGAACTTGGCGTAAGCCGGCCTTCCAAATAGTGCGTGATAAGGACTGCGCAATTTCACCACTTCGAACGTGAGCCACTCTACTATGTAATTATCCTTGGATTCTCCAAAAGTGACCTCCAGCGATATCTTTCCGTCAGGGCAGGCCGAATGTCCTGGTACAATTCCATGAAAAACTGTGGAGCTTTTCTACAGTTGGGACTCCTTGAGCCCCATACGCAAAAAGGTCTCCCAGTATAAGATATTGATACTGCTCCCACCGTCCATCAGGACCTTTTTTAACTCATAGCCATTGACCTGTGGCGCTCCTACCAGAGCTAGCAAACCCGGATGTTCTATTGCTTCCGGGTGATCCCTTCTACTCCACGTTACTTCCTGATCTGACCATCTCAGGTATCTCGGAACACCTGAAGATACCGAGTTTACAGCTCTTTTAAGTATCTTCCTTTCCCTCTTGGTAGTCCCGGTGGTGTGAACATGATACTGTCCTAGCTGCTTTGGGTTACTCTGAAAACCCCCTGCACCACCTTGGTTATTACCCACGTTACCAGCTCCTCCATTGCCTGCGGGGGTGGGCCGTTGCCCGGGTTTCCACCCAGACCCGGTCCTCCTCCCCGGCCTGCAGCTTGCAGAGCCTTCTGTATCTCCACCTTCTTCCACCTATGTAAATCCACACATTGTTCCAATGAATGGTAAGCCGGCCTGCCGTTCCTACTATGGCGCGGTCAAGGCATCTTGAAGGCCTCTATGAGGTTAGCTGGCCGTGGTGGTCCTTGATAATTGCCTCCTCCGTTGAAGTTTCCTCCGTTAAAGTTTCCATCCGCTCTGGGTCTTGCAAACCCGGATTCAGCACTGGCGACTAACTCGGAGCCCCCTTCATACGGACGCTTATGCTGATTGTTTACATTGTTACCATTATTACCTCCATTATTACCCGGTGCAGCCCCATTACCGGTTCTTCCGTTACTGTTCACATTAGCCTTTCCTTTCTTGTCCTCGATATCTTCTTCCGTGGTGTCAGTAGAGGCATACTTGTTGCACGCATCCACCAACTCCCCCATAGTAATTTCTGAAACATGCCTGTTGGATTTCATGCGTACCAACTTTTGCACCAAAGGCGTGTATCTGCATGTTTTCGCCATAGCTTGTATCGCGTTTTTGGCTGGATATCAGTGGAAGAGTGAAGTATTTCCATGACTCGGCGCACCCAACTGCGTGCCGACTCTCCCTTTCTCTGGACACACCTATCCAAGTCGTCGACCGTGTATAGCTTGCTGCAAGTTCAATGAAAATGTTTGATGAAGGCCGATTTTAGCTCACTCCATGAATTGATAGACCTCTCAGGCAGATTGTTGAACCATAGTTTTGCTGCTCCTTCAGACATCATAAGATACATGAATTTAGCTTGGAGCCTTTCTGAAGCGTTGCGAATAGACATGGCCATCTCATCACTGCTCAACCAGGTTTCAGGATCCATGGTTGGCTCATAGTTGACAACTTTACCCGGTTCTTTGAATTTGTCCGGGTAAGGTTCAGCCCTGATAACATCTGACAAGCACTTGGGTTCGGCTAAATTTTGGGCAATTGCCCGAGAACTATCCACAATTGCCTGCGCCGCTGAAACTAAAGGGAATATGCCCGAGAGGCAATAATAAAATGGTTATTATCTTATTCCTTGTTTATGATAAATGTTTATTTCTCATGCTAGAATTGTATTAACCGGAAATGTTGATACATGTGTGTTTAATAAACAAACAATGGTTCCTAGTAAAGCCTCTCTTTTAACTAGCTCGTTGATTAATAGATGATCAAGGTTTCCTGATCATGAACATTGGATGTTGTTAATAACGAGGTCATGTCATTAGAAGAATGATGTGATGAACATAGACCCAATATCAAGATAACAATACGATCAAGTCATTTAGTTTATATTGTTATATCTTGCATACGAAGTAACTTATTCCTTAGACCATGAGATCATGTCAATCACTGATACCGGAAGGATGCTTTGATGTCATCAAACGTCACACCGTAACAGGGTGACTATAAAGGTGCCGTTAGGTATTCGGAAAGTATTAGTTGAGGCTCATGGATCAAGAGTGGGATTTGTCCATCCAAAATGACAGAGAGATATACTCTGGGCCCTCTCGGTGATATCACATCGAAACCGCTTGCAAGCACGTGATATGATCACAAGTATGTTATATCACGGGAACGAGAAAAGAGTACTTGTCGGTAACGAGATTGAACAAGGTATGGTTGATACCAATGATCGAATCTCGGACAAGTAAAATATCGCGAGACAAAGGGAATAGTTCACGACGTTGTTGGTTCACACGATCACGAGAGTCATCGTTGAATAAATAGGAGTCATCACGGATTTCCAGATCCCGCTGTTGATTATTGATCGGAGAGGAGTCTCGATCATGTCTATCTTATTCGCGAACCGTAGGGTGACACACTTAAGGTTCGATGACGCGTTTGAGAGGATACGGAATATCGAAGAATATTTTGGGCAGCACCGAAATTGTTTCGGGGAAAATTGAAATAGTTCAAGGGGTTTTTCGTCGAATGGTTGTTAATAGAATTAACAAATGATTCGAGGTGCCATATGCAAATGTTTGTTAATGGAATTAACAAATATAAATAAAGAAATAAAAATGTTTTATTTATTTATTAAAGAAAAACATTTGGATTTTCTAAGTGGAAAATTAAGGGAGCATGAGTGGGTGTGAGTGGAGCTTCCACTCACATGAAGAGGGAAGAGGTGGGGGCACCCCATGGCTGGCCGCACCCCCCTCTTGGGCTTCCTCCCCCTCCTCTATAAAAGGAGGGTGAGAGCTCCTCTTCTCCACACACTTGGCCACTTCTCTTTCCCTCCACCCGCTGCTCCATTCCATGGTCTCCGGCTTGGCGAAGCCCTGACCGTGGGATTCTTCTCCACCACTACGCCGTCGTGCTGCTAGAGTTCCATGGGATCTTCTACCTCCGTGCCCTGCTGGATCGAGGGAACGGAGGTCGTCATCAACCGTACGTGTGACCGATCACGGAGGCACCGCCGGATGCGGTGCACTTCTTCTCGCTATCGGGATCGGTGTGAGTACGACTACGCCAACAACGAGATTTGATCTCGTAACGCTTTGTGTCTTCGAGGGTATGTGTTATTCTTAACCCTCTCTATGCCCGTTGCACTTCGTCTCCTAGATTAGATCTTGGACTTTCGGGTGTCTCTCGCGTAGGAAAATTTTAGTTTTCTATGCAACGATCCCTTCAGTAGTATCAGAGTCGGATCTATGCGTAGATGTTTTGTATGGGTAGAACACATAGGTGTATGTGGGAGTTGATGATCATGTTATTAACTTCTTGATTATTTTATGATCTTAGTGGCATAGTGGGATGAAGTGGCCCGGACTAACCGCACATGTCCACGTACATGAGACTTGTTCCTCAACTGACATGCAACTTGTATTGCATAAGTGGCTTGCGGGTGTCTGTTTCTCCTACTATAGTTAAGATCTAATCTATGAAGGGTTGTTAAAAATGTGTTTATCAACGTTGTGCTTGATATTCGTAGGTATGAACGGTTCTATCCTCGAAAGCCCTAAGCCACGTAAAATATGCAAAAATAAATTAGAAGCGTCTAACTAGTTTTTGCTGGGCATGTGAATTGATATGGTCAATGTTACAAATTTGATTATGAGATGATCTATTTTGTAAATTATTGATATACCGGAAGGTATCCATTTGATTGTCTTATTATTGATGGACAATCAAGATTGGAGTGCCAAGGTACTTGGTACCACGCCGATGGAATGATGGAGATCATACCATGATGCACATGATGGAGATCAAGTGCAAGGAGGACCATATCATATCATGTTATCCTTACATGTGATGTCTGTGATGTTAATACTTTTATGCATCTTATTTTGCTTAGATCGCGACGGTAGCATTATAAGATGATCCCTCTCACTTAATATCAAGATAATAATGTGTTCTTCCTTAAGTATGCACCGTTAAGAAAGTTTGTCGTTTCGAGACACCACGTGATGATCGGGTGTGACAGACTCAACGTTCGCATACAACGGGTGTTTTCAAGCCTAGCATGTACAGACATGGCCTTGAAACACGTGCAATACTACGGTTCTACTTGGCGAGCCTAGCATGTACAGACGTGGCCTCGGAACACGTAACCGAAAGGTAAAGCATGAGTCATATGGATGATATGATGAACATGTCGATGTTCCCCTTTGAAGCTACATCATCTCACGTGATGATCGGTTTTGGTGTAGTGAATTTGGTTCGTGTAATCACTAAAGACGACTAAGAGGGATGTTGTTTTTGAGTGGGAGTTCATGGTTTAATTTTGAATTAACTTGAACTTATTTATCATGAACAACAAATCAAAGTTAATTTGCACAAATTGTAGTATTCATTGGCATCCACATAACTACCTTATACTTAGATTGTTAATTGAGATATAACTGTTATGATCTGTTAAAAATCATTTAAGATTGGTACCGTCTTAGTGAAATTTAAAATTGAGTCATATTGTAGATTTTTGGTATTTCCTACCTAGCTCCATATGATTAATGATTGATTGATCTAGAGAGCAAATAATTCCTACTTAGAATCCAGAGTCATGGTTGCTTCCATATTACTTTATCTTCAAAAGAATGTTTTGTTGATCAAGGTGATTTAGGAACTGAAAAGAGTTGTTTTCAGAAACAATCAAGTGAAAGATATATTGATATCTGGAAACTTATTTGTAGCAACATGACTGAGTATAATTTAACGTGACAATATATGCTTATATTATTTGAATATATGCAATGATTGAAGACGTTAGGCGTTTGAATATTCCAAGAAATTGGGCGCTAAAAATTATCCTCTAAATTCCTTCCTTCGAGCTATAGTAGCTTAATCATAAAATTGTTATGATGGGATGGATTAAAAGTATGGGTAAAGTCGTTTACCTTACTTGGAGATTGCTAAGAGTGGAATCTAGAAGAATTCTATTAATATGGTGATATTAGTAAATAATCAAACTCGAAGTATGACTCAATGGGTGATAGTATATGACTAACACGCCAAAGAAAATGAGCTAGTACAACTAGCAATGTTTGATGTTGAATGATTCTTCTATAAAGGAAAGGGAATATTGAAAATAGAATTACAAAAGATATATGGCAGAAAATTAAGATAACTGGAAAAGTACAGCCCATGAGTATATGCTCGATATACAAGTTATAGATGTATTGCTAGTTAACAAAGTATTTTTGGGTATTTTTGATACCACATTGGTTGGTATGAATTGTCATACAAAGCAACGCAATGTAAGAAATACAAGGGCCTAAAAGAACTAGTAATAGATGTGGAATCAATTATGACAAGAACAGAAATAAAGTATTATTGCGTTCATTGTCGTATCGAACCAGACATTCAAGATTTATTTTAAGAACTTAATAAGTTGTTATTTTGTTCTGGTCTTTTGTGAGAACAAATGAGATTGTTCGAACTATGACCATATTCCATAATTAATGGATATGTTAATATAAATCATGTTGGTAAAGTAAACATCTATAAGACTAAATGCTAAACGTTGCAAGACGTAAAAGAGTTTCACTTAAATTGTGGCACCACCATTTTAGTTCATATCGAAAAGGAAAACATGAAGGAACTCCATATTGATGGACTTCCAGAGTCATTTTGTTTTGAATAAATTGACGCTCGTGAGACTTCTTCCAAAAGATGACTAAAATTCCGTTCATAGGCCAAAGTAGAATGGACGACTAATGTAGTGGAGATTATACATGTTGATGTATATAGTCCATTATGTGTAGTCATGTATGGTGGATTAGTTTTTTTCCTTCATAAAATTCCGTCGATGATTTGAGTAGATATGTGAGTATATCTATTTAAAGGGAACGGAGTTTGACATTTTGAATTGGTTCAAAAGGTTGTTAATATGAAGTTAAAAATCATTGTAACAAGATAATCAAGTATTTATGATTGGATCATAAAGGATAAAGTTTGAGTTACAAGTTTAGCAAAACATCTGAGAAGTTGCAGAATTGTTCTACAACTTATATTACTCGAATTACCCCACTTTAGTTTGGAGTGTTCGAGAGACAAAATCAAACCTTGTTGGATATGGTAAGATTAATAAAAATGCCATTATAATTTTTGTAGTTTATACATTAAGGACAACCGCTTTTCCACTGAAAATAGCACCATCATGATCCGTTGAAATTGACAACACATAAGATATGGTTTGGGTAGTGACCCGAATTGTCATTTTCTTAAGTTTTGGTATGCATAGCATGTGTAAAATGTTTACAACCAAAATAGGATAGATATATGTTTATAAGGCTATCCCAAATAAAACATTGGGTATATCTCCTATCACCGAACCAAAAGACAAATGTTGTTTGTCAGAAAGGGCTGATTTCTCGAGAAAGTAGTTCTTGCGAAACAAGTGAGTGGGAGCACAGTACAAACTCAACGAGACTAGAGAATATTCGTTATCATGTCGAGAGTAGCGCAGCACTGGAAGTTGTTCCAGGGATTGCTATTTTGACAAAGTAGAAGACACTACATGTGTTGTAGATACTTTGGATGAGTTTGCATACTGAACCACAAAAGTCCTAAAACTTTGTACTTAGACCAACTTGTGGTTTAAGAGTAAAGTGTTGTTTTGACAACAATAGGACCTGGACCTTATAAAGGAAGCAAATGATGGGCCATGACTTCGTAAAACTGACTATGAGTCATTATATCCGCCATAGTATCCTTGTATGAATATCAAGTATGTGACTTGGTAGTCCTTTCGATAGGTATGATGCCTAACGATAGCAAAATGGTCTATATACCGACAAATACATGGATTTACATCCTTTCAAACTTGTACTTAAGGAAAAGTTGTTTTCGACGAAGTTCAAAGAGTTGACTACTATAAGATTTTGATCTTCCGTAGTGATGCTTAGTCTTTGCGGATAGTTCTAGCAAAGTTACATATTATGATATGGATGTTGAATGACAAAACCAACTCTCCTCTCGAGGAGGTTTGATCAAGGATCTGTACTTGACACAGTCTGAGAGTTTTGTAAAATTCAAAATGTTGCTAGAAAGGTATGCACACTTCAATGGTTGAAGTGAGCATAACGAAGTTGAAATCTTTACCTTAATGAAGTTATCAGAAGAGTTTGATTCCATCATGAACGATAAAGATGCTTGTAGAATTACAAAAAATTAAGTGGGAGCGCTAAGACATATTTCCAATGCTTTATGTAGATGACATATGGTTGATTGGAAGATATGTGTTTTAAATTAAAACGATTAAGATTTTCATATTGATGAAAGGCTTAGAAGATATTGGGCATCGATATCTATAAGAGATGGATTGAAGCACCTGATATAATTGAAGCCAAATTACATAGATGAAATATTGAAGTAAGTCAATATCCAAATCACAAGTCCCTGACCTTGAAGTAGCTTGAACTTGACGCACAACTCCACAACTGCTTCTTCTTCTTCTTCGTTTTCTAGCGTCGTAAAATAATAAAAGACACACACTCAGAACTAAAGAACAAACAACTAAACTAACCAACACATACATCAACCAAACTTATACTAGCGCAATCACTCCAAACGTTATCGAGAAAATTATCTCACAAACTCTCAGGGCACAAAACTATCGTCAAACAAACATATGGTTGAGAACCATATCCCACATCTTACATACCATATATGGAGTGGGTGTATCACTCCCATAATAAGATATTTAAGAAGCCAAAAATATAGCTTGTGGGTGGAAAAGGTGAGGCTACTAAAATAATAACAATCAATGAGAGCAATACCCATGGCAGTGGGTATTAACAACACACAAGCAATCGTCACTAAACAAGTTTGTAACCTAAAAATGATCCATGGAAAATAAGATACTATTAACCACAACAACAACACTAGCGCAAAAATAGCATAATTATAACACTCATGCTAAGGCAATCACTCAGACAATTTCCAAACAACAAGCAAACACACCACAAATGAATAGACTATTTATTGACTATGCTAATGTTTATTCAAAGTTATGGAATCCATCAATCATGAAAATAATCAGACAAACCAGTAGCTAAAATCAATGGCAACAATTCATAAAATATAATCGAAAACACAATCATCACACAAAATAATACTCCTATCAAACATCATAAAAACAGGATTACACCAATTATACTAGTATGTGAAATTCTACCCAAGCATGCTATAAGAAATAATTGTATTCTACAGCTATAGCACAAGAAATTTAATATGTCATGGCATGATAACAGAAGTAATGACATCCTAAACATGCTAGGATAAAACACACACTCATAAAATAAAAAGGCAACAATACTAGAGCAAAGCCATAATATCTAGTGGTGACACTAGCTCAACACACGAGAAGCAAACAATGCTACAAGGATGCTTAACTCTAAACAAGCAAGTCATGAATATAAATATCTACTAACAGCACACAATCCTTACACATGCTAGTAAACACAAACACCCAAAATAATTCTATGAAACATCTATTAAGCATGCATAAACTAATTCTAGTAATACATGCTTTTCTAATTAATTATATAGCAAGCAAACAAAGTATAAACCACACAACAGTAGCTATGCACTCAATGAAAAGTTAACTAAACCCTTTCAAAATCCAAACAATCAATTAAAATCATTCACAAATAATCTATCAATCACAAGGAGTTATTTTATTTGCAAACAATTTAACTTAGCACATCATAGTGAAAGCATTTCTTAACATGATACTCCTAAGGAATATTATGATGATAAATGAATCAAACCCAAACATACTATTTTTCACAAAGAAGAACTAAACTTTTCACTTGCATAAGTGAAATAAACAACCTATTTCCCTTGGTAGAAAATAACAATCAATCATATAATAAAACATGTTATTTTCACACACATGTATGGTTGGGGATTTTCATCCTCAACCAAGATGCAATGGAACCAGTGGGTTATGGGCCCACTAATACCAAGGCAAAAGAGGTACAAAGCCTCTGGTTACTCATGACAAAAATGTGTATGACAAAATAAAAACACAAAGCTATTT
This sequence comes from Alopecurus myosuroides, assembly GCA_028641055.1. NCBI lineage: Eukaryota > Viridiplantae > Streptophyta > Magnoliopsida > Poales > Poaceae > Alopecurus > Alopecurus myosuroides. The sequence goes on from CM054063.1 coordinate 27,414,745, forward strand.
ATTCTAGTGAAACAATGCTAGTGGAAAACAAATAACCAAACTTACACATGCTTTGCTATAAAATAACATGCAAGATAACAGAGACAATAACATCAAAATAACAGTACCCAAATGGTACTGGACTCATAGCAAACCTAGCACAAACTTAGTCAATCAAGCACACAAAGATTTAGCTCACACAAATATTCCAAATAATAAAACTAGAAAATAACAAAGGCTATTCCTATTTTTATTTAACTTTCCAAACATGCACACACTTGATAAGGTAGATATAATGAAAGAAAACAACATAATAACAAGTGGTAACAACTTTATACATGCTAGGAAACAAGATTTAACAATCACACATTTCATTTCAAACATATGCACATATACCAACAAAAACAGAAAAGTGTTGTTTCCTAGATCTGCTCACCAAAATTATTCTAGGGTTCCAAAAATTATTCTAAGCTAGGATTACATAGATCTAGTCAATATAAAACTCATCCAGTTGGATTCACCTCAAAAATAATTTTTAAACTCACTCTAAAATCCTAGAAAAGCCTACTAGCCTTTTACCAAAATGGATGGCATTTCCATTTGGTAGCTCACCTAGATGTGAGGAAAAGTCCTAGTGGTAGATCTACTCAAGAGATATCCAAAACATTTTAGTTTGACAATTTTGGTTACAGATCCAAAAAGTTATGTTCCAAACAAGATCACAAACACTCTGTGGCAAAACAGTCATTGTGGTAAAAATATGGTCCAAAACTTAGATCTACAATTTTTATGTGGTTAGAAAACATACTGTTAGGTTCATGATTTTTGGTAGATTTTATTTGACACTTTTAGTATTTTTCATAGCTCAAAAGTAAACCAGAAAGTTTTCTGTCAAAACTTAAAAGGAAATCAAACAGGCAGCACGGGCTGGGTTCTAGTGGGCGTGGCCCAGCTAGGCGGCTGAGCGGCCCATCGCCACTCAGCGCGCGCGCGACACGGGAAACACTCGGTTTTAAGCGTGGCCGTGGATCAGAGATCCAACGGCGCACTGGCGTCGTCTTCCTCCCACTCCTCTCTTTCTCACATCCGCACGACGGGAAAACGGCGACGGCCAGGGGCTCACCGTGGGGTGACAGCGAGTGGTGGTGCGGGGTTGGGGGAGATGCTGGATTCGAGGGGCGCGGAGTTTGGACGCGGGCGCGGCTCCTGGCGGTGGCGCGACACAGGGCGTCCACGGCGGCGAGGTCGACGGCGGCGGGCGTCCTGCAAGTGAATGGCCACGGGGGCATGTCAGGTAGGGTCAGGAGAGTGTGAGGATCCGATCCAAAGCGGTAGGGGAGGTGTGGGAGGTATGGGCCGTGCAGAACCACCTCGAGGCCGTGGTGGTCACCGGCGGCAATCTCACGGCTCGTGCACGCTCCCAGGGACTAGGCAGGGCTGGATCTCGAGCTGGGGGAGTGGTGTGAGAGTGAGGGAGTAGGATGGTGCAAGGGATAAGCCATAGGAGTCTTGTACCCGTGGAGAAAAAGGGCAAGGGCAAAAATGGGCTCTCGGGTGCATGCCAAGCAATGGCATGAGCTAGCCAGGGGCTTGTGTGGTCTTTCCACTTCGTGCTCTGGTTGTCCAAGGCCAAGAACACATGGGGGAAGGTCAATGACTGGCTCTTGGGGGCAATGAGGCAAGGGCTAGTCAAATGGGTCAAAGTATGGGCTCCCATACCATTCCACATCACCCTCTTTCTCTCTCTAGGTTTCTTCATATCCAAGGCTTCTAGAAGCAAAGCAATGCATCCTGGTTCGAGTCCTATAGTTAGTCAACACATTTGACAAGTTCTCATTTCAATATTTGCAAAGAAACACAAGGAAAACATCTGCTCAAAAGTGTATCTCACACTGTTCAAAATTCAGAAAATTCAGTCTAAGACTTAGAGAATTTTCTAAGTGTTGAAAACAGATGGAATGATCAAAAAGTTGGGTTTGTTTTCAAGGGTCCAATGTTTTCCAAAATTTGTTTTCGAAGTGTTAATTTGTTAACCATGTTATAAACTTTCAGAAACATCTTTTGAAAACAAATTTGAAATAGTTTAAGGCCATGAAAAAAATATGGAAAAAGGTATACTTTCTGTTTTTTTCTCTGCTTTTCAAAAATACCCTTTTCTGCCTTATTTTTATACCACAAAAACAACAAGCAAAAGATAACTTTTATTAATCCAAAAATAAAGCTAAGCTTATGGATTTGTAGTACATATATCAAGGAACAAATAAAAGTCAAGAAAACATAAAATAACATTTTATAGCCTAGTGAAAACAAAGGTAGAAAACAGGTACTTAGCTATATTTTCAGGGATTGTTTTCTATAGAAATCTTAAAAGAAAACTTTCATAAATCATTTTGAAAACTTGTTTTCTTGTATCCAACAAAGTTAAAAGTTTTTTTAAGATTCAACCAAGAATAATCCAAGTCTTGGAATAAAAGTCCACTCAAGTAATATTAGGAAAACATCAGGGAAAAATATCAGGAAAAATAATAGAAGTGTTTTCAGAACAATTTGGTATTGGTTTTATATAGAAACAAAACTTGTATTTCCAATATGATTAAGATCATAAACACATGTTAGTTCAAACAATCATGTTTGTTAGAAAAAAATTTGTTGGCCCTAATTTTTGTCTTTTTGAACAAAGTACAAGAATCCAAAAACTGGGGTGTGACATGAGCTTCGTCAACAAGAAGCTATTCATATGGAACAAAGGTGTGAACTGGAAAAGAAGGCCAAGTATGATAGGATCACCTCTGGTGTCTATGAGAAAGAGGGAGAACATGATCATGAGGGCCAGACCATTCTTCACCATGGCCCGCATTGCTGAGAGTTCTCAATACTAGAGGAGGATTCCGATCTGATTCAGAGGGAGATCTATGCCACGTTTAGGCAGCCTGTTTGTCCATAGCGGGTTCTTGACTTGGATGCTCTTGGCTCTTCTGACTACTTCGAGGAGGCTGTGTGGATCACGAAGAAGCTGGGACTTGAGCGTCTGGTTGATACTCAACAGAATTATAATGTCTCGGCCATGCAGCAGTTCTTTGCCACTGTCACATTTGGAGAGGAGGATGATGTTTCTCTTACTTGGATGACTGGGTCGATACATTGTGAGTCTTCCATCAGTAGGTTGGCTGAGCTTCTTGGTTACCCTTGGGGTGATGATTGTGGCCATCGTATGCATATACATGGTGGCCTACAACAAGAAAAGGATGGCTCGTATGTATGAGAAGCTCTCGAGCACCGACACCGCTAAGGACCTCAAGAGAGTTTACAACATCCTTCTCCGCCTCTTCCGCAACAACATTTCTCCCAAGGCCGGGAATGTGGATTCCATCCGTGGTGGTCTTGTTAACTTGCTCTATCAGACGTTCCAGTGTCACTTGGGTGGTCCAGATGGTGAGGGGTATGAGATTGATGTCATGCACTTCATCATGGAGGAGATATATTCTGCTATGATTGAGATCAAGAAGGTCCCGGTGTAAGCTCCGTATGTGATGTTGCGCATTCTTGATAAGTGCCTGGGCATGGTGTGTGAGACTGAGCACACAGTTGGCACTCTTCAGGTCCTCTCTTCTCACCGTACTGATACTGACACCCCCATGGGTGATGCTGAGGATGCTCCTAGGTCTAGGGGGAAGAATGACGATCCTCCCTCTCGCTGATCTAGCAAGGAAGAAACTCAAGATGAGATGACGAAGCTTTCATGGTTTCAGCATAATATTCTTTGCATGACAATTGCTGGCCACAAGGAAAACCATGAGGCCTATATGGAAAGGCGCCAGCTGAGGAAGATGGTCTCCAAGATCTAGGACCATGCGGGTATTGGGGCTACTCCTCCTCTTGGTACCCCTCCTACCGTGTCCTTGACCCAGTCCTATGAGAACTGGAACACTCACCTCTACCCGTGGGGTGATTTTGAGGAAGCCATTCAGCTCCTTCCTCCTCGACCAACCGTGGAAAAGCCCATATGACTGAGGAAGATGAAGAGGATGAGGAGAAAACTGAGGAAGATGACGAGGATCTTGAGGAGTTCAATGTTGAGGATGAAGATGAGGATGAGGATAGAGATGAAGATGATGATGGAGAAGGCACGAACCGTGTTGATGATGATGATGATGGGGACTATGATGAGTATGACTGATTCCTTGGGTGCGTGTAGTGCTCTTTTCCCTTTTTGGTGTCTCGATGCCAAAGGGGGAGAAGAAGTTATAGTCTTCTTGGGGATTTGCAAGGGTTGCTTTAGTTTGATGTTATTTGCTTTGGTACACAAGTCTTTGGGCTTGATTTGCTTTTATGGCTTGTGTTCCCTTTATCTTAGTTGATTTCATTTCCTAGTGAACTTTGAATCTATGTGTGTGGTGAGACTACGTGGTGAAGCTATCTATCCTATTGTGCTTAATATTGATTTATCTATCGTATCTATGCATGTATTTATATTGTTCATTAGTAGTTGATCTAGAGGGCATTGTTTGTAAAACATAGGGGGAGCTCACGACTTTAGTGCTCGAAAGCCCGTCTATTTTTTTATTAACATAGCCTAGCTGTGTTTTTATTGCAAATATGTGTGTTGTCATCAAACACCAAAAAGGGGGAGATTGAAAGTGCAAACGCACTTAAATAATCTTGTTTTGGTGTTTGTTAACAACATGTGTATCCTCAAGTGTGTTGATGATTTCAGAGCCTATATATATATATATCATATTTGTTGTGGTGGTAGTGAGGTACAAAAAGAGGCAAAGATAAAGGAAAAAACTTCTGCTGGAATTTATTCCAGACCGGAGTCTCCGGTCTCTCAGACCAGAGTCTCCGGTGTGAAGTTATTCAATGGCAACGACGCTGGAGTTCCTGGTGTCACCCACTGGTCTCACACCGGAGACTATCCGGAGGAACACCAAAGTCTTCGGTCTGGGACTTATCTGTGAAGACAGAGGTGAGGTGCGAGTGGTGTCACCCACTGGTCTCACACCGGAGACAATCCGGAGGAACAACGGAGTCTCCGGTCTGGGACTTGTCTGTGTGAACAGCGATGTTGCGCGAGTGGTGTCACCTCCTGGAGTCATACCGGAGACTCACCGGAGATACTCCGGAGTCTCCGGACTGTCTCTCGTCTGTGCTGCTTGCTGGTCCATAGAAAGGCTCTCGCGAAGGTGTGAAGGCTCAAGGTAAGTTTACACCAGAGTCTCCGGTACTGATGATTGGGCTGAAGAAAAAGAAGCTGGATGGTTTGGTGTCACTCACTAGAGCCACACCGGAGATTTACCGGAAAGTGTCCGGAGTCTCCGGATTGAAGCCATGGCGAAAAACTCAGACTGGAGTCTCCGGACTTTACACCTGAGTCTCCGGTGAGATTTTGGCAGAAATGGCTCCAACGGCTCCAAAATTTATGAGGGGTATAAATACCCCCTCCCCTCCACCTACCTCCAGCTAGCTCGTCCCAAAAAGATCTCACCATTTCTAGAGCTCACCCACCTTCTAGATCTCTCAATCCTTCCACCCAAAAGTGTTGATCTTCGGAGGATTGAAGGAGAAGGTACCGATCTACGTCTTCACCAACCAGATTTCATTTCACCCCTCATTTGCTTGAGGGGACCTAGTCTAGGGTTTCCTCTTGTGGAGAACCCAGACATATTGTCTCTCTTGGTGATTCTTGTGATTGTTGGGAGCCCCCAATTTGGTTGTGTGTGTGTGTGCCCCAAACTTGATCGTAAAGGACTCGATTCCCGCCTCAAAGGGGATCAATAGTGGAAGATGGACTAGGCCTTTGTGGCGGGGTTCATCGGCGAATAGGGTGAGGCCTTTGTGGCGTTGAGTAGGCCTTCATGGCGAACTCACACCCCTCCAGCGAGACATACTCCCTTAACACGGAGGAACTCGGGAATACATCGTGTCTCCGCGTGCTTCCTATCGGTTATCTCGTTCCCTTATCCTTTACTTGTGTTTGTGTTGCAGTTATTGTTGTACTTGCCGCATTTATTGTTGTACTTGTCATATAGGTAAATTCACCATAGTTTCACTATCTAGAGAATTGTTGTGTCAAGCCTAATCTTGAAGAAAAAATAAAATTGGTCGTAACACCAATGACAAATAGGTGCTCTTGCATTACTTTCAAAGTATAAATAACAATCCTTCTACATCAACAAGTCTTAGACCAATCATAATGAGGTTATTGTTTTTCTTGTGAACTCTTTCAATTTATAACATATACAACAGGAGATTTTTTTTTGCTTGTAATAGCCAAGATGAACATAACCTTTACCAACTAACAAAGAGTCCTTGACAAGTCACTGGTTGCTGGTGATGATCACACACCCATTGGGATACCTCAAGAAGAAGGTATGATGTAGTCCAACAATAAATTTCCCCTAGATAGGAACCAGGGTTATTAATCCAGTAGGACTTCGAAGTCTGTAAGTAGGTTGCTTGTTGTCTGGCATTTCAACAAGCGTGGACCTGCACATAAACACAAACCCTCTCTTGCTCCCAAATTTTTGAGAAGGTTTTCAATCTTCTCTTCTTGCTGAAAACGAGAGAATTAATTGTATCGAATGGTCTTAGAATATTAAATAAAAACGGAACATCGAGGAAATTATGATGAAAGCAAGTAAACGAGATTGTAAACAATGAGGAAAATAGGACCGAGGGCTATAGTTTCACTAGTGGTATCTCTCCTAAGAACAATAAACATGCATGCTTGGTGAACAAATGACGGCTAGGTAATTGACAAATCATGAGAGTATAACAATACTATTATGACGAAATATAGTTCACGGGTTCTAACATTGTAGGCATTACACCAAGATAAATAGACCTCTATCCGACAACATCTATTACTAAAATGCCACCTTGAGACAGAATCCATAAGATATTACTGGTATTAAGTTGCAGCAATGAAGTGACTACCTGTCTGCAACAGAAAAATGCATTAAGAACAAAACGTAATGTAAGAAATAATCCCCATCCATAGACAAGGAACACCGCTGTTTTCTCCCTAGTGGTAACAACACATCCTCCAGCTTACACATTTTTGTCACTCTAGCGCATATGCAAAGGAGGCATGAGCCCACTATCTAGCATATAAACCCTCAACGAGTAACCTGACAACGAGGAAACCGATTTGTAGAAAATTTATCATGGCGGTAAGGTGGAGTGGGACCTATGGCTTAGCATGAAGGGAAAGGCGGGTGTGGATTTTCTGCAAGAGCTCATGAAGTGAGAATCTAGAAATCCTGGATGCTGATAGTAGATGGTGTAGTGTTTGAATTTGTTCACAAGACTGAATGTCCAAGTCCGATTATTTCAAAAGAATATTGAGTTATGTAAGTGAATGTGCAAAAATTATGCAAACTAGTATATTCTTTTGCAAATTTTCTTGGGGGCACGTTGGCATATGCCCCCTCTGACTAATTATGCAGAAAGCTTTACATTGTCTCGCGGAAAGAATAGTATATATTTACTCATTTTGTATATTTTTTCAATTTAGTCCTCTCAACAAATTGATTTTTGAGGACTTCTTTGTCTTCATTCATCATTTTTCTGTCATGTCATGGAAGTATCAGTTAGTTCTTGCTCATCATTCCTCATTTTCGCAATCTCATTATTTATTCATCTGAATTATCTCGTCCTTAGTTTCTTGGTCATATTTTTCTCATTTTCAATCAGCTAGGTGTTTAGTTCATTTATTCCCTTTATTCTCTCAGTTTCTCTTCATTCTTTCTCTCTCCTTGGCCAGTTTAGTTTCCGGCCTAATTTCTCCCTCATTCATTCTTCTTGGTTATTCTTGTAATCTTTTTCGAACCGCTTGAGGATTGTATTAATTTAGAAATTATTTGCCAGACACATAATTTGAAGCCTCGCCGGCCGGGTAAGCCCACTACCCAAGAGCCCATCCGCCTTGTTATCTTACTTTTCTCGGTTACCATTTTCTCGGCTTTCTTCATTCAAGATCATAATATTTTCATCTTTTGGTTTCATATCACTCCTCTTTGGATTGTTGGAATTTTGCAGGATTTTTGGAGGATTTCAATCCTTAATGATTATTTCTATGGATTGCCTATGGATCAAAAGAAAGAATGGTGTCATCCAAATTCCTATGGATTGGATTCGTATGTTTTTTTTAAACGAGGCAAAATCTTTGCCTTACATATTGATATAGAAGGAGCAAACAGGAAGGACGAGGCCTACAAAAAAAGTACAACTCGAGTCAACGACCATGTTGACATAGCAACCATAGTCGACACTAACACAGCGGAGGCAAGATCACGCAAGGTGAAACCCGGAGCCGCTGCTCCGACGTCCATGCCGGCCCCTACACTATCCGACGACCATGTCTCCCTAGCAACAATAGCCGACCCTAAACATGATGGAGGCAACCTCAACGCAAAGGAGAATTCCGGAACCGTCGCTCCGACAGCCACGCCGGCGCCAAGGTCGCGCCCCGAAACAAGTCGACGACCATGTTGCCCAAGCAACCCTAGCCGGCACTAATCACGGCGGAGGCAAACTCAACGCAAGTCGAAGATCCGGAGCCGTCGCTCCAACTTCCACGCCGGCCCCAGGGCCACACACCACCTTGCCAAAGGCGAAGAAACTCGGCCGCCCACCACCAACCCCTCAACTCTCTCTGGCCGGTGGAGCATCCAAGGCGAAGCCCCAATAGCTAAGCGACGCAGGAGCACCGCCCTCGCCTGATCCCGCGAGGGATCTAGGGTTTAACCCGGAGAACCCGGTGTGAAGAAGCAAAAGAGCACCGCCCCGACGATGCCTTCAAGAAGGACGCGACGCCCGGAGGGTCGCCCTCGTCGGCCCCGGTCGAAACCAGGGAAAGGCTTTCGCCCGGCGGTGAGCCGCAAACCCCACAAACCGCCAAACACGGACCAGCCAGCCCACCAGCACCGCCAGCTGCCACCGCGGCATCTCGTGCCACAACAAGTGCCAACCCCGAAACAGTAACAAATCCGGGGCCGCCGCCCTGCTTCCACTTTCCTAGGCAGGTGGCGAAGGCTTCACAACAACGCCTCCAAGAAGGGTCACGACACAGAGCGCCGCCGCTGACGGCTCCAACCAAGGCCAGAGTAGACTTTTGCCTGAAGCATCTCCACCAGACTACCACCTCTGCGCGACCAACGACCTCCACCACACGCCCACCCCTGACAACCACCTCCCCGGTCGAGTTCCACCATGCCCGAGCAAGTGAAACACACCGCCGCCTCCCAAACCACCTCCGCACCGGCGCAGCCGCGCCTAGCACCAGCCCACACGCCCAGCACCAGCCCCGAAGACGCCAGCTCCAGCCAGGGCCCGACGTGCCCAGATCAGGCCCGCCAAGCCCATCGGGCGCGTAGCTCCTCCCACCACAGGCCGCACGACCCACCACGGGCCGCACGACGCCGGCCCCAATGCCGGTCACCGACGCCACCCGAGCCTGCCGGCTCAGCTTCCACTGCCCAGACCGCCGCCCCCTGGGCTGGTCGACCACCACGCAAGAACCTCCCGCAACCACCGTTTGGCAGCGGAAGGGGGGGAGGGGGTGTGCCTCCAGCACCACGGACGAGGCCGGCGACGACAGCGGTAGAGCGGGGCGCCAGGCCGAGAGACTTGAGCGGGCGCGGAAAATCGCCCCTGGCGTCGCGGGGGGCGACGCGAGGGGACCTGAGAGTAAACCATAAACAAGTTGTTCTGAAATGTAGTATATATAGGATTTTTAACATCCACTCCAACATCTTTTCTAGACTCAAGCGCAAAGGATCGAGCCACTTTTCGTGCCTTTTTCCTACACTAGCAAAAATGCCCGTGCATTGCTACGGGAGAAAAAAAATCACATGACCTTAACCCAATAATCCGACTTAAGACAACCACCACCTAATGTCATCTATTCAATCACAGCGCACTATCTATGTCTCTAGTTATTCTCCACCTGGCCGCACTAATGGTGGTGGTTATCCTGTGTCTACCGGATCACAACGCATGCGAATCTGGTTAATCTCAAGCAATAAGCTCTGGATGACAACACATCCGAATCTGGTCAATCTCAAGCAATGAGCTTGGCCATCACATGGCACTTCTATTGAGCATGCGTTGTGAATATGTCTATAAGAGAAAATTCGTTTATTACAATTGAGCATGCCATCTAAGAATAAATAGAAGAAAAAAACATAAGTCGCAACCTGCACGGAAATATGGTATTGATAAAAAAGTCCTCTTTTTCCTCTTTGCATGAAAATTTCAAAGAATAAATTAAAGGCTCATGTGTTTTCGGCACAACTCTTTCAGAATATTTATTTCTGCTAATATTCATAAGATTTATGAAGCAAAAGGGTACAAAACCCCTACAGATAAGGGCATGTACAGTGTTGCCAAAGCCAAATTTGCCACATAGATTTATTTGGCATGAGTGCTAAGGTTGCTATGTTAGCTACAATGTGGTAAAGCCAAAGCCAAATGCCAAAATCACTAATTGTATGGCCCACTAGGTATAAAGTAATAATAAAATATTCATGGGTTGCTCACTTGCCTCTAGTCCCACCCCTCCATCCTATTATTTTATTCACTCAAATGAATTTGGCATTGGATCTTCTAGTTGCTCCTACGCCAAATTATTTGGCTTTGGCATCAAGATTTGGCACCTCTACAATGTAGCAAACCGATGCCAAAAGCCAAATATGCTATTTGGCATCCATATTTGGCACACACTGTGGATGCCCTAATATGCTTCCTCTCAATTAATACAATATATAAGCATTGGTATATACATAGAACAAATATTGGTACTCACTTCTATCTAAAAAAGTGTCGCCACAAATGAACTAATCATATACAACTAATAGGCATAGCTCACGACACTTTTTTAGAATGATCACTCAGCTGCTATTTTCGGTGTAACCGAGCCACTTTTCGTCTATTTTTTCTAACAACTAGTTTTTCTATGTTTTACTATCCGCTGTTTTACATAGGAAGTGCTATGTTTTTTTACTATTCTTCTGTTTTTCAACGCTGTGATCCAAAGAGCCAAAATATTTCGTACTGACCAGGTATTTTTTGGGATAATCTGACACTCCCAACAAAACAAATCGAAGATGGTGATTTTTTTTTAAAAAAAACCCATCCGGCCATCTCACCGCGTCATCCTCAGCAGCATAAACAACTTCACCCAGTCTTCCTCTGCCTGGTCATGGGGCTCGCCGTGGCGCCCTCCTCCCTCTCCTTCCTCCCCTCGCAACCCCTCCACCCCGGCCGTCTCCACCGCCCAAACGCCGTGCAACCAGCCCCCAAACCCGCCACCCCGACCGTCCGGTGCGCTGCGAAGGTGGCTGCGGATGCGCCGGCCCTGAGGCCCCTGCCCCCGCCGAAGCTGGTCCGCTGCCCGGCGCTGGACCGGCAGGCGGCGCGCGCGAGCCGGCTCCGCTTCGCCCGCAAGCTCCTCACCCTGCTCCTCTCCAAGCAGCGCGGCTTCCTCCCGCTCCGCGTCCTCCGCCGCTGCCGCCGCTTCCTCGGCCTCCCGCGCCGCCGCCCGCTCGTCCCCTTCGTGCTCCGCTACCCGACCCTCTTCCGCCTCTTCCAGGCCCCCACCTCCAGCCCTCTCTCGCCCTCTCTCTCCACCCTCGCCGTCGCGCTCACCCCCGCCGCCCACGCGCTCGCCGCCGACCTCGCTGCCCTGCGCGCCGGGGCGGACCTCGCGCCCGCCCTTGCCGCCAAGATCCACCGCCTCCTCCTCATGACCCCTCGCCGGAGCCTCCTGGTGTCCAAGGTCGCCCACATCGCCCCCGACCTCGGCCTCGCGATGGATTTCCGCGCCACGCTCTGCCCCCGCCACCCGGACCTCTTCACCTTCGCGCACACCTCCCACGGACACGCGCTCCAGCTGGTCGACCCGCCACCGCCGCCCCCCGCGCCGCTCCCTCCGCCGCTCCGCCCCGCGGCCCAATCTGACCGCCTCATCGACCGGCCGCGGAGGTTCCCGCACCTCCCGCTCCGCCGCGGGCTCAATCTCCGCCGAGCGCACCGGGACTACCTCCTGCGATTCCACAGCCTGCCAGAGGTATCCCCTTTTGAGCCATTGCCCGAAGGCGCGAGCCCGGAGATGGCGGAGCGGCGTGCGTGCGCGGTGGTGCGGGAGATCCTGGCGATGACGGTGGAGAAGCGGACGCTGGTAGACCACCTCACGCACTTCCGCAGGGACTTCGGGCTGCCCAACCGGCTGCGCGCACTGCTGGTGCGGCACCCGGAGCTGTTCTATGTGAGCATCAAGGGCGTGCGGCATTCGGTGTTCCTGGTTGAGGCATTCGACGACGACGGGAGGCTTCTGGTGGAGGATGAGATGCTGGTCGGGAGGGACCGGCTGGAGGAACTTATCCGGGAGGGCAAGCGGATCAGGCGAGCAGACAGGAATGGTGTGTTCCCAGTTGATGGTGGCAGTGACGCGGATGATGGTAATGCCGTGGAGGGTTCAGCAGAGGTGGATGATGATTTCACGGACTTGTTTGATGATAGTGTCACCGGGGAGGACTGGAATGAGGTGGGCGATGGAGGTGGAATCGAGGGGGACGACGAAGACGATGCTGAATCAGATGCCATGGAAGAGTTTTGGGTGAAGAAAGCTGTGGCAGATGGCCTGGTTGACAGTGGCAGCGAGCATGATGTTTGGTGAGGAGGGTCGAGCTGCTAGGATTCTGCCCAGGTTGTTAACGAGGACTCACAATTGTTCGAATGCATTCTTCTCAGCTATCTACAGTAGCCAAAAAAATTATACATAATCTGGTAGCTTTGATAATGCGGGTGAAGGTGAATGGTATGTTCTTGTTACTTGTGATGCTCACCCATTAAATTGTACTAGATACTTTCACCTTTGGATGTCTAAAACCTTCTAGCCTAGCTTTTACTGACCTGATTAAGAATGATAAATATGAACCCTGTATATAAGACTGCTATCACTACAAGTGTGCCAGATTCTTGTTAAAATTTGGTTCCAACTTAAGATGCTCACATTGTTGTCCTCTGATAGCTCTCTAATTTTGCTTATTTAGTAAGCCATGCTTACATTTCCTCTTTATGAGTTTTCTTATACCTAAATGATGAACTCTCAAAAGCTAAGTTCATAGTATTGCACTGGAATGGAACATGTCCTGTAATACCTTGTGCACAGTTTTTTTTTGGCATGGTTTGGCAGGATGCAAAGTTGTCGTTGAAAACTAAACTAGAGGCAGTTTGTCTTCCAAGTGTTTTGGGTCTTATAGACGTGGACCGTGCTAAATAATTGTAGATAATAATTCTCTAATTTTCTTTCATTATAAGCCATGGTTTCTTTTCCACATTATGAGTTTTCTTAGACCTAAATAATGAACTCTCAAAAGCTAAGTTCCTAGTACGCTGCACGGGAGTGGAACATGCCTTATAACAATTTTTTCCAAAAGAAATATCTTGGCTTGGTTTAGCAGGTTGCAAAGTTGCAGATGAAAAGTAAAATCTTGAAACATTTTGTCTTCCAATTGATTTAGGTTTTACACATATGGACTGTGCTATTTGGGGAACGCTACATATATAGTACTAGGCACGTGGGCTCTACTTAACTCGCCTGTTCTCTGAAGGGTCATAACTATGTGTGGGGCTGTGGGCTAGGTGAATGAGTGAACCATCTTGCTATTGGTACATAGTTCACATGAGCAGTAAATTTCCTCCATTGGAAAGATAATAAAACTAAGAAAATTCATTATTTGTTTGAAGTAGTGATATAGCTCACATAGCCATAGACCTACCCAAGGACCAACATAACCAAGAAATTGCAGCTAGTGAGGTATCACATGACCAATGACTTCATGTTACTGCCTATCGGATAAATCTTTTATAAGAAGCAAGGCTTCCTAAGCAAATGATTTCTAACTTCTTTCTCATTTCACTCCCATGCCATAGTTGTGCATTATTTGTTGTGTCAATGCACACAAATGATATGAATTTGATATGCATTGGCATAGAAGGCGTCAGGAATTACTGATGGATCGCCATGATTACAGCACAAATTCCCCAACTCATGACGCTACTGCTATGCCTCTCCCTCCTACTCCACCTTCTTAGCTATCCCTCCACTGCACCAGTATACAGACCTTCCGTACTTGCTGAAGTAGCAATCTCATACGCCACTCTCTCGTGCCACCATCCGGTAGCAGTGACTTGGTCATTTGTTACTCCGCTCAGCTGGAATGCGTATATGAGAAGTTGGTAGACATTGAGTATGGTCGAAGCATGGGAAGATCATGATGGGGACATGGTTACTCAATGGCTTTGGAAGAGCAACACAGGCAACTTCTAGACGTCCATAGAGATGGCGAATTGGCAATGCATCTGGTAGGCCTAATTCAGGAGACACCTTTGATTGTTCGACGTCCGAGATCTACTTTGGATGTCTAAACCTTTTTGCCTAGCATGTACCGACCCGATTATGAAACATATATATGAAATATGCATATAAGACTTATATCACCACAAGAATGTTAATTTCTTTTTAATATTTATTTCCAGTTAAGGTCCTTGCATTGTTGTCCTAAGATAATTCTTGCAATGCCCATGTCCTTATAAGCCATGCAGATAGGAATGGTGTATTTCCAGTTTATGGTGGCAGTGACGAGGATAATGGTAAATCCGTGGAGGGTTCAGCAGAGGTGGATGATGATTTTGTGGACTTGTTTGATGATAGTGTCACCGGGGAGGACTGGAATGAGGTGGGCGATGGAGGTGGAATCGAGGGGTATGACGAAGAGTCGAAGACGATGCTGAATTGGATGCCATGGAAGAGTTTTGGATGAAGAAGCTGTGTCAGAGGGCCTGGTTGACAGTGGCAGTGAGCATGATGTCTGGTGAGAAGTGTCGAGCTGCTTGGACTGTGCCCAGGTTGTTAATGAGGACTGAGAATTGTTCGAATGCGTTCCTCTCAGTTATCTACATTAGCCAGAAGAATCATATATAACTTGGGAGCTGTGATAATGAAGGTGAAGGTTAATGGTATGTTCTTGTTTCTTGTGGTGTTCACGCATTAAGCTGTAGGAACTATCACCTTTGGATGTCTAAACCTTCTATCCTAGCTTGAACTGACCAGATTAAGAATGATAAATATGAAGCCTGCATATAAGAATGCTATCACCACAAGTGTGTCAGTTTCTTGTTTTAATTTGGTTCAAACTTAAGATACTCACACTGTTGTCCTCTTATAATTCTATAATTTTGCTGCCTTATGAGCCATGTTTTTATATTCCTCCTTATGAGTTTTCTTATTCCTAAATGATGAACGCTCAAAAGCTAAGTTCATAGTAGAATATGCCATGTAATAGGTTGTGCACAAAAAAAAAATGTTTTGCCGTGGTTTGGCAGGATGCAAAGTTGTCGCTGAAAACTAAACTAGAAGCAGTTTGTCTTCCAAGCGTTTGGGTCTTATAGACGCGGACCGTGCTAAATAATTGTAGATAATGGTTCTCTAATTTTCCTTCCTTATAAGCCATGTTTTCTTTTCCACAATTATGAGTTTTCTTATATATAAATAATGAACTCTCGATAGCCAAGTTCCTAGTACTCTGCACGGGAATGGAACAGGCCTTGTAACATTTTTTCAAAAAGAAATATCTTGGCTTACAAAGTCGTCGCTGAGAAGTATGGACTAGAAAAAGTTTGTCTTTCAAGTGTTCTGGGTTTCATAGATATGGACCATTCTATTTGGGGAACACTATGTATATAGTAATATGCACGTAGGCTCTACTTAACTGGCCTTTTCTCTGTAGGGACATAACTATTTGTGGGTTTGTGGGCTAGGTGAATGAGTGAATCATCTTGCTATTGGTACATAGTTCATATGAGCAGTAAATTTCCTCCTTTTGAAAAGATAATAAAGCTAGTAAAATTCATTATTTGTTTGAATTAGTGATATAGCTCACATAGCCATATACCTACCCATGGACCAGGTTCATAACCAAGGAATTGCAGCTATTGACGCACCACATGACCAATGACTTCATGTTACTGCCTACCAGATAAATCTTATATAAGAAGCAAGGCTTCCTAAGCAAATGATTTCTAACTTCTTTCTCGTTTCACTCCCATGATTTAGAATTATATAGTCCATAGTTGTGCATTATTTGTTGTGTCGATGCACACAAAGGATATGAATTCTACATGCATTGGCATAGAAGGCATCAGGAATTACTGATGGATCGCCATGACTAAACACGAACTCCCCAACTCATGAGGCTACCTCCATGTCTCTCCCTCCTACCCCACATTCTCAGTTATCGCTCTGATTCACCGGTGCACACACCATCATTTCTTTTTGATGCAGCAATCTCGTAAGCTTCATCAAGCTTCCTGGTCATGTGTCACTTCACTCAAATGCGATGTGGATACGAGAAAAGATGTTCACTCCGAGGATGGTCGAAACATGGGGAGATAAAGCAGGTGACTTGGTTGCTCAATGGTTGGTCTTGGAGAAGCAACGCAGACAACTTTGGGACGTTCATAGAGATAGCAAAGTGGCAACGCATCTGGTAGACCATACTTGGGTAACACCTTTGAGCATGCATGTTGGAGAGTCCCAACATTTTCCTGATCATAGGCGTTTTCTAGGTATCTCGTTGTTGTGGTGTGTGCGTGTCTGAGTATGTTTTCATGTACGATAATTAAGAGATAGAGCACGAGCGAGCGAGGCATTTTGGTGTCCGAGCTCTATGTAGCTCTTAAAAAAATATATCAAAATATGCATTTTTTTAATTCTAAAAAAATCGCGAAGAAATCCCAGATGTAGATAGTGATATCATCTAGACGTGTGAAATTTTAAATTCGTAGTTAGTTATATTTTAAGCTGGAAAAATGAAAAATGACTGGATATTGCAAGTGCACAGTTTAAAAAACTTGAAATTTTGCTAGATTTCCTTCTTTATGTAGCCTAGAATAATACGTATTTTGGATTGAAAATTTGCACACTGATAGATCTTGACATTATCTACATTTAGGATCTTTCTTTTGATTTTTTTAACACTCAAAAAGTGCCGATTTTGATTTTTTGGAAAAACAATCTACATCGAGCTTGGGCTCCATTTGCACTTTCCGGATAGAGCACTGCAACTATACATTTATGTAATAGTATGTTTGTTCATGCATCTAGTGGTGGCGGACAGAACCGGTGTTTTTTACATGGTAATATAATGATTCACTGTAATTTGAACCACTCAGTGCTTACTACCCAATAATTTATCAAGTGCACATATACCGAGCATGTATTGCTATGACATCGGGCTCGTGAAGCCCACACCGGGGTATGTCAAATAGACGACTCTTTGTGCTGATGTGGAGCTCTGAAGAGGGGAGAAGCAGAACCCGCGTCGATGAACGTCTCAAATATGTCAACATATATATCTCAAATTATGAAATTTGACTGCATCTTCCACTGTGCGCCCCTATGTTGGCACCCTCGTCGGTAGAATCAAAGATGAGGCTAGGTTATGGGCTAGGGCTGGTACCACTGGACTTAAAACTGTCCAGACAATGACCTAATATGTGCATTAGTCTTTGTTATGTAACTTGCATCTTAAGAGGACTGTAACCAAAACTCACTCTTTTCTATGCAATTAAAAGGTCCTTTGTGTTATCTTGAAAAAAAAACCTATGAAATTTTCTAGTTCATGAGATCCTGAGAATCATACAATCGCACTTTCGAGTAACGTATTTGTTCACCTTGAACACGCAAGAAGTAGTCAGATTTCGTCTTCCAAACATTTAGGGTTTTATTCTGGGTATATACATTATTGTTAGGTGTATTCACTAATCGGGAAGTGTTCTGCTAACTGATATGAATTTTTCCTACGTCAGATGGTTCAGAACTGCAAATACTATGGCTCTCATTGATCGTTGTCAATACCATCAAGAAGGATGCTTCAGACCAATATTTGGGAGGACTAGTCCCGGAAAATGTGTAGAGTAGAACATCACAAACATTGTTTCCATGCCTAATCAATGTGAGCGAGCTCTCTTGGACCGTGGTAAAAATAATATTTGTATCTGCGAAAAATACCATGCAAATATAATATGTGCACGGGGATGAAACATGCTATGCAAGATCTTCAAAAGGAAAATGTTCCGGCCTGGTTTGTAAGGATGCAAAACTGCTGCTGAAAAGTAAACACTAGAAGGTAGAGGCAGCTTGTCTTCCTAGCGTCGGTTTTATGGACCGTGCTAGTTTTGGGAATATATATATTTCCTAGGTGACTTTGGATCTACATAACTCACGTTTTCTCTCCAGAGACATAAATATATATATGTTGGCTTGGTGCATTGTCTTGAAATTGGTACACAGTTCACATCAGCAGTAAATTTCGTCCTTTTGAAAAGATGGTGCAAATACTTCATTTGTCCGAAGTAGTGATAGAGTTTACATAGCTATATATACCTACCAAAGGACAAAGTTCATAACCAAGGAGTTTGTAGCTATTGACTTCATGTTACCACCTACCGGATAAATCTCTTATAAGAAGTAAGAATTCTAAGAAAGTGACGACTAGCTTCTTTCGCATATCGCACCTATTCCCTAGAATTATATAGTTCATGGTTGTGCATTATTTGTCGTGTCAATGCACACCAAGGTTATGAATCTGATATGCATAGGCATAGAAGACATCAAGAATTATCGATGGATCGCCATGACTAGAGAACAAACTCCCTGACTCAATTTGCCTATCCCACGTCCTCCACCTTCTCAGCTATCCATCTGCTTCAGAAATACACTAACCATCGTGCCAACTTGATATGCATACCAAATGCACGACAAGATGTATGCTGGCGAATCCGGATGATTTGTATTTGGTCGATGAGCTGACTGGTGTATGAAGGTGGGCTATATATATATAGGGTCCTCTGTCTCACAGAGTGTTGTGCTAGGGTTTTGATCCAACGGTTAAGAAACACCCATGATCCAACGGCTCACAACCGCTCGAAAGAAACACACCTCTGATCTAACGATTCACAAGCGCTTGAAAGAAGCGCACGATCCGTGTGATTCTTTGTGATTGGTCCCAACGAAACCGTAACCCATTAGCCCCGGTTGGTAAAATGGGCTGAGACTAAAGGGGTCTGTTTCTTCTCACTATATACATGTATGCGTGCATTGCCACCATTGACATAAACACATATAAACTCAGCACTCGCCCATGGCTTCTACCGTACCCACTCTAACCTTCTTGCAGGCGGAGGCACTTTCCGCCTCGAACTACCCCTGCCCGCCCGGCTACAGCGTCCCCGCCGGCTGGATGCTGAGCGTCGGAGGCGTGCCGGTCCCTCCTGTTCCTCAAGGTGTGGCGCATCGGACGGCCATCACGAACCACTACTACCACGAGCTCACGCCGGAGCAGCGGAGGAATCCCAGTTGGAATCCCGACTACCGCCCTACTTTGGACGCCTTCTTCATTAATCGGCGTGAAAGTGCGCTCGCCAGGTACGAGGAGAACGGCCCGCCTCCTTCGAACTTCAACGAGGCCGGTCGTCAGCTGTGGTGGGGCGGCGGACGGACTCTTCAGAGCGTAATGAACTACATCAGGGCCGGCGATAACCTCCGCCTGCGCTACCCTCACGCGCAGTCCTGGGGTCGTGATCCTCCGAGGGAGTCCAGAGCATCGTCCGACGATAGTGACGACGACAGCGGCGACTACGACGACTACGAGTCGGAGTATTATAGGCCTAGGCAGGAGTATGACTAGTAGATCAGATGCACTCTTGCCATTATGTATTGCCTTGTTTATTTAGATATATGCTCTCCGTTTAGGTTTAGATCCAATCTTGTCATTATGTACTGTGCCTTGTTTATCTATCGAAATGTCCTTCCCTCCCTAACAAGAGTCGTTGGATGAGGGGTGTGTTTCTTTCTGGCGTCTGAATCCCAGCAATCACGAAGAATCAAACGGAAAACAGAAAACAGACGCGCTAGCGCGCCGCAATTTCCCGGAATACAACAAATTCTTTTATCAAAAACAGATTACAGACGAACACTACTCCTCGTCATCGTCGGGGAACTCGTTGGTGACCTCCTCCTGGTCGTCGTCGTCGGCGAACTCGTCGGTGACCTCCTCCTCGTCGTCGGAGGTGCATGATGGTATGCCCGAGATAGGCCCCCACCTCGGATCGTCGGAGGCCCAGACTTCGCCGGCGTGGTCGGCCCGACGGAACTCTTGCAGCGCCTTCATCCGATCATCCCGAGCGGCATCTCACGCGAGGTGGCGTTCGAGGCTCCGCTCCGCCCGCTCACCCGCGCGGGTCTGCCAAAGCTCCTCGTCGGCGCTCTCCTCCCCCGGATTGTTCCGGTAATACTCGCGGACCACGCGGTCGTCCCTGGCGTCGACAAGACCCTGAAACGCGCGGTGCCTGATGTGGCGGTGGTCGGCGGCAGTGACGATCTGCGGCGTCGGCGCCCTGGCCTCCGCTTCCCAGAGGGTGTGGCAGTCGTTGAAGTTCATCAGCGACCGCGGGCGGTTGAGGCGCCAGACCGCCGCGTCCCAGGCGCGGGCGGCCTCCGCCGCCGTCGCAAAGGAGTCGAGGGGGATGCGGTCGTCCCCGCGGCGGATATGCGCGGTGAACATTCCGTTCTGCCGTGCTCGGACGCCGCGGAAGCCGGTGGTGTTGTTCCTCCTCGGAGGCATGGTGGCGGCGCGACGGTGCGTGGAGAGGAGAAGACGCTCGAGGCGCGGCAGTTTATACCGCGCACGTGGCCACGCGTCACAACTCCCGCGCCACGCGGCAAGACTCCAGCGCCACGAGGCACAACTCCCGCGCCTCACTTTTCATAATTATTTTTTAAAACAGATTTTGTATTTGGAATCTTTACGCAATTTTAAACACTTTTCACATTGAAAGTTTTTCAAATTCAAAACCATTCGTAAACTAGGTTTTAAAAAATGTTTGAAATTTCAAAAATTCCTACTAGTTTAAATAGTTGGAATAATTAATTTTTTAAACAGAAAATGTGTTTGAAATCTTTGTCCAATTTTAAACACATTTCATATTGAAACTTTCTCCTAATTCGAAATCATTTGAAATGTAATTGAAAAACATTTTGAAAATGTATTCAAACGGGGCAGGGAGAAAAAATGGCGGCAGGAAGCCAAAAAACGAAATTTCGGGGCTTTTGCCCCGGTTCGTATTACCAACCGGGGCAAAAGGGGGAGGTGGGCGGCCAAACGAGGGCCCACACCCACCCTTTTGCCGGGGCAAAAGACACCCTTTTGCCCCGGTTCGTGTTACCAACCGGGGCAAAAGCCCTCGAAGTATATAACCCCGAGCGAAGCAACCGCCCGGGGCCAACTCGCAGATTTCGCTAAGTCCCCGGCGCCAATTTCCTCTCCGACGCCGTCAGGCTGCCGGATTTCCACGCCGCCGGAGAGAGGTCCACGGCGCCGCCGGAGAGAGCTCCACACCGCCCCACGCCTTTCCCCTCGCCCCCGAGCCCGCGCCACCGCGCCCTTCCCCTTGCCCCTGAACCCGCGCGCAGCCCCGAGCCCGCGTCCGCGCCTTATAGCTCGCCGCCGGCACCCTCGTCGCCGTCCTCGTCGCCGTTCGACTCGCCTCCGCTCCCCCTCGAGGTACTGCTCGCCGTAGTGCACCGCCGTATCAAAATACTTAGGAATTTTTAGTACTTAGGAATTTTAGTACTTTGGAATTTTTAGATATATACTTAGGAATTTTTAGGAATTTTTTGTATACTTAGTAATTTTTAGATATACTTAGGAATTTTTAGTAAACTTAGGAATTTCTAGTATACTTAGGAATTTTTTGTACACTTAGGAATTTGTAGATATACTTAGGAATTTTTAGTATACTTAAGAAGTTTTAGATATACTTAGGAATTTTTAGTATACTTAGGAATTTTTAGATATGACTTGTTCAAATAAAGATATGATATAGAATTTTTAGATAGTACTCCCTCCGTATCAAAATATAAGAGGTTTTTAGCATTTTTAAAATATAATGTATCTAGACATGTTTTAGTGTGTAGATTCATATGCATCTTACTAAAGTATTTTATCTTCCATTCGTATTAGTTGAGCTATGGACGGCAGAGAGGGTGAAGAACAGGTGCTCGCGATCATAGCAGAAGGTACACTCCGCGGTGGACCCAATGACGGAGGAAGTGATCAAGACGACGGCTCACAGTACCTGAATGAATCAGGTCAGGGAATGGAGGAAGACAAGCAAGGAACAGATGCGGAACCCAGTGAGCAAGGAACAGATGCGGAGCCGGAGAAAACAAATGATGAACAAACCTTAGTGAAGGCTGCATCAACATCGTCTAGCAAGAGGTCGAAACGAGGCCCGACCCAAGAGATGAGCTCGAAAGAGAAACTGGTAATCGACGAAGTCTATCGAAACGGCCAACCTGATTGGCCTGCCAAGACAACAACAAAGTTTACAAGCCAATGTGGAGTTATTGTTAGGGACATGATCCCTATAAGTATTGAAGAATGGAATGAGCCAGCAAAGGATGAAGAAGATCCTGGACGAATGGCAGTTTCTTTTGTCACAGACCGGTCCAAACAACTCTTGTTCGAGAAGCTGATGAGCCATTTCAAGCTTCCACAATGTGATCATGATGATGAAGAGGATGACGAGACGGCACAGCAGGAACTGCGAGATGCAGTGAAGCACTGGGCTCTGAAGAAGATGGCCGAGGCTTTCAATGTTTACAAGAAAATATTATGGAAAGAATATAAGAAGAAAAAGGAAGTCCCAAAATTCGAAGGGCCGCTTGAGAAGCAGAAGGTACACTGGCCAACATTTCTGGCGTACAAGGAATCAGAAAAGGGGAAGCTGAGGTCAGCCAAGAATGCGGCAAATGCCAAGAGGAAGGTATATCACCATAAGATGGGTTCAGGTGGCTACAGAGTTGCAGTGCCTAAGTTTGACGCACTCGAGGCAGAACTGCGAGCGAAAGGGATCATTCCAGGTACTCAGAATTTTCCCCGGAGGTCAAGGAATTGGTTGCTTGGGCATGGGGCGACGTTTGACGAACAAGAGCACCTTATTATGAACGAAAAAAATAAAGGTCCCCTTTGCGGCACTTGAGAAAGTGTTCAAGAAGGTTAGAGAGGGAGAGTTCAAGCCAGATAGAGAGAATGACGAGCTTACAAAGGCCCTCGGGAATGGAGAACATGGCGGCTAGACACGAGGAAAAGGACGATATCCGTGGTGCTTTGACTTCAGGCCGGAAGATTGTCTCTTTCCATATAGAAGCCAAGCGAGAGGACAGACAAAGAAGTATGTAGCGGTCGTAGAACGGGGTGGTGCCTTGGATGCCGTAGTGATGCAGCAGCAACTACGGCTTAATGAGCTTACTAGCCGGCCCTCCCAGACGCAAGACACTAGTACATTCGAGGAAACAACACCATCTCAACGCGGGAGCAGCGTGGCTTCAACGGAGGTACCGGCTTCCGCTGCAGTTCTGCTTGTTGATGCCCCTCCACATACGGAGGCCATGGATGTAATCAAGGGACAAGCTGTGCGCTATATACGTGTCGGTCTCAAACATATCCATCAAGGTGGCGGACGGCTACAGTTTACCTTGTGTAGAGGGAGCGACCTCGCATGGCCGTCCGGTTAGACCTGGCTATGCTCGTGTCGGCGTTGATGATGTTCAGCCGGATTGGAGGATATTGCGGCTTGACATCCCCGGAGGTGACGGGGTAGAGACACTTGGAGAGGCCGTCAATTCCATCATTCAATGGAAAAAGAGTGGCATAGTGTTTCCCCCACGCAGTCCACCGCCGCCACCACCGCCACCTTCTCCTAGACGCAGTCCACCGCCAGCACAAGCAGCTACTTCTCCGAAACGCAGTTCACCGCATCCACCACTACCACCTTCTCCGAGACGCAGTCCACCGCCGCCATCGCTGCCACCTACTTCTCTGAGACACAGCCCAACTTGATCATTGCAGGCACACGTGGACGCCATGGACGTCAGCAGCCCGAGTCCGGCTCGATCTTTGATGCCTGAGCCGAGTCCGCCCCCCACTAAGTCCTCTAAGCAGAAGGCTGCTGCCTCTAAGTCTTCCCTCAAGAAGAATCCTCCGCGGAAGAAGAAAGCCAAGAAGCTGCAAGAAGTGTTGCCTTACCATACGACTGACGAGGAGTTACACGAATGGGTGACTGCGGACACGAAATGTCAGATGGCTTCGTGGGGAAAGATAACCCAGGAGCCGCCAAAGGAACCAATAGATCCGGCTGTGAAGAAGCATTTCAAGAATATGCTGGAGATACCGTCCCAAGTTAAGATGAATCTTCGAACTGACTATGATCGCGGAGTAACGATGAGTTATTCCATAGCCAACAAGGCGGGGAGAACAATTCCCCAGCTCGGGAACCAGTCAAAACAATCGGTCCCCCCGCTCAAGGTGTCAGACACTGCACATGCTCAAGTTGATCGGGAAGGAGCTGAGAGGTTTGCCGGAAACCGTGGTATAACAGTTGAGAAACTCCTAGGCCAATCCGACGACTTCGAAAAGGCTGAATTAGCATGGCAATATAAGTGTGGGAAGTCTCTCGTCAAACCTGATCAGCTGAGCTCTATGACAACATTGAAGCGCCAACTGCATACGTGGTACATCCAAAGCGCAGGAGATGGGCTAGACCACGTCATGGTGAAAATTAGACAACAGGATTACTTCCGCGATGACTCGATGTTTATTGATTTTGAAGATCTTTTTTTATTATATAATCTAGATGCCCTCGACAAATCGATCATCAGCACCTATTGTTTGTAAGTATCTACCTCAGCTAGTTCGATCATTGCTTCTTATATATATTATATCCTCAATGCACGATATATATTATGGAGGATGAAGATTATGGAATGTCATGGAAACGGTGGCGTTGTGTTCATTGACCCATATGTCGTCAATGATATCGTTTTAAAGATGCACGCTAAAGATACGGAGTATAATCTAGTTATGTTTTTGAGGAATCAATCTCACTGTAGTGAAATACTATTTCCTTATAGACATAAGTGAGTGTTTATTGTCTTATGCATATTCCTTCACATTTCTATTTCGCTAAGTCGGTGTTAATTAAGTGTAATTGATGAGTTAATCGCCTGTGCAAATTTCACTGGATTCTTTTCGACATTCACGTTGACACCGGAATAGTTGATCTCATGGACTATATGGATAAAGAGAAAGAGGAGTACCAGCCCATTATGTCAATGCTCAGAAAGTAAGTTCAATCGTTGTCGCACTACACCGTCCCCTTTTGTTCAATCATTATCGTACGATGACCCATAATTTTTTTTTCCGGACAGGGTTTGGAACCGGTTTAGGAAGGAACAACCCGGTTTAGCGGAGTTGAATATGATATTTGACAAACTCATCGTAAGTAGTACTTACTACATTCACGCATCTCTCTTTAATTCCTTGATCATTATTTGACTCAATTATATTTCTCGTAAAGTGCCCTCAGCAGCCACAGGGAACAAATTTATGTGGCTTCTATGTCATGGAGAACATACGGATAATCGTGAATGAGCGGTTAGGAAGAAAAGTAAATATAAGGCTCCACGATCTCCAAAGGAAGCTCCTACCGGCAGACTGCTTACAAGCACTTCAAGAGGAATGAGCGTGTTTTCTGCTGAAGGAGGTCGTATCTTAGAATGGAAGATTGCATTGTTAAGTATAAACAATAATCTGCATGTAATGATCTCAATGTGTATAACTCTATTCGGATGTAATGATCTAATTGAGATCAGTGTAATTATATTTTGATGATATCAACGCATGCAATGATTTTTACGATGATTACTATCGATGTGCAAAAAATATGTTATTAACAGCCTCACCGAGACCAACCGGGGTAAAAGGTGGGTGTCTGCACGCTACACAGAGCTCATGTGGGGCACGCCTTTTACCCCGGTTGGTAACCCAGCCGGGGCATAAGGGGGGCCTTTAGCCCGGGTTTGAGGAATCCGGTTGGGCAGCCGGTGCATTAGGCCCTTACGAACCGGGGCTAATGCCCTGTTCTCCACTAGTGGTAGCAGCTGCTGGGTCATTTTTGACTTGGCCCAGATGTAATGTGAATACAAAAAGTCCCGATCATGCTGAGTATGCTCGAAACAAGGGGAAATGTAATAGGTGATCTGGTGGCTCAATGGTTTTGGAGGCGCGTGGTACCACAAGTTGCCATGTCTGCATGCAATTTTTGATGAAAATCTCCTTAACTTTATTAGTATTTGCATTTTGGTCCCCAATCCTGATATGATCTGCCGCTGCTCAGCCCTTCGGCGGCAACGGTGACCTTCGAGGGCGTCGGGCGAACGGCGACATCTGGGAGCATCCTCCTGCGTAAAAAAGAACGGAGGAGGCGGCCTGGCATACAACGCCGACGGCACGCTCGTCGGGGGGCGCCCATGGTGTACGAGTGCGGCATCACGTGCGGGTGTCCGCCGAGCTGCGTGACGCAGCGAAGGTTGAGGGACCGACTGGAGGTGTTTCGATCCAGGACGACGGACCGGGGAGTTTTGATCCAGCCGGACGGAAGGAGCGACACCGGCGACCTCCCCTGCTCCCATTTGAACCTCATGTGCCTGTTGCAAGGTGAATTTCACTGAAAAAATGATGCGTATTTATCTTCGCATTTGGCTAAAAAACTGCTGCAGATTGATTGTGTTCCCCTTGATTGTGTTCCCCTGCTGCAGGTTGATTGTGATACCCAAATAACGGAACTGAATGTGCAAGCACGGCAAGCCAAGCCATTTCACGAAAAATTCGCAATGGCTAAAATATTGTTGCAGATTGGCTTGTTGTGTTTCCCGACGCTAGTTGCTTCACTAGTAAGAAAATGTCTTTCTATGGATGTCTTTCTGTGGCGCACCATAGAGAAATGCGCCATAGAAATAAAATTTTGTGGCGCACGGTCAGCTGTGCGCCATAGAAAAGATCATTAATGTGGCGCACAGAGTGGATGTGCGCCACAAACATCGTGGGGCCCGCACCAATCATTGCCATGTCTCTCCGAGCAGCCCTTATTATGGCGCAGGGTCTACGGTGCGTCACAGAATATGGCTATTCTGTGGCGCATGCTAGGTGTTGCGCCACAAAAGGTTATTCTGTGGCGCATGTGTGACGGTGCGCCACATAAAAGACATATTCTGTAGCGCATGTGCTCCCATGCGCAACAGAATATGGCATTTCTGTGGCGCACCCTTCCCGTGCGTCATAAAATAGGTTCCTGGTGCGCCACAAAATGTTTCCAGATGTGCACATAAAGGTGGCATACCTCCCTCTCTCCCCTCCCATTTCATTCACAAATCTTGCTAACTCGACCCCCCTTCTCTCCCCTTCCATTTTACCCATTCAATTCTCCATTTTTGTCGGGTGAACCTACTTTGATTGATAAATAATTGTTGGTAAGGTTTCTTGTTGTTGAGGAGAAGCCCTCTTCTCCATCTATACTCCCTCCCTCCTCGCTCATTTCGTTTTGGTATCAAATCTACTAGGTGAGTATAGTTGGAGGTGCATATGCATGTCTTGTGTGGTCATCGGTGTGTATGAGTGCTTGTCATGCAGGTGAAACAATGTCGCGCGGGCGGCCATGGTGCATGGATGTTTGCCGAAATGTTGATTCATTTCCATTTCGGCAAACTGTTGCACTACCAATATGTCCTACTTATAGGAGAGGTCATGCCGAATTTTTCCGGCGACCATGCATGTGTGTGCATGTTGCCGTTCTAATTTTCTCCTCTATGCGTGTGCAGTCAACCATGGTACTCCAAATGAGCTCCGCTCGAATCTCTAAATACAAGAAAGAAGCGAAGTCGGACATGATTCGGTGCAACAGGCGGCAGATAAAATGTCCGTGTCGATCATGCAAACTCGTGCGCTGGATTGACCCTGATTCCAGACAATTAGAGGAGCACCTTCTCAGACGCGGTTTCATTGACGACCACAACCTGCTGGCACCGGCAACAAAAGGTGCGCATGAAGACGAGGGCGAGCGAGATGACAAAGGAAATAACGACGGAGAAGATCATCATGAAGAAGGATATGTTGGCGGAGAAGATCATCATGATGATTAAGGCGTGAACACGGAGACCCCGCTAACATGGTATTTTTACTTGTGATGCATGAAGCAAGACATGGGAGCACTGAAATATAGTGGAGGAACTGCATTGGTCATCTTGTAGAGCACCACTTAAATTTCTGTTAAACATTTCAAGAACACAAACAACAAGAGTTGTGAAGTATCACATTCACTAATCATTATCTAGAAACGGAATGGCTTAGCACACATGGATATCCTGAGGAGCTTCATTGATCTGTGTCTCTCACTAGCATCTGAGATTGGGATTGTTTCATGACAGAATAGTAGTTGTTCGTCTCAATTGCCAGTTCTTCCATCTGGCCATTTATATCATCTCAAAGATCAAAGGCCATGCTTACAGGTCAACAATTCTCAACAAGACAGTCACAGAGTCACAAAGGGAACATAACTGCTTGCAACCAAAGCAGAGATACATATCATATTGAGTAGAGCGCAAATTCATAGCGCCAGTCCATTGATGCAATGCTGAAATTTAAAAGACACGGCAGTTCAGTGGTACACAAACACTCCAGTGCCTCAATAATCAACAACGTACGTCCTCATGTGCGCTGCTCGTGATAACTCGAGCTAACTGCATATGCTACAGCATAAGTTTAAACTAAACCGAGCTGAAGCTGGAATCTATACATAAACTTCTCTTATGTTGCTTGCGTTACATAACTTGTCAAGTGACGAACATAAACCAGGAACCCTTTGGCTAAATTTTGTAGTATTGTGCCATGGTTATCAAGCTACCCAAATTTCAGACAAAAAACAAAGAAATTTCCTTCAAGATGGTCTATTTATTTACATAGCCGATGAAACAGAGCTTCCTCACATGTGCACAATGTATTTTGAAACGAACATGTGCACAATGTAAATTCAACACAGTAGATAGACATAAACTGGTTGTCGGGGAACTAGCCAATTCACCTCCCAAACCACTCAAACACACAAGGAACTCACCTATAGCGTGGCCGGAGTCGAGGTAGTCGAAGAAGTTGCGGGAGCGTCCAGGCCAGACACAGCCTACCACCGCACTGTCGTACGGGAGGCCATAGCCAGCACAGGCCGACAAAAGCAGACAACACCACACCATGAACAACATACTCACACCATTTGGACGAGCTCGCCGTCTCCGTCCGCCGCCGTCCACCACGCCGACCTACGATTGGAGCCGCCCCAACGGATCCCAAGCCTCCACGACCACCGTCGCTGTAGGAGGACCTACACACACGTCCACCGTCGCCCTCACGCCTCCACGACCACCGTCGCTGTAGAAGGACCTACACACACGTCCACCGTCGCCCTCACGCCTCCACGACCTCCGCCGGTGGCTGCACGCCCTCGACACACCGTCGCCGCCGGGAGCGCTAGCGGGATTCTCCTTTGGATATGATTGGGGACATAACTTCAAATACTATTAAAAGTTCAGGGGGGTTTTCTTTAAAAGTTACAGACGACGGGGCGGGAGCACAACTGATCGGGACCAAAACGAAGCCGCAACGCAAGTTCAGATACCACCCGCGTCATATTTGCAAGTTGTGGGACTAAATAGTTCACCTTGTGCAAGTTGCGGGACTAATAGTGTTATTAACTCTTTAAAAAAATCAAAAAAATATTTAGAAGTGCCAAAAAAATTGTAAATATTTCTGGATGTAGTCCATGATATCACAACGCAATATTATTTTTTTGTATTATGGGCTACACAAAAATTATAAAATCTCAAAAAGTTTAGATATTTGAAACACTATATTATAAATATGTATATTTTCCATTTTTATGTAGTTCAAAATACTTAGTATTTCAAACTGAAGTTCTACACTTGTAGAACATACCATTACAAACATTCAGTTTTTTTTTCACATTTTCCTAAAACTTGTAAATGTGATTTTTCATATATTTTTTCTAAATGCAGTGACCACGCGCTAGAGCTTGGGAGCACAAAATCCCCGCTCTTTTGTTTATGCTTCTATTGTTAGTAAGAGAGGCTTAGCATTTTGGGAATGCAAATGATCCACTCTATTTTG
Organism: Alopecurus myosuroides; assembly: GCA_028641055.1. NCBI lineage: Eukaryota > Viridiplantae > Streptophyta > Magnoliopsida > Poales > Poaceae > Alopecurus > Alopecurus myosuroides. The sequence goes on from CM054063.1 coordinate 27,444,864, forward strand.
ACCACTCTGTGCTCACTGCCCGATAACATATCAAGTGCATCAAATGCACATGTACCGATCACGTATTTTCTATGACATATATGTATATTTTCAGATTGAAATTTGATTCATAGTGACAAAGACAATTTCGGTGCTAGCATTGGTAATAGGCCATAATTCGTTGCTCAAATTGAACTGTATTTTCATTGTTTCACGAGACGTGAATTAAATTCAAATATGACATTTGTTGTGATCTTCACTAATCGGACTGTTTGTTGTGCTAACCGATATCACTTTTGCGTATTTCAGAAGGTCCAGAACTTCAAATGTTACACGCAATAGCAAAACAACGATAAAGATAAGCAAGATCGAACCAACGGTGACATGAGATTTTGACGTGGAAAACCATTCCAACAAGGAAGAGAAAAACCATGGGCACCAGCCAGCAATACTTCACTATTTCGGGCGAGGTTACAAACGCGTCGGGATTTACAATATGTGGCTTATTCCAAACGGCGGATTACACGAGGTATATAAAGGATGTTCTGACCTAACTAGGTCGGCAAGGGTGAATCCAACTCTAACTCGGTAACAACCCGTACCGTACCATGGTACATGTGCTCGATAACTCCAACTCGGTGCCAACTCGGTAACAAAGAGATGCTCCACTCTACTCGTTAGAAGTTTGGCCTCGTATCAACATAAGTGAATTTGAAAAACCCAAAAATAATATCAAATACTATGGCTCGATCGAGGCATGAGTTTCCACGTTCCTCTATCCATGGAGGCATCCCTCTCTAGTATTCCAGCTCTCATTAATGTTGTCAATACCATCAACAAGGAAGCTCCAAAAGTCCAGAGCAATGTCTGAGACGATGACTCCTGGAGAATATGTAGAGTATCATCAGCATTGTATACATGCCTACTAACGTGAAGAACGGAACCGGAAACCGAACGAACACTCATGGACCAGAGTAAAATATATTATGTGTCATGTAACAGCTTGTTCAAAAAGAAAAGTTTTTGGTTTGGTTTGTAAGGATGCATAGTTGTCGCTGAAAGGTAAAAAACCAGAAGGAGTATGTCTTCCAAGCGTTTTGGGTCTTATAAACAAGAACATAAATTCATTTTGAAACCCGGGTGCATATGCACCTGGTAATTAGAAACCAAATTTTGAAACTTCTAAAAATTCCGAAACAAAATTTCATAGATACATATTCATATGCTATGTGTTTGCAAAGTTGTTTCGCTAAGAATAGATATTTTTTTGTGCCTTATGTAAAAAAGATTAAAATAATGTCTCGTACAAATGCTTATTTTAGCACTAAATTTTATCTTTTTACAAGATAACACAAAATGTCATATTCTCGTGAAACAGTTTCATGAACATATAGAATATGTCAACAACTATGCGTCAACATTTTTCTTTGATTTTTGACATTTCAAAATTTGTTCAAAATGTATTTAAAAAAAACCGGGTGCATATGCAGCCCGGAGCACCCAGGAGCCAAAACGTCGTCCCCAAGAACTATATGCACTATGCTATTTGAGGAATGCTATGTATATAGTATTAGGCAGCCCGTATGTGTTTAACTACTTTCACGGATCTATATTAATTTTCGGTGGGTACATTGATGTTGTCAATACCATCAACACGAATGTTCTAAAGCGATGTCTGGAACGAATACTCCTCGATAATATGTAGAACATCATCAACATTGTATCCATACCTGCTGATGTGAAGAACGTGATTGGAAATCGAATGAGCACTCATGTGACAACTTGTCTGACAAAGTTGGTTTTTCTTGGTTTCTCAGGATGCAAAGTTGTTGCCGGAAAGTTAAAACTAGGAGCAGTTTATCTTCCAAGCATTTTGGGTCTCATATGTATGCACTGCGCTATTTGGGGAATGCTGTGTATGGCTCTACTTAACTCTTATTTTCTCTCTAGGGACATAACTTGGTGTTGGTTATGTGTATCGTGTTGACATTTCTAAAAAAATTACATGGCCACATACCTACCCAAGGACCAAGTTAATAATAAAGGAATTGTAGCCGCGTGACCAATGACTTCATGTTTCTTCCTACCAGATAAATCTCTTATAAGATGCAAGGCTTCCTCAGCAAATGACCAATGTATTTCTTATTTCACTCATATGCCTTAAAATTATATAGCTCATATTGGTGCACATTATTTGTTGTTTCAATGCACACTAAAGATATGAATTTTGTATGCATGGGCATAGAAGGAATACGGAATTAGTGATGGATCACCATGACTACAAAACAAACTCCCCATCTCTTGACACTACCGATGTGCCTCTCCCGCCTACTGCCCCTTCTAAGATATTCCTCTGCTACATAAATAGAAATACCATTGTGCAACCCTAAGGAGGCAATCTTATACGCCACCGTCTCGTGTCATCACGAAGTAGCATCGACCTTATCACGCGTTACTTCACTCGGGCGGAATGGTTTTGGAGGAGTAACACATATTCCTTCATGACGTTCATAGAGATGGCAAATTGGTATTGCATAGGACCGACTCACGTGACACCTTTGCCCGATGCGTGTTGGAGAGTCTCTAGATTTTCTTAATTTTAGCCGATACCTCCTAGTTGAATGGGTTGTTTTTCCTTCTTTTGCGAGCTCAAGTATGCTCTCATGATAATAATTCTACCGAAGGCTATGTTTTACAGCCAGTATATAATAATAATTCTACTGAAGGCTATGTTTTACAACCGTCTGTAATAATTTTGTAATGGAGACAGTTTAAATTTTTAAACGGCTATAATCTTTTCTCCCGGACTGTGACTAGCGCTGGATGATATTGATAACCTGGTGATTTCCGGACCGGACGCTATGATTATTTCATTCTCTAATCCATCAACCAAAATATAAAAAGGCACAAAGGAATGCATTACCAGAAGTACGAGCTATCAACATAAAGAAGCCCACATAATTCATAAATTACAGAATATGTGCATAACAAATGCCTAACATGCATGGAAAGTTCACCATAAATAGTACTAGAAAACTCTCTCAAATCACGCATTAGGGGGGGGGACAATTTCTCACTCATGAGATGCTGGATCATGTTACTCTTCGTTGTCTGGATCACATCTTTCACCAGGAAACAGGCAACCTGGTCACAATTTTTTTCCAGGAACTTCTAGGCTAGAGCCTTCGACTCGATTCGCGGTTCCTATAGGTAATAAAACCATCAAAAATAGAATAAGAAATTGATCGTATTGCAATAAGTTGGTAAAGTCTACCAACCATGTCGAGGATGCTTTCTAAGGATCATAATCTCTGGCAACCATGATGTCCATGTGATAGGAAAAATAGAAGCCACATATACCCGTTCCAGCAAGCTGCTAGTGGAACTCATACATAGAACGTGTTTATTAACGAAAAAATTTAACATGCATGCATACTCTCCATGAAACTAACCTTATATTTTAGGTGATGAGTTAGCTGTTTCTTTGAATCTACAAGTCCTTGGTTCACAGGTACTTGAAACGATCTAAATAATATGGAAAACAAATCACATTTATATTACAATACATGAATAAAACACAGATTAAAAACACATTTAGTGTGTAGATAAGAAATCGATCACCTCTTAATAAGCATTTTGTTATCCTCAAGATCTGTTCCCGAGAAAGTAAGGAATCAAGATAATAGATATTGTGGTTCTTTGGTGAGATAGTGATCAGAACCCAGTGATCTCTACAATTAGAACCAATTATTGTCGTGAACACAATGCATAAAACAATATTTGGCACAAACTTACTTCTTATCAAAAGGGCAAAGTATTAAATTCTTTTCTAAGGTCCTCTCAATTACAGTGAGGATGTAATCCTCGACAGACCTTTTGCATGAATCCATGCAATCTTGTGAAGCTACCTGGGGGTCGACAAAGCCTACCTTACTTTCTTGCTGCTTGTCTCTAAGATAATTGTACATGCATAAACATATAGACATGAATACCAATTATATATGATAGGTAGCTACTATAATAGATATTAACATTGTGGCGCGTTGGTAAAATATACTCATAATGTGACAATTCTTATTATGCTAGAGTCCAAGGGTTTGTACTTCATCAGTTGCCACAATTCGACCCAATCTACCTCGCACTGGCTGTCCCGTAAGTCATGGTGGAAGGCTTCGTACTTGAATGTTTTCATGATTCTATCTTTTATCTCACTGACCGGATTCTTAACATTATTCTTGTAATATTACACAAGGCCAGCCTAGCTTTGTGGTCATATTACTGCCTGGAGGCAAGCGAACAATTTTTTCGTTGGTCTTGTAAGTTTATACTTCTACAAACTCCATCTGGCCAGATTGAAATAATGTTCCAAGCTATTGGGTCTCCATTTGATCATCCTGATCGGTTCCTATCTTCTTGGAGCCTTTTCCCCTTTGTTTTCCTGGGCTACATATTGAGCGCCACATTAATAGGGGAAGGCACTCTGTTTTTTTTCAATGGCTTGTGGTTTCGCAGCTACCTTGGGTTGAATAGCTGCAGGTGCTTCCGATATATTGGGGGTGACTGTTGTTGGTGTCGATACCGTCTTCGCCACACTACTGTGGGTACCCTGTTTGGCCACACTCTACTGTTGGAGGTACTCTGATGGAGGGATTAACCTCTTGGGTGGCCCGATCTTCACGAATCGACCAAGAACACGAAGAACGGATGATGAACGCGATGAACACGAGAGGGGAATCGAGGGAAAATCGGGGGAAATCAAGGGGATAACGGGGGGAAAGCGAGAGGAGATAACTAGTAAGAACTGAAGAACCCAAATCTCCCGTCAACTAAGCCTCTACGGCCGCCTATGGGACGATCGATCCAACCGAACTAACCTTATCGGAAACCACTTCACAACCGTGGCCGGTCCACCACGCCAATAGAACCTCAAGCATTAATTGAGGAAGATTGGGAAGTCCCTAACTGAATCCCAAGGGGAAAGGATAGGTAACTTGGTGAATCTTGATACGATCCTAGATACAAATCATATGAGTAGCCTTGATACGGTCCTAGATACAAATCATAGGAGTAGCCTTGATACGGTCCTAGATACAAATCATAGGAGTAGCCTGATGTCTACGCACGCTTCTATTCTTGTGGACAGTGTTGGGCCTCCAAGTGCAGAGGTTTGTAGAACAGCGACAAGTTTCCCTTAAGTGGATTACCCAAGGTTTATCGAACTCAGCGCGGAAGAGGTCAAATGTATCCCTCTCAAGCAACCCTGCAATTACGATACACGAAGTCTCTTGTGTCCCCAACACACCTAATACAATTGTCATTTGTATAGGTGCACTAGTTCGGCGAAGAGAGAGTGAATTACAAGTAGTATGGATAACTATAAGTGATAATAGCAATCTGAAATAAAAATGACAGCAAGCAAACATGTAGCAGAACAGGTTGTAAACGATATTTCAATGCTTGAAGAAAAGGCCTAGGGATCCTACTTTCACTAGTGGACACTCTCATCAATGATAACGTAATTAAATGCATAAATATCATCTCTTCATTATGCTACTCTGAACCACTCTCCGATTGAATAACAAACACCAATTCATTGTGTAGGGGTACAAAGCACACCTTAAAGTCGCATTCCCGTATCTAGTTAACCCCACGCTATCACTATGAGCGCCCTAGAAGGTACTAGACAAACACCACAATTTCATAGGGTCATCCAACACAAGATATAAATATAATGCTAAACCACACGGTGCACATATTGTTACCTTTACACCGTGATCAAAGTGTCTACGGAGATCTCATAACAAAACCACTTGAGTAGCATAACAGATGAAGAGTACATCTACATATTAAACTAGATTACAAAGCTCATGATCACATAAAGATCACACCATGAGAGAGAGAGATGGAACACATAGCTACCGGTAGAGCCCTCATCCCCGAGGGAGAACTACTCCCTCCTCATCATGGGAGAGAGCAACGGCGATGAAGATGGCGGTGGATTTGATGGATATGGCTCCGGGGGCACTTCCCTATCCGATAGGGTGCCGGAACATAGATTTATGTGCCCCTAAACTTGTCGGTGGCGGCGGCAGAGCTACAGATGTTTTTGGTGGAAAAGGCCGATTGATCTAGGGTTTATGCATCGGGGGGCATATATGGGCGAAAGGGCGATGGCGGTGGGTGCCCGAGGGGCCCACACCACCCCAGAAGTGACCAGGGGCCCACCCGCGCCCAAGCATGGTGTGGGGGATCCGGGGCCCCCCTCTGGGTCTCCTTTGGACTTCCTTGACCCTCTGGGACTTCTAAGACTTCTGGCTTTTGAATCGTCCAATTCCAAGTATATTTTCAGAACAACTTTTCTGAAACAAAAAACACTAGAAAACAAGAACTGGCTCTATGGCATCTTGTCAATAGGTTAGTCCGGGAAATCGATAAAAATGACATAAAGTGTAAGGAAAACATGTAGGAAATAATATGAAAACAACATGGAAGATCAGAAATTAAGGATACATTTATGACGTATCATAGCCTCACAAGAGGGGTACAAGAGCAAATCTCAAATCTCTAAATTCATCTCTAACCCCGGATATAGCTCGGGGAAGTTCTTATATAGACAAGGGGGTAGGTGGGGGTGGAAAAGGGGAGAAATACCTTCCTTTGCGCAGCACGATGGCAGCTGGCCTGGGAGCCCGGCCAAGCTGACTCTTTAGGCCGGGGTGGGAGTGGTCACGAGCCCGGCCTGGGGCCGAGGTGGACGTGAGGCGAGGCCGGCCTAGGGACGGGGTGGAGGAGTGTGCTAGCCAGCTTGGAAGACTACAGGGTGGAGGCCGGGGGCTTCGGCTGGCCTCCCGGCCTGGCGTGTGCTGGAAGCCGGCCTGGGGCCGGTTGGCTCTAGAGGAGGTCTGGCCTAGGGGCCGGCCTGGCCGGGGTTTGAGGGCGGGCCCCCCCTGTTTCCCTCCCTTCTCCTCCATTTCCTCTTCTTCCTTCACGTCGTCTTCTCGTACTTCTTCGACATCTTCTTTGGCGTCCATGGTGGGGTCAAACCTGAGCACACAGTGGGTTGTTCCATGAGGTAGCGCACCATTCACCAAATCATCTAAAACAAAGCGGAAGAGGAGAGGGTTCACCTTGTCGTGTATCGCCTTTTCTCGAGATCTTTCCATGGGTCCATTTGGTGTTGGACTTGGTGGAATGGGGTGTGTTGCATCATCTTCCCCCCCCCCCCCTTGAAAAAGAGTCGACCTCGACTTGTGCTCTTCCTCATCACTTGGATATCCATGGAAGGGAGAGAGATCCTTGACGTTGAAGGAGTTGTGAACGAGGTACTTGGATTGCGGCAATTCGAGCTTTTAAGCTTTGTTGTTGATGTGCTTGATGATCTTGAAAGTTCCATCACCTCTGACTCAAACTCAGAAATCGTTTAGGCTTTGTTTGTATTGATGCCAAGTTCTCGCTGGAAAGTATAAACTAGAAGCCGTTTGTCTACAAGCATTTGGAATCTTGTATATTTCAATGTATGCACCGTGCTATTTGGGGAATTCTATGTATGGATCCACTGAACTCGCATTTTCTCTCGAGGGACATAATTAGGTGTTGGTTTGGTGCAACGTCTTGATATTTGTTCAAAGTTCACATGAGAAGTAAATTTCGTCCTTTTGAAAAGATAATAAAGCTGCAAAAAATTCATCATTTGTTTGAAGCAGTGATAGAGCTCACATGGACACGTACTAACCCAAAGGACCAAGTTCATAACCAAGAAGTTGTAGTCACATGAACAATGACTTCAGGTTTCTGCCTACCAGATGAATCTCTTATAAGAGGCAATGATTCCTAAGTGAACGATGAACAACTTTCTTGTTTCACTCCTATGCCTTGGAATTATATATTTCATAGTTGTGCGTTATTTGTTGTGCCAATGCACACACAGGAAATTAATTTGATAAGCACGGGCATAGAAGGCATCAGGAATTAGCGATGGACTGTGGCTGTTGCTCGAAGTACTCCCTAACACACGATGCTACGTTCTCACTTGCCTCTCCCTCCTACACCACCTTCTCAGCTATCCCTCTGCATCACCTGTAGACTGACCATCGTGACAACTTGATGCAGAAATCTCGTATGATACTCTCGCATGCCATCATTTAGTATCATTGACCTCGTCATTTGTTACTTCACTCAGATGGAGTGTGGATACGAGGAGATCGGTTCCTGCCGAGGATGGTCTGAGATAAAGCAGGTAACTTGGTTGCTCAATGGTTTTGGAGGAGGAACACAGACAACTTCGAGACGTTCGTAGAGATGGCGGAGTGGCTATGCATCCGGTAGACTTCACTCGGGTGACACCTTCGTGTTGGAGCGCCTCCAGAATTTTCTTGATTTTAGTCGGCTTGTAGGCTCAACATTTTGGAGATGCAAATGAACTGCGTTAATTCGAACCACTCAGTGATCACTGCCCGATAACATATCAAGCGCACGTACATCGAACATGGGTTCACTACATGACATAATTTTCGGACTGAAATCGGATACACACACAAAAAAGACTATTTCGGTGTTGACAATGGTAATGCGCCATAATCAATTGCTCAGTTTAAACTGTATGTTTTACACACATGAATTGAGATGAAATCTGACATTTTGTTTCATATATAGACGAATCTATGTTTTTTTCCTTCACAATTTCAATGGCATCATTTTGGAGCACCGCAAGTCCGCAAGGGTAGAAGTACCCGATATGTCGTTGTCCCCTAAAGTGCAACACTTTCATGTTACTTCCTTTCCCCGAAGAGATAATTGGCGAGCTGGATTGCTGGAGCAATAGGTCGACATGCTTTTATAACACTACTACAGAAATAATTATAGGAGGCTCATTTTTTTGTTATGCGAGGCGCATATGGAATGCGCCTCCAGCGCCAAGCCTCGCATATTTTGGGTTATAGGAGGCGCATTTCAGAATGCGCCTCCTATACCTGCATATAGGAGGCGCATTTCAAATACGCCTCCTATATGCAGGTATAGGAGGCGCATTTTGAAATGCGCCTCCTATAAGTTATAGGAGGCGCATTTTGAAATGCGCCTCCTATAACTTATAGGAGGCGCATTCTGAAATGCCCAATATGCGCCTCCTATAACATTTTCGAATTTTAAAATTTGCAGAATCACTGCGCATTCCAGAATACACATATACAGGTATATAGATACACAAATACAGTACAACAGTCCAGAATTTCCAGAAAGTAGCATCACCATGAATACCATCAAATTGAATCAAATCACGACATAAATATATGCAAGTTCATTTATAAGAAGTACATCACACAACACAAGTGTTTGTGTCTCCGATCGAGTACAAGTTCACAATCACGTTACAACTGCGACGACGGATCGAGCTCTAGCTAGCTTAGGTGAGAGTAAAGCACATAGACTACGATGGATAGCAACGAGGCGATGATGATCACGATGAAGTTGCTCCACTTCTTCCTTCCGTGCCTCCACTTCTCTTCTGCCACCTCTCTTCCGCCACTTCCTCCACTTTTTCTCCACTTCCTCCACTTCTCTTCCGCCACCTCTCTACTCGTATAGCCTTGGTAGAGGTTGCCCGAGAAGGTGGGCAAATAAATAAGGAAACAATAGGCAAATAAGAAAAAATCTTGCATCAGTTGGAAAACACTCCTGCTACTAACAGCAAGAGCAAGCTTGGAGTATAGATTAACATCACGGCAAGCAGTGCAAGCAAAGAAGAGAGAAGAGAATATCAAGCAAGAAAATAAGTAAGCAAGGGGTACAGTTCAAAATACTTCAGTTAAAATTTCAAGCAAATGTACAGATCAAGCAATCAAATGTACTCCGTACTCCAGATATTTCAGTTTCATAGGAGTTATACAACACTAGAGAATTATTACAGCAACATAGCAATAGTAATCTTCAGTTTCAGTTAATTTTAATTAATGAGAATACTGGAGTACAAAAGCTAGCAATGAGTGCAAGCAATCGGATCAAAAGTTCAAGGTCTTGTGCTTCCTTGGCATGAAGAAATAGAGAAAGTATTTGTAGTGTGGACTGGAACAGAATTAAGTGCACACAACTATCTAAGCCTGCAGTTTGGAAACAACACAAGAAGATAGCTGATTTTTGATAGGGATCCTACTATACTCCTTAAATGAGAAAATGAGATTAGATGATGAAGGTAATCCCACAACCAGTGCTAAATGAGAACAATAGCTGATTAAAACCAGTAGCCACTGATCCTTAAACCGCAAGTGCTAGTGACTGATCCTTAAACTGAAGTGCTAGTGACTGACCAAATTTCTTACCAACTCGCCCTTTGTCCAGCAAGTGTTAGATTCAAGGAAAGCAGTTACAACGAGCATGTGATCAAAATGGACCGCGTGGGTATCACGCAGCCATGATGTGTACGTGATGAAACTGAAACCGACCGCCTTTTCGGCACAGCCATCTTCAGAATCCCAAACCTTTTCTCTTTCCACTTGACAAAAATTGGTAACAGCGGCAGAACAGAGTAAAGGTTTGATTGCCTACTAGCTAGCCCCAGCGTACTTGTAGTTTTAGACTGAAAGCCCAAGTCATGCTGCAATGTCCTTTTATTTACTTTATTAACTGGCAAATAAAAATATTTATGCATGTAAACACGACGAGTGCAATGATCTTCTTCTGTCATCCAAAAAAGGTCTCTTTAAAAGTCCTACTATTGTAAGCTCACCTCCTGTGAAGTTCTCTTTTTTAACTGTAAGGTTTGGCCATGAGACAGACTGGGTGCACCCCATATACAATTTTTTTTTGCTGGATACAATTTCTTTTTGCTGATGCTGCTACTGCTAGTTAACTTAAACAACCATAAAACTTTCAGTAGTCATGCTGGATACTATTTCTTTAACTGAGATTATGTAAGAACAGAGACATAAAATGTTGAGTATCTCATGATGGTGCTCCTGTGTATTTAGTCTATTCCCTTTGTTCATAAAAGAAATGCCACTTTGCAAAGAAAAGGTCTCCGAATGAACTCTGGATTACCAATATATACCTACTGTAATATATTGTAGAACCGGATAAAATTAGCAATTATGAAATAATTTTGAGACAGATCTACCCATATAGTTTTGGTGAAATGAAATCTAATCTGTACAGAGGGGTTGCAGATGGAGTCTAGCATTAAAATGGAACGCAAACTGAAACACAAATGGAGTGCCGGCATCACAGCCTAAAATCTGCTACGAGCGGCAGCGAAATGGTAGGTACGGGTTCTACAGCCAGCCCCAAAATGACATTCGATGCACAAGTGGCACGACTGAATAATAGTATGATCATCTCCTTGTCTAGACAAACTATATGTGATCATCTGCTAATCTATAAATCGCTTGGTCGCTAAACAGAAAAAAAACGTCAGTTTACATGCTATTGTGAACTTTGAGCCATGATAGCACAAATTGCAGGGGATAAGAAATAAGAATCTCACGGTCGTTGTGCCATCTAGCAGTGCCGGTGAGCCGGTCATTGTTAATCAACGGTGATAACTAGGGTAAGTTCTATTGAACTACCGCAAAATCGCAATGCGGAATCAATTCCGAGCGTGTATACAAAATTGACCGAAAGTGAGAGATGATTGAACTAACGATGGGAAGACTTCAGCAGTAAGTACACGGGGAGAAGGAGAGGGATTGCGGTTACGTACGTCTTGAGGTTTGGCCTGAGCTTGTTGACCCAGCGGAGGCGGCAGGACTTGCCGGTGCGCTGCAGGGCGCCTTTGGATCGAATGGAGCTCCAGTCCCGCGGGCCATGGACGCGCACGTGCTCCAGCAGCACCTCGTCCTCCTCCGCCATCCACGGCCCTTTCCGCACGAAGTAAAAGACGGGGAGGGGGCGGAGGGATTGGATCTCGTACCTGAGAGTGGAGACGGCGACCAGGCGCGGGCTAGCGAGCGTGGAGACGAGGACCTCCGGGCGTGCTCCAATGACGGAGGACTCAGGATGGGCGCGGGAACCTGGAGCGGAGGGAGCGGTTGTTTCCGTGTGGGGTTTTCAGGAGATCGAGCGCCGCCGTGGCAGATCGCGGCGCCGTCGTCTACTTTCAGGTGTGGGAGAGAAGGAATGGGGAATTGGGGAATTTTTTTTTTGAGATAAGGGAATTGGGGAATTGAGGACGCGCGCAGGTGCCTAATTTGTTTCGAAATATGCGAGGCGCATACTAGAAACTGCGCCTCGTATAAGTTATGCGAGGCGCATATTATGGTGCCCCTCGTATAACTCTCGCGTCTACTTAAAAACCTCGTGTGTCTTATGTATCACAAAACTGTTTAGCTCAGTTGGTTTGGCAACTGCATCTTGTCCACCCAGGTTCGAATCCTGGTGTGGCCACATTTTTTTGCCATTTTTATTTAAGCCTATTTTAATGTAAAAACATTACCTAAACTTAATATAAACTATAAAATAAAGTGAAATTATTTTAAATATCCAAATAGCTTCAAAACATAAAATTGACAATTATGAATGTGTCTCGTCAATACATAATATTCGTAATGCAATAATATAACTTTACACAGAGTGGTAATTATGAATTTTTCGATACATAATAGTAGGGCACACATGTCACGCGGTTCTTAACAATGGTCGAAGTACGGTAGCTAGCGTTTCTTATCCGCCATCTTCTTCTTGCCCCTCTTCGTCGCGGGTGCATAGGTTAGCTCCGGAACGTCTTTACTACTTCTCTTGAACGGGAGTACTCATTTCTTCGGTAGGGTTGTGACGTACGGTGCTTAGTCGTTGTATTCGTCTTCCATCTTCGGGTCGCCGTACGGTGCTTGGTCCCATGTGCTAAAAAGTGGCAAAAATCGTGCTGATATTATAGGAGGCGCATATTGACAAAATGCGCCTTCTATATATTATGCGAGGCGCATTTCCAAGATGTGCCTCCTATATATTATGCGAGGCGCATTTCCAAGATGTGTCTCCTATATATTATGCGAGGCGCATTTTCAAGATGTGCCTCCTATAATGCATATATAGGAGGCGCATTCCACAAATATGCGCCTCCTATATCTCCAACTATAGGAGGCGCATTCTGCGAGATGCGCCTCGCCTTCGCTGCCTCAGAAGCCACCCGGGCCCACACAAAATATAGGAGGCGCATATTATAGAAGTGAGCCTCCTATACTTACATTATAGGAGGCGCATATGGACAAATGCGCCTCGCATAACCTGGGGTCAGGAGGCTGTGGTCCCTACATGAAGTATGCGAGGCGCATATTTTTGGAATGCGCCTCCTATATATGCATTATAGGAGACACATTTTGGAAATGCGCCTCGCATAATATATAGGAGGCGCATTCTGAAAATATGCGCCTCGAGCCCTCATTTCCTCCTATAGGCTTTTCTCTAGTAGTGTAAGTCGATTTAATAGAGATTGAGCGGCGGTCTCGATTATGTAATCAGGGTGTAGCGCCAAGAAAAGCTCAGTTCCTCTACAATCGCGATGGCCGCAGCCTCAATGCTCAGTAGTTCCAGTTGTTGTACAGCCTCTAGAAAGTAAAAAAGAACAGAACCAGTTCCAGTTGTGCAAACATTTTTTTTTAGAAAAGGAGGAAAAACCCCAGCCTCTGCATCGAGTGATACACACATGTTTTATTGCTTATTAAGTTCCAGAGTGGTAAAAGAGTTTACAAAAGTACAAAATCTCTCACGGAGACTATCCTTCCAATGAGCTACAAGCAGAAAAACAGAACTACAAAATTCTATTAATATGCTGCCACGTATGGAGAAAAAATCATGTGCCACCGTAAGAAGCGGCGTGCATCCATCCACCATAAGTTCTCTCTGATCCGAAGGAATGAAGAAGGCCCATAGCTGGATCGAATGCACCGTCATAAAGATAACTTGTAAGACATGAAAATGTTCTTTCCTGTTAAACACAAGATTATTCCTACAATTCCAGATAGACCAACAAATAGCCGAGACGCCTATACAAATTCTATTCTTGGTCTTTTTATCCAACCCATTAAACTAATTACCAAACATATTAGTACCATTGGAAGGTGGAGGAATATTATAAGTACAAAAAACAACACCCCATGCAAGTTTAGCAAAAGGGCAAGAGATAAATAAGTGATCAACCAATTCCCCATTCCCGCAAAAGGAACAATGGGTATCACCCTTCCAATTTCTCTTAGCTAAATTATCTTTGATGAGCAAGATCTTTTTATCCAGGAACCACATGAAAATTTTAGTCGGCTTGTGGGCTTTATCCCAGTAGAAGGGGTTGATTTCCTTACTGTGAGTTGTAGTATGTTTGTATGACTGCCTACTATGATGATGAGATAGAGCATCTGCTAGTTATCGTAAAATAAGTATACATTCATGTATCCAGTGGTGGAAAGACGAGTCATCATTTTGGGCATGCAACACAAAACATTATATATTCTAAACGTGTGGCCTATAAGTTTTCCTCACTCGGTGCTCAATGTTCTCTATCTTATTTTTTTGAAATGGGAGCATAGCCCCAGCCTCTGCATCGTGATGATGCACACAGCTGTAGCTTTTATATTAAAAAAGAAAATATGAATCCAGGTTATTACAAATCAAGCAACATCCAGGTTGGATACTAAGATCAACCAGAGAAACAAAAATAACAGTATCTTCAGTGTAGGGTAATGACTGGGATAGTTGTAACCCCAACAATCGTTGCAGCAAAATATATTCTCTAGAAAAGTATTTTCCGTCGAAAGGTAAATTTCACCTTCATATGTTGTTCAATTCTTTAGTCTATGTAACTAGTACTACCATACTAGTGCAGTTTAATTTAACTTCTAGTCCCATATAACTCATGAAAAAATTATATTTTCTTATTACGGGTTATCATTCTATTTATAGTGCCATTTGGTGTTCAACTATTTTGGTGCTTGTGTAGCAGTAGCTTGGATTATATTCCTAGTGCGGTAAAACAAGATCCTCTAGTCAAATTTGAGTGGAAACTGTACTACTCTTGCATAAGTTGTAATTTATGTCTCTTCTGAGGTATCTCGTAGTCCATATGTTTTTCCTAATATATGATCAGATTGATGTGAAAGACACCCCAAATTACGATATTTTTCTTTCCTGTTTAGACTCCAAGAACATCAGAGCACTTATGATATCTGCTTTGCTTCGTTTTCTTCTTGGGGGGAGACATGTTTTTTTCAGTTTTTTTTGCATGTTTGTCCTGAAACAATAGCATGTATTTCTCTGTTCAGTTTTCGGAAAATTCAGTCAATTGTTTTCTGTCATTGACCATAATTATAACATAGAAATAGCTGGCATTCTCTACTATTTGCAATTTTGGTTAACATGTGCACTTTTTGGTTCTGCCACTTGCCTCGTGAAAATTTGTGGTTTCAGAAAATGGACGATATGGTTAGGATCTTGTTGAACTTCATATAGGTTTTACACTGTAATTGTTCTTAGATATATGCCAGCAGCTGTTGTAACATGGTCTACACACTAATTTTTTTGTTTTCATACCATTGCTCTTCAGCAAAATCTAATGCCTGTGTTTAATAACGAGTATCGTGTTTTGGCTCCCAACCTCATATGCTTCTGTTAGAATAAAAAAAGTCGAAAAATAGGAAAACATTTTAAAATATTATGAAGAAACTTGCAGAAGAACATATACAAATTAGCTAGAATCATGCCAAATTTTAATTTTAGTGCTCTGAAAAAAAAAACAAATTAGTAGCACAGATTTTGTCTTTTTTCACATAGCGCTCAAAAAAAGGCCATTTCACCATGAAATTTGACACGTATGTATCACACTTGTATATGTTCATCTCCAAAAAATTCCCAGAATTTTTTATGAAACTATTTACTTTTATTTTTTATTCTAGCAGGAGCATGTGAGGTCGGGAGGTGCAGGAGGCCAACCTTAGGACATGCAAGGTCTCTTTTGTCATCCTGTGACAACTCGTCGAACACCCTCTGTGCGCTCCAGCAAACTCCTTGATCGGCTATGTCATCCCATCTTCCCCATGCGCTCTGCAAACTACATGGCGGCGTCGTCGAGCATCCCGAGTTGGACGTGGACCCAGCACTGTGTTCCACGTGGCGGCACTCTTGAGCTCCGACCCTCATGCCGAGCGCATGGCAAGGTAGGAGCCCGCACTGCTTGCCTCTGCCGCCATGGAGTGCGCCAGGGCGGAAAGGTTTGGTTGCGGGCCCTGCATCATACATACCCATGGACGGCGCACTCGCCCGCCACAGCGCCGAGGGCGATGGTTTCACGATGTCCGTTGTCCGCTGGCACCCCGTCATCAACTCCGCCTACTCAAGGACACCACACAGTCGTCGTCTCGCGTCTTCTACAGTCGCCGATCGAGCCCTCCAGGTCCGCAGCCGCGGCGCGGTCCGCGTCGTCCTGCCGGTCTACCTCCATGTCACACCACAAGTATCAGCAAGTAGCGTGATGCAGCACAAGTCAACAACAGCAACAACTTGCGCTTGCGCACATCTGAGATGTGTCGCCAACCCGCAGGTCTTCGAGGCCATTGCGCTCTACCTCCTCGCCGCCGACCTCACCGGCGCCGGCGTCAAATTACGGCCAGAGAATCTCAACGGTCATCGTCCGTTGTGCTCCGCGCACGTCGCCAGGTGGCCTTGGATAAAGTCCGGCAACGAGCCTACACTGACGGTCCGACGCTAATGACGCCATGATTAATCGCGGCTAATTCCCATGTATCCTCCTAGTACTTGCAGCATTGACGTTATCCCTAAGATCGGTTGGGGAAACTTAAGGATTGTGAGAGAAAAACATACAGGGGTATTTTACGAAAATATCATTGCCACATGTCAACATGACAAGGATTTTGTATGAATTTGCACGTCCCCAATTTGCAAGTTGTTGTATGACTTTGCACATCATGGACAGGTTTATGTATGCCTAATGTTATTAACTCTATTAAAATGGTATTGTGCCGATTTTTCCAAAAAGTAGGGCCTGCACTCGAGATGACGTAAAGTGAGAATTAGCAAATGTTGATGTTATACATCTCCTTAAGACGAACCAAATCATATTTTTTTTTGGATCATCTCGATCTAAGGTCACGCAAAATCAACGATGAAATTATATTTTAGACTAGTCAAAAAAAGAACTCGCTAAAAAAAATCCCAGGGAAACTCACTCTATTTATGTGGACTTAAACTAGTGGCAAGCCCACATTTCGCAACTATATGCAGCTTTTATTGTCCTATGGTTCGTTGGTCCACTCTGCACAGCGAAAAAGGTTAAAGAAAAGAAAAGGTGGAGAACAAGAGGCCTCGCCCCGCGAGGTCCAGGCCCAAGTCTATCAAATATTCATGTAGTTAAAATAATCCAGAGCCATAATATGGCACCAAGTAATTGGTGGTCTATTGGTTAATACTCTAAGGGCGTCTCCAATGTTTAGTTTCAATTGAGGCCATAAGCTGGGATCCACAACATATGTTCTAGCACTCTAAAAAGCTCACAATGTTTAAGATCCAACTAGACCTTAAGGTGGAGCCCACATAGGAGAACTTTTGACCAATTGCCAAATACAAAGAGGGTAAAGGAGGTGAGAGAAACATTACTTTGCTTTAT
Organism: Alopecurus myosuroides; assembly: GCA_028641055.1. Classification (NCBI taxonomy): domain Eukaryota; kingdom Viridiplantae; phylum Streptophyta; class Magnoliopsida; order Poales; family Poaceae; genus Alopecurus; species Alopecurus myosuroides. Next base: position 27,462,439 of record CM054063.1, read on the forward strand.
TAAATTCCTTATGGCAATGTCATAGTGGTATGAGTGAGTTTTAAGAATTTAAGCTTAAGGTCTAGTCCCACAATGTATAAGGGTGGGTCTTAAGACCACTTTTTGGCTTAAGACCTCTCCTTATTTCTACATTGGAGATGCCCTTAGCCATCCCCACTTGTAAGGTCGGTTCCATTTGTTTATAAGCTGTCCAGTGTCCAGTTAGAATTTATGGCCAACAAGATCAATCTTTTTTTTAACCTAACCAGATCAATCGGTGGGTCTCACAGTTTTAAACCTACTGCTATTTTACATTATTTGCCACAAATATTTAGGTGGGTCTATCAGCATTATCCTTTTTTTGCATTATTTGCCACAAAATATTTAGATGTTGGCCGCATGTCAACATTACTTGACATAAATGTGGGACCAATTATTTGTCCCACGTGCCCGCTTACTGGGTCGCGCATGTCACTTGTAGGACGTACTATGCCTAGTTAACCATGCCCCACATGTCAGGTGGGTTCAACTTGTCAATGAATAAGTGGTTCAGTTAGAATTCATGGTCACAAGGTCAATACGTGGGTCCCACCTGTCAGTGTTAGGTCACATTGTTGCCATCTGATAGTTCTCTAACTTTTCTTCCTTATAAATCGTGCTGAGTTTTCATATACCTAAATATGAACTTTTTTTGTTTGAGGGTACGCAATTGCGCACCTGATTTTTTTTATAGAAAATAGAGGTTTGAGTACAAGAACGTGACAGTCCGTTGCGCACAACACTGCCACTAACTCCGAGGACTCTCCCCCCCCCCCCCACACACACACAACAACCAAATATAAGAAAAGACCTATCCTAGACAGAGATCAGAGCCGCGTCTCAACCAATGCTGCTGCCTCCAACGAAGAGCAACTCCATATTGACATCCCTTGTCAACGCACCACCCATAGGAGAAGGGTGGCGGGACTTGTTCCGCCCTGAGGAGGGCCCAACTCGAACACCGCTAGCGAGGGAGTGCATAGCACCTTTGCAACTCCACTTGGATAGCGGCATGCACCGGAGGAATACAACAAAAGGACCTTCAAGCCTTGTCTCCAAACGCAATGCTCTCACCAGAAGGACGACGTCGAGGACGCCGCCATCACGCCGACCCACTCCGAACCTTGGCTTTTGCCTAGAGATATCTACCGGACCAGGGCGAGGGCGAGGAATGTGTCGGCACACCTCGGTGACACCTCCAGGAAGGAGACGACATCCACAGGCGTCGTTGTCGCCGGCACAGGCTGAAGCCAGGCAGGACTTTCATCCTGTTTTCCGCCACCTCACTCCTTGCCCACACGACTGGGACAAACGTCCATGTTGAACACACCACCACCGCCACAGCCTTCACCATCATGGTAGTATCGTTGTGGTTCACCTGCGACCTACACACCGACAAGAGGACTCCTTCTAGCCACATCCCTCACCTTTCTTCCACCTTCTGCGCGGTCGAAGACCCGCCGCAACACCTATGTCAACTCCTGATAGCAGTGCTACAGTCGGAAGTGGCCCGCGCCACCACCAGACGAGAGACTCCCGCTCTGGTTCTGCTGCGAGCTCCCTCGCCTCAAGGAGTCCAGCGCAAGGGCGTCGCCGCATCACCTCAAGGCCCTAGAAGACATGCACCGCCGCCGAGGACCCTCGCCGCCACTAGAAGAAGCGATGTCGCCATGTCCTCGCGTCTCACCCCATCGTCCCCGTGACTCCTCCCGGCCACACAACTCTTCTCCATCTCACAGTGCCATCGCAACCTCCACTCCGAACGCCGCCCACCGAGAGATCCCCTTTCTTCCACATCCGACCAGGCCGGCCCCCCGCAGCTCCCACGTTCAGGCGCCTCCTGCGAGGCCAAGGATCCGCTGATCCACTGTTGTCACACTCCGCGGTCCAGCCCGACCAACAAATCCAGATCGGGCCCAAGGAGGGCCCAGATCTATCCGACAGCGCCATCTCCAAGATCGTCGGCGCCGGCACCACCACGGCCTCTCTCGCCGTCTCCAGGAGGTGCCACTGTCGACCTTGGCGCCGCCGGCCAGCCTCCATGGACTCAAGAAGCCGCAAGGACGCAGGGCACGCGCCGCCGCCTCTGCAACGTTGCCTCCAAGCCCGCGCCGCTATCTCCATGGCCGCGCCATGCTCCAAGCTCCAGGATCCCCACCTGGCCACCAGCCTGCTCCTCCGCATCCCCGCTCCTGCCGTGCGCCGCCGCTCCTACCATGCGCCGCCCGAGGGAAGCCCTCCTCCGCGCGAAGTCCGGTATTTAGGGCGCGCCTCCTCCCCGCTGCCTTTGACGGCCAGGGGGCGCCACCACCGCCATGGCCGGCGGTGGCAGCGGCCATGCGAGCTCGCGGCGGGTGGTTCGCTGGCTAGGGTTTCGGCTCCCCGAGGTCTCCCGCGCGTGCGACCCTTGAGGGGAAAAAACGACTCCAAGGTTATGACCCTAAAGATGAACAATCAAAAGATAAGTTCATAGTATTGCACTAGAATGGAACATGTTCTGTATTACCTTGTGCACAAAAAAAAGTTTTAGCATGGTTTGGCGGGATGCAATGTTGTCACCGAAAACTAAAATAGAAGCAATTTGTCTTCTCAGCATTTTGGGTCTTATAGATGTGGACCCTTATAACCGAAAACTAAATGATTGTAGATAACAATACTCTCATTTTTCCTTCCTTATAAGCCATGTTTTCTTTTCCGTAATTATCAGTTTACTTCTACCTAAATAATGAACTCTCAGAAACTAAGTTCTTAGTACTCTGCACAGGAATAGAATGGACCTTGTAACAGTTTTTTCAATAAGGAATATCTTGGCTTGGTTTAGCAAGATGCAAAGTTGTCGCTGAAAAGTAAGGACTAGAAACATTTTCTCTTCCAAGTGTTCTGGATTTAATAGATATGGACTGTGCTATTTGGGGAACACTATGTATATAGTACTATGCACGTTTTCTCTACTTAACTCGCATTTTCTATGTGGGGACAACTATTTTGGGGGTTGTGGGCTAGGTGAATGAGTGAATCATCTTGGTATTGGTACATAGTTCAAGTGAGCAATAAATTTCCTCCTTGTGAAAAGATAATAAAGCTAAGAAATTCATTATGTGTTTGAAGTAGTGATATATCTTACATATATAGCCATAGACCTACCCATGGACCAAGTTCATAACGAAGGATGAAGCTGTATATTGATGTACCATATGACCAATAACTTCATGTTACTGCCTACCAGATAAATCTCTTATAAGAAGCAAGGCTTCCTAAGTAATTGATTTCTAAATTCTTTTTCATTGCACTCCCATGCCATAGTTGTGCATTATTTGTTGTTTCAATGCACACAAATGATATGAATTTGATATGAATTGGCATAGAAGGCGTCAGGAATTTATGATGGATCGCCATGATTACAAGACAAATTTCCTAAGTCATGACAATACTGATGTGCCTCTCCCTCCTACTCCACCTTCTCAGCTATCCCTCTACTTCAACAGTCTACAGACCTTCCGTCCTTGCTGACGTAGCAATCTCGTTGCCACTCTCGCATGCCACCATCCGGTAGCAGCAACTTGGTCATTTGTTACTCAACTCAGATGGAATGTGTATATGATAAGATTGGTGGAAATTGAGTATGGTTGAAGCATGGGGAGATCATGATGGGGACATGGTTGCTCAATGGCTTAGGAGGAGCAACACAGGCAACTTCTAGGCGTCCATAGAGATGGAAAATTGACAATGCATCTGGTAGGTCTCACTCACGAGACACCTTTGATTGCTCGACGTCCGAGATCTACTTTGGATGTCTAAACCAATTTGGCTAGCATGTATTGTCCCGATTATGAAATATATATATATGAAACATGCATATAAGACTTGTATCACCATAAGAATGTCAATTTCTTTTTAATATTTATTTCCAATTAAGGTCCTTGCATCATTGTGCTAAGATAACTATTGCATTGCCCATGTCCTTATAGGCCATGTTTTACTTTGCTTATGATTTTATTATACCTGTATGTTTAACTCTCAAAAGTTAAGTGCATAGTATTATGTATTTGCACTGGTATCTAGAATGTCTTGTAATACCTTGCGCAAAAAAAAGTTTGGGCTTGGTTTTGCAGGATGAGAAGTTGTCAATGAAAAGCAAAAAAAAAAACTGCTTTTAAACCCTCTATGGCATTAATACGTGCATCTGCGGTTGCGATATCGGAAACGGTTCGGCCCTCGCGTCATCCTCCCGAGGGCGACTAGGGTTTCCGCTGCGCCGCCACCCCCTCCTCCCCTCCTCTCCCTCGCCGCCGCCTGAGGTGGACGCCGGGCCAACCCGCGCGACCGCCAGTGAAGGGGGCGGCAATGTTCTTGTTGATCTTCCTCGCGTCGAGAGCTCTGGATTGCCGGGGCGGCGGCCCTGGGCGGGTGGGCCCTGTATCGGTTTAATCTGAAGTACTATCACATGACATGTTCTTATTCTACTAGGATTGAAAGTAAATAAAGATGATAAAATGCCTTAGCTGTTTGTGTTGGCTTGCTTGTCCATGCATTTCAACCAATCATCTAATGGAAATGTTTTTCGATTCCTGTAAAGAAGAACCTCCCGCTGAGTACGAGAAGGTTAGGGCTAGAACTATGATGCAGAACAACCGGATGTTACAGTCTCTCGGCATTGGCACAATACTAGAGATGATTAGGAAAAGTAATGGTGTTCAAAAAGGTAGTAGAGTTGCACATGATGAGTCATCATCTGTCATCCCACGAGGAGAAAGCTCAGACTACAATCCTAGCGAGGACGAAGTTAATGATGGAGAGAAGTTGATGACACTTTAGTTGTGAAGACTGTAATAAAGGCGCAAATCTTGTTCTTGTTTGGCGGGGTGGGGCTATTTGTTTGTTGACTGTTTTCTTATTGTTGTAGACTGTCCTCACACATTTTTCTTACTTGGTCATCTAATGTTGTTTTGCCTTCTGTTTTCCTTCAGTCTAGGAGGAAGAAGGCAGCAGTTAAGAAGACGAGCAAGAGGAAGAAAGGCTTTGAACATGCTGCCCCAATGGCTCTAGGTAGAGTGGTGGGCTTAGAGCCGCAAGAAAGAGAATACTCCAAACAGATGAACTTGCTGCTAGAGTGACAAGACAGAAGCACAACCAGCAAGCTGCGCTCATCCATCAGGAAAGTGCGCTGCATAGGGATCAGGAGAGATTGTTGCAAATGGATGATGAGTTGTTGTCAATGCAGGAGGAACCCTTTGTTCACATGGACCTCGGATTAGACTCCCCTGTCATTTCTGAAGAATCCCAACAGTCAATGGGTCATGAAGGCAAGTTTAGCTAGTACATTTCTTGTGTTCTTGGTTCATTTTCATGATGCAATGCATGTTTTCTTAAATTGGTGGTTATGTGTATCTTATTTTAGGTGCTCCTGTTGTGGTGAAGAATTATAGAACCGGTTCGGGATTAGATAAGTTGACAAAAACGTTGGGAGCTAAGGTGAGAATCGAGATTGCTCCAGGAATGAAGCGTCCGAAGATGCCCGTTCAGGCTGCAAAGCTGGCATCGGAGGGTGGCCTCATCGCAAGAACTCATATGCTGATTCTTCCACATTTCAAAGAATACAAGAAGGATAAGACCCTTGTGAAGGATTACATTGGCAAAGTTGATGTAAGATAATTTGTTATTTTGTTGATTCTTTTGTATCTTCTCTATCAAAATCCTCATATACTTACTAATATTGTCATTTCTTTAATTGCTAGTCAAATTTTGCACAGGGCATGCATGTACAGTTGCTCTGTTTTCCCAATGAAACCTGTGTGATTCCCTTTAATGCATGGGAAAGATAATAAAATGTGCGAATTTGCAGGAGACCTGTCAGAAGAACAAGACTAACCGGGAAGCTGTCAAGCTTGGTCAGAGAACTGGTTCCCGCTGTTATCTGGCCCATATGCATGCAGTTGTAAGACTATTTTCATTCCTGCTTTCCTTTGGACATAACTTGCTTGTGGCAAAATGTTATGTTGGATTCTTGTGGATAAACATTTCAGAAAGAGGAACGCAAGGGTGAAGTCGTGTCAGCAATCGACATGTTCAAGGCCACCCACCACAGCAAGAAAGATGGCTTCTCCGAGCCTGTTAAAGATGCTATAGTAAGTTAGAGTGTCTGCCCATTGACATGTGTGTTGTTGTACGAATTAGTTGGATTTATTCCAAGTGTTTGTCTCAAAAAGGAAGTGAGAGATTGGAATTTACTACTCAGGCCTTTCTCATTTGCACCTACTACATGATGACATGATAATATGGAAAATAGTCAAACTCTGTAAGAAACAAGTAAAACTTGTGGTATTAATATTTCTTTTGCAATTATGGTGGATAGAAGTTTGTAAAGCCCAAAACTTGTGAACTGGAATTGCATAGGAGTCCCAGGTATGCTTATGGGGTGATTTACTAACTAGATCCTTCACCTTGCAGCAGCCATGCATTTTAAATGAAATCTAACTGCTGTCATGTTAACTTGGAACTTTTTGTATTTGAACAAGTAAATGAGCTCCTATATTTGTTTTATTTCTTCTCTGATCAGGCACTGGAATTAAAGATATGTTGTATCTCTTATTCTTCTATTCTGTTAGCTTATTACTGTGTAGCTGATCTGATGTATGACTACTTCATGCAAGAATGGAGGGAATGATGGTTGCACCTGTACCAGATGGTGAAGCGCCAAAGTCCGATGTTTGCAGTTGTCGCTGAAGTTCTCACTCACAAATCAAAGTTCCTAAAGAATGTGGGCATGTAGCCATACTCTACTAAGAAGTCCAGCAAGTCCATTGCTGCTGTGTCAGCTCATGTGATTGATCTGGAAGGGAAGCTGGAGAAATCGTAACAGGAAGCTATAAAGATGCGTGAAGAGATGGCTGCCATGAAGAATAAAGCGGAAGAAGCTGAAGCTGCACAAGCCAAACGTGACAAGTCTTACCAGTTGTTGCTCAAGAGGACGTGAGAAAATGATGCTAGGTACAACCACATGATGGCATTGCTTCAAGGTACAAGTACCGGGAGCTAGTCTGTTTGCATTTTGAGATGTTGTGGCAAGTTGGAACTTGTCAATTTTGGTGATTTCAACTTGTGTAGTGTTGCGGGGAATTTGGTACAAGTGTTGTTGGAACTTGTCGATTTTGGTGATGTTGCTCAAGTTGAGATGTTCTGGCAAGTAGTAGGCATCGCCCGACAACTTGTGGCAAGTTGAGATGTTGGTAGAAATAGTCTATTTATGTAATGTGATGTGAACTTGTTCGTGATGTTGCTCAAGTTGAGATTGTTGAACTTTTGTAATGTGATTGCTGATAAATGTAATGTTGCTGGTTTGAATATAGTTTGCTGGTTATTTACAGAACCTCTGTAATGTGATTGCTGATGAATGTAATGTTGCTGGTTTGAATATAGTTTGTTGGTTATTTACATTCCACAATATTTGATTGAAATTCTTGTGTGCTATGGATCAAAAAAAATCAAAAACATTGTGGCATTGGGCTAGAAGTATATGGACCATGGCCCAACAATGCTCTAAATCATGTGGGCTACTCAATGGCCGAATACCATTAATGGACCAAAAAATTAGATGGGCTCCTAAAAGGCCACGGCCCAAATTCCTTGACTAAAATCTCTCTTGATAAATAAATAAAAAATGGATCAGAAAATGGACCGGACCCATCAATGAAAAAGGCCCAAAAAAGTCTAGGACCAAGCAAGAAAAGGACCAGCAACGACCGAAGTTATTGGGCTAGGCCAACTTAGACCAACTAAATGGACCAAGCTGAATTAGGTCCACGACGATTTCATTGCGTCACTATTCTGCCACATAGGACAGGCCACGTCGGTGCTGAGGTGTCCTGGCCAGATTGCTCACGACGATTTTGGATCGTCATAGATTCATGACGTTCATGTATCGCCGAAGATGTCCATGACGATTCCTAAAAAATTGTCGTGGTGGACCACTACTGATGCTCGGTTTTCAACGATTTGTTTTTCGTCATAAGATCGTCATGACTGACATATGGTGCGATTTAGTGACGAAAATTGAGCGTCATGCATCAGCATATTTCTTGTAGTGTCTCCATGGAAGAGACCTCGGCCTGGCCTAATCTCTTGCCAATGTCTTCCATTTCTAGGCCACGAGTCTCCGCTTTTCCTAGTTAGGGCCACTGCTCAAGCCGTACTATACCACTCGTTCACGTCGTTCTCTGTCATCCGCCTTACCTCTACTAGTATCCCGACTTGCCTCCGCACATACGGCCACCGGCTCTTTTCCTCGCATATGGTTCCGGCGCCGGCCCTCCCATGAAATTCCACCTCCTCGTCCTCCGGCCGGTGCTAGCGGAGGGCGTGGGCACCAACCAAGGCCGGCATCGGTCCGTGCTAATAGCGGCGCGGGGACACGCTACAAGATGGCAGGCGATGACAGTGCTACCAGTGGCTAGCGACGGTGCTACCAGAGTCTATCGACGGTGCTACCAAAGGCTGCAGCCAGCGGCGGCGGTGCTAGCAGAGCCTGTCGACGGTACTATAATAGGCTAGAGCATATACTACAATAGGCTCGCGACGATGCTACGAGCGGCCCATGACGGTGCTACCAATGGCCTCCGACGGTGCTAAAAACGGACTGGAGCGGTGCTACCAGCATGATCGACGCCGACGAGGTCTCTCACTGAAGCCGAGAGATGTGGTGGTGGGTACATGTGGTGTGTGAACCGTGGTGGTCGAGAGAGTCCAAGATAGCTCGGAACTAGAGCGAAAGGAGGGAAAAAAATAGGTGACACATAAGGCTCAGCGCACCCCTTAAGTTTTTATTGATTGTTTTAGTACGCCCATACATAGATGGTGTTAAACATAACGTCACGGATAGATTCTCATGGACGTTAAGGCATCAGCCTTTTCAGATAGATATTCTGGTTGCAACCGGTATGTTAGAATCTGCTCACTTCATATTAAAATCTGAAATATTTTAACGTTTCCTAAACTACGTGTATTTAGACATGTTTTAGTTTGAGATAGATATTAATCTACGCAGTAAAACGTGCCTAGATATGTGTTGTCTAGAAAAGGTAAAACATGTTATATTTCGATAAGGATAGAGTATTATATACAAGGATGCTGTTTTGGCAGAATGTTTTGTCAGCCCAAAAATATATGGAGTAGTTTTCATGGCCAGCACAGTGAGCATATTTGGCTGACATTAATTTATGGCTACAACGGCTAAAAACTGTTTTATATGTTGCTGACAGGAACGCCGGCGCCATGATGGCTGTCCTTCTCAGCCGTGTGCGCTTGAGAAAAAGCATGCGCTAGCTCGAAACTCATATTGCGTTTGCGGTGTACGCTTTGATGGAGAGAGGATGGGATGGAAGGCGGCCACGACCCCGCACCGGCGTGTGGAAAGCGCGGACGGGGTTCTCTGCGCAGCGGGTGCGTGGCAGCCATTCGTTGGCTTTTTTTTTTTTCTCCGTCAACAGTCGGAGCTTTTTAGAAAAGAAATACTGGAATACGACCGCTAGCTATACTTTTCCTTTGCCTCCTCCGTATTCACATGCTCCAACCTCTCCTGCTGCACGACCTCGTCGACCGACGGCAGCGGTCGGCGGCCCACGTCTCATGCTGACGTGCACAATCTCCTCGACGGACAATGGCGACGGCGACGGCCAGCGGCCCAAGAATCTCCTGGCTCCTGCCGCACCTGCACGATCTCCCCCCACGACCAGTAGCTTCGGCTTGGCCATGTGGCTTCCTTGTTCTCTAACGTGATCAACGTGAGGATCACTGGAGCATGGTGAACCGATGGCCGGAGGGCGAGCTGATCGTGGTCAATCACGGACATGACGCCGGTAAGCGAGTTTCCGATGTTATCATTCGATCGTGGCCAAACTGCTATTCCACGCGCGCTCGAGCGCTCGCGCGATTCCGCGCATAGCAAAACGCGTGGGTGGGTCCCACCCCTGTTCATCTTCCTCCTCTCTCCATGCCCCGATTCCTCTCCGTTTTCTTCCTCCAGGCCGGGACGGTGCCGGCGAGGTCGCTGCGAAGCAGCGGCGGAGAAGACTCCGTCGAGGATAGACTTATGTTGGGGAGTGGGGTGGGGTGCTCGCCGGCGATGAGGTGTTTGGTGGGGGGATTTATAGGGATGCCGGCCGGGGCGGCGGTGGACCGGCGGAGGAGACGGTTGGAGGAGGGTGGGAAGGCGGCAGGCGGTTGGACCGGCGACGGCGGCGGGGAGACCCTGTTGTTCTTTCTCCTCGTGCGCGCGTGTGCGCTGTCGGAAACCGATCGATCGATCGCGCGCTCGTAAGCTAGCACAGCCCAGTATTTTGCGTCCTTCCTATCCCTAAGGTATTTCCGTATTTTTCTTTTCATAGAAACGAAGGTGGAAGGAGTAAATCTGGGAGCCAACGGATGGATGCCACGCACCCGCGGGGAACGGATGGTCGCAGGCACGGGCCAAGCAAGCGTCCGGACAGCGCCGCATCAGAAGCGGAGGAAAGGTAGGAGGAAAGGGTCGAGTTCAACTTTTTTCGTCTGCGGGGACGTCGCGTCTGGCCGGGGAATCAGACGACGTTCGGAAAGCTTGTTGTGACCTTTTTTACTACTACTACTACTTTGTAGATGAGCTTTCGTATCACCTTTTTTGAAGGGAAATGCTAGAGATCCCCCGAGATCCTCCGCTTCCATCGTCCGAGTGACAGAGACAGGTCATGGACCCACCACGAGCCTCCTCAACCGGTCAACCTTATCTCCACCTATCTCTTCCTTGCTGCGCACGGAGCTTCTTTTTTGGAAAATGTTTTGGCTAGGGCGACCTACAACGCCGAGCGTAGGTTCTCTAGCGAGCATCGCTAGCAGCGAGCGCGGTCCCACTTGGACCGGCTTTACAGGCCCAATTAGCACAGTTTTAGTTTTTTTTGTCCAGTTTTTACCTCTATGTATATATTGGCGGCCCAATATAATTAGTACGTATAACATATATAACACCGAATGTTCTTCCCCATTCCGACCAATGTTGCGTACTCCCTCCGTTCGGATTTAATCTACATCTTGGAAAAATTCAGACAAATTAGGATACCATTTATTAGTATCACTTTGCACAAGCTCCTATGCATCATAATTATAGGTCCCACAAGAAACAAATCACCCTATTGGTTACACCAATCTTAATTAATGCAATGCATGTAAATTCCATATAATTTAACCAATCACTAGACATGCATGGTGTGTAGCTTCTCTTTCCTCTTAATTACCAAAGTGAGGACCATCCAGAATGTATATTATTTCCGAACAAAATCATGACTTAGAATGTAGATTAAAAGCGAACGGAGGGAGTACGTCTTAAACATTTGTTACAATTTCGCACGTATTTTATTGAGAAACCACAAACGAGATGTTGTAATGTTTTTTTGGACGATTTCTAGAAAATGCTTATATGTTTATTAGAATTCATTTGGAATGACATGTTTATGACCTCTTTTACATGTTATAAACATGTATTTTTTTTGTTGCTATCGATTTACTTTTTTGTTGAAATAGGTGATGATTTTTGTTGCAACTGAAACAGTGACAAATTATTTTTGTTGCTTATCAACTTTTTAATTGACGCAATTTTGTTGTTGTTGCAATAGGTTGTGATTTTTGTTGAATTGTTTAAACTTTTTTGTTGCAACGCAATAACACATCGTTTAACTATTATTTGTACCATTACTTATTTTTCGAAAAAGATTTGGAAAAAATTGTTGCAATACTTTTTTTTTTGTACACGGGACGATAATTTTTGTTGCGACACAAGCAAATTTGTTGCAATGGCAGTTTTGCTGTAATTATCGAGATGACCAGGGGCAGCACAATATACCTTTTCGTTTTAAGTGGGGCTGCTGTGGACTGCAGGTTCTATATGAAAAAAGTAGGGGGCTAAAATGTAAAATTGTATTGTGTTGATTCAAACCACCGGATGAAGATTGGACGGCTCGCGAGGGGACCTACGTTTGCCAAACGTAGGCTGACCTACCCAGAGCACGTCCCTTCTTTTTGCAGGTCTCCGGCAGGTTTTCTCCGCTGCCGCGCTCCCGCATCACGCGGGGGCTGGAAGTCGGCTCGTGAGAGAGAGCGGCGGCTCCGCCGTCAGCACAGCGCGTGACACAGCCACCGCCACCAACACCGGCGAAAGTGGGTTCGTGAGCCCTTCCGCCGCCTAGGTATGGCCAGCTAGCCTCTGTGAGGCCGTACGGCAGCCACCCGCTCCCGCCTCCGCTTCTCCTTTGATAGCTCTTCGCCACCGAGCTCCCCCGCCATGGCCGCAATGGAGAATATGGCGCTGCTCCAAGTGGGGCGCGATGGCGCTTGCACAGAAAATTTTTGCTACATATTTGCCTTTTTTTTTTTGCTATTTTTTAACAAATTTTTTGTTATGAGAACTCCGGCGATATTTCCGGCGAGCTTAGTTTTTTTGCTACAATACGACAATTTTTTTGCTATACCACAATTTTTTTGCTCCAAATTTTTCCGACGATGTCTTCGGCGAGTGTGTCCTATCATCGGCGAAATTAACTGTTGTTACTCACCGGTAGAAAATAGGCCTTTAGTCCCGGTTCGCAAAGACCATTAATCCCGGCCGTGCAACCGGGACTAAATATGCGCGACTAAAAGCCCCCTCTTTAGTAGCGTCTCTTACGAACCGCAACTAAAGGCCCGTCACGTGGGCAGCTGGCGTGCGTCGGAGGCGGGAGGACCTTTAGTCCCGGTTTTTTACACGAACCGAGACTATAGGCTATTTCGTTATTTCTTTAATTCATTTGGGTTTCTAATTATTTTTCACTCAAATTTTTCACTCCTTTTTTTTCAGAATTTTTATTATTTGCTTAGTGTCTAACTACAATTATCTCTAGTCAAATTACTTACTCGAACCGAGACTACAGGCTATTTCGTTATTTCTTTAATTCATTTGGGTTTCTAATTATTTTTCACTCCTTTTTTTTCAGAATTTTTATTATTCGCTTAGTGTATAACTACAACTATCTCTAGTCAAATTACTTACTCGTGGTCAAACTTCCCGCTCGGTCACCCATCCTCCCACTACTCTAGCACTAGCACGCTTAACTTCCGAGTTCCATCCCGTCCCGCATCCAAGTGTTTCGCACGTATGTATGTGATACTAGTATCATATCAATCATATTAACATGTTGGTCGATGCCACATTTCTTTATTGTCTGAATTTCAAATAAATCTTTTAATAAACAATAGTAATGATGTAATTAATAATTTTGAATAAATAAATAAACATTAACTTTTTAATTTGTATTATTTCTAAAAAATATTCAGAAAAATAAAACTAATTCATTTTAAAATCTTAAAAATACAAATAATATATCAAAATATTCAAAAAAATAAAACTAATTCATTTTAAAATCTTAAAAATACAAATAATATATCAAAAAATTCAGAAAAATAAAACTAATTCATTTTCCCCTTTCCTAAATGCAAAATAAAATCTGATAAAATTCATGAACCAAACCATATGAAATCTAAACCATATAAAATTTGTAGATCCAAGTTTGGACTATTATTTTGGACACAAGAACTGTTTTGGCAAGGACTATCTGTGAGAATGATTTGAACCTAACTTTTAAAATACATAACCAAAATGGACAAACTAAAATGTTCTGGATAGATATTGAAAAGATATATCCATAGCACTTAGCCTTACATCAAGGTCAACAACCAAATGAAAATACCATTCTTTTTAATAAAAGACCAGTAGACTCTTCTATGATTTTTAGAATGAGTTCAAAAATGAATTTTGAAGTAAATCCAACTGGATGAGTTTGGTATTGACTAGATCTATGTTTTCATGGCTTAGATTAATTTTTGGAGCTCTAGATTTATTTTTGGTGAACAGATATAGAAACAGTAGTTTTTCTGTTTTGTTTTCTTGATGTGTTTTTGTTTATTTTGAAATGTGTGTTTGATCTTATCTTTTTTCCTAGCTTGTATAGAGTGTTAGGACTTGATATTAGGTTGTTTGCTTGCAGAACATCTACCTTAGAAAGTGTGTGCATGATTGGAAACCCAAATAAAAATGGAACTAGCATTTGTTACTTTCTAGTTTTATTATTTTGGAATTATGTGTGAGCTAGATCTTTGTGTGATTGCTTTAGTAAATTTTGTGCTATGTTTAACCCGTGATTTTATTTGAGCCATTACATAACATAGCGGTACATATATCCATTACATAATATAGAAATAATATAGGAATTAATAGGAACACATATATCCATATATCCATTACATAATATATCCATTACATATATCGAACGCAACATAGCGGTACATAGATGCGGTACACAAACAACATCTACTCGAGCTCCGAAGAGTAGATGCGGAACAACTCGAAGGCAACGTATGCATCTATTGCTGCATACTCGAGATTGATCCGGTCAAGTGGGTTCTTCCCCCAATACATGTGATTCCTCAAGGGGAAAAAACTCTTCATGGTTTTGTAGTCGTGGTGGATGAAGGCAGTTGCCATATGAGCCATCCCGGTCTTGTGCCCGTATAGCTCATCAAAATGGATAAGGTCCTGAAGATCAATGTAGTGATCTTCAGGTATCTCAATACCCAACGTGCGCATCAACTACTGCCGGTCATTTGTGATATCGACGCTAGAGAAGTCGTAACCCTTGTTGACAAGAAAATCAACAAGTTCTGGAGATTTCTTTGAAGTACTGCAACAACAAAAATGGAACACGTGTTAGATTTTGTTGCAACACGTGTATTCTTCCAATGCAACAACAAATCAAAAATGCAACAATTATCCTACAAGAGATTGTACGTGTGCGTACATTGCCCATTGGAAGACCAAAACGGTCTCTTTGTAGGCAATCTGGATGACGGCCACATCCTTCTGATTGGCCGTATACTCTAGATCAAGCCCGAAGAAGTTATGGTGTTCATCGGCTTCATAGAGATTGACCAAACGGTTAAGAGCTTGGGGGAGCCTCTCGCATCTATTGGTATAGGCCACGTGGAGATTCTTGCCGCATGGTGTGGGCACATGGAGAACGTTCCAAACGGGAGAATCCATGGGTGCTTGGTGGAGGAAGAAGAGAGAAAGAAGAGAAGAGAGGAAGAAGAACAGAGAGCCCGCGCACTGTAGCAATGGCCTTCTGCCTCTCGCTCGCGAAATAAAACCGCGCGGGAGGCGAGCAGTTTGGATCTTTAGTCGCGGGTGCCCATGCCAACCGGGACTAAAGACAGGGAGGCGAGCAGTTCCGACCTTTAGTCGCGGGTGGCCACGCCAACCGGGACTAAATCCCTCCGCGCGCTACCCCAACCGCCACTCAAGACCTTCAGTCGCGGGTCGCCTCCCGAACCGCGACTAAAGACCCCTTTAGTCACGGTTCCGGCATTTTGGGGACTGAAGGGGGCGTATGGAAGGCATTTTTTCTACCAGTGACTGTAGCACTTTTTTTTTTGCTCCGGCGAGGTCTTCGACCTTGTCTTTTTTTCTTTTTGTTTTAAGACAAAACATTTTTTTGATTACATAGGAGCAAAAGTGAAATATTTTTTTTTTGCCACGGGAGTAAAAGCCAAATTTAGACAAAAAAAAAATACACGTGTCACCATGGGGACCCGGCGGCTGCGAATTTTCGTGCCCCTGGAGGACGCCCAGCACGAACCTTTTTTGAAACTAGCTTTCATATCACCTTTGTTTGCTTGATGATCCGTGAAACACGAAGGCTTCTCTGTGCTTTCATTCACTACTAGAAGGGGTTGGCGCGCTTTGCCCGCTCACAAGATTTTATTGTGGTGGTCGGTACATGGCATATTAGGATCTCCTTAAAGATTAGTGTCTCATCCATGATTAGAAACAAATTCATAGTCTTCTCGGCCAAGTATTATACGCATTGGATTAGTACATGTAGTACTATATAAAGTAATAAAATTAGATTTGTTAATCTAGGAACGAGCCCTGACCGGGTGGCCGGCGCGTGGAGGCGGAGCTTGTGGGTGTCCCTCGTGCATGTGTGTGTAGGGAAGGAGAAGGCCCACTGACAAAGTTGATGAGAGAAAGGACACTCGGATAGCTCACCGGTCGGATCTACCGACAGGAGGGGATGGTGGCCGCATGCGGGAGCGGGGGGGGGGGGAGCTATGGCGGTCCTCGAGGCCAAATCGCTCCCGATCTGTGGTGCCCTCGAGCACTGATGAATTCGCTGCCGAATCGTGGTAGAGCTGCTGGATTGAGGCCAAATTGATGGGAGAGGAGTCGGCGGCGGTCATCGGAGGAGGCGGAGGGCGACATGAAAATTCTGATTGGTGGTTGGCGTACGCGCGTTGCTCTTTTGTTGTGTTGTATAGCAGGATCCAAGTGTTATATATTTGCATCACTTAGGCCCTGTTTTTTGAGATTATGGAGAAGAATTACACCAAGGTCAACTATTGTAGTGAGGTTATTAGCTTCAAATGGCTTAACATTATTTATGCCATAAAAAGTGCATCGGTCGGAGATGGTCTAAATGGTCCGACCATAATCCATGTGCGGTAGATAAAAAGACACGGTTAAGTTTTGTGTTTCAACCTCAATCAGTGGACATGTAGTAACCAATGGGAGATCGAGACGTGGCTAAACCAGGGAGCTTTATTCCTTGCCAGATTAAATATTGGAGAGATGTAAGCACCTAGCAAAATTATCTAGGAGATCAATAGATTCACAGGAGATCTAGATTTAGAATCGCCTTATTGTTGTGAATGATGTGTTTATTATTATAGATTCGAACTTTACCGAGGTTCGTCTCGAAAAAGAAAATCACTTTGGAGAAGCAACCCGGAAACCACAAGTTATAACTCGAATATAGGGACATCTTCTACTGGCCGCTTAGAGCATCTCCACCGGCACCCCCCAAAGGCCCAATAGGGGTCCGGACCAAAAAAAACGCCACAGCGGCACCCCCCAAAGGTGTCCACCCACCAAATTTGTGTCCGGGCCCCCCAGCCCACCCTCCATACTTGGGGGTCTGGCTGGAGACGCCGGACATTGTCCGCTCACCCCTCCCAACAGGCGGACCCCGTCCGTCATAGAGACAAACCCGCTCAATTCCTCTACTTTGGCGCGCAGAACGACGAAACGGCCATTCTTCCCTCCATTTTCCCCACCTTCCCCACCACCGCCGCCGCCTCCTCGCATTCTTGCACCATGCCGCCAAAAGGTTCAAAGAAACTCGGCGTCCCACAACATGCGGCGGCGACGGGTTTGGTGCCGAAGAGGCTGCAGATGAAGCCGGAGCCGATAGATATGGCGGCGGAGCTGTTGGCGAAGCAGAAGCGTACAATCGCTTCTAACCTCCGACAAGGGCGGCACGAACAGGGTCGCGAACGGGCGAGAACTACGGCGATGTTGGAGGAAAATCAGACCGCCGACATGCTTGTGGCGCTGAGCCAAACTGACACATCTGTCAGGCGAGAACTGCGGCGATGTTGGAGGCAAATCAGATCGCCGACATGCTTGTGGCGCTGAGCCAAACTGACACATCTGTCGCCCCCCTCGTCACTGTCTTGCCCGCGCTACTTCGCCGAGCCTAGTCAGGTATATGCCTCGCAGCAATCCCGCTTCTCCATCTCGCCCGACGACCCGGCTCAGTCCACCGGCATCGACCTGAACAAGGAGGCCAGTTTTGAGTCCTCGCCGGCACTGCGTCGGGCAGGGTTCCCAAGCGGCGACCAGACGGCATCCCGGTGCGACCTCTTCGCCCAAGTAGGCGCCAACATGCAGCAGTCGGAGCTATTTCATTGCTGCCGTGCATTTAATGCGGCCGTTACAATTTATTGTGCCGACCGGCCAATTGGCCAGGTGAATTGTGTAGTGACTGCCAATCTGCCGATGTGGGGGGCAATGCAGGAAATTATCCGCGCCTCCACCGCCAACTTTGTTCACGCCGACGCCGAGGCCGATCGATTTGGGCAAGCTCACGCCGACGCCGAGGCCGAGGCCGACGCCGATCAATTTGGCCAAGACGAGGACATGCACGACCTGGAGACCAACGAGATCGTCAAGAAGGCGGGTAGCCGAGGCAAGACATGGTGCGGAGATGAGGATCTATTGTTGGCCGGGTCATGGATGTTCGTTTCGTTGGACGAATGCAAAGCCTCACAACAAACACGTGATGAGTACCAGAAGCGCATTACAGATGACTTTAACTAAAGGAAGGCATTACACCAACGCGACGACCTGCCGGAACGCAATTCCAAAGGATGTGAGAACCGATGGGCCATGATTCAAGGGCTTTGCAAAAAAAATCCATGGCTGTTGTGATCAAGTATGGATAAGGAACAAGAGTGCCAGAGTTATGCCCATTTTAGGTTGAGTTCCTTTTTCTCTCTAGTTTTTCTTGATATCTTGATCATTTTTTTTCGACATCGTATGCAAAAGTTATGCCCATTTTACTTTTTTTAACGAACTTTTGCTCAGAAAGTTCGTTTTCATATTTCAAAATTTGATAAAAAAAAGTAGACCTTAAACTCTCCGTGCATCTATAAGGGATTTATTCTTTGATGCTTTTTAGACCGGGAACTCTTCCGTCAAAAACTAGAAAAGGCGTTCCCGGGGGGGGGGGGGGGGGGGGGGTGTGTGGAGAGAAAAAAAAAATTGTTGCTCCACGTGTGGTTGGTGCGCCACAGAAATGTTGGATTCTGTGGCGCACCAATGCCCGTGCGCCATAGAATACCACATTTCTGTGGCGCACCAGATTACGTGCGCCACAGAAATGCTCCCCTGCAATGGTTGAGGCCGGCCCCATCCATGTTCTGTGGCGCACCCTTTCCCCGTGCGCCACAGAATCCTAAATTTATGTGGCGCATATTTTGGCGTGCGCCACAAAATTAAATTTCTATGGCTCACCACTCTTTGGTGCGCCACATAAAGCCTTCCATAGAAAGGGAGTTTCCTACTATTGCAATGTACTCATAATGGTTTCGTCCATGGTTATTGTCTTGGTCAGACTGTGACGATCTTCCTTAAGAAGATACCTACGAGGAGGAGTACTATGACGATCCCACGTACTAGGAACTTCTCCCGATCAGCAACCTATGGTGCTAAGGCATTGACATGGGTTATATTCGTTGTGTTTGCTTCCTCTAAATATGTTATATGTGGTTGTGTGTCTGTCGCTTGCATTGTGTGGCAGCTGTCTCAAACTTGGTCGGCGGACCATTTGTGTAAGACTCTATTATTCGTGTAATGGATGTGAACTCTGATGTACCTTCTCTAAATATGTTGCTCATGACTTTCGATCTGGGATCATGAGTGTATGCATATTGGCGGTCTCGGACATCTAGTCCGGGGTCCCCACAAAATCATCACCGCCGGGCTATACACCACCATGCCCGCCTCCAGAATGATGCGTGAGCAGTTCCTCGTTGGACTACGGGTCCATAGAAGTAGCTGGATGGTTTTTGTCTCCTCTTTATGCATCATCTTACCTACATGATCAAGATCATATTATTGTAATGCTACATGTTGTGGTTGCTGGGATCCGATGAATATTGAATGCCATGTCTGGCGATTATCAATCTATCATGTTCTATTCATGTGTATGTTATTTATGATCTTGCATGCTCTCCATTACTAGTAGATGCTTTGGCCAATTTGATGCTTGTAACTCCAAGAGGGAGTATTTATGCTAGATAGTGGGTTCATGCCTCCCTTACATCTGTGCTCGAGTGACAAAACCGTGACAGATGTGGGATGTGTTGTTGCCACTAGGGAGAAAACAACAATGTTTACATTACACGCTTTACTTAAGGAAATAATCTGTTCTTTGCAACTTAATACCCAAAGTCTGCTTGGATTACGTTCTGAGGGAGGATTATTAGTCATAGATGCAGTTGGATTACGGTATATGAATTATGTTGTAATGCATGCATGAATCACATAATAATCATCATGTCATGCTTATGCTCTATGGTGCGGCCTTTATATCTATCAATTGCCCAGCTCCAATTTATTTACCCAACATATTATCTATCTGTTTTGGAGACACCACTAGTGAACTGTGGACCCCGGTCTATTATTTTACACTGATAATACAATCTAATGCAAGCACTGTTCTTTTTACTTCAATCGTTGTTCTCTTTTCATTCACTACAAACAAGCCCTTTTTTCCACACTATATGTCTAATCCTTTGTTTTCAGCAAAATTAGTGAGATTGACAAGCTCACTGTTTTTTTGGGGCAAAGTATCTTTGTTGTGTTGTGTGTAGATTTCACGTTGCTGCTGAGCCGGTAGTGCCTCTGTCAACATCAGCTGCAAACAACCTCCAGAAGTGATTTATTTCTCCCACTGGTCGATTAAACCTTGGTTTTTTCTGAGGGAAAACTTGTTGTCGTGCTCTTCATACCTTCCTCTTGGGGTCTCCAAACGAGCGTACAATCTACGTGCATGAAGCACTTCTTCTAGGGCCATCGCCGGGGCATTTCAAAGCCATCAAGAAGGAAACACTCCCTCGTCAACGACTTTTTCTGGCGCCGTTGCCGGGGAGGAAGAGGATTTATGTAAGGGGAGTCTCTCATCTCCGATCTCTTTACTTTGTTTTTGGTTTGCTTAGTTTCTTTTGTTTTGCCTTGTTTGCTTCGTTATATCAAAAAAAAAATTAGTTCTTATTATAGTCGTTATTTTTGCTAACCTGCTATTAGTTCATCATGTTGCTCCCTAAGCTCACCCTGAAATATCTATCAAAAGGTAGTGGTTCTATAATTGGAAAGGATAATATTGAAGCATTCTATAATCATGTTAGAAAGAATGAAAATTTTGAGGATAAATCCATAGTAGAACTTGATCCAAATTATGAAATTGTTGCAGCTTCTTTGGTTCATATGTCGTAGGCTAGGTTTGTTAACCTTAACCCCATAATGCATCAATTGTTTCTTAACTTGAATGATATTGTGGATATTGAAAAAAGAAATTTTATCTTGGAAAATTTGCTTAAAGAATTTATAGATGTTGCTATAGAAGCTAGGAAAGTCTTTGATCGTTTTATGTTGCTAGGATCATGTGTTGATGTTATTGGTGCTCTTCAAAACTAGAGAAGACCAAACCTAAAAACAGGAAGGAAAGAAAAATACCAATACCCTTTAGACTCATAGCAATGCATGAAGCCTTGGGAAAGAATTTTGATTGGATCGTTACTGAAAACCCATTTGATGAACATAGTAAACTTAAAATTGTTAAGATGTGAACATCTGAGACCCATTTAGATAAAATATAATGCATTGTTGAGAAGGTTTCTGATCTCAATTTGGATGCTTCTTCATTTTAAAACATTTTATTCTTTCTTTATGTGCCTAACTGAAAGGCATTATAGAAAAGCACTTCTTGGGATGTAACCCATTTTATTTTTATTTTTGCAATGTTTTCTTTTGTTTTCCTTGAGTCAAGGTGTTGTTTACTTCTGTAGCAACTCCTTTGTATCTTATTTTCACGTATTTGTTGTGCCAAGTAAAGTCTCTAGTGAAAAGTTGGTGTTAGATTCGTATAAAAGTCTAGAAAGATCAAAATGACCTCAAATTTTTTGTGCTTAATCCTCATCTATTTCCGAAACATGTTCTAATCATAAGTTTTTCGATTTGAGAAACCTAAGTGCCTCGAAAAAATTCGTCTTTACAGAGTGTTTTGGTTTTGATAGATTCTTCCTTTTTTACTTTGCATTCTCTATTTTACTATATTGAGTGGATCTCTTTGCTCCATGAAACATCAGTGGCTGTAGCTAATGTTTAGAAAATATTAATAATGCTTGTGTCCATGCAGAACATGTGAGTTTTTGATTGTGCACTATCCCTCTAATGAGAATTACTTCGAGTTTGGCGTGAAGTAAGTTTTCAATGGTCAAGAGTAGAGGATGATATAATGTGATCAAGAAGAGAGAAAAGATAAAGCTTTGGAATGCCCCCGTAATTCATCCCAGAAAATTACAAGAAGACTCAAGCGTCTAAGCTTGGGGATGCCCAAGGCATCCCCTTCTTCATCAGCAACTTATCAGGTTACTTCTAGTGAAACTATATTTTTATTCGGTCACATCATATGCACTTTACTTGGAGCGTCTGTTTGCATTTATTTTTGTTTTCTTTTTTCTTTTCTTGCTGCAATAAACTTAGTTGGAACCTAGCATTCTTACATGGGAGAGACACACGCTCCTCTTTTCATATGAATACTCGTATTCCTCATATCAAGATCGTATTTTTCGTTTTTCTTCTAGCTGCTGCAACTCCTCCTCGTTTTATCTCTTCTTTTTCATGCATATCATATTCAGAGCTGTTAGTTCTCGTAGAGTAGTGTTAATCTCTTGTTTCATTGATATATCATATGGAGAGTTTTTGTTTAAATAAAGTGATATTGCTGGAAAGCAATAAAATAGTTCCCTTCGAATGCTTTATTTGGTTTACTTGGCGCATACTTACACCATGTTATTACTATGAACCAGTCACCTATAGCCTCTGTGATAATTTAGTTTTTGACTTGTAATACCATTTATGCTTTGATTAATAATGTTTTTGTTGCTATGCATGATTATGGCCATTATGCTCTCTTAATTTGCCGCTCCCAGTCTTTTTCTAGACTCCACCTGTACTGAGTATGAGCTCTAATCGTGCATCCAACTCCGAGAAACCAAAGTTTGCAAAATGTGTCCACCATACGTACCTACATGCGGTATTTAACCGCCACTTCAAAGTAAATTTCTCATGTGCTACCTTTAAAACCTTCAAAAATATACATGTTTTGTGCCCCTATTTTAGCTCATGAGGACGCAAGAAGGCGATCTTTATCTCACTTGTTGATTGAACTTTACATACCTGAACTAGTGGCACATCGGCTTATCCAAATTCTATAAGAGTTTGCAACGGGGTGCCCAGCCGTAAAATGTGGTTATTATAAATTCTCTTTACTCTTTTTGCCCCTGATTTAACAGTCAAAGCAGAATTGTGTAAACAAAAGAGAAGAGGGATGATCTAGTGACACCAATAAGAGTCCTTCAATGAGAATCGCTCTTGTAGAGTCTAGTTGGCTAGTGACGTATTGTATTGTCTGTTTGCCCTTTTTTGACATAAACATACACCTCTCTAAAAAAATGTTTTCAATACCTATGTTTTAATAAAATAAAAATCTCTAGCACATGACTCAATCCCTGCCTCCCTTTGCAAAGGGAATTTCTTTTACTTTTATGTTGAGTCTTCATCTTCTAACTTTATGCACAATTAAGAGAGCATAGTTGTTATTCTGGGTTTAATGTGCATCGGTCCCAAAGATTATTATTGATTGATTCATGATATGTTATTACTTGCTCTTAAATTATTTGTTTCTAGTCACCACTTGAACTTTGAAGGTGTCCTGACATTTATGTTTTGCTCCACTTTTAAGGACAAGAGGAATACCATTTTGGTATGTTTTTTTATGCTCGAAACAAACATATAAGTCTCAAGTGCATTATTATTCATGAACTTTTGTTTGTGTTTCTTTTCATGTTGCAATATGGTTGCTAGAGTTCATTGTTAGAATTATGTCTATCATGCCTTTGTTTACAGTACTATGATCTCAGCTTACAAATGCTTTTACAATTATGCTGATCAACATGATGTTGGTAGCATGTCACCCGAGAAAATATTTTGTTTTTATCGTCTTACCTACTCGAGGACAAGTAGAACGAAGCTTGGGGATGTTGATACGTCTCAAACGTATCTATAATTTCTGATGTTCCATGTTGTGTTCATCCCAAATGCTACATGTTTTCTATACACTTAACATCATTTTTATGGATTTCCTGGGACTAACCTATTAACAAAATGCCACAACGTCAGTTCCTATTTTCTGCCCTTTGTGGTTTTAGAAAAGTTGTTCTGGAAATATTCACGGAATTGGAAAAAACAGATATCCAGGGTCCTATTTTTCTATCAACCACACGGAGTCCGGAGGAGACCCGGAGGGGGGCCACAGGGTGGCCACTCCATGTGGCGGTGCGGGTCCCCCTAACCACGCCAACATGTGGTGTGGCCCCCCTAGCCACCCACCAAGGTTGCCCTTTCTCCTATTTAAGCTCCTTCTCGGGAAAACCCTAAACACCCGAGCCTCCATCCACGAAAAGTTCTGTAGCCGCCGTCATCGTCAACCCTAGTTCGGGAGGGTTCTGAAGCTCTCAACAGTGCCCTGCCGGGAGGGGAAATCACCACCGGAGGGCTCTACATCACCATGTGTGCCTCCGTAGTGATGCGTGAGTAATTCATCCTTGGACTATGGGTCTATAGCAGTAGCTAGATGGTTGTCTTCTCCTCTTTATATCTCATTTTTAAATCTTGTGAGCTTCCTAACATGATCAAGATTATCGTATTGTAATACTACATGTTGTGCTTGCTGGGATCCGATGAATATTCAATGCTATGTCAAGTCATTATCAATCTATCATATTTATGTTATTTATGATCTTGCATGCTCTCAGTTACTAGTAGATGCTTTGGCCAAGTTGATGCTTGTAACTCCAAGAGGAAGTATTTATGCTAGATAGTGGATTCATGCCTCCCTTGCATATGTGCTCGAGTGACAGAAACGTGACGGATGGGGTATTTGGTGTTGCAGTTAGGGAGAAAACAACAATGATTTAATTGTTTACATTACGCACTTTACATAAGGCAATAATCTGTTGCTTGCAACTTAATACCCGAAGTCTGCTTGGATTACGTTCTGAAGATGGATTATTAGTCATAGACGCAGTTGGATTACGGTCTATCAATTATGTTGTAATGCCCGCATGAATCACATAGTAATCATCATGTCATGCATGTGCTCTACGGTGCAGCCTTTATATTTTTCAATTGCCCAACGGTAATTTTTTTACCCAACATGTTATCTATCTGTTTTGGAGAGAGACCATTAGTGAACCATGGACCCCCAGTCCATTATTTTACGCTGATAATACAATCTACTGCAAGCACTATTCTTTTCACTTTAATCATTGTTCTCATTTCATTCACTGCAAACAAGCCATGTTTTCCACACTTTACGTCTAAGCCTTTGTTTTCACCAAAACCGGTGAGATTGACAACCTCACTGTTTCGTTGGGGCAAAGTATCTTGGTTGTGTTGTGTGCAGATTCCACGTTGCTGCTGAGCCGGTAGTGCGTCCTGCCAACTTCAGCTATTAACAACCTTCAGAATTGATTTCTTTCTCCTACTGGTAGATTAAACCTTGGTTTCTTTCTGAGGGAAAACTTGCTGTAGTGTTCTTCATACCTTCCTCTTGGTAAACCTTCCGCCTTTTCAGTTTTCTCACCTTCAGAGGAAGGGGGAAGAGGCTGTGAAGAAAGAAGAGAAAAAAGATGAAAACCCCGGAAAAGTTATCATATGCAAAATAATCAAACACGGTAAATACCTGGAGGTAGTGACGGGCACACCGTCAAGATTGAACAAATGCTACATCTTTTCATAATTGCAGAGAAGGAAACTTTCCCTGGAAAGACAGAAGTGATTTATTTCTCCCAGAAGTGATTTATTTCTCCCACTGGTCGATTAAACCTTGGTTTTTTCTGAGGGAAAACATGCTGCCGTGCTCTTCATACCTTCCTCTTGGGGTCTCCCAACGAGCGTACAATCTACGTGGATGAAGCAGTTCTTCTAGGGCCATCGCCGGGGCATTTCAAAGCCATCAAGAAGGAACCACTCCCTTGTCAACGACTTTTTCTGGCGCCATTGCCGGGGAGGAAGAGGATATCTGTTAGGGGAGTCTCTCATCTCCGATCTATTTACTTTGTTTTTGGTTTGCTTAGTTTATTTTGTTTTGCCTTGTTTGCTTCGTTATATATAAAAAAATATAGTTCTTATTATAGTCGTTATTTTTGCTAACCTTCTATTAGTTCATCATGTTTCTCCCTAAGTTCACCCTGAAATATCTATCAATAGGTAGTGGTTCTATAATTGGAAAGGATAATATTGAAGCATTCTATAATCATGTTAGTAAGAATGAAAATTTTGAGGATAAATCCATAGTAGAACTTGCTCCAAATTATGATACTGTTGCAGCTTCTTTGGTTCACATGTCCTAGGCTAGGTTTGTTAACCTTAACCCCATAATGCAGCAATTGTTTCTTAACTTGAATGATATTGTGGATAATGAAAAAAGAAATTTTATCTTGGAAACTTTGTGTCGGGGGGTTACCCCCGAGTAGGGTAAAGGCAAGTGGTAAAAGCAACTATCAGAAGAGAGGTTTGGTCGAGTAGCCGCCTACCCGGTACTTGCTACCCGGTCGACTGCTACTCGGTCTCACCTCAAGATGACCAGAAGGAAGAATCAATCAAGTTCTGTCCTTTCGAGTAGAAGAGTTGGCCCGAGTAAAATTGGCGGGAACCTACTCGGGCCAGAAAGTCAAAGGAGCCGTTCTGACACAGGATCCCGCGTATCCTGGGTCCGTACTTGGCAGTATTCGAACAACTGTTCATCTGGGACCGGCCTGCCTGACAGTGACAGCATGGATAAGGGGGGCCCTACTCTGTGTTTGGCACAGTGATACCAGTCTGTCCCCTTGTTTTGCCCAACGACTTTCCAGATGCAGCCAAGATTAGGAACCAAAGCTGTCAGCGGGAACCCGGAAGAAGGACGATGTGCACACTATGTCGACACTTGTCCATGTTTGGACGTATCCGGCTGGGCACCGGGTATATAAGGTGCCCCGCCGCCTCCTGCGTGAGGCATCGCAAGATCGATCGCATGCTAGAACACTTGGTGACCTAATTCTTGACCTAGTCCATCACATAGAGAGGAGAGTGGCTACTCGGTAGCAAGAACTTTGTACTGTGGCTACTCGGTGAGACACCAGAATACATAGAGAAAGGCAGGAGTACGGGTTTTACCTCCTCACGAGGGCCCTGAACCTGGGTAGATCGTGTTGTTTGCAGTGTTTACTTCGTACCTCACGCGGCTACTCGTCGCGTGATCCCTCCCCGAGCACCTCCAGCGTCCTTCGTCCCCACATCTTTAGCCATCCCATGGCATCTGCCGTGACACCACCACGACAGTTGGCGCCCACCGTGGGGCAACCAGCGGCGCTGGTTGGAGTTTCTGTTCGGACGGGATCTTCTTCAGCAGAGCGCGTGGTCTGTGGCCTTGTCCACAGATTCGGCTCCTTCGACTTCGTCACCGACAACGCCGGCGATTTCGGCGGCAGGGCCATGCCGGAGGGCGGCTCGGTGATATCCTTCGGTTCTCATCTCGTCTACGTCGCCACCGTCGCCAACCGCGCGTACCCCGAGCTGGTGCACGACGCGGAGGATCCTCCCGCGGTGATCGCTGCTCGCGGAAGGCCCGCGTGCCGCTCTGTGAACTGCGCTGAGGTGATGGTGACCGGCTTGGCGGCAAACACTGGCGCAGCTGCTACTGGCGCCGCGGCCGTCGTCGAGGATCTTGCTGCACCGGCTGCTGGTGGCAGGACTCACCGGCCCTACGAGAAGGAGTGCAACTTGCCGCCTTCCACTTCTACGACTGTTCCCGCGTCGGCTGTGCGACCTGGCATGCCGACTCCCACCGACATCGAGCTTCTAGCCATGAGGGAGCAGCTCGAGCGGCAACGCCTGGAGCTGCTTGCCGAGCAGGCGGAGTTGGATAAGGTGAGGTTGGAGTTGAGTCTAGACCAGCTCGAGTACAACAAGGCTCACGGCTTCACGCCAGTCGCTAGGAGGGATAGCAAAGTAGGTGCCACTCGGCGCAACCTTGGTGCCGAGATGGCGACGGTTGTAGAGGTTCCTGCTCAGTCCGCCACCGCAAACACCTCCACCCGGCCCAGATATAGCACACCCGCCAAGACACTTAGAGCTGCAGAGGCTGTAGCTGCCGAGTTGCCTCGTCTTGATGGCGATGCGCGTGTTAGGCAGCAAGAAAGACTCAACGAGTTGGTGTTGGAGGCTGCTAGGCAGAATGAGGAGTTCCGAAAAGCCAACCCTGGTGCCGGAGCTTCTCAGGTGGTGCACTCGCACGCGGCTAGATCTAACGATCAGGCCTCATCCCCGCATCCCAGCCGCGAGAAGAGCCGCAGCGGGCGTTCGGGCAGAGATAGGCAAATGCACGTGTATGACCCGGCTGCTGCCGCGAGACAGCTTGCTGTGCCGCAGCAGCCCGGGCAGGAACACAACGCTGCAAGAGCAGGCTCTCAAGCCCATCAAGCTCAAAGCCAGGCCCGAGATGAAGCGCGTCCAGGTCCTTCTCGGCGTCCCGCTGCTCCGCCTACTCGGCAGAGGCAGCAGCCGCGCGTAGTGGCACCAGTCGCCAACCCGGTGGACCAGCCTGCAGCTGTGCAGGTGGACAGGTATGATGATGGCTATTCGGCTATGGAGATGGCTGGCTATGATGTCCATGATCGTGTTGGCGAGCGCATGCTGGCGCCTGGAGATGCGAGGCATCAGTTGGACCGGATCAGCTTGTCGGCGCGGCTGGAGAACACGGGTCCTCCTGGCCCCGAGTGCTTTGGCCCGCGCATCATGAACGAGCCGTCCGTGAAGAACTTCCAGCTTGCAAGGGGCACCAAGAGCTACAATGGCAGCACCAAGCCTGAAGATTGGCTCAATGACTATGTCACCGTGGTCCATATCGCGAACGGCAACAGAAGATGGGCGGTGCGCTATGTTCCGCAAATGCTAGAGGGTCCAGCCCGCACTTGGCTCAACAACTTGCCCAAGAACAGCATCAACTGCTGGCTGGACTTCTCGGATGCTTTCATCAGCAACTTCACGAGCACATACAAGAGGCCGAATAGGCCACAGCAGTTATCCGCTTGCAGGCAGCGAGAAGACGAGACAGACCGCGAGTATCTTACTCGGTGGAGTACATTGAGGAACACCTGTGAAGGTGTGAATGAAGCACAGGCCATTACTTGGTTTGCGCAGGGATGCAGACATGGCAGTATGTTGTGGCAGAGATTGCAGAGGGAGATGCCGAACACTCTGGCGGAGACCATCAAGATTGCGGATCAGTACGCACTTGGTGATCCCACTCAGCCACTGATGGACTCCTCTGAGCCGAGAAGAAACTTCAGCAACAGCAAGCGCAACGAGTTCCGCAACAAGCGCCGAGTAGATACTCGGTATGATCCTGAAGAGGTGAATGCAGTGACTGTTGGAGCTGGTGGCAGCCAGAGGCAGAAACCTGCTGGAGCCTACGGGCAGAACCAGAACCAGGGCCAAGGCAACAAGAAGCCATTTCGCACCTCTCAGTCGGGTAGCGGGAACTCCGAGCAGCCGAAGAAGTTTGTCTTTGATGACATGAAGGATGGCCCATGCAGTTTTCACACTCATCACCCCTCGAGGCCCGCTAACCACACTACTCGGCAGTGCGAGTGGTGGGATGTGATCAAGAGTGATGGCTTGCCTCCTCCTCCTCCTCTGCCAGCGGCCAATGCCAATGTGCAGCCTACTCGCGCACCCGCAGCTCGGCCGCCAGTGTACCCGAGAAGAGAGAATGTGAACCAGGTGGCTTTAGGAGCCAACCGTAACTTCAACAATGAGAGCTACCGCAACAACAACAACAGGGGCAACAACAACAACTACCAGGGCAACAACAACAACGGCAACAATGGAGGCGGAGGCTCCAACCAGTACCAAGAGCACCACGAGAGCTACATGATCTTCACTTCTGAGCCAGTCGACAAGCAATCACAGCACAGGCGTGCCATGGAGGTCAATGCAGTGATTCCTGCTGTCCCTCACTACATGTATTGGTGTGACCAGGAGATCAGGTGGTCCCGAGTAGATCATCCCAAGGTGATGCCCAACCCGGGTAGCTATGCCTTGGTGCTGGATCCTACCTTCCTGGGTCCCGAGAAGAATGTGAGGTTCAGCAAGGTGCTAATCGACAACGGCAGCAGCATCAACATCGTGTACAAAGACACGCTCGAGAAGCTTGGCCTAGCCGAGAACATGATGCTGCCCAGCAAGACCACCTTCCATGATATTGTGCCCGGGATCTCGTGCAACCCGATTGGCCGAGTGTGGATCGATGTGCTATTCGGCACCAGGGATAACTGCCGCACAGAGCGCCTGCAGTTCGAGGTGGTCGATCATCAGAGTCCTTACCATGCTCTACTCGGCAGGCCTGCTCTGAGCAAGTTCATGGCCTCTACCCATGTTGCGTATCTGAAGATGAAGATCCCTGGTCCCAATGGCATAATTATTATCTCTGGTGATTACAAGAAGTCCATGGAGTGTGCCTCTGCTAGTTCCCAGTTGGCGGAGTCGATGGTGATTGCTGCCGAGAAGAAGAAGATGTATGAGGTGGTAGCTATGGCACAATCCGCGCAAGCTGGCGCGCAAGGCGTGCCGAGTACCCAGCACGGGACCGCATTCCAGGCATCTCAGGAGACCAAGAAGGTCCAGGTCGACCCCGAGTTCCCCGACCGCGTAGCCATCATTGGCTCCGGGTTGGCGGAGAAATAGGAAAGCGAGCTCATCCACTTCCTCCGTGAGAATCGGGATGTATTCGCCTGGTCTAATGAAGATCTACCAGGAGTCCCGAGGGAGTTGGTTGAGCACTCGTTACATGTGCGTCCTGACGCCAAGCCAGTGAAGCAGGCTATGCGCCGCTTCGGAGATGAGAGAAGGAAGGCCATTGGTGACCAGATCACCAAGTTGCTGATAAGCAATTTCATCATGGAGGTGCTGCATCCGGATTGGCTAGCCAACCCGGTCATGGTCGAGAAGAAGAAGGAAGATCCCAAGGCTGCCGCTGCATGGCGCATGTGTGTCGACTACACCGACCTGAACAAGGCATGCCCCAAGGATCCCTTCCCGATACCTCGCATCGATCAGGTGATCGATTCCACTGCTGGTTGTGAACTGCTGTCTTTCATAGATGCCTACTCTGGTTTCCACCAGATTGCACTCAATCCTGCTGATCAAATAAAGACTGCTTTCATTACCCCGTACGGGGCTTATTGCTATCGTGTCATGTGTTTTGGCTTGAGGAATGCGGGTGCAACCTATCAGAGATGCATGCAGAAATGCTTGCACGACCAGCTCGGCAAGAATGTGCAGGTGTACGTAGATGACATTGTCATCAAAACGAATAAAACACATACTCTGCTTGCCGACCTGGAGGAAACCTTTGCTAACCTACGCAAGTATAAAATGAAGCTGAATCCGAGTAAATGCACCTTTGGTGTCCCGGCTGGCAAGCTACTCGGCTTCCTAGTGTCTAGTCGGGGCATTGAGGCCAATCCTTCAAAGATAAAAGCTATTGAGAGCATGTCTTTGCCGAGATCCTTGAAGGATGTGCAGAAGTTCACTGGTTGCTTGGCATCTCTGAGCCGTTTTCTGGGCCGAATGGGCGAGAAGGCCCTGCCCCTGTATCAATTGATGAAGAAAAGTGACAAGTTTGTCTGGACTCCGCAAGCGGGTGTGGCATTCAACGAGCTGAAAGCAATGCTGGCCAGTGCTCCCATCTTGGCTAGTCCGCTACCCAAGGAACCAATGCTGCTGTACATTGCTGCGACTAACCGAGTAGTCAGTGTGGTGATTGTGGTGGAACGAGAAGAAGAAGGCAAGAGTGTGCAGCGCCCAGTATACTATCTCAGTGAAGTGCTGTCCAGCTCCAAGCAAAATCACCCGCACTACCAGAAGATGACCTACGGCGTGTACCTGGGCGCCAAGAAGCTAAAGCAATATTTCCAGGAGCACCCTATCACGGTTGTGAGCTCTGCTCCCATCTCGGATATCATGGGCAACAAGGAGGCGAGTGGCAGAGTAGCCAAGTGGGCAATCGAGCTGGCCGCGTATGCACCCGCGTATGCGAGAAGAGAAGCCATCAAGTCTCAGATTCTGGCGGAATTCCTGGTAGACTGGGCCGAGGTGCAGTATGAGCCTCCTGCTCCAGTTTCTAACTACTGGAAGATGCACTTTGATGGCTCGAAGGTGAAGGAAGGCCTTGGTGCTGGCGTGGTGCTCACGTCACCCAAGCGAGATCAACTAAAGTATGTGTTGCAGATTCACTTCAAGGCGTCCAACAATGTAGCAGAGTACGATGCAGTGGTGCATGGCTTACGAGTAGCCAAGGAGGTTGGCGTGCAGCGCATTATATGCTATGGTGATTCAGATCTGGTGGTGCAGCAAGTCTCTGGTACATGGGATGCTCTAGAAGCCAACATGGCATCATATCGCTTCCTGGTGCAGTCTATGACTGGGTTCTTCGAAGGCTGTGAGTTCCAGCACATTCACCGAGCAGAGAACGAAGCAGCAGATGAGTTATCCAAGTTGGGATCTTCTCGGCAATCCATCCCGGCGGGAGTCGCCTTGGAACATTTAAGGAAGCCATCCATCAAGCCTTCTCCCAACTCGGAGTCCATATTTGTTCCTTCTCTGCCAAGTGAGGAATCTGACCCCATGGAGATTGACTGGGAGAATGCTACAGGAAACCCGGGGACTGTCGTCCTCTACTCGGGGACTGCCACTCCTTACTCGGGGACTGCCATTCCTTACCCGGGGACTGCCACTCCTTACTCGGGGACTGCCACTCCTTACTCGGGGACTGCCACTCCTTACTCGGGGACTGCTGTCCTTAACCCGGGGACTGTCGCATTCATTGAGGAAGTCCTTGCTAATCGGTCTGGGCTTCAGAGAAGTGCTCCCATCCCTAAAGAGCAACCAGAGGTACCCGTCCCAATGGAAGTGGACGAACCAGTGTTTCCCACACTGGAGACACCGAGTTGGGCTATGCCCATATTATCCTTTCTAAGGGACGGTACTCTACCAGAAGATGAGGTGGCTGCAAGACAGATTCAGAGAAGATCCAAGGGCTACACTATAGTCCGAGATGTGCTGCACAAGAGAAGCACCACTGGCGTGCTGCAACGTTGTGTGGACCCAGCAGAAGGAGAAGAGATCCTGGTAGAGATACACCAAGGAGAATGCGGGCACCATGCCTCTTCTCGGGCACTAGTCCAGAAAGCTTTTCGGCATGGTTTCTACTGGCTCACAGCACTGCAGCAAGCTGAGGACATCGTGAGAAAGTGCAATGGCTGCCAGATGTTCGCAAGTAAGATTCACATGCCTGCTTCCGAGTTGAAAACAATTCCTATCACTTGGCCATTTGCTGTTTGGTGTCTGGACATGGTCGGGCCCTTCCAGCCGGCTAGAGGCAACATGACTCACATCCTGGTCATGGTGGATAAGTTCACCAAGTGGATCGAGGTGAAGCCCATTCGGAGGTGCGATGGGGCCACAGCTGTGAAATTCGTGAAGGATGTGATCCTGAGATATGGCTACCCGCACAGTATCATCACCGACAACGGCACAAACTTTGCTGAGGGAGCAATGGTGCGGTTCTGCAGAGATAAGCATATCCGACTAGACGTTGCGTCAGTCGCGCATCCCGCTTCCAATGGGCAAATTGAAAGAGCAAATGGCATGGTACTGGCAGGCATAAAGCCAAGGCTGATGGAGCCACTGCTGAAAACACCTGGGTGTTGGTTAGACGAGTTGCCAGCGGTGTTGTGGAGTCTAAGGACTACCCCTAACCGGTCAACCGGCTACACGCCATTCTTCTTGGTATACGGGGCTGAGGCCGTGTTGCCAATAGACCTAGAGCATGACTCCCCCCGAGTAACCCTCTACACTGAGGTGGAGGCGTGAGAAGCTCGAGAAGACGACGTTGACCTGCTCGAAGAAGCAAGAGAGCTAACTCTGTCACGTTCGGCTATCTACCAGCAAAACCTGCGGCGTTATCATAGCCGAAAGGTGAACCCAAGGGTTTTCCGAGAAGGAGACATGGTCCTTAGGCTTGTGCAGCGCACAGCCGGGATGCACAAGTTGTCTCCTCCATGGGAAGGGCCTTTCATTGTGAGCAAAGCGCTGCACAATGATGCTTACTATCTTGTAGATGTGCGCCCACCACAGGCGAACAGGGCAGATAAATCCGGAGAGGAAACCAAGCGCCCTTGGAATGTAGCTCTACTCCGTCGTTTTCATTCGTGAGCAAAGATGTGTATGTACCCTCTTATCCGAGTTGAAATTCTACTCTACAATCTGAAATTGATCTCGGGGACTGCCCTCGTGCAAAATTGCTCTAAGTGTTTTTACTCGGCTTTACCTTTTGCCTATTCGGTTGCTATACTTCAAAATTCAAAGGTACATTGAGTACTGTGTTTAAACCTACATGCCAACTCTTCGACTTTGCTGCTGTCCAAAACCCGGCTTCATGGCAAGCAAGAGAACAAGCAAAAGGTCCATGAGCACAAGAAAAATTACTGAGGAAAAGAAGAGTGCAGGAAACGAGTAGGATGCTTTTATTACTGTTCTGTGACTTGTCTTTTCGGCTAAGTGGTGGGCTGCGTTACTATGATTGTTTCTAAGCGGCTGAGTATTTGCAGCTCTACTCTTTAACTCTTGTGACTCGAATACCAAAAAAGCAACAAGTTGCGGGTAGAGCTGAGACGAAAAGGGAGAGTGAATAAGAAATGCAACTCGGGGACTCGCATGATAACGCAACTCGGCATCCAGCCCAGGTTGAACAAATTGATTAAGTTGAAAATAACAAAGTGGGAATAAAAATGAGTAGCAACGGAATAAAATAGTCTGATACATTTGCTCCCGGCATCCCGGGGATCTGATAAGTGTTTGAGTAAAAAGTTTGCAGGATAAAATCAAATTCAGGTCGACGGGGTGTTCTCGGTGCTCGCCTTGGTTGCTTCGTCTTCCTCAGTGGCCATGGTGGCGTCCGCCTCTGCGCTGGCATCAACAGTCCTCGCTTGCTCGGCGTCAGGCTCGGTGGTGACCTGCTCGGAAGTTGCAGTGGGCACCGAGATGGGCGTTGTCGCGGAGGCGGAGCCGGTCTCGGGGGCGCGGAGGTTGACAGTGTCGTCAAGGGCGGCCCCTGACGAGGTGCCAAACTCGAGGGCGGCCGTGTCGATCTCCTCGGCCTCTTCGTCGCTACTCGCGACGACCGCGGCCTTCCCTTTCCCGGCCGAGCCCCTGGGTGAATCGAAGAAGCCCAACTCGGGATCTGATTCTTCATCCTCCTCCTCGTCCTCCTCCATCTCGGTGTCTGGTTCAGTGAGGCCATCGATGAAGGTAGCCGTGTCAGCACACTCCGCAACCTCATGCGCAATCAGCTTGCGCATGGTCACGCAACTGGGATCCATCTCCCACTTGGAATTGGCGCGCTTCCCGCGGATAATCTGCATGTTCAAGTTTTCATACCAGGAGGCGACGCAGAGCAGCATTAAATCA
Organism: Alopecurus myosuroides; assembly: GCA_028641055.1. Taxonomy (NCBI): domain Eukaryota; kingdom Viridiplantae; phylum Streptophyta; class Magnoliopsida; order Poales; family Poaceae; genus Alopecurus; species Alopecurus myosuroides. The sequence goes on from CM054063.1 coordinate 27,497,705, forward strand.
GCACCCGCCCGAGCTCCCGAGGCGCGCCACTTCTTCAATTCGGCCTTCATGTTGCGCAGCTTCAGAGCAAGGCCACAAATAGTTGTGGGCGCAGGGTCTTCCGGCCAGAAAAGCTTGTGGAGCTGGAAGGCGGTGCGCACCAGGTCAGTGCCAACGCCGGCTAGGCGTTTGAACTGCCCTCGCATCACCAGCAGGCTATCTTCGATATCAGCTCTGGTGTCCGCAGCCTCGCCCTTCTCAATACGAGCTGCTTGGGCCTTGGCCAAAGCAGGCGCGCAAGAGGACACGATGTCAGGGAAGATTTCTGCAAGAAGCAAATGAGAAATTCAGTAACAGGATTAGAGTAGAGGTAGGACCGAGAAGAAGAGATGCAGAAAGGAGAAAACTTACGATTCAACTCGTGGCGCAGCACCTGAAGCTGGCTCTTCCATGTTTCTTCACTGGATACATGCTTCTCCTCGAGCAAGCGGAGCCCCTCCAGCTGAGTAAAGAGCCCAGCATTGGCTTTTGTCAGCACCTCACATTCCTGCTTGAGGGCATTTATCTTGGCATTGGCTATTGTCTCGGCCTTTGCCTTCTCGGCGATGACTCTGTCCCTCTCGGCACCAAGGTTGACAGCATCCTGGAGTGCCTTCTGCAGCTGGAGTTGCAGCTTCTCCATCTCGGTAGTGTGCGCACTCTGCAGAGCTGCAGATTGGCTTACTAATCGCACCTCCACCTCAGCAGGTTTAAGGCAATCCTGATGTTCTACAACAAACTTCTTATGATCTTCTGAAAAGAGAAAAGCACGGTTAGCAGAGAAGCGAAAGGAAGAAACAGACACAAGGGCGAACCGAGTAGACAGTGGTTTACCTTCAAGCTTCTTGATGGTGGCCTCGCCATTCTCGACATAGGCACGGCAGTTCGAGTGCTCGTCAACCAGGGCTTTCAGTTTCCCTGCGGAGTAGAAAGGGTTAACGCAAAAAAGCAGAAGCGGGCGTAAACAAAAAACGCAATAACCGCGTAGCTAGAAGCGTACCTTCCACCTCAGACAGCCTCATGGTGCTGTTCATTACTTCCTTGTCGGCTTCCTCGGCACTCACTTTCTCTTTCTCCAAGGCAGCAATGCGCCTCCTGGCAATGGCATGATTCCAGAGAAGTTAACGGTGCAAGTTAGTCCGCTTGAGTACGCTGTTCTGAAAAGAGAAAAGAAACAGGAATCAGGCAAAGTAATTGAGATTCAACCCGAGAAGGCGGCTACTCGGGAGAGTGTCCGCCTACTCGGCCAGAATCTCGGGGACTGGGTGATGGATAAGGAAAAGAGGAAGAGTAGAAAAGAAGTGAAGATGCAACTCGGAAAAGATAAGTTAAGGCTTATCACGTAAGACTGCTCGAGATCTTCTGCGTTCTTGCGGTGCACGAACATCTTGGCAGCCAGAGTAGCAGAGGTGGTCGAGACGGTCATGGGTTTGCAACCCAAGTCCACCTTGTTCCAATCCTGACGCATGTGGTCGATGTCGCCCAAATCGATGCTGTTCCAGTTGGGGTTGCCGAGAACCTTGTTGTTCCACTTGGCGTCGATGAAGCCAATCAGGTCGAGTACTTGCTCGAGGCTCTGGGACGTTATCGCCTGGTCTTGAGCTCCCCGAGAAGCAATGGAGACGGATCTGTCCTGGTTTGGGGCCGGGGGCCTGGAGTCCACCGCCACGGCTTTCCTTCCCTTCTGAATAGCAAGAGTCCGGTCTATGGGGGAGAAGCCGACCTGGTGCTGTTGGCTGACCTTCACCATGTAATCAGGGTAGAGGGGCTTATCAGCTATAGTAGCGGCGGCAGGAATCGCACTGGGATTGCGGATAACCAGCTGCCTGGACTGGCCAGCTGATGCCGACGGCGGCTTGTCGGCAGCTTTCTTCTTTGCTTTCTCCTTCTGAGCAGTTGGCTTCTCGGAGATTGGCTTCTCGGGTTTCTTCTTCTCGGCCTCCTTCTTCTCAGCCTTCTCCTTCTCAGCTCTCTCCTTCTCGGCTGCCTCCTTCTCGGCAGCGTCTTGCGCACTCTTCCTGGTAATCGGCTTGGCTGAAGGGCCGGTTGCAGCTGTGGGTTGTGGCACCAGGGAGGAGTCTGGCTGGGCGCCACCTTGGTCAGTTGGTGGCGTCAGGGACGCGCTGTCTGATGCGCCATCAGGCTGGGCGCTACTCTGCGCGGCGCCTGGTTGCACGTCGCTCAGAGGGTAACGCCCAGTCGCGTCCTCTACCCGTTGTTCAGCAGCAGGATCAGGCTGGGAGATATCCATTGCCTCCACCCGCGCCTAGGACGCAGAATCTTCTTGCGCAGCACCCCCTGTGGCTGGATGCTCCTGTTCTGCTCCCGGCCGCTCGACGGCAGCGTCGTGGTGCATCTCTGTATCTTGATCTTGGTTCCCCTCGGCGGTGTCGGCAGGAGGGGAAGGTGGCTTCTCCTGATGAGCAGCATCCTGCGGCTCTGGCTCGGCGTTCTGGGCATCAGTACCCTCTGTTGATGCATTGGCGGCATTGTTCTCGTCGCCATCGAGGTCGATTAGATTGTCGACATCGATGGCAGCCTTCTTCTGGGTCTCGGTGGATGCAAGAGCAGCACTCGCATCTAAAGGAGCTCTCATAAGGGAGGTAAAATCAGAAGTTAGAAACGGGCAGAGGAAATCAAGAGAAAACAGTGAAGCAAAAGGATTGGGAGTCAACCGAGAAGAACAAGGTAAACTGAAACATGCAACCGAGAAGAAACTTACGCTGTGGTGGAGGGAATTGTTCGCCTTGTTCTCTTCACGACCTTCTTGGTCGTCTTCTCGGTCGCCTTCTTCTTCTTGGCGGGGGGCTCTAGGGCGCCGCTGCCGGTCCGCTTGCGGGTAGCTGGTGCAGCAACTGAAAGAGGATTGGCCTCAAGGGCTCTCTCGTCCTCATCCTCGTCATCATCCTCAGCATTTGCAGCATCTGTGAAATAGGGAGGAAGGAAAACACTTCAGAAATAGCAGGCAAAGGGCTTGTGCTTTTCGCAGAGAGAAAGCGTGAATTCAATTACCTTCTAACTCGTCATCAGACCAATCGCGGAGAGATGTTTCGGCAGGCTGCTTCTCTGTCGAAGGGGAATGTGGAAGATTGATCTGATCCACGGCCTCGAGGGAGGCCTGGTCATCTTCTTCTCGGTCATCTGACCAATTTCCCTCAAAGCGCTCACAGCTTTCAGCTAGCTGGCGGTCAAGGAGCTGAGAGACAGAGAAACATTGCAAATTAGCCGAGTAGCGAGAAAGCATTCTACCCGGATGGGCGTGCAAGCACAAAGCACACTGAGCCTAGGGAAATTTGCTAAGTGTCCTACTCGGCAAGGCGTGCAAACAACAAGAATATTAAGCCTAAGTATTTCTCCTAAGTATGCTACTCGGCAAGGCGTGCAAGCACCAAGCATACCAAGCCTAGGCAGTTCTGCAGAGTGCTCTACGCGGCGCGGAATGCCAATGCTAGTTGCAGCAAGAGGAGAAGGCTACCTACTCGGAGTACATGTATACGGGAGGCAGAGTAAGGAGAACGTACCCGGGGAATCGGCTTCGTGCGGCTGAAGGGGATGAACCCGTACTGCCAGTTATCTCGGAGGCCTGTGGTCAGGATGGACCTCGCGTGCTCGGCGACTTCCGCGTTGCTGAGCTCGAACGTGGTCGTTCGAGTGCAATCGCGGGGGCCTCCCAGATAGCACATTGGATGGACGCGCTGCTGCAGAGGCAGCACCCGGTTCCGGATCCAGCATGCGACGGGGTCGTCGCTCTTGAGGCCCTCTCCGATTAGCGCAGCGAGCCGCTCCTCCATCTGCACGGCGTTGCGGTCGTTCGAGGGCTTCGTCTTCCAGTTCTGCCCAGTCGGAGCTCGGTTGCTCCAGGCGGGCAGGTTGATGCGGTCCGCCACCGGTCCTCCCTCCGTGGCGGGGATGTTCTTCACGTAAAGGAAGGACTTCTGCCACATACGGACGGAATCCAACCCTTTGATGCGAGGGTGGTTGGTTCCCGCCCGCTGCAGCATCATGGCGCTCCCGGTGTCGGTTACCCGACTACCAGTGGCCGCGCCATCCTTCTTCCCCTTGCTCTGCAGACGAAGATGGAAGTACTTCAGCCATGTCTGTACCGTGGGGCGGACGCCGAGAAAGGCCTCGCACACCACGGTATGATAGGCGAGGAAGACGACTGCATTCGGGGGAAGGTGGTGCATCTGGAGACCGAAGTGATCCAGGAAAGAGCGGAGAAAATCGGACGCTGGCAGGCCGAATCCTCGCGCGAAGTGCGCGAGGAAGACGACATGCTCGCCCTTCCGCGGGGCCGGAACGAGTTCGCCGTCGGACGGCCGGCACTGAACACCGGGAGGGACCCTCCGGGTGTTCACGAGCCAGGAACAGTCATCGACGGTAACGCCGGAACCAGCCCAGCCGGCGCGAGCAGCCATGGCGGTGAGCGAGAAGGTGTTGGAAGTTGGAAGAGTGGGGTGGAGAGAACGAATCCGCAGCGGCGCAAGGAGTTGCGCGGCGGCGGACAGCTCAGCGGCAGAGAGGAAACAGGGCAGAGAAAAAGGAAAGTGCGAAGGAGGAAGAAGGGGAAGTTACCGGTGGGGGTATTTATACCCTCGCCTCAGGCTACCGTTACCATCGGGGTAGTGGGATCGATCGTGGCCATAATTCCCGTGTGGTGGGGCCTGTGGCCGGATAGAAACGCACGCAAGCGCGGAACGCGCGCGTAACGGCCACAGTTGATCCCACGACCAGATCGTGGGATATTACTGCGCTTGATGGGACATAACGAGCCGGTGGGCCCGCTCCGTGAAAACTGGGCGCGTGGCACGTCGTGTCCTGGGCAGCGAGACGTCGGGGTCGCGGATGCACGACACGTGTCCAGTTGCGGCACGGAAGGCTGGATTGTGCTCCGCACTGCAGAGAGGCTAGAGGAGAAATTCTCTAAGTCTTTTTACTCGGTTACAGAGTAGAAAGCTGGTACTACTCGGAAGACATGAAAATCAAGGTACTTTCTAGAGTACTACTCGGAGTTTCTTACTCGGCATCTTGAGGTTCAAGGGCTGTGTTGCAAAGATTGGTTTTAAGCTGGCAGAGCCTAGTGAACAAGTTCGCAAGACTCTACCAGCTTCGGGGACTGCTGTCGGGGGGTTACCCCCGAGTAGGGTAAAGGCAAGTGATAAAAGCAACTATCAAAAGAGAGGTTTGGTCGAGTAGCCGCCTACCCGGTACTTGCTACCCGGTCGACTGCTACTCGGTCTCACCTCAAGATGACCAGAAGGAAGAATCAATCAAGTTCTGTCCTTTCGAGTAGAAGAGTTGGCCCGAGTAAAATTGGCGGGAACCTACTCGGGCCAGAAAGTCAAAGGAGCCATTCTGACACAGGATCCCGCGTATCCTGGGTCCGTACTTGGCAGTATTCGAACAACTGTTCATCTGGGACCGGCCTGCCTGACAGTGACAGCATGGAAGCAGACCGTCGCAGGATAAGGGGGCCCTACTCTGTGTTTGGCACAGTGATACCAGTCTGTCCCCTTGTTTTGCCCAACGACTTTCCAGATGCATCCAAGATTAGGAACCAAAGCTGTCAGCGGGAACCCGGAAGAAGGACGATGTGCACACTATGTCGACACTTGTCCATGTTTGGACGTATCCGGCTGGGCACCGGGTATATAAGGTGCCCCGCCGCCTCCTGCGTGAGGCATCGCAAGATCGATCGCATGCTAGAACACTTGGTGACCTAATTCTTGACCTAGTCCATCACATAGAGAGGAGAGTGGCTACTCGGTAGCAAGAACTTTGTACTGTGGCTACTCGGTGAGACACCAGAATACATAGAGAAAGGCAGGAGTAGGGGTTTTACCTCCTCACGAGGGCCCTGAACCTGGGTAGATCGTGTTGTTTGCAGTGTTTACTTCGTACCTCACGCGGCTACTCTTCGCGTGATCCCTCCCCGAGCACCTCCAGCGTCCTTCGTCCCCACATCTTTAGCCATCCCATGGCATCTGCCGTGACACCACCACGACACTTTGCTTACAGAATTTATAGATGTTGCTATAGAAGCTATGAAAGTCTTTGATCGTTTTACGATGCTAGGATCATGTGTTGATGTTATTGGTACTCTTCAAAACTAGAGAAGGCCATACCTAAAAACAGGGAGGAAATAAAAATACCAATACCCTTTAGACTCATAGCAATGCATGAAGACTTGGAAAAGAATTTTGATTGGATTGTTACTGAAAACCCATTTGATGAACATAGTAAACCTAAAAGTGTTAAGAGAGGAACATTTGAGAACCATTTAGATAAAATACAATGCACTGTTGAGAAGGTTTCTGATCTCAACTTGGATGCTCTTGATTTGAAAACATCTTATTCTTTCTTTATGTGCCTAACTGAAAGGCGTTATAGAAAAGCACTTCTTAGGAGATAAACCCATGTTTTTATTTTTGCAATGTTTTCTTCTGTTTTCTTTGAGTCAAGGTGTTGTTTGTTTCTGTAGCAACTCCTTTGTATCTTATTTTCACATATTTGTTGTGCCAAGTAAAGTCTCTAGTGAAAAGTTGGTGTTAGATTCGTATAAAATTCTAGAAAGATCAAAATGACCAGAAATTTTTTGCGCTTAATCCTCAGCTATTTCCGAAACATGTTCTAGTTTTATGTTTTTCGATTTGAGCAACGTAAGTGCCTCGAAAAAATTCGTCTTTACAGAGTGTTCTGGTTTTGCTAGAGTTTGCCTTTTTTTACTTTGCATTCTCTATTTTACTATGTTCAGTGGATCTCTTTGCTCCATGAAACATCAGTGGCTATAGCTAATGTTTAGAAATTATTAGTAATGCTTGTGTCCATGCAGAAAATGTGAGTTTTTGATTGTGCACTAACCCTCTAAAGAGAATTACTTCGAGTTTGGTGTGAAGGAAGTTTTCAATGGTCAAGAGTAGAGGATGATATAATGTGATCAAGAAGACTGAAAAACCAAAGCTTTGGAATGCCCCTGTAATTCATCCCAGAAAATTGCAAGAAGACTCAAGAGTCTAAGCTTGGGGATGCCCAAGGCATCCCCTTCTTCATCAGCAAGTTATCAGGTCACTTCTAGTGAAACTACATTTTTATTCGGTCACATCATATGAACTTTACTTGGAGCGTCTGTTTGCATTTTTATTTTGTTTCTTTTTTTCTTTTCTTGCTGCAATAAACTTAGTTGAAACCTAGAATTCTTGCGTGGGAGAGACAGACGCTCCACTTTTTCATATGAATACTCGTATCCCTCATATCATGCTCGTATTCTTCGTTTTTCTTATAGCTGCTGCAACTCCTCCTCGTTTTAGGTCTTCTTTTTCATGCATATCATATACAGAGCTGTTAGTTCTCGTAGAGTAGTGTTACTCTCTTGTTTCATTGATATATCATATGAAGAGCTTTTGTTTAAATAAAGTGATATTGTTGGAAAGCAATAAAATATTTCATGCTTATAAATGTGCAATTAGAAGCTTGTTTAGACTATGGCTAGACTTTATCATGTCTTGTTGGATACTCTTTTAACTCTATCACTAGTATTTATTGATGTAGCATGACTTGTACTAAACATCTGAGAGTGCTTAATGTGCCATTGAAAGAATCATGAGTTGTTTTCCCTTCGAATGCTTTATTTGGTTGACTTGGCGCATACTTACACCATGTTATGACTATGAACCAGTCACCTATAGCCTATGTGATCATTTAGTTGTTGACTTGTAATACCATTTATGCTTTGATTAATAATGTTTTTCTTGATATGCATGATTATGGCCATTATGCTCTCTTAATTTGTCGCTCCCAGTCTTTTGCTAGACTCCACCTATACTGAGTATGAGTTCTAATCGTGCATCCAACTCCCAGAAACCAAAGTTTGCCATATGTGTCCACCATACGTACCTACATGCGTTATTTAACCGCCACTTCGAAATAAAATTCTCATGTGCTACCTTTAAAACCTTCAAAATTATACATGTTTTGTGCCCCTATTTTAGCTCATGAGGACGCAAGTAGACGATCTTTATCTCACTTGTTGATTGGACTTTACATACCTGGAGTAGTGTCACATATGCTTATCCAAATTCTATAATAGTTTGCAACGGGGTGCCCAGCCCCAAAATGTGGTTATTATGAATTATCTTTACTCTTTTTGCCCCTTATTTACCAGTCAAACCATAATTGTGTAAACAAAAGAGAAGAGGGATGATCTACTGACCCCAATAAGCGTACTTCAATGGGAGTCACTCTTGTGAAGTGTAGTTGGCTAGTTACGTATTGTATTGTCTGTTTTCCATTCGTTGACGTAAACATACGCCCCTCTTAAAAAATTGTTTTCAATACCTGTGTTTTAATAAAATAAAAATCTCTAGCACATGAGTCAATCCCTGCCTCCCTCTACAAAGGACCTTTCATTTACTTTTATGTTGAGTCTTCATCTTCTAACTTTATGCACAATTAAGAGAGCATAGTTGTCATTCTGAGTTTAATGTGCATCGGTCCCAAAGATTATTATTGATTAATTCATGATATATTATTACTTACTCTCAAATTATTTGTTTTTAGTCACCACTTGAACTTTGAAGGTGTCCTGACATTTATGTTTTGCTCCACTTTTAAGGACAAGCGGAATACCACTTTTCTATGTTTTCTTTATGCTCGAAACAAACATATAAGTCTCAAGTGGATTATTATTCATGAACTTTTGTTTATGTTTCTTTTCATGTTGCAACATGGTTGCTAGGTTTCATTGTTAGAATTATGTCTCAGTTTAGAGTACTATGATCTCAGATTACAAATGTTTTTACAATTATGGTGATCAAGATTATGTTGGTAGCATGTCACCTAAGAAAATATTTTGTTTTTATCGTTTTACCTACTCGAGGACAAGTAGAACGAAGCTTGGGGATGTTGATACGTCTCAAACGTATCTATAATTTATGATGTGCCATGTTGTTTTCATGCCAAATGCTACATGTTTTCTATACACTTTACATCATTTTTATGGAGTTCCTGGGACTAACATATTAACAAAATGCCACAACATTAGTTCCTATTTTCTACCCTTTTTGGTTTCAGAAAAGTTGTTCTGGAAATATTCTCGGAATTGGACGAAACAAATATCCAGGGTCCTATTTTTCTATCAACCACACGGAGTCCGGAGGAGACTCGGAGAGGGGCCACAGGGTGGCCACACCATGTGGCGGTGCGGGTCCCCCTGCCACGCCACCAATAGGTGTGGGCCCCCTGGCCACCCACCAACGTTGCCCTTTCTCCTATTTAAGCTCCTTCTCGGGAAAACCCTAAACACCCAAGACTCCATCCAAGAAAAGTTCCGTAGCCGCCGCCATCGTCAACCCTAGTTCGGGAGGGTTCTGAAGCTCTCAACGGTTCCTTGCCGGGAAGGGAAATCATCACCGGAAGGCTCTACATCACCATGTGTGCCTCCGTAGTGATGCGTGAGTAGTTCATCCTTGGACTATGGGTCTATAGGAGTAGCTAGATGGTTGTTTTCTCCTCTTTATATCTCATTTTTAAATCTTGTGAGCTTCCTAACATGATCAAGATCATCTTATTGTAATACCACATGTTGTGTTTGTTGGGATCCGATGAATATTGAATGCTATGTCAAGTCATTATCAATCTATCGTGTTTATGTTATTTATGATCTTGCATGCTCCCAATTACTAGTAGATGCTTCGGCCAAGTTGATGCTTGTAACTCCAAGAGGAAGTATTTATGCTAGATAGTGGGTTCGTGCCTCCCTTGCATATGTGCTCGAGTGACAGAAACGACGAATGGGTGATTTGGTGCTGCAATTAGGGAGAAAACAACAACATTTTCATTGTTTACGTTATGCACTTTACTTAAGGCAATAATCTGTTGCTCGCAACATAATACCCGAAGTCTGCTTGGATTACGTTCTGAAGGTGGATTATTAGTCATAGATGCAGTTGGATTACGGTCTATGAATTATGTTGTAATGCCCGCATGAATCACATAGTAATCATCATGTCATGCATGTGTTCTACAGTGCAGCCTTTAGGTTTTTCAATTGCCCAACTGTAATTTTTTTACCCAACATGTTATCTATCTGTTTTGGAGAGAGACCATTAGTGAACCGTGGACCCCAGTCCATTCTTTTACGCTGATAATACAATCTACTGCAAGCACTGTTCTTTTCACTTGAATCATTGTTCTCTTTTCATTCACTGCAAACAAGCTATGTTTTCCATGCTATACGTCTAAGCCTTTGTTTTCAGCAAAGCCGGTGAGATTGACAACCTCACTGTTTCGTTGGGGCAAAGTATCTTGGTTGTATCGTGTGCAGATTCCATGTTGCTGAGCCGCTTGTGCGCCCTGCCAACTTCGGCTATTAACAACCTTCAGAATTGATTTCTTTCTCCTACTGGTAAATTAAATCTTTGTTTCTTTCTGAGGGAAAACTTGCTAATGTGTTCCTCATACCTTCCTCTTGGGGTCTCCCAACGAGCATACAATCTATGCACATCAGCATACCTTGCTCATCTTCTGCAAACCCGAAAGCATTTCGGTGAAATCCTTGCTGTATTCGGCAAAGGAGATCCCCAAATGACAGATGTCTTCCTGGAGGACCTGTCAAGGGGAGAAGTTGTAGTTATTCCGGATAATCAAACCCCCTCACGGCCAAGGACGGATTAGGGGGCTTTGACGAATTTTTTTTTCGCCCAATGATGTATATACCCATTTTCGTCAAAGCATTCTTCCTGATTTACCTTGAACTTCTCTTCAAAAGAAGGAACATATACCTCCAAGTTGACGAAGGATGGCTCTCCTTGTTCCGGCTGAACCGCCCTTTTCCGCACATCCGGCATGGATGCATCAAGCTGGCTGGTCTCAGTGTGCTGGCTAAAGGGAGGAATTTCTTCCTCCTGAGCTGGGGCAGGCTGCTCTCTCGAAACATCCGCCAATGGCGTGTTTGGGGCGATGGAGGGAGAAGGTTTTGGGCCACGACCGGCGGAAACCTTCCGCCTTTTCAGTTTTCTCCCCTTGAGAGGAAGGGGGAGAAGCTGTGAAGAAAGAAAAGAAAAACGATGAAAATCCCGGAAAAGTTATCGTATGCGAAAAAAAAAATACCTGGAGGTAGCGACGGGCACGCCGTCAAGATTGATAGCTTCCAAAGAAGGAGTAGTTTGCTTGTCCTCCTTTTCGTTGAAGCAAACCTGGATTTCAGGATTTTTTTCCTCTTCAATAGACACGAGTTGGTCTTCTGGCAGAGTCACGAGCTGCAAAAACATGAACAAATGTAACATCTTTTCATAATTACAGAGAAGGACACTTTCCCTGGAAAGACAGAAGTCGGACAATTACCTGGAGAGGAGGAACTTGAGCCGTGTACATGGGTCGGCTCTCCGTGTATTGGGTGCGGGTAGAAAGCAGGTGGTTCACCCATTTGTGGAAAGTTTTTTCCGTCATAACGGACTTGGCGATCCCTCTCTCGGATCTGCCAACCGCTGGAATCTCAGTGGAGACGCCTCGGAACGCTGACACTGCGGGAGACGGTGTGGCGGACATGATGAGACGGCTCAAACTCACGGCTCAGGAGGCCACCCCGTTCGTCCTGGATGATGAGGCTGAGGATCTGGACTGCCCAATGTGGGCGCTGGTGGGGAAGATTTTGGCACCGAACACACTCCACATCTCCACAATCCGATCGGCTCTCCGGCCGGCTTGGGGCAATCCCAGGGGCTTGGAGTTGAGACCTCTCGGTGCCAACATCTTCCTGGCTGAATTTGCAAAGGAAAGTGACAAGGTGAAGGTTCAGAATGGTTCCCCGTGGACTATTGGTAGGCATTGCAGCATCCTTAATGAATTTGATCCCAAGGTACGGACTGTGGACATTCGTTTTGAGAAGCTTGCCATCTGGGCACGAATTCTGGACTTGCCATTTGGGCTGATGAATGATAAACGTGGAAAAGCGTTTGCTAGTGGACTGGGTCAAGTGGAGAAGATGGAGGTGGATGCTAAGGGGCGAGCTTGGGGGGAGTTCCTCCGAGTTCGGGTGCTGATTGATATTACTAAACCTTTGCTTCCCTGTCTTTCGGTCTTCTCCCAAAGCAGTCAGTCCACGGAGGTTTATACTGTGATGTATGAAAATTTGCCTACATTCTGTTTCTCTTGCGGTCTGGTTGGGCACTCGTCTGTTGGCTGTGCTAATCCGGCTGAAAGAGATGAAGCGGGGCTGCTACCCTATCATGGGGCGAAGATATGTGTTCCAGATGAGAGGAGAAAGAAATACTCAGGAACAACATCCAGTCAGGGCTCTTTTTCCAGTGGACAAGGGTCCTGGTCAGGTACTGGCCGTTCTGGCCAACAAACCCAGGCGCATGATGTGCCAGGGAGTCAGGGGCGTGATAAAAACTCTCACGGAGAGGTTACCTCTCCGTCGAAGATGCCCAAGCAGAAAGGCAGGAAAGCTAAAGGCAATGCCTCTACGGCCAACAAAGGAACGATGCAAAGGAAGGAAGTGCCGCGTATTAGTGGACAGAAGCGAAAGGAGTATAGGGCCAGAGAGGTGCCAGTGCAACAATTTGGACCACGAGCTGATACGCATATCTTGGCTCTTCCGGGCCCTAGCTCACACGCTATTCCTCTGGAAACTACTGTCAATGAAGGAGTAGAGGTGACGGAAATCGATCACAACAAGAAACAGAAGAAGACTGTTGAGGCGACCACTAACACCCGATCGGCGGATCAGGCGGAGGCTGCGGCGCAGCCCCGCCAGACGCAATGAGTATCATCGGCCTAAACTGCCGAGGCCTAGGGTCGGACTCGGTGGTGGGCGAAATCCGCTGGCTTGTGCGGAAATTCCGACCCTCCTTCCTCTTCTTATCTGAGACGAAGATGAAGGATACGAGAGCTCAGAATCTGATGTGGTCTTTGGGTTTTACTGGGAGTTTTGCGGTCAGCAGTGTGGGTCTTAGCGGAGGCCTTGTTCTCTTTTGGCTACCAGAGTTCTCGGTCACTCTCAAAGGCTATAATGCTCACTGTATTGATGTCACAGTTTCATCGGATGGTTCTGAACCGTGGAGAGCAACTTTTGTATACGGTGAAGCTAGGCGTGAGCTGCGTCACGAGTTTTGGAATCTGCTACGCAGACTCTGAAGGGAATGGAGCGGCCCGTGGTTGTGTTGTGGTGATTTTAACGAAGCACTCCACCAATATGAACACTATGGCAGCAGAGAACGTTCTGATGCGCAAATGGCTTTATTTCGTGATTGCCTTGATGATTGTGGGCTCTCTGACTTGGGTTTTTCGGGACCCATGTTCACATGGAATAATAGACAAAGGGGAGATGATCATGTCAAAGTGCGTCTGGACCGTGCAGTGGCAAATGAAGCATTCCGACAGAGATTCGAGGACTGGGTGGAGAACATTATCACCACAGCCTCCGATCATTTTGCCATCTTTATCACCTTGGCAAACCCACAGCGAAGGGACCGTGTCCCTGTCCAACACGGCTTTCGGTTTGAGGCAGCATGGCTTCGTGCCTCTGATTATAAAGAGAAGATGGAACAGGCCTGGAACGCCGGTTCCACGGGTGATAATTCATTGGAATCCACTTGGTCGACGCTGCATAGAGTGGCCGAGTCTCTTAAGAGCTGGGGACGGAACTCCTTTGGAGCTATGAAACAGAAGATTACCAAGTTGGAAAGATCATTAAAATCACTACGTCTCGGTACAGTGGATGGTACGGAAGCTGATATACGCTTGGTTGAGAATGAGCTATGCGAGCTGTTTGAGAGGGAAGAAATCATGGCTCGCCAACGATCTCGTATCGATTGGCTTAGGGAGGGGGATCGCAATACCGCTTTCTTCCATGCCCGGGCATCAGCTCGCAGACGCACAAATAAAATTAAAGCTCTAGTGCGAGACAATGGCTCCAGATGTGAGGATATTGAGGGCATCAAAGACTTGGTTCATACCTTCTATGAACAACTTTTCTCCTCGGAGCCCACTGTTGCCATTGATGCTGTTCTTGATGCTATTCCTAGGAAGGTGACTGATGAAATGAATGCAAATCTTGCCGCTGAGTACACCGATGAGGAGATCAAAACAGCCCTCTTCCAAATGGGGCCGACTAAAGCCCCTGGACCGGATGGTTTTCCGGCTTTATTCTACCAAACACATTGGGATTTCTTTAGAGGAAACATTTGCACAGCAGTAAGGAGTTTCTTGGAAGGGGGCACTATTCCAGAGGGCCTATGTGACTCCATTGTGGTTCTTATACCGAAGGTGGCGAATCCTGTCCAATTGAAAAACTTCAGGCCCATCAGCTTGTGTAATGTCCTTTATAAGATTGCATCCAAAGTGTTGGCGAATAGGCTCAAATCCATCTTGCCCTCGATTGTGTCGGAGAATCAAAGTGCATTCGTGCCGGGGAGGCTGATCACGGACAATGCGCTTATTGCTTTTGAGAGCCTTCACACTATCAGACACCAGAAATCGAAGTGGCCTTTTTTCGCGCTCAAAGTGGACATGATGAAAGCGTATGACCGAGTCGAGTGGAACTATCTCGAGGGATGCCTTCTCAAGTTGGGCTTCAGTTCGGCTTGGACTAATACAGTAATGAGATGTGTCACTTCGGTTCGATATGCTGTCCGAGTGAACGGAGAATTGACTCAGCCAGTGATCCCCACGAGGGGTATACGGCAAGGGGATCCTATAAGCCCCTACCTCTTTCTGCTCTGTACGGAAGGATTATCCTGTCTTCTGCAAAAAAGGGAGGCCCAAGGCGAACTACAAGGTATTCGAAATGGCAGACTTGGACCCCCGATCTCACATCTTCTCTTTGCGGATGATAGTATCTTCTTTGCTCGCGGAGATAGCAGGAGTGTTGTGGCTCTACATGAAACCTTGCAAACCTACTGTGAGGGGTCTGGTCAAAAAATCAATAGAGACAAATCTTCTCTCTTCTTTGGTGTCCACTGTCCGGGGACTGTCAAACAAGAGGTAATGAGCCATCTTGATATACATACAGAGGCACTGTGTGACACCTATCTTGGGATGCCCACCGAAATCAGCAGGTCACCTATAGCCACTTTCAGATACTTATATGATCGAATGTGGAAGCGCTTGAATGGATGCTCGGATAGGCCGATGTCTCGGGCTGGCAAAGAGATTTTTCTCAAGTCCGTAATCCAAGCAATACCAACGTATGTGATGAGCTGTTTCCAAATTCCAGTAGCTACCTGCGAGGAAATGCGCAAAACTATCACCAACCATTGGTGGGGAATCGAGGAGGGGAAGAAAAAGATGCATTGGAAATCCTGGCAATGGCTCTCCACTCCGAAGAATTTGGGAGGGCTCGGTTTCAGAGACATGGCGATTTTCAATCAGGCCATGTTGGCTCGACAGGGATGGCGACTTCTTACTGACCCCACATCTCTGTGTGCTCGTGTGTTGAAAGGAAGATACTACCCAAATTGCGAATTTTGGGAGGCTCCAAAGCCCCGCACTGCCTCTTACACTTGGAGGAGTATCCTCCATGGAAGAGAATTACTAAAGAAAGGAGTCAGATGGGGGATCGGAGATGGAACTTCTACACGGATTATGGTTGATAATTGGATTCCTAATATCCAGCCTGGGATGGTGAAACCACTGGTCCCTATTCCGGGTGACCAAACAGTTGATTCTCTGATCTCTGACCAACGCACATGGGATACTGAGCTAATACGTGAGTTATTCCCTGAGGACACGGCATCACAAATACTCAATATTCCTATTTGTCGACATGGGGGCCAAGACTTTGCATCATGGCCACACACCAGGTTTGGCCACTATACAGTGCGATCGGGGTACCGACTGGCTCTCTCGGCTACCTTCTCGGGTGAACGCAGTATGGCACACCGTGGAACGTCCTCTGGCACGGAAAAGGAGTCGCGGCTGTGGAAGAAACTGTGGGCGATCAAGGCACCGGGCAAGATGAAGGTGACCACCTGGCGGTTCGCTCATGACTGCCTCCCTTCTGGTCAGCAACTCCAACACCGTCAGATACCAGCGTCGCCACTTTGTGTCTTCTGTGGACGTCAAGAACGAGCTGAACACACTATGTTGCTCTGTCAGTATGCTAGAGAGGTCTGGGACAAGATCAAACCTGAATACCATCTGAATCTCCAACGCAAAACCTTTTTATCCACAAGATCTTGGACGCTTGGGTTTCTGGACCGTTGCACTGATCTGGAAGCCACGGTGCTGGCAGTGGCATTTTGGCATATTTGGGATGCTCGTAATAAAGCCCGGGAGGGGGAGGGGTTCATGCATCCAACAACTGTCGCTCACAAAATCCTTGCATATACACAACTGATCGGTGCTCATCTCTTCAAACCTCCATCCGTGGCCAGGAATGCGGCATCCGCTCCGTTTCAGCGCTGGTCCCCTCCACCACCAGGTACTGTCATGGTAAATATGGATGCGGCGGTGTTTTCCTCTTCTCAGCGGGTGGGCGTTGGTGTGGTGATACGCAATCACTTGGGCCAATGCTTGGCGGCATGCTGCGAGGTTCTGAATGTAGCTGCTACCCCTGGAATGGCCGAGGCCCTAGCTTTGCGCAAGGCCACCCGCTTCGCCAAGGAGGAGGGCTTCACAAGGGTGATCCTCAGCTCGGACTGCCTCTCTGTTATTAACCGTGTACTGTCGCATCAAAATGACCGGTCTATGTTGAGTCCGGTGATTGAAGATATCAAGCAGGAGGCTCTGTCATTTACTTCCTGTAGCTTTCAACATGTTGTTAGAAACCTGAACTTTGCTGCTCATTTCTTAGCTCAATCCAGTATTTCTTCGCTTTGCTCTGTGTGGCGTGGAGTTGCTCCGGATTGTATCCGTGAGACTATGTGTAATGACATTATGATTAAGTGATCAATAAAGAGTATGTTTACCTCAAAAAAAAAAAAACGGACTTGGTCACCCGCATACTGTCCTCTGGACCTTCCTAGGAGCTGAGGAGCCGGCCGGCCGGCACGGTACAAAGGTGGCTGGATCTGCCTTTCCCGCCAGCAGAAAACGGTCTCCATCCCTGTAAGAGGAGGGGAGGACACCACGAGACGCCTTCGCGTTTGTTGATGGGGGTAGTTTAATCGCGTGTATGTTTACGTATCATCCACCATATATAGTATATGGAGATATAGATAATATATAGAGATTATGACCTGATCTTATGTTCTGCATAAGCTCTACACGATTTATTCTTTTAGCTAGCTAGCTAGCTAGAAGCAGATCAAATCAGAATCAGAAGTGGAGATTGTGGCAACCTATTCTCACGCGGATACCGCGCTTTGTGCATAGTATTTGTCTACCTAGAATCAGATCGCAATCCCAAGCCTGGACCCGTTGGCAAGTTGTCCAATCACTATACTACCTATAAGAAGTGCCAGCAGCCCAGAAGGTCAAAGGCGATCATGTGAGCAGATCGGAAAATTTTGATACTCTCTGCACTTAAATAGATATAGACTAGAAGCTCTGTGCACGATTTGGACTTAAAAACTTGCATTGGCCGATGGACTGGTTGGTGGTTGTGCACACCGCGCTAACCTATGCGTTGAAAAAAGGATAGATATATAGATACTGCGGAATGGCATGGAGCACGAGATATATACAATTCTCCCTATTTAATGGATTGTCTATTTTATATGAGCACAAGTGCGGTGGTGGCTGGCATGATATAATAATCCGATGGGGTGGTAGGAAGAACGTGCGTAATTTATAGTATTCTCCAAGTCAAACATATAGATGGCACTTCCTTTCCTTGTTCCCATGGAGGCCTGCCTTGGTTAATTTAGCTGACGCCTATAAATAGCATCTCTATACATGTCATCTAACTTCATCTATTCATCATACTTTCTTTCTTTCTTTCTTTCTTCCTTCCTTCATCTTCTATTGCTCCCATCGCATCATATCATGGCAGCTATCAAGGTTGCTGCCGTGGTCGCCGTCGTGCTGGTCCTCACCATGGCCTCTGCGGAAACTGATTGCATAGGCGACTGCCAAAAGCATCTTGCTGAGTGTTCTGAGGGATGTACCGGTTTGGACTGCACCCGGTGTGCCGCTAATGTAGGGCACCTATGTGCTGAGGAGTGCGACGTCGAGGCCATGACTTGCGCCCCACGCTGCGACTTAATCAAGGGATCCTGCTACGCAACCTGCATATTAGAAGAAACGGATTTTTGCAGTCATGAGAAATGTGACACGGCCAATGAGCAATGCTTGCTTGACTGTAGACGCCTCAATGAAGCTAACTAGCTTGTTATGGCAGAAAATGACCTCCTGCTGCTCCTGGTGTCATTGGCGTATGTTGCTGTTATATTCCTCCTAGTTGTCGTCTATGATTGTTATTGTTGTTGTTGTTGTTTCCTTTACTTTATGATTCAATAAATTATATCGACTTTTAGTTTGTCACTTTTATTTATATTATTGTTTATGTATGAGTCCCTGTACTTTTAAAGTTTTATTTTTCAAGTTTCTCGGTCTTGATTCATTGTACAATTTAATTTTCTTTTTTTTCCAAAATAGCTAATTTCTGGGACACCTTGCAATAATAGGCCAGCATATGCCGTCAGCAGTTTCTGGAGCATCTATTGCTAGCCCGGGTGAAGATGCTCTTACAAGTTCTGAATTAGAGAGGACACATACGCACTCATTAGTCACTACTGACCTGATCCGTTAATTACTCTCCACCGGCGGGGAGCTAGCCGCGCTTAACCGTCAGAAGTGTTTCTCTTCCCATAGAACTTGTATTGGAAGAAGTCTAACCTACGCTCTATTCCTAGGTATCCTTCGAAAAGTACTTCAAAGTCGGAAAGATAAAGAATGGAGTTGGGAGAAAACTTATGTGGCTGAACGCCTTAGTGCTTTAGAACTTGAATGAAAAATGCGGAAGGCGGAAAGCCCATACCTTGGAGAATGTGCGATGCGGGCACAACTCTTTCTCCAGCCTTCGGCTTAGGCTCTTCATCCTCTTCTTCCGGCCGCCACTTATTCCCCGGCACAAATCTGTCCTTCTCCAAACTCCGAAGAAGGGTTGAAGTGATGGAGCACAAGATCCAGTTTCCCGGCTTCGGTGCCTCCATCTTCTTCCTCCTCTGTTCCGGTGGCATCTTCGTCGTCCGCATCTTCTCCAGCACGATAATGTTCTTCACCTCCGCCCTTCGTCATGAGGGGTTACAGAGGGGAAGATGGGGGAGGCATGAAAGATCTGGCGGGGAAATTAAGATTGTTCCCAACCGATGAGCTTGCCACGGCTTCGCCGGTAGCTGCAGACGCACCCAGAGCGGTGGCAGAGAAGTTTGCCGCCGCGAGGGGAGTTCCCGCGGTGGTGATGGTTGGCGCGGCGGAAGGGTCCGCGGTGGCGTGCACGTCCCCTGTCGGCATAGTAGCGCGAGGGATCTCTCCGGCCATTGCGTCGCGGGAGGTCACCGGAGGAGATGTGTAGACGCCGATGGTGAGAAGTTCTCCGGCAAGGTTTTTTCGCTCTCAGCCTCTTCGCTTTCGCTGTAAGTTCTTTGGGGGATCTGGGCTCGAGGGAAATGTACGGTGGAGAAGAAAATGAGGCGGAGGGGGCGAGGCAGTATTTATAGCTGTTTCCCAAAGATTCGTCCCAACGGCTTGATGGTGCAGATCTTGCAGTCATTGGGAAACCCAAGAGGAAGGTATGATGAGCACATCAACAGTTTTGCCTCACAAAGAAACCAGTGTTTAATCGAACAGTAGGAGGAAGGAGTAACTTCAGAAGGTTGAAGCAGCTGATATGGCAGGACGCACTACCAGTTCAGAAGCAACATGGAAACTACACAACACAATCAAATCACTTTGCCCCAACAAAGCAGTGAGGTTGTCAATCTCACCGATTTTGCTGAACACAAGGAGGTTAAACATATGATGTGGAAAACAGTAGGAAAATAGTATGAAAGCGGTATGAGAGCAGTATGAATGCATTAGGTGATTTATCACTATGAGGAAAAAGGACCGAGGTCCACAGTTCACTAGTGGTGTCTCTCCGTGAAATAAAAATAACATGTGTAGTGAACAAATTACAATTGGGCAATTGACAGAAATGAAGGTTGCAACGTAGTGTATATGC
Source organism: Alopecurus myosuroides (assembly GCA_028641055.1). Lineage (NCBI taxonomy): Eukaryota > Viridiplantae > Streptophyta > Magnoliopsida > Poales > Poaceae > Alopecurus > Alopecurus myosuroides. The sequence continues at coordinate 27,517,827 of CM054063.1, forward strand.
AAGACATAAAGATTCCTATGTGATTCATACGGGCATTACAACAAGATACATAGACCGTTATCCAATTGCATCTATGACTAATAATCCACCCTCCGAACATCATCCGAACAAACGTTGGATATTAAGTTGCAAGCAACAAATAATTGCAGTAAGCAAAGGGGGTAAACAATAACATCATCTTTAGACAAAGCATTGTTGTTTCTCCCTAATGGGAACAACATATCCTCCATGCATCACGTTTCTGTCACTCGACCACATATGCAAAGTAGGCATGAACCCACTATCGACCATAAACACTCCTTCTTGGCGTTACTAGAATTTACTTGGCTAGAGCATCTACTAATAACGGAGATCGTGTAAGATAATAAATAACATATGCATGAAGATAACATGATCGATTGATAATCAAAAGACATAGCATTCAACATTCATCAGATCCCAGCAAACACAAGATTTAGCATTACATAAATATGATCTTGATCATGTTAGGCAACTCTGAAGATCTAAACATGAGGCACAAAGTGGAGAGAACAACCATCTAGCTATTGCTATGGACCCATAGTCCAGGGATGAACTGCTAACGCATCACATCGGAGGTGGGCATGGTGGTGTAGACCCCGCCGGTGATGAAATTCCCTCCCGACAGGGTGCCAAGGAGAGCTCGAGAACCCTCCCGATCTAGGGATGATGATGACGGCGGCCTCGAGTGTTTTTAAGGGAAAAGTGGGATCTATATAGGGTTTACGCCTCGGGGGAATAAATAGGAGAAAGGGCAGAGGCGGTGGATGCATGGGAGCCCCACACCACCCCTGGCACGGCTAAGGGGGGGACCACGCCATCCTATGGTGTGGGCCCCGAAGCCCCCCCTCCGGGTCTCTTCGGGATTCCGTGAAACCTCCAAAATTTCTAAGAATTCCGGGTTTCGAATTTTCCAATTCCAAGAATATTTTGTACCACTCCCACCTTTTAATAAAGGCAAGAACATCTGTCTTACTGTGCTAGTCCTTGGATCGATTGCTAGCACTTAGTACAAGATGAAATATCATGCAAATGCGTCAACATCTTTATTATATCACATGATAGAGACTTTACAAAATGGTTTTACAACTTTCATAGCTCAACGCTACCGTAAATAATAAGTTCTGCAGCGGAAAACATAGTACATCAATGAGCCTCATCTTCTTCATGTGCCACGGGAAAATCATGTTGGTTGAAGCCTCGATAACCTAAACAAAATCCTCACTTGTCATCAAAACCATCTGCATGTTGTAATATGCAGCCACAGGGGAGTCAATACAATTTAATGTATTGGCAAGTAACACTATAGTAGATATAAATGCCAAGATTATACTACATGCTTATTTTGTTGAGTGGAGCTTTGGAGGCTATTTGCATAAAAACAATTTTTTCCTATCATTTAATAGAAAATAATTTTCACATTCATTGGACACTTCGGTTGAGAACAAAGTGCTCCTACCCATTGGATTAGCACACTGAAACACCATCAGGCACTTCACCAGTATTACCCATAATCAAATTCTAGTAACTGAGAAAATCAAGGTGATAGAGATATGTCATAATTTCCCATTTAGTTGCTAGTTTGTCCCTAACCAATGGAACACGGCAAAGATCTTAGTTTTAACCCTCACGAGGTTTGTTACCTTTACCCATGTTTCCTAATCTACCCCAAACACCATGATACACAATTAGTAACACGAAAGGAAAGAGGATTAAGCCATAAATCATAAGAAGTAGATCCCCAAACCCTCCACGAGCCAGACCATCCTACTACTATTCTACATCTCTGGACACGTTGGGTTCGAGTCACCACGACCTACAATTTATGTCTAGCCCATACTAATATGAAACACGGTTGTAAACAAGGAACAACTACATATAGAAACTAACCATAATATCAAGATACTGGGCGGCGGTCTCACACCAAAATTTGTACTCTCATGACATGATAGCAATCGGCCCAGTGGTTGATTAAATTATCACGTTGTTTTCCATAAGAAATTAAAATAATAATCTTTTGTAACAATATGATAATAATTCCCAACCACAAATACTATAAGCATGGCTAAGCAATCTAGCATTACGGTTTTTGCCTAACATATGGATTGCTACAGTCTAGGGATAATATATGATTACTCCACTTGGGTGTTAGTGAAGCAATCTAGCATAGCGATAACACACAACTCATACTAATTCATAGCTACAATAAAAACTAATGCATATATTAAAATAGTAGGATCATGTGTGCCACTTGCCTCTTGGAAGTTTGTGTGGAATCACTCTCTTCATAAATAGAACATTCCTCTTCGTACAATCTAAACAATACACAAATACATACAAATCAACAAGTCACTCACAAACATAGTGCATACAAAGGTAAACAAGCATAGAAATGTTTTCAAAACAAGGTTGATTTACATTATTTATTGACAGGTGAGAGGTTTTCACATAATTCAATAGGCAAAGAGAATTATGATGATTAAGTTGGTGGATAGTCTTTTATGGACAAGTTTTGAGCTTGAAGGATTCAAACTTGAGTCGTTCCTATTTGTCAAGGAAGTTCCAAGAGTTCACTTTAGGTTAGTAAATAGTTATCACATCACTCAATATTGCAAAAGGAATGGATGTAATAATAATGTTTAAGGTTGAACACTTAATTATTTTAACAAAAGAATTAAAGTGTGTGTGTTAGGCTTTCTATTTTGGTTAAGATTGGTCTAGGTTCATCAAATAACTCCATGCAAAAGAATTACGGTGATAGGGTTTTGAGTTTTCCATTTGGTTCACTGGTTAGTCAAATTCTAATTTGAAACAATTCAAACTTAAATAGGTAGCAAGGTTGTTCCAAGGATCCAAACGGTTGGTCTCTAATCACAATGATCACACAAGATTTTCTTCTAAAGGTTTTAGAGCGAACCATGATCAACATGATTAAAGCTTTTGTGTACTAGGGTGTTCTAATGAATATGAATTTACTACATGACTTGTAAATTTGAATATGGTTTTGGTATATGGGTTTTATGTTCACTTGTTTTATAGCACTTGATTGACACATACTTGGTGCTGATTTTGATCCAAATGATCACACCACAATTGGCTATTAGTGATTAACAACTATCATATCATGTTTAGTTGCTATTGAAGGGTTTGAGGCCAAGATTACATAGAATAGGTACACTAGTTCCCATATGGTTTAGATATTGGTGTCTCTGGTCCAACTTTACTAAATGGAACATTATTGTAGAAGGAATCGTATTAAGATTATTTACTGAATTTAAACTAGGTCAAAATTACTCAAGATAACTCATTTGAATTTGGATAAATTTTATATAGTCAACTTTTAAAATAAACAGTGATATAAGGTTCTACAGGTTAAAGGCTTTTCAAAAGTTCAAGTTTGCTAAATTTGGCCTTACGGTTCAAAAGTTATGAATGTTATAAGTTGTAGCGGTATTTATGTAAACTAGCACACGAATTTTCTGTTTGGGGTTAGTATGAAAAAATGGGTAGACTACATGGTATGCTATAATTGGCTAGTAAAATTAGTTGTGGTCGTAGATCAAAATCGTGTGGCTACGACTACAACATGTCTTAGTCTAATTTATGTCGCGTAGTGTAAGTCTAAAAAATTAAAATAAAATATAGTGAGAAAATTAGTTTACGGTACAGAAATACTACGACAACTACAACAACTAAATTTGCCGCCTTAAATATACTAAAACATGTATTTTACAAATATACGTATAGAAGATATTTTATGTGGGACCTTCTTCGTGCGAGAAGCGTCAGCGAAAAAGAAAATAAGAAATCCCAACGAAAATTAATTATTTTATACTAGTCAAGCAAAAATAAATGGTGCAAACTGAATTTATTTTTGCTATTTTGTTTAAACCATTGGTCTCATTATACAGGCGAAAGGTGGGGTGTGGAATTTGCTAAAGAACCAATGTGGGACTAAAAACGCAACCGGATATCTTTACCTAGTAATAAAAACGTTAAGACTTTCCTGGTTGGTTGGTTGGTCGGTTGGTCGGTACGTCAACCAAATTACCCTTAAAGATTAAACATAATTACCCACATTTGCCATCAGTAAGTAAAAAAAAATGATTCCTTGATCTATGCTATCCGACGCGCGTGTCCGATTAGGGCAAGGCGAGAGGACATCAAATTTCGTCTCGTACCCGATCGACCCTGTCCTCAATTAACTTAATTGAACCATGGTAACATATCACACTCTGCCTCTTTGCAGGAACATGCCACCAAATCGATCGCCAAACCCCTTATCCTCGGGCGTATCTACCTTGCGCGCGCGACTGATCGGAAACGACGATCGGTTTCCCGAACGGGTGCTTTGCTGAACAAGGAAAGTATAAGTGCTAGTACGTCACATCGTACTTTGCTCCAACATGTTTTTTTTTCGCGCACGCGAGCACACAGTTCGGCCAAAAAAAAGTTTACGTCAAAAAAATATTTCTACTCCCTTTGTTGCGTGCGCAAGCGCAAAGTTCCGCAAAAAAAAAGAACAAAATATTGTACTTTAGTGTGGCAAAAACTGTTGTGCAATAAAAGTTACAAAATAAAAATTTGAAAAAACATATTCCCTTTTCTCTAAAGCAGCTACGTGCTTCCCGTCCTTTTCATTTGTTCTTCGTGCACGTATAGTTGGTGCTAAAAAATATGAAACCAGGGATGCCTACTTTGTCGCGGAAAAAAAAATCCTTAGAACCTTTGGAAAAAACCTATTCCCTTTTTTCAAATTAAAAAAGAATTATGTTTCTTTTACTTTCAAAAACACATATGAAAAATATTTAATTCCCTTTTTGGGCTAGTGATTTTTAGGGTAAAAGATAAAAGGGTGGGAGACAGAAACCACTTCCAACTATTGTAAAAGTAAAAAAAAGAGGACAAAATGAAAATATTACAATATTAGTGTAGTATGAAAATCATTAATAAAAAAATCCCACTACTACAACTGGTTTGTGTGGTTGAGGTCTCTAATATTTTTTTTAAGGATACAATCCTAGCAGGTGTATCGATTTCATAGAAGGAGAGGCCAAGACGGCCGGTACAACGCCAAAAATGGCTACACGATACAAACACAACGCCACACGGTTTACAACAAAACCAATAACGACCTAAATCCGCCTTGCACCTTCTTTACTTCTTTAGCCAGGAATGGCGAGGAGAAGATACACCGAGTCCCAAGGCCGCGTCACAACCAAAGAACAGAACTCAGGGGGTCGACTCGAGCTCCGGGATGGCACAAGCCAACGCACCGTCCGCCCATAAGCGCCTAAGGGTCGACAAGAGAACGGCGGGACCAAACCAGACCGGAGGAGTTGACGCCCAAGAAGTGCCGGCGACGGTGTACATAACGCCATGAGGACCCATGCTCTGAGCGGCGACCGACTCCATCTAGCACACCGAGACCTCCATCAATCACCTAGGCAGCGCCTCCAAGGAGGGGAACGGCACGATTGTGCTACCGCCGCCCGATCCTATGGCCGGATCTAGGATTTCCCTCGTGATCGAGGCGGGGAAGCATAAACAGCGCCATGACGACGCCCTCGAGCATTGCCGTCATCAGCTTCACACGAGGATTTCTCCCGGCCTTGCCGTCAACCCTGAGCCATCGGATGCTTGGAAAGGAGCCACCTTGGCCACCGCCGAAGGGAAGCAGACCAGAAAACCGTTGGTCGAGCGGGATGCGCCGGTAACCATCCCAGATCGACTGGAAATCGGTAGCTTGATGGTGGGGATCCAGCCCTCTGCCGCCCGACACGACCAGCTGCCCACCGGAGCAAGCCCCTGTTCACAAACCACGACCGCGCGAGCATCCTGGCCGCAACGGACTCCACGACCACGGCCCGCCCTCGGCCCAGATCGGTCCTGGCGGCCCGAGCAGCGCCACGCAACCGCGCCGCCGTCGCATCCACGCCGTGGCGCCCACACCATGCATCTGCGCCGCCGCCTCAAGCCACGAGTACGCATACGTAGCGTCTGGCGACCGGCACGCCGCCGTCATGCCTCGCTCCCGGTCCCTCGGGAGGGCACCGTATCCACCGGAAATAGCCCCGCCGTCGCCATCCCTGGGCCCGCGTGGCTTTTCGCCGGCGTCCCCTCCGGCAGCGGCCGAGCAGAGGAGGGAGAAGAGGGGGACTACTGCCAGCGGCGGATTAGGGTTCCCCCGTGTCGCCTCGGGAGGGCGACGTGGGGGGATTTCATCGGTGTGATCTAAAGATGTCATAATGTTTCTAAAAATTATAGAGTATTCTATTTAGTATGATTCCTAAAAAAATAATAAAAAACTTAAAAGAATTTGTTTTGTACCGACTAAAGTATAAGAGTAATTATTTTCTTGTTGTCTCAAAGATAAATTATTGCTTAATCTTTTTTAGTACTGAGTAAAGTAGACGACTAATTATTCTATTGTTTTCTCAAAGATAAAATATTGCTTAATTGTTTGGGTAATTTGTTATATACTTTTTTAGGATATTTTTGTGTGTGCAAAAACTTGATAACATTTGTAAGGGCTAGTCATTCTTAGCGTAAAACATAATTCGGTGGGAGATGGAAAAAAAATTCCACTTCCAACTAGTATAAAATGTTATCATTTACATAGCATAGAAATTACCGGACATCATCGTAGATAACATTCTCAATTAGTTTTTCAGCGCTTGGTAATTTTTCCGTTCATCACACATTGGTAACATTCTCAGCTAGTTTTTCACAGGGTTTGTGATTTTCATGCATTGCCCTTGATAACATTCTTGAAAAAATATAGGTTTTTATAAGGGTTGGTAATTTACATTCATCACCCCCTAATGAAAAAACTATTGAATAAAATATATTGATTTTTAAAAGGTTGGTAATTATCATTCACCAGCCTTGATAATATTTCTTGAAAAAAAAATATAGGTTTCTAAAAGGTTAATAATTTCCAGCCATCGCCCTTGATAACATTGCTTGGGCGAATTTTTTTTCCTAAAAGGTTGGTAATTTCCATTCACCGGCCTTCATATATTCTTGGGGCAATATATATAGGTTTTTTAAAAAAGTTGGTAATTTTCATTCATCGTCCTTGATAGCATTCTTGAAAAAAAATGTTTTAAAAGGGTTGGTAATTTACATTCATCACCCCCCGCCCCCCCTCCCCGATAAAAAACATTATTGAAAAAATATATAGTTTTTCAAAGGTTGGTAATTTTCATTCAACCACCTTGATAACAGTTCATGAAAAAAAAAATAGGGTTCTAAAAGGTTGTTAATTTGCATTCATCACCCTTGATAACATTTTTGTGAAAAATATATATAGGTTTTAAAGAGGTTGATAATTTTGATTCATCGCCCTTGGTAACATTCTTGGGGAAAATATATATATGTTTTTTAAAAGGTTGGTAATTTCCATTAAGCGCCCTTGATAACATTCTTGGTAAAAATATACATAGGTTTCTAAAAGGTTGGTAATTTCCATTTATCGCCCTTGATAACATTCTTGGGAAAAATATATGTAGGTTTCTAAAAGGTTGGTAATTTCCATTCATCATCCTTGATAACATTCTTGGAAAAAATTATACAGGTTTCTAAAAGGCTGGTAATTTCCATTCATTGCCCTTGATAACATTTTTGGGAAAAGTATACATAGGTTTCTAAAAGGTTGGTAATTTTCATTCAACAGCCTTGATAACAGTTCTTGAAAAAAAAAAGTTTCTAAAAGGTTGGTAATTTCCATTCATCGCCCTTGATAACATTTTTCTGACATAAAATATATAGGTTTTAAAAAGGGTTGGTAATTTATATTCATCGCCCTTGATAACATTTTTTGGAAAAATATATATAGGTTTCTAAAAGGTTGGTAGTTTCTATTCATCGCCCTTGATATCATTTCTTGGAAAAATATATATAGGTTTTTTAAAAGGTTGGTAATTTCCATTAAGTGCCCTTGATAACATTCTTGGTAAAAATATACATAGGTTTCTAAAAGGTTGGTAATTTCCATTTATCGCCCTTGATAACATTCTTGGGAAAAATATATGTAGGTTTCTAAAAGGTTGGTAATTTCCATTCATCATCCTTGATAACATTCTTGGAAAAAATTATACAGGTTTCTAAAAGGCTGGTAATTTCCATTCATTGCCCTTGATAACATTTTTGGGAAAAGTATACATAGGTTTCTAAAAGGTTGGTAATTTTCATTCAACAGCCTTGATAACAGCTCTTGAAAAAAAAAAATTCTAAAAGGTTGGTAATTTCCATTCATCGCCCTTGATAACATTTTTTTGACATAAAATATATAGGTTTTAAAAAGGGTTGGTAATTTATATTCATCGCCCTTGATAACATTTTTTGGAAAAATATATATAGGTTTCTAAAAGGTTGGTAGTTTCTATTCATCGCCCTTGATATCATTTCTTGGAAAAATATATATAGGTTTTTAAAAGGTTGGTAATTTCCATTCATCGCCCTTGATAACATTCAGTTTACCGACTAAAATTAGTAGATAATGTTACCAAGCACCTAGCAAGAAAGCTACCCTTCTTAAACTAGTAAAATTGTTATCGAGTATTTAGAACACGAGTTAGCAAGCTAAAAACTAGTAGATGATGTTTAGTTACCAATCCTAAACTAGTAAATGTTTTACCAAGTATTTAAAACACATGTTACCGAGCTAAAAATATTGTAGATGATATTGCCATGCACATAGCAAGCGAGTTACCTATCTTAAACTAGTAAAGGCACATAATTGAACATGATAAAAACAAGTACAATATGTTACCAAGCACATAGGAACAAATTTAACAAACTTAAACCTGTAGAGAAGTTACCAAGGATATAGCACACATGTTATAAGGATGAAGAGTAGTAGGATATGTTACCAAGCACCTACCAAAGGAAATTACCAATTTTAAAACTAGTAAATATATTACCAAGTATACAACACGGAAATAATCAAGCTAAATACTAGTGGAATATGTTATGAAGCACCTAGCAAGGAATTTTACCAATTTTAAAACGAAAAAACATGTACCAATTATTTAGCACACAAGTTATCGGACTTAAAACTAGTAGGATATGTTATTAAGCTTCTAACAAAAAGTTACCAATTCTAAAACTAATAAAATCATTACCAAACATCTAGCACACAAGTTATCAAGGTAAAAATATGTTACCAAGAACCTAGCAAGTAATTTGCCAATCAAATAAAAATTCCCGTATCCATACTAGTAGAAAGTGGTAGTTATACTATCTCCGTTCCAATGAATAAGGCGCACACGCATTTCAAGACAAACTTTGACCGAAAGATTTGAGTAACAATATCTTGACTATATAGTGCAAATTTGACATTGTTAGATTCATATTGAAAAACACTTTCTAATGATATTGATTTTATATCAAATACTATTATATATAAGGATTAATTTTTGGTCAAAGATAAATCTCAAAAAGCGTGCGCGCCTTATTGATTGGAACGGAGGGAGTATTTTGTTCATATTATTTATACTACTACCTCCGATCCGTGTATAGTATCGGAAAAACTTAACATGTCACGTACAACTTATACAAGGGTCTGGTGACATTTTTTTTCGGACCGGAGGGAGTAGTATGTTCCTTTAAAAAGGAATTCAAAATAAACTTAACTAAGAAACATAATTTATCATAAGAAATACATGTTTTCCCTAAAAAAGGGGATTAGAAAACTTAAATGTGAACTTTTAGGTTTTCGGTTCAAATTTTATTGTACACTTACTTTTAACTCTAGCGATAAAATATACTAAGGAAAATAGCGCGGGAGGCAAAAGAAAAAAAAGGTAATAGAAAGGAACGGAAGGAGCAACGGACGACTCAATTAAAAAGAAAGTTGTCAAAAAAAATGATATGAAATATATGTTAACATTACAGAAAAATAAAAATTATTAAAAATGAAGAGATACGATCCATGGAAAGAGATACATTCATACGGTAAAAGTACAAACGGCTGCATGCATGGGCGTTAATCAGCAGCGATTAATTAGAGATTAATCACAAAAAATATGATGATGAAGGAAGAATAGAAGGAAAGAGAATTAAGAGGTGTACCAACAGAGCACCACTAGCGGCAGCAGAAATAACATGCGCACAGCTAGCTAGCTCGCACAATCGGTTTGAACGAGTAAACGACACAGGGGAAAGGACGCGTCGGTACCCGGAAATAGAAAAGGCAAACGCGACGCGTCGGTACTGGGCAGCTGGAACGACGGAACCGAGCGAGCGCTCGCGCGCTCGTAGCGTAGGGTTTTCGCTTATATCCTCTATCTTCGCCTAGCGTCGGCTAGCGCTGATGATGTTGTTGTCGGCAAGACAACCGCGGCACAGCACCAAAGACTACACCTTCCAGAAACTCATGGCTTCCAGCCTTCCGCTCGTGGTGGAGTCCGCTCTTCGCCAAGCTCTCCATCAGCGGCAGCAGATATGACAAGGGGTCGCGCGGGCCCTTGTACAAACCTGCCTCCGGTGATGGCCTCCATCTACTGCCCGTGCCGTTCCTCGGCTTGACCAGGCTCCTGAGGTCACCTCCCCACGTGTGCAACCTCTGAAAGTCTGAACCCCCATAGTGACGCGAGTAAACTACCTCCTCCTCGCGCTGGCCATCCATGCCGACGAAGAAGACCAAGATAGTCGCTGACACCTGCGAGTGGACAATCGCTGCCCACATGTGAACTTGTGCCGTCTTCGTCTGCGGCTGCTTCGGCATGCCCAGCACAGGTTCCTGAACACCCTCCATTGCATGATTTCTGTCGCGGAACCAATTCACCGTAGCTCTGAAGTTTCTCTGAACTTAGTGATTTTTCTTTTGCACAGCATCAATCTCTCGGTTGTGTTTGTGTGCTTAAAATGGGAGTTCAGAAATGAGTACTCGACTGCAGTAGTACACTCAATTCGCGCTAGAAGTTCACTTAGGTTATAACAGGAATTCCATGTGGTAAGCTCCGCATCTAAGCTTGCTACCTCTCTAACTGATTACATATTTGTCTTATTACTTTATACACCGGATATGTAACCTTTGCATTGATTTATTATGCACCGATTGGATAGCTTTAGAAAGAGAAGTTCACCTTGTCCATAGATATAAAAGCATCAGCTGTGTGCATCCTCGTGATGCAGAGGCTGGGGCTATGTTCCCATTTCAAAAAAAAAAAAAAAAAAAAAACCTTGTCCATAGATGAAATAAATATATCCTAAATTTTAGGGTTGAGAGAGACTCTCTCCAAATGATGCCACTGAGTGATCGTCGTGGGAGGGCAACACGGGTGGCCTCCTAGAAGTCGCCAATTCTCGTGGGGGCACACGGGCCTCGTCTCGAGCCGCCCTCTCTCATATAGTACTCAACACCGAAGTGGTTTACTCCCCCAAGCCCCAATTTCTTTTTTGTTAATAACATGAAAATATTAAAATAATACAAATTACGAAACTAGAGAAACATAAATAAAATAAAAGTATGGAAAACAGAACGAAAATAAAATTACAAAAAAAACATTAAATAACCCTAACCGTCGAATGACCAATGAACATCCATATGATTAACTGACACTAGACCGGAGCAACTATATCTAAAAGAGTTGAGGTCACACTATCGGACAAGCAAGATCCCGATATGGAACGACCGCCAGCGCCATGTGTGAAGCAGCCGCATGGAGTTCTGGCCTAGTCCCGGGAGGATATCCTTCTCCTTCCCATACACCTCACAATGTTCGCATAAGCGAAACGATTCAATTTGATGCCCGTGGCTCCCATGTCCGATAGACCCTGGCATCCCGCTTAACTACCGGTTAATATCTAATAGTGTACCAAAGAGTCGGATTATCCGGGTGGCCTGAATGGTAATGGATTACGGTCCATTATGCGGCCCGGTAAGCTGACGCACGGAAGCCGGATTCTAGAAGAACCCAGACCACGACCCACGTGGTACGGCTTGAAGTAGAAGGCGAATTCCTGCTTTCCAAGTTAGAAACTTACCGTAGTCTTCTAGGTTTCCTTTCTGTAAGCCCTAACACGGCTATCTATATAAAGCCGGACGGGAGAGAAGAAAACATAGACAATTAGCTAGAAGGCAACTCGCCGAGAAGTTGATCCTCGCTGAGTAGCTAAACCAACTCATATTGTACTTTGTATACTTCAGTCTTCAGCCCTGATTTAGTGAGATTGCAGGAGTAGGAACGCCGCCTAGTTGCGACGTACCGAACCTGGGTAAACTTTGGTGTCCTTGGTCGTCATACTACCATGTTCCACCCACGTCTCTATCAGTAGTCTCATGGCTTCATAGAGGGAGAAGATTGCGTTGGTGGTCTCGACGATTAACAAGGAGGAGAACACAATTTACCCAGGTTCAGGACACCACAGGGTAATACCCTACTCCTGCTTATCTCATTTGTATTGGGCAAGTAGGAAAGGTGTTACAATGGGAATTGCGGCGCATACTGGATCTGGCGCAAGGCGAAATTTACGTGTCTCTAGGTCTTCCTCGACAGTCCCTCCCGGTGCTTATATAGAAGGCCAGATCTAGGGTTCATAATCGAGTCGGTTAAAAGGTATAGTCTTTTTTAAGAACTGTTATAAAGTATAGTCGTGCCCTGAATCTACGTGATCCCCTGTATAGCGCTTCTAGCGAGTCCTACTGTCGACTCGCCCGCACGAGAGCGGCCTTGTCAACTCGCCTAACGCGTCGGCAAAGTGCACATCAGCGTTTCCTTCCGTCTGTTGCCGTCGAAACGTCCACTCTCCACAAAACCGAGCGCGACTGTGTGTGCGCGTGCGAGGTGGGGTCGGGTCACATCAATCATCCGGGAAGCGTGTGCAGCTCCAACTTGCTGGCTAGTCTATCTAGTATCGCCATGTCGGTGTTCCTCTCGTCGTCCTTGTTGTTCTGGAGTATCACCATGAGATCCATCGACAGTTCTATGTCCTGCGTCTCCGTTCTCTTCTTCCATCTCATCAACTGCCATGCGTGTGCAGCAAAGGATGAATCGATCTGCCCCTACGTATCTGCACTATATTTTTTCCCCAAATGCATGTACGTGCTCCTCATGTCGATTGAATTAAAAAAAAGTCCAGCCTCATGTACCGATCGCTATAGCTAGTATATTTCGAAAAATGTGAACATTTTCTATTCTAAAAATATTCTGAAAATTTCAAAAAAATCTAAATATGAACGATTTTTAATTTTGAACCATTTTTGAAAATAAACAATTTCAAACATGAACAAAAATGTTACATATGAATAATTCTTAAATTTGAACAATTTTTAATCTGAACATTCTTCGGTTTGAACTAAAAAAATTGATGAACAAAAAGAAAATAGTGAAACCATCGGTGCCGCAAAAATGCCGATGAACCAAAAATAGTAGCGAACCAAATTTTTCGGTGAACAGAAAATGCGGATGCGCCAAAAAAAATTAGTCAACTAAAATTTTTGGTGAATTAGAACTATTAGTGAACAAAAAAAAATTGATGAACTGAAAATAATAGTGAACCAAAATTTACGATGCACCAAAAATACCGATTAAACAAAAAAAACAAGAACCAAATTTTGGGTGAACCAAAAAATGGTTCCAAATTTGTTTTGATTTTTAAAAATAGTTTCAAACTGAAAATAGTTTAATTTTAAAAATAGTTTCATACTGAAAAATAGTTCAATTTTAAAAAGTTTCACGTTTGAAAAAAGTTAAGCAAAACATAAATCAAAAAATTATTCAGGTTTTAAAAATATCAAAAACAAAATATTTTCAAATAAAAACTAAAAAATATATAATAAAAAAGAAAAAAGAAACAGGAAAATCTCTACTATCTAAAAAGAACAATTTGTTCTGTCGTCCGTCAAGCGAAGTGCTTCCTCCAACCACCGCTCCCGTTTCGTCGCACATCCTCCAACGCCCGTGATTAGCATAAAATTAGCTAACGTAAAAGAAAGACGTTTTCGGCCCAATCTCGCTGCCACGACCTCCAGCGTCTCCCGTTTTCCTCGACCAACGACCATTGCGCCGTCGCCGCTGTACCCATGGCTCCCTTATCGGTGTACTTTTCCACCGCCCTCCATGGAACCCGATCTCCTTCCATCTGTGAGAGAGGAGAAGAGGAACCAATCCCATGCACCCGTTTATGCCGCTGGTCACGAGGAAGGAGACGTCGTCCAGCGGGGTCAGCACAACGACGACTCCAGGTCGCAGCATGTTGGCATCAGCCTGAGGACGAGAGGGAGGTGGTGGCCTAAGGATCGACATGCAGGCGGTGGAGGCTCACGGCGAGGTACGGCGGCGGCGCTTGAGGGTGGCGATGGCATGGTACGCAAGGGCAGTGGACATGATTCGTTCTCCCATGTGCAGGCGCCTCCCCACTCCTGCAGTACTGCCTCGATCTCACAAGGACGCACCCTCTCCTCCCTGCCTCACGCGTCCCCTTCATCCTCTGGCGCGGCGGCCCACCATGGCACGCCGCAACCGCGGCCGATCTCCTGGTCGAGGAGGGAGCGTGGCCTCCGCCGCCGCGTCAGGTGCGTGGACTCCTATGCCATCTCCTGGGCATGAACTTCTCTCAGCTGTTGTCTGATGAGGAGTTTAATCTATGGATATTTTTTCTACCATGTCACGGTCTGTCTTGACCGACGTCAATTTATGCTTGAGGGGATCTGGCGAACGTCCCAAGAAGCCACCAAATCCGTCGTTCTGGAGTATTGGAGAATCAACAACACTTTGTTGCTCCGTCTCGTTCAAACAAGCGAGGCCGCAGTTTGTTGTGTCGCCGTCTTGACCGTTTGGTACTACAGCTTCAGTCGATTTTTTCACAGACGAAAGAAGATGGATTAGAGAACAGCTTTGTGTTAAGATTTCCGTTAGGGAACATGTAGTGCATTGACCCATCTATCATCTCTTGCTGCCAGAAGAATCCACGTGGTAACACTCGAGTTCATGCGGTCAGAGCTCGCTGTGAAGCATGGTTGGTTGCTGAATCTTTTTGAACAGTTCGTGAGGCCTCAAGTTGCAAATCAACTAGAATTTGGAGGAAGAGAAGTGAGTGAGAAGGTATTTGAGTTGTCCGTATTTTAATTTTTGTGCCATTGCCAGCACAATCCTTTTAATAACATTGCGTAGGTATCTGAAATTCTGAATGATCAGTGTTTTTCTCAACATATCAGACGTTGCCCTCTGCCATGGTCGATTCTTCAATAGCAGTTTTCCTCTTTGCCTGGACGTAATTCAGCACCCACATACCCACGATCTCCGGGTGCAGCAGCTACACCAGCCATGGAATTAAGGAGAGATCGACTGGACAATGGATTTCTCGCCGTCCTCGAGCGCACATCAGCTAGAGGAGTGAGGGAGTCGTTGTGGCAATTTTCCGTGGTAATTTTATTCACAACCAGCAAGGACATACTATTCCATCAGCATCAAGCTTCCATCTGCCTGGTTCATTGCATATACTATTACGAGAGTTTGTCACCAATTGACCCGAGTCTGTCATTAACCATTATCGTGAGATTCTGTTTCATGGAATAGATTACCGCTACAGATTTTATAGAAAGGTTTATTATGTTTGTTATATTCTGCTGTTGTATCCGGTAGATTCTGTTTCATGGAATAGATTACCGCTACAGATTTTATAGAAAGGTTTATTATGTTTGTTATATTCTGCTGGTGTATCCGGCCAGGGAAACTACATGGCTGGAATGAGTACGTATTGTATAGGATCCTTTAAACTGAAACCATACTGTTCGGACTTGCTAAGATGTTAGGAACATGTACCCTATATATGTTCTGTTGTATGCACCTCGAGGGAGGTTTGTGTCGCCCTATATCAAGTTGTGTTACGGGTTAAGTGCAGCAAGCAGAAATTACGCCCTATATCAAGTTGTGTTACTTTGAGGTGTTTGGTTGTAGCAAAAACTGTAGTTTTATATACTTCAATATTGAGGAACTACACTATTTTTGAAGTATATGAGAAAGAGGGTCGGACCTCTTTTTTCAAAACTGAAGTATTGATTTGTTAGGCAAAAGAATACTTTAGTTTTCGAATACTGCAGTTTTATAAATATTTCGCCGCCAAACTAAGCCTTAGTCGTGCTCCTGGATCTCATTGTAGTTTTTGTCTGTGGACCAAACACGTTTTTTTTTTGGCAATATAGCTGTACACGCAATAATTTCTTATATATACAGAGAATTAGTGCATAGTATATTTGACAGTGAACTTCTTCACTGCAAAAATTCAGAAGCATATTGTGCAGGATTTTTAGTAGACGACTAACCTACACATGTACAGGTACACATGGTGTTCTCTAGGACCATGGGAGTTAGGGAGATATCTGATGATATTTTTATGATGTAACCAAAAACCTTGATCATGCCGAAATAATAGTATTATGGATTTTCTCAAAACCAGGCAATGATTGCTAGACCATGGGAGTAAATTACATGTTTGTCACAATTAATGTGGGAACAATACAATATTGTATGCCTCCGTTGCAACGCACGGGCAATTAGTTAGTAAAAGAATAAAACGGAAAAGAAAAACAGAAACATGAAAGAGAAATGGGAAAAATAAAGACGAAAACAAAGAACAATAAAAAGGTTAAAAACAAAATATCTACACGAACACGTTGTAGCCTATAAGCCGGTGTCCCTGTTTCCCCTACTGATGGATGCAGGTTCGATCCGTTCTTGTCACTATATTTTGTCTTCATTTTTCACGTGAAGACAGCAGCTAATGGGCCAGCCCGCTCGTAACGCGTACGTGAGCGAGTCCGAGTTAGGACTCGCAATAAGCGTCCTATAGTGGATGCGGAATCTACTCTTGTCTTGCGAAGTACTCCGGGTCGCAAGTTGGGCTTCACTTGGAAGCTCTGTCGTGGGCCTTGCCGTCTCAGTTCTTAACCAGCTAGTTGGTGGATTGGTGGAGCTGTGGTTGATCTGCACCTCCTATACCAACAGCGGACGGGTTCCTCTATGTAGCGCTTCAAGCGAGCGCTATAACTGCTCGCCCCCGTGCGCGGTTGGATGGGCTGGACCATTAACGGGTTCGTACTGCTTTTTGTATTTTTTTCCCAAATATGAACTATTTGTAATTTTGAACAAATTATTAGTTTGAACATTGTAGAAAAAATAAACGATGTCAAACATGAAAATTTCTCAAATTTGAAGTAGATTCTCGAATTTGAACGAATTCAAATTTGAACGAATTTCATATTTGAACAAATTTCAAATTTGAACAGTTTTAAAAATTGAACAGTTTTTAATTTTGAACAAATTTTGAATTTGAACATTTTTTAAGTTTGAACAAAAAAGAAAGAATAAAACAGAAAAGAAAAAGAAACAAAAAAAGAATAAATCGGAAAAGAAAAACAGAAAATGGGAAAAAAAAAGTAAACAGGAACAAAAGAGATAATAAAAACACTAAAGAAAGAGACATGACACCAACGAAATTGTAGCCCAATGGCTCGTGTGCTACTTCCGGAGGAAGAGATCCCAGGTTCAAACCCTCGACGCCCCCCGTTACAATCATTTTCTTCGCTTTTCTCTTGCTAGATGGGTCGGCCCAACAGACGAAACAGTCCCTTTTCTCTTGCTAGATGGGCCGGCCCAACAGACGAAACATCACGGGCGAGTCCTTATAGAACTCGCAACGGACCCTATATAGGGTTTCCGACAGCAGACAACCGATTATGCATGCCCACGTCTAGTTCGGCTTTAGGTGCACGTCAGATGGATACTCATCCGGCATAACCCCGACAGTTGAGGTGTTGGTGTGTTGGTTTTGGTTGCTACGGCGACTTGATCGTCCATTCGTGTAGAGGCGCGGCCTCGGGGCCGACATGGATATCGGAGTGACGGTTCTGAATGTTCGCCTCTGTCGTAGTGTCGAGGTGTTTGCGTGTCGGCTTTTGTTGTTAGGGCGACTTGGTCATTGACCCATGTGGGAGTGCGGCATCCGGGCTGACGGGGTGTGTTCTTTGTTGTACCGGTTTTCAGCCAGTTTTTTTTCCTTATAAACTGGCCACCTCTTTTCTTCTATATAAGTATATATATCAATAAAAAGAAAAATCTTTCTCTGCATTACAAAAATACACTATTTATCGCATGAAAGGAGAAGATACAGATTTGTCATGGCCTTCACTGATTGTCAGAATATCAATTTGTTGTAATGGGGAAATACTGCTTACACTTCATGTTTGAGGATCTCCGGAACATGAAATTGCATTTAGATAGCAAGGTCACAATTTTAGGAAACTTGAATGTGAATTGACTTCTGAACAAGGACTTATTTAATGTACCAAACTATGCTCCGTGTGACTGCAAATACGAATTATTGGAGGCCATTTATATGTTGCTTCTTATACCATATTCATTACCAATGGACTGATTTACAAAAATTCAAACATTTCATGCAGTAAGAAGATTAACATTTTATATTATATAACATACGTATGGGACTTGCAACATCATTTTCTTCCAATGTGCTTCCAAATTAAGATGCAATCAACATTATATGCACTACTGTAAGAGATTAATTAAGTACTCCAGGAGGGGAGGTCTGGGCCATACATTGGAGTGAATTCAAAGAACCCTCCACATCACACATGCCATAGAATATGCAAACTCTATTCTCAAAAAAAAAATGCAAATTCCTAATCAGGATCTGATAGCTCTTTGATCCAATGAAAATACTTCAACCCTCTCTTAATTCGTCAAAAGTAGGAGACATATCTAACCATGTACAATCTTATCCTTCGTACCCGTAGTCTCTGGCAGCAAACCTGTCCTGTCTGCCTGGCTGCAAAATGTGGCAACAATCTTCTTCCCCCTAAACTGGCTCCCATCTAACCTCCTCCTACACGAGGCAGCATCCTCAAGGTGCACATACTCCAGAAACACCTTACCGACACCGGCGACCACCCGAGAAGCCCCGGGGACAGGCCGCGGGACCACCACCATCACCAGGCCACCAAACTTGCGCGCCTCTTTGGTAATGTCCTCTAGAAAGTCCAGGTAGAACCGGTCGTCGTCGAGCCGGTCGGCCGCCGAAAGCATCTTGGAAAGGCATACGACCTTGGTCGCGGCTTCATCATGTGGCGCCGGAGATTGTCGACGGTGTTTGTTGTGCCGCTGCTGGTGCTCGGTGCGGCGATAAGGAGTGGCGGCGATTGCCCGATGGTGGTGGCGGGGATGAATGCCATGTAGAAGATTTGGGATGCTGGTAATAATCACAGACCTTCGACCAGTACCGTCTGGGTACATCACGGGTGGGAATTCATGGTCCATATTAATCACATACATACGCTGCAAGGAAATTGGAGTTAATTAGTAGTACAAAAAAAATATAAAGGTGTTCCCAACAGCATCACGAAAAGAGTAATAATCGAACAGATGAAACAACTATAAACAACACCACCAGAAAAGGAGCAATCCAACAGAGGAAACAACATATCAGAGCAAAATTAAGAATTTCTTTCAAACAAACAAAAAAACAAAAAGATTCGACATTGTTTTAGAGGGTTTCATTCACCAGCTCAAATTGCAGATCCAAACTGAGGGATGACTGTGCGATTTGAATAGATGATCCCATGAGTCGAAAAACAAGTTCTGAATTTAGAGTAGATAAAGGAAGGGTCGGTGGATGCGAACCTGCTGCTGGCGGCGGCGGGAGTGGCCGTCGGCCGGCCGGTCGTTGGCCATGCGGCGTAGATGAAGGACGATATCGGACATGCTAGCCCGCTGCAGGTCGAGGTGGGGATCGCAGTCGGCCGGTGTTGGGGAGGGAGAACCGTCGTCGTAGTCGGCCATGGCGATCGACGCGGCGGATGGCGATTCCATCGGTTGTTCCGTGTGTTGGGTGGAGAATAGATCAGCTTTGCGTATACGGAGTATGTTATTTTTTTGAGCAGATACGGAGTATGTAAGAGTACAAAATAAGACCGGGCCGAGGGGTGTGACGTGCGGACCACAAAACGCAAATCGGCTTCCATCCAGATACGGATTTGGTTTCCTGCCAGTTTCCTTCTTTGTAAAGTACAACAAGGCCGAGCCGGGCCAGGTAGATTTAAAAAACCTCGCGAATTAACTTGGGTCACAGGCGTGGTTCTCGATTTTTCAAGTGTCATGATCGTATCATGATCTATTTTTATTCGGCGGGCCAAGAGGAATGACGTGCGGAGCTCGACCGGGTTCAAATAGGATTTGGTTTTCTTAGTGGAAATCAATAGAAAGGCCGACATTTGTTTTTTTTTTGGATTGAAAAGCTGACTATTTTTTTTTGCAATTCAAAGGACGACCTTTTTTTTAAAGGGAAACGCTCGCTTTCCTCCGGAGGATCACGCGACTGCATCCTCCGGATCGGTAGCGAACCACGCGTGTGGTGAAAAAAGCCCACACAACCTTTGGGTTCATCCGCACTCTTATCCTCTTCCCATTTTATTTCACTAACAGGCCGTTTTCTCATTCATAGGCCATTAGCAGGTCCATTTTTTCACGTCAGTTGGGCTCGTATTTTTACATCAGTTTTTCATGTCTCATTTGACACGGCAACACATGCTTAGAATAATTCTTTCGCTACGATCGGTCTCCAATTTTGCTAAAGTAGCATAGTTTTTTTGCTACGAGGTATTCGGCGAGAATCTCCGGCGATGTCTCTGACGAACCCATTTTTTGCTGCAATAGCGCAAATTATTTTTTGCTACAATTGTTTTCTGTTTTTGCTATGATAGTACAAAGTATTTGCTATAATGTCTCCGACGAGATCACCGGTGATGTCTCCGAGGAAGTTATTATTTTTCTATAATAGCATTTTGTTTTTGCTGCAGTTGTCCTCCATTTTTGCTACGATAGTATAAGAAATCTGTTATAAGGTCTCCGGCGAGTTATTTTGGTTTTTTACATGGACATTTTTTTTGCTACATTAGTGAAAAAATCTTATTTCAATGAACTGTTTTTTCTCCAGTGTAGCAAAAGCGGGATTTGGGGGGAATTTAAAAAATTGCTACATTATTGAAAAAATCTTATTTTAATGAAATGTTTTTTGCTCTTAGTGTAGCGAAAGCGGGATTAAGAGCAGTACTGGACACGTGTTGACAGGAGGACCCGGAGGATTTTCCATCCAAATCCTCCGGAGGACGTCCAGGTATGCCCTTTTTTAAAGGTCCGACTAGCGTGCCTCTAGTCTGGGTGCGGTCTTCTCCGCAGGCACTATATATTGCTTATAGCGAGTTGTAGTACCCACTCTCTCACATTGTCATATACATGGGCTGGCCCATTTTCGCGAGGTTAGTTTTTTTTATGTTTCGTGCGTTTGCTTTTTCCCATTTTTATCCTGTATCTGTTTCGATATTTTAGTTTTTATTTTTTTTGTTTTTTTTTCTTTTTTAAGTCCAAGCATTTTGAAATCTGACTTATTTAAAAAATATATTTTCAAAATTTGTTCACCGTTAAAAAATCACCTTAATTTTTTTTCATCATTTTTAAAATTGTTCATAATTTTTGAAAAATGTTCGGTTAAATTTGTTCATTTTCAAAATACGTTCACCAATTAAAATTATTCATTTTTACAAGTTCTTCTAATTTTAATGTTTAATCATTTTTAATTTTTTCACCATTAAAAATGTTTAGCTATAGTTTGTTCATTTTCAAAAAATATATACTTTAAAATTTGTTCATTTTCAAAAACTTTTCACCACAAAAAACTTATTCATTTTTACAAATTTTGAAAATTATAAAAGGTTTTCATCTTTTCGTAAATTTGTTCATGAATTGAAAAGAAATAAAACATAAAAGGAAAATGAGAAAGAAAGAAACTGACTGGGCCGGCCCATACTACATGCGTGGGTGAGTCAACCATAGGACTTCTCATCTCATGTCGCCTGTTTCTTCAAGGGTTAGGGCATCTCCAGCCGTCCCCCAGAGCCCCCCCCCTCCCCAAGCGGCGTTTTTCGCGCCGAAAACTCACCAGTCGCCCCCCAGGATCCGGTTTAGCGCCGTTTTCCGCTGTTTTTTCCGCCGTTTCGCGCCGC
Source organism: Alopecurus myosuroides (assembly GCA_028641055.1). Classification (NCBI taxonomy): domain Eukaryota; kingdom Viridiplantae; phylum Streptophyta; class Magnoliopsida; order Poales; family Poaceae; genus Alopecurus; species Alopecurus myosuroides. Next base: position 27,539,869 of record CM054063.1, read on the forward strand.
CAAACCCAGCCCAAACCCAGCGCGCTGGGTTCGGCCTGGGGGGCGAAATACGTGCGTGGGCCAGAGCTGTCGGCGACGGAAGACGACTTCCCTCTGTTTTTTTTGGCGTTTCCCTCCATTTTCTCCCCACTTCATTCCCGCCATTTGCCCCTACCCCGAGATCTAGACGCCATGGCTCCCGCCCGATTCACAGGACCCCGCGCCGCCGCCGTCGTCGTAGTCATTCCCGCGACCTCCGAGCTCGGCAAGAAACCGCGCAAGCCGAGAGCGCCGAAGGAGAAACCGCCCGGCATGACCAACAAGGAGTGGATCGCCGAGAGGGCGCGCCTGGCAACGGCCAACGTCAAGCGCAGGGGGAGGGAGGCGGCGCAGCGACAGAGGCAGTTGATGGCGCAGCTGCAGGCGGAGGAGCAGGCCGCCGCCGAGGAAGAGGAGTTGGAGGATGAGGAGGAGGATGAGGTGGCGCCAGATGAGCCGCCTACTCCGGTCGCAGCCGCAGCACCGCTCGTCAAGCGTAAGACCGGCTTCGGCCCCGTCTTTGCCGGATGGAAGAAGTCGCCATCGCCGTCACCACGCCCGTCACCACACCCGACGCCTGCGTGGTTCGTCGAAGGCGACCCCCTCGGCGGTTTCAACCCCAACCTCACATTCCCCGATGATGTATGCCGTCTCGCCGGGCTACGCAGGTTCCCCGTCCCACCGCCGCGCGATCATTGCCGGACTGCAGACCCAGGACAGAAGCTACATGGAGGAGATCATCGTGGCCGGCTCAATGGCGGCGGCGGCGACCCCTGGTTTCCTCGAGCAGAGCTGTGAGTTTTTCACGCAGGGAGGCGGTGACTATGGCGAAGGATGCTCTGCCGTCATGCAAGCGACGGAGGCGCAGGGTGGCGACGACGAGGTGGACGAGACGCCGGTAGCGCCAGAGGGGGCAGATCGCCGAACTCGGACTCTATTTTTTGGGGCGGGAAGAGGAAATTTAAAATGCTATCGCCGTTATGTTTTCTGGGTCGCCGAACGGCTGGTAAAATCGCCCCCCCCCCCCGGTGTTTTGGTGCGGGGCGGCGTTATCGCTAAAAAGCGCCGAACTGAAACCTGGGGGGCGAACGGCTAGAGATGCCCTTAGTTTCTGCATCCGCGAGAGCGTTTTGTTTGCAATTGTTTTCATTTATTTTTCTCTACCTAATAATAAAGGGAGGAAGGTTTCTTCCTCCCAATTTCGTCCGTTTTTTCGTCCGTGCTTAAGTGCGTTTTCGTCCGTCGAGCAGTACGCTTTCCCTGGTCCCTAAATTCTGTCCGTCACTGCGTCTCTGGATCGGGACTCTAACTCCCTATGTCGACCCTCCCTCTTGATCGGGACTCTAACTGGCCACACAGCCGCCCCGTAAATATTTAGCGAGCATCGAAGCGGCGCACAGACGCGAGCTCGCATCTAATTATTATTTCCTCCGTCCGCAAGGTGTTCTTCCTCTCCGCGCCCGTCAACTGGAAGAAGCACTGCTGGAGGCTGAAGAGGACAGGGGCAAGAGGGCCGGCCGCGACCGTGATGTTCAGGCCCGAAGTATGCTCATCCATGGGATCTTGAAGTATCTGCTCCTTCGCGGTACAGATCGTTCTTCGTGAGGTGCAAACAGAAAAAAATATAAGCAAAAACGGCTGAGCAAAAGTATGGATTGATGGATTTAAGCTTTGAATTTGAAGATTTGTTGGATTTCTTGCCGATTTGGAAGACGAATTTGAAAGAATTTGTTTGGGGAGAACAAGACATGTGCTACGGTAGAAGCTGAACCATACAGATAAGGCATCCATGTAAGGGGAGAGAGAGAGACTATAAGTCCCAGTGAGCTGATGGTTTTCAATGCATTATGAGTTCTTTTCCTGGACAACGCTGCTGCCCCATGAGCAAGGATGCAGCTGAGGTTCTATCCCCGGCAACGTCATGCATGTCCAGCACGCCTGATACATATCCCTAAAATAACATCAGTTTGTCGTATCCTCACCAATCGGGGTAATCCTGGTAGGGGCGCCCAGATCCTGCATACCGATCTGCTTCCAAATTTTCCGGCGAAGTCGCTATTACAAGGTGGCTAGAGGTTGCGACATCTGCCACCACGGCCATCAACTACACTCCGGCTGTAGAGAGATAAAGAGGATTGAGAGAGAGGTGCAGGGATAGGATGGACTCATGGATCGGAGAAAACCTCCTATTATTCCTGATCTTTTCTTATAAGAAACTCACAATAAGAAAGCTACACCTAGCGTTGGCGTTGTGTATTTTGAAAGAGTTTCAATTTTCGTCCTAACAATTTTTAAGGGTTAAAACTACTAAACTCTGAGATATTGTGTTCCGACAAATTAGCTTTTGCATCGATTTGTCATAGGAACCGACTATTGATAGGAATTCATCTCACATGAATTCCTTTGCCTAATCCTTTATAGATAAATTGATGGCAATATGACCTGCTTGTGCTTAACACAGACCTGTAAAGTTGATTCAGTTGCACACTTGCATGCTGGAATTTTGTGCTATATATATTGTCCGCCTCTGATGGATATTGTGTGTTGGTGACGGCGGACAAATTCCTTCTAAGCGCTTCCGGGAATAAATCATGGACTCTGATCAGGCACATGGTCAGTTAGCACTTTACTGTGCTTACTTCAAATGCAATTATTTGTTTTTCTCCATGTGATAAGATATCAAAGACAACAATAGCATTGTGTCCTAGAGCAGGAAGTCTTTCTAAGGATATCTGCCATCATGGATTGTGACCATCGGAGGCAGTGCTTGCTTCTACAGTCAAGTACAAAGCTTTCTTGTGTGTAGTATTTCATAAGCCTAGCTCGATACTGTTATACACATAACTTCATTTCACTTCAGGATAAAGTTATCTAGATAGTTAATGTATTGCATAATAATAATGGTTAATGTTTGCCCAGTATGATACAATTATCATTCTCCTCATGCAGTTAATATGTTCAATTAGCCCCGGATGTTTAGTATGACCTTGGTGCCATGGTGGAGGCACTCTCACACGTTATCAACTCCACTTGGGCAGCATATATTGGTGCTAAAACCATATTGGGGGATGTAATATACGCTGATTTTCTTTCCGTTGCAACGCACGGGCACATTAACTAGTAATCACATTACATCTGAAATCACATCCGTGTTACTTGTATATCTCAGAGTTTAGTAGTTTTAACCCTTAAAAATTGTTAGGACGAAAATTGAAACTCTTTCAAAATATACAACGCCAACGCTAGGTGTAGCTTTCTTATTCTGAATTTTTCTTATTCTGAGTTTCTTATAAGAAAAGATCAGGAATAATAGGAGGTTTTCTCCGATCCATGAATCCATCCTATCCCTGCACCTCTCTCTCAATCCTCTTTATCTCTCTACAGCCGGAGTGTAGTTGATGGCCGTGGTGGCAGATGTCGCAACCTCTAGCCACCTTGTAATAGCGACTTCGCCGGAAAATTCGGAAGCAGATCGGTATGCAGGATCTGGGCGCCCCTACCAGGATTACCCCGATCGGTGAGGATACGACAAACTGATGTTATTTTAGGGATATGTATCAGGCGTGCTGGACATGCATGACGTTGCCGGGGATAGAACCTCAGCTGCATCCTTGCTCATGGGGCAGCAGCGTTGTCCAGGAAAAGAACTCATAATGCATTGAAAACCATCAGCTCACTGGGACTTATAGTCTCTCTCTCTCCCCTTACATGGATGCCTTATCTGTATGGTTCAGCTTCTACCGTAGCACATGTCTTGTTCTCCCCAAACAAATTCTTTCAAATTCGTCTTCCAAATCGGCAAGAAATCCAACAAATCTTCAAATTCAAAGCTTAAATCCATCAATCCATACTTTTGCTCAGCCGTTTTTGCTTATATTTTTTTCTGTTTGCACCTCACGAAGAACGATCTGTACCGCGAAGGAGCAGATACTTCAAGATCCCATGGATGAGCATACTTCCGGCCTGAACATCACGGTCGCGGCCGGCCCTCTTGCCCCTGTCCTCTTCAGCCTCCAGCAGTGCTTCTTCCAGTTGACGGGCGCGGAGAGGAAGAACACCTTGCGGACGGAGGAAATAATAATTAGATGCGAGCTCGCGTCTGTGCGCCGCTTCGATGCTCGCTAAATATTTACGGGGCGGCTGTGTGGCCAGTTAGAGTCCCGATCAAGAGGGAGGGTCGACGTAGGGAGTTAGAGTCCCGATCCAGAGACGCAGTGACGGACAGAATTTAGGGACCAGGGAAAGCGTACTGCTCGACGGACGAAAACGCACTTAAGCACGGACGAAAAAACGGACGAAATTGGGTGGAAGAAACCTTCCTCCCTTTATTATTAGGTAGAGATACATTCATGTCGGCGTGGTCGTACTTCGAGTGGGTGGCAGGTGTACTTCTATGTGCAGTCGTACTACTGCGCACGTGTATTCTATATTTTTATTGTTGGCACATATTTTTATTAGTGCTTTTCATTTTATTTATACTTGAAAAACAAATAAAATAAGGAACGAGAAATAAAAAAGACGGAACAAAAGCTGGTACTCAGGCTAGCTATGAGTACTCGCGTGTCTCATCTATCAAGAATGGACTAGCCTAAATCTTTATCTAACTAGAAAATTATTAGATTAGCTTACATCTCGTTGAATAATTAGGCATAATTTTCATAATTAATTTTAGAATACAGATAATGACAATAACAGCTATTAACATGTGAACCTCGAACATAGTAGATGTAGTAGACAACATAAATAGCAGCAACACGATATCTCTAAACATGTCATCAGTAAACCCGTTAAACAGATGGATCAGGATACACATCACGTACTGATCAGTTGTAGAGGAAGTATCCATTGGTTTAGCGAAGACGGGGCGGAGTAGACGGCCCGTTGAGGCGGCGGTATGCAACACCGTCTGTATTAGGTAAACGACCCATTGTGGAAGCAGAAAGCAGTCGCGCGAAGCGCTTCTCAAAAACCTGATTTGCCCTTTCCCGTACAGGATCACAAGGACGATTGGTTCCGAAGATGTGCTCTCACGTTCGCCGGTGGACGCCGGAACTCGGAATAGAGTAGACTACGGTGGCGGCGCAAGCAATGAGGTGTGGCAAAACCTAGATTGGTTTCAGTGTGTGCGTGTGTGCAGCGCCTACGACGAGTTCCTTTCGTAGCGAGGTTCGGAAAGCCCTAACGGGTGCGACGTGGGTGCAACACACGATTCGTGAGAGACCCAAACCACCTAATCCGTGATGCGTTCGGCAAACACTCCGGACTAAGTTTTCAAAAGCTACAAAATAAAGACAAATGTTGTCTCGTCTCGAGGCTCGAATTCACGAAACGCGATCGCGACGTGTCGTGTTAAGTCGAGACGAGCGAGCGGTGGACGAGGAGGAGGAAGAGTGCACGAGAAGCTCTCATCTTCTCACTCACTTACAAGTGCTACAATACTAATTTACAAGGTGGTTTGCAACTCCTCTAACTTTGTGTGGGGGACTAAAATTTCCACTCCCACCATTTGCTCACACACATGGGTCACTTGTGATTGCAGGATTTGTCTATTGGTCTGCCCCATATACGGGCCCAATATTACGACAATCCCCACCAGATTTTAAATGCCAATTTGAGGATTTTTCAACACTCACTACTTGTTTATATACCAGTGTTTCAGCAGAGACCGTTAAGTTGAACTTCCACCTAGAACCGTAAGCTATATCTATCTACAGCTTGAACAATGCACTAGGAATTGGGAGTTTGGTGCCAATAGATTTACTCAAAGTCATAACTAGTACTTGGTTGTAAGTATCCCACCCCGCGGGTGGAGCATATGCGTCATTAATGACCCACAAGTATAGGGGGTGTATCGTAGTACTTTCGATAAATAAGAGTGTTGAACCCAAAAAGGAGCAGAAGGTGTTGACAAGCAGTTTCGATGAAAGAATGACTATAAATACTGAAAGATAAAATTCGTAGGTATTTTTGATATTACAGATAAATAAAGTGCAAGTAAATAAAATGTAGTAGTAATAATTGCAGCAAGTGGCCCAATCCTTTCTTTAGCAAAGGATAAGTCGGTGGATTTAGTTATGATTAACAAACGTTCTCGAGGACACAAGGGAGGTTTCTGTCAAGTGCTTTTGTTCCATGCAGAGGCGGATCCAGGATTTGAGTATAGGGGGGCCAGAAAACAAAGAACACACCTCGTACTACCGAAAATATAGCAATTCTTATAAGTATACTATGAATCTCGGATTATAACAATATATAATGTTTGACAAATGAAAGTAAGTCTATGATTCTAGTTTGAATGCGGATTCTACACCTGGACCTATCAAATAAGTCAATAATTTCAGCACCGTTGAACTTTATATCTATTTTTCTCAATATATATTCTGCTTTTCTGTTTAGTACAATAAAAATTTGAAGAAATTAAAACTACTGGATTAGAAATCAAACATTAAAACTAAGCAAGTAGTAACTGAAATAGCCAGTATCTAACAATAATACCTTGGGGCGGCCACGTTATGAATTGAGCGAAGCAGATCACAATCACCAGTTGAAAGAAACATGGGAGCCGGGAGGTTATGTCTCGGTTAAATCGCTAATCACCAACGTGTAACAGCCCTAGGCTGCTACAGAAAAGCTAGTGCAAAATTTGGGTAAAATTTTGACTTTTCCCTTTCTTCATGCATCATGGCATCCATATTAAATTGCTAAAAATAAATCAAGCAAGCTGCAAAGCCTTAAGAGAAAACAAATCCACTCATAAAGAAAACCATTTCTTGATCTTCCATACTTGTCAAGGAAGTTCCAAGAATCAAATTGATAGTTTGGCAGCTATAATAAAAATGCCAATTGTTTTCTAAAAAGAGAGGCATGCAATCTAGCTTCTTCTAAGGGTTGCATATTGTTTTCAAAACCAAAGTTCTTAATGAATTGCTAAGGTTAATGTAAAACAAATGTTGAAAACAAATTAAAGAGGTGGTAGCACCCTCATAAAAATATTCAACATATTGTTCAAATTCCATCCTTGCAATTTTTCTACTAAATTGAATTTTCTCAAAGGGCAAAACAAAACTATTTTGTGAGCTTCCAAATTGTTGAGGAAGTTCCAAGATTGATTTATGGAAGTTGTGAAAACTTTGGAAAAATTCCAAAAGTTAATAAAAGAAAAGGTATTCAAATTTCTCACTCCATCTTGAACTCAAATAGTTTCACAACTCAGAAAGCTCACAACAGAAGTGGTGGGGTATGTTAACTTGTTATTGCAAGCCTCCACTAATAATTTTACAACCCTTGGTTGAAGTAAACAAATGCCTTATCAATTGGAAAAATACCAAAATTGCCGGAAGGTGAAAAACCCAAACAAGTTACTTCTAGAAACTTTATTCAATTGATCTAAAAACTTAACCAAGACTTCCCTATGTCAAATAAGGGTCACACAAGTGAGGGCACCAAAAATTGAGTTGATTAAAGCCCTGAAAACATAAAATTCCTTCACAGCAATAAACCAAAAATGTAACAAGTTTGTTCTACAAACTTTATCAAAATGATCTCCAATTTCTACCAGTGCCTCCTTATGGTAAATAATAACTTTCCACCAAATATCATGTGGTTTTGAACTAGTTAAGTGACTCAATTAATGATTGGCAGTTAATTGCAGAAATGAAATGAAAACAAGTGTGTTTTAAAAATATCATCAAAATGAGTTGACATTTTTACCAGAGTCTATTTTTGCCAAATAATAAGTTCTCACCAACTTGCATCCCATTTCGAGTTGGTTTCATGCCTAAATAAAATGTTTTGTTTTATTGGCAGAAATGAAAGTAAAACAACTTTGTTCTACCAAACTCGTCCAAATGACCTCAAAATTTTACCACACCTTCCTCTGGCTAAATAAGAATTTACTGCAAATTTTCAGAAAGTTTTGAATTGTTTAAGTGCCTCAATTAAATTCTGGAAACTCGCAGATATAAAAAAACGGGAAAATAGAGAAGAATTGCCAGGGGGTTTTCTGGAAAATTGTTGTCCTTCTTCAACCTCTGTACGACCATGGCAGGGAGGAGCTGAGCCACACGATGGCCGCCCTCCACACGTCGAGCATCCACGAATCTGTGAGGAGGATAAGACCACCCCGACGCCCTCTCTCCTCTGCCCTTATCCCTCACCCGAAACCCTAACCCTAGCCGCCGCCATGGCCGAAATCCTAGCATGGGCCGCCGCATGGCGCCGCCGCTACAGGCCGCCTCGGGCAAATCCGAGCCCGCCAATGGCTCCGCCGTGGTCTCCTACGCCGTCCTATCCAGGCGATTGGAGGGAGACGCCGAGGAATGCCGCCGCCGTCCTCTTCTTTTCCGCGGCCGGCCGCCGCTCGCCGAGCTCGCCGCCGCCGTTTCCGACCGTCTCCGGCCACACCGAGGGCACTCACGCGTCGTGGGTGAGCTCCTCTTCCGATTCCCGTCGTTTCGCCGTTGGTTTGCGCTATGTAGTCGCCTCCTGCTGCACCGTTTTGGTCGACGCCGGCACTGCCCGTGCGTCTTCTTCAGTTACGTTCGTCCAAGTCCATCCGTGCTCTGTTATAAAATTCAGTTAACGCGCGGCATCACGTCTTAAACCTGTAGATCCAATAGTCAGCACAAGCACTCGAATAGCCCAGTGGCTACAGCATCTGGATCCCGCCCTGGTGACCTGAGTTCGAATCCCACCAGAGGCAATGCCTCAAACCTTTTTGAGATTTATTTTTCCCACAGCCCGGTCCCACCTGTCATCCTCCCTGGAGGCCTGGTGGCTTCCACCTCAGCACCACGCCAGCGCGGGGCCAAGCCGTCAGTGGCGGTGGGTAGACCATGCGTCGGTGAGAAGAGCCCCAAACGGTTTTTCTGTAAATTCTGACTGAAAAACAGATTCGAATCATTTCTTGTAAAATCCATAACTTATTCATACATGCTCCAATTCGGACGATTCAAATTTCCATGGATTCAACTTTAAGAGCACCTTCTGTTAATATCAATTTTGCAAAATGTTTCTGTTAAAATATTTGCACTAAATAATTAATTACAGAAAAGGAAATAAAAATTGGAAACTTTGGAAATTCATAACTTGAGTTCTGTGAATCCAAATTGAGCAAACTTGGGCTCTAAAATTTTGTCTTAACAAACTCTACACCATAGTATTTTATTTGGGCTTAATTGGATAAAATGTGACCAAGAAAACATCCATTTTCTGTTCTGGTCAGAAAAGAAAGGGGAAAAGAAATTGGCATAACTAATTAAATAATGATCCAAAAATTTTGTGTAATGGCTTAAAATGTTCAGTGAAACATTCTACACATGTTTTCAAGTATTTTCCATGCTTCTGGAATTGAAAGTACCTCTGTTTAAATTGTTTACCAAAAATGGCAGAAATGAAAACAAGAAGAATTAATTCATGTTTATTGTTTTCTTCCCCCAAAAATTATGGAAAGAATACCAAATTGAAAAGAACTTCAAACACTAGCAGAGAACATAATTTTCATGCATGTTTAAAAGTAATTAGGTACTGGTCTTGTAGTAAAAATTAGTATGCCACTAAGATAAATATGAGTGTTGCCAAATAATGCATAATTATTTGGGAACAATCATTTAACATGAAGATCATGTCCATGATCTTTTGTTTGCATTAAAATGCCATGTCATCATGAGTGTGCATTGCACCTGCTGAATTTGTTCTTTATGTTGTTCCTTTCCGAGGTTGTTTGTGCTTCGGTAGATCGAGGAGTTGAAGTGCAACGAAACATCTTCGACGATTCCTACCTCTATCATTTCAACAAGGCAAGCGTAAATCCACTTCTTTGAGCATCTATCTTGACCTATGTTTTCCCTCAAGTATTTTCTCCACCATAATATTGCATTCGATTCAAATGTTTTGGCTATACTCTCCTAATAGTTGCATTTTGTTCCGGACACCAATACCTGTTTCCCTTCCTATTATCCATAGCTTGTGTGTGGCCCGAGATACTGCTATATGCTATTTAATTGCTTAGCCATGCTTAGTTGAGTACTTTGGGTCCGATGAATGGATCGTGGTTGGAAGATATTATATCATGTCCGGATGTGTTGGAGACCGGTTGTCTTCAATTAAAATGCTAACTGGCGTGGATGAGTTGCCATCGGTGAATGATGGTGTTTTGCCCCACTCACGCCCCTAGGAGCGAGTTCTTTACCTCTTGAACCAAGACTGAGCGTGCTTCCATCGGTGGGACATATGGACTCCCTAACGACCAACTAACTTGTGAGGGTGTAGCCCGGGGTCCTTTAGTTTGAGCTTTCCATTTGCGTGTGCGTGAAGACGATGGACGAGCTACGAACGAGGACGGTGGTGTTTAGGATGGTGGCCTCGGTCCAGGGTGTCGGAGGCACTGAACCTGGACTACGCTTCACCAATGATCCCGGGATAGATTCATGCAAGCCAAAGGTTGTAACCGCGCCCACTCTGCCAGCCTCCCAGGAAGAGGATGTGATCATGCATGATCAGGCAAGGAGCCGGACGGTACTGGTGGTTAAAATAGTACACCCCTGCAGGGTTAATCTTTTCGAAAAGCCGTGTCCACGGTTATGGACGCTTGGGAATGGACGATAAGATCATAGAGAACCTGAACAATAAAATTTGAGTAGACAGCTTTGATGCTGAATTGGTGGATGCTTTGATCAGATGTGAAGAGAGTTACAATTTCTATCTCATTTCAAAACCTTCTTATAGACGTTGCCAAGTTGGTCTTTTAAAAGAAAACTAGCTTTCCGCAAAACAACTACCATAAAGCCTTGCTAAAGCCTCATTCGAGCTATAGCTCTAGTAACCTTGCGAGTGCCTCCTGTACTCACCGTTGCTTTGTTGAATTTTTATTATATTCCCAGCAGAGGACTTACCGGAAGTCAAAGGTGGTTTCTTCGTGGACGTCGACGAGTAGTCTGGGTTTTCCAGGTGGCAACCTGGGGTGGTTAGGAGCAAGCTGGCGCTGATTTGTTTATCTGCAGGCCTCTTAGGCCATATTCTGGTTCTTGTTGTTTAGAACAACTATACCTGCTTCCGCTTGTTGTAACGTTGGGTCCGTGACCTCTGATTGTATTCTGCTATTTTCTCTATTAAGAGTTGAAATATATATGCTTTGTGTCGTAGAGACTGTGATGTGTCAGTTTGTTCCGAGTCTTGATCTCTTTATTATGCAACTTGGTTGGGCCCGACGTTATGTCATGACTGAGGGGTTGTGGGCCGATGATCCATGACCGAGCCGCGCCTGCTGATGTGATTCAGCCTGGGGGATGGTAACCCTGGTAACCTTCAGTCGGGTATCGTAACCGGTGACATCCAGCACTTTGCATAGTTCCGAGGTCGGGGCGTTACAAGTTGGTATCAGAGCAGGACTGCCTGTAGGAAACCCTTCTATTGGTCGATGTTGAGTATAGTGTTTGTGAAAACTATTTCTAACCTAAAAATGAGTTATGAAAACCCTCTTAGGATTCTTTTTACTCCTTATCTGGTATCGCTCTATCTCTGAGTCATCGTACCTTATTTGATTTAAATGTTTTCTCGCTTATCTGTTACTTCAAATATTTAGGTTCACGGGGTTGGTTTCTCCCTTTAGTATACTACAAGTTGGTCTGTATCTCTCATCATGATCCAGAGAAATTTCTGTGTTTGGAAACACATTCCCTTTCATTGCTTGGATGTTTTTCATCTGAGTAGTTCCTCATTCCTTGTATTTAACATAAGGTCTGCAACCGAAGGCCCCAGATTGTGCAAAAGTCCTAGAGTGTTCAATCATGTCAGTTTCACTTGGAGTTTGTCTCGCTCCTCTTTTGTGAGTCTGACATAATAATCCATTCCTTGAGAATCTGGAAGTATTTTCTTCGTTGATCACCGTTCACAAACCTTTGCTCATACACTCTATGTATGAAGTAATCCATCGCCTAACCAGAGCTGGATCTCAAGCAGCAACGATGGTTGGTGTTCTTCAAGCTTATCAGTGTAAGTATCCTGCTTGAACCCTCGGTGTCAAAGTAGTTTCGCTTCCTTCCTCATGCTTATGGTTGCAAAGTTCATATTTCCAATGCTTATGGACTTGTGCAAAGTTCAATTCTTATGGACTTGTGCAAAGCTCATATTCCAATTCTTATGGACTTGTGCAAAGTTCATATTTCCAAATTCCAATGTTCTTGTGAAAGTTCTTATACAATTCCTTGGAGCAGAAGAAGGCTTCCTGTAAGTGGGGTAGATCTTCGTCCTATCTCTCGCTCTTTTCTACTCTAGGAATCTCGGGACGAGATTCTTGTAAGTGGGGTAGTTTGTAACAGCCCTAGGCTGCTACAGAAAAGCTAGTGCAAAATTTGGGTAAAATTTTGACTTTTCCCTTTCTTCATGCATCATGGCATCCATATTAAATTGCTAAAAATAAATCAAGCAAGCTACAAAGCCTTAAGAGAAAACAAATCCACTCATAAAGAAAACCATTTCTTGATCTTCCATACTTGTCAAGGAAGTTCCAAGAATCAAATTGATAGTTTGGCAGCTATAATAAAAATGCCAATTGTTTTCTAAAAAGAGAGGCATGCAATCTAGCTTCTTCTAAGGGTTGCATATTGTTTTCAAAACCAAAGTTCTTAATGAATTGCTAAGGTTAATGTAAAACAAATGTTGAAAACAAATTAAAGAGGTGGTAGCACCCTCATAAAAATATTCAACATATTGTTCAAATTCCATCCTTGCAATTTTTCTACTAAATTGAATTTTCTCAAAGGGCAAAACAAAACTATTTTGTGAGCTTCCAAATTGTTGAGGAAGTTCCAAGATTGATTTATGGAAGTTGTGAAAACTTTGGAAAAATTCCAAAAGTTAATAAAAGAAAAGGTATTCAAATTTCTCACTCCATCTTGAACTCAAATAGTTTCACAACTCAGAAAGCTCACAACAGAAGTGGTGGGGTATGTTAACTTGTTATTGCAAGCCTCCACTAATAATTTTACAACCCTTGGTTGAAGTAAACAAATGCCTTATCAATTGGAAAAATACCAAAATTGCCGGAAGGTGAAAAACCCAAACAAGTTACTTCTAGAAACTTTATTCAATTGATCTAAAAACTTAACCAAGACTTCCCTATGTCAAATAAGGGTCACACAAGTGAGGGCACCAAAAATTGAGTTGATTAAAGCCCTGAAAACATAAAATTCCTTCACAGCAATAAACCAAAAATGTAACAAGTTTGTTCTACAAACTTTATCAAAATGATCTCCAATTTCTACCAGTGCCTCCTTATGGTAAATAATAACTTTCCACCAAATATCATGTGGTTTTGAACTAGTTAAGTGACTCAATTAATGATTGGCAGTTAATTGCAGAAATGAAATGAAAACAAGTGTGTTTTAAAAATATCATCAAAATGAGTTGACATTTTTACCAGAGTCTATTTTTGCCAAATAATAAGTTCTCACCAACTTGCATCCCATTTCGAGTTGGTTTCATGCCTAAATAAAATGTTTTGTTTTATTGGCAGAAATGAAAGTAAAACAACTTTGTTCTACCAAACTCGTCCAAATGACCTCAAAATTTTACCACACCTTCCTCTGGCTAAATAAGAATTTACTGCAAATTTTCAGAAAGTTTTGAATTGTTTAAGTGCCTCAATTAAATTCTGGAAACTCGCAGATATAAAAAAACGGGAAAATAGAGAAGAATTGCCAGGGGGTTTTCTGGAAAATTGTTGTCCTTCTTCAACCTCTGTACGACCATGGCAGGGAGGAGCTGAGCCACACGATGGCCGCCCTCCACACGTCGAGCATCCACGAATCTGTGAGGAGGATAAGACCACCCCGACGCCCTCTCTCCTCTGCCCTTATCCCTCACCCGAAACCCTAACCCTAGCCGCCGCCATGGCCGAAATCCTAGCATGGGCCGCCGCATGGCGCCGCCGCTACAGGCCGCCTCGGGCAAATCCGAGCCCGCCAATGGCTCCGCCGTGGTCTCCTACGCCGTCCTATCCAGGCGATTGGAGGGAGACGCCGAGGAATGCCGCCGCCGTCCTCTTCTTTTCCGCGGCCGGCCGCCGCTCGCCGAGCTCGCCGCCGCCGTTTCCGACCGTCTCCGGCCACACCGAGGGCACTCACGCGTCGTGGGTGAGCTCCTCTTCCGATTCCCGTCGTTTCGCCGTTGGTTTGCGCTATGTAGTCGCCTCCTGCTGCACCGTTTTGGTCGACGCCGGCACTGCCCGTGCGTCTTCTTCAGTTACGTTCGTCCAAGTCCATCCGTGCTCTGTTATAAAATTCAGTTAACGCGCGGCATCACGTCTTAAACCTGTAGATCCAATAGTCAGCACAAGCACTCGAATAGCCCAGTGGCTACAGCATCTGGATCCCGCCCTGGTGACCTGAGTTCGAATCCCACCAGAGGCAATGCCTCAAACCTTTTTGAGATTTATTTTTCCCACAGCCCGGTCCCACCTGTCATCCTCCCTGGAGGCCTGGTGGCTTCCACCTCAGCACCACGCCAGCGCGGGGCCAAGCCGTCAGTGGCGGTGGGTAGACCATGCGTCGGTGAGAAGAGCCCCAAACGGTTTTTCTGTAAATTCTGACTGAAAAACAGATTCGAATCATTTCTTGTAAAATCCATAACTTATTCATACATGCTCCAATTCGGACGATTCAAATTTCCATGGATTCAACTTTAAGAGCACCTTCTGTTAATATCAATTTTGCAAAATGTTTCTGTTAAAATATTTGCACTAAATAATTAATTACAGAAAAGAAAATAAAAATTGGAAACTTTGGAAATTCATAACTTGAGTTCTGTGAATCCAAATTGAGCAAACTTGGGCTCTAAAATTTTGTCTTAACAAACTCTACACCATAGTATTTTATTTGGGCTTAATTGGATAAAATGTGACCAAGAAAACATCCATTTTCTGTTCTGGTCAGAAAAGAAAGGGGAAAAGAAATTGGCATAACTAATTAAATAATGATCCAAAAATTTTGTGTAATGGCTTAAAATGTTCAGTGAAACATTCTACACATGTTTTCAAGTATTTTCCATGCTTCTGGAATTGAAAGTACCTCTGTTTAAATTGTTTACCAAAAATGGCAGAAATGAAAACAAGAAGAATTAATTCATGTTTATTGTTTTCTTCCCCCAAAAATTATGGAAAGAATACCAAATTGAAAAGAACTTCAAACACTAGCAGAGAACATAATTTTCATGCATGTTTAAAAGTAATTAGGTACTGGTCTTGTAGTAAAAATTAGTATGCCACTAAGATAAATATGAGTGTTGCCAAATAATGCATAATTATTTGGGAACAATCATTTAACATGAAGATCATGTCCATGATCTTTTGTTTGCATTAAAATGCCATGTCATCATGAGTGTGCATTGCACCTGCTGAATTTGTTCTTTATGTTGTTCCTTTCCGAGGTTGTTTGTGCTTCGGTAGATCGAGGAGTTGAAGTGCAACGAAACATCTTCGACGATTCCTACCTCTATCATTTCAACAAGGCAAGCGTAAATCCACTTCTTTGAGCATCTATCTTGACCTATGTTTTCCCTCAAGTATTTTCTCCACCATAATATTGCATTCGATTCAAATGTTTTGGCTATACTCTCCTAATAGTTGCATTTTGTTCCGGACACCAATACCTGTTTCCCTTCCTATTATCCATAGCTTGTGTGTGGCCCGAGATACTGCTATATGCTATTTAATTGCTTAGCCATGCTTAGTTGAGTACTTTGGGTCCGATGAATGGATCGTGGTTGGAAGATATTATATCATGTCCGGATGTGTTGGAGACCGGTTGTCTTCAATTAAAATGCTAACTGGCGTGGATGAGTTGCCATCGGTGAATGATGGTGTTTTGCCCCACTCACGCCCCTAGGAGCGAGTTCTTTACCTCTTGAACCAAGACTGAGCGTGCTTCCATCGGTGGGACATATGGACTCCCTAACGACCAACTAACTTGTGAGGGTGTAGACCGGGGTCCTTTAGTTTGAGCTTTCCATTTGCGTGTGCGTGAAGACGATGGACGAGCTACGAACGAGGACGGTGGTGTTTAGGATGGTGGCCTCGGTCCAGGGTGTCGGAGGCACTGAACCTGGACTACGCTTCACCAATGATCCCGGGATAGATTCATGCAAGCCAAAGGTTGTAACCGCGCCCACTCTGCCAGCCTCCCAGGAAGAGGATGTGATCATGCATGATCAGGCAAGGAGCCGGACGGTACTGGTGGTTAAAATAGTACACCCCTGCAGGGTTAATCTTTTCGAAAAGCCGTGTCCACGGTTATGGACGCTTGGGAATGGACGATAAGATCATAGAGAACCTGAACAATAAAATTTGAGTAGACAGCTTTGATGCTGAATTGGTGGATGCTTTGATCAGATGTGAAGAGAGTTACAATTTCTATCTCATTTCAAAACCTTCTTATAGACGTTGCCAAGTTGGTCTTTTAAAAGAAAACTAGCTTTCCGCAAAACAACTACCATAAAGCCTTGCTAAAGCCTCATTCGAGCTATAGCTCTAGTAACCTTGCGAGTGCCTCCTGTACTCACCGTTGCTTTGTTGAATTTTTATTATATTCCCAGCAGAGGACTTACCGGAAGTCAAAGGTGGTTTCTTCGTGGACGTCGACGAGTAGTCTGGGTTTTCCAGGTGGCAACCTGGGGTGGTTAGGAGCAAGCTGGCGCTGATTTGTTTATCTGCAGGCCTCTTAGGCCATATTCTGGTTCTTGTTGTTTAGAACAACTATACCTGCTTCCGCTTGTTGTAACGTTGGGTCCGTGACCTCTGATTGTATTCTGCTATTTTCTCTATTAAGAGTTGAAATATATATGCTTTGTGTCGTAGAGACTGTGATGTGTCAGTTTGTTCCGAGTCTTGATCTCTTTATTATGCAACTTGGTTGGGCCCGACGTTATGTCATGACTGAGGGGTTGTGGGCCGATGATCCATGACCGAGCCGCGCCTGCTGATGTGATTCAGCCTGGGGGATGGTAACCCTGGTAACCTTCAGTCGGGTATCGTAACCGGTGACATCCAGCACTTTGCATAGTTCCGAGGTCGGGGCGTTACACAACGCCTGGTTGAGTCTCGTCGGCCGATTGGCAATTGCGACCCTCACCCTACAAGCTCCAAGCGGGCGACGGCGGATGGGCATGCGCTAGAGGCGGGGGAGATAAATTGATTGATATCTCCGAGAAACCTAGTCTAACAAAAGTTGTGTATACGGCGTCGGTTGGTCGATTGATCTGCCTTTTGCAGATGGTACGTGTCATTTTGGCCTTGGCCCATGATGGACTGATGACTAAATTATTTTGGGCTTGTCCCGGTCAGACTTAGCACGCTGGACACATAGGGATAGGATTAGCTATTGCTAATTGACGGAGAATCAAAGACTTGGGCTTTAAAACAAATCACAGTAGCACCTGGTGCTACGACCAATCGTTAGGGGGGCGAACCATAGGGGGCCCTAGCCCCTGCTCGCCCCCTGGATCCGTCGCTGGTTCCATGCCGTTGAATAATCTTAGGTGTTTTGATAAGTGTTGTGTGGGTGAACCTATGCTAATGTATCGTCCCATCCAAGACTAATACATACTTGTGATTTTACCCCTTGCAAGCATCCGCAACTACAAGAAAGTATTCAAGAAATAAATCTAACCATAGCTTTTTTGACATCAATATGTGGGGGAAACCCCCACAGCCCCCCATTTATTAAATCAAGAGAAAAAAGTTATTTACAAAATGTATATTATATACAAGGCAATCAAGGGAGTGAATCAATCCATGATGTCAAAAAAATAGAGATATCTCTCTTCACCCTATACTTAAGCAGGGTGACCTCCTGAAAAAACAGGGCCTTCCAACCCCTAAAACTGGGTTTGATGTTATTGAAAATCCAACCATTTCTCTGCTTCCAGATGCCCCAGCAGACTAAGATGACTATTTCCTGAAAACAAGGACCAGAGAAATGCTTCTTGGCAAACCTGAGTGCATTATTTGTAGGTCCTGGTATCCAAGGAATTTGCAGGTAATTCCATACTCTTGTACTGTAAGTACAATTAAAAACAAATGCCTCCAATCCTCATATTCATGAGCAGAACAGAGGACACACTCAGAAGAATCACTAACATTCCAGTGTCTTCGAATCAACATGTCTCTGGTGTTAATTCTATCATGCAACAATAACCAGGCAAAAAAATTATGCTTAGACTGACATTTGCTCTTCCAAATCCAATAGGATATCACATCATCAAGAAATTGAGCAAAATTATGTCTATAAGCAGAGCTTGGAGAGAACTTAGCAGGTGAAATAGAGCTTCTCCATTGGTCTTTCCCATTTGAATGGAGATTGAAATTATGTATCATTTTTCTCAACACCATTAACTCGTCATTTGCTTGGGTAGTCAATGGGAGGAAGAAATTCTGCAGACAATCAGTGGGCAAGAAAAACTCATGGACAGACTGGACCTTATCTTTAGCAAAAGAGAATAGTCTTGGAAAAGTTATCTTAAGCAGCTGAGGTTGCCACTTATCTTCCCAAAAAAGGACAGTGAAACCACTTCCAACAAAACAAGTAGTTATCCTTCTATAATCATCAGATAAGGAAAACTCCGGGATCCTACGCTCCCTCGTGTAATGGTTTCCTAACGGGGGTTTAGGTTTCTGTCACTCCGGCAACCCCACAATTAGTAGCCAAATACACGATGCATTCCCCTAGGCCCATAAATGGTGAAGTATCATGTAGTCGACGTTCACATGACATTACTAGAAGAATAACACCACAACTTAAATATCAAACATTAAATATTACTCAACACTACTTCACTACGAACAACTTGACTTCTCCCATGTCCTCAAGAACAACACGAATTACTCACAAGACATCATATGGATCATAATCAGAGGTGATATAATTGATGATAACAATCTGGTCATAAAGTGCAAACACCGATAAATCTCACAAGCATCAACTACTAACAAGTAATCCACACCGGGAAGGAGATCCAATGTAAAATAACGATAGAGGCCCCTAATTGTTACAGCGGGATGACGGTCGATGATGAGGGTGTTGGTGCTGGTGCTGATTATGATGATAATGCCGATCTTGATGATTCCCGGAGTGATGACGATGACGATGGCGGTGATTTCACCTCTCCGGAGAGGAATTTCCCCGGCAGATTTCTCCCTGCCAGAGAGCTTTTCTCTCTTGGGTGTTTTCTGTCCCCAGGCGGCGGCGGAATAATTCTTCGACGATGGTACGAGGCTTAGGGTTTCCTGGGGTCCAAGTACGCGAAAGGTATCCCCTAGAGGTGGGCCAGGGTGGCCACACCACCTGGTGGCGCGGCCAGGGGCGCGCCACCTCATGGTGTGGGCCCCTGGTGCCCCCCCACTCTGGATCTCCTTCTGGCTAGACTCCTCCTCTAAGCTTCTAAGACACCCCCGGTGTCCCACTTCTTCTTCTGAACTTCTGAAATATGGTATCATGGCGGTGCCTTTTCCATCAGATTCCTGGTCCCGGTGTTTATTCTCCAAAAATTATGAAAATTGCAAAGTAAGATAAAATAACATAAGGGATGCATCATAACATGAAATATATCGATGAATAACAGAAAATTATGATATAAAATAGTGATGCAAAATGGACGTATCAGTTGTACTCCATGTTCTCTTCATGAGTAACTAGAGATCATCCAAATCTCATAGACTGCGACATTAACAGTCAGAATCACATAGGTGTGCTATTTCAAGAATGCTCTGCAAGACAATATCTTTCCCACGAATACCCAACATAAACATATTAAGGCATATTGCCAACCTGCCTTGCAACTCTTCGAGAGTTATGCATCTTCACTTAGAAAGGGATTATAAAATACTCTCCTCGGTTAAAACACTAGCTTGTGTTGGGAATATTCCCAAGAGGCAATCATGTATGATGTAATTCCCAATGTATTCATAAAGTTATGAAGTAGTCCTTGTGTTGAACATCTGTTATATGTCATTGATTATGTGATTCGATTGTGGAACTATGTATTCATGTTGTTCATGCTAAATTTTCCTTGGTCATTAAGGTTGTGCTGGACACACACTAGACTAATGTGAGTGTTAGCTGATGACTCGGTTCCACTTGTCATGGGCATGGAGATGCCATTCCAACGTTCACACACTCGGCTAAAGAGTTTAGCAAGTCGGACTGACCCATATTGAGATGCAACGAGTAAGTCGTCATTTGCATGTCCCAATCAATGTAATCCTTAGACCTGAGGTTGCAGCACAATCCGAGTTGTGGATCACTGACTTAGGTTCTGTCAAACGATGTTCCATGACAAGGCAGTTATAAAGACAGATTTCGGGTCGAATGAGAAGCAAGTTGTGTGATGTGGATAATCAAGATGGGATTTTGCCCCTCCGAATGGAGAGATATTCTCTGGGCCCTCTCGAGTGATATGATTCCGGAAGCATGGCCATGCGCAACTCAGTTAAGTGTTAACCGGGTCTGTTGACTAAGAGTTAGTCAGATGAATCGTATATCATGGACTGAGAAGAGAGTTGAGCTATTTAAGGGATGACGATAATTCGCATATAGTTCGACAAGGTATATCGTGAGGAAAAAGGGACTTAGATGAAAGTCACATTGGAAGGTATGTCGTCATGACTCTATGGCACTTGGGAGTTGGCACGTTCTTCTAGGAGCCGCTACCGGTTGATCGCTTGGGAGTCGGACTCCAATCGTGTCCAAGTCGCCATGAGCCTGCAGGGTCGCACACTTAAGAGCGGGAGCAAATATATTGGTCGGCTTGGACTGAATTAGTGATGGTGCAGATCTTGCACTCGTTGGGAGACCCCAAGAGGAGGGTGTGATGAGCACAGCGGTAGCTGTTTTCCCATTAGTTAAGAACCAAGGTTATCAATCCAGTAGGAGAAATAGGACCTTCGGAAGGTTGATGCCACTAACGGTCGTGATGACGCTTCACCGGTGTCAGCAACAACGCGGAACCTGCACACAACACAACCAAAATACTTTGTCCCAACGGTACAGTGAGGTTGTCAATCTCACCGGTCTTGCTGAAAACAAAGATTAGACGTATAGTGTGGAAAATGGTGCTTGCAGTAAGTAAAGAAAGCAGGAAATTGTAGCGGTTTGTTCAACAGTGTAGGAAAATTGACCGGGGTTCATAGGTTCACTAGTGGTGTCTCTCCATAAAAGATAGCATGCTGGGTGAACAAATTACAGCAGGGCAATTGACAAATAAAGGTTGCACCGTAGTGCACATTATGACATGGAGACTACTATGATATTTAGTGCAGGCATTACAACAATATACATAGACCGTAATCCAACTACATCTATGAGTAATAATCCACCCTCGGGTTATCATTCGAACCCACTTAGGTATTAAGTTGCAAGCAACAGATAACTGCATTAAACAATATGTGTAATGTAAGCAATGATTGTACACGCGGGCACTCACACCGTTGTTTTCTCCCTAGTGGCGACAGCACATTCTCCCCCGTCACATTTCGGTCACTCGAGCACAGGCGAAAAGGAGGCATGAACCCACTATCTAGCATAAATACTCCCTCTTCGAGTCACTAGAAACTATTTGGCCAGAGCAACCACTAGCAACGGAAAGCATGCAGGATCACAAATAACATTTGCAATAAAGACTATAACCAACTTGGCATAAGTTCAATATTCGTCGGATCCCAGCAAACACAGCATATAGAATTACATAAGATCAATCTCGATCATGATAGGAAGCTCACGAGGTCTAAACATGGAGGCATATGAGGAGAAAACAACCATCTAGCTAGTGATATTTCCTCCAAGGATGAACTACTCACGCATCACTCTAGAGGCAGGCATGGTGATGGAGAAGCCTCCGGTGATGATTTCCTCTCCGGCAGGGTGCCGGGAGACAGCTTCAGAACCCTCCTAAACCAGGGTTGACGATGACGGAGGATGCAGAACTTTTCGGGGATATTTGATCAGGTGCCTAGGGTTTTCCATCCGGGGGGAATAAATAGGCAAAAGGGCAAAGGCGGTGGAGCCCTAGGGTCCCACACCACCAGCTGGCGCGACCAGAGGGGAGGGCGCGCCACCCCATGGTGTGGCCCTCCTGGTGCCCGTCTTCGACTCTTCTTTGGTCTTCTGGATGCTTCTGGGGAAAATAGGCACTTCGGGATTTGTGGGGTCCAATTCCGAGAATGTTTCCAGAAGAATTTTCTGAAATAAAAAATAGCAGAAAACAGGGAACTGGCACTTGGCATCTTGTTAATAGGTTAGTCCCGAAAAACATGTAAAAATGCTATAAAGAAGGGAGAAAACATGTAGCAATTGGCCTAATATTATCATGGAGCATCAGAAATTATAGATACGTTGGAGACGTATCAAGCATCTCCAAGCTTAGTTCCTACTAGTCCTCGAGTAGGTAAACGATAAAACACAATAATTTCTGAGGTGACATGTTACTATCATAAACTTGATCATTATAATGTAAAAGCATATGTATGCTGAGATCATAGAACTTCAGACACAAACATGATAAGTAGATAACAATCACTTTGCATCATGAAGAGTATCTTAAATAAAGGATCATGGATAATAATGGAAAGAAAGATAAACGTTTGTTTCAGGTATAGAGAAAGCATGGCAAAGTGGTATTTCGCTAGTCCTTAAGAGTGGGACAAAACATAAATGCCAGGACACCTTCAAAGTTCATGAGGAAGACTAGAGCAAATAATTAAGAACAGACAATATCACATCATGAATCAATTATTGATGTTTATGGGACAAATGCACATAGAACTCAGAATGGAAAAAAAATGCTCTCTCAACTGTGCATAAAGTTAGAAGATGGAGACTCAACATAAAAGTAAAAATAAGGCCCTTCGCGGAGGGAAGCAGGGATCACTCATGTGCTAGAGCTTTTTATTTTATTAAACAGAGGTATTAAAAGTTTGACACTCCTCCCATCCATCTTTCATAGACCATGGCTAACCAAATCCTCGGGTGCCTGCCAACAATCACATACCGTGGAGGAGTGTCTATATTTTAGGAGAGGTGAATTTTAATGTCAACGAATGGTAAACAGACAATACAGTACGTCACAAGCCAACTGGATTCACAAGAGCTGATCCCAAATGAAGGACACATTTTGGTAGAAGGTCATCCCTCTTTCTCTTTTGTTTACACAATTATGCTTTGACTGATAAATCAGGGGCAAAACTAGTGAAGAGAATTTGTTTGTATTAATTTGGGGCTGGGCACCCCGCTGCCAGCTCTTCTATCATTTGGATAAGCGGATGAAGCCACTATTCCAGGGTGTGAAATCCAATCAACAAGTGAGATAAATGTTCTCCATTGACGTCCTCATGAGCAAAAACAAGAACACAAAACACGATTAATTTTGAAAGTTTTAAAGGTAGCACATAATCAATTTACTTGGAGTGGTAGTAAAATACCACATGTAGGTAGGTATGGTGGACACAATGGGAAAAATGTTGGTTTTAGGGAGTTTGTATGCACGAGTAGAATTCCATAGTCAGTACAGGTGGAGGCTAGCAAAAGACTAGGAGCGACAAATCAAGAGAGCATAAGAGCCATAATCATGCATAGCGACATAAACATCATTAATTAAAGCATAAGCGGTATCACAAGTTCAAAAACTAAGTGGTCATGGAGGCTATTCGTGACTGGTTCATAGTCATAAACATGGTGTGAGCATGCGCCAAGTCAACCAAATAAAACATTCGAAAGAAAATACCATAAATTTATGCTTTACTATGACAAGAACAACTCATGAGTCTTTCAATGGAATATTAAAAACTCTCAGCTATTTGAGCCTATTAATGCTACTCAATAACCACAAGGCTTTAAAACTAAAATAACATTTGACATGCATGAAAAAGTTCTAGCCACAGTCTATACAAGTTTCTATTTGCACTGTTATAAATTCTACATCAAGCAGTAGTTTGTTTTCCCAACAAGCACCATACAAGATATGTTTTAACAAAAATACTCTTTATGATACAACAAGCAAACATGAGAGTACTCATATAACACTACTAAAACTAACAGCTCTGATAAGAGATGCATGTAAAACAGGAGATAAATAAATGCAGCAGCCAGACAAAAATTAAGAATACAAATTATTCTCATGAAAAAGCGGAGCGTGTCACTCTCCAATAAAAGAATGCTGGGGTCAAACCAAGATTATTGAAAAAATAAAAAAGAACTGAAAACAAAAATAAAAGACGCTCCTAGTAAAGCACATAAGATGTGACCGAATAAAAATATAGTTTCACTAGAAGTGACCTGATAATTTGTCGATAAAGAAGGGGATGCCTTGGGCATCCCCAAGCTTAGACGCTTGAGTCTTCTTGGAATTCGCTGGGATGTACCACCGGGGCATCCTCAAGCTTAGGATCCTCACTCTTTTTGATCACGTCATATCATCCTCTTCTCTTGACCCTTGAAAACTTCCTTCACACCAAACTTCTCACAATCTTCATTAGCAACGTTAGTGCAGTCGAAATAATAATTTCACATGGTTCAGTTTCAACAAAAGCCTAACACTCCAAAACACATTAGCTACTGTCACAACTTATTTTAAAACCCTTTTTCTCAAAATAACACAAAAAGAAAGAGGTTAAGATGTAAATGCAATTATTGCCAGAAATCTATCAAAATAGGACATTGGGTAAAGATGGCTTTTTTTCGAAACTCTTCTGTTGCTCAAATCAAAAAGTGGTAAACTAAGAAAAGTTGCCTGTACAGCCCAGGATTATGCACAAAAAAGCTCAGGTCATTTTGAATTTTCGGTGATTTTATACGAATTAAACAGTGGACAGCAGAAATCTATTTCCTGCGCAGAAATCCGAAATATAGTCTCAACTTTCCACTAGAGTCTTTACTTGGCTAAAAAAAACACAAAACAAAAGATACAGCGGGGTTGATAAGGAAATAGAAAACACCCAGGTGCAAAGCACACAAAAGAAAACAAAGGAAAACTGGTTGAAAACAGAGAAATAAAACGGGTTGTCTCCCGGTAGCGCTTTTCTTTAACGCCTTTCAGTTAGGCATAGAAAGCAACTCAAGTATTTTCAAGGGAAGAAGTATCAACATTTATAACTTCCTCTAAATCATTATTTGCAGCAATAGGTACTCTAGGTGTTTCTGAAGATTCAACGTGGAGGTCACTCTTAGTTTCATTAATTCTTTTAGCAATTTTTAGCACATATTGAGATTCAGGTTTAGTTATCTTGGGAACATACATGAATCTTTGCTACTTTCCCACAAAGTCTTTCTCCTTTTTGAATTTAAGAGATGAAAAAGTTGAGCTTAAAGTTCCCATAGCCTCCTCTAGTTTACCAATCATAAAATTTTGATTATCATGAGTGTTGCTAGCTTCTAGAGCAGTGATTCTTTTATCAATAGTAATTACTGATTTATTCACTTTGATAGAATTATCAAGGAAAATTGGTAAGTTCATTTCCAAAGATTTTAGTTTATTAATAACATCCTCCAAAGTGGTCTCAGTTTTAACAGTTGTAATGGGGGGTGCTCCTACTAAACTTCCAATCAAATTGCAGGCATCCAAGGCAGGAGTTCCTAGAAAATTTCCACCCGTAAGAGTATCTAACACATGCCTATACCAGGAAGAAATACCAACATAAAAATTCCTCAGGAGTATCAAGGTAGAATATTTTTTTTGTACACCTATTATGAGCATCATTTATTCTATACCAAGCATCTTTTAAACTCTCTCCCCCTGTTGCCTAAAACAACGAATCTCAACTTCAGGAATACTCATTCTAGCGAAATAAAAGCAAGCAAATAAATAACAGCTATAAAGTAAACTACTTTTTTTTGTTTTTGATATAGAGAAGTAAAACAAGAAAAAAATAAAAACAAGGCAATAAATAAAATAAAGAGGTTGAGAGTGAGAGACTCCCCTTGCCAAAAGAATTTATTTATCCCCGGCAACGGCGCCAGAAAAAGTCCTTGATGGTGTAGATCGTGCACTCGTTGGGAGACCCCAAGAGGAGGGTGTGATGAGCACAGCGGTAGGAGTTTTTCCCTTAGTTAAGAACTAAGATTATCAATCCAGTAGGAGAAAGAGGGCCTTCGGAAGGTTGATGCCACTGACGGTGGTGATTGCGCTTCACCGGTGTCAGCAACAACGCAGAACCTGCACACAACACAACCAAAATACTTTGTCCCAACGGTACAGTGAGGTTGTCAATCTCACCGGTCTTGCTGAAAACAATGATTAGACGTATATTGTAAAAAATGGTGTATGCTTGCAGTAAGTAAAGAAAGCAGGAAATTGTAGCGGTTTGTTTAACAGTGTAGGAAAATGGACCGGGGTTCATAGGTTCACTAGTGGTGTCTCTCCATAAAAGATAGCATGCTGGGTGAACAAATTACAGCTGGGTAATTGACAAATAAAGGTTGTACCGTAGTGCATATTATGACATGGAGACTACTATGATATTTAGTGCGGGCATTACAACAATATACATAGACCGTAATCCAACTGCATCTATGACTAATAATCCACCCTCAGGTTACCATCCGAACCCCCTTAGGTATTAAGTTGCAAGCAACAGATAACTGCATTAAACAATGCGTGTAATGTAAGCAATGATTGTACACGCGGGCACTCACACCGTTGTTTTCTCCCTAGTGGCAACATCACATACTCCCCCGTCACGTTTCTGTCAATCGAGCACAGGCGAAAAGGAGGCATGAACCCACTATCTAGCATAAATACTCACTTTTGGAGTCACTAGCAACTACTTGGCCAGAGCAACCACTAGCAACGGAAAGCATGCAAGTTCACAAATAACATATGCAATAAAGACTATAATCAACTTGGCATAAGTTCAATATTCATTGGATCCCAGCAAACACAACATATAGTATTACATAAGATCAATCTCGATCATGATAGGCAGCTCACCGAGGTCTAAACATGGAGGAATATGAGGATAAGACAACCATCTAGCTACTGCTATGGACCCGTATTCCAAGGATGAACTACTCACGCATCACTCCGAAGGCAGGCATAGTGATGGAGAAGCCTCCGATGATGATTACCTCTCCGGAGGGTGCTAGGAGAAATCTTCAGAACCCCCTGATCTAGGGTTCACGATGACGGCGATTGCGGAACTTTTCGGGAATATTTGATCAGGTTCCTAGGGTTTTCCATCCGGGGGGAATAAATAGGCTAAAGGGCAAAGGAGGTGGAGCCCTGAGGGCCCCAAACCACCAGTTGGCGCGGCCAGGGGGAGGGCGCGCCACCCCATGGTGTGGCCCCCGTGCCCGTCCTCGACTCTTCCTCGGTCTTCTGGATGCTTCCGGGGAAAATAGGCACTTCGGGCTTTGTGGGGTCCAATTTCGAGAATGTTTCCAGAACAACTTTTCTAAAATCAAAAACAGCAGAAAATAGGGAACTGACATTTGGCATATTGTTAATACGTTAGTCTGGGAAAACGTGTAAAAATGCTATAAAGAAGGGAGAAAACATGTAGCAATTGGCATAATATTATCATGGAGCATAAAAGTATAGTTACGTTGGAGACGTATCAATTAGTGAGTTGGACTCACAAAGGGAATGGGCCACAAGCGTTGTGAAGCCCACTCCCACTCGCTATATAAAGAGGGGCGTAGGTTGCCCAACGGGCACAAGTTTCCACTTACATGCGTTGGGAACCCTAGCCCCACTCATTCCAGCCGCCGTCCGCACCGGACCTAGCATTCCGCCGTTGGAGATCCTCCTCGTACGTGTGGATACCGGCAGAGGTGATGTACGATCAGCATTTCGACGATCGCGAGATTGGATCGTCTGGATCGGATCGTGGTACTACACTGCATCGACGTGCTTCATCGATAATCCGCACATGCGCGTCTAGTGGTAATCCTCGTGGCCTTCTACCTCGGCTAGATCTTGGAAGTACCGCTTAGAAAAGTTTTTGTTTATCTCTACGCGTTCCAACAGTGGTATTAGAGAGGTAGCTTCTGGTTTTAGGCCTGTGATCTGCACATATATGATATGTAGTTAGCGTCAGATTGGATCTAATTGTTGTTTTGGTGGTCGTTCTATCAGATAGATCGGTTTTATACAAGGTTGATTGGATCAATCGTGCTTGGGGGTTAATGGATGATCTGGTTTCCGTGATCATACTGCTAAGGTCGTGGAACAACATACCCCTACCGGTCGGTTTCCGCCATCGGGGTATACTATGACACATAAATCCAGTTGCGGTGATCGAAGCTCAGAGAGTTTGGTCGAATCAGAATACATATCAGATTTTGGTAAAATTGTTTTATCCGATGAAGATGTCCATGTTTGGAATGCAAATGAGATCTGCGTTTCCAAAATTGTCGGGCGCTCTCCCTTTGATCCCCGCCGGCTTCGCCCTGTCGTAGCACCTTAGATGTCGTTACGAGTTTCACAACGCCGGTTGATATCATTTCTGTGCATAACTTGTTTTTGCAGGATGTTGTTAATGGTATGGCTTATGTGCATGTGATGTGTGTAATCCATATGTGATCTCCGTATCATGTTATTGTCAGCCGGCTAGAGCCTAGGTGCTGTCATTTAATTGTATAATGGTCTACGTGTCGGATTCTCTATGTAATTTTTCATTTGCTAGCTAGTGTAGCCTTTTGTAGAACCCGGATGACATGCAAGTCGATGTACAAGTCGTCTACATGGTGTAAGATTGCACGTGACAAGAGTTGGCACAAGTCGACTTACAAGCTTTGTGGAGATGGAGATCACCATGAAGAGAGCCGTACCATTTCACATTATAATTGCTTTATTTGTGTTATTGTTATGTCTCTTTTTACCTCTATTTAGATAGTTGGTAGATTTTAATCCATCAAAGAAGGTCTAGTCAGTCGCCCCGCCAGTGCTGCACCATCACAAGTCGTACATTCTTGGTAGTGGGCTCCTAACATTGAGGTGCTACAAATTCGTTCCGATTAGGTGGGTTTGAGACGTACTCTTACAGTGGAAGCACTTGGTAAGCCAGACGAGTCCATCACAACGATTGTGGGGCTCGGGGCTCGGTAGGTTGGGAGCCGGGGCATGTGATGTCACCCGACTAACAGGAGTCGTAGTGCATACGATTGGCAAGGTGTTTCCTACCTAGATCACTTGACGGCTAGCGGTGATGCTAAAGCTTACTAGTCGGCTTGCTTATTTAGGATCTTGAATCACTTAGCAACCATCGGAGATGTGTTGGTTCTAGTGGGAGCATAAGTATTAAAGCGTTTAATATTCCCGCTCTTTTATGAATACATGTCTTAAGTGTTTTGCATATTTTCTCTTGTGGATCAATGGCACCTAGCAACCTTCCTCAACTATCCACTTTTACGTTGAGGTCAATCCTAGAGAAAGATAAGCTTAATGGAACTAATTTCACCAAGTGGTATTGTAATCTGAGGATAGTCCTCAAGCATGACAAGAAAGACCATGTTCTAGACACTCCACTTCCAGATGAGCCTGGTGATGATGCGACAGTCGCTGTCATGAATGCCTACCGTAAGACTAAAGATGAGTTTACGGAAATTAGTTGTCTTATGCTTGCACACATGGAACCGGACTTGCAGCAGCAGTTCGAGAATGTTGAGGCCTACGATATGATCGAAAGCCTCAAAAGTATGTTCCAGGCTCAGGCAAAGACCGAGAGGTATCAAGTCTCTCAAGCTTTGCTGGGCTGTAAGCTCAAAGACAACGATCCACTGAGTTCGCATGTAATCAAGATGGCGGGTTACATGCAGTCTCTGGATAGGCTGGGCTTCCCAATTAACGAAGAGTTCGCTACTGATATAATTCTCAACTCTCTTCCTAGTGTGTATGGTCCGTTCATTTCGAACTACCACATGCATGGTATGGATAAGAAGCTCACTGAATTACATGGGATGCTCAAAATGGCAGAGGCTGATCGCAAGAAAGGCAGTCAAGTGTTGATGGTGCAGAATAAGGCTAAGTTCAAGAAGAGTTCTTGGACCAAGAAGAAGAAGGATAAGTCAGGAGGCAACGCCCATGGCCCTGTCCAGAGCGCTTCCTCAAGGACTAAGCCATCTCCTACAGCCGGAGCCAATTGCTTCTATTGCAAGCAGGATGGCCACTGGAAGAGGAACTGCACCAAGTATTTGGCTGACAGAGCCAAGAGTGGAGGTGTGACTTCTAACTCAGGTACGCTTGTATGCAATGTTATAGAAATTTATCTTGCTGATACACCTAACAGTTCTTGGGTATATGATACCGGATCAGTAATTCACATATGCAACTCGTTGTAGGGACTGGTAAGAACACTAGGAGTGTGGCGAGAGGAGAGGTTGATATTCGGGTCGGCAACAAGGTGAGAGTCGCTGCGTTGGACGGCATGATGCAGCTTCATTTACCTTCAGGATTTTTAATGGAGCTGAATAATTGTTATTATGTTCCAGTGCTTAGTCGAAACATTATTTTCGCCTCATGTTTGATGAGACAAGGTTATGAGTCGAATATTAAGAATAATGGTTGTTCTTTATATTTGAAATATATGTTTCATGACTTTGCACCCGTTCAGGACGGGTTTTTATTTTGAATCTTTATAGTGAATCGGTCTATAACATAAATGTGAAAAGGTTGAAACCAAATGATCTAAATATGACTTACTTTTGGCACTGTCGGCTTGGTCATATAAGTTGGAAGCACACGAAGAAGCTCCATGATGATGGACTTCTAACTTCGTTTGACTTAGAGTCATTCGAGACATGCGAATCATGCCTACTCGGCAAAATGATCAAGACACCTTTTGCAAGGAGTTGTGAAAGGGCGTCCGACTTGTTGGAACTAATACATAAAGATGTATGTGGTCCAATGAGTACGACAGCCAGAGGTGGTTATGAGTACTTCGTTACCTTCACTGATGATTTGAGTAGGTATGGATATATCTATTTAATGAAACACAAGTCGGAAGCCTTTGATAAATTCAAGGAATTCCAGAGTGAGGTACAAAATCAACTCGTCAAGAAAATAAAGTTTCTACGGTCGGACCCTGGAGGCGAGTACATGAGCCATGAGTTTGATGACCATCTAAAGAGTCGTGGAATAGTTCCTCAACTCACTTCGTCGGGTACACCACATAGGAACGTTGTATCGGAATGGAGAAATCGTACCTTGTTGGACATGGTACGATCAATGATGAGTCGGACAGATCTACCTTTATCATTTTGGGGTTATTGTCTAGAAACTGCAGGGTTCACACTAAACAGAGTACCATCAAAGTCAGTAGAGAAGACACCGCATGAGATGTGGACTGGCAAAAGACCAAGTTTGTCTTTTCTTAAGATTTGGGGTTGTGAAGCATTTGCCAAGCAACTTCAGTCGGACAAGCTCACGACCAAGTCGAATAAGTGTATTTTCGTGGGGTATCCGATGGAAACCTTGGGGTACTACTTCTACAACCGAGAAGAGGGAAAGTGTTTGTTGCTCTGAACGGTGTCTTCCTTGAGAAAGAGTTTCTCAGTCAGGGAGTCAGTGGGAGCACAGTGCAACACGAAAGAAACCGGCTAGGGGCAAGTCGGCGAGGGCCTTGGAGGCTGAGCCAGTCGTGGTACCTACGCCAGTAATAGCACCTGGGCCCGGAGATCTGCCAGATTACAAAATGCTCGTGATGTTTTACTGTTAGACATTAATGATCCGGCAACTTATTCTGAAGCAGTGGTGGGATCTGATTCCGAGTCATGGTTTGGAGCCATGAGATCCGAGTCAAAGTCCATGGGTGAAAATCAAGTTTGGAATTTGGTTGATCTGCCAGACGGTGCAAGACCCGTCGAGTGCAAATGGGTCTTTATGAAGAAAACTAATATGGATGGAAATATTTCCGTGTATAAAGCACGACTTGTCGCGAAGGGGTTCCGACAGGTTTAAGGAGTTGACTATGACGAGACCTTCTCGCCGTAGAGATACTTAAGTCAGTTCGGATCATGTTAGCCATAGCAACCTATTTCGACTATGAGATATGGCCGATGGATGTCAAGACGGCTTTCCTTAATGGACATTTAACTGAGGACGTGTATATGATACAGCCCGAAGGTTTTGTCGATCCAGCTAACGCTGACAAGGTATGCAAACTTGATAAATCCATTTATGGGTTGAAGCAACCATCTCGGAGTTGGAACATTCGCTTTGATAAGGCAGTCAAATCATTTGGCTTCATCAAGAGCGATCATGATTCTTGTTTATACAAGAAGCTTAGTGGGAGCAAAGTAAATTTTCTAATCTTATATGTGGACGACATATTACTGATGGGAAATGATGTCATGATGTTGCAAAAAACCAAAGAATCATTGGAAAGGAGTTTCTCAATGAAGGATTTGGGTGAGGCGACTTACATACTGGGAATCACGATCTATAGAGATAGATCAAGGCGGCTCATTGGATTGAGTCAGAGTACATATCTCGACAAAGTATTGAAGAAATTTAATATGGAAGAGTCTAAGAAGGGGTTCTTACCAATGTCCCATGGTGTAAAACTCAGCCAGACTCAGTGTCCTTCGACGACTGATGAGCGAAGTCGGATCAGTGTGATCCCGTATGCTTCGGCAGTCGGATCCATCATGTATGCCATGATTTGTACTATGCCAGATGTTTCTTATGCTTTAAGTGTAACAAGCAGATACCAGGCTGACCCTGGCGAAACCCACTGGGTAGCGGCTAAAACCATCCTTAAGTACTTGAGAAGGACTTAGGACATGTTCCTAGTTTATGGAAGTGATGAGGAATTCAGTGTAAAGGGCTACACAGATGCGAGTTATCTCACCGACTCAGATGACTCTCGTTCGCAATCTGGGTACGTGTTTTTCATCAACGGAGGGGCTGTGAGCTAGAAGAGTTCCAAGCAAGATACCGTGTCTGCATCTACGACAGAGCCTGAGTATATTGCTGCCTCGGAGGCTGCAAAGGAAGTTGTTTGGATCAGGAAGCTCCTGATAGATCTTGGTGTGATTAAGGGCGTGTCCAATCCATTGGACGTATATTGTGACAATAATGGTGCTATCGCACAAGCCAAGGAACCTAGACAACACCAGAAGAACAAACATATACTCATGCGTTACCACCTCATTCACCAGTTTGTCTAACAAGGTGATATCAAGTTATGCAAAGTAAACACGGATGCAAACATTGCAGATCCGTTGACAAAGGCACTACCACAGCCAAAGCATGAGGCGCACATCAGAGGTATGGGCATTCGATGCCTAGGCATATGATGTCGAGATGATTGACTCTAGTGCAAGTGGGAGACTGTTGGGAATATGCCCTAGAGGCAATCATGTATTATGTAATTCCCAATGTATTCATAAAGTTATTAAGTCGTTCTTGTTTTGAACATCTGTTATATGTCATTGAATATGTGACTCGATTGTGGAACTATATATTCATGTTGTTCATGCTAAAATGTCTTTGGTCATTAAGGTTTTGCTGGACACACACCCTAGACTAATGTGATTGTTGGCTGATGAATCGGTTCCACTTGTCATGGGCATGGCGATGCCAT
Source organism: Alopecurus myosuroides (assembly GCA_028641055.1). Taxonomy (NCBI): domain Eukaryota; kingdom Viridiplantae; phylum Streptophyta; class Magnoliopsida; order Poales; family Poaceae; genus Alopecurus; species Alopecurus myosuroides. Next base: position 27,573,449 of record CM054063.1, read on the forward strand.
TCCAATGTTCACAGACTCGGCTAAAGAGTTTAGCAAGTCGGACTAACCCATATTGAGATGAAGCGAGTAAGTCGTCATTTGCATGTCTCAATCAATGTAATCCTTAGACCTGAGGTTGTCGCACAATCCGATTTGTGGATCTCCGACTTAGATTCTGTCAAACGCTTTATAAAGGCAGAGTTCGGGTCGAATGAGAAGCAAGCTGCGTGATATGGATAATCAAGATGGGATTTTGCCCCTCCGAATGGAGAGATATTCTCTGGGCCCTCTCGAATGATATGATTTCGGAAGCATGGCCATGCGCGACTCAGTTAAGTGTTAACCGGGTCTATTGACTAAGAGTTAGTCAGATGAATCGTATATCACATACCGAGAAGAGAGTTGAGCTATTTAAGGTATGACGATAATTCGCATATAGTTCGACAAGTACATCGTGAGGCAAAAGAGACTCAGATAAAAGTCACATTGGAAGTTATGTCGTCATGACTCTATGGCTTTTGGGAGTCGGCACGTTCTGCTAGGAGACACTACCGGTCGATCGATTGGGAGTCGGACTCCAATCGTGTCCAAGTCGCCATGAGCCTGCAGAGTCGCACACTTAAGAGCGGGAGCAAATATATTGGTCGGATTGGACCCGAACCGAAAATGGAACGAATTAGTGAGTTGGACTCACAAAGGGAATGGGACACAAGCGTTGTGAATCCCACTCCCACTCGCTATATAAAGAGGGGCGCATGTTGCCCAACGGACACAAGTTTCCACTCCCATGCGTTGGGAACCCTAGCCCCAATCAGTACAGCCGCCGCAGTGGACCTAGCAGTCCGCCGTCAGAGCTCCTCCTCGTACGTGTGGATACCGGCAGAGGTGTTGTATGATCAGCATTTCGACGATCGCGGGATTGGATCGGCTGGATTGGATCGTGGGACTACACTGCATCGACGTGCTTCATCGATAATCCGCACCTGCGCGTCTAGTGGTAATCCTCGTGGCCTTCTACCTCGGCTAGATCTTGGAAGTACCACGTAGAAAAGTTTTTGTTTATCTCTACGCGTTCCAACAGTGGTATTAGAGAGGTAGCTTCTGTTTTTAGGCCCGTGATCTGCACATATGTGTTTTCTGTTTTGAGTTATGGAAGTATTTATTTGGTATTTTTCTTTACAGAATGTCCAGTTTTGGCAGATTTTTCTCTTTATTTTGTATTGTGCTTATACTCGAAGTTTATAACTGTTATCTTGATCAACAGAAGTTATAAATTGGTTGGTATACAGTAGGTAATATTGAATTAAGTTCTTGTAGTTTGGCAATTCTTGTATATGAGTGGATTTTATTTAATGAATACTAACCCTTCTAATGAGTTTTGTCAATTTTTATGTGAGATAAATGAGAATATACGAAAGCTCAAAATTGGGGATTCCCAGATGCACCCAATTAAATATTCAAGAATCTAAGCTTTGGGTTGCCTAATGCATCCCTCTTTTTTCTCAACAACTATTAGCTTGCCTCATTTTTCTAAACTTTTATTTTCTTCTTCCTAGTTCCAATTTTATTCTTCTTTTGTTCGTTTCCCGTTTCTTTTGGATCTCGTTTTTTTTGTTTCTTCCTTTTGCTTGCTTTCTTCTAAATTATGCAAGTTTCTGTTTTTATTTTTAGGAGCTTAAGATTAACGAGCAAACCTTAATTTGGAGTTCATATTAACCCGTGGGATAATGTTGGGGGAATGACTAAGGGGTTCCCCCAGCTACATTGCCCCTAAACCGGCTTAGCACAAAGTCGGTTCACAAAACAAGAGCCGGTTAATATCAGAACCGGCTCACGAGGGAAGCGAGTTCATCGGTGGACAATGATGGATCTCGGACGGAGGCCCGGGTTACAGTTCGTTTTACAGAAGATCCAAGACCCGGCCTAGGAATACAACATAGGTCCCAAAGATGGTGAAAAGCCCAGACACTTGAGGCCCGAAGAAGATTCTAAAACCGGCCAAGCGACGGGGCCCAATTCTCATCATAAACCGGCAAAGTTTCTCCTGCCATGTTAGGATAGGACTCCGATTTTGGGGATGACCCAGATTCTTCTATAATCCCAGGAACATGTCCATTTTATACAGTGAGTTCCTAAGACGTAGAGATCAAGTTCTAGTTCACAGCAATAGCTCTCGAGAGATCGGAAGTCGGAATCGCTCCTTGTAATCGAAACCTCGAATCATAAATAGTAAATAAGCAGGAGTAGGTTTTACCCTCCATAGAAGGGCCAAAACTGGGTAAACTCGTGTGTCTCGTTTCCTCCATAACCCTTCCAATACTTCGCTTAGAATATATGGCCTCACAATCTAGTTCTCGCACGAGGACACTTTCCATGACAACTCCACGACAAAAACTTTTAAAATTATTAAACCCTATTTGGGTTCCTGTTTTAGCTCATAAAGAAGTATTAAAAAAATTATCATTTTTCATGTTGGATGCCTTCACCTCTTAACTTATGCATAATGTGATTTTTCCTAATACCGCAAAAAGAGCTAGCAAACGGGTGCCCAGCCCACAAACATAAATTACAAAATAAAAATTAATATGCTCACACTTTGTTGCTGAGAAATTAGTTCAAACATAGCTTGTGTAAACAATGGAGAAGAGGAATGTTATTGTTTCTCTATGGAATCTGTTCTTAGAAGGCATTTGACATGAAATGATATTAAAATATGTTTTAGCATTTGTTGACATAGACATCAATATGCTATGTTCTATAAAATAAAAAGCTCTAGCACATGAGTGATCTCTGGTTCCCTCTGCGAAGGGCCCTTTATTTTAGATATAGGATGAGTCTTCACATTCTTACTTTATGCACCAATTAAGAGATCATAGTTGTCATTCTAAGTATAATGTGCATAGTCCAAAAATTTATTATTGATTGGAATACGATAATGGTTTTTCTTGTTTATAATTACTTTGTCACCAACGGGCCAGATATGCACATCTCGCATGTTGGTCGAGCATCTCTTCTTTCACATACCTCTAAAAATTGTGTCTTCTTGATATTCTACATGTTTCCTCAGCTACTCTTAGTTTGCACTATGTTCCTAAATTTACTCATGACAACAATGTGTTTGTTGAGTTTCATCATTTTCATGTTTTTGTTAATGATCGGGACATGAGGGACATTCTTCTTAGAAGTCGAGCTTGCCATGGTCTATATTCCCTTGACGTGTCGTCCATTCCCAAGTTTTCAGTGGTGTTCGTGTGTCATCGTCACAGTGGCACTCTCGTTCGGATCATCCGGGCACTCCCATAGTGTGCCATGTGCTCCATCACCATGAGCTTCCCATTGAGTTAATCAATAAGGAGTTTCTAGTGTGTGATGCTTGTCAGAAAGGAAAGAGTCATCTATTACCTTTTTCTGTATCGAGTCGTGTTGTGCTTTTACTTAATCACAAAATTATTAATGTTCAATCTGATTGATGGGGGGCGGCGATGAATATCTCAATCTTAATACCTTCTTTCAGAAACTTGGTATATCGCATCATGTGTATAGTCCTCATACACATCAGAGAACAGTGCAGATGAACGTAAGCATCGTCACATAGTTGAACCTGGCTTAACGCTAATTGCACATGGCTCTGTACCATTTCGGTTTTGGAGTGATGCATTTGTTACATCTTGTTTTCTTATAAACATGCTTCCCACATGAATCCTTCATATCAAATCTCTATTAGATGTGTTGTTCATGAAACTCCGGATTACTCATTTCTCAAAGTGTTCGGTTGTGTGTGTTGGCCACACCTCCGTCCATACAATAGTCGTAAACTCGAGTATCGATCTAAAAAACAGTGTGTTTGTCACGTACAGTCCTCTCCACATGGGTTAAAACTATTTCCACGTTCTATCGAATCGTGTTTACATTTCCTGTGATGTCATATTTGATGAGACCGTTTTCCCGTTTTCCACAATACCACCACCTACGATACCACCACTACCTCGTTGCACTTCTTTCCAGCTTTGCCTAATAAATTTGTAGATGTTGCATATTCTCCTTTGTTGTTGCCTAACCATGGTGTAGGGACTGGATGATGTTACTCTGCCAGCTGCACCAAACGTACTGCTATGCTCGATGCTCCTGCTATGCCAGCTGTGCCTGATGCTGATCCGGCGTGCATGTCTCATGCACGTCCATCGGACGAGTGCACCTCGCCTGGCCCATCTGCGCGTGAGTGTGCCTCGCATGGGCCAGCTACACGTGCGACCGCATTGCACGGGTTGGCGGTCCGTACGAGCACTGCTCCAAGAGATTCCTCTCCATGTGGGCCATCTTCGGCTTGTCCGTCTCTGACGGTCACCCCAGGCCCAGCATCACCCACTTGTGGACCAGCCTGTGGTATCACCCACAAATGTGCCTCCCTCGCCGGGTGCGTCATGAGACGACGGCTCCACGTCATCGACATCTTCTGCGGCACCTGTGTTGATGACTTCTCCGACACCTGCACCTATCATACTACGTCCTCATACGCGTAGTCAGAGCGACATCTTTCGCCCTCTTAAGCGCACAGATGGCACTTCCGCCTGGCTTGCGACATGTGTTGCTCATGCTGAGGCTGATCCTACATCGGAAGCGAGGCATTTTCAGGAAGCCCTTGGCATTCCCCACTGGCGCGCCGCTATGGAGTAGGAGATAGGCTCTTCACAAAAATAATACTCGGCGCCTAGTTTTGCCTCCGTCTGGTGTCAATATTATTGACTCCAAATGGGTGTTCACGGTGAAGAAACATGTTGATGGCTCCATTGAAAGGTACAAGGCACGATTAGTTGCTACAGGCTTCAAACAACAGTATGGTCTTGATTATAAGGATATGTTCAGTGCCGTCGATAAACCCACCACTATCCGCCTTCTACTTTCCTTGGATGTTACACGAGGGTGGCCTCTTCGTCAGCTAGATGTTCAAAATGCTTTTATCCATAAAGTCCTAGAAGAAGAGGTATATATGTCTCAGCCACCAGGTTTTGTTGATCCTGCTCGGCCACATCATCTTTGTCGTCTTGTTAAGACACTCTATGTTCTCAAGCAGGATCCTTGTGTGTGGCATGCACGTCTTGGCGCTACTCTTCGTGCGCATGGGTTTGCACCATCTACAGCTGACACGTCTATGTTTAGTCTTCAGCGATCTGAGGTGACTATGTATCTTATGGTCTATGTTGATGATATCATACTTGTTTGTTCTTCGGTCACTGCTGCTGATCGGCTCGTTCTTTCTCTGGGTGCTGATTTTGCTGTGAAGGATTTGGGTAAAACTGCATTATTTTCTGGGCATTGAGGTTACTCATTCGGATAGTGGTTTGACTCTCACTCAGCAGAAGTAATCTCAGGATTTTTTACGCCGTGCGGGTATGTTGAAGTGCAAGCCTGCTATTACACCCATTACCGCAACTGGCAATTTTTTACCTCTTGATGGAGACTTACCACTAGTAGAGAAACCCCTATAAGTTTTTGCCTCTTGTCCCCATTATCTTACGAACCGGGACCAGAGGGGGGCGGGGCGACTGTTCGCCTCGCGTAGAACCCTTTTAGTCCCGGGTCATAAGACGGCCCAGAATAAAAGTACCCTGGCAACCCTTCGCCTAGCCCGAGACCTTTTAGTCCCGGGTCGTAAAACGGGCCGGGACTAAATGCCCAAACCGTTTGCCTCTCGAACTTTGGAAGTTGTTCCATCGTCGGAAGAGGCTTACAAATAGAGAGACGGCCTAATTGCTATAGTAACCGCGTGCAACTCTTCTTCTTCCTCTGGCTCTCCTCTCTTCTTCTTCTACACCATGGCTCTATATGGAATTCATTTGTTGAAAGTTCCCACACATGGTAGGATTCTTGAAGTCGCCTACACGAACAAGAGCTCCCGGGTCCTGGGTCTTCTTGACCTCATGAAGCAATGGTGTCGCGAGGATGGTGGCAATTTTCTTGGCCTTGATCTTCAGTACACGCCCAATCAACGTGATGTGGTGATGTGGACGTCATACAATTTGCGTATAAGAAGCGTGTCATGGTATTCCAATGGGCAAGGTAACACAAAAACTTGTCCAATCTTTCTCTCCTCTCTTTCTCTCCCCATTTCTACTCTCTTATTTTGATTCTATATATAGGATAGGAAATTTCATAGGATAACAACTTGTGTATCCATGTTTATTTATATAGTAATGTATCCATTTGAATCCTATATGTATCCATTTGAATCTCATTTTGTTCCCATTTGAATCCTACATGTATGTTCCATTTTGTTCTCATTTCATTTGAATCCTATATGTGCATTGGAAAGAATAAAATTGTTGCAACGGTGTTTAACATTTGTTTCATTTGTTCCATTTGTTGTTGCATTGAAACAATATACTTGTTGCAGCGGTATTTAACATTTGTTCCATTTTTTTGTTGCAGTAGTGACAAAGATTGTCCAGGATTCCTGGGTTTCCTTATCAACAACGACATACGTTGATACAAGGAATGACAAGTTGAAGATGAATAGCACATGGGGTATTGAGATACCATCTGAGTGTCATATTGATCTGCAGGACCTGTTCCAGCTTCAGCATGCCAGGACTTCGATGGTTGATATGGCTGATATGGCAGCCACATTGATTGACGAGGCATACCGTGATATGAAGAAAAACTTCCCCAGTTGGCATTGCAATTTTTGGGAGAAGAGCCCACTTGACAAGATCAACGTCGATTATGCAGCCATCGATGGATACATTTCCTACGAGTTGTACCGTATTATTAGTAACTTCAGCTATGGGCAGCGTCACATAGTGCCCCGGTCTCCTACTGTTTGGGATTCGAAGGACGAGCTCGAGTAGATGGGAGCCTCTCGTGACGCCGTGTCATCTAGTTCCATTATTAGTACTGATGTGTGTCGTCTCTATATATATTATGTACTGCTTGGGAGCCTCTCGTGACATGATGTTTTGTGTGTTTAATTTATATTCCCTAGAAGACTTTATGTAGTACTATATATTATATCTATTAACTATGTCTCTGTTTAATTATATATGATGTGAGCAAGATTAATGAAGCAGTTGATGTATATGTGATGAAATTTCGAAAATTTAATTTGACACCCGAGCTATGTTGAAATGTGGAGTAAGAGAAAAAAAAATATCTCAAGATATGTTGAAATGACTAACCATTTGGAGTAAATTTTTTTACATCGATCTATATATAATATTAAAAAATATGATATGGAAGTTGATCATATATATATTAACTTCTCTCATTTTTCTAATCTACTTGGATAATATCATATGCCAATTTTCGATATTACAGATTTCTAGATACGAATTATTCAATATTAAAAAAGCAACAAAATTAATTATTATTTAAATCAATTAATAATTATTTGAATTCAAGATTATTATTACTTATTTAATTTTTGTTTCACTAAATAATTTTTTGGATTCACAAAATAAAGACGTACGACATCATAGTTCAAAAGTTAACATGATTGACATCATACTATTGTCAGTAAAACAATATTTTGTTTCTTAGAAGCTTAGAGGGAAGGAACCCACAAGTTAAGCGTGTTGGGAGTGGAGTAGTCTGAGGTGGGCGACCTACTGGGAAGTGTCAGTTCAGAGTGAAAGAAAAACATTAGAGATAAAAATAATAATTGGAACTATAGTAAAATGATTAGAGTTAGAAATAACAGATACCAAATGACAAGGAAAATCAGAAAATAAAAGAAAGAATAAAAAACAAAAAAGTTAGTTAGTCTCGGGTTGTATTACCACCCGGGACTAAAAGTCGTCCAGCCAGAGCTGTCCCGTGGGTAGCCTCTAATTTCGGTTCGTGGCGCACCAGGACAAAAAGGGGGGGCTCTGGTCCTGATTCAGCAGTACCAGATAGAAATCCGGGACTATAGCCTGTTACGGCCCGGGACTAGAGGTCTGTTTTCTACTAGTGTACTATCTTTTGATGATTCCACTGAGCACCACAACGTTGTTGGTGGTCTGCAGTACCAGCTCGTTACTCGCACAGATGTATCATTGATGTTAATCGTGTGTGATAGTATCTTCATGCACCACATGTTCCTCATTGGTCAGTTGTGAAGCGCATTCGACGCTATATCCATCACACTGCTACATATGGTTTGCATCTCCAACCTGCACCATCTCGCATGCTCTCAGTTTTTTCTTATGTAAATTGGGCTGGTAGTCTTGATGATCGGCGATCCACAAAGGGATGTGCAGTGTTCTTTAGTCCTATCTTGATCGACTGGCAAGCTCACAAGCAAGCTACAATGTCTCGTAGTAGTACTGAAGCTGATTATAAAGCAGTTGCCAATGCCACGACTAAGATCGTCTGGGTGCAATCCTTACTTAGAGAATTGAAGATCTCTCAAGCACAGACGCCTGTTCTTTGGTGTGATAACATCGGTGCTACATATCTTTCATCGAATCCAGTATTTAATGCCTGAACAAAACATATTGAAATTGATAATCATTTTGTGAGGGAATGTTCTGCACATAAGCTACTTTTGGATCAAGTTTGTTTCTTCAAAGGATCAGCTTGTTGATATTTTCACTAAACCCTAGCCCCTACGTTCTTTGAAGGATGCAGACCCTGTCTTAACCTAGTTAGTGTATCAGGACATAGTTAAGATCGAGGGAGTGTTAGACTGTGTATTTTTTTTTTTGAAAAATGGAAATGTATATTAATATTGCGGAGATACAAATTACACCCAGCCTCTGCAACAACGCAATAGCTATAGCCATTACGGATGCACACAGCTGAAAGACAATAAAAAGAACAACTAAAAAGAAAAATCTCACTACAGAGTTACAGTCCTTGCAGCATCCATACAACCACCACCTAAACAACACATGATGTCCAGCTCTTCAAAAACAACGTCTTAAAAAAGAACGGTGCCAGACACAACCAATTAAGGTCTGACCTTGGGTTTTCACCCTAAAAGGTAGGACTTTGGACTATTAGACGGTGTATATGGTAGCTTATGTACGTATTGTATACGAACCCTATGTTGGTATCTCATATGAATATATGACAGCCATACCCTATTGGGCATCGTGCATTGTTGCAACCCTAACTTCTCACTTCATCACACACAAATAGGAGGTGGAGGCACGGCGCTGGGATAACCATGGAGGCGAGCTCGACAGCCACGAAGACGACAAGGACAATGCCCGCAAGGAGGCCGCGGAGCGCCTTGTCACGGAAGAACACAGCCCGTTGTCCCCGGAATGGTGGAGCGTGGCGAAGGCGGCGAGCTGACGACGGCCTGCATGGTGAGCATGCTGGCGATTTAGGCGAGGTATAGGAGGAGCAGTGCCACGGCGTGCTCACGGGTCTTGTTTATGTTGTGCCGCGCGTGCCACCGGTAGAGGCCGTCGTCGTGCTGGACCTAGGTGAGAGGGTTCGCGAGGAGATCCACGACAGCAAGGAGGACGAGCGCGAAGACCTGAGCCAGCAGCTGAACTATGCGCGTGGGTAGGAGCAGGGTCTCCTCATCGAGCTGGCGCACGGAGACGATGATGAACCTGCTGGGCTGACCATGGCGGGATCAGTCGAGTTAAGAAGCGAGTGATATATGTTATGGCGTTATGCGGCGAGGCGGCGGTAGTGGTCGCGCTGTGGTTGTCCGACAATTTGTTTTAAGTGCCCGTGGGTGTCCACTTATGGATTTAAGTGGGATTGGGCTGGCGGAGCCGTTGGCTGTCCATGTCCACTTACAGGCATACCAGCTAGTCATCATCTCCACGCAAACCTCCGTATCTGCAAATATAATGAAGTTCAAACTGTAGGCTGACTGATCATCGCTCAACCCCTGGACGTCGTCGCCGACGACTTGAGAGAGGACTCCATCACCGCCTGCTTCTCATCCAGATCCAGCTCGTCTATCTTCAGCTTGTCCCCGCGGTCGGGCGGCCTCAACACCACTCTGCACCACCAGCAAATTGTTCAGAGGCTTATTCAAAGAGAAAACGCAACTTCAAAACAAACAATTCCAAACACGCAAAGGATGACCAGTACAACACATGAAGGAGCATGCGGTTCTGATCAAGAGAAATACCAGACAATTCCCATTTAACCACAGAATGGTAGTGCCATGGTGACCATCTGAACATCACCACCGTTACATTTATATACAAAACACAGGTGATAGGAACACCCAGATCATGCCAAGAACTAGAAAAATAAACTTAAACAGTCCCTGATCTTAAACATCACAAAAAGAATGAACTAGAACATCGCTTATCAATGCCTCGACCAAATCCAATAGATCGTGTGACTCAGACCTAAAAGAGCAGGTAGACGGCTCGATGGCCGAGGTATCACAGGGCAGAGAAGAAACCAGAAACTTACCTATCTATGCCCACGACCAGAACAAACAGCACAGGTCTCTCAGTACATGTCTCGTGACTCTCTTTCGTTACCAGGGCTCAACTAGAAAGTAGCCATCTAAAGTTATGATGCAGAACCCGCTTTCTCAAAGCGAAACCCAATCAGGTTTCTGCAGCATACCAGTGTTGACCAGATTAGAATCTTCCTCTTACAACTTCCTGCAATGCACGGAAATGAAACTTATCGATAAGAAATTTCCAGCCAAACTTAATATTTACATAAAGATTGGCTTTTACTATGAGATGGCATACGGCACACCGATGTCAATAATTAGAACTGCAAGTGTATGCAAAGCGGAATTGTAACATCCCAAGTCTGAAAAATAGCCTTTAGAATGTTTGCTCTCTGTTATTTTATGTTTTGCATCATGGCATCATGTTGATTGCATTTGTTTTGTTTGTTTTCCTTTTGTTTTCCTCTGTTTTCAGTTGTTTTCCAACTGTTTTCATTTGTTTTCCTTTGTTTTCTATTTGAATTTCAAACCAAAATTCAAACCCTTTGTTTCATCCTTGTGATGTTACAATTTCCAAAATGTTATTTCAAATAAAACAACCAATTTGCTTTCATATCTTTCCACATTGATCAACTAATAATTTGGTGCTTTGTTTCAAATAAATAAATTCCCAAATTTCTTCCAATTATTTCATATTGGATCAACTCTTAAATTGTTGCTTAATTCAATCAATCACTTAATCAATTAATCAATTAATTTCAAATTATTTCCAAATTCAATTCTCAAATCAGTACCTTTTTGAAACCATAAAATTCACCACCCCTTTTGCACTCTTTAAACCCTTCTAAAACCCTAGGGGTAACCCTACTCCAAAGCATGGTTTTCTTAATGGTTTATTAATACTAAAATTCCTCTAATTTGGTTTCAAATACAACTATCATTTTACAACTCAATTTTTGAAATCCAAGCTTGCAATGTGGTTTCTAATTAACTAAATAACTTAACTAAATTTTTCTGGAATTTTTCTTACATAAAACCTTAACAGTTTTCTTCCAAAAGCAATTGCTACAAAAAAATAAAACAAACAAAAAATAACAAAAGGGAGAGAGTGCAGCAGCCCAAGCCCATCTATTTCTTTTGGCCCGATACCCCCTTCAACGTTGTCTTCTTCCTCGCGTGATGTCACCTGTACGACTGCAGGAGAACCCTCCGATCACTCCATGCCCTCCCGATGGCTTGCCGTACGGGAACTACTCCCTCCATATATCCCCCTCCTTCTCCGATCGCAGCTAACCCTAACCCTTCTCCCCCAGCTGCCATCCCTTCTTCCTCTTCCTTCTCTCCCCTCTGCTCTCTGTAAGTTCTCTGAACATGGAACCCCCACCATGGCCGAATCTTGTCCTCCTTGGTGCCACCAACTTGTCCCTCTCCGAGGATCCCCGAGGGCGGGAATGGAAACGCTGGAGCTCCAGCTTCCTCCCCATCCCCTCGGTTCGGGCGGGGACGGCCTGGATCGCCGCCGCCGTCGCCTCCAACCGCCGCCGGCGCCCTCTGTTCCCTGCCTGCAGCGACCTGTCCGCCCCCAACCCCTCCTGCTCGAGGCCAACCAAGGTGAGGCCGCACCTCCTCCTCCTCTCCCCCACTCGCCTCCTCCCTCCTCTCCCTAGGGCCGCACCCCCCGAGCCCCTCCTCCACGGCGCCCCCTCCGGCGAGGGCAGCAGCCATCGCTGCCCATGTCCATGTCGATCTCTGTACGCTCTGTACCTGTTCGATTCAGTTAGGATTCAGAAACCACCCGAAACAGCAACACATACCCCCCCTAGCCCCCTTCTCTGTCACCAACCGAAACCCACCCCACTGGTTTGGTTCCCCCCAGCGCAAGCAAGAGGTGGGGGGATCGAGTCCCCCCTCTCCCAAATAACCAAACTTTTATTTTCGCTTTGTTTTGGTCATAGAACAAACTGGTAATCACACCTAGGCCCCTGTTACTAAAATCTAGCCCCTGGAAAATAATTTCAAAGTCCCTAGATCCATAAAAATGGCAGATTTGCCCTATATCTTCTAAATTGCATAAATAAATCATTCTAACTCCAATTCCAACATTTTTTATATGTTTTCAATACCAAATTAAATGATCTATCCAAATATAAAATTTGTTTACTGTTTTGAATATCTTAAATTGGTGCAAAATTTGAAAACTTGTCAAATTCACTTAAATTTGCAAAATTCATAACTTGTTCATAAAAATTCCAAATTTCACAAACCAAATATGTTTTCCAATCAATTTTTCATGTACTTTCCAAATATAAATTTTGTTTGCTGTTTTGAATAATTTAAATTGCTGAAAACAACTGTTTCTTGTTTATTGCATTTAAAATTGCCAAAATAATAACTTGCTCATTTTAAATCCAATTTCCACAAATGAAATATGTTTTCCATGCAAAATTAAACCCTCTTTCCAAATATAAAATTTGTTTCATGATTTGAATAATTAAACTTGGTTAAATAATTTAAATCTTGTTTAATTCATTTAATATAGCTAAATTTATAACTTGATCAAAACAAATTCTTTTGGAACATATAAAATATGTTTTCAAACCATAAAAACATAACCTTGTCAAATATGAACTTCACTTCATGGTTTGAACAAATAAAAATTCAAATAAGTTCATGTTTGAATTAAATTCATTTAATTCTTGCTTAAACTTGTTTAATTCATACATAATTTATTTGAAATCCTTTTTCAACAAGTGAAACATGTATTCCAACTAAAATCTTGTTTTCTTTTCAAATATAAACTTTGTTACCTATTTTGAACAATTAAAAGTGGTGAAAACAACAAATGCTTGTGTGACACCTTTAATCAACCAAAATTCCCAACCTTAACAAATGAATTTCCAAACTTGTTAAGCCTCATTTCCATTTGGTTCTATTGTTGTTATTTTGCTGTTTTCCTCATCCATGCATCATGCTAATTCACTTACACAATTTGACTAGTTGTAAAACAATTAATTCCACCATAATTCATGGGCTTTTCATGTGCAACTCAAATTGCATATGGGTCCATTTAATCCTGTTTCCATCTTGTCAACTAGTTTATTTTGATGCAACCATTAACTTGACATGCATCATCTTTGATTGTGCACAATGCCATGATAATGATTGTTTATCTTTCTGCCTTGTTTGTTTTGCCTCTTCTCGGATACACGACGACGTTGAGACCGACGATACTTATGACACCCCTTCTAAGGAGTTAACTCAGTACCAGGCTACTGGGTTTTGCAGGCAAGTTATCACTCACATGAACCACTGTGTTCCTTTCAACATTGGTTACCGATACTTTCCGTTGTTCTTTTCTGCTAGCTTTAGTAGTAGTAGTTCTGTTACGAACCCATCACATGAATCCCTTAACCTTGATATTGCCTCACCTCCCCTCCTATCACCCCTTTGGTTGAGCCAGTGTCTTACTAGCATGCTTAGGTTGTTTTGCTCGAGTCTGTTACCCGTTACTTTCTGTTACTATTTCTATTACGTTGTGGGGGCTCGATGTTTAATCAATCAATCATGCTAATGTTACTATTGATAATAAATTTGATGATAAGGCACCGGCAGGAGGCCCATGAGAGGTTTTGAAGCCTGCTAGTGTCGACCCTAATAGGAAAAGGGTCTTGTCTACTGATCCATGATGAGCGCACTACCCGCATTTGGGAAGCGAGTATGGGCGCCCCCCTCAACTTGACCTGATTCGCATCTCGTCCAAATCATCTCATTTAGTTCGTGTTTTCCATTTGCCGCATGCATGTTTTTTGCGAGCCCAGGCCAGGGTGGAACTTTCGTAGTCGGCATATAGGGGGACACGTTCTTAGAGTGCTATGAGGGTCCATTTTCTTCTGGGCTCGATTAGCCGTGCGCGCAAGGTGCTTTGGGCTTGATGCGAGGAATGGTTGGTTGTGTTGAGTACCCCGCTTGGTGGAAGGGCCTTTCCATCTGGCGGGTTATTCATGAGTGTACGGCCAAATTGGTGCAACCCTGCAGGGATAATCTTCTCGAGAAGCCGTGTTTTCCGCGGTTATGGATTACTTGGTGAAAGTACTGGCTAACAAGTACTCAGGACAACTTAAACCTAATGATTAACAACCTTACACCCAATGATTAACAATTTGACTAGTAATAGGCTTATTGACACAATAATATGAACCATCATTAACTCAACTGTGTGAGTTATCCTCGGATTGCTTCTTTGGATAAGGGGCGAGATCCAGGATGGGTTTGTTTGAAGTTATCTTTCAGTTGTTTACTATCCTCGATCTTATCTCCTTTCTGTTAGCCGGAAGTGGTAGTAACTCTGTAGTTGGTTAGAGCAGCCAGTTGCAGCATCTTTTATATCCCCTTCTTCCGTTGAACCCAAAACATCTGTGCTTGGTGTTGGCGGGTTACACTTTGGTGAACTGTGAGTCTTGCTTGCCAGTACGTTTATGTACTGACCCCTTTGGGGCTGTGGTTTCCGCAGACCTACGTTTCCGAGGATCTACATGGTGGCAACTACGTGGAGTATGACGAGACTGCTGACGAGTAGATAGCGGACCCGGGCAGGATCCGAGACTTTGTGGATGGGCTCCGTCTGTTTGTTTCCGGCCTCTTAGGCCTATTTGGTTCTTGTCTGTACTCAGACATGTTGAATGCTTCCGCTGTATTGTAAAGATGTATTGTTGGGGCAGGTGCCCTCTGAATGATTGTATTTGCTATCTCTGCTCTAATGAGAGCCATTTGCAACTTATTTCAATCTTTTGTGTCGTAGAGATCTGTTGTGATATCAGTTGTTCAACGCCGTTGACGTACCATGTGTGTATGGTTTGAAGTACGTCGACGGAAGTGCCTTTGATCTCTAGTGGATAGTTTACATCGACGATGGAATAGCAGGGCTTGTGTTGTCGCGCATAAGCGCAGGCCTACCAGGAAGCTGGGACGTGGGAGCAGTTATGCCCCATAATCCAAGCATCTGCTATCCAGTTCGTACGGTGAGTATCCCCTAGAAATCAGGGTGCGACAAATGGTATCAGAGGCTGTCTGCCTGTAGGATCCCTTTTTACTGGTCGCAGTTGAGTCTAGAAACTATTTTGTAGCTATACAGGAAAAAATGAAACGTGAGAGTAGGAATTCTGTTCTTTTTCTTCTTTCCCCACCCTCCCTCCCTTTTCTGGTAAGGAAGTGCAACGTTGATTTTCTCCCTTCTCAACTAAACTTTCAAGTTAGGATTTCACGTATTCTGGTTTCTCTAGGATGGTTATATCTACTAGACCGTAGGAATGGAGGTGGTTGTGACATGATTTATCATGTTGCCTACTCATGATTGAGAACGGAGGCGTGTAAGCCCCGGAAGCAGATCCTCTATTCCTTAAGCAGTAGATATTGATCCTTTAGAAGCCCGGATGGGTTTTCCCTAGTACCTCAGGAGTTTTGTTCTCGTTTTTCCCGATGTTGATATCCTGTTCTTCTCAACATCCTTTTCGTCCGTTGAAGTCTTGTTGTTGTTTTCCACTTCAAATCTTCTACCGGCGTCTAATCAAAACTTCCCCGTAAACTCTATTCCAGCTAAAGTGTTATTTCATACCGGAGAATCACATTCCTTTGTGTCAACAATCTTTTCCACAACATAAAACCCAATTCTGGTTCCACAAAGCAATCAAAACTCTGTTCACTCCCCGGAATCTCAAATGTTGACTTCCAACATAAGTAAGAACAATCCAATTCTAATGAGAGGCCACATATTCCTCGTTACTCTCATATTGCTGATTCTGACATTGATGTCATTCTTGGTATTCCATTGATGTCAATAACTCTGTTCCACCATTCTAGCCAGATAATCTATTCTTCAAATGAATCAAGTTCCATCCAACTATACACCCTCAATACAAAACCTCTCCCTTCATTTGGAATTGTTCCGGTGGTTTCCAAATTCCCTGATATCTTTCCAGAAGAGTTGCCAGGAATTCCTATTGTTTTGAACTTCCAGATAAACTATCCAATGTGCACGATGTGTTTCACGTATCACAGCTCAAGAAGATCTTCCCAAGAAGTTTCCGGACCTTTTCTATCCTCAGTAGGAATCTCGGGGCGCGATTCCTTCAAGGGGGGGCGTTTTGTAACATCCCAAGTCTGAAAAATAGCCTTTAGAATGTTTGCTCTCTGTTATTTTATGTTTTGCATCATGGCATCATGTTGATTGCATTTGTTTTGTTTGTTTACCTTTTGTTTTCCTCTGTTTTCAGTTGTTTTCCAACTGTTTTCATTTGTTTTCCTTTGTTTTCTATTTGAATTTCAAACCAAAATTCAAACCCTTTGTTTCATCCTTGTGATGTTACAATTTCCAAAATGTTATTTCAAATAAAACAACCAATTTGCTTTCATATCTTTCCACATTGATCAACTAATAATTTGGTGCTTTGTTTCAAATAAATAAATTCCCAAATTTCTTCCAATTATTTCATATTGGATCAACTCTTAAATTGTTGCTTAATTCAATCAATCACTTAATCAATTAATCAATTAATTTCAAATTATTTCCAAATTCAATTCTCAAATCAGTACCTTTTTGAAACCATAAAATTCACCACCCCTTTTGCACTCTTTAAACCCTTCTAAAACCCTAGGGGTAACCCTACTCCAAAGCATGGTTTTCTTAATGGTTTATTAATACTAAAATTCCTCTAATTTGGTTTCAAATACAACTATCATTTTACAACTCAATTTTTGAAATCCAAGCTTGCAATGTGGTTTCTAATTAACTAAATAACTTAACTAAATTTTTCTGGAATTTTTCTTACATAAAACCTTAACAGTTTTCTTCCAAAAGCAATTGCTACAAAAAAATAAAACAAACAAAAAATAACAAAAGGGAGAGAGTGCAGCAGCCCAAGCCCATCTATTTCTTTTGGCCCGATACCCCCTTCAACGTTGTCTTCTTCCTCGCGTGATGTCACCTGTACGACTGCAGGAGAACCCTCCGATCACTCCATGCCCTCCCGATGGCTTGCCGTACGGGAACTACTCCCTCCATATATCCCCCTCCTTCTCCGATCGCAGCTAACCCTAACCCTTCTCCCCCAGCTGCCATCCCTTCTTCCTCTTCCTTCTCTCCCCTCTGCTCTCTGTAAGTTCTCTGAACATGGAACCCCCACCATGGCCGAATCTTGTCCTCCTTGGTGCCACCAACTTGTCCCTCTCCGAGGATCCCCGAGGGCGGGAATGGAAACGCTGGAGCTCCAGCTTCCTCCCCATCCCCTCGGTTCGGGCGGGGACGGCCTGGATCGCCGCCGCCGTCGCCTCCAACCGCCGCCGGCGCCCTCTGTTCCCTGCCTGCAGCGACCTGTCCGCCCCCAACCCCTCCTGCTCGAGGCCAACCAAGGTGAGGCCGCACCTCCTCCTCCTCTCCCCCACTCGCCTCCTCCCTCCTCTCCCTAGGGCCGCACCCCCCGAGCCCCTCCTCCACGGCGCCCCCTCCGGCGAGGGCAGCAGCCATCGCTGCCCATGTCCATGTCGATCTCTGTACGCTCTGTACCTGTTCGATTCAGTTAGGATTCAGAAACCACCCGAAACAGCAACACATACCCCCCTAGCCCCCTTCTCTGTCACCAACCGAAACCCACCCCACTGGTTTGGTTCCCCCCAGCGCAAGCAAGAGGTGGGGGGATCGAGTCCCCCCTCTCCCAAATAACCAAACTTTTATTTTCGCTTTGTTTTGGTCATAGAACAAACTGGTAATCACACCTAGGCCCCTGTTACTAAAATCTAGCCCCTGGAAAATAATTTCAAAGTCCCTAGATCCATAAAAATGGCAGATTTGCCCTATATCTTCTAAATTGCATAAATAAATCATTCTAACTCCAATTCCAACATTTTTTATATGTTTTCAATACCAAATTAAATGATCTATCCAAATATAAAATTTGTTTACTGTTTTGAATATCTTAAATTGGTGCAAAATTTGAAAACTTGTCAAATTCACTTAAATTTGCAAAATTCATAACTTGTTCATAAAAATTCCAAATTTCACAAACCAAATATGTTTTCCAATCAATTTTTCATGTACTTTCCAAATATAAATTTTGTTTGCTGTTTTGAATAATTTAAATTGCTGAAAACAACTGTTTCTTGTTTATTGCATTTAAAATTGCCAAAATAATAACTTGCTCATTTTAAATCCAATTTCCACAAATGAAATATGTTTTCCATGCAAAATTAAACCCTCTTTCCAAATATAAAATTTGTTTCATGATTTGAATAATTAAACTTGGTTAAATAATTTAAATCTTGTTTAATTCATTTAATATAGCTAAATTTATAACTTGATCAAAACAAATTCTTTTGGAACATATAAAATATGTTTTCAAACCATAAAAACATAACCTTGTCAAATATGAACTTCACTTCATGGTTTGAACAAATAAAAATTCAAATAAGTTCATGTTTGAATTAAATTCATTTAATTCTTGCTTAAACTTGTTTAATTCATACATAATTTATTTGAAATCCTTTTTCAACAAGTGAAACATGTATTCCAACTAAAATCTTGTTTTCTTTTCAAATATAAACTTTGTTACCTATTTTGAACAATTAAAAGTGGTGAAAACAACAAATGCTTGTGTGACACCTTTAATCAACCAAAATTCCCAACCTTAACAAATGAATTTCCAAACTTGTTAAGCCTCATTTCCATTTGGTTCTATTGTTGTTATTTTGATGTTTTCCTCATCCATGCATCATGCTAATTCACTTACACAATTTGATTAGTTGTAAAACAATTAATTCCACCATAATTCATGGGCTTTTCATGTGCAACTCAAATTGCATATGGGTCCATTTAATCCTGTTTCCATCTTGTCAACTAGTTTATTTTGATGCAACCATTAACTTGACATGCATCATCTTTGATTGTGCACAATGCCATGATAATGATTGTTTATCTTTCTGCCTTGTTTGTTTTGCCTCTTCTCGGATACATGACGACGTTGAGACCGACGATACTTATGACACCCCTTCTAAGGAGTTAACTCAGTACCAGGCTACTGGGTTTTGCAGGCAAGTTATCACTCACATGAACCACTGTGTTCCTTTCAACATTGGTTACCGATACTTTCTGGTTGTTCTTTTCTGCTAGCTTTAGTAGTAGTAGTTCTGTTACGAACCCATCACATGAATCCCTTAACCTTGATATTGCCTCACCTCCCCTCCTATCACCCCTTTGGTTGAGCCAGTGTCTTACTAGCATGCTTAGGTTGTTTTGCTCGAGTCTGTTACCCGTTACTTTCTGTTACTATTTCTATTACGTTGTGGGGGCTCGATGTTTAATCAATCAATCATGCTAATGTTACTATTGATAATAAATTTGATGATAAGGCACCGGCAGGAGGCCCATGAGAGGTTTTGAAGCCTGCTAGTGTCGACCCTAATAGGAAAAGGGTCTTGTCTACTGATCCATGATGAGCGCACTACCCGCATTTGGGAAGCGAGTATGGGCGCCCCCCTCAACTTGACCTGATTCGCATCTCGTCCAAATCATCTCATTTAGTTCGTGTTTTCCATTTGCCGCATGCATGTTTTTTGCGAGCCCAGGCCAGGGTGGAACTTTCGTATTCGGCATATAGGGGGACACGTTCTTAGAGTGCTATGAGGGTCCATTTTCTTCTGGGCTCGATTAGCCGTGCGCCCAAGGTGCTTTGGGCTTGATGCGAGGAATGGTTGGTTGTGTTGAGTACCCCGCTTGGTGGAAGGGCCTTTCCATCTGGCGGGTTATTCATGAGTGTACGGCCAAATTGGTGCAACCCTGCAGGGATAATCTTCTCGAGAAGCCGTGTTTTCCGCGGTTATGGATTACTTGGTGAAAGTACTGGCTAACAAGTACTCAGGACAACTTAAACCTAATGATTAACAACCTTACACCCAATGATTAACAATTTGACTAGTAATAGGCTTATTGACACAATAATATGAACCATCATTAACTCAACTGTGTGAGTTATCCTCGGATTGCTTCTTTGGATAAGGGGCGAGATCCAGGATGGGTTTGTTTGAATTTATCTTTCAGTTGTTTACTATCCTCGATCTTATCTCCTTTCTGTTAGCCGGAAGTGGTAGTAACTCTGTAGTTGGTTAGAGCAGCCAGTTGCAGCATCTTTTATATCCCCTTCTTCCGTTGAACCCAAAGCATCTGTGCTTGGTGTTGGCGGGTTACACTTTGGTGAACTGTGAGTCTTGCTTGCCAGTACGTTTATGTACTGACCCCTTTGGGGCTGTGGTTTCCGCAGACCTACGTTTCCGAGGATCTACATGGTGGCAACTACGTGGAGTATGACGAGACTGCTGACGAGTAGATAGCGGACCCGGGCAGGATCCGAGACTTTGTGGATGGGCTCCGTCTGTTTGTTTCCGGCCTCTTAGGCCTATTTGGTTCTTGTCTGTACTCAGACATGTTGAATGCTTCCGCTGTATTGTAAAGATGTATTGTTGGGGCAGGTGCCCTCTGAATGATTGTATTTGCTATCTCTGCTCTAATGAGAGCCATTTGCAACTTATTTCAATCTTTTGTGTCGTAGAGATCTGTTGTGATATCAGTTGTTCAACGCCGTTGACGTACCATGTGTGTATGGTTTGAAGTACGTCGACGGAAGTGCCTTTGATCTCTAGTGGATAGTTTACATCGACGATGGAATAGCAGGGCTTGTGTTGTCGCGCATAAGCGCAGGCCTACCAGGAAGCTGGGACGTGGGAGCAGTTATGTCCCATAATCCAAGCATCTGCTATCCAGTTCGTACGGTGAGTATCCCCTAGAAATCAGGGTGCGACAGGAATGCAAGATCTTGGCAACACTCTGAGAAAACTAACAGATTGCTAGCTAGCTATCTTCCGCGTCCCTGAAATTCAAGAATTTCGGTTCTGTTTTAATCTGTACCACAAGCACATGTCCACCCATGATATACACCAAAATCTTAAAAAGACAAATACCATATTTCAAAACAATAAAATCAGATAGTCCATAATCTTAAAAATGATCTAGAACTCAGATAATTATCACAAGTCACTGGATAGCAGGTCTGAATGTCAACTAATTTGCTTAATTAGTGACAATGAATCGATCAAAACTTAGCATCGTACTACTGCACTTTGACTCATTAGCACCAACTTAATAATCTAGTGTTGTTAGAACTCAACAGGAAAAGCCAAGTTAGTTTCTCAAATCATAAACACCCAAATTTATTTATTTAATTATTTAGCAGGTTATACAATATATCACATGACATGTATTTTGGTTCTGATAATCAATAGCACAAATTAATTGAGAAATAGAGACAGCCTGGAACATCATAGCTTGGTGCACTGTTATCTAAAAGGACAATGACGATTGGCAAAGCATGGTACAACAGGAGCATCATCCAGCTAGCTAGTACATGGTGAGCTGCTGTACTTCTACTGCTACTTCATAAAAACGATAAATCAACAAAACGGACGCCCATGTTGCATGAACTACTCAAACAAAACATTGTGAAACAATGTTGTAGCTGCTAGTACTAACCCATCAGGATATGAGTCATTGAGGGATTTATACCTCCCAAAACAAGACTTGGAGCACATAAAAAAAGCTCTTTGACATGAGGGATTTGTACCTCCCAATAGCATAACCGGGTCGATGACGAGAGGGAGCACCTGTAGCAGCAACCTTGGGCATGTCTGCTCTTGGTCCGGGCGGGCGGGGAGGCTTGAGCACCTCCACCCTCTCTGTCTCCCAGAAAAAAAACCGTGCAGTTGTTGCCACCAGACGATATGCGATGGTGGCGGTGTAGGCCAGCCTGGAGATGGGAAACGTGGAGAACAATAAGATATACATCATAGGTCAAAATCTGGTATGAAGATTGGCACACAATAATTCCAAAACTACACAAGATTTCTGATGTTAGTATGTCACCTAGCCAATTTATATTTAAAATACTGAACATTTACTGAATGAAAGTACAATACTGAAAGTATAATACATCACCTACAGTTCTTCCTGATTGCTACGAGTGTTTACTGCACACGATCAGCAGCAAGTGTACATACATATATACATATGTTCCTATGAGAACAAAAAGTAGCACTCACATTCATCAGCTCGTCTATCTACTTCAGCTTGTAGGCCAGCCTCGACACCAGTAATCTGCACCACCAGCAAATCAATCAGAAGCTTCCTCAGAGAGAAGGCAAGTTCAAAAATCAAAACAAACAACTCCAAACGTGCAAAGGATAACCAGTAAACTGATACAGGAGCATGCATGATTCCGATCAAGAGAAATACCAGACAATTCCCATTTGACTAGAGAATGCTACTCCTGGTACCATAATCTAAGCATCACCAGTAGCATATTTATATACAAACACAGATGATAACAACACCCAGATCATGCCAAAAACTGGCAAAATAAACTCAACAGTTCATAATCTTAAACGCCACAAAAAGAATGAGCTAGAATATCACTTATCATGTGACTCAAACCTAGAAGAGCAGGTCATCGGCTATAGGTATTACAGAGCACCAATAGCAGAGGAAACCAGAAACTTGCCTAAACCCACGAAACTAGGATGATGTTTACAAGCTACATGATAAGCTAATATAAGCACTTCGTTTTGATGAAAAGGAGGGAGGATTTCAATAGCAAGAAGTATCTGTGGCATAGTAAACCAACACAAGAAATGCTGCAAAAAGGCAAGAGTAAAAGGAAACAGAGCTTTTGAAGAGCTTGACTTCATCAGAGGAAGAAAGAAAAAAGCTTAAAAATCACCATAAGCACAAATTATTTATAAGCTCACATTATCCATAAGCTTGAATTACAGGCCAGAAGAAGAAATCTAACCAAGTGGGTTGGCAATTTGAGAAGGAAAAAGAAACCAACACATAATTCAAATAAAAAAAGTGAACTCAAGAAGAGAAGATACTCAGAAGTACCTGTGCTGCAGGGAAGGTAAAAATGAGGACCATATTATCTATTGTGCTTTCAGTTCATCCAGAAAATCTTACAACGACACAAACACACTCAAAATTCACACCTGACTAAAATCTCCTAACACCGAAAAAAAGAGCTGGAAGCTCAGAGGGAATAGCAGTACCCAAATCCAAGAAAGTGAAGTTGCTCAGAAATCCTAGAAGAGGAGGCATGATTCAGAGAACTAAAAAGAAGAGCATAATTCAGCATTATCCCATCATCGAACTAAAAATCCTGGAAGGGCAAGATCAGGAAGCAGCCATACATGCAGGGAAGAAATTCTCTGTTGCCTCTGCCGCTGCCACAAGATGAAGGTGCAGAAAAAAGCACAAGCTTCTAGGAGGGGAAGGTAAATCTGCTCAGGCAGCTCCTTTAGGCCAACCTCGAACCTTTCTTGCACCTTCAGATAATATCTATGTGAAACCTCGGTTAGGCTGCGCTCTGCTGATCATACCAGGTGAAGAAAAAAAAGTAAATTTATCAGTTACAGAGACCTTATTGAGAACATCAGAGCCAGAGGAAGAAGAAACAAATGTTATTGCAAGCCCCTTGGTACCAAAACGTCCAGCCCTTCCAACCAATGGAGGTGAATACGTTAGCCAGATATAATAACACCAACCACGAATAGTAGGGCAAAGTTACAGTTACCTTTGTGCAAGTCCGGCACACACTCAATATCAATTCCCCTGCTTACTAAATCTGTAGCCACAAAAATCCAGTTGCAAGTAAATGGTTGTTATACACAGACAAAACGCCAAAACAGAACATGGAGATCTTTTTACAAAACTCATGATATGAAGTAATTACATGCAAGGGAGCAGAGGAGCTGTTATGAACGTGGTAAAGGATAGGATAATAGCCCTAAGGCTGGTACGAGATGGCCCTGGACAGATGAGGCGCAACGCTCAGCCAAGAGGAGGCTGCCGCACGACAAGAGCAGGGAGAAACCTTTGGGAGGATAACTGAGACTATTTTCTTGCTTGTCTATTGATTGATGTGGCTAGGCATTATATAGCCAGCTTACAAACTTGGAGGCTAAGCCGAACTAACAAACTTTAGGAAATAACTAGCTTGAGAATCAAGAAATATCTCTAAGAGATTTAACTTCCAAAACCAACTAACAATAATTAAGGAATCTATAAAGATTATTTGGGACTTTCCCTGCCATGGCCCTTCCATGATGTGGCTGCCTTATACGCCACATAACATGAGCTCCAAGAGTATCCTCATGGACTCGTGGTCAGCAATCCCTGAAACAAAACATTATTTTCGTTCTCAAATAAGCAATCATCAAGGAGACACGTCGCATACTAAATTAAGACATTGCCAGACTATTTTAGGCTGCATATCAACTTATCAAGCATACTACGAACATCAAGATATCAAGATCACCATGTTATGGTCGGATTACAGTATACACGCAAGAAATCGACTAGTGGCTAGTTGTGGGCTTAGCCCAAGGAAATTAGGGGCTTAGCCCAAGTAAATTAGGGTTTAGAGGAGGCCGTCCTCCTATATAAACAAATGTATCCCTTCGTGATTGAATAGACAATAATCAGTATCATACTGTCTCGTCTCCTGAAGGAGACGGGAGACCCCCAGCCCCCAGCCGCACCAAACCCTAGCCGCCGCTCTCCTTCCTCCGCGACGGCGCCTCGCCGCCGGCGCCAAGCCTCTCAACCTCTCCGCCCCCACTTCCACCCCTATAACCTCCGCCCTAAACCCGGTAGAACCCTAGCTTCTACCACTTTGGTATCAGATTGCCTAGGTCTCATGGGTTCCACAGGCCTTCCCATCCCCACCATCGCCGTCACCTCCGCCGCCATGACAGGCGCCCACGCGCCACCGGGGGCCCTCACCACCGCCGACCAGGGGGCTAGCGCGGCTGCCGCCCAGACCGCCGCCGCGCCCCCACTAGCCACGGGCCTCGACCTCCTGCCCGCGGCACTGGCGGACCTCGCCGACGGCCTCCGCGCCATCCGACTCGAGCTCGCCGAGCTCAAGGCGGGCCAGCACCCGCCGCCCCCGGCGGCCGCTGCTCCGGCCGTGTCCGCCACCCCGCCACCGCCGGGCCCCATCGCCAGCAAGGGCCGCCCCGCGTTCCAGTGGCCGGCGTCGCCCTCGCCGATCCCCTCATGGGCCGACACTCCTCCCGTCTACACGCAGGCTGCGGTACGGACGACGGTTCAGCAGCCTGCCCACACCTTTGGCGGTCCGGGCGGGTTTGCTGCTCCCTTCGCCGACAACACGTCCTTCGCCCCAGGCCGCCCGGAGGGCGCCTACGGGGTCCCGCCACCAGCACAGCAGCCGCCCCGCTTCACCAAGCTGGAGTTCACCACCTACGACGGCACAACCGACCCCCTGAACTGGCTGAACCAGTGTGAGCAGTTCTTTCGGGGGCAGCGGACGCTCAGCTCCGACCGCACGTGGATCGCCTCCTATCACCTACGGGGCGCCGCGCAGACTTGGTACTACGCCCTCGAGCAGGACGAAGGCGGGATGCCGCCATGGGAGCGTTTCCGCGACCTGTGCCTCCAGCGGTTTGGACCGCCTCTCCGCGGCAGCCGCCTCGCCGAGTTGGGACGCCTCACCTTCACCACCACGGTCCAGGACTTCCCCGGGCCGAGTTGGGACGCCCCGGGCGTCTCGGCACGGCAGCGCGCCGATCTCTTCGTCGGCGGCCTCCCCGACCACATCCGCGTCGACGTCGAGATGCGCCAGCCTGAGGACCTGCAGACGGCCATGTACTACGCACGGGCCTACGAGTAGCGCGCCATCGCCATGCAGCAGGTGTACGCGCAACGGAGCAGCACTCGCCCCGCGCCCCGGCCCGCCTTGGCGCCCGCCGCTCCGCCGCGGCCCGCGCCGGAGGCCGCGCCCACGGGTCCCCCTGCGCCGACCCGCCCCTTCAAGCGGCTGACGGCTGCGGAGCAGCTCGATAGGCGCCGCAAGGGATTGTGCTTCAACTGCGACGAGCAGTATGCGCCGGGCCACACGTGCGCCCGCCTCTTTTACCTGGAGACTGTCGACGACGACGACGTGGCGGCCCTCTCCGCCGAGCTCGAGGCCGCCACCGTCACTACGGCCGGCGTCACGACCTACGGGCCGGTCGATGCATCCTCGTGCGTCATCTCTCTTCATGCTATGGCAGGCATCACGACGGCGAAGACGATGCTACTCCTGGTGACGATCAATGGGGAGCGCCTTACTGCTCTGGTGGACACGGGCTCGACGCACAACTTCTTGTCCAACACCGTCATGCGCCGCCTCGCCTTACAGCCGGCGGGACCCGAGACGTACAGCGTCACCGTTGCCAACGGGGACCGTCTTACGTGCAAGGGCATGGCGCGACAGGTTCCCATGCTCGTAGGCGACGAGCCTTTCTCCATCGACTGCATCGGCATCGACTTGGGCTGCTACGACTTCATCCTCGGCGTCGATTTCCTGCGCACGTTAGGCCCTATCCTCTGGGATTTCGACGTGCTGTCCCTTATCTTCTGGCGCGAGGGCGGCCGCCGTGTTCACTGGACGGGCTTGAGTAGCCCCGGCGCATCACCGCGGCTCCATCTGCTGGCCGACGCGCTGGACGAGGCGCATCCCCTCTTGGCCGACTTACTGCAGCAGCACGACGACATCTTCGACGAGCCGCAGGGCCCTCCCCCATCGCGGCCTTGTGACCACCGCATCCACCTGCTGCCGAATACGGCGCCCGTCGCCGTGCGGCCATACCGGTACCCACAGCTGCAGAAGGACGAGCTCGAGCGCCAGGTGGCGGTCATGCTGGCACAGGGCATCATTCGGATTTCGACGTCTCCGTTTTCCGCGCCCGTGCTCCTTGTGCGCAAGGCCGACGGCACGTGGCGTTTCTGCATCGACTTCCGCGCCCTCAACGCCGTGACGTCCAAGGACAAGTTCCCCATCCCCGTCGTGGATGAGCTCCTGGACGAGCTGCACGGCGCGCGCTTCTTCACCAAGCTGGATCTGCGCTCGGGCTATCATCAGGTGCGCATGCACCCGGACGACATCGCGAAGACGGCGTTCCGCACTCACCATGGCCACTACGAGTTTGTGGTGATGCCGTTCGGCCTCTCCAACGCGCCGGCGACTTTCCAGGCCTTGATGAACGACGTGCTCAGCCCCTACTTACGCCGCTTTGTGCTTGTTTTCTTTGATGATATTTTGATCTACAGCGCATCCTGGGCGGAGCACCTGCAGCACGTGGCCATCATCTTCAACGAGCTTCGAGCGCATCGCCTTCATCTCAAGCGCTCGAAGTGCTCGTTTGGCACGACGTCCGTCGCCTACTTGGGCCACGTCATCTCCGCGGAAGGTGTCGCGATGGACGCGGACAAGGTCGCTGCCGTCGCCGCCTGGCCGACGCCCAAGTCCCCGCGCGCTCTTCGCGGATTTTTGGGCCTCGCGGGGTACTACCGGCGGTACATCCAGGATTTCGGCCTCATCGCCGTGCCACTCACGCGCCTGCTCCGCCGCGACGCTTTCTCCTGGGACGAGGAGGCGGCCACGGCTTTCGCCGCCCTGCAGCAGGCCCTCACGACGGGCCCTGTTCTTCAGATGCCGGACTTCGACGAGCCGTTCGTGGTGGACTGCGACGCCTCCGGCATCGGCTTCGGCGCAGTCCTTCATCAGGGCGAAGGGCCACTCGCGTTCTTCAGCCGTCCCTTCGCCGCGCGCCACCACAAGCTCGCCGCGTATGAGCACGAGTTGATCGGGCTGGTCCAGGCGGTGCGCCACTGGCGGGCGTATTTGTGGGGCCGGACGTTCCGTGTACGCACGGACCACTACAGCCTGAAGTTCTTGCTTGATCAGCGCCTCTCCACCGTGCCGCAGCATCAGTGGATCAGCAAGCTCTTCGGCTTCGACTTCACCGTCGAGTACCGTCCCGGCCGCCTCAACACGGTCGCCGACGCCCTGTCCCGCCGCGACATCGACGACGCCACCGACGCCCCCATAGTGGGTGCGGCCCTGTGCATTCACTCCGGGCCATCGTTCGACTACATCGACGAGATTCGCCACGCTACTGCCGAGGCCGTGGATGCGCAGTAGCTGCGTCAGCGCCTGACTGACGGTGAGCTGACCGCGCCATGGCGTCTGGATGAGGGACTACTACTCCATGGGCGCCGCATCTTCGTACCGGATCATGGCGACTTGCGCCACCAGGCCTTGTCTTTGGCGCATTCTGCAGGTCACGAGGGCGTCCAGAAGACCCTCCACCGTCTCCGCACTGATTTTTACATTCCAGGGGATGGCGCGCTGGTGCGCGACTGGGTGCGGGCGTGTGTCACGTGTCAGCGGAACAAGACGGAGACGCTCCGCCCAGCGGGCCTACTGCAGCCGCTGGACGTACCATCCCAAGTGTGGGCAGACATCTCCATGGACTTCATCGAGGGGCTACCGAAGGTGGGCGGCAAGTCCGTCATCCTCACGGTGGTCGGCCGATTCTCCAAGTACGCGCACTTCATCGCCCTGGGCCATCCCTACACGGCGGCATCCGTGGCACGCGCCTTCTTCGACGGCATCGTTCGTCTCCACGGGTTTCCGTCCTCCATCGTCAGTGATCGTGATCCTGTGTTCACGGGTCGCGTCTGGAAGGACCTCTTTGGGTTGGCGGGCGTGAAGCTCCGCATGAGCACGGCTTTTCATCCTCAGACGGACGGCCAGTCCGAGGTCGTCAACAAGATCATCGCCATGTATCTCCGCTGCATCACCGGGGATCGTCCACGAGCTTGGGTGGACTGGCTGGCGTGGGCCGAGTACTGCTACAACACGTCCTACCACTCCGCGCTGCACGCCACTCCCTTTGAGGTGGTCTACGGGCGGCCCCCGCCGGCGATGCTACCCTATGCGCCTGGCACGGCACACACTGAGACGGCGGATGACCTGCTGCGTACCCGCGATGATATACTGGCTGAGGCACGCCAGCGATTTCTTCAGGCTCAGCAGCTGGCCAAGAGGTACTATGATGCACACCATCGTGAGGCGGAGTTTGCGGTGGGCGACTGGGTCTGGCTACGCCTTCTTCACCGGACGACCCAGTCCTTGGACCCGCGCTCCCGGCGCAAGTTGGGGCCTCGTTACGCGGGTCCCTTCCGTGTGCTGGAGCGCATCGGCTCGCTCGCATACCGTCTTCAGCTTCCCGAGGGATCGCGCCTCCACGACGTCTTCAACGTCGGTCCCCTGAAGGCCTACCGTGGCGACCTCCGTCTGCACCACCAGTGTTTCCACCGATTTCGGATGGTCGTCTCGAGGCTGCCCCGGCAAGTGTCGCTCGCGTACTGAAGGCCCAGCAGCGCCGTGGAGTCTGGCACGTCTTGGTGCATTGGACAGGCATGCCAGAGGAGGAGGCGACCTGGGAGAAGCTTGAAGATCTCCGCCATCAGTTTCCAGAAGTTCAGCTCGAGGACGAGCTGTTTGAGAAGGCGGGGAGAGATGTTATGGTCGGATTACAGTATACACGCAAGAAATCGACTAGTGGTTGGTTGTGGGCTTAGCCCAAGGAAATTAGGGGCTTAGCCCAAGGGTTTAGAGGAGGCCGTCCTCCTATATAAACAAATGTATCCCTTCGTGATTGAATAGACAATAATCAGTATCATACTGTCTCGTCTCCTGAAGGAGACGGGAGACCCCCAGCCCCCAGCCGCACCAAACCCTAGCCGCCGCTCTCCTTCCTCCGCGCCGGCGCCTCGCCGCCGGCGCCAAGCCTCTCAACCTCTCCGCCCCCACTTCCACCCCTATAACCTCCGCCCTAAACCCGGTAGAACCCTAGCTTCTACCACACCATATAGTGCATGTTGAAATAAGGCAGACATTGCAGGATCCTATATCATGCATTTAGACCCTGGAGATTTAACAGCAGTACCTATAAGAAGTTAAAAACTCGAGACAGAGTTGACAAATAAATGACCACCTTTTGTTCTTCTAAAGAAAGAATTGAACCTTGAAGGAGTAACTACCAGAAACGGGTTATTAGAAATTACTATACCTCTCAGTTACAGAATTCATGGTGGATATTTACAATACGTGCTGCACAAACATGGAAAAATTATTTTAAAACAGAAGTGAGGATTAAGGCATGCACTGGGCATGCATATATATTACTCCCTCTGTCCCACAATATAGATGTTTTGGCAAGCTGTTTTAGCTTGCCAAAACATCTTATATTGTGGGACGGAAGAAGTACTTGCCAATTCATTTCGCTCTACTACACTGTTATTATTTTGTACCATATCAGAGTATCAGACAATACATGCTAGTTGCATAGATAAGTTAGGAAGGTACTATAATATGGTGGTTTAGATTCAAAATTTCAGATGGAAGTTGAGCAACTGTAAGTAAATTGACCTCTGCACACCTTATCTTGGCTTCAAATTTGGAATTCTGGCAGCTCTCCATTTATGTCACCTCCTTGCTCTGATATCTGAGCCATCAGGACCAAAACAACATAAGATAAATAAAAAATGCAAGAAAACATGGATATTAAAAGAAAATGGGATATCTTTGCATCATGAACAAATAATATTATACTGCACTTTTTCAATCAAAAGATATACAGAGAAAAGGATAAGAATATTGTTCAAAAAAAAAGAGGAAATTCTTTCATGCCTTGATGCAAGCTAACACTTCTTTGAGTCCATGCCACAGGCCGTGCTCTGAACTCCTCTTCTGGTTTTCGTTTTTGCTCACATCGGTGCTCTTCTCCAGTGAGGTGTGTGGACGAGACCATCCTTGCTGGATGACGCAGTGATCATCTTGCCCAACTGCAGCCAGAGTGTGGTGATCTCCCAGAAGATCCTAATCTGCCGCTCCCTCTGCATGGAACAGAGTGGGTTGAGGGATGGCGTAGCGGCACTGGCCAGGTGCTGCTTCTGAACCGCTCAGGGCTGCCGACTGTTCTGTCATCTCCATGCCAGCATCCCTCTCGAGGCCAAAAACTTTGGTAATGTGGCTCATGTCTTCAAGTAGCTCATGTGGTTTTGAAATTCCCTTATTATCCAGTATCCAAAACTGTGATTGTGTTGCTGCCAGCAGGATCAATAACTGTCTCGATAGGCACATGTGTAAACTTTGGGGATCTACTGTTGCTCATTGTGTTGTACGTTATGAGCATTAAGGACTCGAGAAACATACACTTATCAATATCTACATTTCTACCATGGGGGTCATCCTCCGTCTCCCTGTACGCCCAGTCAAGTATATTCATTGTAGCATCATCAAAAGCAACAGAATCTTCTCTCAGCATCTCAGCCCACACAAGGGCCCGCCTTCCAAGTCCTTGCTTACAGAAATGAGAAAAGAAAACATTAACTGTGACTGTGTTTGGTTGAAAAGCCATCTTAATCAGTTTGCCAGTGAGAATCATAGCTCGATCAAGGACATCATTGCAGATGCCATCCATCAATGTGTTGTATGTAACTGAATTAGGTGTGCAACCAACAGCAACTAGTTCATCCAGCACTCTTGCCGCCCGATTCATCGAATGGTTGTTACAAAGGCTATGAATCCAAATATTATATGTGAAAATATCTGGATCACAGCCATCTGCAAGCATCTTGTTCATGAAAATCATGGCACCACTCATATCCTGGACCCGGCAATATGCATTGATAATTGTATTGTACGTCACTACATCAGGAGTTAAGCCACTACTACGCATGTCCAGGAAACGGTTATTCACTATATCCAAACTTCCTTCTCTGCAAAAACCATCAATCAGAATGTTGCTTGTGAAAACATCAGGAACAAGACCGCTCTGCCTCATCTTCTGCTCTAGTTTCAGTGCTTCAGCCACATAGCCAACCCTACAAAATGCAGATATGAGAGAGTTGTAAGTAATATTGTTCGGCACAAGTCCTCTTCTTGTCATCTCAACAAATGCCCGGTAAGCCTCGTTTATGAGATCCAATCTGCAAAGACCACTGATATATGCAGAGAAGGCGATAAAATCGGGCTGCACACCAACTTTCACCATATCATCCCAGCATTTCAAGGCACCTTCTACATTACCAGATCTGAAGCATGAGTCCATGTAGACGGTAAATGAGGTACCCACACAATATCCCTTACTGATCATATGTTCTAGCAGCAGTTGTGCATCATCTAGTCTTCCTCGATTGCACAGTCCCATTATCAAGTAATTCAAAGTGGATGACAAGGGTGCAAGGCCTATCTTCTTCATAATTCTATATAAATCAAGAGCTTCTTCATCGAATCCCTCCTTGCTATATGCAGCAATCAAAGCATTAAATCCTGCAACACTCACTGGAACACCCTGCTCAATTGCACTACACACAAGCTGTCGGGCATCATCCAACCGCCCATCCCAACACAGCCTACAGACCACCATATCAATACTATCTGCTGATATCTGTGAACCCTCCTCCTGCTCATGTGCTAAGTGCACATCCTTCCCAAACTTGTATGCACCGGCAGAAAGAATGTTGAAGGTCCAGCAATCCGGCAGCAATCCCCTCGCCTTCATCTCAATGTAGGACGCATTAGCCTCATCCATCTGTCCAGCCTTTGCATACCCATCAATTAAGACATTGAAAGTGACCGTATTTGCTTTGATCCCCACTTTTACCATCTCATCGAACAGCCTCCTCGCCTCCACCATGTTCCCACCACGGCAAAGCGCATTCACCAGTATGTTATAGGTCACAACCGTGGGCTCACACCCTGACTTGTGCACCATTTTTTCAAACAGCTCGAAAGCGTCCCCTGCCTGCCCAAACACGCAGTGACCCTTGATCAGGATGTTATAGCTGCATGCATCGGGGATAACGCGGAACCTTGACATGACGCCGAGCAATCCCGCAGCGACGTGGACGAGACCCCTGTGGCAGAACCCGAGGATCATGGCGTTGAAGATGGCAAGGCTGGGAAGCGGCCCGCTGGCGGTCATTTCCACGAACACCTTCCACGCGGCCCGGACCTCGCCCTCGCACAAGAGCAGGCGCAGCAGGGTCGCGAGCGCGGATAGGCTGGGCGTCTTCGCGCAGCTTCGGACGTGCGCGAGCACGACGAGCGCCTCGAACGGCATGCCGGCGGCGAGGAAGGCGTGGAGCGCGAGGCGGAGGGCGGGGTAAGGATCGCCGCCGGGGGAGGCGCACCATTCGAGGAGGTGCGGGGAGGCGTGCGGGAGGAGGGTCGCGAGGAGGAGGGAGGCGAAAGGGCGCATCGGCGGGGACAGGGCGGCGAGGTGGGAGGTGGCGGCGAAGCGAGCCGGGAGCGGCGGGGATGTGGATGTGAATGAGTGGAGAGCGAGGTGGCATTGCGGGGAGGACTTGAGGAGGCGCGCGAGGTCAAGGAGGGCGTCGCGGCGGAGGGAGACGGGGAGGGAGAGGTGCCGGGAGGATGAGTCGGAGGGGAGGAACTGCGCCGTGGGATCGTAGCAGGGATGGGAGGAAGAGGAGAAGTAGGAGGAGGTGGTGGTGGTGGTGGTTAAGGTGGAGACGTGGTAGGGGATTATGAAATGCCGCCGCCGGGATGGTTTCGCCGCCACGGCGAGGCGGCGCATCTGGCGCCGGCGGCGGAGGGGCGAGAGAGTAGGAGAGGGAAACTGGGAGCGGGCGGGCGGCAATGGCCTCTGTATGTGTACTGGTTGACTACGATGTCAACTCACACAGCGTGCGCTGTTGGATTCGAGACAGACGGACCAGATCGTCCAAAGCATATTTGGTGTCTCAAACTTTCTAGCATACTAGTAGTACTCCCTCCGTTTCTTTTTAGTGAGCGTATTAGGATTGTATTAAGTCAAACTTACTAAAATTTGACCAAGTTTATAGTGAAACATATTAATATTCATAATATGAAATCAATATCATATGATTCACAATCTAATATATTTTCATATTATACGAACTTGTTAATATTTTATTATATAAAGTTGGTCAAACTTTACAACGTTTGACTTAAGACAATCCTAATACGCTCACTAAAAAGAAACGGAGGGAGTATTTTGGAAGAGAAAGATCTAGGTATATGGTTGTCTGTGTGTGTACTTGCAATGTTCATTCAAACATATGAATTGTTTTGCCTTGTGTCTCGTCGATACTCTTCTATTTGTTGTATCAGTGGTGGAGTCTCCTTCCACGGTTCGAAATTCTGCCTATCATCGGGTTGTCTTATGGTTGTCCGCTCTTCAACCATGGTGTTGTATGGTTTTTGGCGTAGTTGTTCTTATAAGCTGGTCAATATCTTGTTAATAAATTTACGAGGATCTGTAAAAAATGATGACATCTCGTAAGTGAATTGGAAGTGGTGAGAAACAAGCAAAACCTTATATGCCACCGTTAACGGTATATCCACCTCTTTCGTCTTGCCGACCATCATTTTTCAACAATAACATCATATTATTAGTCTTCGTACTCATATGTTGAATAAGTAGGCATAATTTTCATGATTAAATCCAGAATACTGATCATGACAAACACAACTATTAACATGTATCACTCGAACATACTAGATGCAGTAGACAACATGAATAGCAACAACACGATATCTCTAAACATGTAAACAGTAAACGTGTTAAACAGACAGATCGGGACACACATTCTGTACCGATCGTTCGTAGAGGAAGCAGGAGTAACATTGTTGATGACAACGTTG
This sequence comes from Alopecurus myosuroides, assembly GCA_028641055.1. NCBI lineage: Eukaryota > Viridiplantae > Streptophyta > Magnoliopsida > Poales > Poaceae > Alopecurus > Alopecurus myosuroides. The sequence goes on from CM054063.1 coordinate 27,608,426, forward strand.
GCGATGATGGGACGAAGTAGACGACGCTTGAGGCGGCGGTACGCGGCACCGCCTAACTTGGTAGGTAGGCGAGCCGTCGTGGAAGCTGCGAGCAGTCGCGCGAATCGCTTCCCAAAAACCTAATTTGTCATCTCCCGTGCAGGATCACAAATGCGACTGGTTCTTAAGACCTTCTCTCTCGTTTGCCGTGGACGCCGACGCTCAGAATGGAGCAGACTACGATGGCGGCGCAGGGAACGAGGTGTGGCAAAACCTAGATTGGTTTCGGTGTTTGTACAGCGCCCACGACGTGTGCCTTTTATAGTGCGGTTCGAAAAACCCTAACGGGTGCGGCCCACGCCGCACGTCCGAGTCGGTTGCAGCATACGATACGGGAGCGGCCCGAACCACCTCAGCTGTGATGCGTCCGTCACGACTACGAACTCGGTTTTCCAAACAACAAAATAAAGACAAATATTATCTCGGCTCGAGGCTCGATTCACGGAACACGATCGCGGCATGTCGTGTCGAGACGAGCGAGCAGCGGAGGAGGAATGCGCAAGAGGCTCTCCTCATCTCACTCACATACAGAGAATAGCATAAGACTACCACTTTGCAAATCAAATTTGCTGTTTGGTACCACTTTACTGATAGGATACGTAAATCTACCAGATTTTAAAATTGAATTCGCAGAAAATACTGGTCCAAGATTGATCACGAATTGACACTGAAACTGACAGATGGATCCCACCAGTAATGCTGACGTAGCATGGACACAAAAAAATTTGATCAAGGTGGGCATAGGTCCTACCTGTCAGTGTTTCATTTTCATTCTCCTCTCTCTTGCACGTTGACGCACGGGTTGCCTGGACGGGGCTCGCCAGCGTGGTCACAGTGAACACCTCGGCCCCTGATGACCCACAAGTATAGAGCGTGTGACGTGGGGATGACTCTCGAGCCCAGTGACCCTCGAATTGCCACCTGACGACGCCAGTCACGACTTAGCGCCCAGCGAGGAATCCATCTGCCGCAACACGCGTGCGACTGAAGAGCCCTCCAAATTCGGCGAAAATCACCGCCCTACGCCTAGGACACACGAGCCATATCTGGCCCAAGTCTACATGGCAGGTTCAGCCGAACAACCTGAGGAAACGGAGGAAAGTCGACTAGCGCGAGAACGCATCAAGGTCTCGCGAGCCTCTTGGCTCAAAGCGAAGACAGCGGTACACTCTGGCTAGCAGATAGAACCTGGATCCTCCCAAGAAGACCTGCCGGCGTACCACTACCACATGTTGCTAAAAGGCCGACAGTTGGCAGAAGCCCGCAAGGAACTAGAAGCACGGAAGGAAGCGGCGGAAGCCTCGAGCGCGCGCCTTGTGGCGCTTTCCATGACTCACTCGACGGGAACCGGCCCCCATAGAAGGGAAAGTACGTCTCAAAGACTGCTCGCATGGACCAAGGGTCCCTCAGCGAGGTCAGCAAGACCCTCGAGACTTCCCTCATGCATGTTGATGATGAGGGTAACGTGCACCCGACGACTCCCGCCACCGCGGTCCTAGTCGCAGCTACGTACTTGTAGGCCAACCAGCCACCTGAAAACGATCCCCGTACGGAGCAACACCGACAGGTCCAGAGGGGACTAGGCATGGCCAGAGCGGCAATCGCCGCCCAGAACCGCAAAAACACAACACCCCCTGAAGCTGATAAAACACCTCGGATAGACATAACACCTCGCAGACGTGAAAGTACATCACCGAGAAGAGGAGACTGGGGATCACCTCGTCGCCCTAGGGGAAAAGAGGCCAGGCGCCGCGGCGACAACCCGCGCAGTGATAACGATAGCCCGCGAAACCGTGACAGCAGCCCGTGGCACCACGGAAGCCGCTCGCGACATCGTAGCAGGGAACCGCAGCAGGAGGATAACCGTGATCGGACTCAGTACAACGTGCGTGTAGACATCATGCAGAGCAAGGTCGACAAAGCTCGAGCGTGCAGGAACCGCGCCCGATCGCTATGCACCTCCTCTGACGAGGAAGCCTGCGGCAAAATGTGCTTCAGCAGCGAAAGTATAAGGATGCCGCCTAGAGGGGGTGAATAGGCGCTTTAAAATAATTACGGTTTAGGCTTGAGTAAATGCGGGATAAAACTAGCGTTTAATTTATCAAACACAAAACCTATGCAAGCTAGGTTTACCTATGTGCACCAACAACTTATGCTAGGCATGATATACAACTATGAGATAGCAAGATAGATGACTTCAAGCACGATGGCTATCACAAAGGTAAATGCATAAGTAACGAGCTAGAGTATAGAAATAATCGAAGCACAAGGAGACACCGGTGTGATTACCGAAGTTCCTTCCCAAGGGAAGTACGTCTTCGTTGGAGAGGTGGGAGCCAACTAGGCGCTCCTCAATAGCACGGATGTGCACACCTTATTCTCCTTGAGCTTCTCCGGTGAGGGAGATGCTCGTTTCCACTATGAGGTCGACTTGAAGGCGTTGACCAAACCTTACACGGGGTTGAGGCTATCTCCACAACTCAATTGGAGGCTCTCAACGAAGCTTCTTGCAACAAGGTGGAAGCCCCAAGCACTAACCGTCTAGGGTTCTCAATACACCCAAGGGGAACAATCTCTCTGGTGACCAAGCACCAAAGAGTAACAAGCTCACGAACTTCTCTTTCAAGAATTTCGTGGGGAACTCAAACCGATGCACCTAATGCAATGGCAAGAACACACAAAGTGGTCAAGAACTTCTCTCTCAAATACCACCAAAGCAACTAATGTTATGGAGGGAGGAAGGAGGAAGAACAAGGAAAACAACAAATGAATCCCTGGATCTAGATCCAATAGATTCCCCTCACAAAGAGGAGGGATTGATTGGTGAAGTGGTAGATCTAGATCTCCTCTCTCTTTTTCCTCAAGTGGAAGCAAGAATCATTGGAGGGATCGAGAGATAGCAAGCTTTTGGAGGTCAGAGGTAAAACTTGCCCAAAAGGTTGGGGAACCATTGGGGAAGAAGGCCCCTTAAATAGGTCACCCAAATATCCAACCGTTGGAGGAAAAATCGCGCAGGGGTGGAACCTCCGGTGAAACCACCGGAACCTCCGCCCCCCGGATGAGTTAGAACACCAAAAGGGCTGAAAAATGCCCCAACCACCGGAGCCTCCGGTGGTTTCACCGGAGGCTCCGCTAACATCATCCCGAAAGGGTTTCCGGCGGAGAGGTTCCGGTGGTGGAAAAAACTGCAGAACACCCTATATGAAAACGGTCGTAACTTTTGCATCCGGACTCCGTTTTCGATGTTCTTGGGCTCGTTAAAATCGCAACGACGAGCACTAAAAGAATATGCAGAGAAACATCATAGTACAAAATGGGAATATAAAACCAAATGATGAAAGGTTTGACCTATCAATAAAGGACAACCGGTAGAAACCTCCAACAACAAAAATGCGATAAGTTTTTCATACAAAATCCATTTTTGATGAACTTGAGCTTGACATGAAGAACATGACAAGCTCTAAAACCTTACATGGAGAAAACCAAAATAAGAACCAAGAAGTATGATGCCAAGCATGCAAAGGTTTGAGCTCTCTACGATAGATACGATCAAGATATGCATTCAAGAGCCCCTCTTGATAGTACGGTTATCTATCCAATAATCCGGTCTCCCAACTAGCATAATGAGACCGGTAAAATAGAAACCATATCTAACTCATACCTTTTCCTTGCGTAATCCTGTTGAGGTAGATGATGACGATCTTGACTCTCTCAAGTTGGATCTTCTTTCTTGATCGTGCTTGCTAGCACATGTTCCTCTTGATGAAGACTTGCAAGTTGCTCCCCCATACACCACTATGGGAGAGGATGCTCCCCCATTCACCATTATGGGAGAGACCCTTAATGGCACATCTTCACGAGGCCACAAACTCCAAAAGGGTGGCAAGCATCAAGCATAGGATTTCTTCTAGATGCTTCACTTGAGCTTCCAAGTCAAGCTAGGTGACGAACACCGCTTGACGATGACATAGACCATGGGAAATATGAAATCTTCCTTTTTGTTCATGCCCATGGAAAGATACCTAACCACACATAGAGATGCCACACACACATATATGGGTTAGATCACAAAGCTATATTGACAATTGCTTACCATACCATGAGATACACAATCCCACTTGGTACATCGTGTAGCTTTGTGTGTTGATCACTAGCTTGATCAACCTTGTATCTTTTCTTCTCACTTCAAATGATGATGTCTTGAAGATAAACATGAAGGATAACCTAATACTTTTCTTCAAGACACACTAGCAATAAGCTCAACTCAAACAATGACAATTCTTCATGTAAATCCTTGAATATACATGAACTCCATTATTTCCTATGGACAAGATCTACAAGGATAACTCAATGCAAACATTAGTCCATAAGGATTGTCATTAATTACCAAAACCACATATGGGGCACCATGCACTTTCAATATCCCCCATTTTGGTAATTGATGACAATCCCTTTTTACGAGGGTTTATATGATGAATTAAGCAACCATGCAAAACAAAGAGCAAGGATGCAATAGGATGGAAGGCAAATGCTTAAGAACGAAACTAAAGCATAGAACCAAATTCCCTTAAACCCTCTAAACTTCTCCCCATTGGCATCCATTGCCGAAATGGGAAAAAAGATTAGAAGGCCAATATAATAAGAGCTCCCCCATAGTGTATGCATTCCTCATGATATGAGTGAAATCAAGAGCATATATCCAACTAGGAAGAGATGGAGGGAGATCAAACTATATTGAGGATCCAAAGATTTACAAGCAAAGTCAAATTGAAGGATAATTTCATAAAGAAGCAACCAACCAAAGGATCCGAAAAACCGATTGACCAAAATCAATATTATGATAAGATCAACCAAGTGTTCTAGAAAATCAAGAGGGAACTCCCCAAGGTACATGCACAATGTTAGATTTGAATTACTATATAATGTGCACAACATGGAATCATCACTCCCTTATAGATAATTTTGAACACAGGCAAGAGCAAGAGAGTAGATTGGAAATGAAGCAAAGCAACTTGCAAACAAACAAGAGTTGAGAAATTAAGATCAAGAAGCGACAGGTAAAGATTTACTCAACCAAAAGAGATGAGTGTGACAAGGAAAGACATTTGTAGGAGACTAATAGGATGAGAAAAGCTTCATCATAGTCTTTAAATATATGTGGCACATAGTGCATATCATGTCTTTCCCATACACACAAACCAACAAATGATAAAACACATAGGTCCACAAGCTTTGTAAGATGCAAAAGGAATACCGAAAGAAAAGCAAAGCTTGTGCCTTTTAGGAACCACCAAGTAATATAAAGCAATAAAACATGGTCACTAAAGAAATATAATATCAATTAAAGATGTAACTATTCTCGTGTGTATAAGTTCCTAAGTGGACACCAATCACAAGGATATATATCCACAAAGAAATATGCACACACAAAAAAATAGGTACAAGGGTGAAGAACATGATATCCAAGATAGGTTCATAAATATACCAATAAGATTTTCGCTTGAAAGCAAAGCACTAGGCTTAGTTTAATCTTAAGGGGATATAGATGGACAAACAATAAACTCACCAAAGCATCACAAATATTACAAGGGAAAAGTGAAAGTTGGAATGCTTCGAGAAAGGTAACGCATATCACAAAAGATTCAAATGGTTTTTGAGAATTCATCAATATTGAATATGAGAGACTTCAAGTAGAAGTTACTAGATTAATATACTTGGGATTGGTGAATCATGAAAATGATTATAAATATCCCCTTAGTATGTAATCATCTCGGCTTACTGATAGTTGCAATAAAAATGTTTTTGATAAGACATTTGCAAGAGCCAAATGAAATGCAACAAATGGAATTCATGCCAAGATGCAACCTACACAAGGTTGAAAGCTAGAAATGTATGCATGGAATAGATACTTGTTACCGAGACGGCATTGGTGATGAAGAGTATGCGAGTTTGATAATCATCGTAGCTTGACTCCTATGATATGATGGTGAGAACACCTTCCTTATGAATGGAGCAAGCAAACAATGTATCTCCATTGTACCTAAAAACAAAAATCAAGTACAAAATGGTTCCCAAACTTATTGGGTCCAAAGTAGTTAGAACAACTACAATACATAGGACAAACTCCACATAAATATGTGCATATTAATATGAATTTGAATTTTATGCACATCTTAGCCATTTAGGATTTGATGGAGTTTATCCTATATATTGGATCAACGAAAGTAAGCATGTCAAAGGATATACATAGTAAATATACATGCACAAAACTTTCAAGAACCAAACAAGATACAAATTGGACAAAATACCAATTAAAACAAAGAAGGCACTCACAAGAGATAAAATCAAACGAAGTGTCCAAATTATATCAAAACCCCAAATCAACACATGATTTAGGAAATCAAATAGAGAAGATAACAAAAACAACATCAAAGAATAAACAAACCCTCTACACTTTTCATGATGGCACACAAAGTACTAAGACAAAAAATGTTCGTCTTCCAAAGAGACAAGTCACTGGGATAAAATACCAATTTCAAGACAACAAGTGTTCAGACACATATAGGATAGTTCTTCCAATAATAGTGCATTAATTATGATATTGCATTTGAATACAAGATGCACACAATGGAATCATTAGTCTCCATATATATTGTTCAAACACTAGTCAAGCTCAAGAAAAGCAATAAGATCCAATACCAATTAAAGAATTGTGTTCTACCCAATGTAGGATAGCTTCCCCAAGAAATGCAACACAAAGAAGTATGACTTTGAATGAAAGTGCACACGAATGGGATCATTGCTTTTCCTAACTCAATAAAGCATAAAACAAATTTTGAGTAGAGAAAGGAAGACACAAAGGAGTTTGAACCAAACAAATCATTGGCAAGAAACAAGGCAATTTTAGAGCAATGGACAAAGTAAATATGATCAATAAACTTACCAAAAATTATTATAACTTGTCAAACACAAGAGATGCATGGAGATATTTCTCGGTGGTATATTTGTTCACAATCATATTCACAAAACATAAGCATGTGGTAAAAGACGGGAATGAAAACACCATACTTAAATAGAGATTATTGGTGGCTTCAATAGTCGAATGATCATGCAAAGAAATGATTAATATATCAAGAAGCAACCGATTCCCGAGAATGTAAATTCTAGTGCTAATTTGTGAAAAACCGCACCAAGAAACTCGCTCACAAATAAGATAACCAAAGATGAGCAAATAAAATCATTTAAGAAAATTGAAACTTGTTTGAGCACACATGCCACATAGAAACAAGATAATTAACAATATCAATTCTATGTGGCAAAACCTTAAATGTTCACATTATTTAGGCTTGTAATATGCACAACATATTACTCCCCCATAATGTGATAATCCGTATCTTCTTAGCAAGAGGCAAACAAATACCAACTTGAGATAATTAATAGATATTAGAATTTGAAGTTCTCATGAGTATGAGATACCACATAGAGACTAGATAATATTGAAATATCAACACTATGTTGTATTCCTAATGTACACACATTTTGGGATTGTGAAGTGCCAAAGGCATATTACTCTCCCAAAATTGGATAGTCCATTAATCACTCAAAAGAGCCAAATAAGATACACACAAGATGCAGTTAGGCTCAAAGCAAACTCATACATACATTTTGAAGGGAATATGCCCGAGAGGCAATAATAAAGTGTTTATTATGTTATTCCTTGTTTATGATAGATGTTTATTTCTCATGCTAGAATTGTATTAACCGGAAACATTAATACATGTGTGATTAATAAACAAACCAACATTCCTAGTGAAGCATCTCTTTTAACTAGCTCGTTGATTAAACAGATGATCAAGGTTTCCTGATCATGGACATTGGATGTTGTTAATAACGGGGTCATATCATTACGAGAATGACATGATGAACTTAAACCCTAACTAAGTATAACAATACGATCAAGTCATTTAGTTTTGTTGTTATGTCTTACATTTGGAGTAACATTGTTCCTTAGACCATGAGATCATGTTAATCACTAATACCGAAAGAATACTTTGATGACATCAAACGTCACACCGTAAAAGGGTGACTATAAAGGTGGCATTAGATATTCGGAAAGTGTTAGTTGAAGCTCATGGATCGAGAATGGGATTTGTCCATCCAATATGACGGATACATATACTTAGGGCCCTCTCGGTGATATCACATCGACACCGCTTGCAAGCAAGTGATATGATCACAAGGATGTTATATCACGGGAACGAGAAAATAGTACTTGTCGGATAACGAGATCGAACAAGGTATAGTGGAAACCGATGATCGGATCTCGGACGAGTAATATATCGCGAGACAAAGGGAAATCATTACGACGTTGTAAGGTTCACACGATCACGAGAGTCATCGTTGAATATATAGGAGTCATCACGGATCTCCAGATCCCGTTGTTTATTATTGATCGGAGAGGAGTCTCGATCATGTCTATAATATTCGCGAACCGTAGGGTGACACACTTAAGGTTCGATGAAGCGTTAGAGAGGATACGGAATACCGAAGAATATTTTGGGCAGCTCCGGAATTGTTTCGGGAAAAATTGAAATAGTTCAAGGGGTTTTTCGTCGAATGGTTGTTAATAGAATTAACAAATGGTTCGAGATGCTGCATGCAAATGTTTGTTAATGGAATTAACAAATATAAATAAAGAAATAAAAATGTTTTATTTATTTATTAAAGAAAAACCTTTGGATTTTCTAAGTGGGAAATTAAGGAATTTTGAGTGGGTGTGAGTGGAGCTTCCACTCACATGAAGAGAGGAAGGGTGGGGGAACCCATGGCTGGCCGCACCCCTCCTTTGGGCTGCCTCCCCCTCCCCTATAAAAGGAGGGTGAGGGCTCCCTCTTCTTCACACACTTGCCCACTTCTTTTCCCTTCCACCCGCTACTCCATTCCATGGTCTCCGGCTTGGCGAAGCCCTGACCGTGGTATTCTTCACCACCACCACGCTGTCGTGCTGCTGGAATTCCGGGGGGATCCTCTACTTCCTCAACCCGCTAGATCGAGGGAACATAAGTCTTCATCGAGCTGGACGTGTGACCGATTACGGAGGCACCGCCGGATTGTGGTGCTCTTCTTCTCGCTCGGGATCGGCGTGAGAATGACTACGCCAACAACGAGATCTTTTCTCGTACCACTTTGAGTCTTCGAGGGTATGTTATCTCAAGACTCTCTTTCTCCCCGTTGCCTTTCATCTCATAGATTAGATCTTGGCCATTCGAGTTTATCGCGCGTAGGAAATTTTTTGTTATCTATGCAACGTACCCTTCAGTGGTATCAGAGCCGGATCTATGCGTACATGAATTGTACGGGTAGAACACATAGGAATATGTGGGCGTTGATGATCATGTTTTTGCCTCTTTGAGTATTTTATGATCTTAGTGGCATATTGGGATGAAGCGACCCGGACTAACTTTACATGTGCGTGTACATGAGACTTGTTCCACAACTGACATGCAACTTGTATTGCATAAGTGGCTTGCAGGTGTCGGTTTCTCCTACTATAGTTAAGATCTAATCTATGAAGGGTTGTTAAAAATATATTTTATCAACGTTGTGGTTTTTGTACGTAGGTATGAACGGTTCTATCTTCGTAAGCCCAAGCCACGTAAAACATGCAAAAATAAATTAGAGGCGTCTAACTTGTTTTTGCAGGGCATGTGATGTGATATGGTCAATATTACAAACGTTATGTATGAGATGATATCTTTTGTAAATTATTGACATGCCGGCTGGAGCCATATGGTTGTCTTATTTTTATGGCCTGCGTGCTGTATATCATATCCATGTGATATGTAGTAATGGACAATCAAGATGGAGGTGCCACGAACCTTGGTGCCACGCCGGTGGAATGATGGAGATCATGCCATGATGCAAAAGATGAAGATCAAGTGCAAGAAGGACCATATCATATCACATTATCCATGCATGTGATGTTTATGCTTTTATGCATCTTATTTTGCTTAGATCGCGACGGTAGCATTATAAGATGGTCCCTCTCACTTAATATCAAGATAATAATGTGTTCTTTCTTAAGTATGCACCGTTAAGAAAGTTCGTCGTTTCGAGACACCACGTGATGATCGGGTGTGATAGACTCAACGTTCGCATACAACGGGTGTTTTCAAGCCTAGCATGTACAGACATGGCCTTGAAACACACGCAATATTACGGTTCTACTTGGCGAGCCTAGCATGTACAGACATGGCCTCAGAACACGTAACTGAAAGGTAAAGCACGAGTCATATGAATGATATGATGAACATGTTGATGTTCGCCTTTGCAACTGCACCATCTCACGTGATGATCGGTTTCGGTGTAGTGAAAATTTGGTTCGTATAATCACTAAAGACAACTAAAAGGGATGTTGTTTTTGAGTGGGAGTTCATGGGATAATTTTAGAATTAACTTGAACTTAATTTATCATAAACATAGTCTAAATAGTATTTGCAAATATGTTGTAGATCATAGCACCACCTACCTTCAATTTCAATATGTTCATGGAGAGAGAGAAATTAGCGAACAATGGAAGCAACTTTACCAACTTGGCACTTAACCTGAGGATTCTCCTCGCCGCTTGCAAGAAGCTCTATGTGCTTGATGCACCTCTAGGTGGCCAGCCCACTGATGATGCTTCTGATGAAGATAAAAATGTTTATCTGACTCAACAAGAAGACCACAGTATAGTTCACTGCATATGCCACAATGGGAGAATTGAAAATGATTTTTCGATACCCATGCCGCAGTTGAGAGTTATGATGCTTCAGAAAAATTCTTTAGCTGCATGATGGAAGAGAACAGCTCCGTCAGTGAGCACGTACTCAAAATGTCTGCGTACGCTGATAAGCTCACAGCCTTGGGAAATCGATTCCCATTGAGCTAGGGATACATCGTGTTCTCCAATCTCTGCTACCTAGTTACAAGAACTTCGTGATGAACTATAATATGCAAAGCATGAAGAAGTCTCTTCCTGAGCTTCTCTGGATGCTTAAAACTGCTGAAGTGGAAATCAAGAAAGAACATCAAGTGTTGATGATCAATAAGACCACTAGTTTCAAGAAAGGCAAGCCAAGGGTAAACTTCAAGAAGGGTGGCAAATCTGTTGCTACTGCTGAGAAGAAAACCAGACATGGCCCTAAGCCTGAGACTGAGTGTTTCTATTGCAAGGGTACTGGCCACTAGAAGCGCAATTGTCCCAAGTATCTGGAAGATAAGAAGGCCGGCAAAGTGAACAAAGGTATATATGATATACTTGTTATTGATGTATACCTTACTAGTACTCGCAGTAGCACCTGGGTATTTGATACTGGTTCGGTTGCTCACATATGTAACTCGAAACAGGAGTTGCAGAATAAGAGACCACTGGCAAAGGATGAGGTGACGATGTGCGTCGGCAATGGATCAAGAGTTGATGTGATCGCCATCGGGACACTACCTCTACGTCTACCATCGGGATTAGTTATAAACCTCAATAATTGTTATTTGGTGCCTGCATTAAGCATGAATATCGTTTCTGGATCTTGCTTAATGCGGGATGGTTATTCCTTTAAGTCTGAGAACAATTGTTATTCGATTTATATGAATAATATCTTTTATGGTCATGCACCTGAAAAGAATGGTTTATTTGTTTTGAATCTTGATAGTATTGATACACATATTCATAATGTGAATGCCAAAAGAATTAAGTTAAATGATGATATTGCTACTTATATGTGGCATTGCCGCTTAGGTCATATTGGTGTTAAACGCATGAAGAAGCTCCATTCTGATGGACTCTTTGAATCACTTGATTATGAATCATTTGAAACATGTGAACCATGCCTTATGGGCAAGATGACTAGAACCCCGTTTTCTGGAACCATGGAACGGGCGACAGACTTACTGGAAATCATACATACTGATGTATGTGGACCAATGAGTGTATCAGCGCAGTGGATATCGTTATTTTGTCACTTTCACAGATGATTTGAGTAGATATGGGTATATTTACTTAATGAAACACAAATCTGAAACGTTTGAAAAGTTCAAAGAATTTCAGTGTGAAGTTGAAAATCATCGTAACAGAAAGATTAAATTTCTATGGTCTGATCGTGGAGGTGAATATCTAAGTTACGAGTTTGGCATGCATATGAAACAATGTGGAATAGTTTCACAACTCACACCTGCCAGAACACCACAGCGTAATGGTGTTTCCGAACGTCGTAATCGTACTTTATTAGATATGGTTCGATCTATGATGTCTCTTACGGATTTTCCACTATCCTTTTGGGGTTATGCACTAGAGACCGCTGCATTCACTTTAAATAGGGCACCATCTAAATCCGTTGAAACAAAACCGTATGAATTATGGTTTGGAAACAAACCTAAGCTGTCATTTCTAAAAGTTTGGGGATGCGATGTTTATGTGAAGAAGCTTCAACCTGATAAAGTCGAACCTAAAGCGAAAAATGCGTCTTCATAGGATACCCTAAAGAAACAATAGGGTACACCTTCTATCAAAGATCTGAAGGCAGGATTTTCGTTGCCAAGAATGGATCCTTTTTGGAGAAGGAGTTTCTCTCGAAAGGTGTGAATAGTAGGAAGGTAGAACTCGACGAGGTTATTGAACCTTCTCTTCTTGGAATGGCGAGTAGCGCAGCGCCGGAAGTTGTTCCGGAGCCGACCCCGTCAGTTGAAGAGAGAGATAATGATCAAGATCATGAAACTCCAGTAGAGGAAACTACCGCACCTCGCAGGTCAACTAGGGAGCGTACAGCTCCTGAACTGTACGGAGATCCCGTATTAAACTTCATGGTAGATGGAGGTGATGACCCTGCGACATATGAGGAAGCGATGATGAGCCCAGATTCCAACAAATGTCTTGAAGCCATGAAATCCGAAATAGGATCCATGTACGAAAACCAAGTTTGGACTTTGGTGGATTTACCCAATGACCGCAAGGCCGTTGAGAACAAATGGATCTTTAAAAAGAAATCTAACGCTGATGGTAATGTGACCGTCTATAAAGCAAAAGGTTTCCGAAAAATTCAAGGAGTTGACTATGATGAGACTTTCTCACCAGTAGCGATGCTTAAGTTAGTTAGGATTATGTTAGCAGTTGCTTCATTTTTCGATTATGAAATATGGCAGATGGATGTCAAAACGGCGTTCCTTAATGGTGACATTGAGGAAGAGTTGTATATGATGCAACCCAAAGGTTTTTTTGATCCTAAGGATGCTGACAAGGTGAGTAAGCTTCAACGTTCCATTTATGTACTGAAGCAAGCATCCCGGAGTTGGAACCTCCGTTTTGATAAGGTGATCAAAGGTTTTGGATTTGTCCAAACATAGGGAGAAGCTTGTGTTTACAAGAAAGTGAGTGGGAGCTCTGTAGCATTTCTAGTACTATATGTGGATGACATATTGTTAATTGGAAATGATATAGAACTTTTAAAAAGCATAAAAGGTTATTTGAACAGTAGTTTTTCGAGGAAAGACCTCGGTGAAGCAGCTTATATATTAGGCATCAAAATCTACAGGGATAGATCAAGACGCTTAATTGGACTTTCGCAAAGTACATACCTTGACAATATTCTGAAGAAGTTCAAAATGGAAGATAGTAGGAAGGGGTTCCTACCTATGTTGCAAGGCAAAACGTTGAGTAAGACTCAATGTCCAGCTACAACAGAAGATAGAGAAAGGATGAATAAGACTCCCTATGCTTCAGCCATAGGTTCTATCATGTATGCTATGCTATGTACAAGACCGAATGTGGCACATGCTATTAGTTTGACTAGTAGGTACCAATCCAATCCAGGTTTGGAACACTCGACTACGGTCAAGAATATCCTTAAGTACCTTAGAAGAACTAAGGATATGTTTCTCGTATATGGCGGTGAAGAAGAGCTCGTCGCAAGATGTTACGTCGATGCTAGCTTCAACACTGATCCGGATGACTCTAAGTCTCAGTCCGGGTACATATTTGTTATGAATGGAGGAGCTGTAAGCTGGAAGAGTTCCAAGCAATCCGTGGTGGCGGGATCATCAACAGAAGTGGAATATGTTGCTGCCTCGGAGGCAACACATGAAGCAGTTTGGATGAAGGAGTTCATATCCGAACTAGGCGTGGTTCCGAGTGCGTTGGATCCAATGGTTATCTATTGTGACAACAATGGTGCCATAGCCAATGTTAAGGAACCAAGGTCTCACAAGAATTCCAAGCATATCAAGCGCCGTTTTCACTCCATCCGTGAGCATGTCGCGGATGGGGATGTGAACATTTGGAAAGTACATATGGATCTAAATGTGGCAGATCCGTTGACTAAAACTCTCTCAAGGGAAAAACATTATCAACACCAGAACTCAATGGGTGTTAGATTCATCACTATGTAATATAGATTATTGCCCCTAGTGCAAGTGGGAGACTGAAGGGAATATGCCCGAGAGGCAATAATAAAGTGTTTATTATGTTATTCCTTGTTTATGATAGATGTTTATTTCTCATGCTAGAATTGTATTAACCGGAAACATTAATACATGTGTGATTAATAAACAAACCAACGTTCCTAGTGAAGCCTCTCTTTTAACTAGCTCGTTGATTAAACAGATGATCAAGGTTTCCTGATCATGGACATTGGATGTTGTTAATAACGGTGTCATGTCATTAGGAGAATGACATGATGAACTTAAACCCTGACTAAGTATAACAATACGATCAAGTCATTTAGTTTTGTTGTTATGTCTTACATTTGGAGTAACATTGTTCCTTAGACCATGAGATCATGTTAATCACTAATACCGAAAGAATACTTTGATGACATCAAACGTCACACCGTAAAAGGGTGACTATAAAGGTGGCATTAGATATTCGGAAAGTGTTAGTTGAAGCTCATGGATCGAGAATGGGATTTGTCCATCCAATATGACGGATAGATATACTCAGGGCCCTCTCGGTGATATCACATCGACACCGTTTGCAAGCAAGTGATATGATCACAAGGATGTTATATCACGGGAACGAGAAAAGAGTACTTGTCGGATAACGAGATCGAACAAGGTATAGTGGATACCAATGATCGGATCTCGGACAAGTAATATATCGCGAGACAAAGGGAAATCGTTACGACGTTGAAAGGTTCACACGATCACGAGAGTCATCGTTGAATATATAGGAGTCATCACGGATCTCCAGATCCTGCTGTTGATTATTGATCGAAGAGGAGTCTCGATCATGTCTATAATATTCGCAAACCGTAGGGTGACACACTTAAGGTTCGATGAAGCATTAGAGAGGATACGGAATACCGAAGAATATTTTGGGCAGCTCCGGAATTGTTTCGGGGAAAATTGAAATAGTTCAAGGGGTTTTTCGTCGAATGGTTGTTAATAGAATTAACAAATGGTTTGAGGTGCTGCATGCAAATGTTTGTTAATGGAATTAACAAATATAAATAAAGAAATAAAAATGTTTTATTTATTTATTAAAGGAAAACCTTTGGATTTTCTAAGTGGGAAATTAAGGAATTTTTAGTGGGTGTGAGTGGAGCTTCCACTCACATGAAGAGAGGAAGGGGTGGGGGAACCCATGGCTGGCCGCACCCCTCCTTTGGGCTTCTTCCCCCTCCCCTATAAAAGGAGGGTGAGGGCTCCCTCTTCTTCACACACTTGCCCACTTCCTTTCCCTTCCACCCGCTGCTCCATTCCATGGTCTCCGGCTTGGCGAAGCCTTGACCGTGGGATTCTTCACCACCACCACGCCATCGTGCTAATGGAATTCCGGGGGGATCATCTACTTCCGCAACACGCTGGATCGAGGGAACGGAAGTCTTCATCGAGCTGAACGTGTGACCGATTACGGAGGCACCGCCGGATTGTAGTGCTCTTCTTCTCGCTTGGGATCGGCGTGAGAATGACTACGCCAACAACGAGATATTCTATCGTACCACTTTGAGTCTTCGAGGGTATGTTATCTCAAGACTCTCTTTCTCCCCGTTGCCTTTCATCTCATAGATTAAATCTTGGCCATTCGGGTTTATCGCGCGTAGGAAATTTTTTGTTTTCTATGCAACGTACCCTTCACATTTTGTGCGAACCGACAAACACATACTAGATTACTCAAGGATAAGTAAGTAGTAAGCACAAAATATACAAAATACAAGCAAGGTACAAAACCAATACATGCAAAGGGGTAAGCAACTTTCAATTTATATATAATGTAATAAATACAAGTTACCGCAAGAAGGAGAATGGAATATGAGATAGAGACATGATAATCCAAATGACTTGGCTTAAGGAAAATATACGTGATGAAAATCCCTTAATTCTTCATGATATAGCCAAGTCTCCAATGCCCTCCGATAACACCTATTGATCAAGTTTGAGATTGTTGGTCCCCAACCAAGTTGGGTCCTAAGAGGTTAGTCACAATAGGCTTGGCAACCCAAATGGTTCTTTTCTTGACACCACTTTGAGTACCAACATATTTGGCAAACACATTGCCCACATTATCCTTCCGAATGGAAAACACATCATCAATTATGATAGGGTTGGATAATGTACCATTAGTGCATGAAGAAGCAAGATGGCCCTTTTCACGACATAAGTAGCAACAACGACTCCTTCCATTCTTCTTAGTTGATTTCTCAACTTGAGAAGAATTAGATTGAGTCTTCATGGGAAGAGGCCTTTCTTTAACTTGAAGTTGAGATTGAGGTTGAACTTGTGGCTGTTTCCCTTGTTGCTTCTCGCTAAGTTTCTTATTCTTCAAAGGGCATGATCTAACATGATGCCCTTCAACCTTGCATTTGAAGCAAACAATCTTGGCCAAATTCTTGTCTTGTTCATGGCCCTTCATCTTGTAGACCTTGGACTTGTTCTTGTGATTGGAAATGAATCCAAGTCCTCTCTTGTCATTGGGGGATTTTTGGACACTCAACATATTGTAAAGTGTGGACTTCCCTTTATGACACTTCTCCAAGTCTTTCTCCAATGAAGTGACTTGGGCCTTGAGATCTTTGATTTCCTCTACATGGTTAGTATAAACACAAGAGCTAGAGGAAGTAGATGCATCATTATTAGAGCAACAAGGTAAGGAAAGAAATTCATCATAAGATGTGGGAACATTATGAGAGGATGAATTACTATAACTAGCACAAGGCAATATAGCATTTAGAGTGGATATTGTGCCTTTGTCCACATGAGGCTCACAAGATGTTAACTTATTTAAAATAACCTTATGAGCTTATTTTAGCCTCTCATGGGGGACTAGAAGATCCTTATGAGAGCTTGAGAGCTTTTCATGAGTTTATTCCAATTTCCCATAATTACTAGTTAGCAACTCAAGTTGAGCCCGTAGCTCAACATTCTCCTTTAATGTGGATGCTTCACAAGAAATAGAGTTAGTAGCACAAGCATCAACATTTTTATCTTTGAGGTCATTAGCAAGAGAAAGATATAATTCATTGCCCCTTCTAAGCTTAGAAACTCTAATAGCATATGTTTCTTCTAGACTATATAGTTTCTCTTCAAGAGAAGATCTAAGGAACCACTCTTTCTCAAAAGCCTTTTCAAGCTCTTTGTCCTTGATAGAATGACTACCACTATGACTTTCCAAAGTCACGATGATATCCTCCTTTTCATCTATAAGAGAGTTAGCCTTATCAAGTTGTTCTAGGAGAGCATTCACATTTTCTTTGGTCTCATCAACAAGGCTTGATAACCATAAGCCTAATTTCTTAGACTCGTCATCAACCTCCTTACGAACATCATCATCACTACTATCATCATAAGATATATTGGGGTTCAAAGTGGAAGATTCCTTTGAATCCTTAGCCATGAGGCAAAAGGTGGTAGATGATGGTAGATCATTACTTGAGGCACCACTCAAGTCCACATCTTGTTACATAGAGAGTTGGGTTTCCTTTACATTGTTAGCCATACAAATACTAGAAGAAACACAATCATTTTTATGATGGGAACAAGATAAAGCAAGCATATCATCATGAGATTTCGTCAAGAAATGTCGACATGATATGCAAAGACTATCAACACAAGCATGTAAAACATGTTTGGTTCTAGTTGTGTTTAAGTCCAAAGACGAGGCATGACAATAAGATAGAGATGAAGGATCATCAATAATAAGCTCACTATCATTATTGCAAAGCCTATCACTACTCACCATCTCATTAGTTTGTGGCTTACCACATGTTGGTGAAGTAGAAGAAGTTGAGAACACATCAGGAACGGAAGTGGAGGGATAACAATCATCTTCTCCAACATTGGACACACCATATTTATCTTGAAGCTTTGTCCATAAGTCATGAGCATTCCCGATAGGAAAGAGTAGTTTAATAACTACAAGGCTCACAAGAAGGAAAAACACATTAATAGCAAGAGCATCGAGAGATAAGTTTTTCTCTTACTCTAAAGTTAGATTTTGAGGATCCTTTGGAGGAGAAAAACCCATCTCTACAATTTTCTCCATATGTGGGTCCATGACCCAAAAATAAATAAGCATGCGAAATTTCCAAACATCATAGTTTGTGCCATCGAAATGAATTGTGGGATCGTGCACTAATTCACTAAGAGACATCATTACTCTCAAGGCGGTGAAGCCTAATAATGAGAGCCCTGGCTCTGATACCAATTGAAAGTATAAGGATGCCGCCTAGAGGGGGGTGTGAATAGGCGCTTTAAAATAATTACGGTTTAGGCTTGAGTAAATGCGGAATAAAACTAGCGTTTAATTTATCAAGCACAAAACCTATGCAAGCTAGGTCTACCTATGTGCACCAACAACTTATGCTAGGCATGATATACAACTATGAGATAGCAAGATAGATGACTTCAAGCACGATGGCTATCACAAAGGTAAATGCATAAGTAACGAGCTAGAGTATAGAAATAATCGAAGCACAAGGAGACACCGGTGTGATTACCGAAGTTCCTTCCCAAGGGAAGTACGTCTTCGTTGGAGAGGTGGGGAGCCACCTAGGCGCTCCTCAATAGCACGGATGTGCACACCTTATTCTCCTTGAGCTTCTCCGGTGAGGGAGATGCTTGTTTCCACTATGAGGTCGACTTGAAGGCGTTGACCAAAACTTACACGTGGTTGAGGCTATCTCCACAACTTAATTGGAGGCTCTCAACGAAGCTTCTTAAAACAAGGTGGAAGCCCCAAGCACTAACCGTCTAGGGTGCTCAATACACCCAAGAGGAACGATCTCTCCGGTGACCAAGCATCTAAGAGTAACAAGCTCACGAACTTCTCTTTCACGAATCTCGTGGGGAACTAAAACCGATGCACCTAATGCAATGGCAAGAACACACAAAGTGGTCAAGAACTTCTCTCTCAAATACCACCAACGCAACTAATGCTATGGAGGGAGGAAGGAGGAAGAACAAAAACAACAACGAATGAATCCCTAGATCTAGATCCAATAGATTCCTCTCACAAAGAGGAGGGATTGATTGGTGAAGTGGTATATCTAGAACTCCTCTCTCTTTTTCCCTCAAGTGAAAGCAAGAATCATTGGAGGGATTGAGAGATAGCAAGCTTTTGGAGGTCGACAATGGAGGTCAAACTTGCCCAAAAGGTTGGGGAACCATTGGGGAAGAAGGCCCCTTAAATAGGTCACCCAAATATCCAACCGTTGGAGGAAAAATCGCGCAGGGGCAGAACCTCCGGTGAGACCACCGGAACCTCCGCCCCCGGATGAGTTAGACCACCAAAAGGGCTTAAAAAAAATGCCCCAACCACCGGAGCCTCCGGTGGTTTCACCGGAGGCTCCGCCAACATCATCCCGAAAGGGTTTCCGGCGGAGCCACCACCGGAACCTCCGGTGGTGGAAAAAACTGCAGAACACCCTATATGAAAATGGTCGTAACATTTGCATCCAGACTCCGTTTTTGATGTTCCTGGGCTCGTTGAAATCGCAACGACGAGCACTAAAAGAATATGCGGAGAAACATCATAGTATAAAATGGGAATATAAAACCAAATGATGAAAGGTTTGGCCTATCAATAAAGGACAACCGGTAGAAACCTCCAACAACAAAAATGCGATAAGTTTTTCATACGAATCCATTTTTGATGAACTTGAGCTTGACATTAAGAACATGACAAGCTCTAAAACCTTACATGGAGAAAACCCAAATAAGAACCAAGAAGGATGATGCCAAGTATGCAAAGGTTTGAGCTCTCTACGATAGATACGATCAAGATATGCATTCAAGAGCCCCTCTTGATAGTACGATTATCTATCCTATAATCCGGTCTCCCAACTAGAATAATGGGACCGGTAAAATAGAAACCCTATCTAAGTCATACCTTTTCCTTGCGCAATCCAATTGATCTAGATGATGACGATCTTGACTCTCTCAAGTTGGATCTTCTTTCTTGATCGTGCTTGCTAGCACATGTTCCTCTTGATGAAGACTTGCAAGTTGCTCCCCCATACACCACTATGGGAGAGGATGCTCCCCCATACACCATTATGGTAGAGACCCTTAATGGAAAATCTTCACGAGGCCAAAAACTCCAAAAGGGTGGCAAGCATCAAGCATAGGATTTCTTCTAGATGCTTCACTTGAGCTTCCACGTCAAGCTAGGTGACGAACACCGCTTGACGATGACATAGACCATGGGCAATATGAAATATTCCATTTTGTCCATGCCCATGGAAATATACCTAACCACACATAGAGATGCCACACACACATATATGGGTTAGATCACAAAGCTATATTGACAATTGATTACCATACCATGAGATACACAATCCCACTTGGTACATCGTGTAGCTTTGTGTGTTGATCACTAGCTTGATCAACCTTGTATCTTTTCTTCTCACTTCAAATGATGATGTCTTGAAGATAAACATGAAGGATAACCTAATACTTCTCTTCAAGACACACTAGCAATAAGCTCAACTCAAACCATGACCATTCTTCATGTAAATCCTTGAATATACATGAACTCCATTATTTCCTATGGACAAGATCTACAAGGATAACTCAATGCAAACATTAGTCCATAAGGATTGTCATTAATTACCAAAACCACATATGGGGCACCATGCACTTTCAAGAAGCAGCATTTGCGAGGCACCGATGCCCAAGAGATTCAAGCTCACAACGGAGGTCCCAAAGTACGACGGCTCGCAAGAGCCCAAGTCATGGCTTTCAGACTATCGGACTGCGGTAAAATGCCAGCGGGGGAACAAGACAACGGCCATGCAGTACCTAAACCTGCACCTCGTAGGAGCTGCCCGAAGCTGGCTCGAAGGAAGACCGCGTGCGTACTACAGATCCTGGGACGATCTCACCCGCGACTTCGAGAAGAACTTCCAGGCGACATACAAGTGGCCAACATCTATCGAGGAACTGCGAGCCTTTAGGCAGAAAAGCGGCGAGTCCACCCGGGAGTACATCCAGAGATGGACCACACACAGGAACACGACGGGGAACATATTAGAAGAATTCGCGGTCGAAGCTTTCACCAAGGGTGCTCAGCGCGCCGCCTTCCGAGAAGAATTGGGGCGATCCGCACCTAAGTCAATCGGACAATTAATGGTGATAGCGGACAGGTGGGCGAATGGCGAAGAATCCCTGTGCAACGAGAAAGTTACCTCACCCGCGCACGACGAGGACCAAAACGGCGACCGCCGGAGGAAGAAGAGAAAACACTACGACCAGGATGATCAATCGGAACTGGTAGCGGTCGTGTTCACAAGAAATCGCGACAGCGGATCCCGCGGAAATCGCGAGTGGAAGCCAAAACCAGACGACAAAACCCCCGAGGAAGACCTTAATGGATACTGCTCTCTGCATCTGTTTATAGATAAGCGCATGGGCAAAACCAAGGCCACTCACCTCCTCAAGGACTGTCGAAAGTTCCAAGACATCCACGAGGCATACACAAAGAAGCACAAGGCAGCTGTCAGCCAGGGATACCCGCAACTGCCAGGAGTATACCAACCACCACCCCTGCCTCCGCCTGCAGGTCAACACAACATGGCTCTAGCCTCCCTTCCTGCAGCAGCTAATCCAGCCGCAGTAAACCAAGGAGGAAATGGATACCCAAACCCTCACGGGCTCCTAGGCATGATACAGACGGTCTGCCCGTCCCGACGAGTTCTGAAGACTAACATTCGGCAAGTTAACATGGCAGTGCAAGCACCTCCGTCCAAGCCTGAATACGTGAAGATGTCCGGGCACCCTATAACCTTCTCACGAGAGGACCACCCGCCACGGGTGCATCGACCGGGGCACGCGGCGCTCGTCATCCAGGTGCAAATAGGCAACTACGACGTAGCCCGCGTGTTCATGGACGGCGGCAGCGGAATCAACATCATATACGCGGACACACTCCGCAAAATTAACAAGAACTTGGAGGGACTCACATCATCATAAACCTCCTTCCACGGGATAGTACCGAGTAAAGCGGTCTGACCACTCGGAACAATCAACTTAGAAGTGATCCTCGGAGACCCGCGCAATTATAGGAGAGAATTCCTCGACTTCGAGGTGGTTGATTGTCCATCCCAGTACCACGCCATTCTCGGCCGGATAGCATTCACGAGATTCACGGAAGTACCTCATTACGCCTACCTCAAGTTGAAACTCCCAGGAGAATACGGTACAATCACCATAAACAGTGACTTCCAGAAATCAGACAAGTGCGACAACGAATTCCACGAGATCGCGAAATCTTTCGGGATGCAAGAGGAGCTAGAGGAATTGGCAAAAACCACGGATAACTCTGTGATGCCACTAACAAAAAAGAACGCTCCAGACCTTGAGTTCAGCCCGAGTAGAGAAACTCGAAAGCATCAGGTGCACCCGACAGAATCCGCGAAGACGGCGATCGTGTCCACCACCCTATCACCCGCATAGGAAAGCGCGCTCGTCGAACTCTTCCGTGAGTACTGGGAGATTTTCGCATGAAAGCCCTCAGATATGCCAGAAATACCCTGAGAGTTCGTCGAGCACTCATTGGAAGTGTACAAAGATGCAAAGCCGTTCAAACAGACCACTCGACGCTTCTCTGAGCCAAAACAAAGAACACTCGGAGAAGAGGTGAACAGGCTCCTAGCCGCCAAGTTCATCAGGGAGATCAAGATTTCCACCTGGTTAGCAAACCCGGTGCTGGCCCCGAATAAAAACATAGACATCCTTCGCGTGTGCATCGACTACACGTTGCTGAACAAGCACCGCCCCAGGGATAATTTCCCACTCGCGCAGATCGGTCAGATTATCGACTCCACAGCAGGCCGTCAGCGCCTCTCCTTCCTGGATGCCTACTCGGGATACAAACATATCAGGATGAAGAAGGAGGACGAGGAAAAGACAGCATTAATCACACCACAATGCCTTTCGGGCTTAAAAACATAGGCGCAGCATATCAGCGTTGCATGCAAAAATGCCTCGCCAGGCTCATTGGCAATAACGTACAGGTGTACGTTGACGATATCGTCATCAAGACTCGAGTGGAGGATACGCTCCTCGAGGACATAAGGGAGACATTCGACGCCCTCAACGCATACAAAATCAAGTTCAACCCGACAAAATGCGTCTTCGGGGTTCCCGCTAGCCAACTCCTTGGCTATCTGGTCTCCGCCCGAGGAATTGAGGCCAACCCGGAGAAAATTCAAGCAATACTAACGATGAAAGAACCGACAAATCTCCATGGACTCCAACAACTGGCGGGACAACTGGCGGCACTCAGCAGGTTCATCGCACAATTGGGCGAGCAAGTGCTCCTTTTCTACAAATTGCTAAAGAAAACGGACAAGTTCGAGTGGACGCCAGAAGCGAAAAAAGCGTTCAGTGATTTGAAAAGAGAGCTGCAGAGCAGGTGCATATTGGCAACACCGCAGGAAAGGGAACCTCTCTACCTTTACCTAGCCGCAACAAATCAAGTGGTCAGCACGGTAATTGTCGTCGAGCGGCCTAAGGACGGAAAGGCATACGGCGCTCAGAGACCGGTGTACTACATCAGCAAGGTACTTTCGCCGTGCAAACAGCAATACCCCCACTACCAGAAACTCGCATATGGAGTGGTCCTTACAGCCCGCAAGCTCAAACACAACTTCCAGGAACATACCGTCATGGTGCTAAACGAAGCATCACTCGGTACTATCATGAACAATCCCATGGCATCCGGAAGAATCGCAAAGTGGAGCATCGAGCTAGACGCCAGGGATATAATATACACAGGACGTAATGCACTCAAATCCCAGGTGGTCGTAGAGTTCCTGAGCGAGTGGACGGAGCTGCAAACTCCAGGACCCCCAGAGGAAGACAACTTCACGGGTCCTCCTCTTTGCTCCAACCTCCACCTCCGGCTCAGCCTCGCTTTCGTCCGACTGTGTGTCCTCCTTATCCTCTAGCTCTGGAAAACAAGATGCATTGTCGGAAAAGGGGAAAAAGTTGGTCTAAATAAGTTAATGAAGGAAGTACATGAGAAAGATTCGGATTTTACCTTTATCGGAATCAACCGGCTCCTCGTCTTCTTCCGAGTTTTCTGAAGGAGGAGGGGTGACAATCTTCCAGAATGCGTCGTCTTCCTGTGTAAGTAATATAGAAGCAAGGATTAGTATATGTGCATGAGAAATATCAGTCGGATAAAGAGAGTAAACCGGTTCTTACTGGAGGAGCCGGGTTAGAGCGGGTGAAGGGGTTAAGCCCGGCTATATTCTTGATAGCGTCAAGTTTCTCGGCTAAGAAGGTCTTCATGAGCTTGTTTATGTCACCAGCCGGGTAATTTTTCTCCGAGTATCGGAGAGAGTCGGTAAGGTGCCCGGAGTAGTGGCACATGAGTTTCGTCCGGGTGCTGTTAGGTTGAATCCGGCAGCTTACCCAAGTTTTAATCAGATTGAGCCCAAGGAGACCTTGGGCCGAGAGTACAGCAAGTTTATGGAGGAGAGGCTGGATAGACAGCCTCTCGGCCTCAGGAGCAAAGGAGTTAAGATTATCGGACATATTGAGGGTATCATTGGAGAAACCCGACAATGGCTTTTCGTCGGGTGAAGAAGTATCTTGGCAGTAAAAGAAGGTTTTTTGCCAGTGTTTGACGTGGGAATGGAGACTCAGAGTCGGCATGAGGGAGTTTTTCCGCCTCTGGATCGAGACTCCACCGTAGACTAGGAGGGCCCCATCGCCACTTTCTCGGCATGGCTTGCATTGGAAGAGTTCGAGAAACAAAGATAGGTTGGGAGGAACGCACAGATACGATTCGCATAAAACTATGAAATGGGTAATATTAAGCATGGAATTGGGGCCGATGTCAAATACCCGGAGCTTGTAGTGGTCCAGGAGCTCACGGAAGAAAGGGTGACCCGGGGGGCGGAAACCCCGGATCACATGTTCGACAAATACCACCACCTCGTCAAGACCCGGAGAAGGCCGAGTCTCCTCGCCGGGTATCCTCCAGTGGATCTCCTCCCGGGTGGGCAGAACACCGGACTCCGTAAGCTCGTCAATCTTAGCCTTTGTCTCAGTCGATCTCGTCCAGTTGGCGGAGATCGATTGACTCGGCTTTTGCTTGCCGGTCGGGTGTTTTCCCTTCAGCTTAGCACTGGCCTTAGGTGCCATATGTGTAGATCTAAAAAAAAGAGGCAAATGCAGAGTATGAATAACGAGAGACCCGGAAAGTACATCGATCCGACTTAGTGAGAAGAAGAAAGGGAAAAATGTCTAAAATACTTGCAAGTTTGGCGATTGGATCTATTCAAGAGCACATAGAGGAAAAATATGAGATTGCAAACGAGGAAATATGCTGAGAGGCATACGTGTGGATCTAATTAAGTGCTAGCCGCGGAAAAAGAAATATTAGGGCATACCCAGCTAGTAAGGAATGGTGGAGAATTTGGGGGTGAGATTAGATCCAACCTATCTGCGCGAAATCAAAATCTAGATCTAAAGGATTGAAGAACTTACCGGATGAATCGAGATGGGAGCGCGGCGGCGGCGGATGGCTCGACGGCGGCAGCTCCTTGGGATCTCCGGCGGCTTACTCGAGGGCGCCGCGGCGGGAATAGACGGCGGCGTCGCAGGCGCAGGTGGTGGCGACCGGGCGGCGGCGGTGCAATTCCGGTGGCGGCCTTGCGGGCGGCGGTGTGGAGCTGCTGGTGCGGGCTCGAGCCTGGGTTCGCGGGCGCAAGAGTGAAGTGGAGAGAGAGAGGAGGAAGATGGAAATGGCTAATGGATCTAGGGTTACCCCTTGGGTGCCTATTTATTGGTGCAGGGAGAAAAAATGCCCTAGGTTTGGGCGGCAAGTACCAAATTTTCGGAAAAGGATTATTCGTCCCGGATATTTTGGGATAAGTATCAAAGTGCCCGTTGCGAGATATCCGGAAAGGGATTAAAGTGGATCGCGAGCGTGATATTCAGACTTATTGGCAACGGTGCGAATCCGGGTCTTGTCACGTTTCCTCGGAGTGTTGACCCGGGAAAATGGTGTTTGACTCGGGGAAAACCAGATTATTATATGGACCGCCTATAGAGCAAGGCCTAGCTATAATCAAAGCATTCTAACCCGGTATTTTTTGGACTTGTATGTTTATTGTTTTGCAGGGAATAGCGTGCGCGCTTCATGGTTGATCCCGAGAAGCCCAAGCTATTATGGGGACTACTGATAGAGGGATGATAACCCGGTAGGCTAACGCCAAGGTGAAACCCGGCCCAAAGGGAATCGTGCAAGACCCGGCTCAAGGAAGTGGAGTTTCTAGAAGGCCCAAGAAGGACGTAGGCCTTGTAACCCGGCCTTTGGGGTTACTATTAGGAAACTTAGGGTTGTGTGCGGTTTCCGTGTAGGATTCCGAGTGTGCCTTGTATAGGAAGCCAGGGAGCCGGGTAAGATATAAGCCGGCTCCTAGGGTTTAGAAAAGAGAGCTTCGCCAGATACTCAAGTACCCCTGTAATACGAGAGTTTATATATGTAACCCTAGATCGGAGACTCGGCGACTTGATTGCCAGAGCTACCAGATCGATTGATAGCATGATTTCCCCTGAGCTAAACCCTCTCCCAAACACCAGAGTCGAATTGCCCCAAGATAAGTTACCCCCGGTAACATCTGCCGTGATTATCCCACGACATGGGCACTCGAGCTGGAGATCCAAATGCTGAAGGACAGGAACTCGGCTCTCGAGCTCCAAATCTGTGAATCGTGCCGCGTCCAGGACAGGCACATCTCCGATGCGACCGACTGGCAGAAGAAGCTGGCGGCAATTGTTCTTGAGATGGAATGTAAGTTGCCGCTATCCGCCTTCTTCTATTCTGTTTTTCTTCTATTCTGATTTTCTTCTTCTCGGTTTCTGTCTCTAACCCAACTTAGGTCCTACTGATCTAGATGTCATCCCGGAACTCCGTGCCGCTGGTGTGACTGCTGTGGAGAAGGCAAGAAAGGCCAGGGCAGCAGCCGGTCTCGGCGCTGATGACGGATCCAGCATTTCTGACCTCCTCGCCAACTTGAAGACGCAGGTGCATTCTCTGAAGGGCTTGGGCACCTCCATGGTGGCCACGGCTATCAACCTGCACACTTTGTTCTGGCCTGGAAGGGACGTCCCGGAAACCTTCCGCGGGATTGCTGAGCACTTGGACCATGTCAAGGAAGAACTCAAGAAGTGGCGTGCATCTGCAGCTCGGGCAGGGGCTAACGAGGTGCTACACTTCATATTATCCTGGTACGAGAATCTGGATCTTAACAGGATCAGCACCCGCCGCAACGACTCCAAGTGGACCAAGGATCCGGACTGCATCACTCACTGGAAAGAGGTAGCTTACGAGATCGCCTCCTACGCTGAGACGAGCGTCTACATCGACGGCCTCACTGAGCCTGATACGGATGTCGGTGAAGATGATCATGAAGATAATGGCAGCATTGATGACGAGGACATGGACGAGTTCGAGGAGGGTGCCGAAGAGGAGGGATCCGAGCAGGAGAAGGCCCAGGAGACCAAGAGGACCGAGCAGCAGGGCAACACGGAGGACTCCGAGTTGGCAGCCAACACGGATGTCGTGCAGCCGCAGCCCGCCGCGCAGGAGCCCACCATCACCACCTAGATGGTGATCCAAGACCTAGCTCCTGAGTTGGGCACGAGTGGGGCTGCGCCATCCGACGTCTACCCTCTGCCCAGCACTCAATTTGCTCCATCCTCCAACTCTGCAACGGATCCCATCTCCACGGCTACAACAACTTCTACAGCTACTGCCTCCGAGTCGACTGCTCCTACCAACACCGATGAGGACAACACTGCCTCTACTCCTGTGTAATTCATGCATGCTTCATCTCTAAACAATTATCAAATCCCCGGGATGCCGGGTGCATATGTAACCGATACTATTATGTCCTTTGGTACTCAGTTTTATTTGTTCAACACTTAGCACTTCTGGCTTAATGCCGGGTTGCATTAATATGCAAGTCCCCGAGTTGCATTTTTTATCCACTCATCCCCTTTGTCTTAGCTCTTACCTGCCACTTGTGGCTTTTTTGGTTCGAGTCACAAGATTTCAAAGTTTGAGTTTCAAATACTTAGCCACTTAGAAAAATGCATGGCAACGCTGCCCACCACTTAGCCGACAAGAGAAAACAGTAAAGAACACTCTACTCGGTTGCTGCACTTCTCTTTTCCTTAGCAGTTTTTCGTGTGTTCATTGACCTTTGCCTTGTTCTCTTGGTTGCCATGAAGCCGGGTTGCGGACAGCAGCAAAGTCGAAGAGTTGGCCCTTGGGTTTAAACACATTACTATACATGCTTATGAAATACTAAGTGAATCAACCGAGTATACAAAAAGTAAAAACAGAGTAGAAACACACAGAGCAAATTGGACAAGGGCGGTCCCAGAGTTTGAATTCGGAGTGCCGACTAGAATTTTAACTCGGTTGAAGAGATACATACAAAGTTTGATCACGAATGAAAACGGCGGAGTACAGCTACATTCCAGGGGCGCTTGGATACCTCTCCTGCTCTATCCGGTCTGTTCTTCTGGGGTGCCTATGCATCAACTAGATAGTGTGCATCATTGTGCAAGGCCTTTCTCACAATGAAGGTCCCTTCCCACGGAGGGGATAGCTTGTGCATCCCGGCTGTGCGTTGCACGAGCCTAAGGACCAAGTCTCCTTCTCGGAAAACCCTTGGGTTCACTTTCCGGCTGTGATAACGCCTCAGGCTTTGCTGATATATGGCAGAACGTGACAGAGTTAACTCTCTTTCTTCTTCTAGCAGGTCAATGTCATTTTCTCAAGCATCTCGGGCCTCTTTTTCAGTATAGAGTGTTACCCTTGGTGAGTC
This sequence comes from Alopecurus myosuroides, assembly GCA_028641055.1. Classification (NCBI taxonomy): domain Eukaryota; kingdom Viridiplantae; phylum Streptophyta; class Magnoliopsida; order Poales; family Poaceae; genus Alopecurus; species Alopecurus myosuroides. The sequence continues at coordinate 27,637,783 of CM054063.1, forward strand.
ATGCTCTAGGTTAGTGGGAAACACGGCCTCAGCTCCATACACCAGGAAGAATGGTGTGTATCCGGTTGATCGGTTAGGGGTAGTCCTTAGACTCCACAACACCGCCGGCAACTCGTCCAGCCAACAACCAGGGGTTCGCTGTAATGGCCCAATCAGCCCTGGCTTTATGCCGGATAGCACCATGCCATTTTTTCTCTCAACTTGCCCATTGGAAGAAGAATGCGCGACTGATGCTACATCTAGTCGGATGCGCTTCCCCTTGCAGAATCATGCAAAGGCCCCCTCAGCAAAGTTGGTGCCATTGTCAGTGATGATACTGTGCGGGTAGCCGTATCTCAGGATAACATCCTTTAGGAAACTCACCGCGGCTTCACTTTGATCCACTTAGTGAACCTATCAACCATGACTAAGATGTGAGTCATGTTACCTCTAGCCGGCTTGAATGGGCCTACCATGTCCAAGCACCAAACGGCAAATGGCCAAGTGATGGGAATGGTCTTCAACGCGGAAGCTGGCATGTGAATCTTGCTTGCAAACCTTTGACACCCATTGCACTTTCTCACTATGTCTTCAGTTTGCTTCAGGGCAGTGAGCCAAAAGAAACCATGCCGAGAAGCCTTCTTGACTAGAGCCCGAGAAGAGGCATGATGCCCGCATTCTCCTTGATGTATCTCTCTGAGAATTTCTTCTCCTTCTTCTGGCTCGACACAACGTTGCAGTACGCCAGTTGGACTCCTTTTGTGTAGCTCCTTGTTGATGATTGTGTAACCCTTGGATCTTCTGTGTATCTGTCGGGCCGTGACCTCGTCACTCGGCAGAGTGCCATCCCTCAGGAAGGATAAGATAGGCACAGCCCAACCTGGCGTGGGCCGAACAGGGAACACTGGTTCATCTATCTCCATTGGATCTGCCACCATTACTTGCTCCGAGTTGAGGGCAAGGCCCCGAGTCCCCGAGTACTCGGAAATGACCCCCTCGATAAATGTGACAGTCCCCGAGTCAGGAGGGGCAGTCCCCGAGTTGCAGGCAACAGTCCCCGAGTTGGAGACGGCAGTCCCCGGGTTTTGTTTTGCAGCTTCCCAGTCAATCTCCATAGGAACAGCTTCAGAATCCGGCAGTGATGGAATGAACATGGACTCCGAGTTGGGGGAGGGCTTGATAGATGGCTTTCTCAAATGCTCCAAGGAAATCCCAGGCGGGATAAACTGCCGAGAAGACCCCAACTTGGACAGATTATCCGCTGCATCATTATCAGCTCTGTGTATGTGATGAAACTCACAGCCATCAAAGAAGCCAGTCGTGTTCTGCACCAGAAACCGATAGGACGCCATGTTGGCATCCAGGGCATCCCAAGTGCCGGATACTTGTTGCACCACCAAATCCGAGTCGCCATAGCAGACGATACGCTGCACCCCAACCTCCTTGGCTACTCTCAGGCCGTGCACCACTGCCTCATACTCGGCCACATTGTTAGATGCCTTGAAATGTATCTGCAGCACATACTTGAGTTGGTCATGCTTGGGTGACATAAGCACTATGCCAGCATTAAGCCCTTCCTTCACCTTGGAGCCATCAAAGTGCATCTTCCAGAAATTGGTTTCCGGTAAGGGAGGCTCATACTGCACCTCAGCCCAATCCACCAGGAAATCTGCCAGGATTTGTGATTTTATGGCTTCTCTTCTCGCGTACAGGGGAGCGTACGCGGCTAGCTCGATAGCCCACTTGGCTACTTTGCCACTAGCATCCTTGTTGCCCATGATGTCCGAGATGGGAGCAGAACTCACAACTGTGATGGGATGCTCTTGAAAATAGTGCTTAAGCTTCTTGGCACCCAGGTACACACCATATGTCATCTTTTGGTAGTGTGGGTAGTTGTGCTTGGAGCTGGATAGCACCTCGCTGAGATAGTATACTGGCTGCTGCACAATCTTGCCTTCCTCTTCTCTTTCCACCACAATCACCACACTCACTACCCAGTTGGTACCCGCAATGTAGAGCAACATTGGCTCTTTGGGTAGCGGGCTTGCCAAGATGGGAGCGCTACCCAGCATGGTCTTCAGCTCCTTGAATGCCACATCAGGTTGTGGTGTCCAGACAAACTTGTCACTCTTTTTCATTAGCTGGTAGAGAGGCAATGCCTTCTCGCCCATTCTGCCCAGGAAGCGGCTCAGAGAACCGGTAAACTTTTGCACATCCTTCAGTGATCTCGGCAAATACATGCTCTCTATAGCTTTTATCTTTGAAGGATTGGCCTCAATGCCCCGGCTAGATACCAAGAAACTGAGTAACTTGCCAGCCGGGACGCCAAAGGTGAATTTAGTCAGATTCAACTTCATCCGGTACTTGCGCAAGTTGGCAAAAGTTTCCTCAATGTCACTAAGCAGAGTATGTGTTTTAGTCGTTTTGATGAAAATGTCATCTACGTACACATGCACATTCTTGCCAATTTGATCATGCAAGCATTTCTGCATGCATCTCTGATAAGTAGCCCCGGCATTCCGCAACCCAAAGCACATAACACGATAGCAACAAGCCCCGTACGAGGTAATAAAGGCAGTTTTTATTTGATCATCCGGGTTAAGAGCTATTTGATGGAAACCATAGTAGGCATCAATGAAAGACAAAAGATCGCAACCGGCAGTGGAATCGATCACCTGATCTATGTGGGGTAGCGGAAACGGGTCCTTGGGGCAGGCCTTGTTCAGGTCGGCATAGTCCATGTACATGCGCCACGCAATCTCGGCCTTGGGGTCCTCTTTCTTCTTCTCAACCATGACCGGATTGGCCAGCCAATCCGGATGCAGTACCTCCATGATAAATCCACTTATCAGCAACTTGGTGATCTGATCACCGATAGCCTCCCTTCGCTCTGCCGCAACGCGGCACATCACCTGCTTAATCGGCGTGGCGTCTGGGCGTACGTGTAGCGAGTGCTCAACCAAATCCCTCGGGACCCTCGGCAGATCCTCATTGGACCATGCAAAGACATCCCGATTCTCACGGAGGAATTGGATGAGCTCGCTTTCCTATTTCGCATCCAACCCGGCACCAATGATGGCAACACGGTGTGGGAACTCAGGATCAACCTGGACCTTCTTTGTCTCCTGGGACGCCTGGAAAGCAGTTCCATACTGGGAATTCAGCATGCCAGGCGCATCACCTTGCGCTGCTTGGGCCATAGCCACTACCTCATGTATCTTCTTCTTCTCGGCAGCAATGACCAGTGACTCCGCTAGCAGGGATCCAGCAGAGGCACACTCCAGAGAACGTTTGTAATAACCCGAGATGGTGATGACACCATTGAGACCAGGTAGCTTCATCTTCAGGTAGGATGCATGGGTTGAGGCCATGAACTTGGTGAGGGGAGGCCTACCGTGTAAAGCGTGGTAGGGGCTCTGAAGATCAACAACTTCGAACTGCAGGCACTCGGTGCGGCAGTTCTCCCTGGTGCCGAATGGCACGTCAATCTAGATGCGGCCAATTGGAGAACAAGATACTCCCGGCACAATGCCATGGAATGTGGTCCTGCCGGGTAGCAGCATGTTCTTGGCGAGGCCGAGCTTCTCCAGTGTGTCTCTGTACATGATGTTGATGCTGCCGCCGTTGTCTATCAGCACTTTGCTGAACTTGACATTCTTCTTGGTGCCCAGGAAGGTAGGGTCCACCCCCAAGGCATAGGTACCCGGATTGGGCATCACCCTTGGATGATCCTCCATAGACCAGGTGATATCTTGGTCACACCAGTGCAAGTAGTGGGGTACTGCCGGAATCACTGCGTTTACCTCCATTGCGCTCCTGCGCTGCGACTGCTTGTCATCCGGCTCGGTGGTGAAGATCATATAGCTCTCATGGTGCTCCTGGTACTGGTTGCGGTCTGCGCCACCATCATTGATGTTGCTGTTGTTGCCTTGGTTGTTGTTGTTGTTCATGTTGTTGTTGTTGCGGGTGTAGAAGTTGCGGTTGTTGTTGTGGTTGTTGTAGTTGCGGTTGGCTCCATGGGCCACTTGGTTCACATTTTCCCTTCTCGGATTCTCGGCTGTCCTGGGAGCTGTTGCCCGAGTAGGCTGCACATTGGCACCCGCAGGCGGCAGAGGAGGAGGAGGTGGCAGCTAACCAAAGCCTTCACTCTTGATGCGGTCCCACCAGCTGCACTGTCGGGTTGTGTGGTTAGCTGGCCTACTTGGATGCCGAGTATGCAAGCTACACGGTCCATCCTTCATGGTCTCAAAGATGAACCTCGCAGCATCTCCCGAATCCGGGTTGCTGGTAACCTGCTGAGGGGCAGGTTATTGCTTCTTGAAGCCTTGGCCCTGATTCTGGTTCTGCCCGTATGGGGCTCCACCAGTTTTCTGCCTTTGGCTACTCCTAGCAGCCGCAGTGTTGTGGTTCAAAGCATTCACTTGCTCCGGGCCATACCGATTATCCGGTCGGTCATCTCTGCGCTTGTTGCGGAAATCTTGTCGGTCTTGGCGCCTGCCGCCATCTTGATTCCTTCTTATCGGCTCATGAGAATCGAGCAGAGGCTAAGTAGGGTCACCGAGTGCATACATATCTGCAATCTTGATCGTCTCAGCGAGCGTACTCGGCATCTCTCGCTGCGGCTTCTGCCATAGCATGCTTCCGTGCCTGCATCCCTGAGCAAACCAGGTAATGGCATGGGCCTCATTCACACCTTCACAGGTGTTCCTCAAGGTGCTCCACCGAGTTAGATACTCTCGGTCTGTCTCCTCTTGTCGCTGCTTGCAAGCCGAGAGCTGTTGCGGCCTATTCGGCCTCTTGTACGTGCTGGTGAAGTTGCTCATGAAAGCCTCCGAGAAGTCTAGCCAGCAGTTGATGCTGTCTCTGGGCAAGTTGTTGAGCCAAGTCTGAGCAGGGCCCTCCAGCATCTGCGGAACATACCGCACAGCCCATCTCCGGTTGCCGCCTGCAATGTGCACAGCGGTAACATAGTCACTTAACCAGTCTTCCGTCTTGATGCTGCCATTATAGCACTTGGTCCCTCTAGCCAGCTGAAATTTGTTCACGGAGGGCTCCTCCATGATACGGCGAACAAAGCAATCTGGGCCGGGTGGCCCCTTCGTCTCGAGCTGCGCAGACCGGTTGATCCGGTCCAGCTTGTACCTTGCATTAGTGGGCTCCAGCATCCGGTCACCGAGGCGGTCAGTGACGTCTCTCGGATCAGCGTACCCGGCTTGCTCCATTGCCGAGTACCCATCATCATAGTGGTCCTGCTGCACGGGCGCGGGTTGAACCACCGGATTGGCAGCCGCCACCACGGCTTGCGGCTGCACCCTCTGCTGATTTGGCTGGGCAGCATGACGCCGAGATGCGCCCTCTCGGCTTCCTCCTTGCCCCTTGCTGTGAGCTTTAGTGGCTTGATAGCCTGCTCCTGCAAAGTTGTGTTTATGGCCGGGCTGCCGCTCTACAGCGTGCTGTTTTGCAGCGATAGCCGGGTCGTACACCTGCATCTGTTTGTGCCTCCCAGAGATCACGCTCTAGGCTCTATCACCGCCGGGAAGCGGCGATAATGCCTGATCCATAGACCTGCCCCCATGCAAATGAACAACACGGGAAGTTCCAGCACCCGGATTGGCTTTCCGAAACTCCTCGTTCTGCCTGCCGGCTTCTAGCACCCGCTCATTGAGCCTATCCTGCTGCCTAGCGCGAGCATCACCAGTGAGATGCGGCAACTTAGCAGCAACTGTCTCTGCGGCCCTAAGCGTTTTGGCAGGGGAACTGTATTTTGGCCTAGTAGCAGTGTTCAAACTAGCAGATTGGCTAACAGCCCTACCATCTCTGGCTAACTCGTCGCCTAAGTTGCGACGAATAACACCTAGCTTGCTAGGCAACCTAGAAACTGGAGTAAAACCATGCGCTCGGTTGTACTCATTTTGGTCTAGGTTAAGCTCGAGCCTAACCTTTTCCAGCTCCTGGGACTCGACGAGTAGCGCCTGACGCTGCTGCTCGAGTTGCGCCCTCAAGGCGGCGAGTTCCGCCTCGTTGTGTCGTGGCATGCCCAGCTGCACGGTGGCGTCTCCACGAGCAGCTGGTATAGCCGTAGACGTGGAAGGAGGCACGTAACCCGGAATGTTCTGGGGCATCTCGTAGGGCTTGTGGCCCCTCGCACCAGCTGGTTCCTCGATGACTCCCGCGGTAGCGGCCGCGCCTTTCCCGGCATCGATAGCCGGGCCCGTCATCCTCACCTCCACCCTGTCCGCAGAGCAGCCGGTTGGCTTCCCGCGAGCAGCGAGTACAGCAGGAGGATCATCCGCAACGAGCACCTCCTCCGGGAACTCGCGGATGACGGTGGTGGCGACGTAGACCAAGTGCGCGCCGAAGGAGAGCACCGAGCCACCTGCAGGCATGGTCCTGCCGCCGAAATCTCCGGCGTTGTCGGTGACGAAATCGAAGGAGCCGAATCTGTGGACAAGGCCACAGACCACGCGCTCCCCCGAAGCAGAAATTGATCCCGTCCGAATATGCACCCCAGCCAGCGCCGCTGCTGGCCCCACGGTGGGCGCCAACTATCGTGGTGAGGTAAAGACAGATGCCATGGGATGGCTAAAGTTTGGGGCCGATGGACGCTGTAGGTATTCGGGGAGGGATCGCACGGCGAGTAGGCGCGCTCAAGAAACACTGCAAACAACAAGAACTACCCAGGTTCGGGGCCCTCGTGTGGAGGTGATGCACCCAGAATGCATCTACTTTTCCAAGCACTTTGCATCGTAATTCTCTCCGGAGTCCCCCCATAATTGAATAAATCTGCAGAATCCGACGCTGTTTTTAGCAAAAGTCTTCTTTCCGTCTATTTTCGCAGGACTCTTAACAGGGGATGAAAATCACGTAACTTTTTATGGAAAAGAAGGGGAATGAGCACCATATGGGGCTCGGGGGCCACCCGAGGACCAAAAGGGGCCCCACACGCGGCCAGATTCCTTGGCCGCGTGGGGTCACCCCTTTTGGGCCCAGATGGCCCACTCCGGCTAGGTATTCGACATACCCCTCCATATATACGAGAAACTGACGGGTTTCGAAGGGGAGGGCTGTTCGCGAAACGGAGCGCCGCCGCCACCACGATCTTCGATTTCGGAGTTAGATTGATCCGGGATTTCACCCCCGGAGGTGAAATTCGAGGGGCTTCGTCACCATCATCATCACCACCATCATCTCCATCAACCATGAGCTCCATCACCCTCTCCATGTGTGAGTAGTTCCTGTAGGCATGTGAGGTGTGAGGGGTTTTGGATGAGATTGATCATGTAATTGCTACCCGGTATGCGGGATCTAGGGGTTTGTCTTGAGAATTCTTATGTCTTATGTTGATGCACTATTGCTAGGCTTAATTCTTGTTACTAGGGCCCAAGTGGCATGATTTCAGTACTGAACTTACATTGCTACATCATATATTTGAGTTTGGTATCTATCTGCAATGTGTATTACCTGCTATTATGTTGAACCTGCGAACCCTAAAGTGACAGCTAGGAAAACAAGGGTGATATGTTCTAGTTTGAGGATTATGTGTGTTCATGGAGTGTTAATGTGTTGGTCCGGGCTATTCGAAAGGGTAGACCTTAATCACCTGTAGTTTCAAATTGGCCCCGGTGAAATGGGCAGGTAGGACAATAGGCTTTGTGCAAATTCTCTTGGTTAGTATGCACAATAATTTACGGAACACACACCTACATAAAACTGAGATAGAGAAAGGCCCCGCTGCTAGCAAAACATTATTACATGATAAATCTTATCCGTGCAACACCCCGCTATCACCTCATGCCTGCGTTTTAGTCTCTGGTTTACTTTCACTCTTTTCCGGTGAAAACTGGGAAAACACTTGCTCTCCATTTACTTTCTGTTTGTTTACTTTCACTGCATTATTAGACTCACCACTCTTGCTGCAAGTTTGTTGATACACAGGTGTTGTTGGGAGTGACGTCCCAATTGCTAAAGTCTCACCGGTATTCTTGTGTTCCCACCGAGTCGAACTACAAATTTGGGTAATACGTCCCATCGAAGACTACGATTGATCTGCTGCACTTGGGAGCCATCAGGAGGTAACACCCCTACTCCTGCCTATCTCTCTATATGTATAATATCCGAGTAGCCACACTACAACTTTGCCTCTAAGCCGAGTAGCCACTCTGCTGCTCTCTCTAGATCTAGTGTTGGCTCTTGCAATAAATATGATTTGCCTAGTAGACCAAATTTTTCACCTAATATTGTTTCTACTGTGGTTGCTAAGAAAAAGAAAGGAATAGCTGGTAAATCACCATTGTCAAAAATGTCTACTAGTACATCTAATGATCAAACACTTGATAATGTAGCCAAAGAACTAGCTTCTGAAATTCCTGAAACTATTGAAACACCTGAGGCAAATGAAACACCTGAAACAACTGAAATTCCTGAATCTTCTGTAGATGAAAATGTAGAACTTGAACTAGAAAGAAATGAGACTCGTAGAGAGTATGAATATGGGTCCTCTTCTGAAGAAGAAGAAGCATTTATTGAGGCCTTTATATCACCTGATTATACAAAACTTGATAAACTCTCTATTTATGATGATGCATCTCTTGGAAACTTTTTTGCTGCTACTAGGAATTTGTGTGGCACACCTATTAGAATTAGAGATAAAGATTATGAATTCAATGTTAATCCTAAGATAATTGAGATAGTTGAGAAGTCTAGATTCTATGGAAAGGATGAGGAGTCTCCTCTTGATCATATTGCTGAATTGCATGCTTTATCTACTACATTTGGAAATGATGAAATCCGTCAACATTATTTATTCTTAAAATTGTTTCCTTTTTCTTTGGGTGAAGATGCTAGAGTTTGGTATAATCGTCTAGGACCTACATGTATTACTACTAAGGAAGAATGCTTGCAATTGTTTTTCAATAAATATTTTCCTGCTGAAAGGATACATGCATTAAGTGTTGAAATTGGCAATTTTAAACAAGATAAGAAAGAGAGTCTACCCCAAGCTTGGGGGAGATTTGGTAAAATGTGTAAGAAATGTCCTGGTCATGGTTTTAAACCTCATGAATTGCTTGATATATTCTATAATGGACTAATGGGGGAAACAAGAGACTACCTTGATAGTATTGTAGGGAATATCTTTAGGGACAGAAGTGTTGATGAAGCAATTGAATTACTGGAGTCTATTCTCGAGAATGAAGCTGATTGGAACATTGGGGAGATAGATAAAAATGAGACACTCCCAGAGAAGAAAGGAGGTATACTCGAATTGAACCAAGAAACAATGGCTGAAGCTTCCAAGGATATTAAAGAGAAGGGAATTAAAACCTCTCATCTCAAGGAATTATCTGAAATGGGTATTAAACTTCCTACTGATGAACCATGCTTTCCAATTCAAGTGAACTCTATACTCCCTATGGAAGGTAATGAGGAGGTAACACCTCCTGTTGATGTCTCTTATGTTAACAGTTTTTCTTATCATGATAATCCTGAGGAGCGTAAAATTAGAATGACTATCATGGAAAACCATCATAAAATTAATTTCCTCCGTGAAAATTTAAATGCTAGTGTAGGGGAAGTTAGAAGAATTGTTAAACATTGTGAAATGATGAACAATCAAGTTGAGCAAATGATTTCTTTACAAAATCAATTGTATGAAAATCTGAATAAACAAAAACAATTATGTGGAGTTAATACAAGGAGAGGTGCAAGCACCCAGGATCCTGATGATCATCCTAAAAGAAAAGAGCAAGTTGCTCTTAAAGATAAATCTTTTGCAGGAAAATCTCCCAATGAAAATGAGCATGATGATGACTACAATGAGCAAGACAAGGATATTTCTATTTCTGATGCTGAAACCGAGGATGATAATAATGAAGAAGAAGAATCATCTCCACCTGATATTGAACAACATGATGATAATAATGAAGAAGCTGCTGGTAAGGAGGATCCTCAGCCTCCTATTGAGAAGACCAAGAAGAAGAAGAAACCAAATAAAGATAAAGAAAGGGATCCATGGGAACAAAGACCCATTCCATATCCCCAAGAGGTATCAAAAACAAAAGATGAAGAGAGGTATCGGCAATTTTATGATATGATTAAGAATATGAAATTAGAGATTCCACTTATTGATGCTATTAAGAATCCTCCATATTCAAAATACATGAAAGATATTGTCACTAATAAAAGAAAGATACCTACTGATGCTATTACTGCTATGCTTGCTGATTATTCATTTAAAGGAAAATTGCCTGAAAAACATGGAGATGCTGGTATTCCTACTATTCCTTGCAAAATTAAAGAAGCCTATGTGAAATATGCATTATGTGATTTAGGAGCTGGTGTTAGTGTTATGCCTTTCTCACTATATAAGAAGCTTAATTTGAACAAACTAGTTCCAACAGTAATATCTTTACAAATGGCTGATAAAACAACTGATGTACCTATAGGAATATGTGAGGATGTTCCCATCTCTATTGCTAATGAGTTGATACCTACTGATTTTGTTATATTAGAAATGCCTGAAGATGATAATCTATCCATTATTCTTGGTAGACCTTTTTTGAATACTGCAGGAGCTGTGATAAATTGCACTGAGAGCAAAGTGACATTTAATGTTAAAGGCAAAGAGCACACTATTTATTTTCCCAAGAAGAAACATGTTACAAGTATGAGCACAAGTGTGAATGCTATACAAATAAATTCCATTAAGATTGGTAGCATTGAAATACCTATACCACCTCCAGCACCAAGGTATGAAATATTGATGATTGGGACCATTCCAATCAAATATGAGGTAACTTGATTTATTGTTTTATAATAAGTAATAATAAGAATCATGAGCTATATTCTTTACATGTTGCTAATGAGATCTGATCAACCTCATTACTAATGTGGAAATGATAAAGCATGATTCACAAACATTTAAATTGCATTTTTTTAATGTTATTTGCTTTAAAATTGTGAGACATAGACATAGTATTAAAAAATTTAGAATCAGAAATCACAGAATATGAAGTTTTAGAAATTCTCTGTAGAAAAGTTTCACGTAAAATTCCAGAAAAATTAGGGGGTCAGTTTTTTGCCCGAAGGGACCAACAGCCAGTGGGGGAGCACCAGCAGGCCACCAGGGGCTAAAATAGGTACCTCCACGCGGCCAGATTCCTTGGCCGCGTGGGATACCCCATTTTTTGCCACAAGTGGATGCTGGGGCCCGTCCAATGCTCATCTGCTCCCTTTCGACCGAAAACCAACCCCAGTTCATCTCCTCCATTTTTCCCGTGCTCTGTTTCTCCATCAATCCTCGATCTCCACATTTGAGGCAGATTTTTCAAATCTGTTTGATGGAATCACTCCTTGGTATGTAACTCCTTCTCTCATCCAATTACTTTTTGCTCCCATGCTTTGTGTATGAAGTATTTTGCTGCACTAGGTGTCACCTATTATGTCTAAGAACTCCATGAATTTAAGTTTTCTAGTTGATATGGATGCATGATATTGATTAGAGGACTAGTTATGGATGCCTTAGCAATGTTTTAGAGTGATACAATTTAATTTTTGTTGAATTTTATTTTGGTACAACAAGGTAACATGCTGAACAAGGGAAAGGCATTGCTTGGGATGTCCTCAAGGACAAGGAGAAGAGAATCAAGGGTGTCCAACAATCATGATGATAATCAGTTATGGGAGGATGAATTGGTTTTTGCAGGTGAAAATCTGCGTGTCCATACCACAAGATGGCAAGACCCCGAAGTTCTTGAACATTGGGGGATTGCTGAAGATTTCCAAGCCTTTGCTGCAACTACGGGGCTGCTTGAGTTCTCACGCCATCTACGCAACACATATGTGGAACTCTCGAGGGAATTCCTCTCTACATTCAGGTTTGAGGGACCGGTGGTGCACCGGAAAAGTAAGTCTAAGAACCCTCCTCCAGCTACTTTTGTCATTAAATTTACAATGAGGGGGCAGCGTTTAGTCATGTCATTAGAGGAATTCTATAAGGCTATACGTGTACCAACTACGGGGTTATGGGATGAAACATATGCTGATTCTAGAGAAGAACTTGTAACATTATGGCGTAGCATTGCTAAAAATATTCCTGAAAGAATGAATAGAGGCAAGCTCACATGCATCCAACACCCGGGCCTTAAATATTTTGCATTGTTTCTTGCTAGAGGATTCCTTGCTAGGGATAACACTTCTGCTTGCACTGGTCCTATGAGCTATTTATTAAAATGTGCAATGGAAAATACAACACCTATATATAACCTGGGAACCATACTTGCTAGAACTTTGCATTTAGCTGTGAGTAGGAATGGCACGGATAAAACTCCTTTATATGTTGGTGCCATTGCCACTTTAATCCATGAATACATTATGGTAGAACGAGGTTTTAATGATAACTTGGGTACCATGGTAAATGAGTCTCGACTGTTGGATTTTGGTTTACTTTTTCGCATGGATATGAGCAGGGTTGAGAAAGAATATTTTTCATATTGCTATAAGGATTCTAATGGGCACATTGTGTCTGTTAGGCTCCCTTGTGCTGACTTGTTTGACAGGGAGACAAAGTGGACTGTGCAAGAAGAGCCACAACAAGAAGAGCAACATTAGGAGGAGCCCCAATACCAGGCGCCTATGGCATATCCCTCGGGTTTCCCTGAACCACACCTTGGAGCACAGGCATGGCAGGATCCATCCTTCTTCCAGGGAGGTTCGTCGAGTGGTGGACATGATTACCACCCAGGATACTAGCTTGATCACAAGCTTGGGGGAGTATTTCTCTCCCTTCTCATTCGTTGTGTTATATCACTTGCATGTTATTTGTTGTTTTATGTTCTTTAAATCTGAAAAACACAAAAATATTTTTGTTATTTGTTAGGTAGTTTACTTCTGGTTATTTACATTATGTTTCTAAAAATCAAAAACCACAAAAAGATTTTTGTTTTCTTGAGTTTAGTATAAATACGGAGCTGCAGGAATTGCTGAAATATGTTCACTGTTATATGCTTTAATCTTTACTTCGGACTCCGTTTGAGCTGAAAATTTAATCACTACTGCAACTTTTTATGGCCTTCACCTCTGTAAAACATGAGAAACTTTTGAGGTGTTTAGGTAGGTAAACAAATTGCTGAATGCAGTAACTTTTTATAGCAAGATTTGAGTTTTTATTGAGCAGTTCAAGTGGGGAGAGGAGAACAACAATGATATGATAATGTGCTTGAAGGGATGAAAGGTATGACACCTTTGATGTGCTTATGTATGTTTTTTAATAACAGCAAGTGCACACCTTATGATTCCCTTAACACTTAGTGACATAATAGCCATTGTTTATCTTCTCCATGGTTTAGTAGAATATATTCTGATGCAACTGAAATATTGTTTAGTGTCATTACTTGGCTGATGGATTGAATAATTGTAGCCTTAAGCAAAGGTTTACGCATCCCATTGTGCTTACTGAACTTGCCAACCAAGGAAAGAATTAAAAGAGAAAATTTCATGAATGATAAAAGTGGAGTCTTATGCTTGACGAAGTTATGGTTGGGGGTTAGTCTAAATGTGTATCACATGGAAAACTTTCAACGCTGCACTAAGAATTCTATATTCAAGTTGATATTATGTTCTTTTAACTGTGGATGCATGTCATGCCGAAATGAGGTAGAGGAATAGTAAGTCTTGATGAGTAAGTATATATGATTAGAGAGACGCATTGGGCCGCTAACCCAAGCCATGCGATATCATGGTGGAAATTTACTTATAGCTAGAATGGACTCCGCAACATATCCTATAATAAAATAAGAAGCTATGCATATAGTGAATGAAATAAAAAAAGGATAATGAGTCCATTCCATTTGTTTGTATTGCCATTTTGACATGGGCTGGTTTCCATGTCATGGGGCAAGAGGTACCCCAATTGCTGCTCTCTATGATGTCATTAATACTTACAATGATTGTACAAGGCTTATTAGGAATCTAGAGTTGAGTAATCATGGTGCGGGACTTCGCTTTTAAGGGGCATGAGGCTTTCAACTTGTAGTTTGTCAAGCATAAGAATCAAAATAAAAAATTAATGCTTTAGCAAAACTGAGAGCAAGGTAGTAAGCACAATGATTTTACTTGTCAACATATGAAAGAATCAGAGATCTCAAAAATCTTGATATGATTCAATCATCAGCGATGCACAAGCCTTTGTTTATGTCTACAATTGAGCAAACTCATTCAAGTATTAACACTTCATGTTATTTCTATTGCAACAAGTATATATGCCTCAACACTGAGTAGATGCACACTTGCTAGTATTTTGCTACTTGTTACAGGAATCATGCCTTGAGTATTTGCTAGTATTAATTGATGATGCATATGCAACGCAAAGTTCTTGCCAAAGTTTTTATCGGTTCTGCACTGCGTTTGAGTTGTTCGAGGACAAACAACGAGCTAAGCTTGGGGGAGTTGATGCACCCAAAATGCATCTACTTTTCCAAGCACTTTGCATCGTATTTCTCTCCGGAGTCCCCCCATAATTGAATAAATCTGTAGAATCTGACGCTGTTTTTAGCAAAAGTCTTCTTTCCGTCTATTTTCGCAGGACTTTTCACAGGGGACGAAAACCACGTAACTTTTTATGGAAAAGAAGGGGAATGAGCACCAGATGGGGTCGGGGGGCCACCCGAGGGCCAAAAGGGGGCGCCACACGCGGCCAGATTCCTTGGCCGCGTGGGGTCACCCCTTTTGGGCCCAGATGGCCCACTCTGGCTAGGTCTTCGACGTACCCCTCCATATATACGAGAAACTGACGGGTTTCGAAGGGGAGGGCTGTTCGCGAAACGGAGCGCCGCCGCCACAATGATCTTTGATTTCGGAGTTAGATTGGTCCAGGATTTCACCCCCGGAGGTGGAATTCGAGGGGTTCGTCACCATCATCATCACCACCATCATCTCCATCAACCATGAGCTCCATCACCCCCTCCATGTGTGAGTAGTTGCTGTAGGCATGTGAGGTGTGAGGGGTTTTGGATGAGATTGATCATGTAATTGCTACCCGGTATGCAGGATCTAGGGGTTTGTCTTGAGAATTCTTATGTCTTATGTTGATGCACTATTGCTACGCTTAATGCTTGTTACTAGGGCCCAAGTGGCATGATTTCAGTACTGAACTTACATTGCTACATCATATATTTGAGTTTGGTATCTATCTGCAATGTGTATTACCTGCTATTATGTTGAACCTGCGAACCCTAAAGTGACAGCTAGGGAAAACAAGAGGGATATGTTCTAGTTTGAGGATTATGTGTGTTCATGGAGTGTTAATGCGTTGGTTCGGGCTATTCGAAAGGGTAGACCTTAATTACCTGTAGTTCCAAATTGGCCCCGGTGAAATGGGCAGGTAGGACAATAGGCTTTGTGCAAATTCTCTTGGTTAGTACGCACAATAATTTACAGAACACACACCTACATAAAACTGAGATAGAGAAAGGCCCCGCTGCTAGCAAAACATTATTACATGATCAATCTTATCCGTGCAACACCCCGCTGTCACCTCATGCCTGCGTTTTAGTCTCTGGTTTACTTTCACTCTTTTCCGGTGAAAACTGGGAAAACACTTGCTCTCCATTTACTTTCTGTTTGTTTAGTTTCACTGCATTATTACACTCACCACTCTCGCTGCAAGTTTGTTGATACACAGGTGTGGTTGGGAGTGACGTACCAATTGCTAAAGTCTCACCGGTATTCTTGTGTTCCCACTGAGTCGAACTACAAATTTGGGTAATACTTCCCATCGAAGACTACGATTGATCTCCTGCACTTGGGAGCCATCAGGAGGTAACACCCCTACTCCTGCCTATCTCTCTGTATGTATAATATCCGAGTAGCCACACTACAACTTTGCCTCTAAGCCGAGTAGCCACTCTGCTGCTCTCTCTAGCTATAGTGCTGACTCTTGCAATAAATGTGATATGGGGCAACGTCTCTCGCGTAGGAGGGGGCAGGGCACCTTATATACTGGTGCCCAGTCGAATAAACAAAGACTAGAAGGTACAACCGATTGGACTTAACCACTATGACGTAGAGCACGCTTCTGGGATGTCGCGCTGACGCCCGCGCGAGAAGTCGCCACGCCTTACGGCTGACAGGACCTGTCCACCCTGTCAGCCTCACAGTGTAGGCCCCCATCCTGTCATGTCCCCTCTGTCAGTGGCAGGACTTGACAGGCGCCTACCTCTCTGTAGCCACGCTGTTGCGCGGATAATCATTTACTCCGTAAGTTGAATCGCACGCCGGTACGGCTGCGGGATCTCCGTGATCTTGTCAGAACGGCTCCATTGACTTCTTGCCCGAGTAGGATTGCAGCCCATCTACTCGGACCACCTGACCGCTACACGGATGAATATATTCTTCCTCAATGTCTTCTCCTGGTCATCAGTGAATATCATCGGATAGAATCTACCGGGTAGAGAGTACCTGGGTAGCGGTATACTCGGTGAATAGCACCTTGACCTTTTCTTTAACACTTGCCTTACCCCTACTCGGGGATAGGCCCCCGACATAGTTGAACCTAAACCTACCTTAACCCAAAATGGAAGGACTAACTTAGATCACTCAAATGTCTTGATGAAAATGACTAAGTGTTACAAATTGTTATGTGCTACTTTAGTCGAAGAAGTGATATGATCACCCTTGGTGAACTCTTGGAACTTCCTCGACAAGTATGACAATTTGAGTTTGAATCTTTCCATCCCTAGTCTTTACCAACCATAGTCCCTTTTGGTAGACCTTAACCTAATCACAATAGTTTCCTTAGCAAACTAAATTATTGTAATAGACCTTAGCCTTACCTTGACCCAATTAAAATAAAACCCTTTTGACTAAGTGTGTTGATTGTTATTATTTGTTTCCTTGTTGTTTGTGAAAGTTGTTTATTGTTATTTGTTTGACTTGTTTAGATTGTACGAAGAGAAATGAACATGTCGTGAAGAGTGTGTGATTTCTTCACCAACCTTCAACAAGGCAAGTGACACATCATAAACTACCTATTATTTACTATATGCATTAGAGCCTTTGAGTAGTATGCATGATACGAAAATCTTTGGTAAAATATTATGCAATGATATTATCCCAAGTAGTGTGTAGTCATCCTTATTACCTTGGTAGTGTAACAACCGTAAAATTTTGGTAGTTAATTGCTTAGCTATTCTTGTAGATGAAGTTGATGTGATTGGAAAGTATAACTATGTTTTGAATGATTACCCTAAGAGGTTTATGAAATATTTTTGGTGGAGTACTAGATACTCACAAGTGTGGCATGGTAGGGGACCATTTACATTGTTAAAACTATGAAAAGGTTCACATGAATAGCATGGTAGGGGATCACATTAGTGGTTGTACCTATGAAAATGCTTATTACTCCAGCATGGCAGGGGATCACTTTGGTGGTTGTACCTATGAAAATGCTTATTACCCAGCATGGTAGGGGATCACTTTGGTGGTTATACCTATGAAAATGCTTATTACCCAGCATGGTAGGGGATCACTTTGGTGGTTGTACCTATGAAATTCTTATTACCCAGCATGGTAGGGGATCAGATTAGTGATTGTACATATGAAAATGCTTATTACTCCAGCATGGTAGGGGATCACTTTGGTGGTTATACCTATGCATATGCTCTTATCTATGGCATGGTAGGGGACCATTCTCATGGTTGGACCTATGAATGTGTCGATATTTCTGAAGATGACTCTTGGTTCACTAATCTCTATCAAGTGGTACCCCTCTATGATAAAAAGGGATGTTTTATGAGAATATAGGATAAAACTTGCTTTATGCAAACTTACCCAAAACTCCACTTATCCAAATAAGCATCTAGTATGAGTCCTGCCATTTTATATCCACCATAGTGTTACTTGCCAATACATTAAATTGTATTGACCCCGTTGATACGTCATAAACGCATCCCTAATTTCTAATGCTCCATGATGATATTATGCCAATTGCTACATGTTTTCTCCCTTCTTTATGTCATTTTTATCGATTTTAGAGACTAACCTATTAACAAGATGCCACAGAGCCAGTTACCTGTTTTCTGCTATTTTTAGTTTCAGAAAAGGTTTTCTGGAAATATTCTCGGAATTGGAAAGTTCGAAGCCCGGAAGTCCTATTTTCCCTGGAAGCATCCAGAAGATCGAAGAGGATTTGAAGAGGGGCAACAGGGGGGCACACCATAGGGTGACGCCGCCCCCCTTGGTCGTGCCACCTATAGGTGTGGGGCCCCCGAAGCTCCACCGCCTTTGCCCTTTCGCCTATTTAAGCCCCCCGGATGGGAAAACCTAAGCACCTGATCAAAATCCCCGAAAAAGTTCCAGAGCCGCTGTCACCTCACCCCAGATCAGGGGGTTTCTGAAGCTGTTTCCGGCACCCTGCCGGAGAGGAGATCATCACCGGAGGCTTCTACATCACCATGCATGCCTCTGGAGTGATGTGTGAGTAGTTCATCCTTGGACTACGGGTTCGTAGTTGTAGCTAGATGGTTGTCTTCTCCTCATTTGCCTCCAAGTTTAGATCTCGTGAGCTGCCTATCGTGATCGAGATTGATCTTATGCAATTCTATATGTTGTGTTTGCTGGGATCCGATGAATATTGACCTTATTCCAAGTTTATTATAGTCTTTATTTGCATATGCTATTTGTAATCTTGCATGCTTTCCGTTGCTAGTGGTTACTTTGGCCATGTAGTTGCTAGTGACTCCAAGAGGGAGTATTTATGCTTGATAGTGGGTTCATGCCTCATTGTTGCCTTGCTCCAGTGACAGAAACATGAAGGGGAGGATGTGTTGTTTCCAGAGTGCCCGCGTGCATAATCATTTCTTACATTACACACTTTGTTTAATGCAATTATATGTTGCTTGCAACTTAATATCTAAGGGGGTTCAGATGATAACCTGAGGGTGGATTATTAGTCATAGATGCAGATGGATGTCGGTCTATGTATCTTGTTGTAATTCCCGCACTAAATATCATAGTAATCTTCATGTTATATTGTTCACTACGGTGCAACCTCTATTTGTCAATTTCCCAGCTGTGATTTGTTCACCCAGCATGCTATCTTTTTTGGAGAGACACCACTAGTGAACCTATGAACCCCAGTCCATTTTCCACACCGTTAAACAAACCACAACAATTTCATGCTTTCTTTACTTACTACAAGCATACACTATTTTTCCACACTATACATCTAATCTTTGTTTTCAGCAAGACCCGTGAGATTGAAAACCTCACTGTACCGTTGGGGCAAAGTATTTTGGTTGTGTTGTGTGCAGGTTCCACGTTGTTGCTGACACCGGTGAAGCGCCAGCACCACCGTCAGTGGCATCAACCTTCTGAAGGTCCTCCTTCTCCTACTGGATTGATAACCTTGGTTCTTAAATAAGGGGAAAACTCTTACCGATGTGCTCATCATACCCTCCTCTTGGGGTATCCCAATGAGTGCAAGATCTGCACCATCACCCCTTGTGGCTGCATATTCCATCATGCAGATGATTCTGAAGACAAGTGAAGATTTCGTTTAGGATCTCGAGTCTATCGCCAACATGTTTGCCTGTGGCACATGAAGAAGATGAGGCTCAATGTGTACTATATTTTCCGCTTTAATACTTTGTTTTCTCCTAGTCTTCTAAGACTATGCAAGTTGTAATGTTATTTTGTAAAGACTGGCTCATGCGATGTAATAGAATTTGACGCATTTGCATCATATTTCACTTTGTACTGTGGTGCTAGCAATTGATCTAGGGACTAGCACAATAACACATGTGTTCTTGCATTATTTAAATGTCGGAACACTACAAAATGGTACGAGAGCATTGTGTTGCCCATAGAATTCTAGACCCTAAGTTTGGAAAATACCCTAGGATTGAAATTTTACTATGTTCAAACTTTCTAGAAACAGAACTTATCATCTTAATCTTTCTCATATCCTCATCTATTATTCACCTTCAAAATTTTCTTCTCCTATTATAGATGACCTACCTCTCGAATACCATCAAGGCATGATTGTTGATGACCATAGCATGAAGTGCAAAAAGTATTTTGACCACATGAAGACCTACACTCAAGAATTCTGAAGAACTTGAAGTAATACTTAGACTCACAACAATCAAGAACACCTCAAGACATTGAGAAGAAGAATCTGAAGAAAACTCAAGAAGATATAGATGAGACCACAAATCTAGTTACCTTCTTAGAGCAACGTTAACGTGTTAGTGTATTGATAATACCAATGAGGGTGGTATGAAAATATTAGTTTGTTTTCTAAAACCTTGTTGTTTGGTGTGATGAATGTTTGTTAGATGTTTGTAAGATGAGTTTCCTTGATCTGTTGTGTTGGAATATGAACCTCTTTTAGATATCTTCCTAATCTCTACTGATCTCCCCTAAAACCCAAACAGATGCCTAGCACGGATGCCAACAATCCTGAGAAGTCAATAGCAATGCAGATGCTACTAGAAGCTCAGACTCAGTTGATAAAACTCATGACCCGGAATCAAGCCAATAGTACCAGCATGGAGTTAACCCCGGAAATGCAACAAGTGTTAGATACCCAATCACTAACCATAGTGACATGCATTTTGGTATGCAAAAAAACATGAGAGCACCCAGAAATCCTAGAACCAGTATCCTACCAAGACACAAGCCATCCAATTGAGGAATATCATAGATTTCAGCATGTTGATCTTTGTGTGAAGGAACAATCACATCCATGATCACTGCCAACTACATCATAAGGAGCAGCAATCCAATCAACAAGTGATCCCCAAATTTCATGAGCTATGAAGATTTTAGAGCCAACTACACCAAGAGAAGAAACAATGAAGAAAACACAACTATCCAGTTTGTGTTACATAAGAGTTTTACACAACCCAATCGTATGAGAAAACGATAGTTTAGCTCAAGTTTGTCTTAAAGATTGGAAACTTTCTATTAGACAACTAAGGTGACCTAGTGTTATTATACGAGATTAACCAATCTAAGTACAAGGTAATGATTGAGTGCAACATGGATTGGCCCCCATGATGATTACTCACATTATTCACTTTTCTTATGAGGAATCGTAAATCTGAGTGACATACCTATCAGAGAGACGATGATGTTAAGCCTAAACCATAGAATGGTAGAGTACAATAATGACCCTATGTTAGTGATTACTGAAACGTACCATTTTAGGTGAGGATTAAACCAACCTTGGAGGTACCACACAAATGAAGATATTGACTACCATGAGGGTTTCGTTAGAACCACCATGGTGATTGCTTTCAAGGAAGACAACAAGACAGAAGATTTCCAAGGAAATCAAAAGACTAAGTTGGGAGTGACTCAAGGACTTTTGATTGACCCAAAGAGTGACCCCTCAGTGTCAAAGGTAGTTCAACATACCTATGTTGGTCTACAACTCTACCGCGAAGGAAAGTTCTACTCATGCCAATCTGGAATCCAGATACACTCCAATCTAGTGAAAATAGACTAACCCACAAAAGTTTCTTTTAAGGGTGGTAGCCACCCAGTTGTTCTGGAACCCCATTACCTAAACACGATCTTTCTGTCTAGCCTTCCCAAATCTCTGGACGAGATTTATTTTAAGGGTGGTAGTCTGTAACATCCCTGATTTTTGGAAAGTTCAAAAATCACAAAATTTTTTAAAAAATTGTTTTCTATTAAAAGCAAGCCATCAAGACCAAAATAAAATTCAAACGCAAAGTAAACATTAATTCTGGAAATATTGTCGGAATTGGAAAATTCGAAGCCCGAAAGTCTTAAAATTCCCGAAGGGTCCACGGAGTCCCGGAGAGACCCGGAAGGGGGCCACAGGGGGCCCACACCATAGGGCGCCCCCTCCACCACCTTTTCCCTTCCGCCTATTTATACCCCCCGAGACGTAAACCCTAAAGATTTACCACTCCGTCCCGAAAAACACCCAAGGCCGCCGTCATCGTTATCCCGAGATCGGAAGGGTTCTGGAGCTCTCCACGGCACCCTGCCGAGAGGCGAATTCATCACCGGTGGGGTCTACACCACCATGCCATCCTCCGAAGTGATATGTGAGTAGTTCATCCCTGGACTACGGGTCCATAGAAGTATTTAGATGGTTGTTCTCTCCACTTTGTACCTCATGTTTATATCTCGTGAGCTGCCTCACATGATCGAGATCATCTTTATGTAGTGCTATATGTTGTGTTTGCTGGGATCTGATGAATGTTGAATTCTATGTCTTCTGATTATCAATCTATCATGTTATCTTCATGCATATGTTATTTATGATCTTGCATGCTCTCTGTTATTAGTGGATGCTCTGGCCAAGTAGATGCTAGTAACTCCAAGAGGGAGTATTTATGCTCGATAGTGGGTTCATGCCTCCTTTGCATCTGTGCTCGAGTGACAGAAATGTGACGGATGGAGGATGTGTTGTTTCCATTAGGGAGAAAACAACGATGTTTACCTAGTTTACATTGTTTACATTACACACTTTGCTTACTGCGATAATTTGTTGCTTGCAACTTAATACCCAACGTTTGTTCGGATGATATTCGGAGGGTGGATTATTAGACATATAGGCAGTTGGATGACGGTCTATGTTTTTTGTTGTAATGCTCGCATGAATCACAAAGTAATGTTTATGTCTTGCATATGCACTATGGTGCATCCTTCATTTCTATCAATTGCCCAACTACAATTTGTTCACCACACAAGTTATTTATCTTTCAAGGAGAGACACCACTAGTGAACTGTGGACTTCGGTCCATTTTCCTCATACTACTAAAACACCTACTGCTTTCATACTGCTGCTATTGTTCTCATATTGTTTTCCTACTGCTTTCCACACCATATGCTTAACCTCTTTGTGTTCAGGAAAACCGGTGAGATTAACAACCTCACTCTTACGTTGGGGCAAAGTGATTTGATTGTGTTGTGTAGGTTCCACGTTGCTGCTGAACCGGTAGTGCACTCTGCCACCTCAGCTGCATCAACCTTCAGAGACTGCTTGTCCTCCTACTGTCGACTCAACCTTGGTTTCTTTTTTGAGGGAAACCTTGCCGCTGCACTCTTCAGAACCTTCCACTTGGGGGTTACAACCATTTGCATCAAACAATAACTCCTTGGTATGCATCTTCAACTCGTTCTTGTACGGGTTGACGACGTTTGCAAAGAAACTGTCTTTGGGAGGTCCAGAAGAGGAAATCGTGGCTCTAGATATGAAGAAGTAACCTGGCAGAAACAGCTCAAAACAGAAACACGACAAGAAAACGATATACAGACCTCGGGGGGTCCAGGGGGTTAAATATCAGAAACATGCATAATGAAAGGAAAGTCCATGTCGAAAATGAGTAGGAGAGGGGCTCCGGGGTGCCCACACCATAGGGTGGCGAGACCATGGGTGGGCCCGCGCCCCCAGGTGGTGTCGTGCCTCCGGGAACCTCCTCCTACTCTTCTTCGGCTCTGTATTTTTCATATTTTCCATAAACCAATAATTTATAACTTAAAAGGTATTCCGCAACGTTTCCTTAACAGAACTGTTACCTATTCAAAAACGGACTCTGTAGATTCTGGAATCTTCCCTCTAATGAACTTCTCCAGAGTCATTACTTGAATAACATTAGCATCTTCATCATAGAAATCCCCAGAAATATAATGTTTGAGTCTTTACCCATTTACCACTTGTGTATTGTTATCTTTTAGGGAAGCAATTTTGATTGCACCCGAACGATACACTTCTTCAATAACATAGGGGCCTTCCCATCTCGAGAGTAATTTTCCTGAAAAAAATCTGAGACGAGACCGATACAATAGAACTTTCTCACCAACATGAAATTCTCTTTTAAGGATTATTTTCTCATGCCATTGTTTAACTTTCTCCTTAAAGAGTTTAGCATTTTCATCAGCTTCACATCTCCATTCATCTAGATGATTCCAATCAAGCATTCTTTTCTTACCAGCAAGTTTAAAATCTTTATTTAGTTCTTTCACTGGCCAATAAGATTTCTGTTATAATTCTAAAGGTAAGTGACAGGCTTTTCCATAAACCATTTTATAAGGAGACATACCCATAGGATTTTTATAAGTAGTTCTATCATACCAATTCTTCCTAGATTTATTAACAGTCTTTTGCAAGATAGATTTAATTTCTCTATTTGATAATTCTACTTGCCCACTGGTTTGAGGATGATAAGCTGAAGCAAGTCTATGATTAACATCAGATTTAGCAAGGGTTCATCTCCAACGTGATGTCCTCCATAAGCACTACCATGGCACTTTTTGAATATTTCACGTTGTTCATGATCTGGAACACATCTTCTCATAATACCATCTACTCCTTCTTTGTATAAGTGTGGGTCATCCCAAAAATAATGCCTCAAATCATAGAAGAATTTTCTTCTTTATTGAGCTGTAAATGTTGGAGACAAATACTTTGAAACAATAAAGTTAGCATAATCATCATACCATGGACTATCTTGGGATTTTACCTTTATTGCAGCCAACTGTTCATTTGGAAAACTATCATTAACAGGAATAGGGTCAAAAGCAATGTTTTCCAATCTAGACAAGTTATCAGCAACAGGATATTCAGCACCCTTCCTATCCACAATATGCAAATCAAACTCTTGTAAAAGAAACACCCATCTAATAAGCCTAGGATTAGCATCTTTCTTTTCCATAAGGTATCTAATAGCAGCATGATCAGAATGAATAGTAACCTTTGAATCAACAATATAAGGTCTAAACTTATCACATGCAAAAACTATAGCTAAGAACTCTTTTTCAATAGTAGCATAATTCTTTTGAGCAGCATCAAGAGTCTTACTAGCACAATGAATAACATTCAATTTTCTATCTACTCGATGTCCAAGAACAGTACCTACAGCAAAATCACTAGCATCACACATAACTTCAAAAGGTAAATTTCAATCAGGTGGTTGAACGATAGGAGCAGTAGTTAAAGCCTTTTTTAAAGTTTCAAAAGCTTCCTTACAATCATCATAAAAAACAAATGGTACGTCTTTTTGAAGAAGATAAGTAAGAGGTTTTGATATTTTAGAGAAATCTTTAATAAAACTTCTATAAAAACTAGCATGACCAAGAACTCTACGAATGCCGTTAACATCCCTAGTGCAGGGCATCTTCTCTATTGCTTCCACTTTAGCTCTGTTTACTTCAATACCTCTTTCAAAAAAATTATGTCCAAGAACAATTCCTTCATTAACCATAAAGTGGAATTTCTCCCAATTAAGAACAAGATTAGTTTCCTCACATCTCTGCAAATTTTATCAAGGTTGTGCAAACAATTATCAAAATAAGTACCATAGACGGAGAAATCGTCCATGAATACTTCCACAAGTTCTTCACAAAAACCATGAAAAATAGCAGACATGCATCTTTGAGACGTAGCAGGAGCATTACACAAACCAAAAGGCATACGTCTATAAGCATAAGTACCATAAGGACAAGTAAAGTTTGTTTTGTCTTGATCTTTTGCCCTAATAGCAATTTGAGAAAACCCAGAATAACCATCAAGAAGGCAAAAATGAGTTTTCTTAGACAACCTCTCTAGCATTTGATCAATAAAAGGCAAAGGATAATGATCTTTCTTAGTAACTTTATTAACCTATCTAAAATCAATGCACATTCTATAACCAACTAATACTCTTTGTGGAATAAGCTCATTATTTTCATTAGGCACAACAGTCATTCCTCCTTTCTTAGGGACACAGTGCACATGGCTCACCCATCTACTATCAGCAATTGAAAAAATAATACCAGCATTAAGGAGTTTTAATACCTCATTTCTTACCACTTCCTTCATCTTAGGAATTAAACAGCATTGATGTTCAACTACTGGCATTGCATCAGGTTCAATATTAATAGCATGCTGACATATAGTAGGAGAAATCCCCTTCAAATCATCAAGAGTATATCCAATAGCTCCTCGGTGTTTCTTTAGAATTCCCAATAATCTTTCATTTTCCTCACCTGAAAGTTTAGCACTAATAATAACAGGATATATTTTCTTATCATCAATATAAGAATATTTAAGATCATCAGGCAAAGGTTTTAAATCAAAGATAGGATCCTCCTTGGGTGGTAATGTGGTACTCATATGGTTCAGTATCACCGGTTGACGAAGAAGAATATCGTCAATCTCATTTCTCTCTTCCATAAAACTTCACTCTCATGGTCCTCCATATATTGTTGCAAAGCATTGTTAGTAGCAAGAGCAATAGAGGCAAGCTTTTCAACTCTAAAATTTTCATTAGGCAATTCAGATTCATAAGGTGCTCTAGCAAATTTGGTGAAATTGAACTCATAAGATTTTCCATCAAATTTAGTCAAAATCTTCTCCCTCTTACAATCTATAATAGCACCACAAGTGTTTAAGAAAGGTCTACCAAAAATAATAGGACAAGTTTTACTAGCTACCTTACCAAGTACTAGAAAATCAGTGGGATATTTAGTTTTACCACATAAAACTTCCAGATCTTCAACAATACCAATCGAAAAAACAATTTCTCTATTAGCAAGCTGAATAACCACATCAATATCTTCAAGCTCATAATAACCAATTTCATGCATAATTTATCGATAAAGCTCATAAGGAATATCACTAGAACTAGCACCAATATCACACAAATCATAATAGCAATGATCACCAATCTTAAAAGAAACCACATGAACACTAGTTTTCTTAGGTCTATGAGGATGGTAAATAATATTAGAAGCATCCTCACAAAATACAATGTGCATCCTCTACATTTCCACAAACAAGATCTTTTACTATTGCTACAGCAGGTTCAACAGTTATTTGTTCATCAGGTTCAATAGATTTCTTAATGCTCTTATTAACAGCATGCACTTCTACATTACTAGCAGGAACAATATCTTTATAAGGTGCATCGTACTTGCTAAATTCCTTCTTAGGAAAGATAGGACGCAAAAGATTTAAGACAGTTTGCAAAGATTTGGGAATCAAGACCACAAATAGCACTAACATTATAGAAATCATCAGTTCCCATAAAATATTTAATGCATTCATAATCATAATTTATACCTGACTTTCTACCTTTGTCATTCTCCCATCCTTAAGTGTTCTCTTGAATACGGTCAAGAAGATCCCATTTAGTTTCTTCCTTCATACGTGTGAATGATCCAGAACAAGAAGCATCCAATAAATCCTTATCATGAAGAGAAAGCCTTGCACAAAAAATATTGATAACAATATTACTCGGAAGCTCATGAATGGGACATTTGAGCATTTATAACTTCATTCTCCCCACGCTTGGTAAATACTCTCTCCATCATGAGGCCAGAAATTATATATTTGATTCCGGTCTTTATGAATCTCACTAGGAGGATAGAATTTAAAATAAAAGAGGAACAATTTCCTCCAATCCAATGGATTCACCATTCTTCACTAATTTGAACCATTCAGCGGCTCTTCCTTTCAGCGATAAAGAAAATAATTTCATTTTAACTTGATCCATTGTAATACCCGCACACCTGAATAACTCGCATAACTCATGTATAAAGAGCAAATGATCACCAGGATGGACAGTTCCATCTTCATATTAGCACTTATCCATAACACGTCCAACAATTTTCATAGGTATTTTATAAGGATCTAATTCAGCAGATAACGGGTCACCTACTACCCTAGCAGTAACGGTAGAAGTACCCCTAAACAGAGAATCAAAAGTATTCTCCATAATGAAATAAAACAACAAACATAAATAAAAACAACAGTCATAGTAAAAGTTTCTCTTACCAATTCCACTCACCAATAGCACTTCACTCCCCCGCAACGACGCCAGAAAATAGTCTTGATGACCCACAAGTATAGGGGGTGTATCATATTACTTTCGATAAATAAGAGTGTCGAACCCAACGAGGAGCAGAAGGTGTTGACAAGCAAGTTGGATAGAGGATTCCCTGTAAACACTAGCAAACGTTTTTTTGGTGGTTTTTTATGTAGGAGATAAATAAATTGCGAGTAAACAAATAACAGTAATTATAATTGCAGTGAGTGGCGCAATCCTTTTGAGAGCAAAGGAAAAGCAGGTTGTTTTACTTATGATTACCAAACGTTCTCGAGGACACATGGGAATTTTGTTAAGTGCTTTCGCTTCATTACGGTTGATTAATATTTATTGGTTTGTGAAGTGTTGTGTGGGTGAACCTATGCTAATGCACCGCCCAACTAGGACTAATACATACTTGTGATTATACCCCTCGTAAGCATATGCAAATACAAGAAAGTAATTAAGATAAATCTAACCATAGCCTTAAAACTCCGGGATCATACACTCCCTCGTGCATTGGTTTCCTAACGGGGGTTTAGGTTTCTACCACTCCGGCAACCCCAAAATTAGTAGCCAAATACACAATGCATCCTCCTAGGACCATAAAGGTGTAATATCATGTAGTCGACGTTCACATGACACCACTAGAAGAATATAACCACAACTTAAATACCGAACCACGAGATATTACTTCAACATAACTTCACTACTAACATCATGACTTCTCCCATGTCCTCAAGAACTAAACGAACTACTCACAAGAAATCATGTGGATCATAATCAGAGGTGATATAATGGATAATAACAATCTGGTCATAAAGTGTAAACACCGATAAATCTCACAAGCATCAACTACTAACAAGTAATCCACACCAGGAGAGAGATCTAATGTAAAACAACGATAGAGACCCCTAATTGTTATAGCAGGATGAAGGTGGATGATGAGGGTGATGGTGTTGGTGGTGATGATGGTGATGATGACGATCTTGATGATGCCAGAGTGATGACGGTGACGATGGCGATGATTCCCCTCTCCGAGGAGAAATTTCCCCCTAGGTTTCTCCCTGCCGGAGAGCTTTTCTCTCTCTGGTGTTTTCCGCCCAAACGCCGCGGCGGAATAATTCTTCGATAATTTCCTGGGGCTTAGGGTTCCCTGGGGATCAAGTACGCGAAAGGGGGCGGCCCACGAGTGGGCCAGAGGGGCCAGAGCACCTCCAGGCACGGCCAGGGGGCATGCCGCCTGGTGGTGTGGGCCCCAGGTGGCCCCCTCCGGGTGTCCTTCTAGCTCACTTCCTCCTCGGAACTTCTAAGACTCCTCCGGTATCCCCCCTCTTCTTGTGATCTTCTGAAATAGGGTATCTTGACAATGCTTTTTCCATCAGATTTCTGGTTCCAATAAGATAAAATAACATAAGTGATGCATCATAACATGAAATATATCGATGAATAACAAAAAATAACAATATAAAACAGTGAGGAAAAATGAAGGCATCCCCAAGCTTGGACCTTGCACTCTTCTTGATCACATTATATCACCCTCTTCTCTCGACCCTTGAAAACTTCCTCCACACCACACTCAAAGTAATTCACATTAGAGGGTTAGTGCAACAATCAAAAATACATGGGTTATGCATGGGCACAAGTTATATTGATATTTTTAAAGATTAGCTACAGCCACTGATGTTTCGTGAAGCAAAGAAATCCACTTGACATCGTAAAAGAGCAAATGCAAGATAAATAGCAGCATCTGCCAAAACGAGAACAGTCTTTAAAGACAAATTTTTTTAGGCAACTTATGTTGCTTAGATAAAAAAACTTAAAGAACAAAAAAGTTTCGGAATTAGCTGAATAAGCACAAAAAAATTCAGTTCATTCTGATCTTTCAGAATTTTATACGATATTTTACGGTGGACTGCAGAAAATTGTTTTCTCCGCGGAACTCCAAAACCAACTCCAACTTTCACTAGAA
Organism: Alopecurus myosuroides; assembly: GCA_028641055.1. Classification (NCBI taxonomy): domain Eukaryota; kingdom Viridiplantae; phylum Streptophyta; class Magnoliopsida; order Poales; family Poaceae; genus Alopecurus; species Alopecurus myosuroides. The sequence continues at coordinate 27,667,555 of CM054063.1, forward strand.
ACTTTACTTGGCACAAATAGTACAAGAAAATAAAGATACAAAGGAGTTTCTACAGAAGTAAACAACACCTTGAATCAAAGAAACAGAGAAAAACAATGCAAAAATAAAAACATGGGTTATCTCCCAAGAAGTGCTTTTCTTTAAAGCCTTTTAGCTAGGCATGATAATTTGAGAAGATGATCACATGAGAAATATGAAATAAAGCAAAAGAGAGCATCAAGAAGCAAATGTAAAACAAATTTAAGTCTAACCCACTTCCTACGAATACGAATATTGTAGAAAAAACAAGTCAATATAGCACAAAGTGGCTAGCATAGGAAGACAAAATAAGCGCAATTTAAAAAAATTCAACATAAAGAGGGGAAACTTGATAGTTTTTAGATGCATAATACTATGTTTCCCTCTCCCATAATAACTTTTAGTAGCATCATGAATGAAATTAACAATATAACTATCACAAGAAACATTCTTATCATAAACCACATGCATAAAAAAATTGATATTCTCCACATAAGTAAAGTCCTTCTCATTAATAGTAGTGGGAGAAAATTCAACAAAATAACTATCATTATCATTCTCATCACCATAATCAACAAATACAGGAGGCATATGATCATAATTAATTTTCTCCTCAATAATAGGTGGACTCAAAATAACATATTCATTATTGTAATCATCATATACTGGAGGCAAAGTATCATCAAAGAAAATTTCCTCCTCAAAACATGGGGCAATAAAAATATCATATTCATCAAAACTAGCTTCCCGAAGCATAGCCTTTTCCATAGCATTAGAAATAATCGAATCCAAAGAGTTAGTGCTAATATCATTGCTACTAGCATGCAAATAAAGCTCTCTCATATTGTTGTTGTTTTCCATTAACACTAACTAGTAAAAAACAAGAAACATGTAAAAATAAGCCTAACTAGTGAAAATAAAAAAAGAAACAAAAAGATATAATTGCAGAATCTAAAGAAAATAACTTCGAACACTCACACCCGAGGATATGAGTACCTTTTACCTTACCTCCCCGGCAACATCGCCAGAAAAGATCTTGATGTCTATGCACGCTTCTATTCTTGTAGACAGTGTTGGGCCTCCAAGTGCAGAGCTTTGTAGAACAGCAGCAAGTTTCCCTTAAGTGGATCACCCAAGGTTTATCGAAATCAGGGAGGAAGAGGTCAAAGGTATCCCTCACAAGAACCCCGCAATCACGATGCAAGAAGTCTCTTGTGTCCCCTACACACCTAATACAATTGTCAGTTGTATAGGTGCACTAGTTCGGCGAAGAGATAGTGAAATACAAATAACATGGATGATTATAAGTGATAATGGCAATCTGAAATAAAAATGACAGCAAGCAAACATGTAGCAGAACTGATTATAAACGGTGTTTCAATGCTTAGAGACAAGTCCTAGGGATCCTACTTTCACTAGTGTACACTCTAAAAAATGACAACATATTTGAATGCATAAATATCTCTCTTCACTATGCTACCCCGAACAACTCTCCGTTTGAATAACAAACACCAATTCATTGCGTAGGGCTATAACATCACTCCTCAAAGTCGCACTCCCATGTCTAGTTAACCCCACGCTGTCACTCTGAGAGCCCGAGAAGGTACTAGACAAACACCACAATTTCACAGGGTCAGCCAACACAAGATAAAAATATCATTCTAAACCACGCGGTGCACACACTGTCACCTTTACACCATGATCAAAGTGTCTACGGAGATCTCATAACAAAACTACTTGGGCATCATAATAGATGATGAGTAACATCTACTTATTCAACTAGATTACAAAGCTCATGATCACATAAATATCACACCATGGGAGAGAGAGATGAAACACATAGCTACCGGTAGAGCCCTCAGCCCTGGGGAAGAACTACTCCCTCCTCATCATAGGAGACAACAACGGCAATGAAGATGGCGGTGGAGTCAATGGACATGGCTCCGGGTGTACTTCCCCGTCCCGGCAGGGTGCCGGAACAGAGATTTTTGTCCCCCGAAACTTGTCGGCGGCGGCGGCGGAGCTACGGAACTTTTCGTGGAAAAAGGTTGATATATTTAGGGTTTATGAATCGGGGGGAATATATAGGAGAAAGGGAGATGGCGGTGGGCGCCCGAGGGGGACAGCACTAGCCGGCGCGGCCAGGGGCCCACCCACGCGGAGGCATGGTGTGGGGGCCTCCAGGGCCCCCCTCCGAGTCTCTTCGGGTCTCCGTGGAACCTTCGATACTTCTAAGACTTCCGAGCTTTGAATTTTCCAATTCCGAGAATATTTCTAGAACAACTTTTTTGAAACTAAAAACGGCAGAAAACAGGAACTGGCTCTGTGGCATCTTGTCAATAGGTTAGTCCCAGGAAATTGATAAAAATGACATAAAGTGTAAGGAAAACATGTAGCATATGGCATGAAAACAACATGGAACATCAGAAATTAAGGATACGTTTATGACGTATCACAACATGACTGAACATAATTTAGTGTGACAATGTATGCTTATATTATTTGAATATATGCAATGATTGAAGACGCTACGCGTTTGAATCTTTCAAGAAGTTGGGCGCAAAAAATTATCCTCTAAATTCCTTCCTTCGAGCTATAGTGGCTTCATCACCAAATTGTTATGATGGGATGGATTAAAAGTATGAGTAAAATCGTTTACCTTGCTTGGAGATTGCTAAGAGTGGAATCCGAAAGAATACTATTAATATGGTGATATTAGTAGAACAATCAAACTCAAAGTATGACTCCATGAGTTATATTATATGACTAACACACAAAGGAAAATGTGCTAGTACGACTAGCATTGTTTGATGTTGAATGATTCACTAGTAGAGAAGTGCCTTTCTATGGAACAGATTCTGTGGCGCACCCCTATCCGGTGCGCCACAGAAATGTAATTCTGTGGCGCACGGGTGGGCATGCGCCACAGAAAACAGGAATTCTGTGGCGCACCGGATAAGGGTGCGCCACAGAAAACAGGAATTCTGTGGCGCACCGGATAGGGGTGCGCCACAGAAATAAGTTGGGGGCCCACACCATGATTGCCACACTCCTATTCTGTGGCGCATGGTGGTTAGTGCGCCACAGAAATATGACATTTCTGTGGCGCACCACTGCCACGTGCGCCACAGAATTCCCATCCGAAAAATTTCTGTCCACATGCACCAACTCCACCCCCCCGGGAACGCCTTTTCTAGTTTTTGACGGAAGAGTTGGCAGTCTAAAAAGCATCAAAAAATAAATCCCTTATAGATGCATGGAGAGTTTAATGTCTACTTTTTTGTCAAATTTTGAAATATGTATTTCGACTTTCTGAGCAAAAGTTTTATAAAAAAAGTAAAATGGGCATAACTTTTGCATACGATGTCGAAAAAAAATGATCAAGATATTAAAAAAAACTAGAGAGAAAAATAAACCCAACCTCACTTGCCTTCGGCCTGTGAGCTTTTTTTAGAATCGCCAAATTCCAAAAGGAACAAAAGTTATAGCCGTTTTAAGATTTTGACTAGAAAATAAAAAAAAAGAAAAAAAAAATTCTGTGGCGCACCAAGGGGGGGGGGGTGCGCCACAGAATTGGGAGGCAGGATTCGAAATCTGCCTCCTCCCCTCCTTTTCTTCCCTTCTCCCCTCCACTTCTCCTCCACTTCTCATCTTCTACCTCTCCTCTCCTCCACCTCTCCTCCTCCTCCACCACCACTACCACCACCACCTCTCCTCCTCCTCCACCACCACCACCACTCCTCCTCCACCACCACCATCCTCCTCCTCCTCCACCACCACCACCACTCCTCCTCCACCACCACCATCCTCCTCCTCCTCCTCCTCCACCACCACCACCACCACCTCCGGTGAGCTCCTCCTCCTCCTCTTTCTCCTCCTCCTCCACCACCACCTCTCCTCCTCCTCCTCCTCCTCCTCTATCACCACCACCTCACCTCCTCCTCCACCACCACCACCTCCGGCGAGCTTCTCCTTCTCCTCCCCACCAACTCCGGTGACCCCCATCCTCCACCCACCAACTCCGGCGAGCATCCGACGAAATCCGGCGAAATTTCGAATTTTCGAAAAATTACCGCGGCCAGATCTGGCCGCCTTTTTTTTGAAATTCAAAAAAAAAATCTGTGGCGCACCCCCCCTTGGTGCGCCACAGAATTGCAAATTTCTGTGGCGCACGGCTGAGGTGCGCCACAGAATTGACATTTCTGTGGCGCACGGCTGAGGTGCGCCATAGAAAAAAATTTAGTGGCGTAGATTCTGTGGCGCACCACTCTGGCCCCTTGGTGCGCCACAGAAAGCCAAAATGGTGCGCCACAGAAAGGCCTTTTTCTACTAGTGATATTCTTCTGCAAAGAAAAGGGAATATTGAAAATAGAATTACAAAAAGGTATATGGCAGAAAAGAAGATATCTGGAAAAGTCTAGCTCGGGACTATATGCTTGATATACAAGTTATAGATGTATTACTAGTTAACAAAGTATTTTTTTGGGTATTTTGATACCAAATTGGTTGGTATGAGTTGTCGTACAAAGAAACTCAATGCAAGAAATACAAGGGCCTAAAAGGAACTAGTAGTAGATGTGGGATCGATCATGACAAGAACAAAAATAAAGTGTTATTGTGTTCACTGTCGCATCGAACCAAACATTCAAGATTTATATTAAGAACTTAATAACTTGTTATTTTGTTTTGGTATTTTGTGAGAACAAATAAGATTGTTCAAACTATGACCATATTCCATAATTGATGGATGAGTAAAATAAACATCTATAAGACTAAATGATAAACGTTGCAAGACGTAAGGATTAAAGAATTTCACTTAAATTGTGACACCACTATTTTAGTTCATATCGGAAAGGAAAACATGAAAGAACTCCATGATAATGGACTTCCGGAGTCATTTTGTTTTGAATAAATTGACGCTTGTGAGACCTCTTCCAAAAGATGACTAGAATTTCGTTCATAGGCTAAAGTACAATGGACGACTAATTTAGAGGAGATTATACATATTGATGTATATAGTCCATTATGTGTAGTCATGTGTGGTGGATTAATTTTTCCTTCATAAAATTCCATCGATGATTTGACTGGATATATGAGTATATCTATTTAAACAGAATGGAGTTTGACATTTTTTGAATTGGTTCAAACTATTGTTAGTATGAAGTAAAAATAATCGTAACAATATAATCAAGTATTTATGATTGGATCATAGAGAATAAAGTTTGAGTTACAAGTTCAGCAAAACATCTGAGGAGTTGCAGAATTGTTCTACAACTTATCCTTCTCGAATACCCCACATAAGTATAGAGTGTTCAAGAGACATAATCAAACCTTGTTGGACATGATACGATAAATAACATGTCATTGTAATTTTTTAGTTTATACATTAGAGACAACCACTTTTACACTGAAAAGAGCGCCATCATGATCAGTTGAAATTGACACCATATAAGTTATGGCTTGGGTAGTGACCCGAATTGTCTTTTTCTTAAATTTTGGTATGCATGATATGTCTAAAATGTTTACAACCAAAATAGGATAAATATATGTTTATAAGGTTATCTCAAACAATCCATTGGGTATTTCGCCTATCACCGAACGAAAGACAAATGTTTTGCTTTCTCAAGAAATTAGTTCTTGCGAAACAAGTGAGTGGGAGGACAGTACAAACTAGACGAGCTTAGAGAATCTTTGTTATCATGTCAAGAGTAGCGTGGCACTGGAAGTTATTCTAGGGTTTCCTATTTTGACTAAGTAGGAAACACTACATGTGTTGTAGATACTTTGAATGAGTTTACGAAATGAACCACAAAGGTCCTAAACCTTTGTACTTAGACCAACTTGTGGTTTGAGAGTGAAGTGTTGTTTTGATAACAAAGGACCTGTAACTTATAAACGAAGAAAATGATGGGCCCTGACTTCATAAAATCGGCTATGAGTCATTATATCCGCGATAGTATACATGTATGAATATCAAGTATGTGACTTGGTTGTCCTTTCGAAAGGCATGATGCCTAACGATAGGAAACAGGTCTATGTAGCAATGAAGACATGGATATTTACATCCTTTGAAAGTTGTGCTTGTCGAAAAGATGTTTTCGACGAAGTTCAAAGAGTTGACTACTACAAGATTTTGATCTTGCATAGTGAAGCTTCAGTCTTCGCGGATAGTTCTAGCAAAGGTTACATATTATGATATGGAAGTTGAATAACAAAACCAACTCTCCTCTCTAGAAAGTTTGATCAAGGACATGTACTTGACACAGTCTAAGAGTTTTGTAAAATTCAAAAGGTTTCCGGAAAGGTATGCAAACTTCAATGGTTGAAGTGAGCATAACGAAATTGGAATCTTTACTTTAATAAAGTTGTGAAAATAGTTTGATTCCATCATGAACGGTAAAGATGCTTCTAGTACAAGAAATTAAGTGGGAGCGCTAAGACATATTTGTAATGCTTTATGTAGATGACATATGGTTGATTGGAAAATATGTATTTTAAATTAATACGGTTAATATTTTCATATTGAAAACATTTTGAGAGAGGTGCATGCTTATGTCAACGAATGGTAAACAGACAATATAGTACGTCACAAGTCAACTGGATTCACAGGAGATGCTCCCATGGTGAAGGACGCAACTGGTGTAGAAGGTTATCCCTGTTTCTCTTTTGTATACACAATTATGCTTTGACTGATATATCAGGGGCAAAAAGAGTGAAGAGAATTTATGTGTATTAATTTGGGGCTAGGCACGCCGCTGCCAGCTCTTCTATCATTTGGATAAGCGGATGAAGCCACTAGTCCAGGGTGTGAAATCCAATCAACAAGTGGGATAAAGATTCTCTATTTACGCCCTCATGAGCTAAAACAGGGGCACAAAACAGGAAAAAAAATTATCAGGTTTTAAGGGTAGCACATGAGCAATTTACTTAGAGTGGCGGTTAAATACCAAATATAGGTAGGTATGGTGGACACATTTGGCAAACTTTGGTTTTTAGGGTTTTGGATGCGCAAGTAGAGCTCATACTCAGTACAGGTGAAGGCTAGCAAAAGACAGGGAGCGGCAATCAAGAGAGAAACAACTATCATAATTATGTTTGCGACAAAGTAAAATCAACTGAGGCATAAAACTAATACTATAGAACTCCGAGGCAAAATAAATCATCGAGGCTTATTGACTTTTTGTTTTCAGACTTAGCATGCGTGAGCATGTGCCAAGTTTATTTAAATGAAACAGTCAGAGTAGGCTACCACAATGTCATACCCTTCTATGAATAAAACAATGCAAACAAATATTTATGCGACAGGTAATTTACTATTAATACATTGGAACAAAACATGAGAGAGCATGAACTATTAAGCACCATTAAGTCACATATATCTTATACGAAGAAACTAAGCATGCTCACATAGATGGATATATGTACAAAAATGAAAGAAAATAGAGTTCATACCAGCCTCTCACCACAACTTGAATTGCTGTACATCGTCATTATTGCTCTTCACTTGTGGCTCGAATAATATATAATGAAAACCAAGCTCCAATGGAATCATGGACGACTGTTGAACTCTGCAACAAACTTTACAAAACCAAAGAAGAACAATAAATATTTTTGGTTTTTCAATTAAAGCATGAACAAAAAGAGAGCAAGCAAACAAAACAAAAATCTTTTTGGGTTTTCAAAATGAAGCAAGACAAAAGAAAGCAAACAATAAACAAAAGAAATATATTTGGGTTTTTGGACATTAAAAAGAAACTAAAAGATAAAGCAAACCAAATAAAGAAACAAATAGAGAAACAACATAAATAGTTTTGGTCTTTTGGTGTTTTGGAAAGCGAAAAAAAAATTAAAAACAAAAGAAGCGAAAGAAACAAAACAGAAACGAAAAACAAACGAAAGAAACAGAAAGAAGCGTAAGAAAAGAAAATATGGATATACAAAGAACCGACCGAACATCATATGTAAATGAGTGTGATGTAGGTATACCGCCCAAGCTTAGGCTTTTGGCCTAAGTGGAGATCAATCACCAAGGGGTCCAAGAGGTGCCACCCCCGTAATACGCCGAGGAGGAAGCCTCCCCCTCATATGTGCTCGAGGATGCACCGGTGTACTGCATGTTGTGGTCCTCGGGAGGGGCGTCTCGCCTCTCCTGCTGTCGGTAAAACTCCATAGTGCTTAGATGCTCGTCTATTTTCTCCTTGGTGAGCGCCCACGGTGACTTTTCAATCTTAAATAACACAGGTTGCGGCAAGGTAACTTTTCGCTCTTCTCCATCCATATATAAAACTCTATAGACTAAGCGTTCATTAGTAGAGTTAGAAGTGACAAACTGATGGGATTTCATAGCAGCAAGGTTAATCCTATGTGGAGCAATAATTTCATCATTAGGATCAATGGAAACATGCAAAGCAGCTGCGACATGCGTAGCAATAATGCCACCAAAAATAGGCCCAGCAGCGGCAAAGCGGCATGCAACAAGTGCACCAAGGTTATACTTTGTGCTACGGTTCAGTGGAGCATCAATAAAAGCAAGGTGATAACTAGAAACATTACTAGTGTTCTCCCTACCAAGAATACTAGTACAAATATAGTAAGTAAAGTATCTGAGAGCAGGAAGTTGAATGTTCCTTATCTTCCCACGCTGGGATGAGCGCCCATCATCGTTGGTGATCTATCGGTAGATCCCCTGGAGGTCTGCTGGTCTATCTTGAATCCTGCTTGCCGTCCTGATGGCGTTGATACCTATAATAGCACAAAATTCCACCAAGGACAAAGAAACAAAACTACTATATAATTTGAATGCAACTGTTGGACCATATTGAGAGCTCTGATATTTAAAGCTCTTAACAAAATCTTTTGTGCGTGTGGCATACTGAGGGCTTTCATCATCCATAAAGTTGGTGAGACCAACTCTCTCAACAAGCATAAGAAAATAATCTAAAAGACCTGCATTTCTTAAAAATGTGTGACAAGGAAATCTAGATGGGTAAATGATACCGTCATCTTCTGCATCATTAATAGTTGACGCCATAACGTCCTCATTATATGAGGGCCTTGCTGAAGTAGACGAGCGTGATGGCCTTGTCATTCTAGGAGCATCACTCCTAAATATCTTACCAAAGTTGAACCTATCCATCTCTGAATTTTTTCAACAATCATCATAAAAATTAATTTCAAGCAACTATAAGGTGGAGACTGCCATAGGGACTTATATGAGAGCTAAACATACATCAAAACTATATTATTTCTACTCAAATCAAGCATGCAAACTCACATAAGCTGTCACCTACAGTACGAAAATACTCAAGAAATACTTCACTAAACAAAATTCTACTTGGATCATCGGAGGAGTCACATACCGGAGTGCAAATGCACCAAATTTCAGCACAAAACATGGGCTGAGCAAAGAGATCGAAAAAATTCTAGGAAGAACAGCAAGAACTCGGGTTCCAGGAAATGTGTTGAGTTTGGGAGATGAGAGAAGGAACTTTGGCAGGGGAGAGAGTTAGTGGGGGGCAGGGGGCCCCACACCATGGGCTGGTGCCACCAGGGGGCAGGCCGCGCCACCCTAGGGTGTGCCTGCCTGGTGGGTCCCCCTGATGCCTCCCAGGTGGCTTTCTGCCTCATTTTTGACATAAAAAATTAATATAATTTTTCTGGAATTTTTCGAGAAACTTTATTTTTGACATATTTCCAGAATTTTAATAATTAATAAAAACCAGGAAAATGAAAGAGAAAACGTGGAAAACAAAACCAAAACCAGAACTACAGAGGTTCTAAGAGATTCCAATGAAAGAATAACTAAAGAAAACAAAGGTGGTAGTGGTGGAAACAAAAGTATGGGTGGTGAAAACATGCATAACCTCAGTAAACAGGGTGAAAACATCAGGAAAACATGCATAAGGATGGTGGAAAACATGATTGCACTCAAGTAATAATGCGATAACAGAAGTAAACATGGTGAACACAAGATGAGCAAGGTGAAAACATTGCCCATTTCATTTAAAATCATTTTTTAACAAGGGTGATCAAGTCTTGCTACCAAAACAATTTTATATGAAACAAAACTTTGTTTCTCACTAAATACTTATGTTACCTCAACCTTGATAGGCAAAGTCCCAATCATAATAATTTCATATTATTTTGGTGGCTTTGTAATAGGACAATAAAATTCTCCAATCTTGATGGTCTCAACATTTTCAATGGAATTTAGACCATATTTTCTATCAATCTTCTTGGGAAAATAAACAGTGTGCTCTTTATCATTAACATTAAAAGTAACTTTTCCTTGATTGCAATCAATAACAGCCCCTGTAGTATTAAGAAAAGGTCTTCCAAGAATAATAGACATATTATCATCTTCAGGCATTTCCAACACAACAAAGTCAGTTAATATTAGACAATTATTAGCAACTTGAACAGGAACATTATCACATATACCCATAGGAATAGTAGTAGACTTATCAGCCATTTGCAAAGATATATCAGTTGGTATCAATTTTTCTAGGAGGATTCTTTGTAGAGAGTAAAAGGCATGACACTAACTCTAGCTCCCAGATCACACAAAGCAGTTCTAACATAATTATTTTTAATAGAACAGGGAATAGTTGGTATACCAGGATCTCCAAGCTTCTTAGGAACCTTTCCATTAAAAGAGTAATTAGCAAGCATAGTGGAGATTTCCTCATTAGGAATCTTCCTTTTGTTAGAGACAATATCTTTCATATATTTTGCATAAGGAGGCAATTTACTAGCATCAGTTAAAGGAATTTGCAAGAACAAAGGTTTCATCCATTCACAAAACTTGTTATAGTGTTCTTCTTCCTTAGATTTGTGTTTCTTACCAGGAAAAGGCATTGGTTTTTGTACCCAAGGTTCTCTCTCATTACCATGTTTATTAGCAATGAAATCTTCCTTAGTATACTTTGCAGTTTTAGTTTGCTTTTCAGGTTCAGCTATAGGTTCTTATTTATCAAAAGCATCATTATTTTCATTACCACTCTCAGTTTCAGCATCAGAGATAGATATACTATTAGGATCTTTAGCAAGTTCAGAGGATTCTACAACGGTTTTATGTTTCTTCTTCTTTTTCTTCTTAGTATGAATAACATCGTTATTATATGCTAAGAATCTTGTTTAATTATTTTAGGATGTCCCTCGGGATATAAAGGATCTTGTGTAGCAATACCACTTCTAGTTCTTATCTCATAAGCGTGTTTTTCTTTAGAAGCATTCACTAGCAAATGTTTTTGCACTTTAGCAAGTTGATCAATTTGAGTTTGAAACATTTGGAAATGTTTAACAAGCTTTTTAACATCATTAGAGGTTCTTTCTATAATACCATACAAATCATTAATAGCTTTAGAGTTTTCCATAAGGTGATTTTGCACTCTCATATTAAAATTATCTTGCTTAATGACATAGTTATCAAATTCATCTAAGCATTGATCAGGAGGTTTTCTATAGGGAATATCTCTACTATCAAAATATTGGAGAGAGTGTACCTCAATGGATGGTGAGTGGGAGATTGTCTTACATAATTCTTCTATAGGTGGAAGATTATTCACATCTTCATATTTAATACCACTCTCTTTAAGAGATTTCTTGGCTTCTCTCATCACTTCATCATTTAATTCAATCATTCCCCTCTTCTTGGGTGTTGGTGTTGCTGTAGGTACTGGAGTAGGGGTAGGCTCAGGCTCAATCATAGTCCAAACATCATGATTTTGGCTTATTTTAGCCATTAATTCCTCAGCTTCTTCTGGAGTTCTTTGCCTGAAAACACAACCAGCACAACTATCCAGGTATGTCATAGATTCAACAGTTAGTCCATTATAGAATATATCAAGAAGTTTATTATGTTCTAGCTTATGCCCAGGTGTAGCTCTAACTAAAGAACCGAACCTTTCCCAAGATACAGGCAATTTCTCCTCTTCCAATTGCTTGTAATTAAATATATTTTATAAAGCAGCATGTTGAGCACTAGCAGGAAAATGTTTCTGAAATAAAGCGTTAACCAAACCAATAGGACTATCAATAGATCCAGGAGACAAATTGTTAAACCAAGTTTTAGCTTCATCCTTTAATGAGAAAGGGAATATTTTAGCAACAAAGTAGCTACGTTTCTTAACATCATCAGAGAATAAACTGCTCAAAGAGGAGAGCTCATTCAGATGTTTCATAGCACTTTCATTTTCAGATCCACAAAAAAGTTCTTTCTCAACAATAGATATATAAGATAAATCAAGAGAGAAATCATAATCCTTATCCTTAATATAAATAGGAGAAGTGGCAAACTTAGCATCAGGAGATAATTTATATCTAACAGCACGACTTTCCATAAGACGTATAGCAGCATCTTTATCCTTCAAAGAATGTATTTTATCAATAAGATCATCACTCAATTCAACATAAGCATCATCTAAATCATCACTAGGATTCTCTCTAAACTCAGGTGAAAAAGCAGGAGTAACAGGGTTTTTAGCAGGAGTTCCAGTGTTTGCAATATTTTTAGCTTTAGCAATAGTAGCATCCAAGAAAGGACCGAGAGAACCACTCTCATCAAGCACAGTAGAAGCATCATCAAAAGTATCGAAAGCATATTCAGATTCAGCAGAAGTAGCATGTGTAGCATGTGGTGGCGTAAGAAACTTACTCATAACAGACATTGAATCAAGAGCAAGAGAGGTGTTCAGAGTTGTACTTCTTCTTGTAGTGGATGGTAATATAGTAAAATTTCCATCACGAGACTTACCCATGATGAATGATGGCAGTAGATAATAATACTCTCCGGTGAGCTCGCAAATAAAGCTATGATCCCCAGCAACGGCGCCAGAAAATAGTCTTGATGACCCACAAGTATAGGGGATCGCAACAGTCTTCGAGGGAAGTAAAACCCAAATTTATTGATTCGACACAAGGGGAGCCAAAGAATATTTGTGAGCCTTAACAAGAGAGTTGTCAATTCACTTGCACCTGAAAGTACTTTTGTCCGCAGTGGTTTATCAGCAGTAATAGTTTGATAGTAGCAGCAGCAGTGAAATAATAACAACAGTAGTATGAAAACAGCAGCAGTAGTGATTGAAGTAAACAACGGATTAAATACTGTAGGCATAGGGATGGATGAACGGGTGTTGCATGGATAAGAAAGTTCTAATAATGATCATGTAAGGGGCATTGCAGATAAATATGATAAAGCATCCAAGCACTAAGTAACCGTGGGCATGTGTTCCGTAAATAGTCGTACGTGCTCGCAATGAGAACTTGCACAACATCTTTTGTCCTACCAGCCCGTGGCAGCGGGGCCTTAAAGGAACTACTGGTAATTAAGGTGTTCCTTTTAATAGAACACCGGAGCAAAACATTAACACTCCGTGAACACATGTGATCCTCATATCGCAGCCATCCCCTCCTGTTGTCAAGCAACCTTTTCTTACCAGCAAGTTTAAGATCTCTATTAAGTTCTTTCACTGCCCAATAAGCCTTGTTTTCTAATTCCAAAGGAAAGTGACAAGCTTTTCCATAAACCATTTTCTAAGGAGACATACCCATTGGATTTTTATAAGAATTTCTATAAGCCCACAAAGCATCATATAGCTTACTAGCCCAATTTTTCCTAGATTTATTAACAGTCCTTTGCAAGATAGATTTAATTTCTCTATTTGATAATTCTGCTTGCCCACTTGTTTGGGGATGATAAGCTAAGGCAATTCTATGATTAACATCATATTTATCAAGGTTTTTTCTAAAACCACCATGAATAAAGTGAGAACCTCCATTAGTCATAAGATATCTAGGCACACCAAACCTAAGAAAAATAACATCTTTAAGCATTTTTAATGAGGTTTCACCATCAGCAATCTTTGTAGGTATAGCCTCTACCCACTTAGTAACATAATCAACAACAACAAGTATATGAGTATAACCTTTCGAAGGAGGAAACAGACCCATAAAGTCAAATCCTCAACAGTCAAATGGTTCAATAACAAGAGAATAATTCATAGGCATTTCATTGTGTCTATAAATATTACCAACTCTTTGACATTCGTCACAAGATAAAATAAACTTTCATGCATCTTTAAAATGAGTAGGCCAATAGAAACCTGATTGTAGAACCTTTTGTGCAGTTCTATCCAGCGTGATGTCCTCCATAAGCACTACTATGATATTTTCTCAATATCTCTCATTGTTCATGTTCTGGAACACATCTTCGCATAATACCATCTACTCCTTCTTTATATAAGAGATCATATAAAAAATAATGCCTCAAATCATAAAAGAAATTCCTTCTTTCTTGAGCTATAACGGTTGGAGGCAAGTACTTGTAAACAATAAAGTTAGCATAATATGCATACGAAGGACTATCTCGCGAGCTTACTTTTACAGCAGCCAACTGTTCATTTGGACAACTATCATTAACAGGAATAGGGTCATCAGAAATGTTTTCCGATCTAGATAAATTATCAGCAACAGGATTTTCAGCACCCTTCCTATCTACAATATGCAAATCAAACTCTTGTAAAAGCAACACCCATCTTATAAGCCTAGGCTTAGCATCTTTCTGTTCCATAAGGTACTTATTAGCAGCATGATCCATATGAATAGTAACTTTCCAATCAACTATATAAGGTCTAAACTGATCACAAGAAAAAACTACCGCTAGGAATTATTTCTCAGTGGTAGCATAATTCTTTTGAGAAGAATCAAGAGTCTTACTAGCATAATGAATAACATTCAAATTCTTATCTATTTTCTATCCAAGAACAATACCTACAGCAAAATCACTAGCATCACACACACTTTCAAAGGGTAAATTCAAATCAGGTGGTTGAAAAATAGGAGCAGAAATTAAAGCTTTCTTTAGAATTTTGAAACCTTCTTTACAATCATCATCAAAAACCAAAGGTACAAATTTTTGGAGAAGATTAGTAAGAGGCTTTGATATTTTAGAGAAACCCTTAATAAACCTCCTATAGAAACCAACATGACCAAGAATACTAGGATTAACTTTAACATCCCTGGGAAATGGCATTTTCTCAATAGCTTCAACTTTAGCTCTATCAATTTCAATACCTCTTTCAGAAATTTTACGTCCAAGAACAATTCCTTCATTAACCATAAAGTGGCATTTCTCCCAATTAAGAACAAGATAAGTTTCCTCACATCTCTGTCAATTTCCTAGTTGTAATTTTTTTACCCAACATGTTATCTATCTATTTTGGAGAGACACCTCTAGTGAACTGCGGAACCCGGTCCATTTCTTTACACTGATATACAACCACTGCAACCACTGTTTTCCTACTGCAATTACTGTTCTCTTTCATCTACTACAAACAAGTACTAGTTTCCACACTATACGTCTAATCCTTTGTTTCAGCAAAACCGGTGAGATTGACAACCTCACTACTTCATTGGGGCAAATTAATTTGATTGTGTTGTGTAGATTCCACGTTGCTGATGAATTGGTAGTGCGCCCTGCCAACATCAGCTGCATCAACCTTTGGAAGTGATTTCTTTCTCCTATTTTTCGATTCAACCTTGGTTTCTTTCTAAGGGAAAACTTGCTGCTGCACTCTTCACACCCTACACTTGGGGTCTCCCAACGAGCATCAGCCTCCATCTACTTTTCTGGCGCTGTTGCCGGGGAGGAAGAGGATTTCCGCAAGGGGAGTCTCTCACCTCCAATCTCTTTACTTTTTTTTTGTTTCACTTAGTTTAGTTTATTTTGTCTTGTTTGCTTCTCTTTATCAAAAATACATAAAAAAATATTTCTTATTCTAGTTGTTATTTTTATCATGTTTTTAATCTTGCCAAAATGAGTACTCCTGAGAACACTAAGTTGTGTGACTTCACTAGCACAAACAACAATGATTTTATTAACACACCTATTGCTCCACCTGCTCCTACTGCTGATTTTTCTGAGATAAAGCCTGCCATGTTAAATCTCGTTATGAGAGAGCAATTTTCTGGTGTTAATACTAATGACGTTGCTGCCCATCATAATAATTTTGTTGAACTCTCTGAGATGAAAATATATAAGGATGTAGATGGAGATATTACTAAAATGAAATTGTTTCCTTTCTCTTTGAGAGGAAGAGCTAAAGAATAGTTGTTATCTTTGCCTAGAAATATTATTGATTTGTGGACTAAATGTAAAGATGCTTTCATTGGAAAATATTATCCTCCTGCTAAGATTATATCCTTAAGAAGTAGCATTATGAATTTTAAGCAACTTGATAATGAGAATGTTGCTAAAGCTTGGGAAAGAATGAAATCTTTAGTAAAGAATTGTCCCACTCATGGACTGACTACTTGGATGATCATCTAAACCTTTTATGCAGGTCTAAATTTTTCTTCAAGAAACCTTCTGGATTCATCCGCTGGAGGAACCTTTATGTCCATCACTTTGTGCTCTGCAACAAAGCTTCTTGATGATATTATGATAAATTATTCTGAATGGCACACTGAGAGAGCTCCACCAGGTAAGAAGGTAAATTCTGTTGAAGAAACCTTTTCCTTGAGTGATAGGCTTGATGCTATTATGTCTATGCTTGTTAATGGCCATGCTCTTGTTGATCCAAACAATGTTCCTTTAGCCTCTTTGGTTGCTCAAGAAGAGCATGTTGATGTGAACTTCATTAAAAAAAATCAACAACAATGCCTATAGGAATAATTTTGGTAGATACAATTATAAGCCATATCCTGCTAATAGTGGTAATAATTATTCTTATGATAAATCTGGAATATCTAATGAAAGAATTTCAGAAGTTGACAGAGCCACTAAAGATTTTATGCAAAAGCAATATGAGAAAAAATTATTTACTAAGACCACGGAGGAACAATTTGTTATGTTGAAAAATATTAGTCATCAACTTGAGAATTTAAACAGGGAAATTTCGGGTTTGCAATTTAAAATTACTCATGCTAAAACTTGTATTTCATCCATGTATGAAGCACATTCTTATTTAATCAATAGAATGGCTGCTAAAGCTGAAACTATAGATGAAAATCCATTTGCTGCTACTAATGCCATTCAATTTAGAATTGATGACAATGTTAGGATGTTAGCTGAATTGCATTCTAGATGGGAAAGAGAAGATGAAATAGCTAGAAAGAATAATATAGCTAATGTTTGCACTATTACCACCACTAGTAAAACTGAACCTTCTCATGCTAGTAAACCTTCAACTGTTAATGGTAAAGTAATTGGTGTTGGCAATACTTCCACTTCTGCTGTTAAACATTTAAATTTTCCCGAAACCACTAAAACTGTTCCTGATAAAAGTGTTGAAATTTTTCGAAACATGGGAGACAATGGTACCATTACCTTTGACAAAAATGATCTTGATTTTCATAATTGCAATATATCTAAAGTAATTGTGTTCTTACAAAAGCTTGATAGTTGTCCTAATGCTAGTGCTATGAATATGGCTTTCGCAAAACATATTACAAATGCTCTCATGCAAATTAGAGAAGAAGAATTAAGATGCGAAGCCTATATCCCTAGGAAGTTAGATGATGGTTGGGAACCCATCATTAAAATGAAGGTGAATTATTTTTATTGTAATGCTTTATGTGATCTTGGTGCTAGTATCTCTGTTATGCCTAAGAAACTTTATGATATGCTTGATTTTCCACCTTTGGAACACTGTTATTTGGATGTTCGTCTTGCTGATAATGTTAGAAATAAACCTTTGGGGAGAGTTTATGATGTTCTTATTATGGTTAACAATAACCTTTTCCCTATTAATTTCATTGATATGAATATTGAATGCAATCCTTCTTATCCTATTGTTTTGGGAAGACCTTTTCTTAGAACTGTTGGTGCTGTTATTGCTATGAAAGAGGGGAATATTAAATATGGATTCCAACTCAAGAAAGGTATGGAACACTTTCCTAGGAAGATAATGAAGTTTCCTTTTGATTATATTAGAAGATTAAGTTGCAATTTGGATGCTTTTTCACTTGAAAATACTTGATTCTAGATTTCTAGGCCTAGCTAAAAGGCGTTAAAGAAAAGCACTTCTTGGGAGATAACCCATGGTTTTATTTTTGCATTGTTTTCTTCGGTTTTCTTTGAGTCAAGGTGTTGTTTATTTCTGTAGCAACTCCTTTGTATCTTTATTTTGTCGCATTTGTTGTACCAAGTAAAGTCTCTAGTGAAAGTTGAGATTAGATTTGGATTTTTGTGTAGGAAACATATTTCTGCTTTCCACCGTTAAATTCATGTGAAATCGTAGAAAAATCAAAATGACCTGCAAATTTTTGCGCTTATTACTCAGCTAATTCCAAAACCTTTTCTATCTTTGCGTTTTTATATTTTAGTAATGTAAGTGCCCCGAAAAAAAATCGTCTTTACAGATTGTTCTGGTTTTAACATATTCTTCTTTTTTACTTGCATTCTCTCTTTTACTATGTTGAGTGGATTTCTTTTCTCCAAAAAACATCAGTGGTTGTAGATAATGTTTAAAAAAAAATTAATAATGCTTATGTCCAAGGAGGACATGCGAATTTTTTATTATGCACTCAAACCTTCTAATGAGAATTACAGGGGTTTTGGTGTGAAGGAAGTTTTCAAGGGTCAAGAGAAGAGGGTGATATAATGTGATCAAGAAGAGTGAAAAGACAAAGCTTGGGGATGCCCCGTGGTTCATCCCAGCAAATTCTAAGAAGACTCGAGCGTCTAATCTTGGGGATGCCCAAGGCATTCCCTTCTTCATCAGCAACTTATCAGGTCACTTCTAGTGAAACTATATTTTTATTCGGTCACATCATATAAACTTTACTTGGAGCGTATGTTTATTTTTTGTTTCATTTTCTTTTGTTTTCCTTGCTGCAATAATTATGTTTGGAACCCGGCATTCTTGTGTGGAAGAGAAACACGCTCCGCTTTTTCATCTGAATACTCGTTTTCTTCCATGCTCGTATTCTTAGTTTTTCTTCTAGTTGCTGCAAATCCTTTTAGCTCCTGTTTTTCATGCATCTCTTATTTAGAGCTGTTAGTTCTAGTAGAGTAGTGTTAGTACTCTCTTGTTTCATTGCTATATTAGTTGGAGGGTTTGTGTTGATATATATTGTTTGGTGTTTGATGGAAATAGAAAATGCTACATGTGGTAGATGGTATGTTGGAAAAGACTTGCGTACTCTTGTAGATCATTAAACTGTTTCACTTGATTATTTATTGTTGTTTTGAGATATTAATATGCTTAGTGGTAAACCTGCTGGTTAGGTAAGGTAAAAACAATTAATGGTTGGTCTAAAAGCTTAAAACTGTGCCACACTCGAAAAACCAGTTGATAGTATAATGGTATATGACTTCCTCTGCTCATAACAATCGTAATGGATTTTTGTTACGCACTACGGTCGTGGTAGCCAACAGTGACTTGTAACTGCCATGGACCCTCTTGGAGTGATTTTCATTACGCCTTGTATGATCATATTTTTATTTGTAATCTATTAACTTGTGAGTTCTAAGTTGCGGTTTTCTGGCACTTCCACCATCCATATTTGCTAGCCTCTTCGGTAATGTGCATTGCCCATTCTCACATTGAGAGTTGGTGCAAACTTCTCCAGTGCATCCAAACCTCGTGGGATGACTTTGTTCTCCTACACATAAGCCCAAATATCTTCCTCAAAACAGCCACCATATCTACCTATCATGACATTTCCATAGCCATTCGGAGATATATTTCCATACAACATCCATCTTCATTATGTTACTTGTTACTTGTTTCATTGTTATTTTGCATACTGCTACACTGGCAGGAGCATTTAGTTTTATACATCAGATATACTTCAGTTTAAGTTATGAGTATTAAAAGTGTGATGATTCATTGTAAATAGAGTGTTGCCCCTACAAGTGAGGTTATATAAAAAAAAGAAAAAAAGAGAGGCCCAAAGAGAGATAATAAAGAGAGAGGGCGCAACACTACTATCATTTATTCCACACTTGTGCTTAGTTAGCACCAATACTTCGGTTTGGAGAGATTTTTTATTTTATGACTTGCATAACTATGTGGGGAACTTTACATTATAGAACTTGGCTTGTATATTCCAATGATGAGCCTCCTCAAAAGTGCTCTAGGTCTTCATAATCAAGCAAGTTGGATGCACCCCACTAGTTCCATTGGAGAGCTTTCATACACTTATAGCTCTATGTGCATCCGTTGTGTGGTAATCACTACTCCTTGCATAACTTCGATTATAAGACTTCCTCTTGTATAATGATCACTTTGAGTTGTGTGAGACTTTCTTCCATTGACCTTCCAAACGCCCCATAATGTTCTTTTAGCCATAGCATCCTGGTGCCAGGAACCATTACAGAATGCTTGCTTGTTTTGAGTGCACAAATAGTTTAATGATTTTCCTACGTGCATATTGTTGTCACTTGACTTGATCCTACCAGAAGTTGTTGTGAAAGTTTGATGCTTAGGATGATTATATTGTTGTTCTTGAAGATTAAATCATCTCTAATATACTTTGCACAGTTGATTCTCTTTTAGCATTGATTCATTGAAAAGGTTTACTTTGTTCTTCCTAATGGTTTATACATTACTCTATAAACCACAACCTTTGTTCATTTCATCTTAGTTTACATGCCTTACGTTATGATGATCAAGTTTATGTAGGTAGCATGTCACATCAGAAATTATTCGTTTTTATCATTTACCTACTCAAGGACGAGTAACTAAGCTTGGGGATGCTTGATATGTCTCAAACGTATCCATAATTTCTGATGCTCCATGTTATTTTCATGCCTTATGCTACATGTTTCTTATACACTTTATGTCATTTTATGGATTTTCTGGGACTAACCTACTGACAAGATGACACAGAGCTAGTTCTTGTTTTCTGCTGTTTTTGGTTTCAGAAAAGTTGTTCTGGAAATATTCTCAGAATTGGACGAAACAAAATCTTAGAGTCTTAGAAAGTCGTCACGTACACAGAGACCGGAGGAGACCCAAAGGGGGCCTCAGGTGCCCCACACCATAGGGCGGCGCGCCCCCTGGCTACGCCTGGAGGTGGTGTGGTCCCCTTGGCCACCCACCAACATTGCCCTCTCGCCTATTTAAGCTCCCCCACGGGTTAACCCTAAAGAGCCGAGCCTTTTCCACCAAAAAGATCCGTAGCCGCCGTCATCGTCAATCTAGCCCGGGAGGGTTCTGCAGCTCTCCCCGGCATTCAGCTGGGAGGGGGAATCATCACCAGAGGGGTCTTCATCACCATGCCTGCCTCCGGAGTGATGCGTGAGTAGTTCATCCCTGGACTACGGTTCCATAATACTAGCTAGATGGTTGTTCTCTCCTCTTTATGCCTCATGCTTAGATCTTGTGAGCTTCCTAACATGATATAAATCATCTTATTGTAATGCTACATGTTGTGTTTGCTGGGATCTGATGAATATTGAATGCTATGTCAAGTGATTATCAATCTATCATGTTCTTTCATGTGTATGTTATTTATGATCTTGCATGCTCTCTGTTACTAGTAGATTCTTGATGACCCACAAGTATAGGGGATCGCAACAGTCTTCGAGGGAAGTAAAACCCAAATTTATTGATTCGACACAAGGGGAGCCAAATAATATTTTTTAGCCTTAAAAACTGAGTTGTCAATTCAGATGCACCTGAAAGTAGACGTGCTCACAACAATTTATCAGTGGTAACAGTTTTATAGCAGCAGTAGGAATAAAATAACAGCAGCAGTAAAATAGTAACAGAAGTAGCAGTCGCGGAAAACAGCAATATGGGAAGTACCGTAGGCATAGAGGGAATGGATGGACGGGCATTGCAAGGATAACATAGGTCACGTAATAATCTAAACATGGGAATTGCAGATAATAATATATACATCAAACATGTAGGCAAACCATAGGCATGTGTTCCAATATAGTCATACGTGCTCGCAATGAGAACCTTGCGCAACATCTTTTGTCCTACTAGCCTATGGCAGCGGGGCCTCTAGGGAAACTACTGGTAATTAAGGAGCTCCTTTTAATAAAGCACCGAAGCAAAGCATTAACACTCCATGAACACACGTGATCCTCACATCACAGCCATCCCCTCCGGTTGTCCCAATTTCTGTCACTTTGGGGCCTCGGGTTCCGGACAATGACATGTGTAAAAAAACTTGCAGATATGATCAATAAACATAATTATACTCATGAAACAATAACATGCTCAGATCTGAAATCATGTCACTCGGTCCCTAGTGACAAGCATTAAGCATAACAAGTTGCAACAATGGTAGAAAACACTAACAATGGATACTAGGCACTATGCCCTAACAATCTGGCATTATTACATTATCGATCTCATCCAACCCCTTCCATCCCTCTCGGCCTACAGCGGTGTTTACTCAGACATGGACGGGGGAATCATGGATGGTTGATGGAGAACAGGTGGCGGTGTCGATGGTGATGATCTCCTTCGAATCCCCGTCCCGGCAGGGCGCCAGAACATGAACTTTTGATCCCCGAATCGAGGTTCGGGGTGGCGGCGGCGCTCTGTTGTGTTTCTGTGGAATATGACAAACCTCCTGTTGTTTTAGGGTTGAAGGCGTTATGTAGTCGAAAGGGGATTCTGAGGGGGTCCCGGGGTGGCCCACACCACCTGGTGGCTTGGCTAAGGGGGGGCGCCAGGGGGTGGTGTGGCCCCCTCATGGCCCCTCTCCTGGCCCCCTTCTGGCTCCCGGGGTCTTCTCGTGTTTTAAGACCAATGGGGTCTTTTCTGGCCATTTTCCCGAAAGTTGATTTTTCTGCACAAAAACGAGACACCAGGGCAATTCTGCTGAAAACAGCGTTAGTCCGTGTTAGTGGTATCCAAAACTCACAAGTTTAGAGGAAAACAATAAGAAAAGTGTTCGAAAAAGGAGATACGTTTTGGACGTATCAACTCCCCCAAGCTTAGCTTATTGCTTGTCCTCAAGCAATTCAGTGACAACTGAGTGCGATAAAAGACTTTTACGAATACATTTGTTTCATATGATGTAAATATACTCACTACATAATCAAGTGCCGAGGCAATTCATAATAAGATGTATGGAAAATAAAAGTTACCCAACAGTTATGCAAACCATGAAAAGATGCCAACAAACTAATAATAGACAACATGAAGTACTTCAATCTACAGGATTGAAATGCTCATGATAGGGTATGATAAAGTGTACTCGCTTGCCCTTAATAGTGGAGCAAAACATAACTGCCAGGGCACCTCTGAAGTTCAAATGAAGACTAGAAATATAGATATCAAAGATACAAGCATCAAAGTTATACCACTATCAACAGTGTTTTGGGACAAGCACATTAAACTAAGAATAATAGCCATGCTCTCAAGAAGGTGCATAAAGAGAGACGGTGAAGACTAAAAATAAAAATATAAGAAAGGCCCTTCACAGAGGGAAGCATTGATTAACTCATGTGCTAGAGCTTTTTATTTTATTAGAAAAAGGTATTGAAAATATTTTTGAGAGAGGTGTATGCTTATGTCAATGAATGGTAAACAGACAATACAATATGTCACAAGCGAACTAGACTTCAAAAGATAGGCTCGCATAGAAGGATGCATCTGGGTAGAAGGTCATCCCTCTTTCTCTTTTGTTTACACAATTATGCTTTGACTGATAAATCAGGGGCAAAAAGAGTGAAGAGAATTTGTGTTATTAATTTGGGGCTGTGCATCCCGCTTCCGGCTCTTCTGTCATTGGATAAGCGGATGAAGCCACTAGTCCAGGGTGTGAAATCCAATCAACAAGTGAGATAAAGATTCTCTATTTACATCCTCATGAGCTAAAACAGGGGCTCAAAACAGGAAAAAAAATTCGAAGGTTTTAAAGGCAGCACACGAGAAATTTACTTGGAGTGGCGGTTAAACACCACATATATAGATAGTTATGGTGGACACATTTGGCAGTTGGATGCACGAGTAGAGCTCATACTCAGTACAGGTGAACACTTGCAATAGACGGGGAGCGACAATCAAGAGAGCAACAACTGTCATAATCATGCTTGCGACAAAACAAAATTAACAGGGGCATAAAAATGATACAAATACTCTAAGGCAAAATAAATCATCGAGGCTTAAGTGACTTTTTATTTTCATTCATAGCATGCGTGAGCATGTTCCAAGTCGACCCAAATGAAACAATCAGAGGGAGATACCACAATGTCATACCCTTCTATGAATAAAACAATGCAAGCAAACATTCATACGACATGCTATCTTATATTAATAAGTTGGAACTAACACGTGAGAGCACGAACCACTAATCATCAATTAAATAACATACGCCTTACATGAACGGACAAAGCATGTTCACACAATGAATATATGTACAAAAATAAAACAAATAGATTTCATACCAACCTCTCACCACAACTTGGATTGTCGTAAATCATCATTACTGATCTTCACTTGTGCGGATCGAATAATATAGAATGATAATCAAGCTCCAATGGATACACTGAAGTCCGGTGAACTCTGCAACAAACTTTACAAAACCAAAGAAGAACAACAAATATTTTTGGTTTTTCGATTTAAAACAAGAACAGAAAGAAGCAAGCAAACAAAGAAAAATATTTTTGGATTTTTGAATACTAAACCGAAATGAGAAAGAAAGAAAACCAACTAAAGAAACAAAAGAAGCAAACCAACAGAAACAACATAAATATTTTTGGTCTTTTTGTGTTTTGGAAAACAAGAACAAAACAATAAAACAAAGAGAAACGAAAGAAAACGAAAACAAACGAAAGAAACGAAAACATGGATATACAATGAACCGACGGAAACATTATATATAGATGAGTGTGATGTCGTTATACCTCCCCCCAAGCTTAGGCTTTTGTCCTCTTGTTGATCACATTATATCACCCTCTTCTTTTGACCCTTGAAAACTTCCTTCACACCACACTCAAAGTAATTGGCATTAGAGGGTTATTGCACAATAAAAAATACATGGGTTCTCCAAGGTCACAAGTTCTATTGATACTTTTAAACATTAGCTACAGCCACTTATGTTTTCTGAAGCAAAGAAATGCACGACACAGTAAAAGAGCAAATGCAAGAAAAATGGTAGAATCTACCAAAACCAGAACGGCCTATAATGAAGAATTTTTTCGGGGCACTTAAGTTGCTCAGATCAAAAAACATAAAGAACAAAAAAAATTCTTAATTAGCTGAGGAATAAGAACAAAAAGTTTCAGGTCATTTCGATCATTCTGTGAATTTTACGATTGTTTACGGTGGACAGCAGAATTCTGTTTTCTGCGCAGAAATCCAAAACCAACTGCAACTTTCGCTAGAAACAATTATGGAAAGGTGGAAAACAAAACCAAAACAGAACTAGAGAGGTTCTATGACACTCCAATGTAAAAAATAACCAAGCAAAACAAAGGTGGAAATGGTGAAAACAAAATTATGGATGGTGAAAACATGCATAACCACAGTAATCATGGTCAAAACATGATGAAAACATGAATATGGATGATGAAAAACATGATGGTACTGAAGTATCAATGTGATAACAGAAGTAAACATGGTGAAAACATAATTGGGAAGGTGAAGACATTGTCCTCTTCATTTAAAATCATTTTGTTAACAAGGGTGATCAATTCTTGTTACCAGAACAATTTTCATATGAAGCAAAACTTTGCTAATGACTAAATAATTATGTTACCTCAACCTTGATAGACATAGTCCCAATCATAATAATTTCATATTCTTTTCGAGGTACTGGACTGGGATAATAAAATTCTCCAATCTTGATGGTCTCAATATTTTCAATTGAATTTAAACCATATCTTCTATCAATCTTGTTGGGAAAATAAACAATATGCTCTTTATCATTAACATTAAAAGTTACTTTTACTTTATTGCAATCAATAACAGCCCTTACAGTATTAAGAAAATGTCTCCCAAGAATAATAGACATATTATCATCTTCGGGCATTTCCAACACAACAAAGTCAGTTAATATCAAACAATTAGTAGCAACTTTAACATGAACATTCTCACGTATACCAACAGGAATAGCAGTAGATTTATCAGCCATTTGCAAAAAAATATCACTGTGTATCAATTTTTCAAGAGAGTGTCTCTTATAAAGAGAGAAAGGTATAACACTAACTCCAGCTCCCAAGTCACATAAAGCAGTTCTAACATAGTTATTTTTAATAGAACAAGGGATAGTAGGAATACCAGGATCTCCAAGCTTCTTTGGAACCTTGCCATGGAAAGAGTAATTAGCAAGCATAGTGGAAATTTCCTCATTAGTCAGTTTTTGTTTGCTTTTCAGGTTCAGCTACATGTTCTTCTTTATCAGAGGCATCACTTTTATCATTACCACTTTCAGTTTCAGTATCAGAAATAGATATACTATTAGGATCTTTAGTAGGTTCAGGAGATTCTACAACATTTTATGTCTCTTCTTCTTTTTCTTAGAGGAGAACTATTGTTTTTAGGTTGCTGAGAATCTTGTTCAATTCTTTTAGGATGTCCTTCAGGATACAAGGGGACCTGAATAGAAACACCACTTCTAGTCATTATTTCACAAACAAGTTTATCTCTAGAAGCATTAGCTAGCATGTCTTTTTGCACTTTAGTAAGTTGATCAATTTGAGTTTGAACCATTTTAAAATGTTTACCGAGCATTTTAACATCATTAGAGGTTCTCTCAATAATACCATGCAAATTATCAATAGCTCTAGAGTTTTCCATAAGGTGGTTTTGCACTCTCCTATTAAATTGTCTTACTTAACAACATAATTATCAAATTCATCTAAGCATTGATCATGTGGTTTAGAGTAAGGAATATCTCTATTATCAAAGTATTGGAGAGAGTGTACCTCAACAGTTGATGGATGAGGAATAGGCTTACATAATTCTTCTATAGGAGGTAAATTCTTCACATCTTCAGATTTAATACCCCTCTCTTTAAGAGATTTCTTGGCTTAGTTCATCACTTCATCATTTAATTCAATAATTCCTCTCTTCCTGGGTGTTGGTATTGGTGGTTGCTCTGGTGTAGGTGTAGGATCAGGTATAGGTGTAGGCTCGGGTATATTCCAATCATCATTATTTTTGGCTATTTTAGCCATTAATTCCTCAGCTTCTTCTGGAGTTCTTTTCCTGAAAACACAACTAGCACAACTATCCAGGTATGTCCTAGATTCAATAGTTAGTCCATTATAAAATATATCTAGGAGCTCATTTTTAGGTAATGGATATCCAGGGCTAGCTCTTATTAAAGAATAAAACCTTGTCCACAATTCAGGAAATTTTTCTCCTTCCATTTGATTAAAGTTAAAGATGTCCTGCACAGCAGCATGTTGGGCACTAGCATGAAAATATTTTTGAAAGAAACGATCAACCAAATCCATAGGATCAGTAATACACCCTGGTGACAGATTGTTAAACCAAATTTTAGCTTCATCTTTCAATGAGAAAGGGAAGATTTTGGTAACAAAATAAGTACGCAGTTTAGTATCATCAGAAAATAAACTACTCAAAGATGAAAGCTCATTCATGTGTTGCATAGCACTTTTACTTTCAGTTCCACAAAAAGGTTCCTTCTCAACAATAGATATATAAGATAAATCTAAATAGAAATCATAATCCTTGTCTATAATGTGTATGGGAGATGTGGAAAACTTAGCATCAAGAGAAGATTTATATTTCACAGCATGTCTTACAAGAAGACTCTTAACGGCAATTGCACCAATAGTAGCACGAGCTTCTTCAATAAAAGCATCATTAAGTTCAATATAGTTTTCATCAAGATCATTAACAAGCTCAGGTGAATTAACGGTTGTACCAAAAATTTCAGTATTTTTAATTTGTTTGGATCTAGAAATAGTAGCATCTAGGAAAGGACCTAGAGAACCAGTATCATCAAGCACAGTAGAAGCATAATTAAAAGTATCAAAAACATTTTAAGACTCAGCACAAGTAACAGTACATGTAGAATGTGGTGGAATAAGAAGCTTAATCATAACAGATGGTGAATCAAGAGCAGCAGAGGTGTTCAGAGTTGTACCTATTCTTGTAGTGTATGGTAATATAGGAACGTTTCCATCACGAGTCTTGCCCATGATGAATGGCTTGCAGCAAACAATATCACGATCAAGTGAGCAAATAAATAAAGCTATGCTCCCTGGCAACAGCGCCAGAAAATAGTCTTGATGGCCCACAACTATAGGGGATGGCAATAGTCTTCGAGGGAAGTAAAACCCAAATTCACTGATTCGACAAAAGGGGATCCAAAGAATATTTATTAGCCTTAACAACTGAGTTTTCAATTCAGCTGCACCTGAAAGTAGACTTGCTCGCAAAAATTTGTCAGTGGTAACAGTTCTATAGCAGCAGTAGGAATCAAATAACAGCAGTAGTAAAATAGTAATAGCATTAGCAATCGCGGAAAACTGTAGTATGGGAAGTACCGTAGGCATAGAGGGAATGGGTGGACCGTTGCATGGATAACATAGGTCATGTAATAATCTAAACATGGGCATTGCAGATAATAATATAAAGCATCAAACCTATAGGAAAACCATAGGCTTGTGTTCCAATATAGTTATACGTGCTCGCAATGAGAAACTTGCACAACATATTTTGTCCTACCAGTCCGTGGCAGCGGGGACTCTAGGGAAACTACTGGTAACTAAGGTGCTCCTTTTAATAAAGCACTGGAGCAAAGCATTAACACTCCGTAAACACCCGTGATCCTCACATCGCAGCCATCTCCTCTAGTTGTCCCATTTTCTGTCACTTTGGGGCCTCGGGTTCCCGACAATGACATGTGTAAAACAACTTGCAGATATGATCAAGAAACATAATTATACTCATGAAATAATAACATGTTCAGATCTGAAATCATGGCACTCGGGCCCTAGTGACAAGCATTAAGCATAACAAGTTGAAACAACGGTAGAAAACTCTAACAATGGATACTAGGCACTATGCCCTAACAATCTGGCATTATTACATGATCGATCTCATCCAATCCCTTCCATCCCTCTCAGCCTACAACGGTGTTTACTCACACGTGGACGAGGGAATCATGGATGGTTGATGGAGAAGAGGTGGCAGTGTCGATGGCGATGGTCTCCTTCGAATCCCTGTCCCGACAGGGCACCAGAACAGGACTTCTGATCCCCGAATCGAGGTTCGGGGTGGCGGCGGCGCTCTGTTGTGTTTCTGTGGAATATGAGGAACCACCTGTTTTTTTAGGGTTGAAGGCGTTATGTAGTCAAAAGGGGAATCTGAGGGGGTCCCGGGCTGGCCCACACCACCTGGCAGCTTGGCCAAGGGGGGACGTCGGAGGGTGGTGTGGCCCCCTCCTGGCCCCTCTCGTGGCCCCCTTCTGGCTCTCGGGGTCTTCTGGTGTTTTAAGACCAATGGGGTCTTTTCTGGGCATTTTTTTGAAAGTTGATTTTTCTGCACAAAAATGAGACACCAAGGCAATTCTGCTTAAAACAGCGTTAGTCTGTGTTAGTGGTATCCAAAACTCACAAGTTTAGAGGAAATCAATAAGAAAAGTGTTCAGAAAAGGAGATACGTTTTGGACGTATCAATGCTCTGGCCAAGTTGATCCTTGTAACTCCAAAAGGGGGTATTTATGCTCGATACTGGGTTCATGCCCCCCTTTCACTCACGCTCGAGTGATAGAAACGTAACGGGTGGGGGATGTGTTGTTGCCATTAGGGAGAAAACAATAATTCTTTGTCTACGAATAATTTTATTGTTTACATTACACACTTTGCTTAATGCAGTTATCTGTTGCTTGCAACTTAATACACAAGGTTTACTCGGATGACATTCCGAGGGTGGATTATTAGTCATAGATGTAGTTGGATAACGGTCTATGTATCTTGTTGTAATGCCCACATGAATCACATAGTAATCATCATGTCATGCATATGCACTACGGTGCAGCCTTTATATCTGTCAATTTCCTAGATGTAATTTGTTTACCCGACATGGTATCTATCTGTTTTGGAGAGACACCTCTAGTGAACTGTGAACTCCGGTCCATTTCTTTACACTGATATACAACCGCTGCAATTAGTGTTTTCCTACTGCAATTATTGTTCTCTTTCATCTACTGCAAACAATTACTACTTTCCACACTATACGTCTAATTATTATTTTCAGCAAAACCGGTGAGATTGACAACCTCACTCCTTCATTTGGGAAAAGTAATTTGATGGTGTTTTGGAGATTCCATGTTGCTGCTGAATAGGTAGTGCGCCCTGCCAGCATTAGCTGCATCAACCTTCAAAAGCGATTTATTTCTCCTACTGGTCGATTCAACCTTGGTTTCTTTCTGAGAGAAAACTTGCCGCTGCACTCTGGTGCCTTGACGGGAGGATGCTTGCTCTTGAAAACTTCGTTCCCCGGCAACGGCTCCAGAAAATTTGTTGATGGCTGACGTTGGTAAACCCAAAGAGAAAGGTTGTCAAGAGTGCAGCGGCAAGTTTCCCTCAAAAAAGAAACCAAGGTTGAATCGACCAGTAGGAGGACAAGCAATCTCTGAAGGTTGGTGCAGCTGAGATGACAAGGCGCACTACCGGTTCAGCAGCAACGTGGAACCTACACAACACAATCAAATCACTTTTCCCCAACGAAGCAGTGAGGTTGTCAATCTCACCGGTTTTGCTGAACACAAAGAGGTTAAACGTATGGTGTGGAAAACAATATGAGAACAGTATGAAAGCAGTAGCAGCAGTGTGAAAATGGTGGAAGCAGTGTGTGTATTATCAGTATGAGAAAATGGACCGGGGTCCACAGTTCACTAGAGGTGTCTCTCCATAAAAGATAAATAACATGTGTGGTGAACAAATTACAGCTGGGCAATTGGTGGAAATGAATGTTGCACCGTAGTGCATATGCAAGACATAAAGATTACGATGTGATTCATGCGGGCATTCAAGATACATAGACCGTCATCCAACTGCATCTATGACTAATAATCCACCCTCCGAATATCATCCGAACAAACATTGGGTATTAAGTTGCAAGAAACAGATAATCGCAGTAAGAAAAGTGTGTAATATAAACAATGTAAACTAAGTAAACACCGTTGTTTTCTCCCTAATGGTAACATCACATTCTCCATCCGTCAGCTTTCTATCACTCAAGCACAGATGAAAATGAGGCATGAACCCACTATCGTGCATAAATACTCCCTCTTGGAGTTACTAGCATCTACTTGGCCAGAGCATCTACAAATAATGGAGAGCATGCAAGATCATAAATAACATATGCATGAAGATAACATGATAGATTGATAATCAGAAGACATAGCATTCAACATTCATCGGATTCTAGCAAACACAACATGTAGCATTACATAAAGATGGTCTCGATCATGTAGGGAAGCTCACGAGATATAAACATCAGTTACAAAGTGGAGAAGACAACCATCTAGCTACTGCTATGGACCCGTAGTCCAGGGATGAACTACTCACACATCACTTCGGAGGAGGGCATGGTGGTGTAGACCCCTCCGGTGATGAATTCCTCTCCCGGCAGGGTGCCGGGCAGAGCTCCAGAACCCTCCCAATCTCAGGATGACGATGACTATGACGGCGACCTCGGGTGTTTCTCGGGACGAAGTGATATATTTTTAGGGTTGATGTATAGGGGGAATAAATATGCGAATGGTGTGGCCCCCTGTGGCCCCACTCCGGGTTTCTTCGGGGATCCGTGGAACCTTAGAGAATTCTAAGACTTCCGGGCTTCAAATTTTCCAATTCCGAGAATATTTCTAGAACAACTTTTTGGAAACTAAAAACAGCAGAAAACATGGAACTGGCTCTATGGCATTTTTTCAATAGGTTAGTCCCAGAAATCGATAAAAATGACATAAAGTGTATAGCAAACATGTAGGTAATAATGTCAAAACAACATGGAACATCAGAAATTAAGGATACGTTTATGACATATCAACATCCCCGAGCTTAGTTCCTACTTGTCCTTGAGTAGGTAAACGATAAAAACACATAATTTCTGAGGTGGCATGCTACCAGTATAAACTTGATCATCAATAATGTAAAATCATATGTAAGCTGAGATCATAGTACTTTAAACACAAGCATGATAAATAAAATTTTAACAATAAAGCATAGCAATCACCTTGCATCATGAGAAGTAACACAAATAAAAGATCATGAATAATAATGCACTCGAAAGATATACGTTTGTTTCAAGTATAGAGATAACATGGAAAAGTGATATTTCACTTGTACTTAAGAGTGGGAAAAAACATAAATGCCAGGACACCTTCAAAGTTCATGAGGAATACTAGAACAAATAATTAGAGAACAAACAATAACACATCATGAATCAATTAATAATGTTTCTGGGACAAATGCACATTAAACTCAGAATGGCAACCATACTCTCTCAACTGTGCATAAAGTTAGAAGATGGAGACTCAACATAAAAGTATAAGAAAGACCCTTCACAGAGGGAAGCAAGGATTAACTCATGTGCTAGAGATTTTTATTTTATTAAACAGAGGTATAAAATGTTTAACACTCCTGTCAACCATCTTACACAAACCATGGCTAACTGAATCCTTGAGTGCCTGCCAACAATCACATACCGTGGATGAGTGTCTATTTTTTAGAGAGGTGTATTCTTATGTGAACGAATGGTAAACAGAAAATACAGTACGTAACAAGCCAACTAGACTTCACAAGCACGGCTCCCATAGAAGGACGCATATGGGTAGAAGGTCATCCCTCTTTCTCTTTTGTTTACACAATTATGCTTTGACTGATAAATCAGGGGCAAAAATAGTGAAGAGAATTTGTTGTTAATAATTTGGGGCTTGGTACCCCGCTATAAGCTCTTCTATAAACTGGCTAAGCGTATGAAGCCACTAGTCCAGGGTGTGAAAGTCCAATCAACAAGTGAGATAAAGATTCTCTATTTACGTCCACATTAGCTAAAACAGGAGTAATTTTGAAAGTTTTAAAGGTAACACATGAGCAATTTACTTTGGAGTGGAAGTTAAATACCACATGTAGGTAGGTATGGTGGACACATTTGGCAAACTTTGGTTTTTTGGGAGTTGGATGCACGAGTAGAGCTCATACTCACTACAGGTAGAGGCTAGCAAAAGACTGGGAGCGACAAATCAAGAGAGCAATAATTGCCATAATCCTGCATAGCAACATGAACATCATTAATCAAATCATAAGTGGTACCACAAGTTCAAGAACTAAATGATCATAGAGGCTATAAGTGACTGATTTGTAGTCATAAACATGGTGTGAGTATGCGCCAAGTCAACCAAATAAAACATTCAAAGGAGAACACCCCAAATTTATGCTTCAAAATGACAAGAACAACTCAAGATTCTTTCTAAGGCACATTAAACAATCTCAGCTATTTGAGACAAATCATGCTACTAAATAACCACTAGGCTTTATAATTAAAATAATATCTAGCATGATATGAAAAAGTCTAGCCACAGTCTATACAAGCTTCTATTTGCATCGTTACAAATTCTACTACCCAGCAGTTTCTTTTCCCAACAAGCACCATACAAAATATGTTTTAACAAAAACTCTCTAAATAATACAGCAAGAAAACATGAGATTACTAGCACGACTCTACTAAAACTAACAGCTCTGAATAAGAGATCTAATGAAAACAAGAGTTAAACAAGAATTTTGCGGCAACTAGAAGAAAAACTAAGAATACGAGCATAACGAGTATTCAAATGAAAACGCGGAGCGTGTCTCTCTCCCAAACAATGAATGCTAGGTTCCAACTATATTATTGAAGCAAGGAAAACAAAATAAAAACAAACATACGCTCCAAGTAAACTTCATATGATGCGACGAATAAAAATATAGTTTCACTAGAAGCGACCTGATATATTGTTGATGAAGAAGGGGATGCCTTGGGCATACCCAAGCTTATATGCTTGAGTATTCTTGGAGTTTTCCGGGATGAACCACGGGGGCATCTCCAAGCTTTGACCTTGCACTCTTCTTGATCACATTATATCACCCTCTTCTCTTGACCCTTGAAAACTTCCTTCACACCACACTCAAAGAGTAATTCGCATTAGATGGTTAGTGCAACGACCAAAAATCCATGGGTTATGTATGGGCACAAGTTCTATTCATAATTTTAAACATTAACTGTGGCCACTGATGTTTCGTGAAGCAAAGAAATCCACTTGACATCGTAAAAGAGCAAATGCAAGAAAAACGGCAGAATCTGCCAAAACCAGAACAATCTGTAAAGACGAATATTTTCGGGGAACTTATGTTGCTGATATGAAAATATTTAAAGAGTGAAAAAGTTAAATTTGTCGAGGAATAAGCACAAACAATTTCAGGTCATTTTGATCTTTCTGTGAATTATGCGACTTTTTACGGTGGACAGCAGAAATCTATTTCCTGCGGAGAAATCCAAAACCAACTCCAACTCTCATCAGAAACTTTACTTGGCACAACTAAAACATGAAAATAAAGATACACAGGAGTTGCTACATAAGTATACAACCCCTTGACTCAAAGGAAACAGAGAAAAACATAGCAAGAATAAAACCATGGGTTATCTCCCAAGAAGTGCTTTTCTTTAATGCCTTTTAGCTAGGCCCAGAAAAGTGGAATCAAGTGTTTTTAAGTGAAGAAACATCTAAATTTCAATTTGTTCGAATAATAGAATCAAAAGGCAACTTAATTCTCTTTCTAGTAAAGTTTTCAATACCTTTCTTTAGTGGGAATTGAATTTTAATATTCCCCTCTTTCATATCAATAACACCACCTACACTTCTAAGAAAAGGTCTTCCCAAAACAATTGGACAATAATCATTGCATTGAATATTCAAGACAACAAAATCAACGAGGACAATATTTTTATTAACCATGATAAGAACATCATCAACTATCTCCAAAGGTTTCTTTCTAACATTATCAATAAGATGAATATCCAAATAATAGTGCTCCAAAGGTGGCAAATCAAGAATATCATAGAGTTTCTTGGGCATAACAGAGATACTAGCACCAAGATCACATCGAGCATTGCAATCAAAATCATTGACTTTCATTTTAATAATGGGTTCCAAACCATCATCTAACTTCCTAGGGATAGAGGCTTCACATCTATTCATCTCTCTAATTTCCATAAGAGCATTTGTAATATGTTTTGTGAAAGCCATATTCATAGTACTAGCATTATGACAACTAGCAAGATTTTGTAAGAACTTAATCAATTCAGTTTTGAATTTTTAATAGCAGACGTGGGAGTATTTCCAGCACCAATTACTTTACCATTGATAGTAGAAGGTTTACTAGCATGAGAATCTTCAGTTTTACTAGTGGTGGTAATGGTGCAAACATTAGCTATATTATTCTATCTAGCTATTTGATCTTCTCTTTCCCATCCAACATGCAATTCAGCTAACATCCTAACATTGTCATCAATTTGAATTTG
Organism: Alopecurus myosuroides; assembly: GCA_028641055.1. Taxonomy (NCBI): domain Eukaryota; kingdom Viridiplantae; phylum Streptophyta; class Magnoliopsida; order Poales; family Poaceae; genus Alopecurus; species Alopecurus myosuroides. Next base: position 27,703,026 of record CM054063.1, read on the forward strand.
GATGGCATTTGTAGCAGCAAAAGGATTCTCATCTATGGTTTCAGTTTTAGCAGTCATTCTATAGATCAAAAAATATTGAGCTTCATACATGGATGAAATAGAAGTTCCAGCATGAGCAATTTTAACTTGCAAACCAAATATTTCTCTATTTAAGCTCTCAAGTTGATAGCTAATATTTCTTAGCATAACATATTGTTCCTCCATGGTCTTAGTAAATAGTTTATTTTGCTAATATTGTTTTTGCATAAAGTATTTAGTGGCTCTTTCAACTTCTGAAATTCTTTCATTAGTAATTCCAGTTCTATCATTATTATCACTATTAAAAGGATATGGCCTATAATTGTTGCTACAAAAATTATTCCTATAAGCATTGGTGTTGAAATTTTTTTTTTTAATGAAGTTCACATCAACATGCTCCTCTTGAGCAACCAAAGAGGCTAAAAGAACATTGTTTGGATCAATAGGAGCATGGCCATTAACAAGCATAGACATAATAACATCAACTCTATCACTCAAAGAGGAAGTTTCTTCCACAGAATTTACCTTCTTACCAGTTGTAGCCCTCTCAGTGTCCCATTCAGAATAATTTACCATCATATCATCAAGAAGCTTTGTTGCTGCCCCCAAGATCATGGACATAAAGATTCCTCTAGCAGCTGAATCTAGAAGGTTTCTTGAAGAAAAATTCAGACCTGCATAAAAGGTTTGGATGATCATCCAAGTAGTCAGTCCATGAGTGGGACAATTCTTTACTAAAGATTTCATTCTTTCCCAAGCTTTAGCAATATGCTCGTTATCAAGTTGCTTAAAACTCATAATGCTACTTCTTAAAGATATAATCTTAGCATGAGGATAATATTTTCCAATGTAAGCATCTTTACACTTAATCTAAGAATCAATACTATTTCTAGGAAAAGATAGCAACCATTCTTTAGCTCTTCCTCTCAAAGAGAAAGGAAAAAATTTCACTTTAATAATATATCCATCTACATATTTATACTTCTGCATCTCACATAGTTTAACAAAATTATTTAGATGTGCAGCATCGTCATCAGTACTAACACTAGAAAATTGCTCTCTCATAACAAGATTTAATAGTGAAGGCTTAAACTCATAAAAGTCAGAAGTACGAGCAGGTGGAGCAATAGGTGTGCTAATGAAATCATTATTGTTAGTTCTAGCAAATTCACACAACTTAGTGTTCTCGGGAGTAGTCATTTTAACAAGACTAAAAACAGGAATACAACTATAGCTAGAATAAGAACTAACTTTTTTATTGTGTTTTTGATAAAGGGAAGCAAATAAAATAAACTAAGCAAAACAAAAAAACTAAGTAAAGAGATTGGAAGTGAGAGACTCCCTTGCAGAAATTCTCTTCCTCCCCGGCAACGGTGCCAGAAAACTTGTTGGTGGCTTGAAGGGAGGCTCCTTGCTCTTGAAAACTTTGTTCCGCGGCAACAGCGCCAAAAAACTTGTTGGTGGCTGACGTTGGTAAACCCCAAGATAAAGGTTGTGAAGAGTGCAGCGGCAAGTTTTCCCTCAGAAAAGAAACCAAGGTTGAATCGACCAGTAGGAGGACAAGCAATCTCTGAAGATTGATGCAGCTGAGATGGCAGGGCACACTATCGGTTCAGCAGCAACATGGAACCTACACAACACAATCAAATTACTTTTCCCCAACGAAGCAGTGAGGTTGTCAATCTCACCGGTTTTGCTGAACACAAAGAGGTTAAACGTATGGTGTGGAAAACAATATAAGAACAACATGAAAGTAGTAGCAGCTGTGTGAAAACAGTGGAAGCAGTGTGTGTATTATCAGTATGAGAAAATGAACCGGGGTCCACAGTTCACTAGAGGTGTCTCTCCATAAAAAATAAATAACATGTGTGATGAACAAATTACAGCTGGGCAATTGTCAGAAATGAAGGCTGCACCGTAGTGCATATGCCAGACATAAATATTACGATGTGATTCATGCGGGCATTACAACAAGATACATAGATCGTCATCCAACTGCATCTATGACTAATAATCCACCCTCCGAATATCATCCGAACAAACGTTGGGTATTAAGTTGCAAGCAACAGATAATCGCAGTAAGCAAAATGTGTAATGTAAACAATGTAAACTAAGTAAACACCATTGTTTTCTCCCTAATGGCAACATCACATCCTCCATCCGTCATGTTTCTATGACTCAAGCACAGATGCAAAGGAGGCATGAACCCACTATCGAGCATAAATACTCCCTCTTGGAGTTACTAGAATCTACTTGGCCAATCATCTACTAATAACGAAGAGCATGCAAGATAAGAAATAACATATGCATGAAGATAACATGATAGATTGATAATCAAAATACATAGCATTCAACATTCATCGGATCCCAGCAAACACAACATGTAGCATTACATAAACATGATCTTGATCATGTAGGGACACTACTAGGAAAATGGCTATAGATGGACTAGCATCAGTGGCGCACCATGTAGCCATGCGCCACTGATACTGTTGGGAGAAAACAGGTCCAGGCATCAGTGGCGCACCATGTATTCATGCGCCACTGATGCTATGAGCATCAGTGGCGCACCGTGCACTGGTGCGCCACTGATACCTGGCACCCATGTATGTCCATTAGTATCAGTGGCGCACAAGTGCACGGTGCGCCACTGATTCTCCATAGCATCAGTGGCGCACCGTGCACGGTGCGCCACTGATACCTGACACCCATGTATGTCCATTAGTATCAGTGGCGCATCGTGTATGGTGCGCCACTGATGCTATGAAGAATCAGTGGCGCACCGTGCATGATGCGCCACTGATACTAATGGATATACATGAGTGCCTAGTATCAGTGGCGCACCGTGCATGGTGCGCCACTGATGCTATGATGAATCAGTGGCGCACCGTGCATGATGCGCCACTGATACTAATGGATATACATGAGTGCCTAGTATCAGTGGCGCACCGTGCATGGTGCGCCACTGATGCTATGATGAATCAGTGGCGCACCGTGCATGATGCGCCACTGATGCTATGGACATACATGGGTGCCAGGTATCAGTGGCGCACCAGTGAGCGGTGCGCCACTGATGCTCTGGTCAAACTATGGTCAAACTAGTCAAATGGTGGTCAATGTATGGTCAAACTATTGAAATTTCGGTCAAACTAAGGTCAACGGGTGGTCAAACTAGTCAAGCTATGGTCAACGTGTGGTCAAACTCTGGTCAAAATTTGGTCAGATTATTCAAATGATGGTCAAACTATTCAAACTATGGTCAAACGTTGGTAATGTATATTCAAACTATGGTCAAATGTTGGTCAACGTGTGGTCAAACTAGTCAAACTCTAGTCAATGTGTGGTCAAACTATTCAAACTTGGGTCAAACTTTTCAAATTATTATTATCAAACTTAAACGTAAATGTGTGACATCATGCTCAGGGGCTTAATAGGATTGATATGATACATATATCAATAAGTTATAACTTCTTTCACGGGACTGCAGTCGAATGGAACTAAGATGTTAAGCGTGCTAGGGCTGGAGTAGTTTGAGGATGGGTGACCTAGTGGGAAGTTAACCAAAATTGGTGAGTGAATAAAAATACATTTTAAAAAATAAAAATTGGGGGAATCAGTGGCGCGCCACACTGATGCGCCACTGATAAGGAATCAGTGGCGCATCGGACTGGTGCGCCACTGATACTGTGGGGAATCAGTGGCGCACCACACTAGTGCGCCACTGATGAGGAATCAGTGGCGCACCACACTGGTGCGCCACTGATGCTCTGGAGTATCAGTGGCGCAATAGTAGTGGCGCACCATGGTGCGCCACTGATTGTCCAAAGTGGTGCGCCACTGATGCCCTTTTTCCGGAAGCTCACGAGATCTAAACATCAAGTACAAAGTGGAGAAGACAACCATCTAGCTACTGCTATGGACCCGTAGTCCAGGGATGATCTACTCACACATCACTTCGGAGGAGAGCATGGTGGTGTAGACCCCCCCGGTGATGAATTCCCCTCCTGGCAGTGTGCCAGGGAGAACTCCAGAACCCTCCCGATCTCGGGATGACGACGACGATGGCCTCAGGTGTTTCTCTGGATGAAGTGGTATATTTTTAGGGTTGATGTATCGGGGGAATAAATAGGCGAAAGGGCGATGGCGGTGGACGCCCGAGTGGCCCACACCACCCCCAGGCGCAGCCAGGGGGCACCGCTCTATGGTGTGTCGCACCCTGGCTTCTAAGGGATACTCATCGTACGAACTGGATAGCAGGTGCTTGGATTATGGGGCATAACTGCTCCCACGTCCCAGCTTCCTGGTAGGCCTGCGCTTATGCGCGACAACACAAGCCCTGCTATTCCACCGTCGATGTAAACTATCCACTAGAAGTCATAGGCACTACTGTCGACGTACTTCATATCAATCACGCACTGTACGTCAACAGCTTTGAACGAATGATGATCACAACTTATCTCTAAGACACAAAATATTGAAATAAGGTTGCAAATGGCCTTCACTAAGGCAGAGATAGCAAATACAATCATCCAGAGGACACATGTCCCAACATAGCATTCATTACATCAGCGGAAGCAATCAAAGGTGTCTGGGTACAGACAAAACCAACAGGCTTAAGAAGCCGGAGAAAATAAAGAAGACGAAGCCCATCCACGTAGGTCCTAGATCCAGCCCTGGTCCAGCTAACTACTCGTCTGCAGTCTCGTCAAACTCCACGAAGTAGCCATCCTGGTGGTCATCGTAGCCGTAGTCGTAGTCTGCGTAAACCACAGCCCCAACGGGGTCAGTACATCCAAGTACTGGCAAGCAAGACTCACAGTTCACCAAAGTATAGCCCGTCAACACAAGCACAGATGACTTGGTTCAACGGAAAGAAGGGGATATATAAGATGCTGCAACTGGCTGCACTAACCAACTACAGAGATTCTATCACTTCCAACTATCAGAAAGGGGATAAGATCGAGTGTTGTAACCAACTGAAAAATAACATCAAACAAACCCATCCTGGATCTCGCCCCTTATCCAAAGAAGCAATCCGAGGATAACTCACACAGTTGGATTAATATGAATCAAGTTATTGCGACAATAACCTTATTACTAGTCAAATTGATAATCATGGGGTGTGAGATGGTGAATCATTAGGTTAAAGTTGTCCTGAGTACTTGTTAGCCAGTACTTTCACCAAGTAATCCATAACCGCGGAAAACACGGCTTCTCGAGAAGATTATCCCTGCAGGGTTGCACCAATTTGGCCGTACACGTATGAATAACCCGCCAGATGGGATGCCTCCCACCAAGCGGGGCACTCAACACAACTCAACTCTTCTCCGCATCAAGCCCAAAGCACCTTGGGCGCACGGCTAATCGAGCCCAGAAGAAAATGGACCCTCATAGCACTCTAAGAACGTGTCCCCCTATATGCCGACTACAAAAGTTCCACCCTGCGCTGGGCTCGCAAAAACATGCATGCGGCAAATAGAAAGCACGAACTAAATGAGATGATTTGGACGAGATGCGAATCGAATCAAATTGAGGGGTGCGCCCATACTCGCTTCCCACATGCGGGTAGTGCGCTCATCATGGATCAGTAGACAAGACCCTTTTCCTATTAGGGTCGACACTAGCAGGCCTCAAAGCCACACAGGGCCTCCTGCCGGTGCCTTATCATCAAATTATTATTAAGTAATAACATTAGCATGATTGATTGATTGATTGAACATCGAGCCCCCAGAACATAATGAAATATAGTAACTGAAAGTAACGGGTAACAGACTCGAGCAAAACAACCTAGGCATACTAGTAAGACACTGGCTCAATCAACAGGGTTGTAGGAGGGGTGAGGAGGCAATATCAGGGTTAAAGGATTCATGTGATAGGTTCGTAACAGAAACATCTACCACTAAGGCTAGCAAGATATAGACAACGGAAAGTATCGGTAACCAGGGTTGAAAGGAACACAATGGTTCATGTGAGTGATAACTTGCCTGCAAACTCAACAGCTGGGTACTGAGCTAGATCCTCAGAAGGGGTGCTGTAAAGGTCGTCTGCCTCAACGTCGTCGTCTATTCGAGAAGAAGCAACCAAACAAAACAGGAATGTAAACAATCATTGCCATGGCATTGTGCACAATCAAGATGATGCATGACAAGTTAATAGTTGCATCAAAATAAACTGACTAACATGATAGCACAAATTAAATGGACCCATATGCAAGGGTTGCATATGGAAAAGGATCCATTGAAATAAGTGGAACAAATGACTTACAATTATTTATTGTGTGATAGTTGTTATCATGATGCATGCATGATGATGATGACAAGATAAAAACAGATAACAATAAATAACAATGATAGATGCAAGGGAAAAGGAATAAAACAAGTTTAGAACTTATTTATTAAGTTTGGAAAATTTTGGTTACTTAAACATGTCAAACAAACAATTATTGTTTTCATCAATTTAAAGTGTGAAAAACAATTAACAAGTTTTATATTTGAAAAGAACATCAAATTTTAGTTGGATTACATGTTTCAAATATTGAAATTTGAATTAGGATGAATTTATTATGAATTAATCAATATTAAACAAGTTTTATTTGAATTTAAAACAAGCTTAAATATTATTTGAATTTTATTTAGTCAAAACATAATTTCAAATTCACATTTGCAAAGTTCACACTTTGGTGGTTTAAAAACATAATTTGCATGTTCAAAAATATTTTATATTAAGCAAGTTATGATTTCATCAAATTTTAATTGAATTAAACAAGTATTAAATTATTTAGGCAATTTAAATTATTCAAACAATGAAACAAATTTTATATTTGAATAGAGTATTCAAAATGGTGTGAAAAACATATTTTATTTGACTTATTTGGAAATAGTATGAATTACTTATGAATTATTGCAAATTACATTTGAATTATTCAAATTTGAATTTTAAATGTATTTTGAAAACTCAAAACAGAACACAAATGGAATAATTGGAAAGTTTATGAAATTTTGAACAGAAAACATATATAACTTTTATTTATTAGAATTACAGATTAAAAGTTATTGAATTTTAAAGTTTATTGTTTATTCTGCTATTTAAAAGAATTAGAAATGAAAACAGAAATGTTTTAATCATTTGCTACCGCCACTGGGTCTACCCCAGTCACTGCACGGTGGACCTGCGACCAGCGTGGCACTGCGCACGCTTGCGTGGCCGTGGCAGTGACTGAACCGTGGGCCACGGCTGTCAGAGGGAGATGCAAAAAGGTGTGGTTATTCCGCGCGCCCGCGGCTCGAACCCGCTACCACGAGGAGGTGCAGAGTGTGCGCAACCACTGCGCTGCGATCGCTTGCTTGACAGTATAGGCGATTCAGACGGGTTAAGGTTCAGATCCGCACTAAACCTGACGAAACTGACGAGCAGGGTGTTGCTCGCCTGACAGAACCTCACCGGCGTTGATCCACGGTGGTGTTCGCGATCTGGAGGCGCTGGGTGTGTGTGTGCAACGAGTGCACGGAAGCGTGCGCAACAGAGAGGGAGGAAGGCGCACGGTGGGCTCACCAGGGGGTTGCCGTGATCGTTTCTGACGGCGGAGGGGAGACCGCGGCGGTGACGGGGTGGTCGAGGACGGCGGCGACATCCTGGTGGCTTCCCGGGGCCGCTCCGGTGTCGAAAGGGTAGAGGACGAAGAGGCGATGCGATTTCAGTGGCCTAGGTGGGTTGGTGGTGCACGGCGTCGACGGATTTCATCGGGGTTCAGAGGCGTGCTCGCCGGAGAGAAGAAACAGAGAGGGAGGTGGCGACAGCGGGCAGAAATGGCGGCGGAGCGATGAGGGAGAGGAAACCTAGGGCTAGGGGGTTGGTGCCAGGGGGCTAGGGGGCTAAATAGAGGTGCGGAAGCTAGGGTTGGCCGCCGGAGTCGCCGCGGGGGTGCGGTGGCGCCGGCCGATTTTCTGCCGTACTTCAAAAAGAAGACGGGCACGAATCTCGAAGCGGTACGCTGCGCTAGGCGGGCTGGGCTCGCGCGCGCTAGGCTTAGGTTGGGCTGGGCTGCGTTAGGTGCCGCGCGCGCTGCAATTTTCTGCTTTTTTTTTTATTTTTCTGTTTTATTTTTTTTTTGTAGTTTTGCTTTTGGAAGAAAAAGCTAGGTTTTAGTTTATAGAAAAATTTGAAAAAAATTTGGGGAGTTTTCTTAGGCCAAAAGCAAACACTTGGTGGCTTCTGTTTTCAAAAATTCAAACATTTGCTTGCTGTTTGAAAATTGAACCAAAATGATTGAAATTGCAATATTAATTAATAATAGAAAACAAAGTAATTTCAATAGGGTTTCCCCTAGGGTTTTAAAATGATTTAAAGTTTATAATTGTTTGGTGGAATTCATGGATTCAAAAAGGTACTGATTCTTAGCCTTGGTTTGAATTTGAAAATGTTTTAGAATTATTTGATTGGATTAATGGTTTGATTAAACCAACAATTTAATGGGTGATTAACAAGGAACAAAATGGTTGTTTTTATTTGTTATTTTTATTCCAAGAGTTGTAACAGAGCAAGTATGAAAATACCCATTTGAAATTTGTTTGAGTTTGATTAAGAAAACAGGATAAACAGATGCAAAACAAATAGTAACAATGCAAACAATAATAAAACAAATGCAATGAAATGATGACATGATGCATTGCTTGAAATAAAAAAATAAATCAAACATTCTAAGGGATGTTTCATACTTGGGATGTTACAAAACGCCCCCCCTTGAAGGAATCGCGCCCCGAGATTCCTTACTGAGATGTGAAAAGGTCCGGATACTTCTTGCGAAGATCCTCTTCGGTCTCCCACGTTGCCTCTTTATCGGAATGATGCGACCATTGGACTTTCAAGAACTTGGTGCTCTTGTTGCGAGTCTTACGCTCGGTCTCATCGAGAATACGAATAGGGTGCTCCTCATAAGATAGATCATCTTGCAGTTCAATGGAATCATGATCAACTGCACGATCTGGATCTTTGAAACACTTCTTGAGTTGTGACACGTGGAACACATCGTGCACCTTGGATAGTTTTTCTGGAAGCTCAAGACGATAAGCATTTTCTGCACGCCTTGAGAGGATGTTGAAAGGACCAATGTATCTTGGTGCAAGCTTTCCTTTCACACCAAAACGATGAGTGCCTCTGAGGGGAGTTACACGGAGATATGCCTTATCACCAGGTGCATAGATCATATCCCTGTGCTTGCTATCATAATAGCTCTTCTGACGAGACTGAGCAATCCTGATATTGTCACGAATGATACGAACTTTCTCCTCGGCTTCCTTAACAATGTCAGGGCCTAGGAGTGAATGTTCACCAGCTCCAGACCAATTGATTGGACTCCTGCATCTGCGACCATACAGTGCCTCAAATGGTGCCATTCCTAGGCTTGCCTGGTAGCTGTTGTTGTAGGAGAATTCAGCATATGGAAGGCAATCCTCCCATTTCATGCCAAAGGAGAGACCACATGCTCTGAGCATATCCTCGAGAATCTGATTGACTCTTTCGACTTGCCCCTGAGACTGAGGGTGATAAGCTGGTCTGAACAGAAGTTTAGTGCCCAAAGCTTCTTGAAAGCTTTTCCAGAAATGAGAAGTGAAGATACTTCCACGGTCTGAGCTTATTTCCAATGGAACACCATGAAGAGGAACAATCTTTGTTGTGTAGAGCTCTGCTAACTGGCTAGCTGAGATAGTTTCCTTTACAGCATAGAAGTGAGCTACCTTAGTGAGACGATCAATAACAACGAAGATTGCATCGTTGCCCTTCTTGGACTTTGGAAACCCAGTAACGAAGTCCATTTCAATCATGTCCCACTTCCACTCAGGAATTTTCAGAGGTTGGAGTAGACCTGCTGTTTTCTGATGGACTGCCTTAACACGTTGACAAACGTCGCATTCAGAAACGTATTGAGCAATTTCACGTTTCATGCCAGACCACCAATACAGAGTCTTGAGATCCTGGTACATCTTTGTACTTCCAGGGTGGATGGAGAGAGGAGTTTCATGAGCCTCCTTGAGAATGATATCCTTGAGACTTTGAATCTAAGGAACTGCAATGCGTCCTTCGAAGAACACAGTTCCCTTGTCATCAATTGAGAAGGACTTGAACTTATCATTGCCCTCCTTGATGTGCTCCACAATCTTCTTGATTTCAGTATCACGAAGTTGTTCAGAACGAATCTTGTCCTCGAGAGTTGGGCTGGCTGTCAAGCTAGCAAGGTATCCTTCTGGGACAAGACCAAGGTTCAGCTTCTGGAATTCTTCATGAAGTGGAGGTTGGCTTTCCATGATCATGAGATTATTGCAATAGGATTTGCGACTGAGAGCATCGGCCATAACATTAGCCTTGCCTGGAGTGTAAGAAATGGTGAGATCAAAATCTTTAATCTTCTCAATCCATCTCCTTTGCCTGAGGTTCAGATCTGGCTGAGTGAAGATGTATTTCAGACTCTTATGATCGGAAAAGATTTCAGTTTTGTTACCCAACAAGTATTGTCTCCATTTCTTGAGGGCAAACACAACTGCTGCAAGTTCAAGATCATGAGTGGGATAGTTTTGCTCATGTGGGTTCAACTGACGTGAAGCATAAGCCACAACTTGACGTTCTTGCATAAGAACTGCTCCTAGGCCTTGGAGAGATGCATCACAGAATATCTGGAAAGGTTTGGTGGTATCTGGGCCAACCAGAACTGGGGTGGAAGTGAGTTTAGTCTTCAGGAGGTTGAAACTCTCATCACATTGTGGAGTCCAAACGAACTTTTTGTCCTTCTTTGTGAGATCAGTGAGAGGTTTGGCAATCTTGGAAAAGTTTTGGACGAAACGACGGCAATAGCTAGCCAAGCCAAGAAAACTTCTGACTTGCTTCACCGTCTTAGGGGGTTTCCAATCAACAATTGCCTTAACCTTTTCCGGGTCAATGGCTATGCCTTTGGCAGAGATGATATGACCAAGATATGCAACTTCTGGAATCCAGAACTCACATTTGGAAAACTTGGCATACAGACGATGCTCGCGAAGTTTCATGAGAGTGAGACGAAGGTGTTCTCCATGCTCTTCCTCGGATTTTGAGTAGACTAGAATGTCATCGAGATATACCACAACGAACTTGTCGAGGTATTCATGGAAGACAGAATTCATAAGTCTTGAGAACGTTGCCGGTGCATTGGTGAGACCAAAGGACATGACGGTGTATTCATATAGACCGTAACGAGTGGTGAAAGCTGTCTTAGGAATATCTTCCTTCCTGATCTTTATCTGATGGTACCCCATCCTCAAGTCCAACTTTGAGAATATTGAGGCTCCAGCAAGTTGATCAAAAAGATCATCGATACGAGGAAGTGGATACTTGTTCTTGATTGTTTTCTCGTTGAGAGGACGATAGTCAACCACGAGTCTTTTTGTTTGATCCTTCTTGGCAACAAACAGAGTTGGGCAACCCCAAGCGGAGGAACTAGGCTGAATGTAACCTTTCTCCATGTACATATCGATTTGCTCCTTCAACAATTTCAGTTCAGGAGGAGCTATCTTATATGGATGCTTAGAGATTGGAGCAGTACCTGGCTCAAGCTCGATCACGAACTCAACTGCTCTGTCCGGGGGCATCCCTAGCAACTCTTCTGGAAAGACGTCAGGGAATTCACAAACCACCGGAACATTTTCAATTGCAGGAAGGGGTTTAGCATCGAGGTTGAACAGCTGAACATAACTTGATCCATATGGAGAATAGACTATCTGGCCTGAAGTGTGGGTGAGAGTTATTGACTTTTGAGCACAGTCAATTTTAGCTTTGTGGGTCTTCAACCAATCCATACCCAGAATGACATCAATGTCAGAATTTCCCAGCAACATGAGTGAAGCAAGGAATATGCGACCTCCAATTAGGATCTCATTGTCCATGCTTATCTTGGATGTCAACATTTGCGGTCCCGGAGAGTGAACAGTCATTTGATTGCTTAGCGGAACCAGAACTAGGTTGTATGCTTTTGCAAAAATCTTTGACACAAAGGAATGCGATGCTCCAGTATCAAACAACACTTTAGCTGGAATAGAGTTTACGGGTAATATACCGAGAACGACGTCAGCAGCTTCCTCAGCTTTGTCGGCCTTGATATGGTTCACCCTCGCGGTCCTCCCGACAGGCCTGTTGTTGGAGTTGAAGGCTTTAGCCGGGGGAGCACGAACCATTGCCTGGTTGGTGTTGGGGCGAGGAGGTAGGGGTAGCTGCTTCTGCGTGCACTTATCAGCGTAGTGCCCAGTCTCCTTGCACTTGAAGCAAGTGACGACACGAGGAGGACCTGGTCTTGGCTGCCCCATTGGAATCCTCTGACCCTGCATCTGAGATGGGTTGGGTGGGCGGGGACCAAAGCCTGGAGAAGCTTGGGCATTTGGAGCCCGAGTGACAGCACCATTTGGCACCCAGATGCGGCGCTTCTGCGGAGGGGTGGTCATGTTGGAGGAGGAACCACCCTCACGCGAGTGCTTGCGGGACTCTTCGAACGCCTTGCGCCCATTCTCCTCATTGAGCGCGGTGTTCACAAGCTCCACGAAGTCCTTGCACTTGATGTTGGTGAGAGCGTACTTCAGTTCCGGGTTGAAACCTCGGCGGAACCTTGCCATCTTCTTGGCTTCAGTGGACACTTCGTCACCAGCGTACCGAGCGAGACGATTGAACTCGTTCTGGTAGCCGAGGACGTCCAGCTTGCCCTGTTTGAGAGAGCAGAATTCCTCACGCATCCTTTCCATGAGACCATCCGGGATGTGGTGCTTCAGGAAGGCATCCTTGAAACATCCCCAGGTGATAGGATAGCCAGCTCTCATGGTCTGGTAGTTCTCCCACCAAGTAGCTGCCTGACCCTTCAGTAGGTAGGTGGCATACTTGACCTTATCTTCCTCAGCAACATGAGCTATCTCCAGAGCCCTGTTGATCTCCCTGATCCAGTCATCAGCATCCAGAGGCTCACGTGTTGCCACGAAAGCTCTCGGCCCCACGCTCAGAAACTCCTTAATGCTGACTCGCGGAGCATTCTGGTTGTGGTGCTGGTTAGCCTGGATCTGGGCAATCTGTGTCACCACTTGGGTCATCTGAGCTAACATTTCCCCATTGGTGGTGGCGGAGGCGGGTTGTTCCTGGTTGGAGGCATCCTGAACAGAAATTCATTTTAGCACAACAACAGAAAAGGATAGACTTGGTAACCGAAAGATAGATTATTCCGACGCATGAATAGATAACCAACAGGTACATCATCACATGTTCAAATACATCAGAATATCCAACAGACCAATACATGGTTCGAATGCCAAAGGATAACTAAACATAGCTATGAATGGATACATCGGTACTCCCATGCTCATCACGCAGGACGGCGGTGAGTAGTACGACGAGAGATACGGTGAGGAGGAATCCCACGGAAGTAGGTATGACGACGATCCACGTAGAGCGGGACTGCCCTGAGAGCAACCCTCGGTGTGGTGAAGTAGAAAGCGTCGTCTCCCTGTGCTCCATAGCGGGGAATCCCTGTGTAACCAGCTCCGAGGTCGAGAAGTGGGCCTCTGATCGGCTCGTAACCTCCAGCATCTGGCAGCGGTAACCCAGCTGTCTGAACGATACGTGCAAAGCGCTCGTCTCCAACAAAGTCTGTGGTGTACGTCGCCAGACGAGTGAGAGCAAGGTGGAGCTGCTCCCTGACTGAGGCTAACTCCTGAGAAAGTGCGGAAGCAACTGCGTCACTGTGCCTCACGAACTGGGCAGTGGTGTGCAGCCTGGAGCTATCAGACTCGTAGGTATCCAGGTTGCTGTGGAGAGTGAAGTGAACTCCCGCTGCCGTGATGTAACCACGGGGGATGTGACGATAGATGGAATCATCAAACCCCCAGTAGTCAGCACGGAGAACGGTGAGACTCACGTACGCTGCCTGCTGCACGGCCATATCCACTGTGGAACCTACTGCCTCGTAGCGGTGGACAATGCTCCTGCCATCATCCGACAGAATGTAGACGATAGCCCGGTAGCAGGTCTGGTCAAACTCTCGTTGCTGCTCGTAGACCTGGTACTCTGGTGCCCAATGGAACCCCAGATAGGTAACCATGTCTCTCAGCATCTCCGGATAACCGGCGGTGCTCTCACAGCGAGTCATCCGAACCACCTGCGGGTAGAACCTGAGATCCATCTGCAGATGATTTGGGAGGTTTTGATTAGACTCCGGTAGAAGGAAAAGGATGTGGAAAACAACAACAAGATTTCAACGGACGAAAGGTTCTTTAAAAGAACAGGATATCGAAGCAACATCGGGAAAACGAGACCAAAAGTCCTAAGGTACTAAGGAGAACCCAAAACACGTGAAATCCTAACTTGAAAGTTTAGGTGAGAACAGAAAACAACGTTGCACTTCCTTACCAGAAAAGGGTGGGTGGGTGGGGAAAGAAGAAAAATGGCAGAATTCCTACTCTCACGTTTCATTTTTCCTATATAGCTACAAAATAGTTTCTAGACTCAACTGCGACCAGTAAAAAGGGATCCTACAGGCAGACAGGCTCTGATACCATTTGTCGCACCCTGGCTTCTAAGGGATACTCATCGTACGAACTGGATAGCAGGTGCTTGGATTATGGGGCATAACTGCTCCCACGTCCCAGCTTCCTGGTAGGCCTGCGCTTATGCGCGACAACACAAGCCCTGCTAAAGCAATCAAAGGTGTCTGGGTACAGACAAAACCAACAGGCTTAAGAAGCCGGAGAAAATAAAGAAGACGAAGCCCATCCACGTAGGTCCTAGATCCAGCCCTGGTCCAGCTAACTACTCGTCTGCAGTCTCGTCAAACTCCACGAAGTAGCCATCCTGGTGGTCATCGTAGCCGTAGTCGTAGTCTGCGTAAACCACAGCCCCAACGGGGTCAGTACATCCAAGTACTGGCAAGCAAGACTCACAGTTCACCAAAGTATAGCCCGTCAACACAAGCACAGATGACTTGGTTCAACGGAAAGAAGGGGATATATAAGATGCTGCAACTGGCTGCACTAACCAACTACAGAGATTCTATCACTTCCAACTATCAGAAAGGGGATAAGATCGAGTGTTGTAACCAACTGAAAAATAACATCAAACAAACCCATCCTGGATCTCGCCCCTTATCCAAAGAAGCAATCC
Organism: Alopecurus myosuroides; assembly: GCA_028641055.1. Classification (NCBI taxonomy): domain Eukaryota; kingdom Viridiplantae; phylum Streptophyta; class Magnoliopsida; order Poales; family Poaceae; genus Alopecurus; species Alopecurus myosuroides. Next base: position 27,718,200 of record CM054063.1, read on the forward strand.
GAGGATAACTCACACAGTTGGATTAATATGAATCAAGTTATTGTGACAATAACCTTATTACTAGTCAAATTGATAATCATGGGGTGTGAGATGGTGAATCATTAGGTTAAAGTTGTCCTGAGTACTTGTTAGCCAGTACTTTCACCAAGTAATCCATAACCGCGGAAAACGCGGCTTCTCGAGAAGATTATCCCTGCAGGGTTGCACCAATTTGGCCGTACACGTATGAATAACCCGCCAGATGGGATGCCTCCCACCAAGCGGGGCACTCAACACAACTCAACTCTTCTCCGCATCAAGCCCAAAGCACCTTGGGCGCACGGCTAATCGAGCCCAGAAGAAAATGGACCCTCATAGCACTCTAAGAACGTGTCCCCCTATATGCCGACTACAAAAGTTCCACCCTGCGCTGGGCTCGCAAAAACATGCATGCGGCAAATAGAAAGCACGAACTAAATGAGATGATTTGGACGAGATGCGAATCGAATCAAATTGAGGGGGGCGCCCATACTCGCTTCCCACATGCGGGTAGTGCGCTCATCATGGATCAGTAGACAAGACCCTTTTCCTATTAGGGTCGACACTAGCAGGCCTCAAAACCACACAGGGCCTCCTGCCGGTGCCTTATCATCAAATTATTATTAAGTAATAACATTAGCATGATTGATTGATTGATTGAACATCGAGCCCCCAGAACATAATGAAATATAGTAACTGAAAGTAACGGGTAACAGACTCGAGCAAAACAACCTAGGCATACTAGTAAGACACTGGCTCAATCAACAGGGTTGTAGGAGGGGTGAGGAGGCAATATCAGGGTTAAAGGATTCATGTGATAGGTTCGTAACAGAAACATCTACCACTAAGGCTAGCAAGATATAGACAACGGAAAGTATCGGTAACCAGGGTTGAAAGGAACACAATGGTTCATGTGAGTGATAACTTGCCTGCAAACTCAACAGCTGGGTACTGAGCTAGATCCTCAGAAGGGGTGCTGTAAAGGTCGTCTGCCTCAACGTCGTCGTCTATTCGAGAAGAAGCAACCAAACAAAACAGGAATGTAAACAATCATTGCCATGGCATTGTGCACAATCAAGATGATGCATGACAAGTTAATAGTTGCATCAAAATAAACTGACTAACATGATAGCACAAATTAAATGGACCCATATGCAAGGGTTGCATATGGAAAAGGATCCATTGAAATAAGTGGAACAAATGACTTACAATTATTTATTGTGTGATAGTTGTTATCATGATGCATGCATGATGATGATGACAAGATAAAAACAGATAACAATAAATAACAATGATAGATGCAAGGGAAAAGGAATAAAACAAGTTTAGAACTTATTTATTAAGTTTGGAAAATTTTGGTTACTTAAACATGTCAAACAAACAATTATTGTTTTCATCAATTTAAAGTGTGCAAAACAATTAACAAGTTTTATATTTGAAAAGAACACCAAATTTTAGTTGGATTACATGTTTCAAATATTGAAATTTGAATTAAGATGAATTTATTATGAATTAATCAATATTAAACAAGTTTTATTTGAATTTAAAACAAGCTTAAATATTATTTGAATTTTATTTAGTCAAAACATAATTTCAAATTCACATTTGCAAAGTTCACACTTTGGTGGTTTAGAAACATAATTTGCATGTTCAAAAATATTTTATATTAAGCAAGTTATGATTTTATCAAATTTTAATTGAATTAAACAAGTATTAAATTATTTAGGCAATTTAAATTATTCAAACAATGAAACAAATTTTATATTTGAATAGAGTATTCAAAATGGTGTGAAAAACATATTTTATTTGACTTATTTGGAAATAGTATGAATTACTTATGAATTATTGCAAATTACATTTGAATTATTCAAATTTGAATTTTAAATGTATTTTGAAAACTCAAAACAGAACACAAATGGAATAATTGGAAAGTTTATGAAATTTTGAACAGAAAACATATATAACTTTTATTTATTAGAATTACAGATTAAAAGTTATTGAATTTTAAAGTTTGTTGTTTATTCTGCTATTTAAAAGAATTAGAAATGAAAACAGAAATGTTTTAATCATTTGCTACCGCCACTGGGTCTACCCCAGTCACTGCACGGTGGACCTGCGACCAGCGTGGCACTGCGCACGCTTGCGTGGCCGTGGCAGTGACTGAACCGTGGGCCACGGCTGTCAGAGGGAGATGCAAAAAGGTGTGGTTATTCCGCGCGCCCGCGGCTCGAACCCGCGACCACGAGGAGGTGCAGAGTGTGCGCAACCACTGCGCTGCGATCGCTTGCTTGACAGTATAGGCGATTCAGACAGGTTAAGGTTCAGATCCGCACTAAACCTGACGAAACTGACGAGCAGGGTGTTGCTCGCCTGACAGAACCTCACCGGCGTTGATCCACGGTGGTGTTCGCGATCTGGAGGCGCTGGGTGTGTGTGTGCAACGAGTGCACGGAAGCGTGCGCAACAGAGAGGGAGGAAGGCGCACGGTGGGCTCACCAGGGGGTTGCCGTGGTCGTTTCTGACGGCGGAGGGGAGACCGCGGCGGTGACGGGGTGGTCGAGGACGGCGGCGAGATCCTGGTGGCTTCCCGGGGCCGCTCCGGTGTCGAAAGGGTAGAGGACTAAGAGGCGATGCGATTTCAGTGGCCTAGGTGGGTTGGTGGTGCACGGCATCGACGGATTTCATCGGGGTTCAGAGGCGTGCTCGCCGGAGAGAAGAAACAGAGAGGGAGGTGGCGACAGCGGGCAGAAATGGCGGCGGAGCGATGAGGGAGAGGAAACCTAGGGCTAGGGGGTTGGTGCCAGGGGCTAGGGGGCTAAATAGAGGTGCGGAAGCTAGGGTTGGCCGCCGGAGTCGCCGCGGGGGTGCGGTGGCGCCGGCCGATTTTCTGCCGTACTTCAAAAAGAAGACGGGCACGAATCTCGAAGCGGTACGCTGCGCTAGGCGGGCTGGGCTGGCGCGCGCTAGGCTTAGGTTGGGCTGGGCTGCGTTAGCTCCCGCGCGCGCTGCAATTTTCTGCTTTTTTTTATTTTTCTGTTTTATTTTTTTTTGTAGTTTTGCTTTTGGAAGAAAAAGCTAGGTTTTAGTTTATAGAAAAATTTGAAAAAAATTTGGGGAGTTTTCTTAGGCCAAAAGCAAACACTTGGTGGCTTCTGTTTTCAAAAATTCAAACATTTGCTTGCTGTTTGAAAATTGAACCAAAATGATTGAAATTGCAATATTAATTAATAATAGAAAACAAAGTAATTTCAATAGGGTTTCCCCTAGGGTTTTAAAATGATTTAAAGTTTATAATTGTTTGGTGGAATTCATGGATTCAAAAAGGTACTGATTCTTAGCCTTGGTTTGAATTTGAAAATGTTTTAGAATTATTTGATTGGATTAATGGTTTGATTAAACCAACAATTTAATGGGTGATTAACAAGGAACAAAATGGTTGTTTTTATTTGTTATTTTTATTCCAAGAGTTGTAACAGAGCAAGTATGAAAATACCCATTTGAAATTTGTTTGAGTTTGATTAAGAAAACAGGATAAAACAGATGCAAAACAAATAGTAACAATGCAAACAATAATAAAACAAATGCAATGAAATGATGACATGATGCATTGCTTGAAATAAAACAATAAATCAAACATTCTAAGGGATGTTTCATACTTGGGATGTTACATGGTGTGGCCCCCCTTCGGGCCTCTTCGGGACACCGTGGAACCTTTAGGAATTCTAAGACTTTCGGGTTTCGAATTTTCCAATTCCAAGAATATTTCCAAAACAACTTTTCTGAAACTAAAAACAGCAGAAAACAGGGAACTCGCTCTGTGTCAACTTGTCAATAGGTTGGTCCCGGAAATCGATAAAAATGACATGGAACATCAGAAATTAAGGATACGTTTATGACGTATCACACTCTTCACATCCAACACTTGGGGTCTCCCAACGAGCATCTGCCTCCATCAATGACCCACAAGTATAGTGGGTGTATCGTAGTACTTTCGGTAAATAAGGGTGTCGATCCCAACGAAGAGCTGAAGGTGTTGACAAGAAGTTTGGATGAAGGATTCACTGTAAATACTAGCATACAGGTTTTCAGGGGGTTTTGATATAGCAGATAAATAAAGTACAAGTAAATAAAATACACTAATAATAATTGAGCAAGTGGCCCAATCCTTTCTAGAGAAAAGGGCAAGCCGATTGGTTTACTTATGATGACCAAACGTTCTTGAGACACACGGGAATTTCGTTAAGTTCTTTCGCTTCATAGAGGTGATTAATCTTTATTGTTTTGATAGGTGTTGTGTGGGTGAACCTATGCTAATGTACTGCTCTAACTTGGACTAATATATACTTGTTATTATACCCCTTGCAAGCATCCTCAACTACAAGAAAGTAATTAAGATAAATCTAACCATGGTCTTAAACTCTAGGATCCTACACTCCCTCATGCATCAGTTTCCTAATGGGGGTTTAGGTTTCTGTCACTCCGGGAACCCCACAATTAGTAGCCAAATACACAATGCATTCCCCTAGGCCCATAAAACTGAAGTATCATGTAGTCGACGTTCACATGACACCACTATAAGAATAGCACCATAACTTAAATATTAAACAATTAAATATTACTCAACATAATTCCACTACTAACATCTTGACTTCTCCCATGTCCTCAAGAACTAAACGAACTATTCACAAGAAATCATATGGATCATGATCAGAGGTGGTATAATGATGAATAACAATCTGGACATAAATCTTAATTCAATGGTTTCACTCAATAGAATCAACCACAAGGAGTAATTAACACCGGGAAAGTTTCCTGTATGTAATAGACAAGTTTCAACCCTAGATGTTACAGCGGAACGGAGTGGAGATGATGATGATGATGATCCCAATGAAGTCCAGCTCGATGACGGTGACGATGGCGATGATTTCCCCCCTCCGGGAAAGAATTTCCCCAGTAGATTTCTCCCTCCCGGAGAGCTTTTCTCTCTCTGTTTTTTCTGCCTCGTGGAGGCGGCGGAATATTTTCTCGATGGCTCCCTGACTCTTAGGGTTTGGGCGGGATGAAGTACACGAAGGGGCACCGGCAGTGGTGGGCCAGGGCCACCACACCAAATGGCGGCGCAACCAGGGGTAGCCCGTGCCATGGCATAGTGTGGGCCCCTGGTGGCCCACATCTCTGCCTCCCCTTTTGGCTGGCTCCGGCATCTGGCAAAATAGGAACTTCCCGATGTTTTCCGTGAATCGTTGATCTTTAGAAATATGGTATCTTGACAGTCCTTTTTCCAGCAGAATTCTGATTCCGGCAGTTAATTCTCCAATAATCATCAAACATGCAAAATAGATGAAATAACATAAGTATCATCTCTAAATATAAAATATATCAATGAATAGCAGTAAATTATGATATAAAATAGTGATGCAAAATGGACGTATCAGCCTCGCCGTGCCGGCCAGAGTTGGAGTTGGGTGCGCTGCCGCCGTCAACCACGGGCCACGAGCCTGAATGGGTGCGGGTGCAGCCTGCGTGGACCCTTTCGTCCTCCGTCCGGGCGAGGACGGCTACGAGCGGCGGGCGGCGCTACTCGGCCACGACCAGAAGATTCGGCGGCGGCCACGGACCATCGTGCTATTGTGAGTGGGGGCGCCGCACAAGAGGGGAGCATGGAGTCACAGTCCTGACCTCATCTTCCCCGGCAACCACCGTTGTTGCCCTCGTCGATTCGCCGTCTCCTGACCCCGCGACGGATCGATTCCTTCTGCTAGAACGGAGAAGACACCGGGCCTAGCTATTGAGCTCCTTATTTGGCCGAATCGACAACGGCGGTGGCGGGAATCGTGCCGTTCTTCAATGGCTAGGCCGCCACACGTATGGGCGATTGGACTAGGGGCTGGTGGCGCTCGCCTTGTGGAGGCAGAGGGAGGTCGGGGCGTGTGGTGTCGCTCATCCGCGAGCATGCGCGCGCTGCTCGGCGATGCTGGAGGCAGCGGACAGGAGATGGTCAACGGAGTGGGGAAAGAGAGAGGAAAGATTTTCTTTTTTTCTTTTTTATTAGTTGAGCTGGCATGTGGGTCCTAGTTTAGGCCATCAAATGTGTGGGCCCGCCTTGTCAGTTCAAGTGTTAATTCGTACTCAACCTGGGATTAGTCTTTTCTGCAAAATTCTAGACAAAATGTGGTAGATTTATGTGCTATATACATAAAGTGGTACCAAACAGAAAATTTGATTTGCAAAGTGGTAGTTTTATGCTACTCCACTCACATATAAGTCCTACAACATTGCACCTCCTCCAACTTACAATGTGGGACTAAACTTAACACTCCCACCACTTGTTTGTACACATGGGTCATATTGAGATTTTCGGCATTTGTTATTGGGTTTACCCATTTTGGGTCCAATATTATCAGCATCATATATGTGGCTCTCGAATATCGCCCTTGGTTTTCGTTGTCTTCGTAGGATGTCTCTCGAGATGGCCAATGAGTGATCTAACCGAGCTATTTAAGCACATATCTCATCTATGAGTGGAATAACAACCGTAGCGGATACTGTCGGATATATACTGAATAGGGGTATATCAGATGGTAGTCTAAAGTGCCGGATTACCAGGGTGGCCCAAGTGGTAGTGGGCTATGGTCCATTGGGCGGCCCAGTAAGCTGACGCACAGAAGCCGGATTCTAGAAGAAACCGGATCACGGCCCACGTGATCTGGCTTGGAGAAGAAGACGGATTCCGTACTTTCCAAGTTGATAGTTATCGTAGCCTTCTAGGTTTCCTATTCTGTATGCCCTAACCCGGCTATTATATAAAGCCGGACGGGAGATTAGATCAACAGACAAGAAGCTCTAGGCTAACTCGCCGGGAAGTTGATCCTCAGCGAATAGCTAAACCTAACCTCACATTGTAATTGTATACACAGGCTTTAGCCCTGATTAGTGAGATTGCAGGAGTAGGAACGTCGTATTATCACGACGTGCCGAACCTGGGTAAAACCCTTGTCTTTATCTGCAACGCGATACCGTTCCCCCACGTCTCTACCCGTAGTCTCATGGCACCCCCGTCTATGAAAACTACTACGATGTCTCAACAGTTGGCACCCACCGTGGGGCAAACAACGTCAGGCGTTAAGTTCCGATCTGGGATACTCGGTGGGATCGGCAGTTCCATAACTGTCGGAAGCTTGGAGTTCGACAACGACGTCAGACGTTTCCTTGACAATGGATCCTACATACCGGCGCAAAATCATCTGGTAAGTGCCTGCGTGTTACCGATTGGATCTGCCAACATCTTTATCGGACTAACTGCATAGGCCATGGGGTTTTGCGGTGGAAGAAAATTTATCCCACCCGCCCTATACCCAGTCGAGGATGACTATGATCCCGGATTCTGCTCAGATCGCCGACATAAAAGTGATACGCACTTTATCGGTATGGTGCAATCCGAAGTCGCCGAAAACACGGATGATGGAAATCCCGTGCAAGGGGCAGACAACAACACACCCACCACGGAGGTGGAAGATCCGACATCCGTCAACATGACGACGAACTCGGAAGCTGACTCTGTGCTAGCCGCCATTGAGGCAAGATTGGAGTCAGAAACCGGATCGGATGATTTCGATTCCGAAGACGAAGATGAGGACACTTTCGAAAAGAAGGTAAAATCTCTTCAGGAGGGATTCCATGAAGTACTAATGGCAAAAGCGGCTGAAACCACGGATGCCGGCATTCGGGAAAGCCCTAAAACACCTCCGCCAGAGGAAGAGAGAGAAGACGGAGAAACTTCTCCAGTATTTCCTAGTGTTAAGGAATTGACAGAGGATGAACCTGTCAAAAAGCCTCCCTCTTCCAAGAAAAGGCACAAGGCCGCTAAAAAACTCCGGAAGAAAAAATCGGCTGATCCAGCTGATGAAAGCCCGGAAGTAGGAGATGCAAGCGGAATAAAGCCTGCGGAAAAGAAAACTAAGGAAATCCTTGTTATGCCAATGACAGAACAAGAAGAACAGGATCTGTTACAAACTCCAGTGGTCCAAACGAACCCCCTGAGATGCTGGAAGCCAGGAGACGAGCGTTCCAACGGCAATAGCAACATCTACTCAGATCTCGGGAACACCTACAAAAAACCCAGAATGACATCAAAGTCATGAAGGAAGAAATAGAGGAGTACGAGAGAAAGAATAGATCTGCCATAAAACCTACAAGGTTACCAAGAATCGTAAGGCCGGAAGTACTGCCGCCGAAGGAAAGGTTTTATAACCCATCTTGGCAAAAGCAGGTAAACGGCAAAGATGCCAGAGGTGAACCAATATACAAAACCGTAGCAGAAAACGCGGAAGCAGCGTTCGCCATCCTGAACAATGACATGTACTCCAATGGTGAAAAGCTTCAAGGGGTGTATGCTTTCCTAGGAAAAGCATTGCAACAACAACAGCGGGGCCAAGAGCGATCAGGGAGGCTGCATGACAATTCCGCCCTATGTAAAACAGCTACTTGTGCCGCTGGGGCACCTGGACCGGAGGATGAACCTGGAGATTCAGATAATTCTAAGGATAAAAAAGCGGATCCGAGAAAAGACAAGAAAAACCCCGACAATAGGGACGAAGCGTCTAGAACCGGATCCCATCTCCCGAAAGGTGGACTCAAACCCCATTATCGGGAAGAAAAACACCGGAATGACGGCAAAGCAATGCCACCTCCGAGAAACCCAGCTGAAAAAGCTGAAAGATATGATACGCCTCACAGACGTGAGAGATCTCGGACACCTCCTAAGGATAAAGAAAGGCACAGGAGCAGAACTCCGCCTAATCCAAAAGGCCGTGATCACGAAAGAGATAGAAACGATCCCGGAAAAGCGCGTCCGCGCAACAATGGAAAAGAAAGGAGCAGATCCCCTTCTGTCCATTCAGCCGGAAGATATTCCGCACACATTGACAGGGCGGAAAAGGATGATCTATACTTTGGGCCTAAGTGTTTCACTGATAGGATCCGAAGGATAACCCTGCATTCTGGCTTTGCCAAAGTCGGTCCAACGTACCAGAAATACACCGACAGTACAAACCCGGATACTTGGCTCTCAGACTATTATACAGCCGTCCAGATTAACAATGGGACAGACCTGGAAGCTGTAAAGTTTCTTCCCCTAATGTTACTGGACGGAGCCAGAGATTGGATCAATGGATTGCCATCAAGAACTGTCGATAGCTGGGATGATATGGCTAAGGTATTCACTCAACATTTCCGGGGAACGTACAAACGCCCGAACAGCATCAACCAGCTGAGCCGTTGCACCCAATTCGAGGATGAACCATACGTGGATTTCATCTCCAAATGGACTGCAATGAAGAATAGTTGTTCTGGAGTAACTGACGTACAAGCAATGCATGCTTTCGTCAACGGCCTAAAACCCGGACTTGTACCGTTCATGGTTGGTTCCAAACAGCACAAAGATCTCGGATCTATGCTTACAACCGCCAATGAACACGCTGCAGCCAAAGACGACATCAGAGCAAGAGGAGGCAATATCGACACACTGATACTGGCCAAGAAAAATCCTCGCACTGAGAAAAAAGGAACTTCAGAAGCAACACCTAAACCCAAAGAAGTTAACATAGCCTTTGGAAGTGAAAAAGGGAGTAAATGGAAAGGACGCAGTCCAGAACCAATCAACTACACTAAAGAAGAGTGGGAGAAGATTAAGTCTGAACCCTGCATCCACCATTCAAAATTTGGGAAACCCACCCATACAAACGCGCAATGCCGGCTAAATAAGCACATGAAGGGCAGTGCAGGATCCGGAAATAAGGGGAAGAACTCTAAAAGGAAATTCTTCAAACAAAAGCCAGAAGCTGAAAAAGAAGACAGTGAATCGAACACTGATGAAAAAATCCAGGAACAGCAGCGAAAAGGCGAACCCAAATTTCCGAGAGTTGATGGAGAGGCACTGTTAACACTCCTAGCAACTCCGTCAGCAAAGGTGGCCAAAAGAACGCTTCGAGAAATAAACGCGGTTGTTCCGGCAACCCCAAAATTCTTGAAGTATTCGAACACACCAATTACCTGGGATCAGTCTGATCATCCCGGGAACATCCCTGAACCCGGCACACAAGCTCTTGTTGTAAGCCCTATTGTCCAGAACACTAGGCTAAAAAGAGTGCTGATGGATGGAGGATCCAGCATTAACATAATGTACCTGGATATGCTGAAGCATCTGAAAATCTCCGAGTCCCAGCTCAACTACAGCAACATACGCTTCCATGGCATTATTCCTGGCAGACAAGCACGATCCTTAGGAGAAATTTCCCTAAATGTTACCTTCGGAGATAAAGATCACTTCCGTCAGGAAAAAGTATCCTTCGAGGTGGTGCCGTTCAAAAGCGTGTATCACGCAATACTCGGACGTCCAGCTTTCGCCAAATTTATGGCAAGATCATGTTATATCTATAACAAGCTGAAGATGCCGGGGCCCAAAGGAGGAGTAATCACCATCGCTGGAGACTTCAAGCTCGCAAACGAGTTGGAAAAAGAAAACGCCCTTTGCGCTCAGAGAGTCATAGCAAAGGAAGAACTGAAGGAGCTGGCCAAGGAGGCATCGCCGACAGAAATGCCGGCAGGAAAAGAAACCCGGAAGCCAGCAGATAGCTTCAAGGCGTCCGAGAACACAAGACAGGTAATCCTAGATCCCAAAGATCCGACAAAATTTGCCGTAGTGGGAACTAGGATGACCGACAAATAGGAAGGAGAGCTCATCAAGTTCCTCCGTGCGAACTGGGATATTTTTGCCTGGTGCCCAGCTGATATGCCAGGCGTACCCAGGGAACTTGCTGAGCATCAACTAAAGGTGATTCCAGGCTCCAAACCCGTCAAACAAGGTCACCGTCGTTTTGATGGAAGAAGACGGAAGGCTATTGGCAAAGAAATTATCCGGCTTTTAGCAGCAGATTTCATCCAGGAAGTAATCCACACTGAATGGTCTGCAAATCCGGTATTAGTACCGAAGGAAGACACGACTGCTCTTAGAATGTGTATAGATTACACAGGCTTGAACAAATTGTGTCCAAAAGATAGGTTCGCGTTACCACGAATCGATCAAATAATAGATGCCACTGCAGGCTCTGAGCTTTTATGCTTTTTGGATGCATACTCCGGGTACCACCAAATACGCATGAAAAAGGAAGATCAAATTAAGACTTCTTTCATAACCCCGTACGGGACGTATTATTACGTAACCATGCCATTTGGCCTGAAGAACGCAGGTGCAACATACCAGCGTTGCATGCAACGTTGTTTGCATAGTCAGATTGGTAAAAACGTCCATGTTTACGTGGACGACATTGCTGTCGTAACCAAGGAAAAAGATACACTCCTTGAGGATCTACGAGAAACCTTCGAAAACTTGCGCACTTACAAGATGAAGTTAAATCCATCAAAATGCGTATTCGGGGTTCCCTCAGGAAAACTTCTGGGTTTCATCGTTTCTCACGGAGGAATAGAAGTTAACCCGGAAAAGATCAAAGCCATCTTGAACATCTCCAAACCTACGTGTGTGAAAGATGTCCAAAGATTGACGGGTTCCGCCGCGGCCGTCAGCAGATTTATTAGTCGACTAGGGGATAAAGCCTTACCACTCTACAAGTTGCTGAAAAAATCCGACAAGTTCGAGTGGACAGAAGAGGCCGATGCAGCGTTAACCCAGTTAAAGGAAACTTTCATGAAAGCTCCGATTTTGGCATCCCCAAAAGACGTAGAACCTATGTTATTGTACCTCACGGCTACAAACAGGGTTATTAGTGTGGTGATCGTTGTGGAACGGAAGAAAGACGAACAAAGCATGCCAGATCAGCATCCGGTATATTACATAAGTGAAGTTTTCTCCGAGTCCAAACAAAGGTACCCACACTATCAAAAACTGGCATATGGCGTATTTTTTGCATCTAGAAAATTGCGCAATTACTTCCAAGGACATTCCATAACAGTGGTATATAAAGCACCACTAGGGGATATAATAAACAATGCGGAGGCAACTGGCCGAGTAGCCAAATGGGGTATCGAACTCGCAGCCTTCGACATTAAGTATCAGCCAAGGACGGCAATAAAATCCCAGGTTTTGGCAGACTTTGTCGCCGACTGGACGGAAGCAATGGAGAAGACACCAATGCCGGAGTCCGAGTACTGGATCATGCACTTTGACGGATCCAAGATGAAGGAGAGCGCTGGAGCTGGTGTAGTATTAAAACCCCCTAAAGGAGATACAATGGAGTACGTATTACAAATACACTTCAACGCCAGTAATAACGTGGAAGAATACGAGGCTTTGCTTCATGGCTTGCACATTGCAAAAGAAATAGGGGTTAAACGCATCCTGTGCTACGGCGACTCGGATTTGGTGCAGCACCAGCTTAACCAAACCTGGGATGCAAAAAGCCCTATAATGGCCGAATACCGGAGAACGGTGGACGAGTTCGCCATTTGTTTCTCCGGATTTGAAGTACTCCACGTTAAAAGGGAGGAAAATTGGAACGCGGATGCGTTAGCCCGCATGGGGTCAGAAAGGATAAAAATCCTACCACCAGGTGTATTCGTTCAGCACCTGTACGAACCATCCATAAAAGGTGGAGATATCGATTATCCCCTGGCTTCCGAGTCAATTGAAGTCATGTTCGTTAACCCGGATTGGAAAATTCCATATTTAAACTTCTTAGTCGATCAGAAGTACCCGGAAGGAGCAGACGAAGTCTTGCAGAGACAGATTCAGCGTCGATGCAAAGGATACACGGTAATTGATAATTGCCTGTATAAACGCAGTACTTCCGGAATTTTTCAGCGGTGCATCTCACCAGAAGAAGGACGAGAAATACTGGAAGAAATCCATGCTGGAGATTACGGACATCATGCTCAATCACTCAATCAAAAAGCATAGTCAAAAAAGCATTCCGTGCCGGGTTTTTCTGGCTAACAGCCAAGACAGACGCTGAGCACATAGTCAACACATGTGCAGGGTGTCAATATTACGCCAAGCAGACTAATTTGCTGGCCCAAGCACTCAAAACTATCCCCATTACATGGCCATTTGCGGTCTGGGGGCTAGATATGATGGGACCGTTCAAAACTACGAGAGGCGGACTTACACATCTACTCGTAGCAGTGGATAAGTATACCAAATGGGTGGAGGCCAAACCCATCAAAAAGCTTTATGGTGTAACTGCCAGAAATTTCATCATTGACATAGTCATGAGATATGGCGTTCCACACAGCATAATAACCGACAACGGGACAAATTTCTCCATTGGAGAGTTGGCAAGATATTGCCGACAAACGGGAATTCGCCTAGATCTAGCATCTGTGGCACACCCGCAATCCAATGGCCAGGTTGAGCGAATGAATAGCTCAATCCTGCAAGGAATACGCCCAAGACTCGAATCTCCTCTTCACAGAGCAGCTGGAGCATGGGTAGAAGAACTACCTTCCGTGCTTTGGAGTATTCGAACAACGCCAAATAGGTCAACTGGGAAAACCCCGTTTTTCCTAGTTTATGGTGCGGAAGCTATTCTTCCAACGGACATGATCCATGATAGCCCAAGAGTGCAGGATTTCGACGACTCGGATGCCGAAGAAGCACGACAGGATGCCGTCGATCTCTTAGAAGAGGAACGAGAGCTTGTGCTTCAAAGATCCGCTATCTACCAGCAAGGTTTACGACGTTATCACACTCGGAAAATCAGGCATCGTTCTTTTAAATAAGGTGACCTAGTGCTGAGATTGGTACAGCAAAGGAAGCACAAATTGGCCCCAGTATGGGAAGGACCATATGTCATCAGTAAAGCCATGAAAAATGGGTCATACTATCTTGTTGATATTCGAGATACGGAAGACGATCCCGAGAAGCCGAATCGCAAAAGAAAGAGAAAGATAGATGATCAACTAGGAGAGACAAAGAGGCCTTGGAGCATCCAGCAGTTACGTTCCTTCTATACTTAGTTCAATTTCTATGTAAACATCTTTTGAGATCATGAAATAAAGTTGTCGGAATTCTGATATCCATGTTTTTACAAGTTCATTATAGTACAAAGCATGATTCCACCATATCTATTTCCCAATGATCTTACAAAATACTCAATGTTAACCCGAATTGTGCCTGCGTGCTCGGCGTTTAAAAACTGAATGATTTTCAGCCTACTAACGGCTAAAGGAAACTTGGAGTGTGCCTACGTGCCCATGTTTCATTCAAAAAATTTCTTACTTTTCTCTAAGCATTATCTGATTGTTTATGTGTTGGGTCACTGGAGCTAGTTAGTAAAAATGCCTTTAGTATGATCCATGTTTCCGAGTTTAAACTGATTGGTTATACACAGTTACTCGGCATGATGATTCACAATACTATCGAGCTATTTCAAACACTAAGGACAGTTAAAACATATAAGCCAGAGAACTTAGAAGATAAAGGAATACTAAAACCCGAAAAACTTTGCAAAGAATTTCATAATTAAAACTACAAAAGACAGAATTCTTGCTTATACAGATGGAATAGAAGCATTACAATATGAATTACATTGTAAGCATGCTCCTATTGTATAAATCCACCATCCAGGTTAAGAGCAGCCCTTCAAGCGTCCGAGTCTTCCTCGCTGCTATCATTCTCGGGGGCTGCAGGGACCTCTTCTTCCGGATAGGTGATAGAAATGTTCACCATAGAGGAGATCTTGGTGGCGTGGCCTTTGATTTCATCAAAGATGGCGGTTCGCTGATTTTCCGTGTATCCTTGAGGGATGTCGGATGCCACGCGCCAGGATTTTGCACCAGGGTAGTGCATACGCATGAGGCCGAGTGCCATGCGTGCACCACCCCGCGCAGCGGAGCGAAGGATGGATTCCCTGGAATTCGCCACCTCCAAGATAGCACCTGGAAGTTTATAAACTTCCGAGAATTCTATGGTACTGGTGGGGAGGAATTTGCTGATCAATTCCATCCCAGCATCTCTGATCGCATTCCATACCTTTCCAAACGCTCGGATTTTTTCAACACGAGTAAGAGCTGGATAATGTCCTGTTTTGTCGGAACGAGCCTCCAAAAAGGTCAGGCGACAAAACGAGAAAAAGAAAGAAGGACATAGATGAATCGGTAAATGAAATAAAATTTACCGAGAACCTTGTCAATTTCGGAACTTTCGTCTAGGCGAAGGAATAAGATACTTTCCAAGTCTTGGATAGTAGACTTATCCTTCTCTGCTTGTTCGGAAGCCTTGGAATGGGCAATTCCAAGGGCCAGGTTGCTGGCTTCCAGATCTTTTTGAGCCTTCATAAGTTGCTTATGAAGGTCCAAATTTTCCTTACAAAGAAGTTCGGCCTTGCCGGCATCTTCAGCCACCTCCTTGGCTTTAGCTAAAGCAGCTGGAAATTAAGGAAAAAATTCCGAGTTTAGAAATATCTCGAGAAAGTAATTATTGAAATCCGGATAAAATAGAATAAAGCATACCTGTTGTTTCCGATAGTTGTAGCTGAGATGATGCCAGCTCATTATCCTTAGACTTAATAATAGATTGAAGAGTTTTCACCTCTTCGTTCTTGATGTTAAGTTTATTAAAAAGTTCCAAGTTTATTACATCAGCAGTGTGCTGAAAGGCGGAAATAAAAGCCAAACGCTTAAGTTAGAACAAGCGTAATAAAGAAGCACTAAGGGGAAAGTATGTTTCCAACTTATTGCTTGGGGGCTGGAGATATTACCTGGCTCATTTATCGCAAGTTTGACAAAGTCTCGTTGAATTCTTTGGCGTATTCAGAAAAAAGAATTCCAACGTGATGAAGGCCATCTTGCATGACCCGACGAGGCGAAAATATGAAATCGTTTCGGATAATTAGCCCGCCTTGTGGCCAAGGACGAATCAGGGGAGCAGGAGCGAAGAATTTCTTAGCTTCCGGACGGATGTGTCCGAGTTCATCGAATGGTTCTTCCTTTATCCGGATATCACTATTGGGAGTAGGCTCGCCCCCCCCCCCCAGATGATTGAGGATTTCTACCCATCCGTGCTTCCGCCCTTTCCCTCGCACTCATGAAAGGTGCAATAGGCTGGCTGGATTGACGAGGTTGATTAGCCGGGTTCGCAGCTTTATGTTTCTTCAACTTCTTTGTCTTCAAAGGAGTTGGAGCAAGGCTGAAAAGAGAACATCCGAGAAGTAAATATCTCGAAGAACTGGAAGGGAAGGACGATTAAAAAAGCTCCAGTAGAGTACCTGGATGTAGCGACGGGAATCCCGTCAACAGTTATCGTTTCCTCAAAGGTCACCTGCCTTTTGCGTTTTCGGTCGCCGTAAAAGCTGGCATGTAATGCGTTAAGCTCGGCGTCGGAAGCAAGATCAGCCCCCTCAAGATTGTCAAACTGGGGAAGTAGCGACAATGCGTTAAAAGTCAGACAAGGAGATCGATCCGAGACTCAAAAGTGAGGAAAATATAAATACCTTGGGGGCTGGATTCTCCACGTGATATATTGCCAGACTTTCTACGTATTGATTACATGTGGCGACCAGTTGGTGGAGTCGCTTTATGAAATCCTTTTTGGTATAATACTTGCCCGTTCCCCTCATGCTATCTTCTGGCCCTTCGTATTCGCAAAGGAGCCGGGAACGAAAAGAAAGAGGTTGAACACGGTGTCCAAACCAACATAAAACAATATCCTTCCCAGTTAAAGGAGGCTGGGAAGAAGTGAGCTTGGCGATACACCGTTTTATCCTCATCAAATTTTCCGGCAATGTTTGCACTGCTTCGACTGCCCAACTATCTTGTGGAGTGGCGGCGGAATTAATGAATGGAGGAACCCCGCTTTCCTTGCCAGGGAATGGGATGTCCTGATGGTAGAAGAAGGAACCCATCCAAGATTTGATGGGTTCCGATGTTTTTATCTTAGGGTACCACTCTTCTCTAAACTTCCGGAGGGTGAAGGAAATAGTTCCACAGATGGGAGAAATACCATCTGTGAGGTTATGCTTCACTTCAAAAAAATACCGCCAAAATTCTAGACTAGGTGTTATTCCTAAATGCCCTTCAAAAAGGGCTTGGAAGCTGGCGAGATGGAGAATGGAGTCTGGAGAGATGTTGTGTGGTTGAACGCCGTAATAGTTGAGGACCTCCAAGAAAAAGGCGGAAGGTGGTAAACCCATACCTCTTGCGATGTGAGAGGTAAGGAGGACGTGTTCCCCGTTTTTGGGAGCGGGCTCGAGCTCACCTTCCGAGTTCCGCCATTTTCCTTTGACTATCAGCCCTTCCTTTTCCATTTGTGGAAGAAGGAAGGAAGGAATGTTGCTCGGAATCCAGCTTCCGACAAATTCCTTATCCTCGTCGGCTCCGGCGGCGGCGAATTCGTCGTCGGCGAGGGTGATCTTCTCCTCCGCCGTTTCGGGAGCAAACGGCGGAGAGGGCGCGGCGCTTGAGCCCGCAAGATCCGTGGTGGCAGAGAGGTTCCCTCCGGCCGCCGCGAAATCCGCAGTCCTCACTGGCTCGTCGCCGGCGCGTGGAGGAGAATCCAGCTGTGGATCCATGTCGTTGATGATGTCTTCTATGCCTTGTTCGACGGTGCGTGTGAGCTAGGACGGCGAGGATGCCATTGGGTGGCGGCGCAGCTCGCTTCCAGTGACGTTTGGGGCGCGATGCGTTCGGTGCTCTCTCTGCTGGGGGCTTGGGCGTTGTAATGGCGTTCGAGTGGTGCGGAAGGTGTAACGGGAGGACGACAAAGGTTATTTATAGCCGGAAATCCGTCACGATACGTGCTAACGGCTCTTTCGACCGTTGGATGATCAACGCGTGTCACTCGCCGGAAAATCCGGGAAATGAATCGACAGAGTGATTATAGCTATCTCCTCGTTTCCCGCGAGAATCTGTCAGAGATACGCGTCTGGGTTTTCGCCGAAAACCCAAACGTCCCTTATGTCAGCAAGATTAAAGTGCTGACGTAGGAAGTTCCTTCTCCGCGAAGGATCGTGTGAGGAAATCCGGATTTTCAGGATTCCGAGTTTTACGTTACCATCTCTTTTCGGAGAAGAATAAGAAGAATCAAGACTGCTGGCCCATATTTCTCGGACAATATACAAGTGGCGAAAGACGGCGAATCAGAGTTTTAATCCTTCTTGGGGGGCTACTGTCAGATATATACTGAATAGGGGTATATCAGATGGTAGTCTAAAGTGCCGGATTACCAGGGTGGCCCAAGTGGTAGTGGGCTATGGTCCATTGGGCGGCCCAGTAAGCTGATGCACAGAAGCCGGATTCTAGAAGAACCCGGATCACGGCCCACGTGATCTGGCTTGGAGATCATGGGTAGAGGAATTTCACTTCATTAGAATCATGGGTTTTCTTGGCATAAGGCTCCATCAAATGACCAATGGACATCACCAACAGTTCCGCCATCGATGGACGGTTCTAAGAGGAAGAGCATGTCGTGGAATTCGGAGGCCATTAAAGCATAGACAAAACCAATAAAAGGGAAACGAATATTTTTCATTAAAACATAAAGGGAAAAAATGCAAATCCTTCACATTTTAGAGCAGTAGGAATTCTCAATGGGTAAGATGATGATCATTTGCATCATCTGGTGCTTATCTAGGGTTAGTTCGAGGTGCAACACGATATAGGATCTAGCATCTAAGTTTTGTTGTTGTGAAAAGCATACGATGTATGGAAGTTACTCTTCGACAGTCTTTTGTCCTAATTTTCAAGTATTAAATCACCCTAAAAATCCATATTTAGTGCAATTTACATTGTAGGTTATCATGTAATGCTTTTCTTAGATTTTAACATTTTTGCAGTGTGATTTAACCCACATGTTTGATTGGATGGAGTGTACACTCCATTGTAAATAATTGAAAAAAGATAATAAATGAAAATTTAAATACCCTGGATTGGTTACTGTCACTTATTCTACTTCATGACAGAGTTGCAACATATAATATAGAATTTGTTAAGTTCAACGATTTTTATAAACCCCTAACTTTTGTCTAAACAAAATCATTTAAAATATGAAATTTTGGGCAATCTGTAACTAGTGCACACAAATAGAAAGTAAAACGAAAATAAGAGAGATTTGTCGAGTAAGTGTGGCAAGCCTATGGATGCGAGGAAACCGCAAGTGGATAACAAGCATAAGATCATCCTTTAGTTATAGGATTAATCAAACGCTAATACAATCTAAATAAGGAAAAAATGAACAACGCATATTTTATTAAAAATAATTATATTTAACCGAAGTGATCATGTTAAGGAAGTCTTCAGCACCCAGGTTCCCCTCCCTGTCCACACCAAGAGATTGAGTTCAAAATAAATTTAATTAGAAGAGGTGATACAAATATATTTGTCCCACTGGTTGAATCTAGGAAGGCTGGGTTCATCTCCGCACCTCAAGCCACTCGAGCACTGCTCGGTTCTATTTATACTAAATTTGTTTACTTGTTTTATGACTTGGCCTAAAAAAATTGAGCAAACAAATGGTGCTAAACGTGACGTATCACACTCTTCACATCCAACACTTGGGGTCTCCCAACGAGCATCTGCCTCCATGAATGACCCACAAGTATAGGGGGTGTATCGTAGTACTTTCGGTAAATAAGGGTGTCGATCCCAACGAGGATCTGAAGGTGTTGACAAGCAGTTTGGATGGAGGATTCACTGTAAATACTAGCATACAGGTTTTCAGGGGTTTTTGATATAGCGGATAAATAAAGTACAAGTAAATAAAATACACTAATAATAATTGAGCAAGTGGCCCAATCCTTTCTAGAGCAAAGGGCAAGCCGATTGGTTTACTTATGATGACCAAACGTTCTTGAGACACACGGGAATTTCGTTAAGTTCTTTCGCTTCATAGAGGTGATTAATCTTTATTGTTTTGATAGGTGTTGGGTGGGTGAACCTATGCTAATGTACTGCCCTAACTTGGACTAATATATACTTGTGATTATACCCCTTGCAAGCATCCTCAACTACAAGAAAGTAATTAAGATAAATCTAACCATGGTCTTAAACTCTAGGATCCTACACTCCCTCATGCATCAGTTTCCTAATGGGGGTTTAGGTTTCTGTCACTCCGGCAACCCCACAATTAGTAGCCAAATACACAATGCATTGCCCTATGCCCATAAAACTGAAGTATCATGTAGTCGACGTTCACATGACACCACTATAAGAATAGCACCATAACTTAAATATTAAACAATTAAATATTACTCAACATAATTCCATTACTAACATTTTGACTTCTCCCATGTCCTCAAGAACTAAACGAACTATTCACAAGACATCATATGGATCATGATCAGAGGTGATATAATGATGAATAACAATCTGGACATAAATCTTAATTCAACGGTTTCACTCAATAGAATCAACCACAAGGAGTAATTAACACCGGGAAAGTTTCCTGTATGTAATAGACAAGTTTCAACCCTAGATGTTACAGCGGAACGGAGTGGAGATGATGATGATGATCCCAATGAAGTCCAGCTCGATGACGGTGACGATGGCGATGATTTCCCCCCTCCGGGAAAGAATTTCCCCAGTAGATTTCTCCCTGCCGGAGAGCTTTTCTCTCTCTGTTTTTTCTGCCTCGTGGAGGCGGCAGAATACTTTCTCGATGGCTCCCTGACTCTTAGGGTTTTGGGGGGATGAAGTACACGAAGGGGCACCGGCAGTGGTGGGCCAGGGCCACCACACCAAATGGCGGCGCAGCCAGGGGTAGCCCGTGCCATGGCATAGTGTGGGCCCCTGGTGGCCCACATCTCTGCCTCCCCTTTTGGCTGGCTTCGGCATCTGGCAAAATAGGAACTTCCCGATGTTTCCCGTGAATCGTTGATCTTCAGAAATATGGTATCTTGACAGTCCTTTTTCCAGCAGAATTCAGATTCCGGCAATTAATTCTCCAATAATCATCAAACATGCAAAATAGATGAAATAACATAAGTATCATCTCTAAATATAAAATATATCAATGAATAGCAGTAAATTATGATATAAAATAGTGATGCAAAATGGATGTATCAGCCTCGCCGTGTCGGCCAGAGTTGGAGTTGGGTGCGCTGCCGCCGTCAACCACGGGCCACGAGCCTGAATGGGTGCGGGTGCAGCCTGCGTGGACCCTTTCGTCCTCCGTCCGGGCGAGGACGGCTACGAGCGGCGGGCGGCGCTACTCGGCCACGACCAGAAGATTCGGCGGAGGCCACGGACCATCGTGCTATTGTGAGTGGGGGTGCCGCCCAAGAGGGAGCATGGAGTCACAGTCCTGACCTCATCTTCCCCGGCAACCACCGTTGTTGCCCTCGTCGATTCGCCGTCTCCTCACCCCGCGACGGATCGATTCCTTCTGCTAGAACGGAGAAGACACCAGGCCTAGCTATTGAGCTCCTTATTTGGCCGAATCGACAACGGCGGCGGCGGGAATCGTGCCGTTCTTCCATGGCTAGGCCGCCACACGTACGGGCGATTGGACTAGGGTCTGGTGGCGCTCGCCTTGTGGAGGCAGAGGGCGGTCGGGGCGTGTGGTGTCGCTCATCCGTGAGCATGCGCGCGCTGCTCGGCGATGCTGGAGGCAGCGGACAGGAGATGGTCAACGGAGTGGGGAAAGAGAGAGGAAGGATTTTCTTTTTTTCTTTTTTATTAGTTGAGCTGGCATGTGGGTCCTAGTTTAGGCCATCAAATGTGTGGGCCCGCCTTGTCAGTTCAAGTGTTAATTCGTACTCAACCTGGGATTAGTCTTTTCTGCAAAATTCTAGACAAAATGTGGTAGATTTATGTGCTATATACGTAAAGTGGTACCAAACAGCAAATTTGATTTGCAAAGTGGTAGTTTTATGCTAATTTCTCCACTCACATATAAGTCCTACAACACTGCACCTCCTCCAACTTACAATGTGGGACTAAACTTAACACTCCCACCACTTGTTTGTACACATGGGTCATATTGAGATTTTCGGCATTTGTTATTGGGTTTACCCATTTTGGGTCCAATATTATCAGCATCATATATGTGGCTCTCGAATATCGCCCTTGGTTTTCGTTGTCTTCGTAGGATGTCTCTCGAGATGGCCAATGAGTGATCTACCCGAGCTATTTAAGCACATATCTCATCTATGAGTGGAATAACAACCGTAGCGGATAAGCTATGTTGGTAAAACATAGGTCAGTTTTTAGCACTAAACTTGTAAATTTATAGTTTTTCTCTTTGACATGATCTCATTAACTGAAAATTCTTAATTATATTTACGAGATTTAGTACGTGAAAGATTCTGAGTATATAGCTTGTTGATACTATCAAGTTTCTCCATTTATATTTATTCTTTTTTAAACTACTCACACTCTATGTTTGTTTTCACTTTTATTATAAAACTAACTTTTATAGCAAGGCAACCTGTCCAAACACATGCTAAGCGCTAACTAGCTTATATGTTACTACTCCCTCCATCTCAAAATACAAGACGCCATGTAATTTTGCTGGTCAGCGATGTCCAATTTTGATCATGATTTGTCCTTATAATATATACACAAAACTAGTATAAAGATATGTATAAAATGAAATAATTTTACAAGACGAATCCAACAATACCGTTTATACATTCTCAGTCCATATAATTTATTATATATTAGTGGTCAAAGTAGAACATGAAATACGAGCATAAAAATAGCGCACCATATATTTTGGGATGGAGTGAGTATTATATAATTTGTGTCTCAATGTCTATTACACTTTATAGCTGGAATCGTGCTCCTTGTAGAAGTCTCTATAGGGTATGGTATGTTAAACACGCCGTATTAAATTCCCATGAAAATTACTCCCTCCGTATCAAAATGTAAGATGTTTTAGCATTTCTTATACAAAACGAATCTAGACATGTTTTAGTGTAACATGCATATAAATCTATACACTAAAACATGTCTTGATACATTTTGTATAGAAAATGCTAAACCATCTTATATTATGATACAGAGGGAGTAGTTCTTATTTTCAACTTGATAGATGTAGAGGAATTTCACTTCATTAGAATCATGGGTTTTCTTGGCATAAGGCTCCATCAAATGACCAATGGACATCACCAACAGTTCCGCCATCGATGGACGGTTCTAAGAGGAAGAGCATGTCGTGGAATTCGGAGGCCATTAAAGCATAGACAAAACCAATAAAAGGGAAACGAATATTTTTCATTAAAACATAAAGGGAAAAAATGCAAATCCTTCACATTTTAGAGCAGTAGGAATTCTCAATGGGTAGGATGATGATCATTTGCATCATCCGGTGCTTATCTAGGGTTAGTTCGAGGTGCAACATGATATAGGATCTAGCATCTAAGTTTTGTTGTTGTGAAAAGCATACGATGTATGGAAGTTACTCTTCGACAGTCTTTTGTCCTAATTTTCAAGTATTAAATCACCCTAAAAATCCATATTTAGTGCAATTTACATTGTAGGTTATCATGTAATGCTTTTCTTAGATCTCAACATTTTTGCAGTGTGATTTAACCCACATGTTTGATTGGATGGAGTGTACACTCCATTGTAAATAATTGAAAAAAGATAATAAATGAAAATTTAAATACCCTGGATTGGTTACTGTCACTTATTCTACTTCATGACAGAGTTGCTACATATAATATAGAATTTGTTAAGTTCAACGATTTTTATAAACCCCTAACTTTAGTCTAAACAAAATCATTTAAAATATGAAATTTTGGGCAATCTGTAACTAGTGCACACAAATAGAAAGTAAAACGAAAATAAGAGAGATTTGTCGAGTAAGTGTGGCAAGCCTATGGATGCGAGGAAACCGCAAGTGGATAACAAGCATAAGATCATCCTTTAGTTATAGGATTAATCAAACGCTAATACAATCTAAATAAGGAAAAAATGAACAACGCATATTTTATTAAAAATAATTATATTTAACCGAAGTGATCATGTTAAGGAAGTCTTCAGCACCCAGGTTCCCCTCCCTGTCCACACCAAGAGATTGAGTTCAAAATAAATTTAATTAGAAGAGGTGATACAAATATATTTGTCCCACTGGTTGAATCTAGGAAGGCTGGGTTCATCTCCGCACCTCAAGCCACTCGAGCACTGCTCGGTTCTATTTATACTAAATTTGTTTACTTGTTTTATGACTTGGCCTAAAAATATTGAGCAAACAAATGGTGCTAAACGTGAAGAAAATATATACTTTTGTTGTAAAATAAAACATCCATAAACAAAATCATGGTAAACTCGAACTATGTTTTGTTGTTAAAGTTTCTTGGGCATCCGAAAGCTAATTTGGCATCTTAAAAACTTTTTTCTAGATCAAATGTCCAAGAAGGTATAATTGGTTACACAAAATAATATTTCTCGGTTGATTTTTTTTCCCTTATTGCAATGTGCATTTCTTTGTGTTGATACTCGCTTTAGTATCTTTAATATATATTGTTTTTAGAGATCCTTGAGGGTAAGAATCTATTAAATATCTAATGATCACTTGTTAGTTATAGTTTGCTATCTTAGTTCCAGCCCTATAGGAAATTATCATATGTCTAAGATATCTACAAATAGGTTACCCTCGAATCTTCTTCCTTCCGTATTTCCCGTCGCTAAATGTCATTATTTTTAGTTCTATCATGATCAAATATTCAAACGTACTCTTCGGTTAATGAAAGTTCTATAATCAGCCAATGAGTGTGTGCCTCCGTGGTCTATTGTGACATGCAACTCATATATTGTATTATTGTGCTTATGTGTTATGTGTTCAATTTCTTATGCTATCAACATACAGTAAGCGCAACTAATTTTACAAAAAATGAGTGACTTGGTAATGTTCGCACAAACACGTTACTGTGTACCCTCCTTGTCGAGCGCCATACGCGGGGCAAAATCGTCCAAGGAGACTATCGTGTCTTGATTCCACAAAACCCGGGAGCTCGGGAACTCCTTTGTAAATTCGGAGAGTGGTGCTAGGAGGGATCAATGAGTTTCGGACGTTGAGCAAGGAACACTTTGTTCACGAGGTTGAGACCGCACAAAGGCTAAAATCCCTACGTCTCATTGGATGTATTTATGGTGGACAAAATCGAGCCACTAGTTGCGTTCATGGGGAACCTCAAATTAACTGGCATTCGTGTCTCCTGATTTCTCGCATGTGTGTTGATGAGGTGCAAAAGAAGTCAAAGATTTTGTCCTACTTGTAGGATTTGACCTCTGGATTTGGCTAGCTCTATGTCAGCTACCATAATTCATGGAGGAAATAATTAATTCGTTAAGTCTGTTAGGCCAAATCACGATTCCATGGATGCCAAAGGGCCGTTGATGGGCTATTTAGCACCCTATGTCCCTGCTGTTTCTCCCAGGCCCGCTAGGTGGCATCAATAATGTTGGGCTGCTGCTTATAGCGTAGCATAGATGCATATTCGTTACTCCCTCCGCTTCGAAATGTAACATGCTTTAACGTTTCCTAAACAATATTAATAGACATGTTTTAATGTAAGGTGCACATAAATCTACACACTAAAGTGTGTCTCGATACGTGTTATCTAGAAAACGCTCAAAAAGCATCGTATTTGTTAATTTTGACAGCTTGAGGATGTCTGAATATTAACTTGTACTAGTGCTTTTTGAGGAGGAAAGGCGTGGTAGAACTCAGACCTTGTTCAAAACACCGAAATTCAGCAAGAATTTGAAATATTAAGCTGCGGAAATATTAAACAGGAAATTATCATATGTCCAAGATATCTACAAATAGCTTAGCCTTGAATATTTCTCCCTCCGTATTTCCCGTCGCTATATGTAATTCTTTTTAGTTCTATCATGATCAAATGTTCTCTTCGGTTCATGAAAGTTCTATAATCAGCCAATGAGTGTGTGCCTGCATGGTCTATTGTAACATGCAACTCATATATTTTATATTGTGCATATGTGTTATGTGTTACATTTTCTTATGCTATCAACATACAGTAAGCACAACTAATTTTGCAAATATGTGTAACTTGGTAATGTTCGCACGAACATTTATCGTGCACCCTCATTGTCGAGCAACATACGCACAACAAAGTTGCCCAAGGAGACTGTCGTGTCCTGATTTGACGAAAACCGGGAGTTTGGGAGATTCGGTGAGTGGCGCTAGGAGGGATCAATGAGCTTCGAACGTCGGGCGATCTAGAACGAGCGGGGGACACTTTGTTCACCCAGGTTTACTCCGCCTGAAGGATAAAAGCCCTACGTCTTCACTGGATGTTTTTTTCGCGAAAACGCAAAAGCTTTGCGTTTCGATGCATTGATAGAATAGAGAGAGTTGATATTTACAAAACCCTATGGGGCGAACCCACACCGTACAACTCGACCCAATAACAACTAAGCTAGGGGAGAATCTGACGGAGGCCACGGGCTCCCGCGAGCGCCCAGTCACGCGCTTCCGCCTTAATGGTGTCGGCCAGGGAGGCCACGGAGGGTTGGGCATTTACGAAGACCGCTGCGTTCCGATGCTTCCAGATTGACCATGCCGTCAGCATAATCAGCAACGATGTGCCCTTGAGCAGGGCACCAGGGACGGCGCCTAGCGCCTGTGTCCACCAATCCGGAAAAGCACCCTGGCTCGCGGGAGGTGTCGCAGTGGATCTGATCCAAGATAACACCTCGTGCGAGATCGCACGCGAGAAGACACACCCAGTGAGGAGGTGCGCTATGGTCTCATCGGACTTATCGCACAGCGAGCATTGCGCTGCATGGGGGAGCCCATGCCTCGCAAGTCTGTCACCCGTCCAACATCTGTCCAGGCATGCCAACCAGATGGAGAATTTCACCCTAGGGGGAGCCCAAGTCTTCCAGTTGAGCTTCCAAGTCGCTGAGGTCACTGAACCGAGGAATAGAGCGCTATAGCAGGACTAGGCCGAGTAAAGGCCATCCGTAATCCACCGCCATACAAGCTTGTCCGGCAGCGTCGAGAGGTGGAAGTCACGCAACCTAGTCCAAAGTTGGACGTATTGCCAGAGGGCCAGAGGGCTTAGTGTACCCGTGATATCCTGAATCCAGGCGCGCTCCTCGATAGCCTGTCGTACCGTGCAGCGTCCCCTGCGACGCTTAGGGATTAGCGCGAAAAGGTTCGGCGCTGTCTTCCTAATGGGTCTGCCGTCTAGCCATCTGTCCGTCCAGAACAGTGTAGAATCGCCATCCCCCACAGCCATGAATGTGGACGCGTCGAAGATCTCCTTCTCCACTTGAGAGAACTGCACGCCGAGCCCGCGCTAAGGTTGCAGGGATCTCCACATCCATCGAACCCTTAGGCTGACCGAGGTGCGTGCCAAGTCCGGGATACCCAAACCACCGAGACGAAGTGGCCGGCAAACCCTCGACCAGCTCACGTGACAATGCCCTCCACCCTACCTGCCCAGAGAAAGCCGCGTAGGATTTCTCCCCTGGATGTATTCATGGTGGACAGATCGAGCTACAAGGTGCGGGTGCGTTCACGGGGAACTGTAAAGTAACTGACCTCCGCGTGTTTCGTGATTTCTGGCATGTGTGTTCATCAGGTGCAAAAGAATTCAATGATTTTGTCCTACCTGTAGGATTTGACGTCTCGATTTGGCTAGGTCTATGTCAGCTACCATGATTCATGGAGGAAATAATTAATTCGTTAAGTCTGTTAGGCCAAATCATGATTCCATGGATGTCAAAGGTAAGACCATTGAGGGGCTATTTACTATTTAGGGGAGGCACAAAGGCCTCCACCTGAATTTTCCATATATCAAAAACGTGTATCGGCCTTGTACAGCCCGCGCACGCACGGGAACGAGATCGACGCGGGGGGGGGGGGGGGGGGGGGGGGGGGGGGGGGGGGGGGGGGGAGGGGAGAGAGAGTTTCAGTTTTCAGTTTTCAGAAGTTCAGACATGTCCCAGGCCTTTGGTGGCATCAATAATGTTGGGCTCCGGCTTATAGCATAGATGCCTATTCATTATTCGTTAACTTGTACGGCTTGGGGATGTCTGAATATTAACCTGTACTAGTGTTTTTTTATAGGAGGAAAGGCGTAGTAGAACTCAGGTCTTGTTCAAAACACTGAAATTCAGCAAGAATTTGAAATATTAAGTTGCGGCCAGAATTCTCCAGACCTCACAGCTTCCTGTAGACTTGTTGGTCTAAACATTGTGGCGGGACTCTTGAATATTTATCTTGGCGTCAGCTAAGGGTTTTTCCCCGTCCATTTTGAGGTATCATCCGCCTAAATAGACATCTAATTCAGTAGTCCCAGCCCAAAATGGCTTATACTGCAGAGCAGCAAGCAAAGCCAGACACCATCCTGGAACTGGCCAACCAATGTATAATTTTCTTGAGAACATGCCTTTTCCCCTGTTTTGAGAAATACTACTCACCAAGTTAAGAGATGAGATGATATCAAGTTTTCAGCACAACAGTCAGCAGGGGCAGCTCGATTCATCAGTGACAACATGCTAAGCTCAGGTCACAGCCATTCAGATTGTACAGACCACAGAGCAGAGCAAGCAACACCTACAGCTGCAGCACCGATGAACATCTTGTTCAGATAAACCTGTGATGGTTTCATGTACAAATTCCACTGCACTGATCCGATGAACATCTTGTTCAGTCCAGAGGCTTGCACTGAGATCTTGAGCCTTGTTCATCACAGGAACCAGCTGCAGCAGCGGAACCGGGACGGCAAGCGGCCGGTCTTCCGGATCCGCTCCACCTGCCGCGCCAGCCGGACCGCCCGCCGGTTCCGCCGCGCCTCCACCCTCGCCTGCTTCCCCTCCACCTTGTGCCCCAACGTGGACAGCCTCTTCGTCAGGCTGCTCTTCGCCCGCGCCTTCATTTGATCGGCCTGCACCTGAAATGCATTTTTGGCATTCTGTAAGAGAAATGAACATGTTCTATGACGAAAAATGGCCAACGCGACACCCGATGCGATCAATGGGTAATCAGAAATTCAAGAATAGTTAACAGTCAGCTGGGTTTTTTTTCCTTCACGGTTTTGTCTGAATGATGCAACAAGGTTCAGAAATTCAGATGGAAGCTGACCTCTGCACGCCTCATCTTGGCTTCGAATTTGGATTTCTGGCAGTCCTCCCACTCCTGTATCTTCACCTCCTTCCTCTGATATCTGAAGCCAAAACAACAAGAGATGATATTCAAGAATCAGTACAAATTTTGAATCAGACACTATCAGATAAAACTCAAATTTGGAAAAAGGTTGTTGAGATGTTGTTCATACCTTGATGCGAGCTTGCACTTCTGAGACTCTGCCCACGCTGCGGCTCGTGCCTCGAACTTCTCCTTCTTGGTTTCGCCTTTCCCGCCGGCGCCGGCGCTCTTGTCCGGCGATGCCAGGATGCGATCGTCCTTGCTGGCCCAGGACGCGATGCTCATCTTGCCGAGCTGCAGCCCGAGCGCGGCGATCTCCCGGCGCGTCCGGACCTGCAGCTCCCTCTCGGACGCGGACGGCGAGGCCGGCACCGAGCAGAGCGGGCTGAGCGACGGCGTGGCGGCGCCGGCCGGGGTGCCGGTCCTCGACTGCGCCTGGCTGGCCGACGGCGTCATCTCCGTGCCCACGTCCCTCATCGACACCGACTGCGCGGCCGCTGTCGCCGAGGCGCCGCAGAGCTTCGCGCGACCAGGCCGCTTGCTCGCCGGCCCGGCTACCGACGACGGCGACGAAGATGGCGCTGGCGAGAGTTCGGTCAGCGCGCTCGCGTTCTTCGTGTCTGACGGCGTGGACTCTGGCGCGACGCGCACGCAGCCGCCGCCAACGCCGTGGTGGCCGTGCGCGCCGCCGGCGGCGGCGGTGGCCTTCTTGGAGGAGAAGATGGGGTTGGAGTGCACGACGTGCCGCCCGGCGATCCACTTCTCCGCGTCGTTCCACTTGGACGGCACCTGCCTGAAGAAGAAGGGGCCCAGCCCGGCCCTCTCGTCCATGTGGAACTCGAAGCTGTTGCCATTGCCGTGGCCAGCAGACCTGCCGCGGCTGGCGTCGGAGCGCGAGCGGGAAGAGTCGGAGCGGCACTCCTTGGGGCACTCCGAGGAGCCTTCGTCGAGCTCCTGCGGCAGGAGGCTGATCCTGGGATGGTCATCATTTTCAGCGCCGGCGCTGGCGGGTCTGGACGGGGACTTGGTCGGCGCCTCGTCCTTGCTGACGCCGTTGGAGGATCCCATCCCGAGCAGCTTCATCCTCAGCTTGGTGGGAGACATGACCCCCATCTGCGTCCCGGGGAAAAAGAAGTAAAACTACCTGAGCATTCATCAGGGAGAAATCGGGACAGAAACAAACAGATGTATCGATTTCAGTCAAATTGCCATGAACGTGACCACAATGGCTGCAGAAAACCTGTGCCTTGGTTTCCGCAGAGAAGAGAGAAGGGTTGACTGCTCTTCTGCTCCCACTCAAGAAGCTGGCATAGTGATAGTGCCATTGACGATGTGGGGAGCTCCAAACAAACCACACCACCTTCTCACTCACTCACTCACTCACTCACACACACACTCTGAAGAATGAACTGAGAGCAGCCATGGATGGGAGCAATGTTATGGCCAAGAAGAAAAAAACAAGATAAAAAGGTGTCCTGGTGCCTACCTATGGAACAACAAATCCAATCCAAAGCCCCATAAATGGGGGGCACGCTACAGCGTTCAATGCCGGAAAGAGCTTTGACCCGCAGCAAAAAAATTGTTTCACCAACCTTTTGCCCAACCACTCCAGACAGAAAATTGCAATCAACCGATGAACAGAAGTGCACAGAACTATAGTAGTAGTAGAGAGATAAGGAAATGAGGAGTAGAGACCAGCTGAACAAGAAGATTACCTGAACTTTCTTGTGTATCCTCTCATACTCCATGCCCTGGGTAGAGAGAGCAGCGGCGTGTGTTTATTTTTGGAAGCAGAGCAGGTGATGGACTGATGGTGGTGTGGCGAGGGAGAGTGAGTATATAAACAGAGGAGGGAGAGGGCGCGTGGGGCGAGCGCGGGAGTGCGTGCTGCTGGGCCGTGCGATCGACACGTCGCCGGATCGGACGGACGCTGTCGGGACAAGGGCGCGTGCACATCGCGAAGCAGGTGTACACGTCCACGCTCTCCAACACAAGAGCTCGTGCACAACAGAACACAAACTACCTACACGACCTCGCTGTTCTTTTAGTTGTAGACATGCACGCGCTGTCGTGCTAGTATAGGGCAGGGAAAATAATACTCCCTCCGTCTCAGAATAAGTGTCGTTGGATGGATGTATCTCGATGTATTAAGTACTAGGTACATCCATTTTAACGACATTTATTTTGAGACGAATGGAGTACTAAGAAGAAAAGAAAAGACGACCTCCGATTAGATTCTTGCCGTCGTCATCGAAAGTTTTTCGTATAAGATAAAATCCAAACTCTCTAAACAATGCATTCAACAAGGTACTTTTATTGTGGATATCAAAACTCGTCGGTCGAAAAGCGCACCATCAAACTGAAGTCCTCGCCGCATCTGCCAACACCCCTCAAGTGTCATTTGCTCTACTCCAACTTCTCCGCCCCGGCTTCTCCTCCCTGAGTCTCTCTCGTCATCGCCAGATGACGCCGGTTTGGAAACGCCACACGGTCGACCTACGGGCGACGGAGGCTGTCCAATATAGGGAGGTGGGAGTTCTTTTTGCGATCGAGGGATTGTTAGGAGATAAGCATCAATGTAAACCGATGGCTATTGATAAAGCCTATCGGGTCCTTTCTATCTTGTACATCAAGTTAGCTCCAAACCTCCTCCTGTAATTTCTCTCTCTCTCAAACAACTTTGTAACGGACTATGTCGTTCGGCTATATAACACGCAACGCATGACGAGACCAAAGGCATAGCTTCACACACAATCACATGGTATCAGAGCGGTTTCTCCCCTGACTTCGAAAAATCTCATCACTAAAACCATTCTACAAACACCCAAGAAAATCAACACCACCACCACAACCCTGCCATGACATCCTCCAAATCCACAACGCAAGGCCTCGGACATCCTGCATCAGAGAAGCTAATGAGAGCCAACCATTTGTTGTGGAAGGCCGAGGTCATACCAGCGCTATGAGGCGCACAGATGCTCGGCCTGCTGGACGGGAAGGAGGCCAAGCCGTCGGAGACCATCAAGATCCAGAAGGACGGCAAGGAGGAAACAGTGGACAACCAAGCCTTCGAGAGCTGGATTGAGAGGGATCACTGGGTCTTGAGCTACCTGCTCACCTCCCTCTCGATAGATATCCTAGCACAAACAATCGGTATGGAACACGCCTCCGAGGTCTGGGCACTCATCAACTCGGTATTTGCATCTAGATCCAAGGCCAACCGAACGAGTCTGCGTGGCAGACTCACGAGCACGAAGAAGCTCGACATGACGGCGAACAAGTACGTCGCCAAGATGCGTGGATTCGCCGTCGAGCTGATCGCTACCAGACGCGACATCGATGACGAAGAACTGGTGGAGTTCATCCTCAACGGCCTCAATGAGGACTACAACGGCCTCGTCTCAGCGGTCAACGCTATGGAGAGGTGCTCGGTGAATGATCTTCATGGTTTGCTCGTCGCACACGACATCCGACAAGCAATGCTAACCGGGGGCGGCGCCAAGGAGTTTCAATCCTCGGCCAATGTTGTCAACCGTAGCGGCGGCGGTGACTAGACGAAGAAAAAGAACAAGGGGCAACATGATGATGGCTACGATCATGGTGATCGTCGCGGTGACCGTGCCTGGCAACATGGTGATCGCCCACTTCCCTCCAAGTTCCAGGACATGTACTGCCAGATCAGTAAGAAGCATGTCCACCCAGCCAATGAGTGCCGGTGGAGATACGCCATCGACAATAAGCGCGGTGAGCGTGAGCGAGAACGTGCCCCTAAAAGGAGTGCCAATGCTGCCTATGCATATGGCATTGACACCGATTGGTACCCTGACAGTGGTGCAACCGACCATATCACCGGCAACCTACAAAACCTGATGATTCAGAACAAGTACCCCGGCAAGGATACCATTCAGACTACAAATGGAGAAGGTATGCAAATTAGTCATATTGGTCATTCATATATTAAAACCCCTAATTGTGATCTCCATCTAGAAAATATTCTACATGTTCCTAGCACAACTAAAAATCTTATCTTTGTCCACAAACTTGCACTTGACAATGATGATTTACTTGAATTTCACCATTGGCATTTTTTTATAAAGGACCGCGCAACAGGGAAAATTCTTCTTAGAGGGAAAATTTGTAGGAGGCCTTTATCCAATTGTCTCATCATCATCTTCCACCTCCAAGCAAGTTTGTGTCACCACCAAGCCTTCAGCAGAAAGGTGGCATCATCGATTAGGACATCCATCAAATTTAGTTGTTCAACATATTTTAAATAAATTTGGTCTTCCATATGAGAAGTCCTTTAGTATTGAGTTTGTTTGTGATTCTTGTCAAAGGGCCAAGAGCCATCAACTTCCATATCCAGTTTCTACAAGTGTATCCACTTTTCCTTTACAACAAGTGTTTTCAGATGTTTGGGGCCTTGCCTCCACATCTGTAGGACGTCATAATTATTATTATAGATGATTTTAGTAAATTCACATGGATATATCTTCTCAAAAAGAAATCCGATGTGTTTGATGTCTTTCATAATTTTATGCATCTTGTTGAAAGAAAGTTTGATAGGAAAATTATAACTATACAAACTGATTGGGGAGGTGAATATGAAAAACTACATCATTTCTTTCAAAAGCTTGGAATTACACATCATGTCTCTTGTCCACATGCACACCAACAGAATGGTTCAGCAGAACGTAAACATCGTCACATTGTTAAAGTTGGGTTGTCTTTACTTGCTCATGCATCCATGCCTTTAAAATTTTAGGATGAAGCCTTTCTTACCGCCACATATCTCATAAATCTCATTTCTAGCAAAGTAATTGACAACACCACACCTGCGGAACATCTTCTAGGATCTCCACCTGATTATAAATCCCTTCGTATCTTTGGATGTGCATGTTGGCCAAATTTGTGGCCTTACAACTCTCACGAACTTTCATACCGCTCAAAACAATGTGTCTTCCTTGGATATAGTCCACGTCACAAAGGTGTAAAATGCTTAGATATATCTGAAAATAGTGTATGGGCACCTAGAGGGGGTGAATAGGTGGTACGACCAATTTTAATTTTTCTACAAGATTAGCCTTGACACAAAGATAAATTCTCTAGATGATAGAACTACGGTGAGTTTACCTATATGACAAGAAAAAACACAAACACAATACAAGTACAAGTAAAGGAGGAAGGGAACGAGGTAACCGATATGAAACACGCGGAGACACGATGTATTCCCGAGTTCCTCCTTGTTAAGGGAGTACGTCTCGTTGGAGGGATGTGAGCTCGCCACAAAGGGCTACTCAACGCAACAAAGGCCTCACCCTATTCTCCGATGAACCCCGCCACAAAGGCCTAGTCCACCTTCCACAATTGATCCCCTTTGAGGCGGGAATCGAATCATTTACAAACAAGCTTGGGGCACACACCCACAACCAAATTGGGGTCTCCCAACTCCAAGAATCACCAAGTGTAGCAAGATGTCTAGGTTCTCCACAAATGGAAACCCTAGACTCGAATCCCTCAAATGAATGAGGGGGAAATGAAGAACGTCTCGGTGAAGATGTAGATCGGAGCCTTCTCCTTCAATACTCCAAAGATCAACAAGTTTGGTGGGATGGATTGGAAGTAATTGAGGATTTTATGAGCTCAATACATGTTATTCAATGCAATGGACGAACTTGAGCTCAAGTAGGAAGAGGAGGGGGTATTTACTCCCCCCCCCCCCCTCAAATCTAGCCATTTGAGTAGGAAAACTGGTACCGGAATATCCGGGTGGCTTCTTTTTTTAGATCTGGATTTCGACGCGTTGACTTCAACCGGATTATCCGACTGGGAGCAAATAATTCGTTACAAATAATCCGGCTCTCTTCTATCCTGCGCAGGCTCCCCAACCGGAATATCCGGTTCATATGGAATAATCCGGTACAAATATTCCGGTTGGATTCTGCAACTCCAAACTTCAGTCCTTAGCCGATTTTGAGCCAACACTACCACAACCGGAATATCCGGTTTCACACGAATAATCCGGTTGCAATAATTCGGGTCGTCTCTATCCCGAACTGGGCTAGGGTCATCCTAACCAGAATATCCGGTTTCCCTGGAATAATCCGGTTAGAATAATCGGACTCCTCACTGTCCTAAATCTCAGTGACCATTCTTCACCGATCTTTTTGGTGATCGATGCAGATGTTAAGTAACACCTGCACACTCAACACCTTGATAAATAATATACTTAGCATTGTTAATTAACACGCAAAACAACGGGAAAACGAAATGCACTTTCAATATCCACTGGTCGAGTCTATATATCTCGTGATGTAGTTTTTGATGAAAACATCTTTCCTTTTGCCTCCCTCCATCCCAATGCCGACGCGTTACTAAGACAAGAAATTCTTCTACTTCCCAAATACCTCTACATCCTATCACGAGGGTACAAATATGAATGATCCTAGGACTAACTATGCAATACCTATGAATTCTCCTAACAATTTACAAGCTACTGGACAAAATTCTGCAGAAAACGGTGAAGAAACGAGCTCAAACGGAGAAAAAACATATGATGATTTCATGTCACAATGTGATGTGTCACTAGTGACGATCCCGATGAGGATCTGCTGTCAGGCGCCCGATCCGAGGAGAATCTGGCGGGATCCGAGGCAGATTTGTCTGCCAGCATTTATCCTGCGGCAGATTCGCCCAGCCCCGTCTCGCGCCAGTCCTCCTCCGCACTCGCAGACCGAGCAGGCGAATCGCACGGCGCCAAGCGCCCCTCTGCATCGCCCCGGTCTCCCCGCTTCCCCGACAACTCCCCCGACAGCCCGACAGCACCTGTGCGAAATCCCGCATCGGCTGGATCGTCTGTGGCCCCACACGCCCACACCTCGCTACAGCGTCGGCCACACGGATCTTCTGCGGCTTCGGACGCGGGATTGGATCCAGCATGCAGCAGGGATCTTCTGTGCAACGCCCTGATGTGGCGCCTCCTGCGCGTCGGACCAGACTTTAAAAGGGTATCACAAATCCAAAAATTTGAAAGGAATGGACTATTCGCTATAATTTTTATGTATGTGATGCAGGGGAACCAACAAACTTGAATGAAGTATTGGGAAATCCAGCATGGCGCCAAGCCATGAATGAGGAATATGAAGCACTCATGAACAACAAAACTTGGCATTTGGTGCCTCCATCCCTTGGTACCCAAAATATAATTGATTGCAAGTGGGTCTTTCGCATTAAGAAAATCCTAATAGTAGTGTTGAAAGATGCAAAGCTAGTCTTGTAGCTAAAGGATTTAGACATAGGTTTGGCATATATAATGAGGACATATTTAGTCCAGTTGTTAAAGCAGGCACTATTTGTGTTGTTTTGTGTATTTCTGTTTCTCAAGGTTGGAGCTTACGTCAACTCGATGTCAAGAACGTGTTTTTTCATGGTGTTCTGGAAGAGGAAGTATACATGAAGCAACCTTCTAGGTATGAAGATGCACTTATGCCTCACCACATGTGCAAACTTGATAACGCTCTGTATGGTCTCAAGCAAGCACCGCAAGCATGGTATTCCAGGTAGAGCAACAAACTTCAAGAGTTGGGTTTTATTCCATCTCAAAGAGATACCTCTTTATTTATCTACATTCAGTCAGTTGTCACTATATATGTTCTGGTTTATGTGGATAACATTATAGTCACAGGCTCATCATATAATGCTATTTCCACTTTAGTAAAAGATCTTAATCAACAATTTGCTATTAAGGATCTAGGATATGTTCATTTCTTCTTGGGTATTGAGGTTAGGAAAATTACAGAGGTCATTGTTCTCACCCAAGAAAAATATGCAACCGAGTTACTATCCAAAGTTGGGATGTATCATTGTAAGTCATTCTCTACACCCCTTTCTGCTTCAGAACCATTATATCTACATTAAGGAGATCCTCTTGGATCCGAGGACGGTATAAATATAGGAGTATTGTAGGTGGCTTGCAATACTTGACATTAACAAGACCTGACATTTGTTTTTCGGTTAATAAACTCTGTCAGTTCCTTCATGCACCCACCACAACACATTGGACAATAGTCAAGAGAATTATTCGTTATGTCAAAGATACTATTACCACTGGTATATCATTCATAGATTATATGCCCACTTTGGTTAGTGTCTTTTCTGATGCAGATTGGGCAGAGTGTTTTGATGACAGACGGTCCACCGGAGCGTTTGTAGTATTCTTTAGACCGAATTTAATCTCTTGGAGTGCCAGAAAGCAAGCCACGGTCTCTACATCAAGTACATAAGTAAAATATAAATCTTTGGAAAATGCAACAGCTGAGGTAATATGGGTTGAAACCATTCTCAAAGAACTTGGCATCAAATTCAAGGAAAATCCATATTTATGGTGTGATAATATGGGAGTTATTTATCTTTCTGTTGATTCTATGTTTCATGCAAGAACAAAACATATAGAGATCGATTTTCATTTTGTGAGAGAAAGAGTAGCTCAAAAATTGCTTGACATCAAATTCATTTCTTCTAAAGATCAAGTTACAGATGGTTTTACAAAGCCTTTACCAACAAGATAATTAGAACCATTCAAGCATCGATGTAAACAGATGGCTATTGATAAAGCCTATCGGGTCCTTCCTATCTTGTAGATCAAGTTAGCTCTAAACCTCCTCCTGTAATCTCTCTATCTCTCTCTCTCACAAACAACTTTGTAACATACATGTCGTTCGGCTATATAACACGCAACGCATGCCGAGACCAAAGGCATCGCTTCACGCACAATCACAGATGCAGCCCAGGATCGACCAGCACGACTGCATGATTGCAGCGCGGTGTCTCCAGATTCCGTTCCGGTCGGGCTCGAAGGTGAGTAGCAACTCTGGCATAGATGCAATATGTGGTCATTTTCCCATGGCAGTCTTGCGCGTCCCGCGGTCACCAAATTGGGGCTAGGGATTGGATTGTAAGACTGGAAGGCTTTGAAGCTTCTCTCTTCTCCTCCACATGTCGTCGTGCGCCTACACTGATATATATATATATATATGTTGGAGAAATCGGCTTGTCTGCCATGGCAGGTATGAGTACTCGACATTTATCATACGGTTGGGTTTCTATCAGTACCTAGTCTGCAGAATTGGTGTCAGGCGATCATCATCCTTGGTTTTTGTCGTCGTTAGTGTCAGATGTCTCTAGATGGTGCTCAAGAGCCCGTTTAGCATCGGGTGGCGACGTCCATGTCAGAACTATGTGCATGAATGGTTGTTTGTGGCTGTGGAAGCCATGGATGGAGTTGGAAGTTCTAGATTGAGTTCAAGATTCTTGACACATGGCACATGTTTAACCAAACTTCGCGATCAAGGAACTGCATCATCGACTTCTTTTGATGTGGTCCTATGTTGCACATGTTGATTGGTTGGGTTTAACCCTTAGTTACGAGTTTTATTTTTCAATGATTTGATTGTGTGTAGCCTCAATGTTTCGAGTAGCTCTTAACATTGTGTTGTTGCTGGGTGTATTTGGTATCAAGTTGATATTAATATATTATCCATTTTCACACAAAAAAGTGTCATTTTCTTGATCCAAACTAGCCCATTTAACCAACCAATAGGTAACTAACCACCCCCCTCCAAATACCTTCTCCTCTTTCTATTCTATAAGAAGGCGAACATCCACCAGACATATCTCTGGGCGTCAACAAAAGGTGAAGGCTGGCTACACGCCCTTGAAAGCCAGATTGTGGACGCACACAACTCGATCCCACCCGATTCAAAGGTCAAGAGCGCATACTCTATTCATGAAAGTCGCCGACATGGTCATCCAGAACTAGTAGACGACCAGTCGGGGACGACCAACAGCAGGAAGATGGGCGCGCAGGGTGGAAGAAACCCACTAGGGCCACTATTGAACCACAATTTGTTTGAACCTAGACCACTAGGTTTTCAACACCATACAGACGGGTTACCGGCAGCTCCGCGATAAACCACCAGGTCGTTGTTGCCAAACCGTAATACACCGCCACAACCGACGAGTGAAGGTCTCCCCAACCACGCGAGAAGCGATAAGAGGGGCACAACCACCGCAATAGTCATCGCCACTGGAGGAATCCGAGGCGCTGCCCCGGGTGCCTGTACTTCGCCATGCTGTACAGATCAACATGGGCAAACCAGTGCAGGAGAGGGCCCGCCACGGGCCAAATTATGGCATATCTTCTTATACAGACTGTCGTAAAACTACTTATACCTTCGTTATAAACGAGGAGTGATACGGAAAGTCATTTCTGCTCCAAAACTCCAATGCTCCCTTCGTTTTAATAATTTTTTAAAAAAGTTATTAAAATATTTGAAAATAATTCTGGATGTTGTTTAAAAACGAGTACAATCACAACGCGAAATTCTTTATATTATGGGCAACAAAAAAAATGACAAAATCATAAAAATAAATTAAAGCATTGAAACACTATACTTAGATATGTACATTTATCATTTTTTTTAGCTCAAAACACAAAGTATTTTAAACTAAAAGTTTGTAAATTTGCAGAATACGTCATTAAGATCATCCAGGATTGTTATTTTTTACATTTTTTGAAATTTTA
The DNA here is from genome assembly GCA_028641055.1 of Alopecurus myosuroides. Classification (NCBI taxonomy): domain Eukaryota; kingdom Viridiplantae; phylum Streptophyta; class Magnoliopsida; order Poales; family Poaceae; genus Alopecurus; species Alopecurus myosuroides. The sequence continues at coordinate 27,757,871 of CM054063.1, forward strand.
AAATATGATTTTTATTTTTTTAAAAATAGAGAGAGAGTATTGGAGCTCGGGAGAAAGAACTCTCCACTGGGATTGATATCCTTACTCATGAGAATCTGCAAAGTATCCAACCGAATCCAACATTGTACTATCCATAACAGATAACAGTCACCACCAAAATACTTGCACTACGATTTCTTACAAGGAAAAGAATAGTGCTTGCACGTCCTGTCCCCTGTTTTCCTCGCATGGCCAACGGAGGAGGCAGCCAAAAAAGACTGCTGACCTGCTTGGCTTTCGTCGTCGCTCTGCTCCCAAAGGTTTCCAACACGAAACCACATGACAGGCCAAACAAAAACTTTACTGCTGTTACCCGTGCGTGCGTGCGAATTCTGCAGCGGCGTATATATCGCCGCTTGTTTACGCGCGCACGAACGCTGTTCGTACGTACGTGGCGGGCCTCCGGAATTTTTCTCGTCTCGCGCGTCGTGCTGCATGTCCGGCCAGGGCCAGCATAGCCCTACATGTTCTAGCTAGCCAATGCTAGTATGAATTTTCTGATCAGATTTCGAATCGTGTTGTTCCGGGCTAATAGTATTAGTAGGCTACTACTCTAGTAGATAACATGCTCTCGTCTTCAAACACGCGAATTCAAATTTTAAGGTCTCACTTGGATCGGATTGACAAATACAGGCGACGGAAAACCCCTCTGTCCCACGCCCGCGGCAGCAGACGCGGCTAGCTCCGCCCCTTCTCCCGCCTCCTTCTCCGTGTCTTCCTCCTCCCGCCGCCGTCGGCGCGGGCCACCGAGAGGCTCGGTTGGTGCCGAAGGCGGCGGCTGTCCTTTACCCGCGCGCAGTGGAACCCTCTGGGGTGGTGACGAAGGCATGGATCCTGGACCCTGCGAGTAAGGACACCCCCTCTCAGGCCTTCTAGTCAAGGCCCAAAAGGAAGCGCCCTTGGAGTACTCTAGAAGGCCCATGTGAAGCCCACCCGCATCAACTTGCGGGTTAAGTTAGGGAATTTGTAACTGACCCGGCTAGGGTTTGAGTCCTCTCCGGGTAGAACTCGAGACCTGGTCATCTATATAAAGCCAGGAGAGCCCCCAAGGAGAGGACCAAGTAATACCGCACGACCAAAAAAGCCTCGGAACTCGAGATCTACTCTCGATTCGAGCAACCTGTAACCGATCTAATCATCCAATACAGATCAGCAGAAGGCAGGAGTAAGGGTTTTACCTCTTCGAGGGCCCCGAACCTGGGTAAATCTCGCCCCCCCTGTCAAGCCGACGATTTCACCAGCGCCCATGACTTCTCCTAGTCGAAACCCGATAGGGTCACCTGAGGGATTTGTGGAGTCTGAACTTCGACAATTGGCGCCGACCGTGGGGAACGCGGGCGCTGGATCACCGGCATCTTCGGCTTCATCGACATCCAAATCCCGTTGGAAACCATCGACTACGGCTCCGAACAATCCCGTACGGATCGGATCCGTCATAGTCACGCCTCACTCGCCGGAATCACGCCCGGTGTTCGAGGATCTGGAGAAGAGCGTCACCCTGACGTTCGGAAGCTTTAACTTCATGGCAAACAGAGACGGAATCCTCCACTTCTCGGATGAATCTGAACCTGAATCTGGAGCCGTCAACTCACGCTTCCCTATGGAGAAAAGCGGCGAGTCCATCCGCTTCAACACATTCGACTACCACGCACTCTCGACAGAGGAGCCATCTCGGGTACGGGAAGCCTTCCAATCTGCGCCTAGGACGCACGAGCCACGACTGGCCCAAGTCTGCATGGCAGGATCGGAACAACCCTCGGAAACCGAATACAGCGCAACCGAGCGCGATATAATCGGCTTTTCGCGGGAGGCCTGGAAGAGGGCCAAGGAGGCCATGCGGCGGAGTCAGCCACCCGCGGCGGGAGCCTCACAAGAAGACCTAACCGCCTACCACTACCACCTAGTAAGAGCGGCCTCAAACATCAAAGAAGCCCGGGCGGATCTAGCCCGTCGCAGAAGAGCGGCGGATGAATCAAGCCTGCGGCGAGTCGAACAGTCCCTTGCACCCTCAGTCGGTACCCGACCCGCGAGGAAGGGGCACGCAACATCGTCAAGGGGCCACGAATCCGTGACTGCGACCGACAGGTCGACCACGTCTTCCTTCATGAGGGTCGACGATGACGGCAATGTCTATCCGCAAACACCAGCTGCCGCGATCCTAGCCGCAGCAACCTACATGCAGATGAACCAACCGACGGACAGCGACCCTCGGGTGGAACAGTACAAACAAATTCGCAAAGGACTAGGATTAGCGGCCGCAAGGCTCGCTTCCCACGATCGCAAGAAGACCGAGGAAGAATTGGAGAAGGAGCGACAGGAGAAAAACAAGGATAAAGAAACGCCCCGCAGGCATAGAAGTTCATCCCCGAGAAAAGACAAATCACCACGGCGCGGTCGAGGAAAAGAAGCCCGCCGTCGCGGCGATAGTCGAAGCAGCAGCGACGACAGCCCGAGAGACAAAAGCTCGCGGCGCCACAGCAGCCGCTCGAGAAAGCGAAGCAAAGAACCAAGGAAAGACAACGACCGCGACCGGTCCGAATACGACGCGCGATCAGATCTCGCCCAAAAGAAGGTGGATAGGGCGAGAGCTTCACGGTATCGCGAACGCTCCTCATCCAGGTCCTCAGACGACGAAACCTGTGGAGCGCTCTGTTTCGCTCGCAGTATCCGAGAAGCACCTCTACCCAAGAGGTTCAAGCTCAGCACGGAGGTGACTAAATACGACAGCTCGCTCGAGCCCTCCCAGTGGTTAAGCGATTACCTCACGGCAGTAAAATGCCAACGTGGGAACAAGAACACAGCCATGCAATACCTCAATTTGCATCTTACAGGCGCGGCCCGCAGTTGGCTGGAAAGAAGACCCAAATCTTGCTACGCATCATGGGACGACCTGCATCACGATTTCTGCAAAAATTTCCAGTCGACATACAAAAGGCCAGCCACAATCGAAGAGCTACGAGCGTGCAAACAGAAGAGTGGCGAATCCACACGAGAATATATCCAGCGGTGGACCACACTGAGGAACACCGCAGGGACCATCTCGGAAGAGGTGACGATTGAGGCCTTCGCCAAAGGAGCGAGAAGAACCGCGTTTCGAGAAGAGCTAGGCAGAGCTGCGCCCAAAACCATCGGGGAGCTAATGATCATAGCCGAAAAATGGGCTAACGGAGAAGACGCGGTACGCAATGAAAGAGCATCATCGCCCACGCACGAAGAAGACCGTCATGGGCGAAGAAAGAGAAGGAAATACTACGACCACGAGGACAGGGAAGAGTTAGTGGCAGCAGAATTCACGCGAAACCGCGACTCTGGCCGCCGCGGAAGTCGCGAGTGGAAACCAAAGGCAGAAGAAAAGTCCCCCGAGGAGGATCTTGATGCATACTGCTCGCTACACCTGTTTACAGATAAGCGCACGGGCAAAACTAAGGCAACACACCTTCTCAAGGATTGTCGAAAGTTTCTTGACATTTCGGATGCTCTCGCGAGGAAAAGATTCGCATCCACTCAAAACTACCCGCCGCTGCTAGGAGGGGGACAACAGTTCCATCCGCCTCCACCACCTCCTCCACCAGCAAACCCAAACATGGCGCTAGCCGCACTACCTGCGCCACCTCCACAAAACATTGGAGCCAATGCATACCCGAATCCGGCAGGACAACTCGCGATGATACAAAAGGTATGCCCCTCTCGCAGAGCTCAAAAGACTAACACAAGGAAACTATGCATGGCAGTGCAGACACCGCCAACAAAGACCGAGTACCTGAAGATGGCAGATCAGCCCATCACGTTCTCGAAACAAGACCATCCACCACAAGTCTATCGACCAGGACACGCCGCCCTCGTCATCCAGGCTCAAATCGGAAATTATGACCTGGCCCGCGTGTTCATGGACGGCGGCAGTGGAATCAACATCATCTACGCGGATACACTCCGTCGAATGAACAAGAACCTGGACGGCCTAGCGGAATCAGAAACATCCTTCCACGGGATAGTTCCGGGCAAGGCAATCCGTCCACTCGGAACAATCAACTTAGAAGTTGTATTGGGTTCTCCAAGCAATTACAGAAGGGAATTCCTGGACTTCGAAGTCGTCGACTGGCCCTCACAGTACCACGCCATCCTTGGCCGAACAGCGTTCGCCAGATTCATGGCAGTACCACATTACGCGTACTTGAAACTCAAGCTACCCGGCGAATACGGTGTGACCACCATCGACGGAGACTTCAAGAAGTCAGACAAGTGTGACATAGAATTCAATGAGATCGCGAAATCTTTCGGGATGCAAGAAGAACTTCAAGAGCTGGCAAAAACCACGGACCACTCCGTCATGCCCCTCACGAAGAAGAACGCGACTGAACTGGAATTCAGCGCCAACAGCGACACCCGCAAGCACCAAGTGCACCCGACGGATTCCGCCAAGACCGCGATGGTTTCCACAACCCTCTCGCCAGCATAGGAAAGCGCGCTCGTCAAACTCCTCCGTGAGTACTGGGAAATTTTTGCCTGGCAGCCCTCAGATATGCCAGGAATACCCAGGGAGTTTGCCGAGCACTCACTCGAAGTCTTTCCTAATGCCAAACCCATCAAACAGACAACTCGACGATTCTCAGAACCCAAGCAGAAGACGCTTGGAGAAGAAATAAACAGACTGCTAGCCGCCAACTTTATTAGGGAGATCAAGATATCCACCTGGTTGGCAAACCCGGTGCTGGTCCCCAAGAAAAACACGGACATCCTTCGGGTGTGCATCGACTACACATCGCTGAATAAGCACTGCCCCAAGGACAATTTTCCTCTACCACGAATCGACCAGATTGTGGACTCCACGGCAGGCTGCCAACGCCTCTCCTTCCTGGATGCCTATTCGGGATACAATCAGATCCGAATGAAAAAGGAAGACGAAGAGAAGACGGCATTCATCACACCACACGGTGTCTACTGCTACACGACAATGCCCTTCGGGCTGAAGAACGCAGGCGCAACATATCAGCGCTGCATGCAAAGATGCCTCGCCAATCTCATTGGCAAAAACGTACAAGTGTACGTCGACGACATCGTCATAAAAACTCGAGTAGAGGACACACTCCTCGAGGACATTAGAGAAACGTTCGACGCCCTTAATGCATATCGGATCAAACTCAACCCGACCAAATGCGTTTTCGGCGTCCCTGCAGGAAAACTCCTCGGGTACCTGGTATCCGCCAGAGGCATTGAAGCCAACCCGGAAAAAATACAAGCCATCCTGACTATGAAGGAGCCCACCAATCTACGCGGAGTCCAGCAGCTCGCAGGACGACTAGCCGCCCTAAGCAGGTTCATCGCACGATTGGGGAAGCAAGCGTTACCTTTCTACAAATTACTAAAGAAGACGGACAAATTCGAGTGGACACCCGAAGCTAAACAAGCGTTCGCAGACCTGAAGCGATCGCTGCAAAGCAGGCGCGTCCTTGCAACACCGCAAGAAAGGGAGCCGCTCCTACTATACCTAGCCGCTACAAACCAGGTCATCAGCACAGCAATCGTGGTCGAACGACCTGAAGACGGCAAAGCATACGGAGTCCAACGACCAATATATTACATCAGCGAAGTGCTCTCGCCATGCAAGCAACGATACCCTCATTATCAGAAGCTAGCGTATGGAGTTGTTCTCACAGCCCGAAAGCTCAAACATTATTTCCAGGAACATACCATTACAGTGGTTAATGATGCGTCACTCGGGACAATCATGAACAACCCTATGGCATCCGGAAGAATAGCAAAATGGAGCATCGAGCTGGGCGCCTGGGACATCACCTATACAGAGCGAAAAGCAGTCAAATCTCAAGTACTCGTGGAATTCCTCAGCGAATGGACAGAGCTACAAACGCCCGGACCACCCGAGTACACGAGCAATTGGATAATGTACTTCGACGGATCCAAGAGAAACGAAGGAGCAGGAGCTGGAATCGTCCTTATCTTGCCTCGGGGAGACAAGCTACAATACGTCTTGCGACTGGATTTTCCACCAGACGATCCAGCCTCAAACAACGACGCAGAATATGAAGCCCTGTTGCACGGGATGAAGATGGCAATCGCCTGTGGAGCTACCCGATTAATGATCTACGGTGATTCCAATCTCATCGTGCAGCAGACGATGAAAGAATGCGACGCCATCGCTGAAAACATGGTCGCATATCGTGACATGTACAACCTACTCGAGGGAAGCTTTAAAGGCTGCGAGCTGAAACACATTGCAAGAGCTAGCAACGAAGAAGCAGATAGACTGGCAAACATGGGTTCCACCAATACACCTATACCGCCAGGAATATACTTCGAACGGATGATCAAGCGATCAGTCAAAGTGAAGAAAACTGCAGCAGCGCCAGAAACAGAGGTCAGCCCGCAGGTCGCGCTTATCGAGCTTATTCACAATATATCACGACAGGTTTTCATGGTCGAGCCAGTCTGGACGCAGAAATATCTCGACTACCTGCTCCACAGACATCTCCCGGCCGACCCACGTGAGGCTCGACAGATAATCAGGCGTAGCAAATCCTTTCGAGTAGTCAACGGAGAATTATACAAGCAAAGTGTCTCGGGAATACTCCAGCGTTGCATCGCACCCGAAGGCGGCAAGGAATTGCTCCAGGACATACACCAAGGAGACTGCGGACATCATGCTAGCTGGAAAACAATAATGGGAAAAGCTTTCCGAGTAGGATTTTACTGGCTAACAGCGGCCAACGATGCAAAAAGCCTGGTCGAACGATGCGACGCCTGCCAGCGATTCGCACCAAGGCCACACGCCCCTGCTACGGAACTACACATGATACCAATAGCCTGGCCCTTTGCACAATGGGGGCTAGATATGGTTGGGCCACTACGCAAGTCCACGCCAGGTGGATACACACACTTGCTGGTCGCAGTCGACAAGTTCACCAAATGGATCGAGGCTATGCCAGTGACCTCAGCAAGCGCCCAATGCGCCGTCAAGTTTCTCGACTCCATTGTATGTCGATTTGGGGTGCCACACGACATCATTACAGATAACGGTACAAATTTCACAGCAAAGGAGACACAACAATTCTGCGAGGAAAAAGGCATCAATTTCAAATTTGCCTCCGTCGCTCACCCGCAAACGAACGGACAAGTCGAAAGATCCAATGGCTTAGTTTCGATGGGCATCAAGAAGCGACTACTCGATCGTCTACACCCCGCCGCAGGACATTGGGCGGAAGAGCTACCCTCCGTACTTTGGAGCCTGCGCACAACTCCTAATCGATCAACAAAGTACACGCCATTCTTCATGGTATACGGGGCAGAAGCAGTCCTTCCCGAGGACGTTCGATTCAGCGCCCCACGAGTTGTAGCCTACAGCGAAGAAACTTCCAACAAGGCGCTCGCAGAAGATATGGATGCACTCGACGAAATGCGCGACATCGCACTCGCAAGATCCGCGGTGTATCAGCAATCCTTGCGCAACTATCACAGTCGCCGCATACGCCACAGAGCATTCGCGGTTGGGGATCTGGTGTTGCGGCTCAAACAGAAGGAAGGACACAAGCTCGAGCCACCCTGGGAAGGACCCTTCATCATACATGAAGTCATCCCAGGCGGAGCCTACAGGCTAAAGAATCCAGCGACCGGAGGGGTTTACTCCAATCCGTGGAACATCGCACACCTCCGCAAATTTTATCCTTAGGTTTATTTGTTATCACAACAAAAATAAGGCTATACTAGCCAGTCCTGTAGTTCGAATACATGGCTTCTCAGTCATTGCAATAAAGACGCGATTCCTTCATCGTATTCACTCGAAGCTTTTCATTCTTTACATGCTACAAGTTACAGGTATACACCCCCTAAAACACACGGGGGCTACCCTACAACTAAGCATCACAAAGAAACAACATCAAATACAAGGTTATACACCTTACAACAGTTTTTTACAAATTATAAACAGATTACAGGATATTTACATCCGAAAATCAGTCAAAGTGCTGAGCATTCTCAGTCGCCAAGATTCTATCCACCTCTTCAGAGGTCATTTGGATAATCTTCTCCGCCGCAGGACGTACAGCATCATAGTACGGCGAGATATCCTCGATTGCATAATCTGGACGCCGAGCAACGGAGTTAACATCTATCTCAGGATGCCATATGCGGACAAAAGAGAGAGCCACAATTGCGCCGCACGTCATCTGATTGCGCACACACGCGTGAACTTCTCCTTCACGTCCAAACAAACTGAGAAGATAACCCCAGTCTTCAGGACCTTTTTCAAGTGGATAAAATGCAGCGTTCATCGCAACCAAGACCTCGTGAAATGAACTCACGAGAATTCTCGCCTGGCGGACTCGAAATTTCAAGGTGGCCATCACAAAACCCCGACTGCGATCAGACCAAAAATTGTTCGCATGAGGTTTGGAGCTACTAGCCCCTTGAAGGATGTGATTCTCTACCCACTGCTTTTCTTCCCTGTCATCCGGATTAACGACTGAAGACAAAAATACACTCAGTCAGATAAGGAAACAAGGAAGAAAAAAGACACGGGGGCTGCACTACTTACAAAGCAAGTCCTTCGCGACTACAGCCAACTCATCCATCAGGAATTGTTCGCGTTCAGCTGCCAATTTCTGTTTGGACTTCGCCACATCGGCTATCCCGCGCATAGCTTTCAGCTTGCGCTCACCCTCCTGGACCTTATCACGAAGGCCCGCAAAAGTGCCAACAGCGGCAACAAGTGGATTTACTGAGTACCACATCCACTCGACGTTTCTGCGACAAACCCAGTAGCCTGGAAGCATAAAACGAAAGAAGTAAGATGTCCTACTCGAGTCAATTCTAATCGCCTATTCGACAAACGCTCGGGAGCTACTCCCATCGGGAGACAAGGCACAAATAAAGGGAACGAATTGCAAGATGAAATCTTCGATTAAAGACAACAAAGGTACGGGAATACATCCCAAGGTTCATTACATTAAAGGAGAAGAAAAAGGAAAAAATCTATGAAGCTACATTGGTGCTCCCGCTGGCAGCAGTCGCTCCTCCCCGCAGCCGAGCAAAAATCTCAGACAGCTTCCGAGCAAGAATAGCGGCTTGCTCGCTAAAACGAGAGAGCCGTACCTTTTTGCCCGTGGAGGGGTCGACTGGAAGAGCTGTGTACGCCTCCTCCAAACCTTCGACTCCATGCGCCAAAGCGAATTGTATCGCAGTCTTCGCACCAGATTCCGCCTGTGCGACTGCGAAGGCATCCAGAAGTTTTCCTTCTGAGAAGACCTTCAACAGATCATCTAGCGCGGGTGCAGGGGTGGCATTGGCGAGGAGGCGACCGTGCAGTTGCCCCAGCACTTGAGTGGCATCATTGATCATGGAGAGAACTCCATCAGCGTGCCTTTTAAGCTGGGCAAGTGTGTCGGTTACCACATCCACCCGCTGGAGTCCAGGGATTTCCAGAGGAACATCCAGAAGACCTGCGAAGGAAGGAAAGAATACTTAGCAAAGTACAGCGAAATGAGGAATCAAAATCGAAAAATACCAACACACTTACCCGCGAAGCGTTCAGCAAGGGGACGGAGAAACCCGACAATGTCGATGTCGGCCTTACTGCCAGCTTTCTCTAACTCCTTCAAGGATTTCCGCGCATCTGCAAGCTGTCGACCAAAATCTTCTGACTGCATGCGGGAAGCCTCTAGCTCTTGTCGAATGGCCGTCAGGTCAGCCTCCCGAGCAGTTACCTGCTCAGAGAGTTTGACCTTTTCGGATTCTGCAAATTCAAGTCGAGCTGCAAAGAGATGCTTGTCAAAAACTCAAGAATGAACGGAGTACGGAAGACAGGGAAACAATAAAGCTCACCCTTGAGAAGAACGTTTTCAGTTTGAAGTCGGCTACGGTCCGCTCGAAGCGACTCGCAATCCGACTCGGCGAGAACGACGCGGCGACCGATCGCCGCAAGAGAATCAATAAGAGACTGCAAAAGTACGAAGACAAAAGAGTTAGAAGGGATTAGAATAGAGTCTGTACCCGATTATTTACAATCGACTACAGCCTCGGGGGCTACTCCCATCGGGAGCACTGCCGTGCACCCGATAAAAATGAAATCATGAAGAGGAATTAAACTAGACTTTGAGCCTGTGGCCGATCGCATGCGATCGACTACAGCCTCGGGGGCTACTCCCATCGGGAGCACTGTCGTGCACCCGATAAAATTAAAAAATGGTTTGAAGACGGAAGATGAAGTTTACCTGGCCGGAGGCGCGAGACAGCGGATCCGCAGAGCTATCCGTCACTTCCTTAGAAGCAGAAGCCCTGGCGGCAAAGCTGGGAGCTTCGCGTACCATCGTCGCGGCTTCGGGGGCTGCTCTGGGGGAGTTTTGGACGGTGCCCGCGGTGGGAGTTTCACCCGCATCCTTGACCTTATTCCTCTTCTCGGGAGGAACGGCAGCGGCGTACCTGCGAGGACTGATCGTCTGCAGACTGCACGGAAAGATAGAAACAATCGATATTGAAGCACAGAAAATGTTCGACCAAGATTAAGGAAAAAACACTTACTCGTCATCCTCGTCGTCATCCAGCAAGTCCGCGTTCCAAGCGGGCGTCATCACTGGGAACGAAGGCGAAGGAGCAAGGGAGCGAAGTGGAGTCGCATGGATAGGAGCTTGACTGGGCGATGCTTCCAAGGATTTGTCCTTGGAAGTAGCTTCGTCCTCATCTACCCGACGACGTTTCGTTGGAGCGCCATTCGAGTCCGCAACGTCATCCGAAGAATCGTGCTCTGAACTCGAAGAGGCGTTGGCGACGCTGGTGTCAATCGCACCGTCTTGATGACTCGACACTTGCTCTGAGGCGGCTTCCCCCGTAGTTGGCGGGTAGCAGTCCGCCATGGCTAGGCTCTGCAAAGGCAAGAAGAAGACGAGGAAAACCTTATCGACTAAGACTCAGAACGAGAAAAAGGAACAACTCAAAGACGAAAAAAGAGAAAGAAACTAACCTCGGCTGGGGGAGGATTTGAGGCGGCGAAGGCTTCAACAGAGCAATCGGGGAATTTCTCTCCCACCTTCAGTCGGGTGATACCCGCGATTTTCTTCTCGAATTCTACATTCGAAAGTTCCTCGCGGCTTACTCGACTGGGATCCTCTGAGCCCTGATACTCCCACATGGCGGAGGGCCTTTGTTGGAGTGGCTGGATCCTGCGCTTCAAAAAGATGCTCGCCAGATGCATCCCGTTGAGCACAACTCCCGCGGTCTGATCCCGAAGAGCAGCTACTCTCGCGAGTAAAGGCGCAACAGTCTGGGTCTCTTCGGCTGACATCTTGTGCCCCCAAGACTTTCGCCTGGTCAAAACAGCGAACGGGTGGAACTCTACAATTCCACCCGAGCTGTTGTCGATGACGTAGAACCACCTTTTCCGCCAGCTTTGGGCGGAGTCGACGAAATGCATGTTGAAGTAGCTGCCTTCTTGTCGAGCTTGGATCCCGAAGCCGCCGGTGCGAAGCGGTTCGCCAAGCTCGGACTCCACCCGCGACTTCTCGCGGAAGATCCGGACCTTGAAGAGCGCCTTCCACAGCGCCCAGTGCGGGCGAATGCCGAGATAGCATTCGCAGAACACGATGAAGCACGTAATGTGCTGCACCGCGTTCGGGGGGAGATCGTGAAGCTGTATGCCATAGACACACAGCAACCCGAGGAAGAAGGGATGAAGGGGAAAAGAAAGGCCCCGAGTCACGTGGTCCACAAAGACCACGCGCTCGTTCGATTGAGGATTGGGTACCTCTTCCTTTTTTCCGAGGCGGACTCGCTTCTCCGTCTCTGCCGGCAGCAACCCCTCCCGCTGCATCTCCTTGATGCTTTTTGCGGTGGTGTTGGGAGAACGTCAGTCGCCGGCGCGGGGCGCGGGTTGCGCGGAAGGTTCACCGGATGCAGAACCGGCAGCACCACGTCTCTTTCCGCCAGCCATTGTTTGCAGCGAGAGCTCGAGCGCGGGGAAGACGAAGATGGGCGCGAGGAAGAAGATGAAGACAGAGAGCTGGGAAAGTTTTACCGCAGCGCTAACACCCGTATTTATACACGGGGCAAGGCAATCTCAGCCGTACGATGCGCTACGTGGCACCTATCACGGCCGCCACGCGTAAGGATGAAACGAAGCGGCGGCCTGCGCTGTTTCGTGCCACGATCTTAACAGAAGATCGTGCGCATTTACTGCGCGTCTCGCGTAAAAACCGGGAACGACGTCTCGTTTCCCGGTCAAAAAGCTGACAAGGTGGGCCACCATCTGCTGCCACTCCGTCACGTCCCATCGGGAGAAGAGGAGTGCGCCATGACGTCATGGCATTCGTCATTCAAAACCAAAATCTTTTCGACTGGAAGTTCAAACGCGAAATTATCTTCGTATGAATATCAATTCCTTCGGATAAAAGCAACTTTTCCATGAACAGTTCATAAAGCAAGACCTCTTCGAACAGAGAGGAAAATACCCTATGCACGAAAACTCTTTCGTATGGGCACAGCATCCCGAACATGAAAACTCTTTCATACGGGCTTAGTTTTTCTTCCAAACACGAAATTTCTTTCGTATGGAGCTCATACAATTCAATCGGGTAGGAAAAACCTACCTCTCCTACACATGATAATCTTACATCATAAGAACCTGGATTGTTCAGCCGACTAGGCACATCCGGATGCCGTATTCTTCGAATATGAAGGTAAGACCCGAAAAGATCTCTCTTTTGGGCCTGGAATCGCACTCGAAAGCTGCGTCCTCCGGTATAATTCCGTGTCAACAACACGAAGAAAAATCCTAGCGGACGCGCCGGGTACCCCCATAGGTTAAGTTCGATTCGGTAAGTCCACAACGGCCCAGTCGCAACAATCACCTTATCGGGTTCGAGTCGGAGGTCTCGAATCTGAGTAGGCCAGGAATGTTTTTGCCCTAGTCGCAATTAATTGGCCCCGATCTCTCGAGAGAGCCAAGCTACTGTGCCACATCCTCCTGCGAAAAAAGCCGTAAAACAGGCGCTTATATTGCTCGATACTCGAGCATGATGACCCATGATACAGGGAACACACCCTTTTGAAAAACGATGACTGTCAGGGCAATCTTCCATAAAAATAAGAAGAGTATGACCGCCTACTCGACTGGAAAAGCCCCAGTCAAGCACGCGCTCGGGGGCTACTGACGAAGGCATGGATCCTGGACCCTGCGAGTAAGGACACCCCCTCTCAGGCCTTCTAGTCAAGGCCCAAAAGGAAGCGCCCTTGGAGTACTCTAGAAGGCCCATGTGAAGCCCACCCGCATCAACTTGCGGGTTAAGTTAGGGAATTTGTAACCGACCCGGCTAGGGTTTGAGTCCTCTCCGGGTAGAACTCGAGACCTGGCCATCTATATAAAGCCAGGAGAGCCCCCAAGGAGAGGACCAAGTAATACCGCACGACCAAAAAAGCCTCGGAACTCGAGATCTACTCTCGATTCGAGCAACCTGTAACCGATCTAATCATCCAATACAGATCAGCAGAAGGCAGGAGTAAGGGTTTTACCTCTTCGAGGGCCCCGAACCTGGGTAAATCTCGCCCCCCTGTCAAGACGACGATTTCACCAGCGCCCATGACTTCTCCTAGTCGAAACCCGATAGGGTCACCTGAGGGATTTGTGGAGTCTGAACTTCGACAGGTGGCGTTCCTACGCGGCGGTGCGGCTCAGGTCGGAATCAGCCTGGCCCTGGCTGGGTGGTGGTCGGCCGCGGTGGTCTGGGAATGGAGCTGCAGAGCGGTGCAGCAACTGGCCGGATGTGTGTTGTCGGCGGCACTGGCAGTGCTCGCAACCCAGATCTAGGCCCACGGGCTCCATCTGGGTTGGGGCTGGCTGGTTTTTCTTCCCACACGCTTTTGCATATGGCGGCGAGGTAGATGGTGCTGGGGACAGCGGCAATGATGGTCGGCCTGTTGCAACGTGGCAACAAGCTTTATGGGCCTGATCTGGGCTCGACTGGACCTTGTTTGGATTGGTGTACCCTGTGGGGCTTTACGGGCCCGTTCGGACCTAACGGGGACCGGTGTGCTTGGCTGGGCGGTGGAGGCAGGTCGCGGTCCCGTTGTTCGTGATACTATCTACGCCTTGCTTCCGTTTCTCACACCTCGTGACTGGCTGCTTCGGTGAGACGACTATGGCGGCTTCGCATGTGTGGTGGCGCACGTTGGTGGGCAAATAGCTTGGTGGTGGCGAGGTTTCGCTCTCGCGAGGACTCATTTCTTACGGACCGTTCGGGTTGCGGACAAGGTTTTCTCAGGAGAAATCGTTGTCGTCTCGGCCAGCAACGGCATTCTGAATGGCGTCGTGGCTACCTTTTGTTCGTTTCCCTGTGTGCCGGGGAAAACCGTAGGGCGAGTGTACTGGTCCGGGCAGCAGCATAGGCTCTCCTTCTTCAAGGTGTTGTTTGGTACTTCACGAAGGAGCGTGGTGGCACTTCTTCGGATGGCGCAGCGGCTGCGGGTCACCGTAGTTTAGTCGATCCGCCTTTGTCCCTTTTTTTTTTTCTTTTCTTTGGGTGTGTGTTGCTGTCCCAGCTTGTGTGGTGTTGCGTTCGTATCGTTGTTTGTATGGTGGTTGTTGCTTTATTTATAACTCGGGGCGAAAGCCTATTTCGAGACAAATACATGCAACTTTGCTAACGTACGTAATATTGCAAGTTGGGCCAGAACTAGGATTAAACATGAGGGGCATGAAGACGATAATGTCCATATATACAAAAATTCTCTCTAGGATACACACCTAAATGTGTGTTATTTGTTTCAGAAGACATTATTTTTGCAAAAACGCAAAACGCGTTGCATTTCGATTCATTGGTAGATAGAATGTTGATTACAAGGCTAACACTGGGCGAAAACAACCATCACTCAAGACATGACCAACCGGCTGCTGCACAAATATCATAACACAAATGGTGCCACCAAACACAAATCCTAGCGTAGCTAAATGCTATCCAAGAAAGCACACATAATTTGACCCCGGTGCCATTATCATTCTGTAGAAAACCCTAGCCGCCTCCGGGTCGCTCCCAGGCGACCCCGGGGCGTCCCCCACGCCGCCACCGCAGATCCCTCCTGCGCCTCGACCCGGCCCTCGCCGCCGTCGTAGGAGGCCATCCCACGGCGGACGGCGGCGTCGGGGGCTCTCCTCTATTCGTTTCTGTTAGAGATATATTAGGTGTACGTATCTTTGGTAGTTTAGGATTTGTATCAATCTCCTACTCTATCTCTACGAGGCTTCTTGCCCTCCAAGTTTGTACCCCAATATATACTCACCCATGAGGCTCAATAATACATCCATCATATTCCGCCAATCTCATTCTTCTACATGGTATCAGTCTAAACACGATCTAACCCTAGCCGCCGCCGCCGCTTCCGCCTCGCGCCGCCCCCGGGACGGATCTATGATCGTCGCCGGGGGCCGCGCCGCCCGTACCTAGGGTTCGTCTGCCGGTCCCGTGGATCGGCTGCCTTAGAGCGTCTTTTTCTCCGCCGGTCGCTTGGCCGGCGTTTTCTTTTTTGGTTTTCCGATTCAAGATCGGTTTGCGTCGCCCGCCGCCAACGTCGATCCTCACGCGCCTCTACACCGACACCGGCGCGACTACCGGCCTCTTCACCGACACGGCGGAGTCACACGCCACGCGGCGGCCGTAACGGTCATTGTCCATGTGGCCTCTTCGCCGCCTCGGCGGCTTCGCGCGATGCGGCGGCCTTCACGGCCGCCTTCCGCGCGTCTACCCGCCCGTCGCTTTGTGTCGGTCGTCATCGCCCCTGCTCCGATCGGGACTCCTCCACTACCCCGCCTTCACCGTGGCTGCCTCACGCACGGAGCTGCCTTGGCCGTTCAGGCACGGCGCTGCGTTCGCCGCTCGGCCTCCACCACTCAGCCTTACGTCATCATCATCATGCGGGCATCCTCCACCTCGCGAGCAAGCGGATTGATCACCCGCCCGCCCGCGATCCGTTCCATCTAGGCTGCGCGGCCGACCCGTACAGTCGTCTGCGTGCGCCTCCGCAGGTTCCCGTGAAGACCGTCCCTGAGTGTGCGTCTATCACCGATCGAGCAAACGGGCTGCCGCTGCGTCGCCCCATCGGGCCGCAGCGCCGCCGCCCCGTGGTTCTCACCGCGGCTGCATCACCCCGCGCGTCGCCGCTGCGTCCGGGCCGTAGCGTCGCAGCACACGGTCCCCGCCGCCACCCCGAGCTGTTCCCACGGTTCACTGGCGGTGCGCTGCCGCTGCGTCGCCCCTTTGGGTTGTAGCGCCATTGCACACGCGGTTCACGCCGCTGCCCGGAGGTCTTCCCTGCCGTCGCCCTGACACGCGCGTCGCCGCTGCGTCACTCCTTCGAGCCGTAGCGCCACGACATGCGGTCCACTCCGCCGTCCCCGCGCGTTGACCTCCTCGTGGTATGCGCCGCGCCGCCTCCCTAGGCGCGGGAACGCCACCGTCCGCGCGTGGTCTTTTTTGAGCTGTTGGGTTCTTCTTCGCCTATTACGAGCATCGCCGTCGCGCTTCTACACGTGACCGCCGTGGCCCTTCGCGGGCTACCGCCGCCGTGTCGCTCCTAATGGCAACCGACCTGGCCCCCCCACGGGCTGCCTTTGGTTCCGCCGACTACATCGCCGTCCACCTCTTCCTCTGCTCCGACAACCGTGGTTGACATCGGCACTTTCTACCCCAACGCCGACTGGCGCTGCAACTGTCGTCGAGCCTTCGTCCACGACGTGTCCCCGGGCCCGGCAACCCTGGTGCGACGCCTCGTCAACATCGACTTCGTCCTTCTACGCATCGCCGTCATCTTCCTCGACCACTTCCTCTGCTCTGACAACCGTGGTTGACATCGGCACCTTCTACCCCCACGCCGACTGGCGCTGCAACCGTCGTCGAGCCTTCGTCCACGACGTGTCCCCGGGCCTGGCAAGCATGGTGTGACGCCTCGTCAACATCGACTTCGTCCTTCTACGCATGCCCGGTGCTGGCAACACTGGCGCGTGCCTTCGTCCACGACGCGTCCACGGGCTTGGCAAACCCGGGGCGACGCCTCGTCCATACCGTCTTCTTCCCGGCGCACCACTACTTCAACACCACTGCGCCTATGTCTAACTTGGCGCCTCCTTGCGCCCCGCGGCTACACGGCGACTACCTCGACACCGGCTACCCCCACTCGACATCGACCTCGGCAATCCTCGCACGGCTAACTCGACCACGGCTACACCACCCTACGCTCTTGGCTACCTCGACCTTGGCACAAAGGGCTATCATCTCGCCTTGAGCACTCATCAGCTTCCTCTACGGTCCAAGCTCCAGCGCCGTGACACCGTCCACGATGTCAACCCATTTGTCGCTGACAGGCTCATCAGCTTCCTCTACGGTCCAACCAGTAAAAAGGGATCCTACAGGCAGACAGGCTCTGATACCATTTGTCGCACCCGGACTTCTAGGGGATACTCACAGTCTGTAAAACAGTAGATAAATGGCTTACGGGGCATACCGGCACCCGCATCTCAATATGAGCAGGCCAACACGTAAACGTGTGACAACCATTCTCTACTATTCATCGCCTGCGCAAACCATCCCATAGAAATCCAGATACTTCCATTGACGTACTACATAACATACACACATGGTACGTCAACGTCATTTGAACAATGGATATCACAACAGATCTCTAAGACACAAAAGATTGAAATAAATTGCAAATAGCTCTCACTAGAGCAGAGATAGCAAATACAATCATCCAGAGGACACATGTCCCAACATAACATCATTACATCGCAGCGGAAGCATTCAAAGTGTCTGAGTACAGACAAGATCCAAATAGGCCTAAGAGGCCAGAAACGAAAAGACGGAGCCCATCCACGAAGTCTCGGATCCTGCCCGGGTCCGCTATCTACTCGTCAGCAGCCTCGTCATACTCCACGTAGTAGCCACCATGGGGATCCTCGGAAACGTAGTCTGCGGAAACCACAGCCCCAAAGGGGTCAGTACATAAACGTACTGGCAAGCAAGACTCACAATTCACCAAAGTGTACCCGTCAACACCAAGCACAGATGCTTTGGGTTCAACGGAAGAAAGGGTGATACAAAGATGCGGCAGCGGGCTGCACTAACCAACTACAGAGTTGCTATAACTTCCGGCTAACAGAAAGGAGATAAGATAGCGTATCGTAACCAACTAACATCTAACTCCAAACAAACCCATCCTGGATCTCGCCCCTTATCCAAAGAAGCAATCCGAGGATAACTCACACAGTTGGATTAATGATGGTTCAAGTTATTGTGTCAATAAGACTATTACTAGTCAAGTTATCATTAGTTAGGTGTAAGTTGTTCTGAGTACTTGTTAGCCAGTACTTTCACCAAGTCATCCATAACCGCGGAAAACGCGGCTTCTCGAGAAGATTTATCCCTGCAGGGGTGCACCAATTTGGCCGTACACGTAAGAATAACCCGCCAGATGGGAAGGCCTTTCCCACCAAGCGGGGCACTCAACACAACTCAAATCTTCTTCGCATCAAGCCCAAAGAACCCCGTGCAATTGAGCGCACATCAAGCCCCACGAAGAAAAGGGGACCCTCATAGCACTCTAAGAACGTGTCTCCCTAAATGCCGACTACAAAAGTTCCACCCTGGCCACGGGTTCGCACCTGCATATGCATGCGGCAAATGGAAAACCCGAACTAAATGAGGCGATTTGGACGAGATGCGAATCGAATCAAATTGAGGGGGGCGCCCATACACGCTTCCCACATGCGGTTAGTGCGCTCATCATGGATCAGTAGACAAGACCCTTTTCCTAATTAAGGTCGGCACTAGCAGGCCTCAAAGCCACGCCGGGCCTCCTGCCAGTGCCTTATCATCAAATTATTATTATCCACAAACATTAACAGGTTGATTGTTTAAACATCGAGCCCCAGAACATAAGTAATAAGGTAACTGAAAGTAACGGACAACAGACTCGAGCAAAACAACCCTAAGCATGCTATTAAGACACGGGCAACAAGCAAAGGGGTTATAGGTGTGGAGGTGAGGCTATATCAGGGTTTAAGGATAACATGTGATAGGATCGAACAGAAGCAACGATTCATAGGGCTAGCAGAATAGACAACGGAAAGTATCGGTATCCAATGTTGAAAGGAACACAATGGTTCATGTGAGTGAATACTTGCCTGCAAACTCAGCAGCCTGGTACTGAGCTAGATCCTCAGAAGGGGTGTCGTAAGTATCGTCGGTCTCAACGTCGTCGTCCATCCGGGAAGAAGCAAACAAACAACGCAGAGAGACAAACAATCAATAATATGGCATAATGCACAATCATGGGATGATGCATGACCATTTAATTGATGCATTAAAAATAAACTAGTTGACATGGTAACAACATGATTAAATGGACCCACATGCAAGTTGGATTGCATATGGAAAGCCCATGAATTAAGGTTGAAATAATAGTTTTACAACTAACCAACAGGTGAAAGTGGATTAGCATTATGCATGGATGAGGAAAACAGAAAGAAAACAACAATAGAAACAATTTTAAATAAAGTTTACCAAGTTTAGGATTTTAGTTATTAAGTTATGAAAATTTGCTTCTTAAAGGTGTCACTCAAGCATTTGTTGTTTTCACCACTTTTAATTGTTCAGAATAGTTAACAAAGTTCATATTTGGAAAGTACACAACATTTTAGGTGGAATACATGTTTCACTTGTTGAAAAAGGAATTAGGATGAATTAATTAGGAATTAAACAAGTTTAAACAAGATTTAAATGAATTTAAAACAAGTATGAAATTAATTGACTTTTTATTTGTGCAAAACATTAAATGAAATTCATATTTGAAGAGGTTATACTTTTATGGTTGGAAAACATATTTTATAAGTTCAAAAAATAATTTAATTTGACCAAGTTATGAATTTAACAATATTAAATGATTTAAACAAGGTTTAAATTATTTAACCAATTTTAATTATTCAAACATGAAACAAAATTTATATTTGAAAAGGTGGTTCAAAATAGCATGGAAAACATATTTTACTTGTTGAAAATGGATTTAAGATGAGCAAGTTATTAATTTGGCAATTTTAAATGCATTAATTAAGAAACAGTTGTTTTCAGCAATTTAAATTATTCAAAACAGCAAACAAAGTATATATTTGGAAAGTACATGAAAAATTGAATGGAAAACATATTTAGTTTGTTGAATTTGGAATTTTTATGCCCAAGTTATGAATTTTGCAAAATTAAGTGAATTAAACAAGTTTTCAAATATTGCACCAATTTAAAATATTCAAAACAGTAAAAAAAATTATATTTGGATAGAGAATTCAATTTGGTACAGAATACATATTTAAAATGTTGAATTTGGAATAAAAATGATTTAGTTATGCATTTGTGAAGTTTAAGTAGTATTCTGCCATTAAATTAATATACAGGGACTTAGAAAAATAGTTTACAGGGGCCTAGAAGTTAATAGCAGGGACTGGTTTGCGAATATAAGGTTGTGCTGGGCCAGGAAAAAAAGATAGAAAAATGTGGGGTTTAATCCCGGGGGTGGGATTCGAACCCACCCCCTCTACTGTGTGCGCAAGGGGGTACTGCCAGTGCGGTAGGTGATCTGTTTGGTGACAGAAGGGGTTCGCGAGGAGGATAAGGTGGAGTTCGCGGACTTAACTGAACCTTGGCAGGTTCAGGTTACTGAACCTCGACGGAGAGCAGCAGGCGGCCGGCGGCAGCTGCCGCTGCGACTCGCGGGAGGGGAACCGCGGACGTGCGTGTGCGTGCGGGTGAGTGGGGTGCTGCGTGGAGAGGGGTGGAGGGAGTAGCGATGGGGAAGGCTCACCGCGAGGGGCAGAGGAGAGGCAGGGCGGCTCGGGCAGAGGTGGTCGGCGGCCGACGACAAGGGGAGGACGGCGGCGGCAACTCGAGACTTCCCGGTGCCCACTGAGTGGTCGAGGAGGAAGCCGGCGGTGGGGGGATTCCATTCCCGCACTCGCCCTGGCCGGAGGGGGGCCCCCCGGCAGCGATCACCGGAAAAAGAAGGAGGTTTTCGGGTAGGGTTCAGGTTCAGCTACAGAAGAGGGAGGAGCAGAGCAAAGGGAGAGGAAAAAGGAAGAATGGAGGCGGGGGAGAGGGAAGAGAGGAGGAGAGGGCATTAGGGCTAGGGCAGCTCGAGTGCCTAGGGTTTATAAGGAGTAGGGGGCGAGCTCGCAGCCGTTGCTGCTCCCCCTGTCAACGTGGACAGGGTGGATGTCGAGCCGTACAGAGGAGGAAGAAGCAGCGAGGGGGTATGGGCCAAGGGGGAGAGATGGGCTGGGCCTGCCCCTCTCTCTCTCTGCTGTTTCTTTTTTTTTCTAATTGTTTTTTTTTGCTGATTTGAAAAGGAAGAAAAAGGCTAGGGTTTAGGGTTAGGAAAATTTTAGAAAAATTTGTTATAGGTTAATTAGGGTAACATCAACATTGTGTAACTTTTATTTTTCCAAAAGATTTGAAATTATTTGATGTTTGCCATTTGTTTGAAAATGAATGAAATTTGCTATTAAATGAGTTATTAAAAAGACCCAGTTAAATAGTGTGAACCCTTAAGCTTATTTGAAACAATAGATTGATTTGTTTTGGTAATTTTCATAAAGTTCAAAAAGGTTGCTGTTTGGAAAAGTTAATTGAATTTGCAAAGGGTTTGGTATTAAATGAATTTTTGATAGAAACAAAATCAACAGTTTTGAAATCACACTTTAATGGAAACAATTGATTGTTTTGATTTGAAATATCATTTTGGAAATTGTAACATCACAAGTATGAAACAAAAGGTTTGAAATTTGGTTTGAAATTCAAATAGAAAACAAAGGAAAACAAGGGAAAACAGAGGAAAACAATTGGAAAACAAGCAAAACAAATGCAATGAATATGATGTCATGATGCAAAACATAAAATAACAGAGAGCAAACATTCTAATGGCTATTTTTCATACTTGGGATGTTACACTTGGGCCAAGTTGCTGCTCCATGTCCCGGTTCTGCCCGGACCAAGCTTAGCAACTTTGGAGCCAGCGGGCTGTTCCTCCGCCGACTCAAAGGAAGGTACGTAGCTCCGAGCTAATGCTCATCGACGGCGGCGCCGTGCCACCGAGCGTCGTCCACCTCGCCGGAGGCGTCATGATGGAGCCATGTTTCCTTTCAGTCGGCGTAGCTTGGGTGGTTTGGCACTGGACTGAGCTACGCGTTGTGGTACGGTGGTACCACGCGACTTCACCCTTGAAAAATGATCATCCATCCCGCTAGGCCACGCTGCCGTTGCTGTGAGGCGGTGATGTTCTCTGGCCCACGCTTTCATGGAGTTCAGGCAGTGGCCTAACTTGGCGTCGCAAGAGATGCCCTCTACTGTGTTGGGTGTGTTGTGTTTTGTTGACTCTGCCTTCTTGATCTTTCTGCAAATTCAAGTTCGCCCCAGGTTTTGGTCGATAGTATGCATGTGAGCTTCGTGTTCTTGGTGAAGCCTCGGCTGACTGTTTCCCTTCGACGACATAGGAGGCCCACTCACTACGCAAAGTACTGGGGTGTGGACTTATCGCTGAGGGTGTTGTCAGGGTTCGTGTTCCGGGTCCGTGTCTCGGTTTCATGAAGCCTTTCGATGGCGTTGGCGGCCCAACTTGCAAAGATGGTATTCTGTCTCCTCCTGCCAGCGAGTGTGGTGTCCGTGACGTTGCCTCGGCGGAAGGAAGCCCTTCAACAGCGCCCAAGACACTCGTTGACATCAGATTCTCGTGTTCGTTCCTCTTGCCGCCAAGTAAGCTAGTGATTTTGGCTGCAATCCATGTTGACTCGGTAGCGTGCTGCCCTTCGGCAACGTCGGAGGCACTCCTCCGTGCATTGCTACAGAATTTTCATGGTGATGGACTTATGCTTTGTCGGATCAGTAGTGTGTTGTCAGGGGCACTTGCCGTTTCCTTTTCTTTTTATTTTCTCCTTTTAGAGATGTTGTTCATCAGGTGGCCGCCTCTCGCTGGCGAGTCCATCTTTCTCCATGTAATAATCTCATGTATCCTGACCGATGTCAACCCGCAAGGGTAGACAAGAGCCTGGTCTTGTAAGCACTTTTTGAAGAAATATATTTGGGTGGGGATTCTCTCCCCCCTCCCCCTCCCGTGAAAGCATCAAAAAAAAATTTGACCCCTGCCACATAGGGTGAGAGGGAAAACAATCCGCAAAGAAGGGAAGAGTTGGGCCACTCCGGCTTTGGATAGGACACTTTCTAAAAGTTGCACCACTGCATACTCCGCCTGTTGCAACGTGCCCTAGCAACCATCAGCCAAAATCTGTCGACTGGAACCATGCGTCCCAAACACCGCAACACATGATCGTCGCAGTCCAGAACTCGTGCCAAACAAGGTAACCAAACAGGCATGACGTCAGGATTCCAAGGATCTGCCTTCTACAGTCAAAGCATGCGCCATTGGCATGCGCGCCACCTAGGGCCGTATCTCAAAGTCAACGCATCCAAGGAGGGAGAGACATTGATGATGTCGCTGTCATCTGAACTGTCAGGACAGGTCATGGTTTCAACACGAGAACCAAACCACCCAGCGATGGCGGAGAATTGATTCTCCTCAGCGAATCCACCAAGGAGGGAACAACGAGCGAGGGCGCCATCGTTGCCATCAACGAGAATGGTTGGGATGGGCTTTTGAACGGAGCCACGATCACCACCCACACATCGGCCCAACTGAACGGATAGTATGGGCACCTAGAGGGGGGGTGAATAGGTGCTATGACCAATTTTAATTTTTCTTCAAATTTAGGCTTGGCATAAAGGTAAATTCTCTAGGTATGCAACTATGGTGAATTTACCTATATGATAACAACAACAACAATAAAGAAGATACAAACACAAAATAAAGGAGAGGGACTAGGTAACCGATAACGGAAGCACGCGGAGATAAGGATATAATCCCGAGTTCCTCCTTTTAAGCGGAGTACATCTTGTTGGAGGGGTGTGAGTTACGCCACAAACGCCTACTCAACGCCACAAAGGGCTCACCCTATTCTCCGATGAACGTCGCCACAAATTTCTAGTTCACCTTCTACTGGTGATCCCCTTTGAGGCAGGAATCGAGTCATTTACAATGAACTTGAGGCACACACCCACAACCAAATTGGGGGCTTCCAAGAATCACCAACAATCAACAAGTAGTAGCAATGAGCTCTAGGTTCTCCACATGGAAACACTAGACTTGATTCCCACAAGTGGTGAAGATGTAGATCCGAGTCTTCTCCTTCAATCCTCCAACTTTCAACAAGTTTGGGTGGAGGAAATGTGAGATCTAGCCTGATGGGTGAGCTCAATCAATGGAGAAATGAATTCAAGACGAGGTCACCTTTTGGAGAAGAGGGGTCTTCTATTTATAGGTCCACTACAAAACTAGTTGTTTTCCTGCTGGATGCGAACAATCCAGAATCAATCCGGAAGATCCGGAATGAATCCGGTCACCCAGAATATTTTGTGGCATTCTAGATTCTAATAGAGGATTTCACGGTCATTTCGGAATAAATCCGGAATGATTCCGACAGCTCGGAATGGCCCGAAATGGCTCCGGATCCTAACAGAGGTTTTCGCGGCAAATTTTGAAGTCGTTCCGGAAATTTCGGAATGAATCCGGATGCCAACAGAAACCTCTGTCTGCTGAGAAAACATGTCTCGATCTTTTTCTCCTTCACCATAACTTCGACACCGCTTTGTGCTGATAATAGGTGTACATTAAAAATTCAACACATGGCGAGATATCATTTATGTTGTTAAAAAACACATAAAACTCAAGGGATTAGGAAATTCTCTTTCACCTACTCTAAGACACAACGGCAAGAACTTGTCGGCACCAAAATTGCACTGGTCTGGGAACCAGGTTGGTCCACCACCCCAAACTGGCCCGCATTGCACAATTGTGATTATAGGGTGACCTCCGTCGTGAGGAGCTCGAGCCACCTTGTCGTCGTCAATTGGCGCTCGTCACCAGGACCCTGCAACTCATCGCCGCCGCTTCACACTCGAGCCACGCCATGCGGGCAAAGTCACACACTACCATCGCGCATGGAGAAAGACTCGTCGACGCCGTCACTGCTCGGGCTTTACCTAGCGGGGCGGGAAGAAGGGAGCCGAGTGAGGGAGGGGCCTAGGGTCGGCGGCGCGGTCTCCCTCGAGCCGCCTAGGTTAGGCAACGCGGGGGTCGCGGGAGCTCTCTTACCCACTTTTGTTTCATAAGATGGGACAAAACATCACAATACGAAGTCTCACCATAACCCTGGTATATTAAAAATAGCAATATATGTTGGGAAATACAAAAACAATAGCTTATATTAGACCAAGCTTTCTCTCTACGGCTATTCTCACTCAACAACTAGATAATCTCATCGATCGGAGTGATCTTTGTTGCAATTTATTATTCACTATATAAATTATCATGTAATAGGGGATCTCCCTTAGAACGAAATATACACGCAATTAATAAATTAATAATTTCCACATATATAAATGCAAGGTGAACTAATCACTTAGACTATAAGTTCGGCAGTCCATCAACAAAAGACTAAAAATGCGGTGTACTTTAAGTTGAGTATTTGAGGTAGAACTCACATCATTAGCATGGCACACAGTCGCCGGTGTGGCGGAAGGATCAACGTAGGCATAGAAAACGGCTGCGGATAGACCATAGCTAATGTGTTATGTTTGAAGTAACTAATTAAGTCATACGAACATTAGCGCATATACTAATACCATAAGAAGGCATTCATGGAACATAGGAAAAATGAAAAATACAGTGTCTAAATCCTACGAGCAATTGAATCTTGCAAAGAGGTTGGAGTGAGTGTTCAAAATAGGAATCCAATCTAGAAAAAAAAACATGTAGCACCAAAACGGATTTTCTACAACCGTTTGCGCGCACAACCGACATCTCTATCCGTCGAACCTACTTCGTGATCCGCGCACTTTGTTGACCGGAAGAGCATCTCATTCTCGTATCAGACGGTCCTTTGTGTATTGTACCGTGATTTCGTACCGGAGCTAGTCTTACCGGGGCCGTAGCATACAGGAGCGAGCATGCGATACACATATTCTATAACTTATAAGGTACAACATACGCCTGTAGCCTGTACTCGAGAAGTACACTGCCTGTACCGCGATGTACCTTTTTCTTGGCCTAGATATCATACGAACGTGTTAGCTGTACAACCTAGTTCCATATCTTTTGGCTGGCTTTTCCACGACTTTTTCTAGTACACCTTTATTAGAGATGCAGTTACAGAGCTGTACTTCTTCCTCTCATCCGCGGTACACATGAATAGACGTGGTCACTGTACCATTTAATCTATTGTTTCCCATAACGTTTTCCGTCAAAGATCCTCGCGGCTATGAAATTTTGGAAAAACATTACATAGCAAAGTAGTCTAATTCTTTTTTTATCTTTTCAATGGATTTAAATTTCTTGTGCTCCCCATAAAGTCCACTAATCGATTCAGTGGATAACCAAGCCGCATACCATTGAGTTCTGCTAGTACTGTAAAATTCAACCAGTTAATGCCTTTGCTAGATAATGTCTTTGCTAGGGTCAGGACTGTACCAACTAGTAGGTCAGGGGCGGGCCCTATTTGTACTACGCTGCCCATGCAGCATTTAATTTTGTAAGATATTGATATAAGTACACGCGCGTACAGCAGACGAGACTACACGAGAGACCGGAGGCAGTGTCGGGCTGGCACCATCGTGGCAACCGTCTGCACGATGAAACTGAAGGATGGTTCGATTTGAAGTAGTATATTTATTAGGTGACTGCACAAGTAAAGCGATTTTCTTGGGTTTTCATTTTCTGTTTAATATTTTGCTTTCTTTCTTGTTTTATTTTATTAGTATTCATACGATATTTTATAAAAAATAATTTAGAAAGTTGAGACAAATTTGGTATAGAATTCAAAAAGTTGTTTTTAGAAGATTTCGAAAATAGATTCATGAGGTTTGAAAAATGTTCGTGTTATTCAAATAAGTATTTGTGAGTTAAAAAAATTACGTGGGAGAAGGAAAAAATGTTCACATCGTCCAGTAAATTGTTTGGGGGTTAAAACAAGTTCATATAACAGAAAAACAATGTTCGCATAGTTGGAAACTTCCTGTCTGTCCCAAATCCAAGAAACAAATAAAATAGGAGAAATGAGTGGCTCCGCTCCCCGGCGCAGATGCTCCTTTCGGCCGCTCTTTGAGGCCTCGGACCTCGCGGCTTTGGCGCTCATTCCTCTGTCGAGCCTGAGGCTGCTCCAGTTGAACTTGTTTCCGCCATCGCCGACGCATCGCCCCTCTCGCCACGCGGGCCTCCTTAGCACGTCTAGATGAGGATCCAAGAAGCGCAAGGCACCATACATCGCAGCAGCTCGGGAAAATCGGCATAGGAATGGCAACATTATCATCCATGGCTGCAAGTCGACAAGCACTGCAAGAAAAGAAAAAACCGTCTCTAGTCAGCCATTTTATCCTCGGATCCCAGCATCCAAAATCACCAACAGAAAACCGAACTATTCATATCCTTTCGTCCAAAATCACCAACAAAAGAGGGAACTATTCACATTCCTTTATCCAAAATCACCAACATAAGGTGTTAGCCCAATCATATACATGCATGATCATAAAACATTAAATTTACATACAACTAATAAGAAATAATGTATTGTACTAGTTCTATCTTAACTTTTTATTACATACAGTGCATCGACACACGCCTTACAAACTATTGTTTTAAGCAACCGCTATCGTAATTTATGAATTAAATACACGCAAGTACTGGTCGTCTTACCGGACATATCCAATCTAATTAGCTTAGACCGGACTAATGACTTAATAATCAAATGAAAATCCTACGGTGTCCATGCATGAATAGTAAGAGAGGAACTATTAGCAATAGCAATATCCGACATTTTCCAAAAGGTTATCTTTCGTCCCCGTGTGTGTCCAATGTAACCGGACCTCACATAGTCTTCCGATGCCAGTTCTTCGAGGGTTCAACCACTATACACGTGGACCAAATTTTCACCATGGTCGAGGAAATAAAGAGAATAGAAGGGTAAACTGATTATGTTGTTAGAGATCACTAACCTAAATAGAACAACTACATAGTAGAATAGAGGTGTTTGTTTGTTTAATGTGATGAAATAGTTAGAGCATACCCTAAACCCTAAAGCTTTGTCCTACTCGTCAGGGTTCATATATAGATGGAGGGGTAATCACATGCTCATCGGGGTCAAATCGAAGTGTTATTTTGTTTACTGTGATGACGTGGTTAGATTGGATTCTACATGAACTAACATATCTGCTATTTTAGCGGATCTCTTGCCCATAAAACAAAGATCTATTCTACATCAAAAGTGTATCATGTGTTTATTTCATCGCAAAAATTTCAACCAAACCAAAGATCTTTTCTCCACGCCAAGTGTATCCATTGCAACGTGCCCTTGATGGACATGTTCAATGCCGAAAACATTAGACTTATAAAGTTCACCGGTTGGTTTGCAAAGAAACCCGGTCGAAGCGTATTGCTCCCACGACTAGAGTGCATCAGACACGCTTGGACACAAGTCTTCGCGTTTTGGGAGACTAACCTAGAGTTATATGGTTCCTCGGTTGGTTCGCAAAAAGAAAACTGATTGCATAATCTTGCTCTAGGGCATGTTCGGTCTAGTATACCCCCTATGTCCAATCCCGTTTGTGGTCTGTATACTATGTACTTACGGGATATGAACATGGAATTATAAAGTTCATTGCTTGGTTCGCAAAGAAACCTCGTGTTAGGGGATATGAACATAGACGTATAAGGTGCATTGGTAGGTTCGCAGAAGAAACCGGGTTGAATATTATTGCTCTCATGCATGTTTGATCCACTATACCCCTATGTCTAATCCGGTCTGTGGTCCAACTACTCGGCAATAAACCAACAATCTTAGTTGTTGTCTAGTCTAGAGTGCATCGGACACGCTTGGACAGATGTCTTCACGTTAGGAGATACTACACTAGACTTATAAGGTGCATTGGTTGGTTCACAAAAGTAACTGTATAACTGGTTTTTAGGGGATATGAACATGGAATTCTAAAGTTCGTTGGTTGGTTCGCAAAAAAAACCTTATGTTAGGGGATATGAACGTAGACGTATGAGGTGCATTGGATAGTTTGCAAAAGAAATCCGGTTGAATATTCTTGCTCTCGGGATGTTCGATAAACTACACCCCCTTATGTCTCATCCAGTTCGTGGTCTGTATACCCGAAACTTAACCAACATACTACATTGTTGTCAAGACCAATGTGCATCATACACGCTTTGGCAGATGCTTTGTGTTAGAGGACACGACCACAGACTTGTAAATTACAATGGTTGTTTCACAATGGAACCTCGTTGAGTGTTTCACAAAGGAACTCGGTAAAGTACAATGGTTGTTTCACAAAGGACTTGTAAAGTACAATGGTTGTTTCACGAATTGTTATGTTCACTACACCCCTATGTCCAATCCGGTTCGTGGTCCATCTACTCGGCAATAAACCGATAACCTCAGTTGTTGTCTAAACTAGAGTGCATCGGACACGCTACTAACCAATTGACCTCAGTTGTAGTCGTTCTATCCGGTACTACAACAACAACCTCCACCTGTGTATTCCTAGGATCCATTGTAACCCACATGGCACGTTACAAGACTGGTGGACGTAGAGTGACATTACAATTTAAGTTGAAAGTTTATCAATGCGATACACAAGTTCAACCACGATGCCGATTTCAATGCATAGACATTGTCACTCATAGGATTGATATGAGTATTAGTAACTTCGGGATACATAAGGTCATTTATAAAGTTCATTGGTTCGTTCACATGATATCTGCTTGAATAACATTGCGCTCACGTGTATTATTTCCATGCGAGAATTGTTAGCGCGGTTACTATTGACCCTCATGGAGGTTCTTTGGTTTAATTTCCCAAGATATCCAATTGAATAACCTTGCACACATTTTTGGCAAGAGATCCATTGCTGGTATATTATTGAGGTTATTTTTCTATGTTCGTATCCCCTAACACGAGGTTTCTTTAGGAACCAACCAATGAACTTTATAATTCCATGTTCATATCCCGTAAATACCTGGTATACGGACCACAAACGGGATTGGACATAGGGGGTATACTAGATCGAACATGTCCGAGAGAAACATTATGCAACCTGTTTTCTTTTCGTGAACCAGTTGACGAACCTTATAAGTCTAGGTCAATGTACCAAAACTCAAAGACGCCTGTCCAAACATGTTTGATGCACTCTAGTCCTGGGAGAAATACGCTTCGACCAGGTTTCTTTGCGAACCAACCGATGAACTTTACAAGTCTAATGTTTTTGACATTGAACATGTCCATCATGGGCACATTGTAATGGATAAACTTTGGGTGGAGACAAGATGTTTGGTTTGGGTGCAATGTTTCCGATGAAATAAACACATGATACACTTTTGATGTAAAAAAGATCTTTTGTTTGTGGGCGAGAGATCCGCTAAAAGATATGTGTTAGTCTAACTGTTTCATCACATTAAACAAACAAACGCTGCGATGCGCCCCTGATGAGCATGTTGTTATCCTTCATATATAGATGACAACAAGGTTACATTGTATCCTTGTTTCCATGATATGTGTTTTCGGAGGTCAACACATCCATCAAGGGCGCGTTACATTGGTTAATCCGGGGTGGAGAAAAGATATTTCATTTATGGGAAAGAGATCCTCCAAAAGATAAGATACACTAGTCTATATAGGATCCACTCTATCCATGTCGTCATATTAAAAAAAACCGGGATATGTAATGAGCTTTATCAAGTTCTTTGGTTCGTTCGCAAGATATCCGCTTGAATAACCTTGCTCAAGTGTATTCGGCCCACTATAATGTCCAATCCGGTTTGTGGTCGGCCTATCTGGTACTACAACAACAACCTCCACTTGTATATGCCTAGGATCCATTGTAACCCACATGGCACGTTACAAGACCGGTTGACGTAGGGTGACATTACATTTTACGTTGAAAGTTTATCAATGCGATACACAAGTTCAACAATGTTGATTTTAATGCATAGACATTGTCACTAATAGGATCGATATGAGTATTAGTAACTTCGGGATACATAAGGTCCTTTACCAAGTTCCTGATTCGTTCACAAGATATCTGTTTGAATAACATGGCGCTCACGTGTATCAGTTCCATGCGAGAATTGTTACCGTAGTTACTAATGACCCTCATGGAGGTTCTTTGGTTTAATTTCGCAAGATATCCAATTGAATAACCTTGCAAAAATTGTTGGCAAGAGATATATTGCTGTTATACCATTGAGGTTATTTGTCTATGTTCATATCCCCTAACACGGGGCTTCTTTACGAACCAACCAATGAACTTTATAATTCCATGTTCATATCCACTAAGAACCTGGTATACGGACCACAGACGGGATTGGACCTAGGGGTATACTGGATCGAACATGCCCGAGAGAAAGATCATGAAACCGGGTTTCTTTTCGCGAACCAGCCGATGAACCTTATAAGTCTAGGTTAATGTCCCAAAACACGAAGACGTCTGTCCAAGCGTGTCTAATGCACTCTAGTCCGGAAATTTATGCACCCTAAAATGGATACACTTGGGGTGAAGAAAAGATCTTTGGTTTGTGGGCAATGTATCCGCAGAAATAAACATGAGATACATTTCGGGTGGAGAAAAGGGATCTTTTGTTTGTGGACAACAGATCCGCCAAAAGAACAAATTCGCTAGTCTACATAGGGCCCAATCTAACCACGTCCTCATATTAAAGAAAAGATCACTTTGTTATGCCCCCTATGAGCATGTTGTTACCCCCATCTATATATGAAACGTGAATAATAGGGCATATTAAAAATGGATACACTTTGGGTGGCGAAAAGATTTTTGGTTTATGGACAACACACGTATCAACTGAAAGAAACATGGAGTACACTTGGGATGGAGAAGATATATTTGGTTTGTGGGAAAGAGATCCGCTATAAGAATAGATACAGCATTGTATATTGGGTCCACCCTAACCACGCTGTCGCATTAAACAAAAGAACGATTCGATATGCACCCTAAAATGGATACTCTTGGGGTTAAGAAAAGATCTTTGGTTTGTGGACAATGTATCCGCTAAAATATACGCGGGACTATCACCGTCTTAATTATTGGTCTAACGCCACTCTTAATTAGTAGTAAAACCCCATATAAACGTGTCAATATGAGTAACCAGATATTGTTGAAAGAGGTTATTAAATAACGATTATAGATATAAAAAACATGTGAATGTGAATAACCGGGGGGATGATTAACCGGATATTGCTGCAAGGGGTCTTTTAATAAGCGATGAAGACATCTAGATGTGGGAACATGAATAACCGGTGATGAGAAACCGGATTTTGTTGCAAAAGCTTCTCAAATAAGTGGGATTAACCAAAAATAATAATTAAGTATGGATACCGAGGATGATTAAATGGATTTTGTTGTAAGACGTTCTTCAAGAAGATATTTAAAATATGTGAATGTGGAAAACCGGGGATGAACCAGAGGATTTTGTTATAAGATTCCTCAACAATAGTCCACATTAAAAATGGATACACTTTGGGTGAAGAAAAGATTTTTGGTTTATGAGCAACGCACGTATCAGCTGAAGGAAACATGGAATACACTTGGGGTGGAGATAATATCTTTGATTTGTGGGAAAGATATCCTCTATAAAATTAGATACACTAGTCTATATAGGTTCCATCCTAACCACGTCGTCGCATTAAACGAAAGAACAAATCGATATGCACCCTAAAATGGATACACTTGGGGTGAAGAAAAGATCTTTGGTTTATGGGTAATGTATCCGCAGAAATAAACATGAGATACATTTCGGATGGAGAAAAAGATCTTTCGTTTATGGACAAGAGATCCGCCAAAAGAACAGATTCGCTAGTCTACATAGGGCCCAATCTAACCACGCCCTCATATTAAAAAAAACACTTCGGTATGCTCCCTATGAGCATGTTGTTACCCCCATCTATATATGAAACCTGAAGAATAGGGCATATTAAAAATGGATACACTTTGGGTGGTGAAAAGATTTTTGGTTTATGGGCAACACACATATCAACTGAAAGAAACATGGAGTACACTTGGGATGGAGAAGATATATTTGGTTTGTGGGAAAGAGATCCTCTATAAGAACAGATACACTATTGTATATTGGGTCCACCCTAACCACGATGTCGCATTGAACAAAAGAACGATTCGATATGCACCCTAAAATGGATACTCTTGGGGTTAAGAAAAGATCTTTGGTTTGTGTACAATGTATCCGCTGAAATATACCCGGGACTATCACCGTCTTAATTATTGGGCTAATGCCACTCTTAATTACTAGTAAAACACCATATAAACACCCTATAAACGTGTCATTATGAGTAACCAGATATTGTTGAAAGAGGTTATTAAATAACGATTATAGATATCCAAAAGATGTGAATATGAATAACCGGGGGATGAGTAATCGGATATTGCTGCAAGGGGTCTTTGAATAAGCGATGAAGACATCTAGATGCGGGAACATGAATAACCGGTGATGAGAAACCGGATTTTGTTGCAGAAATTTCTCAAATAAGCGGGATATAACCAAAAAAATAATTAAGTATGGATACCGAGGATGATTAAATGGACTTTGTTGTAAGACGTTCTTCAATAAGTAGAGAATATATTTAAAATGTGTGAATGTGGAAGACCGGGGATGAACAAGCGTATTTTGTTATAAAATTCCTCAACAGTAGGGCACATTAAAAAATGGATACACTTTGGGTGAAGAAAAGTTTTTTTATGAGCAATGCACGTATCATCCGAAGGAAACATGGAATACACTTGGGGTGGAGAAAATATCTTTGATTTGTGGGAAAGATATCCTCTATAAGATTAGATACACTAGTCTATAGAGGGTCCATCCTAACCACGTTGTCGCATTAAAGGAAAGAACAAATCGATATGCACCCTAAAATGGATACACTTGGGGTGAAGAAAAGACATTTGGTTTGTGGGCAATGTATCCGCAGAAATAAACATGAGATACATTTCGGGTGGAGAAAAAGATCTTTTGTTTGTGGACAAGAGATCCGCCAAAAGAACAGATTCGCTAGTCTACATAGGGCCCAATCTAACCACGCCCTCATATTAAAGAAAAGAACACTCCGGTATGCCCCCTATGAGCATGTTGTTACCCCCATCTATATATGAAACCTGAAGAATAGGGCATATTAAAAATGGATACACTTTGGGTGGCAAAAAGATTTTTGGTTGCTGGGCAACACACGTATAGGTAGAAAGAAACATGGAGTGCACTTGGGATGGAGAAGATATATTTGGTTTGTGGAAAAGAGATCCGATATAAGAACAAATACACTATTGTATATTGGGTTCACCCTAACCACGTTGTCGCATTAAACAAAAGAACGATTCGATATGCACCCTAAAATGGATACTCTTAGGGTTAAGAAAAGATCTTTGGTTTGTGGACAATGTATCCGTTAAAATATACCCGGTACTATCACCGTCTTAATTATTGGGCTAACGCCACTCTTAATTACTAGTAAAACACCATATAAACACCCTATAAACGTGTCAATGTGAGTAACCAGATATTGTTGAAAGAGGTTATTAAATAACGATTATAGATATCCAAAACATGTGAATATGAATAACCGGGGGATGAGTAACCCGATATTGCTGCAAGTGGTCTTTGAATAAGCGATGAAGACATCTAGATGTGGGAACATGAATAACCGGTGATGAGAACCCGGATTTTGTTGCAAAAGTTTCTCAAATAGGCGGGATATAACCAAAAAAAAAAATCAACATCCCATTGTTAGACCCACCATGACAACAACTACCAAGTTCTTTGGTTTGTTTACAAGCTATCCTATAGAATAGCATGGTTCTCTAGTGTTTTAAGTCCACCTTAACCACCCGCCACAATAGAACAAGCACTTCTTTGTAGCAGAAAAATCATCTACGCGGGATACTAATGATCAATATTAAGGTTCTTGGGTTTCGTTGCATGAGATCCGCTATAAGGTGGTGTGGATGCTATACCGGATAGTTGTCTCCATGGGGACGTCTTCTCGGCAATCCAGATGAACAATATGAAATAAGTGGACTTTTGATACACTTTGACCATGATAAGGCTCATTGGTTAGTGGGATCCACTTCAAGGAGGTGGAGGGGGGGTCCTCTAAGCTTATATCTTTTATTTGTTGGCAAGATATCCGATAGGAGATGCATTGGGATGGATACACTTGGACTACGATTAATCTCTTTGGTTTATGGCGCGGTAAGCTTGAATTGTTGCAAAGATAACGGATAGTGGGTATGTAAACAACCATGTTAACTAGTGTCCGAAAATTAAAACATCGCATCGATATTGTCTATGATATGGATTTCAGTAAATGTATCCGAGAGTGTAAGTTGGAATAACGACCTCTAGTGGCAATGTTAAAACACGTCAATTTGAATTGGAGTTAAGATATCGGATAATGAGTATGAAAATAACCATGTTACTTATGGTGTGACAAAAAACCATCGACCAAATATTGGGCATGTTATCTCGCGATAGATGTGAAAGACCTTTGGATGTTACTACCCATATCCGAGAGTGCAAGTTTAAATAACCACCCCTCTTATGGCCTGATCAAATACATCAACGTGATATGGTTATTTGAACTATGGTGAAGATAACCAATAGTGGGTATGGAAATTACCACTCACAAGAGTAAAAAAAATTCAACAAAAAGGGTATGTTAAACGGCGTTGACGAGAGAGTATTTTGGATGTCACTGCAAATATATCCGAAAGTGAAGGTTTAAATAACCACCTCTAGACGTCCGCTAAAACATTGCCACCCTAAGGTTCTTAAAATTGTGGAAAATATATCGGATATTGGCCATGGAAATAACCACATTAACTATGGTCCAACAGAACTATATCAAATGGCAACAATATCGGGTCGATATTTTTTGTTTGGACCATAGTTAGTCAGATCACATTTTAGGTTAGGCTTCTTTTGAATTTAGGATCTGCACGTGAAGCCTATTCATTCAATTTATAAAGTTTTGTCCTGTCACCATAATTAATTGTCTTTGCAAGCTTCCCACTTTGGGTTGCAAGTACTAACAGACATTGCATTTGCAGAATTTGCTACCATCTCTCTTGTTTGGCGGAATATTGTGAGGCATAAAATATACAGTATAATCTTACGATGAGTTAGCAACAACGGTGAATATGTCTGCACACCAAATCAACTGAGCTTAAATGGCTCACACACAAAAAGTTCGCTTAATCTTTAGCATCTGTGTGTCCCAAAAAGTCACCGAAATCAGTCGTAATTGCCACAAACAAATAACGCGAGGTACCCAAAATTCACAACCTAATTGGTCGTTTGCAGTCGTGGAAGTGCTTGCTTGTGACTGCAAACATCAGCGAGCAAAAAAGAAATCATCAGCCTGTTTGCCAATTGTATCTGTCTCAATTAACAACTTTGGAACATCCATCACTATTTGTTGTATTAAAAACGAAACATCCATCGAGATTTGTTGTTAAAAACAAAACACCTGCAGGTCGCCTGGCCCTAAAAGCCACGGTTCATTGCCAGAAAATACCGAGTCAGTAGCTCACGGTTCTGCCGGCTTTGCCGCTGTCTCACCGTTCTGCAAACTTCAGCACAACTCTGCAGCCCGTGTTTCTGCAAACTTCAGCACAACTCTGCAGAGCCCGTGTTTCCGTCCGTCATCATCACTTTGCTATGGTCTGCACATAATACATAGTTATTTTAGTTTTAGAAAATTTTATTTCATATGATTGCTAGATTTATAACTGCAATAAAACAAGGTTAATGTACAGCACCATATTAGTCAGCAAGCATGTGACAATTGCGGAATCAGTCGTCAAATCCGTTGTCTCCATTGAGCACAACAAATTCACTTGACCTCCTCTTAGCTACACCATCCAGCTCTGGCCAGCACTGTCGGCCTGAACTCCTCTCTGGCATCTAGAAAAACCAGCAATATCAGTATTTGTTTGTTTCGCCTATTCGATTGTAGAGGCTCTACTTATGTTTTCCTCCAATTAGGTTCCAATATCAGTACTACCTCCGATCCATATTAATAGGTGGTAAAGTGGGTGTATCTAGACATGTTTTATTGCTAGATACATCCACTTCACCACCTATTAATATGGATCGGAGGGAGTATTTGTTTCTTTCACTGGAAAAAGAGGTCGGCTACTGTCATCTTCAACAAACTCTACAACATAGGAGTGTGCAAGGACATTGTTGACCTCCCCATATAATTGCTCAAGCTCAATCACTAACAGCAGCGGCAGGTATGTATAAGAAAGGATAATGATCACAACACTGAACCTAATAAAAAGGGTGCTGAGGCATCCACTATTTCGTTCAGAATAAAAGCTGCAAAAAACTCAAACGAACTGAATGAACCGAAAACATACAGACACAAAAGCCACCACTACACGTTATCAACCCGTCAGCGTTTATCGGCGAACCACAACATCCACTGGCGGAGCCACGACCCAGCTAAAGAAGGTTCTTTGGAACTTAGAATACAAGTGTGGCCTAAACAGAGGTTCTTTGGAAAATGACAGAGAGATCTGCTTAAAGTGGTAGCATGTTTTATTAAAAAGATCTACAACTTAATTGGCTAGATCTGCTTCAGATTCTTTATAGTTCTACATCTGAAATTATGAAAACAACACAAATTGACCTGTGACCAAATCAGCAAGCAACAATGAGCAAAGAAACATCCTGTCTGTCCCAAATCCAAGAAAGAAAAGAAAATAGGAGAAATAGAGGGGTGGGCAGTTGGAGGCACATCCATGCCCGATGTAGAGCCGAAGCGAAGATGGGAGGCACATGGAGCAATGAGTGACTCTGCTCCCCGGCGTTCGATGGTCCTTGTTGCCGCTCTCTGAGGCCTCAGACCTCGCGGCGTCGAAGTTCATGCCTCTGACAATATCATCCATGGCTGCAACCTGCAAGTCGATAAACACTGCAGGAAAAGAAAAAAAAAACATATGTAGTCAGGCATTTTATCCTCAGATCCCTGCATCCGAAATCACCAAAAAAAAACTGAACTATTAAGATCCTTTCATCCAAAATCACCAACAAAAAGGGAACTATTCAGATGCAAACACCTAGAAAGAAATAAACTCAAATCTTCCATATGTCAAATACTCCAATCTTCTACACATATAGGAGATCTGGCATGGAAAAGCAGGATGGGGGAGGGCTTGGAGAGGGAGGAAGGGGACGGACTGAGATTCGGATTTGAACTAGGGACAGGAGCTGAACATATTTTTTGGGCTGAGATCCAGAAACTAGATATGTTGGGTCTCCTAGCCATGCTTCATAATGGAGAGAGGAGCTTTTAGAATAGAGAGAGGGAGCTCACGGACGTACAAGTAAAGGGAGCTGCACATGGACCAGGTCTCGTCATGCGTGGGAGAGGACAGTGCCAGGAGTCACCTCACCGTATTTGTCATCATCTTGTACACGTATGGCAGAAACGGTTCGGGTATTTGCCGAAAACGTAGTCAAACTTGCTATCCATGTGGGGCCGCGGCGTGAATCCCCAAAGGCAGACGGACGCTGCAGATGAAAGCTGCGCGCGCAAACCGCTGTAGATATGCTTATTCGATGTAGCACCATCTTTCTTGGGTAGCACCATCTTTTGGTCCAAAAGCAACCCAAGCGGAAAAGTTCTAAGGATTGTAATTCTAAAGAATCCAATCGAATTCATACGATCCAGATAAGGCCTTGCAAACATAATTTCTTTGTTGTTTTTGATGTTTCTCAAGAGAAAAAAAATTGATCGTTTCGTCTTCGTAGCAATCCCGCACTTCTTGCTATTATTACAATCTGGATGTTAGGATGAGGGTATCTTGGAAATATCTATTATCACGATGAGTCGTTAAACTCTTGATCGTCTAAATCAAACAGTACCATTTGAGAAACTAAAGCTGATTTACCATCCATGAGCAATATATTTATCCAACTAAGCATTGGCAAATGTGAAGATAAATATATGGGTAGTTCACGTTCGAAAAATATTGTGAAACTACTACTCTGTAATGTTCTATTTATAAATGTATTAAAATACAAACCAGGGATCAAAGTTTTGATTTTTCAAAAAGGTGTAAATGTAGAAAATGAAATTGGCGTGTAACTGGATAGGACAAAGCATTTTGGAAGTTATTATATGTTTTGGAAGTATTTATCTTGAGAAAACCTTGACTTTGAGCCCCAAGCGAGTGATATTCACACACACTGTTATGCTACAACTTCATGTTTCCAAGACAAATGTACTCTAGTTTTATTTTTATTATTTTTATTTCAATATTTCCTCTAGTGCCCACCCTATCCAACACTAGACCCCATGCATGCACACCCCGAAGATAAAGCCACCAAGAAAAGCGAGGGAGAGAAGACTCCAAATCCCACACCCCAACAAGAGAAACCACACAAAGGCATCAGCTTTGTTAATTGATTTGCTCCTCCTTAGAGGACACAAACCACAGATTAGCCCCACTTTTTCCTCTTGGGTTTAGCGAAACCATCTCTCCATGAGACCCATTTCTGTTACTGAACATTTTTTACAAGCTCAATTACACACTCCTGTAGCCCTGTGGTCCATCGTCTTGTTCTTTCTAGTTAGCACCAACCATGGAGTAGCATAGTTTATCTCACTCAAACGCGATTGTTAACCCCTGTTGAGATTTTTGAGGTCACATCGCCCGATGCTTGATGTCACCATTCCGCAAATATTCATGTAAAACCGGAGTGCTTGTCCCAAGGACGATAAGCTTCAACCCATGGGAGACTCCAATCTGTCTCCTCGCACAAATTTAGGCGCCAAACCTGCGCGATTCAAATTCGTTTACGTCTACCACTGTTAGTAGTGCTACTACTGCAATCAGCATAATGCTTCTTCTGCCAGCTTACTAGGATGCTATGCTTTTAAGGCTGGTGCCAACGCAGGCTGTAGGGGCGGGCGGTAGTGGGCTTACCGCCCGTGGCGAGGCGACAGCGGGCGAGAGCGCGGGCGGTAGGCGTCGCCCGGGCGCCAGCCAGCTCGCCCGGCGACAGCGGGCTACCGCCCGGCTTACAGCCCGCGTTGGCGGGGCGATAGCGGGGCGAGAGGGCTATAGCGGGGCGAGAGGGAGGCGATAGCGGCGCTAGTGGGGGCGAGAGGGAGGCGAGAGTGGAGGAGAGAGAAGTGAGAGTGGCATTATAGACCGTGCACTGGCACCGTGGGGCGAGAGTGAGGTGAGAGTGGGGGCGAGAGTGAAAATAAAACTGACGTGGCGAGGCGAGAGTGGGGCGGTGCATTGGCACCAGCCTAAGAACGCTAATCATTCCAAAGCGGTCTTGCATGCATGCATGGCCTAGATATGTTAGGGATTGTGTCCTTTGATGCCAGCATTTGAACGGCGGCAGCAGATGTGATCATGGCTTTCGGGGCATAGTTCTGCATAGTGTCAGCCAGCCAGCACTGTCTTAATTTGGCTTGCTTGCAATCCAAGAGAAAAATATCTGCCAAAAGGTGTACGTCCTCACCTGTAGATACATGTTGGAAACCCCACTCAATCTCGCTATAGCGGTGGCAGTCTTGCAGCAGCAGATGAAGCCTCTCCTCCTCCTCCTCCTGCGGTACTGTCTACTGTGGCAGAAGTTATGGTCATGTGTGAGGTACACCCAAGCCAGCGGCCAGCAGAAGGATCAGATCAAACAGTCGTTCAGAGTTTGAATGGGTTCTTTCATCTTTGCAGTACCTCCTCTGAATGGTTGAGAAGAGAAGTTGTGCGTACATTTCCTTCCACTCTGATGATGTATGTGTAGTTTGATCACTGTGCTCCTCACTTGGAACTGTTTATTTAGCTTCATTATTTTGTACACTAATCATTCCAGAGTCATTATTTAGATACACATCAGAGAAGAATACCTATTTCTGTTGCGGAACCCAAAGGAGATCTCTGTCAGGGAGAAAGACATGGAATAATACAGTACGTGTGAAGACGCTGGTCTTTCAGCTCCT
The DNA here is from genome assembly GCA_028641055.1 of Alopecurus myosuroides. Lineage (NCBI taxonomy): Eukaryota > Viridiplantae > Streptophyta > Magnoliopsida > Poales > Poaceae > Alopecurus > Alopecurus myosuroides. Next base: position 27,799,083 of record CM054063.1, read on the forward strand.
TTGATGCTTTGACATGATGAGTTTCCAGTTCACTATCTCTGCTTCACAAAGCATATGCACATCCAGTCTATTATCATGTACTAAGCAGGCCCAAGAAAAAATATACTAAAATAACAAGAAACATATATTTATTTCCTGCATTGTGATGCACATGCATGCAAGGAACTGAAGACAATTCTTCCAGGGGGCAGGGCATGGCTACAGTGGAGGCAGCATGCCAATACAGGGCAGAGGACACCGTGGAGGTGACCTGTCTTAGGTTTCCATAGGTCAGGTCATAGGTTTGGTGTTGGGCTGCTAGCTACTGTGCTACCGCTAGGTTGCTGCAGTTGCACATCTCCCTCCTGCTGGGTTTGGTCTGGGAGGATCTTGACCACCATTGGCATGGCATGGTTTGAGTGGAGCACTGCACTGCACTGGAGCTGCAGTGGAATCTGCTCAAGTTCATCTTGACTGTGTTTGAACTGGGTCAGAGTTCACTCAGTGTTGGTGCTGGTACCTTGATGATCATCATCATCACCATGGAGTTTTTCCAATGTTGCTGTGGTCATTATGGCAGGCAGCAGGCACTCTCTTCAGAGCAACTTGGAGATCTGCTTCTCCTTCTCATTCTCCTATTTTTCTATGTGGACTGCAGCTTTGACCATTGCGTGGGCTCGGCCCTTTGTGTGCTGCATTGCAAAGTGGGCTTAGCGAATGGAAGGAGCAACGTATAGCCCATGGTATAGCCCACCATGTACATGGGAGCCATCTGCGATGCCTTACTGGCCCAACTGTCGCTTTGCTTAGGTAACTGTGCTGTGCATGCTGTTCTTCTAAAAAAAAACTGTGCATGCTGCTAAATTATATCCTCTATTCACTAAAAAAAATTACTATCATTTATTATACCCTCTTGTTAGCCTAAGAAAGTTCAGATTTTCCTTTAAAAATATATACAAAACAGAATCTATCCACTTCAAAAAATAATAGCCGCAGTTGAAACAGATAGCTTTGGTATTTTCTGCAACGTAAAAGATTGCAGTCTGTATACTACAGTATATAAGGGTAGGTGTCCCAGTTTATGCCTCGAATAGAATGATGATATGATACTGTGTATTAAAATGTAGTTTCACATCAGCATATAGCAAAAATTGGCACATCTCACGGATCAGTCCAATACAAGTTCAGACGATTTGGCAGGGCATGCAGCATAACAAAAAAAGGACACAACACCAGCAATCTAATGTTTTTTTCTTTTCCTTCTTCACTGCAAAGCAGGGCATGCATGCCTTCACTTCTAACTTCCAGATAGGCCGAGTAGTAAGGGTACGAAAGAGGAAGCACGCCGGGGCAGATTGTGGGAAGCGAAGCGGTCACTCGTCGTCTGAGTTGTTGAACTTAATCGAATGGGTTTGGAAATCGATGGCCCCACCCCTGTAGGTTCCACGCTTCTTCTTGGTCTTCTCGTGTCGAAAGCCCCTTCAAACAGAGTTGAGCAACCATCATCAGAACATGCGTGTTTCAACAGTAATGGAATACGGTAAAACCTGGAGGAATTGAAAGGAAGTCTCTAACCTTCCTCTAACTTGGCCAAGAATCTCTTGTGCCTTCGCACCGTACCCAGAGTCCGCGCCACCCTGTGAGGAGACAAGTGCATATCGACCACACAAAGGTTATTTTTGAGAAATGTTTAAATTTCTGCGAGCGCATGATCAACAAGCCTCAAAAAGATAGCATGCAAGAGTAACAGTAAGTACCTTAGCCCAGTATGAATTATCCTGCAGTCTTTCATCAGCAAATTTAACATCATCCAGCTTCACTCGTTGGAATGCAATCACAGTTTTCGGCTGCAGTGAATGAACATGACATTAATAATCACGATCTTGCCAATCCTCAGAATACTCATGAAATATTTATTTCCAAGAATTCAGGTACAAGATGATTATCAATCTTCAGAGGTTGATGAGAATTTAAAAGCTTATTAAATCAAGTGATGATGATGGCATTAAATAAATTAGCATGAAAATTATATCCTAAACAAAAAAAATCAAAGTAGGTCAATCTAAACATATCCTACCAGCCGTAAAAAAATCATCAGAGTTACTGGAAGCTTCTTGGGTAGTGTAATTTTACTTACTGATAACTTCTAACTGGAAGATATATTTAGTACGACATAATAATAATAGGTACCGAAAAGCAATATGTTAATAATAATAATACAAAGATATAAAGACTTGCCTGACCATAATATTTATAGATTCGCTGAACTAGATAATATAGGATGACAGAAAGTCAGAAACTACCCCCAAAAAAAATGAAAAACCTTTGCCAGTTCTCAGAATTGCTCATGAAATTTTTATTTCCAGTAAACAAGGTAAAAGATAATTATCAATCTTCAGAGGTTGATGAAAATTGAAAACCAAAGTAGATCAATCTCTCAGGATATCCTAAAAGCCTTAAAAAATCATCATCATAAAGTTATACCACTCGGTACATCAGCCTCTTTGGTAGTGGATTTTTATGTAAAATGGTAGTGGTAGCTACTAACCCCAGTAACATTTTTAATAGAAAATATATACTAATATTAAGTGCTAAAAAAGCAAATGTTACACAGACCTATACACAGTGTGACCATAACACTATTATATTCATTTAATGGCTTTATTTAAGGCTTCATATGGCAGAAACTAAGAAACTACCAAAATTTTCAGGTTATCAGCTTTCACCTCTCATGATGATTAAACCGTAAGGTAGCAAACAAGTAACACGAAGCACTTAGAGATAGGAAACATCGTACATAATTGAAAATGGAAGAGATCATACCTCCGATGAAAGTTTCTGCCTTTTATTCGGTTTTGATGTGGTGCTGGGCTCCTTCTCATCATCTTCAGTGGCAGTGATATCTTCTTCTAGTTTCCTCTTCTTACTAGCAATGGCATCATCAGTTGAAGCATTTCCATCCTCTCCCTTCTCAATGTCCATCGCAGTCTTGTTTTCATCATCTGGTTTGGGATCCGAATCTTTCACTGCTACTTCTAGCAGAACATTTTCTTCAGAACCCGACTTCTTTTTCTTCTTTTTACTTTTCTTCTCATTGACATCTTTCCCTACAGCAGCATCACTATTTTCACTGGCACCGTTAGATTTCACCCCGACCTCAGTAGGTGCAGTTCCTGCATCAGTCTTATCTGAGGTTTCTGAAGTTGATTTACTCTTCTTCTTTTTCTTCCCCTTGTCCAAAGGAGCCTCATCATCCTGACTCTTGCCACTATCCTTAAGTTTCCCTGCAGCCTCAAACTTGGCTTTCACCGCCAATTCCACCTTTTCCAGCTTAGCTTCAACATCCTCATCTTTCTCCTGTTTCTTGCTTTTCTTTTTCTTGCCATCAGGCTTCTGATCGTCATCAGCCTTCACTACTGCATTTGCCTCACCACCAGCATCATCCCCCTCTGCCGAGCTATCCTTCTTCTTCTTCCGCTTCTTTTCCTTGATCTCATCATCCGCCTTTTCACTGGGCTTCTCAGGGGCACAAGGCTCGCTTGGCTTACTCTCAGGTTCTATAACTTCAGCACCGCCGTTCTTGCTCTTCTTCTTCTTCTTGTCGGCGTCTTTCTCTTCCGTGACAGCATCAACCACTTTCTCTGCGTCAACAAATTCAGGTGAGCACCAATCAAAAGGCAATGAATATAAGCTCTGCGCCAAATTAGAAACTTATTATGTAACAAACAAAGATGTTGCTACCTTGCTCATTGCTCGCTGAAATACCGAAAATTGGAGCCGGCCTGCAGAATCAAATTCCATTGAGAAACCAGTAATTCCAGGGGGGTCACCAGCATAAGCAGTTTAACAATACTGAAGAGTCTGGCGTGAATAAAGCACCTCGATTCCAGCAATTTGGAAACCGCGTCTTCCAGGTTCACCGGCGACAACCTCCAAGAGTCTCCCTGGAACCAGCGAATTCCCACTCATCGGCTAGATAATCGCGCACCGAAATGGCATACAGCACGCAAATGCATACGCGTACGGAAAGGGGGGGGGGGGTAGTGGGTGGCGTACCTCGAGGTTGGCCTCGGATTGGAGGGTGGCGAGCGTGCGGGGGAGTCCGCTGGACTCGAGGAAGGCGGCAACGGCGGCGAGGACGCTCGCGTCGGGGGAGGGCTTGGCGGCGGTCGCCTTGCTCTTGCTCCTCTTCTCCTTCTTGGCCTCCTCCTTGGCCATGGTGGCGGCGGCTGGGGCGGCGGCGAGTCTGACTTGGCGCGGGACGAAGAGCATCCAAGAGGGGGGTGGCTAGGGTTTGCTGGCCGGGGTTTAATACACGCGGATGACTCGGGTTAAGGTCGCGTTTGCCGTTAGGTGCGGCGTGGCTCCATGACATGTGGGTCCGCCTTGTCGGGGATTGTGATCTCTTCTTTTTCGATTGTTCACACGTTTCATGGATTTGAAAACTTCGATTCAAATTGTATGGCACGGTAGATCAACGCTAGTGACACTGTCATATAAAAGAGAGAGCGTCACAAAACTCCGGCCCGATGTCCGTACAATCGTAGATTCACAAAATCGGGACTAACCCAGACAAAACGGATGGAACCGAATACTGTGGTGCGTGTACGGGAATTTAAAATTTCGCCATGAATGATACGCAACTACCAAGATCTTGTTGTGCAGATATAAGTGAATAATAATTCCAAAATCTAGTTCTCGAGATCGTCGTTAGTTTTGGTGTTCTCTATGTAGAATTTTTTTATATTTCTCCTACGAACCCATTTAGATTTAATCCTTGGTCAATACTTACCACATAAGTACTACATTACTGTATGTACTTATCTCATAAATTTATTTCTTATAATGTAAACATTTGCATTATAAGACTATTCTCCATCCTTTTGAAAAAACATATTCAAAATAGCTTTGTGGAGAATACTCATAATAATAATTTGGAGTTTAAATGAACTTTTGTAAAATTCAATTTCTTCAATAAGTATTATTTTCACATGTTTTGACAGAATGCATAGTCTAAGAAATTTCTAGAGGTGCCCAAGAGCCCTTGGATCAAGGGGCCATCCATCGGAGAGTCGGGGAGCATTGTCTCATCACATATAAGGAGAAGAAAATCCTAATTCTTGGGAGCCACCAAAAGCCACGAATTTTGCCTCCCCCATGGCCTCATCTCCATGGGGGACGGCTCATCTACAGCACCAAGAAGCCATGTGAAAGAGCATGGTGCCCCCACGTGTGGTTTTGGTAATTGATGACAATCACTATGGACTAATGGTTGTATTGAGCTGTACTTGTAGAGTTTGTCCATAGGCAATGCTTAATGTCCATGTGTTGGATTCAAGATGATCAAGTGGTGACCAAGGTTCTATTCATGTGAATATCCCAAGTTTGGTCATGAGAGAGTTGAGCCTATTGCAAGTATGTCTTGAAGAAGAATATTGTGTCAACATTCATCTTTACCTTCAAGACATCATTATTACGAAGAGAGAAGAAACGATAAAAGATTGATCAAGGCAAAGTGCTAATACATGGTTAATATTGATCAACTCACAAAGCAAGAAGATGTACCATGTGGGATCATCGTATGTCCATGTTGGATGACGTCAAGTTGTGGTCGTCATCAAGTTCGAGAAGTGCAAGTTCAAGGGGAGCATATCGGAGAGATCACATTATCGAAGCTTGCAACTCTTTTGGAGATAATGTCCAAGTGAAGATCTACCTAAAAGATCCTCTCCCATAGTGGTGTATGGGGGAGCAATCTATGTGTCTTCACCGAGCAAAGCAAAATCAAGAAACGTGTTCCATCTTGAGGAGGTCAAGATCTTGATCATCTAGCTCAAGTGGAATGCTCAAGGAAAAGGTATGATCTTGATAGGTTTTCTATTTTACCGGTCTCATAGCATTAGGAGGGAGACCGGGTTATAGGATAGATAACTGTACTATCAAGAGGGGCTCTCATATTAGCAACTTGATCGCATCACTCAGAGAGAGCTCAAACCTTTGCATACATGGCATCGTTCTTATTTGTGTTTTCTCCATGTGTGGTTTTAGAGCTTGTCATGTGTTTTCAATACAAGCTCAAGTTCATCAAAAACGGGTTTCGCGTAAAAAACTTACTGCGTTTTTTTATATTGGAGGTTTTACCAATTGTTCCTTTATAGAGAGGTCAAACCATTCATCATTTGGTTTTATCCTCCAATGATGGACTATGATGTTTCTCTGCATGATCTTATAGTGCTCATCGTTGCGAGTTCAACAAGCCCAAGATCATCGAAAACGGAGTCCGGAGGCGAAAGATATCGTCTCTTAGTGTAGGTGTTTTTCTGGAAACAGTTTGGTCGGCCGGGCCGGGCTACAGGCCAGGCTCTAGGCCGAGCTGCTCGGGTGGGTGGCCAGCCTATGCGCAGGGTGACCAGCCCAGATCGGCTCCCATGCTGGAAAACACACAGAGGCCAGCCCAGGTCGACTCCCAAGTCGGGACACGCAGAGAGGCCAGCCCAGGCCGGGCTGGAGGCCGGCCTGCCTGAACTTTAGGCCGGGCGTCTCGGTCAGCAGGCCAGCCAGGCTAGGCTCTAGGCTGGGTTTCCTGCACACAAGGAATATGCCCCCAACGGGAAGATTTTGGAGTGGCCTATTTAAGGGGTCTTCTTCCCCATTGGTTCCTACTGTCTCTAGTAAGTTTTCCCTCGCCATTGGTGACCTTTTGGAGCTTGTTCACAAGGAATATGCCCCCAACGGGAAGATTTTGGAGTGTCCTATTTAAGGGGTCTTCTTCCCCATTGGTTCCTACTGTCTCTAGTAAGTTTTCTCTCGCCATTGTTGACCTTTTGGAGCTTGTTTTCTCTCTATTCCTCCACGATTCTTTCCTCCAATTAGAGGGAAAGAGAGAGGAGATCTAGATCTATCTTTCCACCAATCCATCTCTCCTCTTAGTGAAGGGAAGCCTTTGGGATCTAGATCTTGTGGATTCATTTATTGAGTACTTCCTTCTTCTTCATCTCTTCTCCCCCCATAGCATTTGTTGCTTTGGTGGGATTTGAGATTGAAGGATTTGAGCACTTATTGTGTTCTTGATATTGCATAGGTTGCATCGGTTTTAGTTCTCTACGAGGATTTGTTCGAGTGAAAGATTAAGAAGATTGTTTCTCTTGGGTTCTTGGAGCGCCCTTAAGCTTGTCCTCTTGGGTACTTGGAGTGCCCTAGACAGTTGATTGTTGCCTCGGAGCTTTGGAAGCTTTCGAGGCCTTTTTGCTATCTTGGAGTTTTGGTAGCTCGCGGGATATTGTTGGAATCCTCCAATTGAGTTGTGGAGATTTTTCCAACCTTGTACGGGATTGATGACCGCCCTCAAATGTCCCATAGTGGATCGTGGCACTCCGCATTGGTGGAGGCACGAGGAGAATAAGGTGAGCCATTGGACGCTTGGAGTCATTGTGACTCCACACCTCTCCAACGGAGATTAGCTTCCATTTGGAAGTGAACTTCGGGATAAATCATCGTCTCCAAGTCTCTCAGTTATTTCTATACCCGATCCCTTTACTTATGCAATTTACTTTGTGATAGTCATCAATCTAGAAGTAACATATCTAGCTATCACATAGTTGATTAAATTGTTTAGCATAAGTTGTTGGTGCACATATGTGAACCTAGTTTGTTTAGGTTTTAGCTTGATAAATTAAACTCTAGTTTTATTCCGCATTTATTCAAGCCTCAACCGTAATTATTTTTAAACGCCTATTCACCCCCCCCCTAGGCGACATCTGTGTCCTTTCAATTGGTATCAGAGAGGGGTCTCTCTTCATAGGGTTTCACAACCTAGAGAGTAAAGATGTCGGCTAGGGTATTAGTGCACAATGACACTTTTATATTCAATGGCACAAAATATGATACTTGGAAAATTAGTTTGCTTAATATTTTTAAGTACATGGGTCCAAATATAGAGCAAATTGTAGACATGGGTTTTTCTTCTCCAAAGGGACTTGATTGCTCTTTAGAGGATGAGAAAAACTTATATCTCAATACTCAAACTACTAATGTGTTTTTCAAATATTTGAGCATTTTAGTTCTTGAGTCAATTAGGCTATCTTAGAAAGCTCATGAGATGTTGACCAAGGTTCAAGATAAATATGATGTGTCCAAAAATTGTGGGAATGATTATTCTCCCTCCACCTCTGGGCGTGATGAGTTCTCAACTTCTTCTACTTCACCAACATGTGGCAAGCCACACCATAATGATATGGTGAGTAGTGACAAAAATTTAAATCTTGATAGTAAGCTTATTGTTGATGATTGTTCATCTCTATCTTATTGCAATACCGTGTCTATGGGCTTAAAAACACATCTAGCACCCAAAATGATTTACATGCTTGTGTTGATAGTCCATGCATATCATGTAGAAATTACTTGACTAAATCTTATGATGGTATGATTGATACATCTTGTTGCCATAGTAAAAATGCTTGTATTTCCTCTAGTCCTTGTGTTACTAACCATGTGGAAGAAACTCAACATTTCATGGAACAAGATGTAGATTTAAGTGGTGCTTCAAGTAATGGTTCATCATCATCTACCATATCTCACTTATGCCTTATGGCTAAAGGTTCAAAGGTAGCTCCTACTTTGAACAACAATGTATCTAGTGATGATGATGATGATTATGATGGTGGTGGTGATGATGATTATGGTGACGATGATAATGACAATGATTCGTTAATGGAGAAAGGTAAAATGATTCACAATATCCTTTATGAGGATAAATATGCTTGTGCCAATTTCCTAGAAATCATTAGAGCATTTTATAGGCGCAATATCGCCATTAAGGATTTGGAAGCATGCATTGACGCGTGTTATAGCCGCGAGCGTGATTATTCCAATGAAATTGAAAAACTAGAGGAAGCTCTTGTAGAAGAACAAACCACCAATGAATCTCTTTAAGGGAATTTTACTCTAGAGTTATCAAAATTGAATGACTCTCATGATAGAAATCTTGAGGTGGTTAATTTTCTTAAAACTAAAAATGATGAGCTAAAAGTTGCACATGCTCAACTTAAAGCTTCATATTGAAAAGAGCTTGCCAAGTTGCCTTGTCCTATTGCTAATAACAATGATGCTTGTGCTACTAACTCTATTTCTTGTGAAGCATCTACGTTGAAGGATAATGTTGAGCTAAGGTATCAACTTGAGTTGCTAACTAGCAATTATGGGAAATTGGAAGAATGTCATGAAAATCTCTTGAGCTCTCATGAGGATGTTTTAGTCTCACATGATAAGCTAAAGTTATCTCATGAGGCTATTATTACCAAGGTGATATCGTGTGAGCCTCATGTGGACATTAGCACAAACTCTACTCAGAATTCTATTTTGCCTCGTGCTAGTACCTAGTAATTCATTCACTCATAATATCGCTACATCTTTCGATGAATTGCTTTCCATGACTTGTTGCTCTAACAATGAAGCATATACTTCCTCTATTACTTATGTTTCTACTAACCATGTAGAGGAAATAAAAGAGCTCAAGGCCCAAGTCACTTCTTTGAAGAAAGACTTGGAAAAGCGTCATGTGAAGTCCGCACTTGACAACATGTTGAGTGTGCAAAGATTACCCAGTGAAAAGAGTGGACTTGGATTCAAATCCAATAATAACAATAAGTACAATATCAAGAAGAATCATACAATAAATAAGAACAAGGGCCAAGAACAAGTCAAGAATTCGTCCAAGATTGTTTGCTTCAAGTGCAAGGTTGAAGGGAACCATGTTAGGTCTTTCCCATTAAAGAAGAAGCCTCTTAGTGAGAAGCAACAAGGGAAGCGGCCACAAGTTCAATCTCATGCTCAACATCAAGATAAAGAAAGGCCTCTTCCCAAGAAGAAACAAGTTAGAACTCCTCAAGTTGAGAAATAAACTAAGAAGAAAGGAGGAATCCGATGTTGCTAATTATGCCGCGAAAAGGGCCACTTCGCTTCCTCATGCACTAATGGTACCTTATCCAACCCTATCATTATTGATGATGTTTATTCCCTTCAGAAGGATAAGGTTGGCAATGTGTTTTCCAAATATGTTGGCACTCAAAGTGATGTCAAGAAACAAACCATTTGAGTTTCCAAGCCTATTATGACTAACCTCTTAGGACCCAACTTGGTTAGGGACCAAAAAGCTAAAAATTTATCAATAGGTGTTGTTGGAGGGCATTGGAGATTTGGCTATCTTATGAAGAATTAAGGGATCTTCATAAATTATATTTACTCAAGTCAAGTCATATGTATCATCATATATGTATCCCATATCCAATGTGTCTCCTTGCGGTAACTTGTATTTAAATTATATACATTAAAAGTTGCTTGCCCCTTGCATGTGTTAGTTTTGTATCTAGCATGTGTTTGTATATGGTGTGCTTACTAATTACCTATTTTGATTAATCTATTATGTGTTTGTTGGTTTGCACTCCATGTACTCCCTCCGTCTCAAATTAAGTGTCACAAAGTTAGACAAAAGTGGATGTATATAGACATAATTTAGTGTTAGATACATCCACTTCTGTCAAAATTTGTGACACTTAATTTGAGACGGAGGGAGTACTTGTTTGTTTCGTGTTGAACCTTTATTTCAATTTATGATTAATTTAGTTGCCTCTTTTGAGAGATTAATTAAATATCTCATTTTGGTGGAGTGATGTGCTTTGCCACCTCACAATCCTAAAATATGTGTCCATGAGGTATATCACTTATTATTAATGTGAAAAGATTATATAGTCTCTATGTGGTATTCCATTCTCATGAGAAATTCAAATTTTACAATGTTCATTAGTTATCTCTTATTGGATTTCACTTGCCTCTTGTTGAAAAGAAATGGGTTATCACATTATGGGGGAGTAATAATCTATGTGCATCTTACAATCCTAGAAAATGTGAACATGTGAGGTAATGCCACTTAGAATTGATATTCTAAATTATCTTGTTACTATGTGGCATGATTAGCTCAAACAAATTCCATATTTGCTTAAATGAGTTTTTGTATCTCATATTTTGGTTTCTTGAATTTGAGATAGTTTATTCGTACGGTGTTCCTCAAATGTGCACTAGTATGTATTATTTGGGAAAACGGTTGCTTCAAGATATATTAAGTTTTTCTTTGCATGATCATTTGACTAGTTGAAACCACCAAGAATCTCTATGCAATCATGGTAATTAACTCCTATCCTTTTCCATATGCTTTTGTGTTGTGAAAATGATCATAAATATCTTTGAAATATACCACATAGAAGTAACACCATACCCTCCTTATCCTTGGAAAAGTGACAATCATATATGTGGAATACATTATTTGTCATATTCACATTGGACTTTGATTCCATTTTTTTCTTACCTTTGTGCCAAGAAATTGTTTTGTATTAACTCTTGTTGTCTTCCTTGCCTCTTGAAGATCTATGTGTTATAATAAAATAAAATTCTAGTGTAATGGTTGTAAGAAAAGAGAGGATCCCCTTATAGTGTTTTTTGTATTCAAATGCAAACATCTAGATAATGCACAATTCATGGGAGAGCTATCTTACTTCCTTTAGTACACTATATTTTAAATTGGATCTTCTTGCCAATTAATGAATGCATCCTACCTTTACATCTCAGCAAAGAAGAAAATTCTTCTATGATTTGAGGCATTATTTTTGGGATGATCCACACTTATATAAAGAAGGTGTTGATGGTATTATGAGAAGATGTGTTCCTGAAAATGAATAACGAGAGATATTGAGAAAATGTCATAGTAGTGCTTATGGAGGACATCACGCTGGAGATAGAACTGCACATAAGGTTCTATAATCAGGTTTTTATTGGCCTACTCTCTTTAAAGATGCTAGAAAGTTTATTTTATCTTGTGACCAATGTCAAAGGGTTGGAAATATTTCTAGACGTAATGAAATGCCTATGAATTATTCTCTTGTTATTGAACCGTTTGATTGTTGGGGTTTTGACTTTATGGGTCCTTTCCCTCCTTAAAAAGGCTACACTCATATTCTTGTTGCTGTTAATTATGTTACTAAATGGGTAGAAGCTATACCTACTAAAATTGCTGATGGTGAAACCTTATTAAAAATGCTTAAAGACATTATTTTCCCTAGGTTTGGTGTGCCTAGATATCTTATGACTAATGGGGTTTCTCATTTTATTCATGGTGGTTTTAGAAAAAAACCTTGTTAAATATGATATTAATCATAGAATTGCCTCACCATATCATCCTCAAACTAGTGGGCAAGTAGAACTGTCAAATAGAGAAATCAAATCTATCTTGCAAAAGACTGTTAACAAATCTAGAAAAAATTGGGCTAAGAAATTAAATGATGCTTTGTGGGATTATAGAACTGCTTATAAAAATTCCATGGGAATGTCTCCTTATAAGATGGTTTATGGAAAAGCTTGTCACTTGCCTATAGAATTAGAACACAAAGTTTATTGGGCAGTGAAAGACCTAAATAGAGATTTTAAACTTGGTGGTGAGAAAAGGCTGCTTGACTTAAGTTCTCTAGATGAATGGAGGAGTGAAGCATATGAAAATGCTAAGCTCTTTAAAGATAAAGTTAAAAGGTGGCATGATAAGAGAATTATTAAAAGAGAATTTCATGTTGGTGAGAAAGTGCTATTGTATAGGTCTCGTCTCAGATTTTTTGCAGGAAAATTACTCTCGAGATGGGAAGGACCTTTTGTTATCGAAGAGGTATATCATTCGGGGGCAATTAAAATTGTTTCCCTTAAAGACAACACTTCACAACCGGTGAATGTCCAAAGACTCAAGCATTATATTTCTGGAGATTCTTATAATGAAAATGTTGATTGTATTCAAGCCATGATCCCGGAGGAATTTATTAAGAAGCATATTTCAGAAACTGCAGAATCAGTTTTCGAGTAGGTATCAGTTTAGGTAAGGAAACGTTCGCGAAACATATTCCAACTTTTATTTCTACTGCTTTTGGAAAATATGAAAAAATTATGAGCCGGAAACAAGGCGGAGACGGATCCCGGAGGCTCCACACCATGGGGTGGCGCGGGCCCACCCCTGGCCGCGCCAGCCTATGGTGTGGGCGTCCCGGAGCCCCTCTCCGACTCGTTTTTGACCTAGACTTTCCTTTCGTTATGAAACTTTTTGCTATATGATCCCCCGGATCCCCCGAGGTCCGTATATTGTTTTCTCGTCGTGTTTCTGTTTCGAGCTGTTTCTACCAGGTTACATCTTCAGATCTAGAGCCACAATGTCCTCTCTTGGATCTCCCAAAGACAATTTCTTTGAGAACGTCGGCAACCCGTACATGAACGAGTTGAAGATCCATCCCAAGGAATTGATGCTCAAGGACGGGAAGGTGCAGATTGAAGATGTTCGGGGCTCTAAGTGAGAAGGCAGTCTGGAGGCTAGGATGAAAGAACTGGAGCAAGAAGTCTTTAGGTACAAGAAGATGGCGGAGCGTGAAGTTGAGATTATTCACGGGATAAAGACAGAGCAGATCGCTGAATACAAGAGGGAGAATTTGAAGCTTTGGGAGGAGATCTTCTCACTCACCAAGACCACCAATGATCTTCAAGCACAACTCTATGATGTGCATAAACATAACTGTGAGTATGAGAACATGTTTAAACGTATAAACTCTGCTGCTAGTTTCAGGATGTTGGAGACCAAGAAATCATTTGTGGATGGAGAACCTTTACCTTGGAAGGCTGAGGATGAGAAGGATTCACCACCACCACTGAAGAATTGATTCGTCATTGGTATAGGCATCCCCTCGGCTTGTTCCAAGCCTGGGGGGAGTGCCGCGGTATCACATCACTATCTTTCATATTTTTACTTTTTCAGTAGAGTCATATCATGAGTAGAGAAGTTATCATATATGATGGTTTGCAGTATGGAAGTATCTCTCCTTAATTGGTTATCGTTGTATCCGTTGGTGTGAGTTGCCGGTTTGAAATATTAATGAGAAGTTTCATCAGTTACTTTCTGCACACATTATTTTAGTCTCAACTTCTATCATATGGTTGAGCTTGTTGTTAGTATTTGGTATCACTCTAGAGATCATCAAGTTAATCTAGTTGGTTTTGGCAAACTTAGCTTGGGTCAACAGAAATAATAATATGAGGTGCTAGCATAAGAAAGAGGAATGTTCCTATTATCTCGTAAACTTAGTATTAACAAGTTAAGATCGCTTGGGATTTCAATGAAGATTGAATGATTGGTTTCATCATATGTATATTTGTTTGTTTTCCCTCAACTCTTATGCTTGCTACCCAGCCTTGCTAGCCAAAAACCCTGTACTGAGAGGGAATGCTTCTCGTGCATCCAAACCTTGAGTCCCCAAACCTTGTCATATGTGTCCACCATACCTTCCTACATGTAGTATGTCACCGCCACTCCAAGTAAATTGCTCATGTTCTATCTTTAAAACTTTCAAAATTGCTCTTGTTTTGTGTTCCTGTTTTTGCTCATGAGGACGTAATTAGAGAATCTTTATCTCACTTGTTGATTGGACTTCAAACACCTGGACTAGTGGCTTCATCCGCTTATCCAAATGCTAGAAGAGCTGGCAGCGGGATGCCCAGCCCCAAAACTAATACACAAATTCTCTTCACTATTTTTGCCCTTGATTTATCAGTCAAAGCATAATCGTGTAAACAAAAGAGAATGAGGGATGACCTTCTACACCAGTTGCGTCCCTCATATGGGAGCCGCTCTTATGAAGTCTAGTTGGTTTGTGACGTACTGTATTTTGTATTTACCATTCATTGACACTAGCATACACCTCTCCTAAAATATAGGCACTCCTCCACGGTTTGTGATTGTTGGCAGGCATCCGAGGATTCAGTTAGCCATGGTTTATGTAAGATGGATGGGAGGAGTGTCAAACTTTTATACCTTTGTTTTATTAAATAAAAGCTCTAGCACATGAGTGATCCATGCGTCCCTCTGCGAAGGGCCTATCTTTTACATTTATGTTGAGTCAGTAAACCCATTTCTTTCTGTCTCCAGCAAGCATTTGAGTTGTTGTGATCTCACCATCTATATGTTGATTTATTCAATCATGTATTCTATTCTTCTCTGTTTAGCACATGCTTTATTATCTGAATGAATATTACTTTGAAAAGTTATGAATCACTGTAAAAGAATTGTTATAATTAAACATGTTAAGCTCTACAAGATAAACCTTGTTATAAAGACTTCACCTAAGATAAGTATGATATCATTAAATGTTCTCTGACCAAGAATAAAGTTTGCCATTACCAATTTTGATTCTCTCTTTGCATCTTTGTTTGCGACTCCCATTACTCGTTTCAAGTTAGGTTATATGAGAGGAAGTTGTTGTCTATAATGATGGGTGCATAGATAGATGTGATGCTTCTTGTCCGTGTTTTATTTATTGACTCTTCACTCCATAAAACTGAGATCATGTTTTCTGGAGTTCAGTTTCGCTTGGGGACAAGCGAGGTCTAAGCTTGGGGGGAGTTGATACGTCCATTTTGCATCACTATTTTATATCATAATTTTCTTTTATTCATTGATATATTTCATGTTATGATGCATCTCTTATGTTATTTTATCTTATTTTGCATGTTTTATAATTTTTGGAGAATAAACACCGGGACCAGGAATCTGATGGAAAAAAGCACCGCCGGGATACCATATTTCAGAAGACCAGAAGAAGAAGTGGGACACCGGGGGTGTCTTAGAAGTTCATAGGAGGAACCTAGCCAGAGGGGGGCCACCAGGGGGCACACACCATGAGGTGGCGCGCCCCCTTGGCCGCGCCACCTAGGGGTGTGGCCACCCTGGCCCACCTTTGGGTGATATCTTTTGCGTACCTGGCCCCGACGAAACCCTAAGCCTCATACCATCGCCGAAGAATTATTCCGCCGCCGCCTTGGGGCGGAAATCACCCGAGAGAGAAAAGCTCTCTGGCAGGGAGAAATCTGCCGGGGAAATACCTCTCCGGAGAGGGGAAATCACCGACATCGTCACCGTCATCACTCCGGGCATCATCAAGATCGTCATCGTAATCATCATCACCACTAGAACCATCACCCTCATCATCCACCGTCATCCCGTTGTAATAATTAGGGGCCTCTATCGATGTCTTGCATTAGATCTCTCTCCCGGTGTGGATTACTTGTTTGTAGTTGATGCTTGTGAGATTTATCGGTGTTTGCACTTTATGACCAGATTGTTATCATTCATTATATCATCTCTGATCATGATCCATATGATGTCTTGTGAGTAGTCCGTGTTGTTCTTGAGGACATGGGAGAAGTCAAGTTGTTAGTAGTGAAGTAATGTTGAGTAATATTTAATGTTTGATATTTAAGTTGTGGTGTTATTCTTCTAGTGGTGTCATGTGAACGTCGACTACATGATACTTCACCATTTATGGGCCTAGGGGAATGCATCGTGTATTTGGCTACTAATTGTGGGGTTGCCGGAGTGACAGAAACCTAAACCCCCTTTAGGAAACCATTACACGAGGGAGCATAGGATCCCGAAGTTTAAAGTTGTGGTTAGATTTATTTCTTAATTACTTTATTATAGTTGCCGATGCTTGCAAGGGGTATAATCAAAAGTATGTATTAGTCTTGGATATGACGGTACATTAGCATAGGTTCACCCACACAACACTAATCAAAACACCTAAAATTATTCAGCTGCATGGAACAAAAGCACTTGACGAAAACCTCCTGTGTGTCCTCGAGAACGTTTGTTAATCATAAGTAAACCCACCGGCTTGTCGTTTGCTGAAGAAAGGATTGGTCACTTGCTGCAATTATTACTACTGCATTTTATTTACTCGCACTTTATGTATCTGCAATATCAAAAATCCATACAAATCTATCTTCCAGTATTTACAGTTATTCCTTCATCGAAACTGCTTGTCAACACCTTCTGTTCCTCGTTGGGTTCGACACTCTTATTTATCAAAAGTACTACGATACACCCCCTATACTTGTGGGTCATCACCAACGCGCAGGGTGACCAGCCCAGGCCTGCTCCCAGGCCGGGAAACGTAGAGAGGCTAGCCCAGGCCGGCTCCGATGCCGTGACACGCATAGAGGCCAGCCCAGGCCGGGCGTCTCGAGCAGCATGCCAGCCTGTCTACCGGTGATGTCTACGCACACTTCTATTCTTATAGGCAGTGTTTGGCCTCCAAGTGCAGAGGTTTGTAGAACAGCAGCAAGTTTCCCTTAAGTGGATCACCCAAGGTTTATCGAACTCAGGGATGTAGAGGTCAAAGATATCTCTCTCAAGGAACCCTGCAATCAAGATACAAGAAGTCTCTTGTGTCCCCAACACACCTAATACAATTGTCAGTTGTATATGTGCACTAGTTCGGCGAAGAGAGAGTAAAATGCAAGTAATATGGATGATAATAAGTGATAATAGCAATCTGAAATAAAAATGGCAGCAAGCAAACATGTAGCAGAACAGGCGGAAAACGGTGTTTCAATGCTTGGAAACAAGGCCTAGGGCTCCTACTTTCACTGGAGGACACTCTCAACAATGATCACATAAATGAATAACTAGATAACTTCTCTCACTATGCTACTCTTAACCCTCTCCGATTGGATAACGAACACTAATCATTGCGTAGGGCTGCAAAAAGCATTCCATAAAGTAAGCATTCCCATGTCTAGTTAACCCCACGCTGTCACTATGAGCGCCCCAAAAGGTACTAGACAAACACCACAATTCATAGAGGAGACACACACAATGTGCACACTGTCACCTTCACACCGCGATACAAGGTGACTCCATAGTTCATATTAATAAATCACTTGAGTGGCAAAAGATGAAGAGTAACATCTACGAATTCAAATTGATTACAAAGCTCATGATCACATATAGGTCACACCATGGGGGAGAGAGATGAACCACATAGCTACCGGTAGAGCCCTCAGCCTCGGGGGAGAACTACTCCCTCCTCATCGTAGGAGACAACAACGACGATGGAGATGGCGGTGGAGTCGATGGAGATGGCTTCTAGGGGCACTTCCCTGTCACGACGGGGTGCCAGAACAGAGATCTGTCCCCCGAAACTTGTCGGCGGTGGCGGCGGAGCTACAGATGTATTTTGTGGAAAAGGTCGATTCTCCTAGGGTTTATGCATCGGGGAGTATATATAGGCGAAAGGGAGATGTCGGGGGGTGGCCAGGGGGCCCACACCACCAGGTGGCACGGCCAGGGGGACCCGCGCCACCCCATGGTGTGGCCACCTTGTGGCCCCCTCCGGGGCTCTTCGAGACTTTTGGAAGCTTCCAGGACTTCTAAGACTTCTGGCTTTCGAATTTTCCAATTCCGAGAATATTTCCAGAACAACTTTTCTGAAACTAAAAACAACAGAAAACAGGGAACTGGCTCTGTGGCATCTTGTTAATAGGTTAATCCCGAAAAACGTGTAAAAATGCTATAAAGAAGGGAGAAAACATGTAGCAATTGGCATAATATCATCATGGAGCATCAGAAATTATAGATACGTTTGAGATGTATCAATCATCCCCAAGCTTAGTTCCTACTCGTCCTCGAGTAGGTAAACGATAAAACAAAATAATTTCTGAGGTGACTTGCTACCACACAATCTTGATCATAATATGTAAAGTAGAGCATGTAAACTAGGATCAAATGAACTAAAGATGTGATCTATATTTGATATCAACAAGTAATGCATAAACAAAAAAGAAAGAAGTAAAACTTTTAATGAATCAATGCTAATAGACTATAAACCATGAAAATTTTATTAGAGATGATTTAAGCTTTCAAGAACAACAATATCATGCACGTCAAACAATCTTCACAACCCCTGTTAGGATCAAGTCAAGCTTTCCACATGATGCAATGCTTGAATCTTAAACTATTTGCGCACTAAAAACAAGCAAGTGTTCTGCGCTGGTCCGTGGCACCGGGATATTATGGCAAAGAGAACATTATGGGGGGTTTGGAAGGTAAATGGAAGAAAGGCTCACAAAGCTGAAAGTGGTCATTAGATAAGAGAAAGTCTTACAACTGAAGCTATGCAATGAGTAGGGGTTTCCACACAACGGATGCACATAGAGCTATAAGTGTATGAAAGCTCTCCAATGGAACTAGTGGAGGTGCATCCAACTTGCTTGCTCACGAAGACCTAGAGCTCATTTGAGGAGTCTCATCATTGGAATATACAAGCCAAGTTCTATAATGTAAAGTTCCCCACATAGTTATGAATGAGTGATAATATGAAAACTCTCTCCAAACTGAAGTATTGGTGCTAAACATGAAGCACAGGTGTGGTATAAAGGATAGTGATGCGCCCCCTCTCTCTTTGGCCTCTTTTTTTTTCTTTTTGGGCTTTTTTATTTTTTTTTATTTTATATATCCTCACCGGTAGGGGAAACATCCTATATTACAATGAAGCATCACACTTTTAGTACTCATAACTAATAATGGAATATCTCTGATGTATCCAACTGCATGCTCCTGCCAGTATAGCAATATATCTCGGAATGGCTATGGAAATGCCATGATAGGTAGGTATGGTGGTTGTTTTGAGGAAGAATATATGGGCTTATGTGTAGGAGAACAAAGTCCTCCCATGGGATTTGGATGTACTGGCGAAGTTTGCACCAACTCTCAATGTGAGAAAGGGCAATGCACAATACCGAAGAGGCTAGCAAATATGGATGGTGGAAGTGCCAGGAACCGCAACATAGACTCACAAGTTAAAAGATTGCAGCAAGCAAATCATCTTACAAGGCAAAGTGCAAATCACTCCAAGAGGGTCCGTGGCAGTGACAAGTCACTGTTGGCTACCCCGACCGTAGCGTGTAACAAAAGGCCGATCAGAAATGTATCACTCGTAGCAATCATATACCATTGTTTCTATCAGCTGGTAATTTAAGTGTGGCGCAGTTTCAAGTTTCTTAGAACAACCATTAGAAGTTTATTGTTACTAGTCCTTCCTATTTATCCATTAAGCAAATTAATATCTCAAAACAACAGAAGTGATTCAAGTGAAGCAGTTTAGTGATCTACAAGACCATGCAAATTTTTCCACTATACCAACTTTCACATAAGCATTTCTATTCCCAACCAAGCACATATATGAGAACCACCTAGCTACAAAAACTAACAGCTCTGAACAAGAGATGCATGAAAACAAAGGCTAAATGCAGTACTAGCAAAAAGTGACACTCACAGAACAATAAGAATGAAAACTAGAGTGTTTTAAGCAATAAAAACGGAGCGTGTCTCTCTCTCCCACACAAGTATGATAAGATCCAAACATAAAATACAACAAAGAAAACTAAACAAACTGAAAGCAAAAATAAAAGACGCTCCAAGTAAAGTACATAAGATGTGACCGAATAAAAATATAGTTTCACTAGAAGTGACCTGATAAATTGTTGATGAAGAAGGGGATGCCTTGGGCATCCCCAAGCTTAGATGCTTGAGTCTTCTTGGAATTTTCTGGGATGTACCACCGGGGCATCCCCAAGCATAGTCTTTTCACTCTTCTTGATCACATCATATCATCCTCTTCTCTTGACCCTTGAAAACTTCCTTCACACCAAACTTCTCACAATCTTCATTAACAACGTTAGTGCAAATCGAAATAATAAATCCACATGGTTCAGTTTCAACACAAGCCTAACACTCATAAACACATTAGCTACTGTCACAACTTCTTTTAAAACTCTTTTTTTTCAAAAGAACACCAAAAGAAAGAGATTAATATGCAAATTCAATTATTGGCAGAAATCTGTCAAAACAGAACAGCAGGTAAAGATGTTTTTTTTTCGAAAATCTTATGTTGATCAAATAAAAAAGTGTTCAACTAAGAAAAGTTGCGTATATAGCGCAGGATTACGCACAAAAAAATTCAGGTCATTTTGAATTTTCTGTGATTTATACGAATTTAACAGTGGACAATAGAAATCTGTTTTCTGCGCAGAAATCCGAAAACCAACTCCAACTTTCCACTAGAGGCTTTACTTGGATCAAATAATACATGAAAATAAAGATACAAAGGAGTTGCTACAGAAGTATACAACCCCTTGACTCAAAGAAAACAGAGAAAAAATGCAAAAATAAAAACATGGGTTATCTCCCAAGAAGTGCTTTTCTTTAAAGCCTTTTAGCTAGGCATGATAATTTGAAAAGATGCTCACATAAGGATCAGAGTTAAAAAATAAAAGAGAGCATCAAGAAGCATATATAAAACATGTTTATACCTAACACTCTTCCTATGAATTGGAGTATTGTAAGAAAACAAATCAATGAAGCACAAAGCTAGCATAGGAAGGCAAAACAAATGCAACTTCAAAACTTTTAACAAAAAGAGAGGAGACTTAATATTATTTAGATATATGAAACCGTGTATTCCTCTTTCGTAATGACCAGTGGGTCTTAAATAAACTATCATATAGAAGCAACACAAGAGAAAACTCAAAACTTTCATCATAAAGAGAGGAAATTTAATAACATGAAGATTTCCATAACAATATTTTCCTCTCTCTCAATAATTCTCAGTAGCATCATGAATAGACTCAACTATATAGATATAGCATAAAGCATTTTTATCATGATCAAGAATAATATTATTATCATTACTCTCCACATAAGTAAAATCCTTCTCATTAATAGTAGTGCGAGCAAATTCAACAAAATAGCTATCATTATTATTCTTAGCACCATAATCATCAAATATAGGAGGCATATTGTAATCATAATTAATTTTCTCCTCAATAGTAGGTGGACTGAAAATAACACGTTCATAATTGTAAACATCATATATAGCAGACATATCATGATCACAATAAAATTTATCATTCATAGCAGGTGGAACTAGAATACCACAACCATTATAATCATCATATATTGGAGGCAAAGTATCATCAAAGAAAATTTCCTCCTCAAAACTTGGGGGACTAAAAATATCGTGTTCATAAAAACCATCTTCCCCAAGCTTAGACTTTTCCATAGCATTAGCAATAATGGTTTTTAAAGAGTTTATACTAATAACACTACTATTAGCATGCAAATAAAGTTCCATAGGTTTTTAAATTTTCTCTACAAACACTTCA
This sequence comes from Alopecurus myosuroides, assembly GCA_028641055.1. Classification (NCBI taxonomy): domain Eukaryota; kingdom Viridiplantae; phylum Streptophyta; class Magnoliopsida; order Poales; family Poaceae; genus Alopecurus; species Alopecurus myosuroides. The sequence goes on from CM054063.1 coordinate 27,821,133, forward strand.
TGTCCTAACTCAAGATAAATATTATAAAGTTCTCTCATATTTTTGTTCTTTTCCATTAAGCCTAACTAGTGAAAATAAAAACAAGAACCAAAAAGATATAATTACAAAATCTAAAGGAAATAACTTTGAGCACTCACACCCGAGGATGTGAGAACTTTTTACCTTACCTCCCCGGCAACGGCGCCATAAAAGAGCTTGTTGACGAGGGAGGAGTTGCTTCTTGATGACTTTGAATCCCCGACAACGGCGCCAAAAAAGAGCTTGATGTCTACGCATGCTTCTATTCTTGTAGACAGTGTTGGGCCTCCAAGTGCAGAGGTTTGTAGAACAGCAGCAAGTTTCTCTTAAGTGGATCACCCAAGGTTTATCGAACTCAGTGAGGTAGAGGTCAAAGATATCCCTCTTAAGCAACCCTGCAATCAAGATACAAGAAGTATCTTGTGTCCCCAACACACCTAATACAATTGTCAGTTGTATAGGTGCACTAGTTCGGCGAAGAGAGAGTAAAATACAAGTAATTTGGATGATAATAAGTGATAATAGCAATCTGAAATAAAAATGTCAGCAAGAAAACATGTAGCGGAACAGGCGGAAAACAGTGTTTCAATGCTTGGAAACAAGGCCTAGGGCTCCTACTTTCACTAGAGGACACTCTCAACAATGATCACATAAATGAATAACTAGATAACTTCTCTCACTATGCTACTCTTAACCCTCTCCGGTTGGATAACGAACACTAATAATTGTGTAGGGCTGCAAAAAGCATTCCTTAAAGTAAGCATTTCCATGTCTAGTTAACCCCACGTTGTCACTATGAGCGCCCCAGAAGGTACTAGACAAACACCACAATTCATAAAGGAGACACACACGATGTGCACACTGTCACCTTCACACCGCGATACAACGTGACTCCATAGTTCATATTAATAAAGCACTTGAGTAGCAAAAGATGAAGAGTAACATCCATGAATTCAAATAGATTACAAAGCTCATGATCACATATAGGTCACACCATGGGAGAGAGAGATGAACCACATAGCTACCGGTAGAGCCCTCATCCTCGGGGGAGAACTACTCCCTCCTCATCATATGAGACAACAACGGCGATGGAGATGCGGTGGAGTCGATGGAGATGGCTTATGGGGGCACTTCCCCGTCCCGGCAGGGTGCCAGAACAGAGATCTGTCCCCCGAAACTTGGCGGCGGTGGCGGTGGCGGCAGAGCTACAGATGTATTTTGTGGAAAAGGTCGATTCTCCTAGGGTTTATGCATCGGGGAGTATATATAAGCGAAAGGGCGATGTCGGGGGGTGGCCAAGGGGCCCACACCACCAGGTGGCACGGCCAGGGGGGGCCCGCGCCACCCCATGGTGTGGCCACCTTGTGGCCCCCCTTCGGGGCTCTTCGGGACTTCTGGAAGCTTCCGAGACTTCTAAGACTTCTGGCTTTCGAATTTTCCAATTTCGAGAATATTTGCAGAACAACTTTTCTGAAACTAAAAACAGCAGAAAACAGGGAACTGCCTCTGTGACATCTTGTTAATAGGTTAGTCCCGGAAAACGTGTAAAAATGCTATAAAGATGGGAGAAAATATGTAGCAATTGGCATAATATCATCATGGAGCATAAGAAATTATAGATACGTTTGAGACGTATCAGCCGGCCGGCAAGGCCGGGATCGAGGCTGGGTTTCCTACACACAAGGAGTATGCCGCAACGGGCAGTTTTGGAGTAGCATATTGAAGGGGTCTTGTTCCCCATTGGTTCCTACTCTTTTTAGAAAGTTTCCCCCCACCATTATTGACCTTTTGGAGCTTGTTTTCTCTCTATTTCTCCTTGATTCTTGCCTCCAATTAGAGGGAAAGAGAGAGAAGATCTAGATCTATCTTTCCACCAATCCATCTCTCCTCTTAGCGAGGGGAAGTCTTTGGGATCTAGATCTTGTGGATTCATTTCTTGAGTTCTTCCTTGTTCTTCATATCTTCTCCCCCCATAGCATCTGTTGCTTTGGTGGGATTTGAGAGTGAAGGATTTGAGCACTTCTTGTGTTCTTTCCATTGCATAGGTGATATCGTTTTGAGTTCTATACGAGGATTCATTCGAGTGAAAGGTTGATAAGCTTGTTACTCTTGGGTTCTTGGAGTGCCCTTGAGCTTGTCCTCTTGGGTACTTGGAGTGCCCTAGACGGTTGATTGTTTCCTTGGAGCTTTGGAAGCTTTCGAGACCTTGTTGCTATCTCGGACTTTTGGTAGCCCGTGGGATATTGTTGGGAGCCTCCAATTGAGTTGTGGAGATTGCCCCAACCTTGTAAGGGATCGGTGACCGCCCTCAAAGGTTCCATAGTGGATCGTGGCACTCCGGATTGGTGGAGGCACGGAGAGAATAAGGTGAGCCATTGGGCGCTTGGAGTCATTGTGACTCGGAGATTAGCTTCCATTGGGAAGTGAACTTCGGGATAAATCATCGTCTCCGTGTCTCTCGGTTATTTCTATACCCGATCTCTTTCGTTATGCAATTTATTTTGTGATAGTCATCGATCTTGAAGTAACATATCTAGCTATCACATAGTTGATTGAATTGTTTAGCATAAATTGTTGGCGCACATAGGTGAACCTAGTTTGTTTAGGTTTTAGCTTGATAAATTAAACACTCGTTTTATTCCACATTTATTCAACCCTCAACCGTAATTATTTTTAAACGCATATTCACCCCCTCTAGGCGACATAGGTGTCATGTCACCATGGAGGATGGGGGCTAAGGGGCGGCCCTCCCCCATGATGGCCGGCCGGCGCAGGAGGAGCCCCCCGCGCCGCCGACGGCCGCTGGCGCCGCCCTGCACCTTACGTGCTGCCCATTTCCCATTCTCTCCATCGTTTTCACCGCCATCTCCATCGCCAATTCCTTCTTGTATACCGTGGTTCATCCTCCCACACACCTCTGTACCGCCCTATGTAAACATGGTGTTTGATGTTATAAACTATTTGCAGATGATTTATTGCATCTATGTCATGTTTGTGTAGATCCCTTTTGTCATATGATTGATTGTTGAATCTCTATGGATGGTTTGAGCTATATATTGAATTTTTTACAGTCCTATGATGCCATTATATGTTTATGCGCGCATGGATCACATCATAGGGTTTGCAATATTCGGATAATCTAGATGGAGGGCTGCTTGAGTGACAGAAACATGAGCACCAATCTAGTGATTAAAGCATATGGGATGAAGAGGACATTTTGATCTTAATGCTATGGTTGAGTATTTTTAACTTAATGTATATTCTAGTAGCTACAGATGTTTGCTTGAGTTCCAAACATAAGTACTTGCAATCATTGGATAGTGAGAAATTCTTAGCTTTGCCTGTCCCACATAAAAGAGGAATATCAACCTTGTATTTGACTATTTGATCATGGACAAATCAATCACACATTTCACCACTTTTCCACACTCATGTTACTTTTAGTTTATAGTAATTTAGTATACTTTATTGCTGCAACAATTAACTTTACTTTCATGTATTTATTATTCTGCAAAACGTTTACCCGTATTGTTACTCTAGTTTTAATTCCTAGATATTGCAAAACGTTTAGTGTGCATAGAGTTGTATCAGTGGTTGATATAACTTGAGAGAATACTTATCCTACCTTTAGCTCCTCGTTGGTTTTGACACTCTTACTTATCGAAAAGGCTACACACGATCCACTATACTTGTGGGATATCAGTTACCTACTGGGAAGTGTCAGTTCAGAGTGAAAGAAGAGTGATTAGAGTTAAAAATAATTGAGACTAAGGGAGAATGATTAGAGAAAAAAAGATAAAAAAATTATCTAGTCTCGGGCTGTATTACCACCCGGGACTAAAAGTGGCGCCCCGGGAGCATCCCGTGGGCTGCCCTCTAGTCGCGGTTCCTGGGCCGGCGAAACAAAGTGGGGGCCTCTAGTCCCGGATTGAAATCCGGGACTAGAGCCCCTTACGGCCCGGGACTAGACACCCGTTTTCTAGTAGTGTTCGTTCTTCGGCTCATGGCCTTCTCCTGGAGACCTCCTCTATGTCCCCACTGCCATATTCTCTTCGTGGCTTCATTGCCACCCGCGCTCCCACGATGATCTACATAATCACATATTTCGGTCTGTAGAACTTCATGGCACTTTTCTTCGTGGCTTCATTGCCACCCGCGCTCCCACGATGATCTACATAATCACATATTTCGGTCTGTAGAACTTCATGGCACTTCTCTTCGTGGCTTCATTGCCACCTGCGCTCCCACGATGATCTACATAATCACATATTTCGGTCTGTAGAACTTCATGGCACTTTTTTCTGTTTGAAGCAAGCTATTAGACAATAGAGAAAAATGCAGAAAAGTAATATAACCCCTTTTTTTTTAAGATGAAAAGTAATAGAACTTGATGTAGCTGGGACACCGATGCCTCAACATCATGTTCCTTGTCCAGGATACTTGTGATATATGTATTTCAATCTTGCTTTTGTCTCAAATCAGATGGGAACCAAAATTTACTAATTATACTGATTTATCCAGTTGCCCACAACTAGCTAGCCTAATAGAAATGTGCCAAATTTCGTACCAATTCAGTTTTCACCAATTGACTTATAAGCTCTCTAAAAAATTACTTCCTCTGTATCAAAATGTAAAATGTTTTAACTTTTTCTAGACAAAATGTATCTAGACATGTTTTAATGTAAGATGCACATGAATCTACACACTAAAACATGTCTAGATACATTTTATTTAAAAAAAGTTAAAACATGTTACATTTTGATACGGAGGGAGTACTAAATATAGTATAGATATCATTTTCGTCACTAAATTACATTCTCACTTTAGAAAATAGATGGGCGCCACGCCCCGCGCCTTCCATGATCTAGTCTTACTTAAAACCAATCTCGGAGAAGAACCACTAGAAATTTCATACAACTATACAGATTGGCAACAATCTAATGGGCAAAGCGAGGAAGATAGTAAAAATGACCAAAAAAAAAATCATCCTACCATGGGGAATCTATTTTCTCTATGAAAAAAAAGCGTCCCGGCAGAAATACAGATACATAGACATTTGAATACCATTCCGTAAATGCAGCATAAGCAACGCTATGACAACTCCTGCCTCAACCTAAATTCTAAATTCGATCAGGGAGCAACAAAAGATGCTACGAGGACTGCAATTGCAACCCCCAAGAAACAACTGCTCGCACCAACTGATCGTCTACAGCCAGCGTTCTTGCCATCCGTGTAGTCACTGGCGCCGGCACCGGCCCCGGCGCCGCCCTGCGAGAAGGCCGACCCAGCGGGAGGCGGCGCGAGGACGTGTCCCTTGGGCGCGGGCGGCGGGTGCGCGAGGTCGGGCGGCAAACCGCGGCCGTAGGCGACCTTGATCTCGAAGCGCATGCCCTGCTGGCACTGCGCGCCGCCGTCGGCTTCGGAGAAGAAGTAGTTGGTCCCTTCGTAGATGAGAGGGACGGGGATGGCTTCGGTCTCCTCGGTGCCGCCCCCGCCGCCTCCGCCGCCGCCGTAGATGAAGGTCTCCTTGCTGTCGTCGTCACTGGGGTCGCACAGGGTGTAGGTGGTGGAGTTGGAGGTTTGCACCACCGACGAGTTGTCGTTCGTCTTGAATACTGGTAGGTAGGAAGAAATAGGGAGACGATCAGCTTGAATTCGGTTCACGACTGAGCTGGTTGATGCAAACCATTACTAGATCACCGACCGCATTTGACTGTGAACAAAGATCAGCGATTCAACCACATGATACCTGGAATTTGATGATCACTTATAATTGCTCTAACATCACAAGTTGAGTATAGCAGAGTATATGATAATATGAGTAAGAAATTACTATATCCATAGTGTTGACTTGTCAGACCAAACGGCACATGCTGCCCACTACAAAAGATTCTCATTTGCCTTGGGTGCTTGGCCCATGAAGCTTGGAAGTTTACTGCATAGCTAGATCTGGATCTAAGTTCAGAATTCGTAGTTGCTTCCGCTCTGGCCTCTGGTTCGTTTTCTGGAAATTTTCCCTTTGCTCGAATTTGCTTGCTTACTCAAGCAAAGCTTCCTACCATTTCATGGCATTTAGAATTACAGCTCCCATGATCGATGCACAGGTTACTTTCTTTTCTCAACGCACATTGCAAGACACAGGAATAAACTGTAGACACAAAGCAAGCAGAATTAAATTGGAGTTTCTGTAATTAGCTTGAACGTACTGAGGTAGTCGCCGAGGTTGAAGGTCTGGGTGGCAGCCCAAGAGGAGTAGTTGCCCGACGTGGTGTTGCTGGTCGCGTTGAAGAACCAGCCGTCGGCGTCCCCAACCGTGTGGTTCTTGTACGCCGGAGACGGCGACGCAGAAGGCGCGCCCTGCGCCGCCGCCGGGATTGCGAGCATGCCCATCACGGCGACAGTGGCGGCCACTCGTAGAAGGAGAGCCATGGCTATGCCTTGTGGCCGGCCAGTGGAGCTCTGTCCAGTGTTCTGCGGAAACAAATCTAAACTGGAGTGGCTTTGCTTGGAATACAGAGTGATGGTGTTTGGTTGACTGGAAGGCTGGTTCCCCCTATTTGGCTATTTGCATTATTGCATATGAGTTTTGGCATGTTTGGCTATCATTTTTTTTGTTGCTAAATCTGATTTTTTTTTTTGAACTAATTTTACATCTGGCTTCTTGTACACACTATTTTTAAACCGGGTCTCAGACATCCGCGCCAACTAACGGAGCCGAAGTGTCGGAGCCATTTTCTTAGGACGCCCGAATATCACAAACAGGGTCAGCGAAAATCCGAGGCACGGTCGGCTCCAACCCAGCTCACGCTGAACCGTGCCCACCTGTTTTGCTAATTTCACCGAAGTACTAGATCACATGGATCGGTTTGGTTTTGATCGAGTGGTTTGGTCTGTCCTAGAGCATCTCCACTCGACGCCCCCATTCGTCGTCCGGATCGGCGCCAGAGTGGGCCATTTGGGAACTGTCCGGGCGCCCTTCCCCAGTCGCCGCCCCCAAACATCCCCCTATTTTTTTCTTTCAAATTTAAATAGTGCAAATGCACAAAAAAAAACATAAACAAACACCATAGATTTAAGGTCAACGCACATAAATTCGAATTTTAGGCCATGATTTAAATCTCTAGGCCATTACAAAACAAAGGAAAATCACGCCACGTCGATGGTATTGGATCATGCGAGGTCAACGACATTGTTCGAGCTGAGGAAACCAATAGCGGGGGTTGAGCCGAGGAAGTCACCGTCATGGCTGTCGCATGGCGTGTCGTTGTTGTCGCCGTGCGTGCCACCGCTTGTGAGCGTGGGCGCTCTGTGAGTCTCCACACGCGTCGATAATGCCATTGAACCAGGTGTAGCGGACGCCAACATCGACGTCGGGGCAAGCCCCATCTCAGCGTAGATCTGCGCGCGAAGAAGGTCAGACGCTACCCTCTCATGCGAAAAAAGGTTCGACGTGTCGGTCGTGAGGATCATGATGTATCAATGCTTCTTTTTGGCGGTGGGCTTGATCTTCTCGATCTCAATCTTCTTGTCGGACTTCACGGACAATTACGACCATTTGGCATCACTCGAGGCACGCCGGTAGAGTTCTTTCAAACATCTTCCATGGCCTTATCAATGAAGGTGTGCACTATCTCCGAGTTTGCCGCCGCCTCAATGGCCACCTTTCCTTTTTCTTGTTTCCCATTGGCCTTCACTCTGATGCCTCGATATCAACAATGCTCTCTCCGCCATTTTTGAGCGTCTTTCGGAGTTTTTTCCACTTATCGCAATTTTGGAGCTTCTTGAAGCAATGTAGCATCCCAAAGTCTTTGTCCTTGTAGGGTGCTTTGAAGAAGGTGAGAGGGTCAACAAGTTAGAAAAAAAAAGAATGCATCAAGATGTTGGACAAGAATGCATCAAGAAGGTAATGTTGTTGAACAAGATGATGGACGCAAACTTACTTGGTCTCTTGAAATTTTTTCACTCTCCGTCCTCGCAAGGATGTTCTCATAGTATATGGAACTTGTTAACCTTTTTTTGCATCGCTTTCCATCTATGGGATAGCACATTTTAATTGCGGTCCATGTGGTAGTCTGCATATCCTTATGATATCTACGCTCGTTGAAAGGCTTGGAGATTATTTTCCAGCAATTACCAGGATGCAGGTTGTGATGGTTGGTCTTTGCGAAATGAAAATGCCTTAAAAATTGCATTGATTAATCTTGGTGTTTTCTGTGTCAGCTTTGCCTACCAAATTTCGTATCATTTTTGTTTTTAATTGCGCTTTGAAATGCTATCTATGCTTACATGTTGTTTAGCTGATCGATAGATGCAAGATAGAAATAGCGCTACAATTTTTTTCTTGGTATCTTTTTTAGAGGGAATCCACATATATGTCTAGAGGGAATTGTTTCAGGAAGATATTAGGGTGCATATGATTGCTTGTGCATCTTCATTTAAGTTCTACAACACGTAGTATGGCGTTTTGATGCTAAAGTAGGTCTAAATACGTTTTTTCCGAGTAAGAAATTCTGAAATGTTCCATAATGTGATCTACTTATGCATTTATTTTGAGTATCATTGCCCCTAGCTCAACAACCTGTGTGTAAATTATGGTCCAGGTCGCAACATCAAACTGAGCATTCATTGTGCCTTCTTTTATTCTGATGACAGTGGAGGCTGGTGTGTAGTCTTTGAATGAGGTGAAGCATTTATGGTCGTGGCAAGACATCTAGTTTATACTTCAAAGTATTTCTGATATGGGTGTTTCTCAATGTAAGGTTTCTTGATGCAAGCAAGATGATGTGGTGGATATTGGACCCATTTCTGTAATTCCGAGAGATGCACTTGAGCTTAATGTCTCGTTTGTCATAGTTGGAAGAAACTGTATGCTAAAGAGTTCATTGTGATCATCTCTTTGTTATTCTCATTCTCTGCCTTTAAGATATTAAGATGCGAAAATAAATTTGACATATCATTTTGTCTATGTTGCTACTTCTGTATTACTACTGTCTCTCACCCCTCTATCTTCTAATGTTTAAAATCTTGCTCATAAAGTCCAGAAAAAGTGTGATATAATAGACTAATCACCCTAATAGGATTGTATTATTAGCGAGGAAGACATCCAAACAATCAGATTACCTTATTTCCAGTGATGCATGCAAAGGATTAGAAACAACCATTTGACCTTGTGTTCCCTGGTTGTGAAAACAGAGAGTGTGCGAGGCACATGTATGCAAATTTCATGAAGAAATTCCATGGTAAAGTAAACTTAGATAACTTGTACCCAGCTGCTAGGACTTTTTCAGAGCGTAAGTTCATGCATCATATGCACATAATTAAGAAAGAAAATTCAGAAGCTATTGAATATCTAGATATTTATAACCATAGGTTGTGGTATAGGTGTCGTGGTGGTATCACGGCAGATGCCATGGGATGGCTTAAGGTTGGGGACGATGGACACTGTAGGTATCTGGGAAGAGATTGCACGCTAAGAAGCACACTTAGGGAACTGCAAACACATCGATGTACCCAGGTTCAGGACTCTCGTGAGGAGGTAAAGCCCCTACTCTTGCTTGTCTGCCTCTGTATAAATGTGTATCCGAGTTACAAAGGTGCTCCTCAAACTCTCCTAGCTAGAGGAAGAAGAAGCTATCTCTCTCTCTCTCTCTTCTGTCTAAGGATGGAATAATGAGTCATTGGGATCGTTCCTCACGCAGGAGGCGTGCGACCACCTTATATAGCAGTGGCCACTGACAGGCAGTACAAGGGTGAGGCAAACTACACGGTGGCGCAACGCACGCGGTATGGAACGTGGCGAAAGTATTTCTGCAGCTTGTACTGTGTGTCCTGCCCCCTCTGCCAGAGACAAGACGTGGCTACGTCCATACATCTGCACTGTGCGCGTGTATGCTGAAAGAGCATGGTGCCCCATGTGTGCAGCGGCGAAGCCAGCTTCATATACCTGTGGGGTCATTGCAAATTTTGTGATTTTTTTCTTCACAATGTACAGTAAATGAATAGTATTTTTAGTCTATTTTGCCAAAAAGCTGTGGGGTCGGCCGACCCCACAGCCAACACGTAGCTCCGCCACTGCATGTGTGGTTATGGTAATTGATGACAATCACTATGGACTAATGGTTGCATTGAGCTATACTTGTAGATTTTGTCCATAGGCAATGCTTGATATCCATGTGTTGGATTCAAGATTATCAAGTGGTGACCAAGGTGCTATTCATGTGAATATCCCAAGTTTGGTAATGAGAAAGTTGAGAATATTACAAGTATGTCTTGAAGAAGAATATTGTGTGAACATTCATCTTTACCTTCAAGACATCATTATTATGAAGAGAGAAGAAAAGATACATGGTTGATCAAGACAAAGTGCTAAGCGGTGGTTAATATTGATCAACTCACAAAGCAAGACGATGTACCATGTGGGATCATGGTATGATAAGTAATTCTTCATATAGCTTTGTGTTCAAACCCATGATATGTTTGTCTGGTATATCTATGATGGGTTAGGTATCTTTCCATGGGTTTGCATCAAAATGAAGATTTCATATAGTCCATGGTGGATGACATCAAGTTGTGGTCGTCATCAAGTTCGAGAAGTGCAAGTTCAAGGGGAGCATATCAAAGAGATCACATACTTGAATCTTGCCACTCTTTTGGAGATAATGTACAAGTAAAGATATACTTAAAAGAGCCTCTCCCATAGTGGCGCATGGGGGAGCAATCTTTGTGTCTTCACCGAGCAAAGCAAAATCATGAAAGGTGTTTCATCTTGAGGAGGTTAAGATCTTCATCATCTAGATTAAGTGGAATGCTCAAGGCAAAAGTATGATCTTGATATTTTTTCCATTTTATCGGTCTCATAGCATTAGGAGGGAGACCGGGTTATAGGATAGATAACCGTACTATCAAGAGGGGCTCTCATATTAGCAACTTGATCGCATCACTCGAAGAGAGCTCAAACCTTTGCATACTTGGCATCATCTTTCTTGGTTCTTATTTGTGTTTTCTCCATGTGTGGTTTTAGATCTTGTCACGTGTTTCAATACAAGCTCAAGTTCATAAAAACGGGTTTCACATGAAAAACTTATTGCGTTTTCGATATTGGAGGTTTAACCGATTGTTCCTTTATAGAGAGTCAAACCTTTCATCATTTGGTTTTATCCTCCAATGATGGACTATGATTTTTCTTTGCATAATCTTGTAGTGCTCGTTCTTGCGATTTCAACGAGCCCAGGATCATTGAAAACGGAGCCTGGATATAAAAGATATCGCGCTTTTAGTGAAGGTGTTTTTCTGGAAACAGGAAGGCCGGCCATGCCGGGCTCCAGGCTGGGCGGGTCTGTTAGGTCGCCGGCCTAGCCGGCCCGGAGGCCGGGGACGCGCAGAATGCCCCCAACGGGCTGATTTGGGGGGCCTATATAAGGGGTCTTCTTCCCTAATGGTTCCCCACCTTTTAGGAAAGTTTTCCCCCACCATTGTTGACCTCTTGGAGCTTGCTTTCTCTCTATTCCTCCATGATTCTTGCCTCCAATTAGTGGGAAAAGAGAGAGGAGATCTAGATCTATCTTTCCACCAATCTATCTCTCCTCTTACTGAGGGGAATCCTTTGAGATCTAGATCTTGGAGATTCATTTGTTGAGTTCTTCCTTGTTCTTCCCCTCTTTTCCCCCGTAGCACTTGTTGATTTGGTGGGATTTGAGAGTGAAGGATCTGAGCACTTCTTGTGTTCTTGCCATTGCATAGGTTGCATCGCTTTGAGTTCTCTATGAGGATTCGTTCGAGTGAAAGGTTTAGAAGCTTGTTACTCTTGGGTTCTTGGAGTGCCCTTGAGCTTGTCCTCTTGGGTACTTGGAGTGGCCTAGACGGTTGATTGTTGCCTCAGAGCTTTAGAAGTTTTTGAGGCCTTGTTTCTATCTCGGAGTTTTGGTAGCTCGGGGGATATTGTTGGGAGCCTCCAATTGAGTTGTGGAGATTTCCCCAACCTTGTACGGGATTGGTGACCGCCCTCAAAGGTCCCATAGTGGATCGTGGCACTCCGCATTGGTGGAGGCACGAGGAGAATAAGGTGAGCCATTGGGAGCTTGGATTCATTGTGACTCCACACCTCTCCAACGGAGATTAGCTTCCATTGGGAAATGAACTTCAGGATAAATCATCGTCTCCACGTGTCTCGGTTATTTCTATACCCGATCCTTTACTTATGCAATTTACTTTGTGATAGCCATCGAGCTTGAAGTAACATATCTTGATATCACATAGTTGCTTGAATTGTTTAGTATAAGTTGTTGGTGCACATAGGTGAACCTAGTTTGCTTAGGTTTTGTCTTGATAAATTAAACGCTAGTTTTATTCCGCATTTATTTAAACCTTAACCGTAATTATTTTTAAACGCCTATTCACCCCCCCTCTAGGTGACATCCGTGTCCTTTCAATTGGTATCAGAGCCGGGTCTCTCTTCATAGAGTTTCACAACCTAGAGAGTAAAGATGTCGGCTAGGGGATTAGTGCATAATGCCACTTTTATATTTGATGGCACAAATTATAATACTTGGAAAATTAGTTTGCTTAATATTTTTAAAGACATGGGTCCAAATATAGAGAAAATTGTAGATATGGGTTTTTCGTATCCAACCGGCCTTTATTGCTCTTTAGAGGATGAGCAAAACTTATATCTCAATACTCAAGTGATGACCCACAAGTATAGGGGGTGTATCGTAGTACTTTCGATAAATAAGAGTGTCGAACCCAACGAGGATTAGAAGGTGTTGACAAGCTGTTTCGATGAAGGAATAACTGTAAATACTGGAAGATAAATTTGTAGGAATTTTTGATATTGCAGATAAATAAAGTGCGAGTAAATAAAATACAGTAATATAATTGCAGCAAGTGGCTCAATCCTTTCTTCAGCAAAGGACAAGCCGGTAGGTTTACTTATGATTAACAAACATTCTCAAGGACACACGGGAGGTTTCTGTCAAGTGCTTTTGTTCCATGCAGCTGAATAATGTTAGGTGTTTTGATAAGTGTTGTGTGGGTGAACCTATGCTAATGTACCGTCCCATCCAAGACTAATACATACTTGTGATTATACCCCTTGCAAGCATCCGCAACTAAAAGAAAGTAATTAAGAAATAAATCTAACCACAACTTTAAACTCCGGGATCCTACGCTCCCTCGTGTAAAGGTTTCCTAACGGAGGGTTTAGGTTTCTGACACTCCGGCATCCCCACAATTAGTAGCCAAATACACGATGCATTCCCTAGGTCCATTAATGGTGAAGTGTCATGTAGTCGACGTTCACATGACACCACTAGAAGAATAACACCACAACTTAAATATCAAACATTAAATATTATTCAACATTACTTCACTACTAACAACTCGACTTCTCCCATGTCCTCAAGAACAACACAAACTACTCACAAGACATCATATGGATCATGATCATAGGTGATATAATGGATGATAACAATCTGGTCATAAAGTGCAAACACCGATAAATCTCACAAGCATCAACTACTAACAAGTAATCCACACCGGGAGAGAGATCTAATGTAAAACAACGATAGAGGCCCCTAATTATTACAGCGGGATGACGGTGGATGATGAGGGTGATGGTGTTGGTGATGATGATGATGATGATGATGATGATGATGATGATTATGATGACGATCTTGATGATGCCCGGAGTGATGACGGTGACGATGGCGGTGATTTCCTCTCTTCGGAGAGGAATTTCCCCAGCATATTTCTCCCTGCCAGGGAGCTTTTCTCTCTCGGGTGTTTTCCGCCCCCAGGTGGCGGCGGAATAATTCTTCGACGATGGTATGAGGCTTAGGGTTTCCTGGGGGCCAAGCACGCCAAAAATACCCCCAGAGGTGTGCCTCGGTCGCCACACCCCTAGGTGGCGCGGCCAAGGGGGGACCACCTCATGGTGTGGGCCCTTGGTGGCCCCCTCTGGCTCTCCTTCTGTCTGGGTTCCTCCTCTGCACTTCTAAGAACCCCCGGTGTCCCACTTCTTCTTCTGATCTTCTGAAATATGGTATCTCGGCGCTGCTTTTTCCATCAGATTCCTGGTCCCGGTTTTTATTCTCTAAAAATTATGAAACATGCAAAATAAGATAAAATAACATAAGGGATGCATCATAACATGAAATATATCGATGAATAACAGAAAATTATGATATAAAATAGTGATGCAAAATGGACGTATCAACTCCCCCCAAGCTTAGACCTCGCTTGTCCCCAAGCGAAACTGAACTCAGTAAACATGAGCACAGGTTTATGGAGTGAAGAGTCGATAAATAAAATACGGACAAGAAGCATTACATTTATCTATGCACCAATCATTATAGACAACAACTTCCTCTCATATAACCTCACTTGAAACGAGTAAATGGGAGTCACAAACAAATATGCAAAAGAGAGAATCAAAATTGGTGATGGCAAACTTCGTTCTTGGTCAGAGAACATTTAATGATAACATACTTATCTTAGGTGAAGTCTTTATAATAAGGATTATATTGTAGAGCTTAACATGTTTAATTATAACAATCCTTTTACAGTGATTCATAGTTTTCAAAGTAATATTCATTAAGATAATAAAGCATGTGCTAAACAAAGAAGGATACAAAACATGATTGAATAAATCAACATATAGATGGTGATATCACAACAACTCAAATGCTTGCTGGAGACAGAAAGGAATGGGTTTACTGACTCAACATAAATGTAAAAGATAGGCCCTTCGCAGAGGGAAGCATTGATCACTCGTGTGTTAGAGCTTTTATTTTGTAAAACAGAGTTATAAAATGGTTGACACTCCTCCCAACCTTTCTTACACAAACCATGGCTAACTGAATCCTCGGGTGTCTGCCAACAATCACAAACCATGGAGGGGTGTCTAATTTTGAGAGGTGTATGCTAGTGTCAATGAATGGTAAGCAGAAACTACAGTACGTCACAAGCCAGCTAGACTTCTTAAGAGCGGCTCCCATATGAGGGACACAACTGGTATAGAAGGTCATCCCTCATTCTCTTTTGTTTACACGATTATGTTTTGACTGATAAATTAGGGGCAAAAATAGTGAAGAGAATTTATGTATTAGTTTGGGGATGGGCACCCCGCTTCCAGCTCTTCTAGCATTTTGGATAAGCGGATGAAGCCACTAGTCCAGGTGTTTGAAGTCTAGTCAACAAGTGAGATAAAGATTCTCTATTGACGTCATGAGCAAAAACAGGAACACAAAATAGGAGAAATTTTGAAAGTTTTAAAGGTACCACATGAGCAATTTGCTTAGAGTGGCGGTGAAATACCACATATAGGTAGGTATGGTGGACACAAATGGCAAGGTTTTGGTTCAGGGTTTGGATGCACGAGTAGAGCTCAAACTCAGTACAGGGTTTTTGGCTAGCAAGGCTGGGTAGCAAGCATAAGAGTTGAGGGAAAACAAACAAATATACATGTGATGAAACCGATCATGCAATCTTCATTGAAAGCCCAAGCGATCTTAACTTGTGAAAACTAAGTTTATGAGCTAATAGGAAAATTCCTCTTTCTTATGCTAGCATCTCAAATTATTATTTCTACTGGCCCAAGCTAAGTTTGCCAAAACCAACTAGATTAACTTGATGATCTCCAGAGTGATACCAAATACTAATAACAAGCTCAACCATATGACATAAATTGAAAACTAAAACAATGTGCACAGAAAGTAAATGATGAAACTTCTCATTAATATTTCAAACCGGCAACTCACACCAACGGATACAACGATAACCAATGAAGAATAATTGATTCGTCACTAATGATAACTTATCTACTCACTATCTTCATAAAGAAAGGAAAGTCCAGGTCGAAAATGAGTCGGAGAGGGGCTCTGGGGCACCCACTGTTGGAACGCGTAGAGATAAACAAAACTTTTTCCCACGCGGTAATTCCAAGATCTAGCCGAGGTAGAAGGCCACGATGATTACCACTAGACGCGCGGTTGCGGATTATCGATGAAGCACGTCGATGCAGTGGAGTCCCACGATCCGATCCAGCCGATCCAATCCCGCGAACGTCGAAATGCTGAACGTACAGCACCTCTGCCGGTATCCACATGTACAAGGAGGAGCTCCAACGGCGGACTGCTAGGTCTGGTGCGACGGCTGGACTAAGTGGGGCTAGGGTTCCCAACGCATGAGAGTGGACTCACGTGCCCGCTGGGCAACCTGTGCCCCTCTTTATATAGAGAATGGTAGTGGGCTTCACAACACTTGTGGCACATTCCCTCTGTGAGTCCGACTCACAAACTCAGTTCATTTGCGGTTCGGGTCCAACCCAACCAATACATGCTCCCGCTCTTAAGTGTGTGACCCTGTAGGCTCATGGCGACTTGGACACGATTGGAGTCCGACTCTCAATCGATCAATCGGTAGCGTCTCCTAGCAGAACGTGCCGACTCCCAAGTCCCATTGAGTCATGACGACATACCTTTCAATGTGATATTCATCTTAGTCCCTTTTTCCTCACGATATACCTTGTCGAACTATAGGCGATGTATCGTCATCCCTTTAATAGTTCAACTCTCTTCTCGATCCATGATATGTGATTCATCTGACTAACTCTTAGTCAACAGACACAGTTAATACTTAACTGATTCGCGCATGGCCATGCTTCCTGAATGATATCACTTGAGAGGGCCCAGAGAATATCTCTCCATTCGGAGGGGCAAAATCCCATCTTGATTATCCACATCACGCAGCTTGCTTCTCATTCGACCCGAACTCTTCCTTTATAACTGCCTTGTCACGGAACAACGTTTGATGGAACCTAAGTCGGTGATCCACAACTCGGATTGTGCAACAACCTCAGGTCTAAGGATTATATTGATTGAGACATGCAAATGACGACTTGCTCGTTGCATCTCAATATGGGTCAGTCCGACTTGCTAAACTCTGTAGCTAAGTCTGTGAACGTTGGAATGGCATCACCATGCCCATGACAAGTGGAACCGTGTCATCAGCCAACACTCACATTAGTCTAGGGTGTGTGTCCAGCACAACTTTGATGACCAAGGACAATCTAGTATGAACAACATGAATACATAGTTCCACAATCGAATCACATATTCAATGACATGTATCAGATGTTCAAAACAAGGACGACTTAATAAATTTATGAATACATTGGGAATTACATCATACATGATTTCCTCTAGGGCATATTCCCAACAGTCTCCCACTTGCACTAGAGTCAATCATCCTGACATCATATGCCTAGGCATCGAATGCCCATACCTCTCATGTGCGCCTCATGCTTTGGCTGTGGTAGCGCCTTTGTCAACGGATCTGCAATGTTTGCATCCGTGTGTACTTTGCATAACTTGATATCACCGTGTTCGACAAACTGGCGAATGAGGTGGTAACGCATGAGTATATGGTTGTTCTTCTGGTGTTGTCTAGGTTCGTTGGCTTGTGCGATAGCACCATTGTTGTCACAATATACGTCCAAAGGATTGGACGCGCCCTGAACCACACCAAGATCTATCAGGAGGTTCCTGATCCAAACAGCTTCCTTTGCAGCCTCTGAGGCAGCAATATACTCAGCCTCTGTTGTAGATGCAGACACCGTATCTTGCTTGGAACTCTTCCAACTCACAGCTCCTCCGTTCATTACGAACACGTATCCAGATTGCGAACGAGAATCATCTGAGTCGGTGAGATAACTCGCATCTGTGTAACCCTTTACACTGAATTCCACATCACCTCCATAAACTAGGAACTTTTCCTTAGTCCTTCTCAAGTACTTAAGGATGTTTTTAACCGCTGCCCAGTGGGCTTCGCCAGGGTCAGCCTGGTATCTGCTCGTAACACTTAGAGCATAGGAAACATCTGGCCTAGTACAAATCATGGCATACATGATGCATCCGATTGCCGAAGCATACGGGATCACACTCATCCGACTTCGCTCATCAGTCATCGAAGGACACTGAGTCTTGCTAAGTTTTATGCCATGGGGCATCGGCAAGAATCCCTTCTTGGACTCTTCCATTTTGAATTTCTTCAAAATTTTGTCCAGATATGTACTCTGACTCAATCCAATGAGCCGCCTTGATCTAGCTCTATAGATCCTGATTCCTAATATGTAAGTCGCCTCACACAAATACTTCATTGAGAAACTCCTTTCCAATGACTCTTTGGTTTCTTGCAACATCATGACATCATTTCCAATCAGTAATATGTCGTCCACATATAAGATTAGAAAATTTACTTTGCTCCCACTAAACTTCTTGTATAAACAAGAATCATGATCGCTCTTGATGAAGCCAAACGATTTGACTACCTCATCAAAGCGAATGTTCCAACTCCGAGATGCTTGCTTCAACCCATAAATGGATTTCTGAAGCTTGCATATCTTGTCAGCATTAGCCGGATCGACAAAACCTTCGGGCTGTATCATATACACATCCTCAGTTAAATTTCCATTAAGGAAAGCCGTCTTGACATCCATCTGCCATATCTCATAGTCGAAATAGACTTCTATGGCTAACATGATCCGAACTGACTTAAGCATCGCTACGGGCGAGAAGGTCTCGTCGTAGTCAACTCCTTGAACCTGTCGGAACCCCTTCGCGACAATTCGTGCTTTATAGATGGAAATATTTCCATCCACATCAGTTTTCTTCTTAAAGACCCATTTGCACTCGACGGGTCTTGCACCGTCAGGCAGATCAACCAAATTCCAAACTTGGTTTTCATCCATGGACTTTAACTCGGATCTCATGGCTCCAAGCCATGACTCGGAATCAGATCCCACCATCGCTTCCGAATAAGTTGCCGGCTCGTTACTGTCTAACAGTAAAACATCACGAGCATTTTGTAATCTGGCAGATCTCCGTGGTTCAGGTGCTGTTACCGGTGTAGGTACCACGACCGACTCAGCCTCCAAGGCGTTCTCCGACTCGCCCCTAGCCGGTTCCTCTCGAATTTCTTCGAGTTGCACTGTGCTCCCACTGACTTCCCGACCGAGAAACTCTTTCTCAAGGAAGACACCATTCCGAGCGACAAACACTTTGCCCTCTTCCCGGTTGTAGAAGTAGTACCCCAAGGTTTCCCTCGGATACCCCACGAAAATACACTTATCCGACTTGGGCGTGAGCTTGTCCGACTGAAGTCGCTTGACAAATGCTTCACAACCCCAAATCTTAAGAAAAGACAAACTTGGCCTCTTGCCAGTCCACATCTCATGCGGTGTCTTCTCTATTGACTTTGATGGTACTCTGTTTAGTGTGAACGCTGCAGTTTCTAGACAATAACCCCAAAATGATAAAGGTAGATGTGCCCGACTCATCATTGATCGTACCATGTCCAACAAGGTTTGATTTCTCCGTTCCGATACACCGTTTCTCTGCGGTGTACCCGGCGGAGTGAGTTGAGGAACTATTCCACAGCTCTTTAGATGGTCATCAAACTCATGGCTCATGTACTCGCCTCCACGGTCCGACCGTAGAAACTTTATTTTCTTGCCGAGTTGATTTTGTACCTCACTCTGGAATTTCTTGAATTTCTCAAAGGCTTTCGACTTGTGTTTCATTAAATAGATATATCCATACCTACTCAAATCATCAGTGAAGGTAATGAAGTACTCATAACCACCTCTGGCTGTCGTGCTCATTGGACCATATACATCACTATGTATTAGTTCCAACAAGTCGGACGCCCTTTCACAACTCCTTGCAAAAGGTGTCTTGGTCATTTTGCCTAGTAGGCATGATTCGCATGTCTCGAATGACTCTAAGTCGAACTAAGTTAGAAGTCCATCATCATGGAGCTTCTTCATGCGCTTCCATTTTATATGACCAAGCCGACAGTGCCAAAAGTAAGTCATATTCAGATCATTTGGTTTCAACCTTTTAACATTTATGTTATAGACCGATTCACTATCAAGATTCAAAATAAATAACCCGTCACGGAATAGCGTTTGACAGAACCTAAGTCGGTGATCCACAACTCGGATTGTGCAACAACCTTAGGTCTAAGGATTACATTGATTGAGACATGCAAATGATGACTTGCTCGTTGCATCTCAATATGGGTCAGTCCGACTTGCTAAACTCTGTAGCTAAGTCTGTGAACGTTGGAATGGCATCACCATGCCCATGACAAGTGGAACCGTGTCATCAGCCAACACTCACATTAGTCTAGGGTGTGTGTCCAGCACAACCTTGATGACCAAGGACAATCTAGTATGAACAACATGAATACATAGTTCCACAATCGAATCACATATTCAATGACATGTATCAGATGTTCAAAACAAGGACGACTTAATAACTTTATGAATACATTGGGAATTACATCATACATGATTGCCTCTAGGGAATATTCCCAACACCCACACCATAGGCTGGCGCGGCCAGGGGTGGGTCCGCGCCACCCCATGGTGTGGAGCCTCCGGGATCCGTCGCCGCCCCGTTTCCGACTCATAATTTTTAATATTTTCCAAAATAGTAAAAATAAAAGTTGGAAGATGTTTCGCGAACGTTTTCTTACCAAAACTGATACCTATTCGTAAACTGACTCTGCAGTTTCTGAAATATGCTTCTTAATAAAGTCCTCCGGGATCATGGCTTGAATACAATCAACATTTTCATTATAAGGATCTCCAGAAATATAATGCTTGAGTCTTTAGCCATTCACCACTTGTAAAGAGTTGTCCTCAAGGGAAACAATTTTAATTGCCCCCGAACGATATACCTCTTCGATAACAAAAGGTCCTTTCCATCTCGAGAGTAATTTTCCTGTAAAAAATCTGAGACGAGACCTATACAATAGCACTTTCTCACCAACATGAAATTCTCTTTTAATAATTCTCTTGTCGTACCACCTATTAACTTTCTCTTTAAAGATCTTAGCATTTTCATATGCTTCACTCCTCCATTCATCTAAAGAACTTAAGTCAAGCAACCTTTTCTCACCAGGAAGTTTAAAATCTCTATTTAGGTCTTTCACTGCCCAATAAGCTTTGTGTTCTAATTCTAGAGGCAAGTTACAAGCTTTTCCATAAACCATATTATAAGGAGACATGCCCATGGGGTTTTTATAAGCAGTTCTATAAGCCCACAGAGCATCATTTAATTTCTTAGCCCAATTTTTCTAGATTTGTTAACAGTCTTTTGCAAGATAGATTTGATTTATCTATTTGATAATTCTACTTTCCCACTAGTTTGAGGATGACAGGGTGAAGCAATTCTATGATTAACATCATATTTAGCAAGAGTTTTTCTAAAACCACCATGAATAAAATGAGAACCCCCATCAGTCATAAGATATCTAGGCACACCAAACCTAGGGAAAATAATGTCTTTAAGCATTTGTAATGAGGTTTCACCATCATCACTTTTAGTAGGTATAGCTTCTACCCATTTAGTAACATAATCAACAGCAACAAGAATATGAGTGTAGCCTTTTGAAGGAGGGAAAAGACCCATAAAGTCAAATCCCCAACAATCAAACGATTCAATAACAAGAGAATAATTCATAGGCATTTCATTACGTCTAGAAATATTTCCAACCCTTTGACATTGATCACAAGATAAAACAAACTTTCTAACATCTTTAAAGAGGGTAGGCTGATAAAAACCTGATTGTAGAACCTTATGTGCAGTTCTATCTCCAGCGTGATGTCCTCCATAAGCACTACTATGACATTTTCTCAATATCTTTTGTTCATTTTCAGGAACACATCTTCTCATAATACCATCAACACCTTTATATAAGTGTGGGTCATCCAAAAATAATGCCTCAAATCATACAAGAATTTTCTTCTTTGCTGAGCTGTAAAGGTAGGAGGAAAATACTTGGAAAAAATAAAGTTAGCATAATCAGCATACCATGGACTCTCTTGAGAGCTCACTTTTATTGCAGCTAACTGTTCATTAGGAAAACTATCATTAACAGGAATAGGGTCATCAGGGATATTTTCTAATCTAGACAAATTATCAGCAACAGGATTTTCAGCACCCTTCCTATCCACAATATGTAAATCAAACTCTTGTAAAATAAGCACCCATCTAATAAGCCTAGGCTTAGCATCTTTATTTTCCATAAGATACTCAATAGCAGCATGATCTTTATGAATAGTAACTTTAGAATCAACAATATACTGCCTAAATTTATCACAAGCAAAAACTACAGCTAGGAACTCTTTCTCAGTAGTAGCATAATTCTTTTGAGCAGCATCAAGAGTTTTACTAGCATAATTGATGACTCCCAAGTGCAGGAGATCAATTGTAGTACCTTTCGGTAAGTATTTGAGTGTCGAACCCACGAGGAGCTGAAGGTAAGCTATCTATTCTCTAAAGCCCTATAACCCTCTTATATGGCTGTTTATGCAAAGCAATAAGTTTGACTAAAAGGAACTAACTAATTAAAAGCAAGTGACGTGGAGTGTGGTTTGTCTAGTAACTAGTGAAGCAAGTTTAAAATGCAAGTAATCCTAAAGCAAGTTTCTAAGCAAGTTTCACAAGTAGCAAGCAGCAAATATCTCAAGTATCTCAAGGGAGCAAGTGTTCTAGCAATAGGTGTTTCGTTCGTGTGGTTGTCACAATTAGTGAAGCACATGTTTTAGTCTTAGTTGTTTCTTCTAGGAAGGATCCATGAATAGGTATAGTCAAGTAAATGATCTACAAACCCTTATGATGGATCATGTGGCCAAGTAAATGACTGCACAAGATTGATTAAGACATAAAGTCCCACCATAGCCTTACGTTCTAAGGTCCCCTATATATATCCCCCAATAACTTAACTTTGTGGCTCGGTCTCAGGTTACTATCACTCCCAAGTCACCACCACTCCATTATGCTACCGGTGATCACCTTACATGCATTCCCCAACATATGCGTGCACTCATATATTGTACATAAATACAATCATAGAAGATAACAAACTTGTATGCAACCAATCAACGAACTATTTCACCATTGCCAAGAACAATTCACTACTCAAACATAGACGGGGAGACACAATACATCAAGGGAATATAGTATTGCATCATACATCAGGTTTCCAAGAGATTATAGTGGAGAGATGGAGCTGATCTTGCTGTAGATGTTGATGATGAACACGCCGGAGGGGGGTGGAGCCCTCCGGGGATGATCCCGGCGGCATTTCCCCCCTCCGATCTTCTCCGGCGGCAGCCTTCTGTCTCTCTGTTTTGTGGTTTCGTCTCTTGGCGCCGCCCCTTCTCGAAAAGGCCAGGGGACCCTTTATATAGTTATTTTTAGGTCACGAGACACTCGGGAGAAGAAAGATCGACGACATCGGAGCCACGGGGGCAAAAAGGGGGCCTCTCACGCGGCCAAGGAATCTGGCTGCATGGAGGGTCCTATTTGCCACTTGGTTGGCCTTTTAGCCCTCTACTTTGGCCCATGGTCTTCGTCTCAAAAATTCTGAACCGTGCTCTTTGGCCTTGCCCTTTTTAGAGTCCCGAAGCTCCCGGAAAGTCTGAAACACTAAAAAGTACGTTTTCTGGAAAAACAGGGTTAGAACCAAAAGAAGGGGGATTGTTTATAAAATCCCCCAAATCATTATAAAACATGAATATAAGTTGCTAATATGTAGGAAAAACAAGTAATAACATGCAAAGTTCATGTATGCATTTTACATGCATCAATAATGAATACCATTTAACTTCTTATCTACGCACTGTTCTAGAACAACACCTACATCATAATCACTAGCATCACACATAATTTCAAATGGTAAATTCCAATCAGGTAGTTGAACAATAGGGGCAGATATTAAAGCCTTCTTTAATATTTCAAAAGCTTCTTTAAAATCTTCATAAAAAACAAAGGGTACATCCTTTTGAAGAAGATTAGTAAGAGGCTTTGATATTTTAGAGAAATCTTTGATAAACCTTCTATAGAAACTATCATGACCAAGAATACTACGAATACCTTTAACATCCCTGGGACAGGGCATTTTTCAATGGCTTCAACTTTAGCTCTATCAACTTCAATACCTCTTTCAGCGATTTTATGTCCAAGAACAATTCCTTCATTAACCATAAAGTGTCATTTCTCCTCCTCGCATCTCTGTGAAACTTTATCAAGATTCTGCAAACAATTATCAAAAGAAGTTCCATAGACGGGGAAATCATCCATGAAGACTTCCACAATTTCTTCACAAAAACCATTAAAGATAGCATACATGCATCTTTGAAAAGTAGCAGGAGCAGTACATAAACCAAAAGGCATGCGTCTATAATCATAGGTTCCATATGGACAAGTAAAAGTGGTTTTCTCTTGATCAAGCTTTCTAACAACAATTTGAGAGAACCCAGAATAACCATCAAGAAAAAAGAAATGAGTTTTCTTAGACAACCTCTTTAACATTTGATCAATAAAAGGAAAATGATAATGATCTTTATTACTAACTTTGTTAACTTTCCTAAAATCAATGCACATCCTATAACCAACCACTACTCTTTGAGGAATAAGTTCATTATTTTCATTTGGCACAATAGTCATCCCTCCTTTCTTAGGGACACAATGCACATGACTAACCCATCTACTATCAGCAATAGGATAAATAATACCAGCGTCAAGGAGTTTCAATACCCCATTTCTTACCACATCCTTCATCTTAGGATTTAAACGGCGTTGATGTTCAACAACTGGATTTGCATCAGGTTCAATATTAATAGCATGCTGACATATGGCAAGATAAATCCTCTTCAAATCATCAAGAGTATAACCAATAGCACCTCTATGTTTCCTCAATATCCCCAATAATCTCTCCTCTTCTTCACCAGAAAGTTTAGAACTAATAATAACAGGATATAATTTATTATCATCAATATGATCATATTTAAGATTGTCAGGTAAAGACTTTAAATCAAAAATAGGATCCTCCTTGGGTGGTAATGTGGTACCCAAGTCTTCCACCGGTAAATTATGTTTCAGCATCGTTGGCTGATGTAGGAAAATCTCGTCAATTTCATTCCTTTCTTCCATAAAGACATCACTTTCATGGTCTTCCATGTATTGTTGCAAAGGATTGTTAGGAGCAAGAGCAATAGCAGCCAATTGTTCAACTCTATAATTCTCATTAGGTAATTCAGCTTCATAAGGTGATTTAGCAAATTTGGAGAAATTAAATTCATAAGACTCTCCATCAAACTTTGTAAGGATTTTCTCCTTTTTACAATTTATAACAGCACCACAAGTGTTTAAGAAAGGTCTACCAAATATAATAGGACAAGTATCACTAGTAGAAGTGCCTAGTACCAGAAAATCAGCAGGATATTTAGTTTTACCACATATGACCTCCACATCTCTAACAATACCAACCATAGAAATAGTTTCCCTATTAGCAAGTTGAATAATCACATCAATGTCTTCAAGTCCACAAGAACCAGTTTCATGCATGATTTCTTTATAAAGCTCATAAGGAATAACACTAGAACTAGCACCAATATCACACAAACCATAATAGCAATGATCACCTATCCTAACATATAGCACATGAAAACTAGGTTTCCTAGATTTACTAGGATGAGAGACAATATTAGAAGCATCTTCACAAAATATAATGTGTCCCTCTTCTATATTTTCAGAAACAAGGTCCTTTACTGTTGCTACTGTAGGTTCTACAGTTATTTGTTCCTCGGGTTCTACAAGTTTCCTTGCACTTCTATTAACCACACTAGCTAACATAGAATGTTCTTTTACCTTAGAAGGGAAAAGGCATTTTCTCAATATAAGGTTCAGGCACAATAGAATCAACGATATGAACTTCTATATCTCTAGCAGGAACACAATTAACAGTATCTTTATAAGGTGCATGGTACTTATCCCATTCCTTTTTGGAATATCAATAGTACTTTTGATAAATAAGAGTGTCGAACCCAACGAGGAGCAGAAGGTGTTGACAAGCAGTTTTGATGAAGGAATAACTGTAAATACTAGAAGATAAATTTGTAGGGGTTTTTGATATTGCAGATAAATAAAGTGCGAGTAAATAAAATGCAGTAATAATAATTGAAGCAAGTGGCACAATCCTTTCTTCAGCAAAGGACAAGCCGGTAAGTTTACTTATGATTAACAAACATTCTCGAGGACACACGGGAGGTTTGTCTCAAGTGCTTTTGTTCCATACAGCTGAATAATGTTAGGTGTTTTGATAAGTGTTGTGTGGGTGAACCTATGATAATGTACCGTCCCATCCAAGACTAATACATACTTGTGATTATACCCCTTGCAATCATCCGCAACTACAAGAAATTAATTAAGAAATAAATCTAACCACGGCTTTAAACTCTAGGATCCCGATACGTCATAAACGTATACCTGATTTCTGATGCTCCATGATGATATTATGCCAATTGCTACATGTTTTCTCCCTTATTTATATCATTTTAATATGTTTTTTGGGACTAACCTATTAACAAGATGCCCAGAGCCAGTTCCTTGTTTTCTGCTGTTTTTAGTTTCAGAAAAGTTGTTCTGGAAATATTCTCGGAATTGGAAAATGCGAAGCCCGGAAGTCCTATTATCCCCGGAAGCATCGAGAAGACCAAAGAGGAGTCGAAGAGGGGCAGCAGCGGTGCCACACCCTAGGGTGGCGTGGGTCCCCCCTGGCCACGCCAGCTAGGGGTGTGGGGCCCCTGGAGCTCCACCTCCTTGGCCCTTTCGCCTATTTAAGCCCCCCGGATGGAAAACCCTAAGTACGTGATCAAAATCCCCAAAAAAGTTCCGCAGCCGCCGCCACCGTCAACCCTAGATCAGGAGGGTTCTGGAGGTGTTTTCCGGCACTCTGCCGGAGAGGAAATCATCACCGGAAGCTTCTACATCACCATGCCTGCCTCCGGAGTGATGCATGAGTAGTTTATCCCTGGACTACGGGTCGATAGAAGTAGCTAGATGGTTGTTTCCTCCTCATATGCCTCCATGTTTAGATCTCGTGAGCTGCCTATCATGATCGCGATCGATCTTATGTAGTTCTTTATGCTGTGTTTGCTGGGATCCGATGAATATTGACTTTATGCCAAGTTGATTATAGTCTTTATTGCATATGTTATTTGTGATCTTGCATGCTTTTTGTTGCTACTGGTTGCTCTGGCCAAGTAGTTGCTAGTGACTCCAAGAGGGAGTATTTATGCTTGATAGTGGGTTCATGCCTGCTTGTTGCCTTCCTCGAGTGACAGAAACATGAAGGGGGGATGTGCTGTTGCCATTAGGGAGAAAACAGCGTTGAGAGTACCCGCGTGTATAATCATTGCTTACATTACAGACGTTGTTTAATGCAATTATCTGTTGCTTGCAACTTAATACCTAAGGGGGTCGGATGATAACCTGAGGGTGGATTATTAGTCATAGATGCAGATGGATGTCGGTCTATGTATCTTGTTGTAATGCCCGCACTAAATATCATAATAATTATCATGTTATAATGTGCACTACGGTGCAACCTTTATTTGTCAATTGCCCAGCTGTAGTTTGTTCCCCCGACATGCTATCTTTTATGGAGAGACACCACTAGTGAACCTATGAACCCCGGTCCATTTTTGCACATTGTCAAATAAACCACAACAATTTACTGCTCTCTCTACTTTCTGCAAGCATACAACTGTTTTCCACACTATACGTCTAATCTTTGTTTTCAGCAAGACCGGTGAGATTGACAACCTCACTGTACCATTGGGTTAAAGTATTTTGGTTGTGTTGTGTGCAGGTTCCACGTTGTTGCTGACACCGGTGAAGAGCCAGCACCACCGTCAATGGCATCAACCTTCCGAAGATCCTCCTTCTCCTACTGGATTGGTAACCCCGGTTCTTAACTAAGGGGAAAACTCCTACCGTTGTGCTCATCACACCCTCCTCTTGGGGTATCCCAACAACACATAGCAAGGACTTTTCTGGCGCCGTTGCCGGGGAGAAGGAATTCTTCTGGCAAGGGGAGTCTCTCACTCTCAACCTCTTTATTTTGTTTATTGTCTTATTTTTATTTTTGTCTTTTTTTTATTCTCTATATTAAAAACACTAAAAAACATTAGTTTACTTCATAGTTGTTATTTATTTGCTTGCTTTTATTCCATTAGAATGAGTATTCCTGAAGTTGAGGTTCGTTCTTTTAAGAAACAGGGAGAGAGTTTAAAAGATGTTTGGTATAGAATAAATGATGCTCATATTAAATGTACAAAAAAATATTCTACCCTGATACTCCTCATGAATTTTTATGTTGGTTTTTTTGGTTGGTATAGGTATGTGTTAGATACTCTTACAGGTGGTAATTTTCTAGGAACTCCTATTGTAGAAGCCTGCAATTTGATTTAAAGTTTAGTAGGATCACCCCCCCCCCCATTACAACTGTTAAAATAGAGATCACTTTGGAGGATGTTATTAACAAACTAAACTCTTTGGAAATGAACTTATCAATTTTCCTGGATAATGCTAGCAAAATTAATGAATCAATAATTATTGTTGATAAAAGAATCACTGCTTTAGAGGCTAGCAACACTCATGAAAATCAGAATGCTAGGATTGGGAAATTAGAAGATGCTATGGGAACCTTAAGCTCAACTTTTTCATCCCTTAATTTCAAGAAGGAGAAAGCCTTTGTGGGAAAGGAGAAAATATTCATGTATGTTCCCAAGACAACTAAACCCAAATCTCAATTTGTGCTGAAAATTGCAAAAAAAATTAATGGAACTAAGAGTGACCTCCATGTTCAATCTTCAGAAACATCTGGAGTACCTATTGCTGCAAATAATGGTTTAGATGAAGTTAATGTTGATGCTTCTTCACTTGAAAATACTTGAGTTGATCTTTTATGCCTAGCTGAAAGGCGTTAAAGAAAAGCGCTACCGGGAAACAACCCGTTTTATTTCTCTGTTTTCATTCTGTTTTTCTTTGTTTTCTTTGGTGTGTTTTGCACCTCGGTGTTGTTTATTTCCTTATCAAACCCGTTGTATCTTTTATTTTGTGTTTTTGTTGAGCCAAGTAAAGCCTCTAGTGGAAAGTTGACACTATATTTCGGATTTCTGCACAGAAAACAGATTTTTGCCGTCCATTGTTAATTCCGTTAAAAATCACAGAGAATTTAAAATGATCTGATTTTTTGTGCTTATTCCTGAGTTATATACGCAACTTTTCTTAGTTGACCACTTTTTGATTTGAGCAACAGAAGATTTTCTAAAAAATCGATCTCTGCATGTTGTTCTGTTTTGACAGATTTCTGCCATTTATCGCATTTGCATCTTAATCTCTTTCTTTTGGTGTTCTTTTGAGAAAAATAGTTTAAAAAGAATTTGTGACAGTAGCTAATGTGTTTTTGATTGCTAGTCTTGTGTTGAAACTGAACCATGTGAGTTTATTATTTCGATTGCACTAACGTTGCTAATGAAGATTGTGAGAATTTTGATGCGAAAGGAAGTTTTCAAGGGTCAAGAGAAGAGGATGATATGATGTGATCAAGAAGAGTGAAAAGACTAAGCTTGGGGATGCCCCGGTGGTACATCTTAGCAAACTTCAAGAAGACTCAAGCGTCTAAGCTTGGGGGATGCCCAAGGCATCCCCTTCTTCATCAACAAATTATCAGGTCACTTCTAGTGAAACTATATTTTTATTCGTTCGCCTCTTATGTGCTTTACTTGGAGCGTCTTTTATTTTTACTTTCAGTTTGTTTTTACTTTCATAATAAGCTTGGTTGGACCCCAGCATTCTTTTATTGGAGAGTGACACGCTCCACTTTTTCATGAGAATAGGTTGTATTCTTAGTCTCTGTTTGGCTGCTGCTTTTATTTAGCTTCTGTTTTGCATACATCTCTTATCAGAGTTGTTATTTTTAGTAGTATTGTTTGAGTACTCTCATGTTTTCTTGCTATATCATAAAGAGTATTTTTGTTAAAGCATGTTTTGTATGGTTCTTGTTGGGAGAAAGAAAACTGTTGCTTGAAGTAGAATCTATAACAATACTAGTAGAAGCTTGTATAGACTGTGGCTAGAACTTTTTTATGCCATGCTAAATATTATTATAGTTTTAAATCCTTGTGGTTATTGAGTATCATGATTAGCCTCAAATACCTGAGAGTGTTTTATGTGTATTGAAAGATTCATGAGTTGTTCTTGTCATAGTAAAGCATCAATATATGGTATTCTCTTTCAAATGTTTTATTTGGTTGACTTGGCGCATGCTCACACCATGTTTATGACTACAAACCAGTCGCTAATAGCCTCCATGACCACTTAGTTTTTGAACTTGTGATACTTCTTATGTTTTAATTAATGATGCTTATGTCGCTATGCATGATTATGGCTCTTATGCTCTCTTGATTTGTCGCTCCTAGTCTTTTGCTAGCCTCCACCTGTACTAAGTATGAGCTCTACTCGTGCATCCAAACTCCCTTAAACCAAAGTTTTTCCCATTGTGTCCACCATACCTACCTACATGTGGTATTTAACTACCATTCCAAAGTAAATTGCTCATGTGTTACCTTTAAAACCTTCAAAATTATTCCTACTTTGTGTTCTTGTTTTTGCTCATGAGGACGTCAATAGAGAATCTTTATCTCACTTGTTGATGATTTCACACCATGGACTAGTGGCGTCATCCGCTTATCCAAATGATAGAAGAGCTGGCAGCGGGGTGCCCAGCCCCAAATTAATACAAACAAATTCTCCTCACTATTTTTGCCCCTGATCATATCAGTCAAAGCATAATTGTGTAAACAAAAGATAAAGAGGGATGACCTTATACACCAGTTGCGTCCTTCACTATGGGAGTCGCTCTTGTGAATCCAGTTGGCTTGTGACGTACTGTATTGTCTGTTTACTATTCGTTGACACTAGCATACACCTCTCCTAAAATATAGACATTCCTCCACAAATGTCAAACTTTTAATACCTCTGTTTAATAAAATAAAAAGCTCTAGCACATGAGTGATCCCTGCTTCCCTCTGCGAAGGGCCTTTCTTTTACTTTTATGTTGAGTCTTCGTATTCTAACTTTATGCACAGTTGAGAGAGCATTTTTGCCATTCTGAGTTCTATGTGCATTTGTCCCATGAACATCAATAATTACTTCATAATGTGCTATCACTTGTTCTTAAATTATTTGTTCTAGTCTTCCTCTTGAACTTTGAAAGTGTCCTGGCATTTATGTTTTGTCCCACTCTGAAGGACTACGAAATACCACTTTGCCATGCTTCCTCTATACCTGAAACAAACGTTTACCTTTCTTTGCATTATTATTCATGATCCTTTATTTGAGTTACTCTTCGTGATGCAAAGTAATTGCTATGCTTTATTATTAAAGTTTTATTTTTCATGCATGTGTTTAAAGTTTTATGATCTCAGCGTGCATATGCTTTTACATTAGATTGATCAAGTTTATGTTAGTAGCATGTCACCTCAGAAATTATTGTTTTATCGTTTACCTACTCGAGAACGAGTAGGAACTAAGCTTGGGGATGCTTGATACGTCATAAACGTATCCTTAATTTCTGATGCTCCATGATGATATTATGCCAATTGCTACATGTTTTCTCCCTTATTTATAGAATTTTCATATGTTTTCCGGGACTAACCTATTAACAAGATGCCCAGAGCCAGTTCCCTGTTTTCTGCTGTTTTTAGTTTCAGAAAAGTTGTTCTGGAAATATTCTCGGAATTGGAAAATTCGAAGCCCGAAAGTCCTATTTTCCCGGAAGAATCTATAAGACCGAAGAGAAGTCGAAGAGGGACAGCAGGAGGGCCACACCCTAGGGCGGCGCGGGTCCCCCTGGCCGCGCCAGCTAGGGGTGTGGGCCCCTGCCCCCCTGGAAAACCCTATGTACTTGATCAAAATCCCCTAAAAAGTTCCGCAGCCGCCGTCACCGTCAACTCTAGACCAGGAGGGTTCTAGAGCTGTTTTTCGGCACTCTGCCGGAGAGGAAACCATCACCGGAGGCTTCTACATCACCATGCCTGCCTCCGGAGTAATGCGTGAGTAGTTCATCCCTGGACTACGGGTCCATAGCAGTAGCTAGATGGTTGTCTCCTCCTCATATGCCTCCATGTTTAGATCTCGTGAGCTGCCTATCATGATCGAGATCGATCTTATGTAATTCTTTATGCTGTGTTTGCTGGGATCCGATGAATATTGACCTTATGCCAAGTTGATTATAGTCTTTATTGCATATGTAATTTGTGATCTTGCATGCTTTTCGTTGCTAGTGGTTGCTCTGGCCAAGTAGTTGCTAGTGACTCCAAGAAGGAGTATTTATGCTTGATAGTGGGTTCATGCCTCCTTGTTGCCTTGCTCGAGTGACAGAAATGTGAAGGGGGAGGATGTGTTGTTGCCATTAGGGAGAAAACAGCGGTGAGAACACCCGCGTGTATAATCATTGCTTACATTACACACTTTGTTTAATGCAATTATCTGTTGCTGCTTACATTACACACTTTGTTTAATGCAATTATCTGTTGCTTGCAACTTAATACCTAAGGGGGTTCGGATGATAACCTGAGGGTGGATTATTAGTCATAGATGCAGATGGATGTCGGTCTATGTATCTTGTTGTAATTCCCGCACTAAATATCATAGTAATCATCATGTTATAATGTGCACTACGGTGCAACCTTTATTTGTCAATTGCCCAGCTGTAATTTGTTCACCCGGCATGCTATCTTTTATGGAGAGACACCACTAGTGAACCTATGAACCCCAGTCCATTTTCCACACTGTTAAACAAACCACAACAATTTCCTTCTCTCTCTACTTTCTGCAAGCATATAACTGTTTTCCACACTATACGTCTAATCTTTGTTTTCAGCAAGACCGGTGAGATTGACAACCTCACTGTACCGTTGGGGCAAAGTATTTTGGTTGTGTTGTGTGTAGGTTCCACGTTGTTGCTGACATCGGTGAAGCGCCAGCACCACCGTCATTGGCATCGACCTTCTGAAGATCCTCCTTCTCCTATTGGATTGATAAACCTAGTTCTTAAGTAAGGGGAAAACTCCTACCGCTGTGCTCATCACACCCTCCTCTTGGGGTATCCCAACAACACATAGAAATCCTACGCTCCCTCGTGTAAAGGTTTCCTAACGGGGGTTCTGGTTTCTGTCACTCCGGCAACCCCTCAATTAGTAGTTAAATACACGATGCATTCCCCTAGGCCCATAAATGGTGAAGTGTCATGTAGTCGACGTTCACATGACACCACTAGAAGAATAACACCACAACTTAAATATCAAACATTACATATTATTCAACATTACTTCACTACTAACAACTTGACTTCTCCCATGTCCTCAAGAACAACACGAACTACTCACAAGACATCATATGGATCATGATCAGAGGTGATATGGATGATAACAATCTGGTCATAAAGTTCAAACACCGATAAATCTCACAAGCATCAACTACTAACAAGTAATCCACACCGGGAGAGAGATCTGATGTAAAACAACGATAGAGGCCCCTACTTGTTACAGCGGGATGACGGTGGATGATGAGGGTGATGGTGCTGGTGGTGATGATGATGATGATGATGATGACGACGATCTTGATGATGCCCGGAGTGATGACAGTGACGATGGCGGTGATTTCCCCTCTCCGGAGAGGAATTTCCACGGCAGATTTCTCCCTGTCAGAGAGCTTTTCTCTCTCGGGCGTTTTCCGCCACCGGGCGGCGGTGGAATAATTATTCGACGATTTTATGAAGCTTAGGGTTTCCTAGGGGCCAAGTACGCCAAAAATCCCCCCTGAGGTGGGCCAGGATGGTCATACTCCTAGGTGGCGCGGCCAGGGGGTGCCACCTCATGGTGTGGGCCCCTGGTGGCCCCCTGTGGCTCTCCTTCTAGCTGGGTTCCTCCTCTGAACTTCTAAGACACCCCCGGTGTCCCATTTGTTCTTATGATCTTCTGAAATATGGTATCTCGGCGGTGATTTTTCCATCAGATTCCTGGTCCCGGTGTTTATTCTCCAAAAATAATGAAACATGCAAAATAAGATAAAATAACATAAGGGATGCATCATAACATGAAATATATCGATGAATAACAGAAAATTGTGACATAAAATAGTGATGCAAAATGGATGTATCATCAAGCTACTAATGTGTTTTCAAATATTTGAGCATTGTAGTTCTTGAGTCAATTAGGCCATCTTGGAAATCTCATGAGATATGTACCAAGCTTCAATATAAATATGATGTGTCCAAAAGTTGTGGGAATGATTATTATCCCTCCACCTCCGGGCGTGATGAGTTCTCAACTTCTTTTACTTCACCAACATGTGGCAAGCCACAACATAATGATATGGTGAGTAGTGATCAAAATTGCAATCTTGATAGTAAGCTTATCATTGATGATTCTTCATCTCTATCTTATTGCAATACTCTGTCTATGGACTTAAACACATCTAGCACCCAAAATTATTTACATGCTTGTGTTGATAGTCCGTGCATATCAAGTAGAAATTCCTTGGCTAAATCTTATAATGATATGCTTGATACATCTTGTGGCCATAGTAGAAATGGTTGTATTTCCTCTAGTACTTGTGTTACTAACCATGTAGAAGAAACTCAACATTCCATGGAACAAGATGTAAATTTAAGTGGTGCTTCAAGTAATGGTTCATCATCATATACCATATCTCACTTATGCCTTATGGATAAAGGTTCAAAGGTAGATCCTACTTTGAACACGAATGTATCTAGTGATGATGATGATGAATATGATTGTGATGATGATGACGATGATAATGATAATGACAATGATTCGTTAATGGAGAAAGGTAAAATGATTCACAATATCCTTTATGGGGATAAAGATGCTTGTGCCAACTTCCTAGAAATCATTAGAGCATTTGATAGGCGCAATATCGCCGTTAAGGATTTGGAAGCAT
This sequence comes from Alopecurus myosuroides, assembly GCA_028641055.1. Lineage (NCBI taxonomy): Eukaryota > Viridiplantae > Streptophyta > Magnoliopsida > Poales > Poaceae > Alopecurus > Alopecurus myosuroides. The sequence goes on from CM054063.1 coordinate 27,856,031, forward strand.
GCATTGATGCGTGTTATAGCCGCGAGCGTGATTATTCCAATCAAATCGCAAAACTAGAGGAAGCTCTTGTAGAAGAACAAACCACCAATGAATCTCTTGAAGAGACATTTACTCTAGAGTTATCAAAAGTAATGGACTCTCATGATAGAAATCTTGAGATGGTTAATTGTCTTAAAACTAAAAATGATGAGCTAAAAGTCGCACATACTCAAATTAAAGCTTCATATTCAAAAGGGCTTGCCAAGTTGCTTTCTCCTATTTCTATTAATAATGATGCTTGTGCTACTAACTCTATTTCTTGTGAAGCATCTACATTGAAAGAGAATGTTGAGCTAAGGGCTCAACTTGAGTTGCTAACTATCAATTATGGGGAATTGGAAGAAAGTCATGAAAAGCTCTCAAGCTCTCATGAGGATCTTTTAGCCTCACATGATAAGCTAAAGTTAGCTCATGAGGCTATTATTACCAAGGTGATATATTGTGAGCTTCATGTGGACATTAGCACAAACTCTACTCCAAATTCTATTTTGCCTCGTGCTAGTCCTATTAATTAATTCACTCATAATATCGGTACATCTTGTGATGAATTGCTTTACATGCCTTGTTGCTCTAATAATGAAGCGTCTACTTCCTCTATTACTTGTGTAGATACTAACCATGTAGAGGAAATAAAAGAGCTCAAGGTCCAAGTCACTTCTTTGAATAAAGACTTAGAAAAGCGTCATGGGAAGTCGGCACTTGACAACATGTTGAGTGTGCAAAGATTAACCAATGAAAAGAGTGGACTTGGATTCAACTCCAATAATAACAAGAAGTCCAATATCAAGAAGAATCATACAATCAACAAGAACAAGGGACAAGAACAAGTCAATAATTCATCCAAGATCGTTTACTTCAAGTGCAAGGTTGAAGGGCACCATGTTAGGTCTTGCCCATTAAAGAAGAAGCCTCTTAGTGAGAAGCAACAAGGGAAGCGGCCAAAAGTTCAATCTCATTCTCAACCTCAAGATGAAGAAAGGCATCTTCCCAATAATAATCAAGTTAGAAATCCTCAAGTTGAGAAATCAACTAAGAAGAAAGGAGGAAGCTGATGTTGCTACTTATGCCATGAAAAGGGCCACTTCGCTTCCTCGTGCACAAATGGTACCTTATCCAACCCTATCATTATTGATGATGTTTATTCCCTTCGGAAGGATAAGGTTGGCAATGTGTTTTCCAAATATGGTGGCACTCAAAGTGGTGTCAAGAAACGAACCATTTGGGTTTCCAAGCCTGTTGTGACTAACCTCTTAGGACCCAACTTGGTTGGGGACCAACAAGCTAAAACTTGATCAACAGGTATTGTTGGAGGGCATTGGAGATTTGGCTATCTTATGAAGTATTACGTGATCTTCATCGATTATATTTACTCAAGCCAAGTCATTTGTATCATCATATATCTATATCATATCCAATGTGTCTCGTTGCGGTAACTTGTATTTAAATTATATACATTGAAAGTTGCTTGACCCTTGCATGTGTTAGTTTTGTATCTAGCATGTGTTTGTATATTATGTGCTTACTAATTACCTATCTTGAGTAATCTAGTATGTGTTTGTTGGTTTTCACTCCATGTACATGTTTGTTTTGTTTAGAGCTTTATTGCAATTTATGATTAATTTAGTTTCCTCTTTTGAGAGATTAATGAACTATCTCATTTTGGGGGAGTGATGTGCTTTGCCACCTCACAATCCTAAAATATGTGTACATGAGGTATATCACTTATTATTAATGTGACAAGATTATATAGTCTCCATGTGATATTTCATTCTCATGAGAAATTCAAATTTTACAATGTTCATTAATTATCTCTTATTTGATTTCACTTGCCTCTTGTTGAAAAGAAATGGATTATCACATTATGGGGGAGTAATAAGCTATGTGCATATTACAATCCTAGAAAATGTGAACATGTGAGGTAATGCCACTTAGAATTGATATTCTAAATTATCTTGTTACTACGTGGCATGATTAACTCAAACAAGTTCCATACTTGCTTAAATGAGTTTTTGTATCTCATATTTTGGTTTCTTGAATTTGAGAGAATTTCTTTATGCGGTGTTCCTCAAATGTGCACGTATGTATTATTTGGGAAACCGGTTACTTCAATATATATTAAGCATTTCTTTGCATGATCATTTGACTAGTTGAAGCCACCAAGAATCTCTATGTAAGCATGGTAATTAACTCATGTCCTTTTTCATAAGCTTTTGTGTTTGAACATGATCATGAATATTTTTGCAATATACCACCGAAAAGTAACACCATATCCTCCTTGTCCTTGGACAAGTGATAATCATATATGTGGAATACATTATTGATCATATTCACATTGGTTGTTGCTTCCATTGTCTCTTACCTTTGTGCCAAGAAATTGTTTTGTGTTAACTCCCGTTGTCTTTCTTGCCTCTTGAATATCTATGTGTTATATTCAAATAAAATTTTAGTGTAATGGTTGTAAGAAAAGCAAGGATCCCCTTATAGTGCTTTTTTTGTATTCAAATGCAAACATCTAGATAGTGCACAAGTCATGGGAGAGCTATTTTACTTCCTTTAGAACACTATATTTTCAATTGGATCTTATTTCCACTTAATGAATGTTTCTAGTGTATGCATATGGAGAGTGATGATCCTACAAAAATCATGCATAGATCATGGGGTAGCTCTCATAGATTCTTTTGAACACTAGTTAACGTCAATTGATATTAGATCTTTTTAAATTGGTATTTTAATGACTATATTGTGTGTTTGTGGAAGGAACAACTTTTCTTTTGGGTACTTTGTGCCATCATAAAAAGTGTAGAGGGTTTGGTTATCTCATTCCTTGTTTTGCGCTCTATCGTTTTGAATGAGATAAGTATTTGAGCATATTTTATATTTTCATCTTCTATGCTCATTTGTTTTGCTTTGGTGCCCTCAATTTTATATTTACTAATTGAAAACTCCATACGATCTCTCACGTTAATCCTAGAAAGTTGTGAAAAGGTAACCTTCCGATCAGCCATTGAGAAAACTACATGGTAGACATATAGCATTCGGCCGGCCGGCCGTATCTCTACATGGTAAATCACGGTACCAGTATACAACTTACGTATCCATCCTTCATTAATCATTATGCGAGTATTAAAAAACAATACATGGTAGACATGCATGCGCGGCCGTCCGGCCAGTCCATGGTTAGTCAGGGTGGCACTATATAGCTGACATATATGTACATCTATGCCTCATGTTGGCTGGCGGGCCGTATCTCTACATGGTAAATCACTGTAGCAATATACATCTGACGTATCTATACAAGGTAAGTTACGATGTCGACCACTGAAAAACATACATGTTAGACATGGAAATCATGATGTCAAGTACATGTACGCCTCTGGTCGGCGGCACGCCATATCTCTACATGGTAAATCATGGCAACCATATACAGATGTATGTACATGGTAAATTACGATGTCGGACATTGAATAAAATACATGACGTATCTTATGGCTTGAGGTACAATTTTTATTAATAATTTGGCAAGCGTGCTGCTTGAATACTTAACCTACACATTTTGGAAAAATTTAGCATCCTGATATGAAATTTAGTTTTTGCAAAATTAGGTGCAAGCATATGTCCCTAGGTACATTTTCACAAATAATTTATGAAATTATTAATGTATTGTTTGGAAGTAATTCACACTTCTTATCTATTCTGTATGGACCAAATTGAGCAGATTTGGACGTATCATTCCTTATATGAAGATTGAATGAGCTCCTTGAACATCACAATGAATTGGTACGATTTTGTAAAATTTCAACTTCGGTACTTAGACGTAATTACAAGAAAATCAGGTAGTGGACACCCTGCTCTGAAATAAGGTACTAATATTATTTATGTACCATAATTAAATGTTTCAGATTTTTCTTTTTGTGTAGCAAAAATAGATTAGTTTGTATAAGAATATATTTAATTTATCTCCTTTTATGTGCATAAAATTTGTTAGCGTGATATGATAATTTAAAAATTGAAATACATCACGGACAGATTAATCATGTCGACTATATGTTATGTGTATTTTATTCATGTTTGTGGGGTTCATTGGTCCTTGAAAAATATTTTATTATGTATCATAGGTGCTTGAAAATAATGTTACTCCACTAGAATACATGAATAGAACTAAATTTAAAACACTGGATTTGAACTATTTAATGCATTTTATGTGATATGGCTAAGGCCGGATGATGTTGGTTTGTGATTGCTTCAACGAGAGATGCCATCGTGAAAGTAGATGTATCTTACAAATATGTAGACTGTTTTAACTGCCAGATTTAAATTTGCTTTTGCAATACTGTCATTTTAGGCAAGTTCATGCCACGATGACTCATTATCTGATTACCGTAATTATTTACTATACTCTAAAGTATGTGGAGCTTCTCAAGGTGCTTAGGTATCGTGCTGACGGTTTTAGAGATCTTCACCAAAGTATGGAACATGTAATATAGTTGATAAACCGACACTTTATGCGTCCTCATTCTGAAAAAATTTCAATCTACTTCCATTTATGTTTAATCAACGGTGTATTTTAGATTATTTTCATGTACAATTCCTTCGTTGTATCTTGCCTACAAGCGGAGAAGACATAAAGGTGACAGGAGGACTTCGATCGAGTTGATTTGTGTTGCGTGTTTTCAGGCATCTTCCCTCACATAATCATGGGGCGGTGCTATTTTCTACTCAAGATGCTACCGGAGTAAGGTGAGATTGAGCCCATGAGAGTAGAGAAAGTCTGGTGAGGCAGCTTCTTGGTGGTGGTGTCCAAGCTCCATCAGCCGTGTGGTTCAGTTTACGCTCTCAACTGTGCGATGACTTTATATAAGAATCACGAACCTCCCTTTCTGTTATTTTATTTTAAATTATTATTATTCAGGAACATTATATCTTTGACCGGTGGTATGGTGGTACCTATACATCAAAACATATGATTTACATGTTCTGAACTAAAATATCTTTAACAATTTGTACATACAACATTTTTAAATTGTTAATTTGTCTAAAATAGTCAGCTATTTTGTGATATCGGCAGATTATAAATTGTTTGAGAAACAAATGAATGTAGAGGTGCATATTAGATTAGATAAACTAGCCCGTGCAGATGCACGGGTTGATGACTAGTTGGTATTAATTGGAGTTTGATATCTCATTCATAGATATTTGCTTCAATTGGCATCTCTTGGAATTTTAACATGGCTCATTTGATGTCAATTGGGATCTCAATATTTTACTCTTTGATGCATTTCTATTGGTATTCCTCAACTGATAAGTATTTCCTTTGGTATTTCATTTTCACTTGGTATATTTTCTAATTGATATCTTATCAATCATGAGTTGATTTTGTTTGGTTCCAATTGATATCTACTTTCATGTGTTGACTTGGATATTTGATATAATTTGGTCAACCTTTATGTTACCTTTGTGTGCACATCTTGGTTTACTTGGTGTTTTGTCCAAATTACATCGCTTTTGGTTCTTTAATGTATATGTTATGGCATGTTTATATTCCTTGATCCAATATGTATATAGGATAATCTCCATCAAATCCTAAATCGTCTAAGATGTGCATGAAATTCAATTTCATATCTATATGCATATATTCGTGTGGAGTTTTTCCTATGTATTGCAGTTTTATCTAACTACTTCAGACCCAATGAGTTTGGGGACCATTTTGTACTTAAATATGTTTTAGGTACATTTGGTATGCATTGGGTGGTTTCCTCATTCTCAAAGAAGGTGTTATCACCACATGTTTATTGGAGACAAGCGACGACTATGTATGAATTCTTATCTACTACAAGTCTACAACATCACCATTGCTACCCTGGTAACAAGTATCTACCTCATGCATATACTCTAACATTTCAACCTTTTGTAGGTTGTATCATGGCATGAACTTTATTTATTCTTTATGATACTTATTGCCTTTATCAAAACATCCCCACTATTTATTGTTCCCTTATTTGATGTTTGTGATATATTTGATGTGCTTGTGTTGGAAGTTTATTTATATCCTTTAAGATAAAAATTAAATATACGTGCTATGCTTTCAAGCAAAGATCTTATTGTCGTATTTATGTCTTCAAATTGGATATCTTGATCTTTCTCTTTGTAACTATATTATGTGCACATGTTTCTTTATATATGTACATCATCATGATTGTGACCTATTTAGAAACTTATACACATGAGAAGAATTACATGTCTTATGCTATCCTAATGGTTCGGTGTCCATCACTTTATTCTTATTTACTTTTTGGTGGCCCCGAAAAGAATTTTCCTTATGAGTGCTTACCATATTTTCAAAAACCCTAGTTTGCGCTCATATTTACTGAAGATTTTCGACCATCATGCTTTCTTTGGCAAGCATGTTAGTTTTTTTTGCCATGATGGTTTCATAAGACCTTGCTTCTTTATTTTCAGCTTGTTAAGCTTGTGATCCTAGCCATTTTTATTTGGTTTGAAAACCTTTTCTTGTGTGTGAAAAAGACACTCTTGGCTCTATGCCTATCATTATATTGAGAATATGATGATGCTTAAATGTTCATCATGTTATTAGTATTTTCTCATGCCTTGTCTTGTCTCACTCACATATGGGTTTGGTTGAGCCTTGTCTTAAGTCACATCCTTTTATTGGTAACTTCTCTTATTGCTCAACCACCTCTTGCTCCAAGTGACATGCCTCATTTTCTCTGATGGAGTTATGATTCCATTTTTGTGCACTTTGCATTCAAAATTCAATATTTCTAAATCATGCACAAATATTGGGGAGCTCCTCTATTTTCTTTAAAAACACTCATTTTCTCCAACCATAATATACCTTGTTCATTTGGTTTGTTGTATATTTTTGATTGCTTGCTTCTCTTTAGGAGAAGATTATAGATTTTTATACCATCTTATTTGTAATCTTTGGATCCTTGGTATAGTTTGATTTCCTCCCATTATTGATAAGTGTATTTGATTTCACTCATATTATGATAAATTCACATTCTACGGAGGAACCCTTACTATATTGGCCATCTAAAATTTCTATGATCCCATTTTGGAAATGGATGCCAATGGGGGAGAAAGTTTAGAGGATTTAAGGAAATTTGGTTTTATGCTTTGGTTTTGTTTTCATGGTCTTTGCTTGTTTATTTGCATGGTTTCTCAAATTCATTATATAAACCCTTGCAAAATAGTTTGTCATCAATTACCAAAATGGGGGAGATTGAAAGAGCATGGTGCCCCCATGTGTGGTTTTGGTAATTGATGACAGTCACTATGGACTAATGGTTGAATTGAGCTATACTTGTAGATTTTTTTCATAGGCAATGCTTGATGTCCATGTGTTGGATTCAAGATGATCAAGTGGTGACCAAGGTGCTATTCATGTGAATATCCCAAGTTTGGTCATGAGAGAGTGAGCATATTGCAAGTATGTCTTGAAGAAGAATATTGTGTGAACATTCATCTTTACCTTCAAGACATCATTATTATTAAGAGAGAAGAAAAGATACAAGGTTGATCAAGGCAAAGTGCTAAGCGATGGTTAATATTGATCAACTCACAAAGCAAGAAGATGTACCATGTGGGATCATGGTACGATAAGTAATTGTTCATATAGATTTGTGTTCTAACCCATTATATATGTGTGTGGTATATCTATGAGGGGTTAGGTATCTTTCCATGGGCTTTCATCTCATATAGTCCATGGTGGATGACATCAAGTTGTGGTCGTCATCAAGTTCGAGAAGTGCAAGTTCAAGGGGAGCATATCAAAGAAATCACATACTTGAATCTTGACACTCTTTTGGAGATAATGTCCAAGTGAATATGTACTTAAAAGAGGCTCTCCCATAGTGGCGTATGGGGGAGCAATCTTTGTGTCTTCACCAAGCAAAGCGAAATCAAGAAAGGTGATCCATCTTGAGGAGGTCAAGATCTTCATCATCTATATCAAGTGGAATGCTCAAGGCAAAGGTATGATATTGATAGGTTTTCTATTTTACCAGTCTTATAGCATTAGGAGGGAGACCGGGTTATAGGATAGATAACCATACTATCAAGAGGGGCTCTCATATTAGCAACTTGATCGCATCACTCGGAGAGAGCTCAAACCTTTGCATACTTGGCATCATCTTTGTTGGTTCTTATTTGTGTTTTATCCGTGTGTGGTTTTAGATCTTGTCATGTGTTTCGATACAAGCTCAAGTTCATCAAAAACGGGTTTCACATGAAAAACTTATTTTGTTTTTGATATTGGAAGTTTAACCGATTGTTCCTTTATAGAGAGGTCAAACCTTTCATCATTCGTTTTTATCCTCTAATGATTCACTATGATGTTTCTTTGCATAATATTGTAGTGCTCGTTCTTGTGATTTCAACGATCCCAAGATCATCGAAAACAGAGTCCAGATGTAAAAGATATCGCGCTTTTAGTGGAGGTGTTTTTCTTAAAACAGGAAGGCCGGCCAGGCCGCGCTCCAGGCCGCGCTCCAGGCTGGGCGGGTCTGTTATGTGGCCGGCCAGGACGGCCCGGAGGCCGGGGACGCGCAAAATTCCCCCAACGGGCTGATTATGGGGGGCCTATATAAGGGGTCTTCTTCCCTAATGGTTCCCTACCTTTTAGGCAAGTTTTCCCCCACCATTGTTGACCTCTTAGACCTTGCTTTCTCTCTATTCCTCCATGATTCTTGCCTCCAATTAGTGGGAAAAGAGAGAGGAGATCTAGATCTATCTTTCTACCAATCCATCTCTCCTCTTAGTGAGGGGAATCCTTTGAGATCTAGATCTTGGAGATTCATTTGTTGAGTTCTTCCTTGTTATTCCCCTCTTCTCCCCCCATAGCACTTGTTGCTTTGGTGGGATTTCAGCACTTCTTGTGTTCTTGCCATTGCATAGGTTGCATCGGTTTGAGTTCTCTACGAGGATTCGTTCGATTGAAAGGTTGAGAATCTTATTACTCTTGGGTTCTTGGAGTGCCCTTGAGCTTGTCCTCTTGGGTACTTGGAGTGCCCTAGACGGTTGATTATTGCCTCGGAGCTTTGGAAGCTTTCGAGGCCTTGTTGCTACCTCGGAGTTTTGGTAGCTCTTGGGATATTGTTGGGAGCCTCCAATTGAGTTATGGAGATTTCCCCAACCTTGTACGGGATCGATGACCGCCCTCAAAGGTACCATAGTGAATCGTGGCACTCCGCATTGGTGGAGGCACGAGGAGAATAAGGTGAGACATTGGGCGCTTGGAGTCATTGTGACTCCACACCTCTCCAATGGAGATTAGCTTCCATTGGGAAGTGAACTTCGGAATAAATCATCGTCTCCACGTGTCTCGGTTATTTCTATACCCAATCTCTTTACTTATGCAATTTACTTTGTGATAGCCATCGAGTTTGAAGCAACATATCTTGCTATCACATAGTTGCTTGAATTGTTTAGCATAAGTTGTTGGTGCACATAGGTGAACCTAATTTTTTTTAGGTTTTGGCTTGATAAATTAAACGCTAGTTTTATTCCGAATTTATTCAAGCCTTAACCGTAATTATTTTTAAACGCCTATTCACCCCCTCTAGGTGACATCTGTGTCCTTTCATTCTCTTCGTGTCACCCTCCTAGTAAGTTAAACCGCACGCTTGTACTCCTCCGTGATCTCAAGGATACGCCTGCTTCATTGACTTTAGTCCGGGATACGAGACTCTTCTCATAACCTGGTTTCTCCAAGCATAACTCGGATAACCCGGGAGTATACTCGCCTACAAGACAACAGACATGATACCTTGTACCAACATAGCTTATCTCGGTAGCCATATGCCGGTTGGGCGCTTAACCCGGTCGATTCTAACTCGGTGTCCACTCCTTGGACACCACTTCTCACCAATCATGACCCTACCCGGGGGTAGCCCCTCGACAATAGGTGTGGTTTTGGAGAGGCCAGCAAGGTTGACTATTTGACAAACAACATATCAGAGAGTTTCAACAAGCAAATAAAAGACTTCAAAGGGCTCAATATTTGCAATCTTGTAGAGAGACTTAGGGAGCTCATCATGGAGAAGTTCTGCCTTAGAAGACATGTAGGTGGAAAACTAAGGGGTAGAATTCTTCCTCATGCCATTAAGCAGCTAAATGCTCTTAGCAAAACCATTGGTCGGAACAAGATTCTTTGGACAACTGAACAAGAGGTAGAGGTTACTTTGCTGGATCTGAAATTTTTCAAAAGGCACATTGTCAACTTACAAAGTCACACATGTACATGTAGAATTTGGCAAGTTTCTGCACTACAAGAAATATGCTGATACATGACGCTCTATTTTCGTCACTAAATCGCCACTATAGTTCATTCATGACGATCCAATGACGAAAAAAAATCGTTCAAAACCGAGCGTCAGAAATGAACAACAACGACGATTTTTTAGAAATTGTCATGAATGTCCACGACGATTTTGGATCGTCATAATATTATGACGACCCAAAATCGTCAAGCTCAGTCCGGGCAGGCCACATCAGCTCTGACGTGGCTAGTCCTACGTGGCAAAATCATGATGAAATAAAATCGTCGTGGATCAAAATCAGCCCGGTCCATTTCGGTGATCTTCATGGGCCTAGCCCAAGAATTTTGGCCTTTGATGGTCCATTTTTTACATAGGTCTTCGCCTTTTTGCAGGTTTTTTATTTATGGGTCTTGGCCTTTTATGATCATTCTTTTTACGTTTTCGAAATTGGGCCATGGTTTTTTTTAGCCCATATACTTTTGGCCCAGTCGAGTATGTAGCGATTTTTTTACATTCAGTATAAGGCAACGTTTGGGCCAGGCCATTGGCTATTATTGATCTATTAACATCTGGGTTGTGGCCTCTTTGGGTACAGATGATACAGATTAACAACCAGTTTAGCAAATATCTCAAGAACAGTACATAGATACATAATTCAAAATCAGTACACAGATACACAATGGCAATCATAGTATAACAAACTCTACAACTTCAGTAACAAGATATAATCACAGAATAATAGCTCCACTTGTCTTCAACCTCTCCAGCACGGGCTCCTTCGATAGCGATCACAAACTGGGCTGCTGCTCTGGTCATATGAACCATATGTTGGTCACTGCAAGTTTCTGCATAGACAAGTTACCGGTTGTTAAAGCCTAAAATATGCAAGACAAGTGTAACTTCATGCACACTAGTGATAGTCAGTCGATCATTCCAAAAAAAATGATGACAAATTAGTTGAGTAGCAGAAATCGCATACCAAAGAACAATTCACATGTATAGCAAGATATTAGAGGTGAATAAACAGATCAGGGAACGGCAAAGGAACACATGTTTCTTTTAAACAATGATGAAAACAATACAAATTTCACAACTACTAATTGATCACGATTTGCATGTACATTTCGTGATATGCATGTACAATAAATTACATCTTGTAGCTGACCTGTTGTTAACAGAGGGACTGGTTCAACAAAGTCACTAAACATGAAGAAAATACTAAACCAGGCAATATGTTGTGGCACATTGAAACTAAAGATGAAAGTGGACAGAGGAATATGCATCATCAACTCGGAATGAAATCTGAAAACTTGTTCTCCACGGTAACCAGACCACGGACATAATAGTTTATAGCAGCAGTTCTACAACGACACCATTCAAGCTCATGGCATGGATCAAAATACTAATAACTTAAAGGTACCATGGTACCACCGCAAACAAACAGTCCAACAATCTCAACACAACACCTGAAGAAAAACAATGGCACGCAGCAGTTCGGGAGAGAAAGGTACCTAGTGAAGAAAATAATGGAACTGGAGCAGGTCGCGGCCTTGCATCACCCCTGGACATCTGTATGACGGCCTAACACTAGAGACTACACCATCCCAACAAGCATATCGAGGATCTGATGGGAACAACACATTGACACACCAGACATCATCTACAAATCCCCTTCATGTCATCTTGTACACGCAAATAAAAGCAAGATTATAAGGTATCTTTCTTGAGACACGAAACAAGCTAGATAAATAATGTATAGTAGCACCATCATCTACAAGGAAGAGTAATATGAACATTGGGTTCCTAGTGAGAGCAGAAATAAAAGAATATGTGGAAATAATAGCATGTCAGTGTAAAGAAACTCCCTCCATCTATATACCAAAATGACAATAGTTTAACGATTTGGGGAGATTGTTTGCAAAGCTTAGGAGGGTGGGAGAACAGAGATGGGAGGATGCACGGTTGGAGCAAAAGGAGGCATCCAGGACAGAGTTTGTGTCAATGTTGTTGGTGCGATTTAGTCGCCTTCGTCATCTCATCTCCACCAAGTGCCGATGCGGTTCATCGTCTAGAAGGAAGATGCAAATAGGAACGGTTAAAAGAGGAAAAAAAATAACAAAATACCAAACTAAATGATTTATTCTGCAAGTATTAGTTACTAATGTATTCTGCCACTTTGCTCCATGAAGCTACGGGGTAGAAACATCTACTCTAGCATATGATTTCAACAGCTGGCAGGGATTCAATACAATGCGACAGAAAATTAGGCAAGTATAATGTGACCAGATACTTATATGAGCAGACATGCAAAGCAGTTTAATATCTATGTGTAAATGATGCTAGATGAACTGAATCAACTAGGATTTCCACAGAAACGAACCAACTAGTCAAAGCAAACAGAAATACACTAGAACAGAGGCATGCTTGCAACATTACTAGTAGCAGATAACACTTCCAACAATATCAAGGTTTACAGTTCAAGAAACTAATAGAAATTTCATAAGAATATTCAACCACTCAATAGTCAACTAAAGCTACACATTTTACCCATAACCACTCAAGACAGTAGCTCCCTATAATAAGCCAAAATAGTGTCATTGACCACAACAATAAGTACTAGGCAAACCAGTGAGCCAGCCAGTCTAGGCATACCATTTAATTGACTATTCCTAAGCTAACGTAAGTTGATCATCAGCCAAGCACATAATTAGCCACAAATCGATTGTTGCAGGGCTGGCTCAAACATGCATCGATAGCCATTCAAGTCCTACAAGCGATCTGAAACAAATGCAACTACTGACTGTGGCTAAAACCTGTGGCTCAAAAGCTAGTTCATAACAATCACAAAACGATTTTGAGCCACACAAACGAAAAACAGCATGTGCTAGACTATTTATGTTGACTAGTGATGACGATAGTAAGGCTAAACCACAACCAAGATTTAGAAAGCTTGAGAGACGGTTACCTCTCGATCGCAGTTGCTAACCTTGCGACTATACTCTGGCTGATGCTAGTTTCTTGTGTATGTGTAGAAGTATCGAGAGAACAGGGGACAGATCACATGGGAGCCCAAGATAAAAGGGTGAACCAGAGCGGCATACGACCTTGGTCGCCTCGCAGGCCTTGCCCCAGCTGCACCATCTTCGACCCCAGTGCTGCCATGGATCTGCTGCTGCTACTCCTCTCGGCCATGACGGCTGGCTCCTGCAGTCAATAGCCCGCGGCAATGCGGTTAGGCGAGATCGGGAGCATGCATTCAGGATCGGGTAGGGGATGGGATTTACCTGTGGGGATGGGGAGATTCAGAAGCGTGGATTCGCGACTGAGGAGCTCTTGGCGAGGGAGGGGCGGGGACCGAGGATGCGGAGGTGTAGGCCACCGAGTGCCAGCGTCGGCGAGGGCGGGCGGCTTGGAGAGGCAGGGCTTTGGTCGGGTGGGCGCCGCCTTCTTGTGCGATACGAGGAAGGGCACGTCGGGCGTCGGGAAGGAGGAGGGAGCCGAGGAGCACGATCTGGCACGGCGGCGGCGGTGGTGGACCGGACCTAGGGTTCCGCTGCCCGTTCGTCGGCTCACGGGGGTGAACGGTGAGCGCGCGTTGACGGGGAGGCTTTGGAGCGTCGTCTTCACCGTGGAGGCTTCGGGGTGGGTGGGCGGTGGGGATCTGCCCATGCGGAGAGAGAGGAGGGCGATGCACGGCTGGTGAGGGAGAGAGAGGAGGCGGCTGTTGGGGGAGGAAAGTTAGGGTCTGGGGGATAAGTTTGGTGCGAGGGAGGGAAGTTAGGCGCGCCGCCGCGCGCAGCACGCTCGTTTCCTCATTTTCGTACTAAATTTCCTAGCTCTCCATAGAGTGACCGACTGCACTTGGGACCTACCATTTCTTGGCCCCTCTGTACAGTCTCTAGCAAGGGGGTTTGGTAGTAACAATAGACTGATATCATACTGCCAATTTGTTTTTCATTTTATCTATGTCAATAGAAAATACTTTAAAACTTATATTTAATAGTTTTACGGCAAATTATAGTTTCAATTGTCACATGCTTTCTAATACTATTAATTTAAAATTATACCGATAAATAGGCATAAAAGTGTACATCAAACAGAATATATACCTCTATATGCTTTCAAAGATGAGTTTACAAAAGGAAATTTATATTCGGAGATACGGTAGTTGGACTTATCATGGAATGTGTTGTGCGCCTTTGAACCTCTTTCTCAGTTGTCCGGATTTGCACCAGAAATACACCAATAGTTTCACAATATTCACCCCTCGCTACGAACGATCATGTCCGCTATTTTGAGCCAAATGGCGGATGTTATAACCACATTAATGGCATGGTTTATTGAAATGTGTCCATATTCTACACAAATATGCATAATGGAACAACTAACAATGTTGACGAAGAAAGTTTTATTTTTCATTGAATAAAAATACCATTTCTCATTTTCGGAGTGCTAAAAATGTTTTTTTCGTGAAGCATCTACCAAAAATATGTACCACGGAAAATTATAAAGTTATTATACCACAATTCATGTTCAAATAACAAAATTTCTACCTATAAATAGGTTTAAATATACCTCTTTTGAAAAAGACAAATTTCTGTCGATTCAGCTGAAACTAGGCCAAATTTGAACTACATGTGCCTCATAGTTTACTCATGAATTTTTGGAAAAATCATTTTTAGATACAAAAGTACCTATTTCTTCAGAGATACACCAAGAGTTTCTCAATATTCATCCCCTAGATACGAAAGGTAATGCCCGCCGTCTTGACTTTTTCCTAAAACCGGCTTAGAAAAATCGAGAAAATTCAAGAAAACTCGAAATGATGAAAGTCCTTCGCGTGGTGTCATTATATATGTCCTAGTATGCACAAAAAATAATAAACTTGGAATACGATGAATGGTTTGAAAGGTGTTCACGGAAATGAGCTATCTCCTTCGAAGATTCTTGGGTTTCGAGCCAAATGACGGGTGTTATAGCCACATTCATGGCATAGTTTATTGAAATGTGTCCATATTCTACAAAAACATGCATAATGGAACAACTAACAATGTTGACGAAGAAAGTTTTATTTTTCGTTGAATAAAAATACCATTTCCAATTTTCTGAGTGCTAAAAATGGTTTTTTTCGTGAAGCATCTACCAAAAATATGTTACAAAATTGTACCACGGAAAATTATAAAGTTATTACAACACACTTCATGTTCAAATAACAAAATTTCTACCTCTAAATAGGTTTAAATATACCTCTTTTGAAAAAGACAAATTTCTGCCGATTCAGCTGAAACCGGGCCGAATTAGAACTACAAGTGCCTCATAGTTTGCTCATGATTTTTTGGAAAAATCATTTTTAGATACACAAGTACCTATTTATTCAGAGATACACAAAGATTTTCTCAATATTCATCCCCTAGATACGAAAGGTAATGCCCGACGTCTTGACTTTTTCCTAAAACCGGTTTAGAAAAATCCAAAAAATTCAAAAAAACTCGAAATGATGCAAGACCTTCGCGTGGTGTCATTATATATGTCCTAGTATGCACCAAAAATAATAAACTTGGAATACGACGAATGGGTTGAAAAGGTGTTCACGGAAATGAGCTATATTCGTCGAATATTCTTTGGTTTCGAGCCAAATGATGGGTGTTATAGCCACATTCATGGCATAGTTTATTGAAATGTGTCCATATTCTACACAAACATGCATAATGGAACAACTAACAATGTTGACGAAGAAATTTTTATTTTTTATTGAATAAAAATACCATTTCCCATTTTTGGAGTGCTAAAAATGGTTTTTTCGTGAAGCATCGACCAAAAATATGTTACAAAATTGTACCACGGAAAATTATAAAGTTATTATAACACACTTCATGTTCAAATAACAAAATTTCTACCTATAAATACGTTAACTATACCTCTTTTGAAAAAGACAAATTTTTGCCGATTCAGCTGAAACCGGGCCAAATTTGAACTACAGGTGCCTCATAGTTTGCTCATGATTTTTTGGAAAAATCATTCTTAGATATACAAGTACCTATTTATTCAGAGATACACCAAGATTTTCTCAATATTCATCCCCTAGATACGAAAGGTAATGCCTGTCGTCTTGACTTTTTCCTAAAGTCGGTTTAGAAAAATCCAGAAAATTCAAAAAAACTCGAAATGATGCAAGACCTTCGCGTGTTGTCATTATATATGTCCTAGTATGCACCAAAAATAATAAACTTGGAATACGACGAATGGGTTGAAAAGGTGTTCACGGAAATGAGCTATCTCCTTCGAAGATTCTTGGGTTTCGAGCCAAATGACGGGTGTTATAGCCACATTCATGGCATAGTTTATTGAAATGTGTCCATATTCTACACAAATATGCATAATGGAACAACTAACAATGTTGACGAAGAAAGTTTTATTTTTTCATTGAATAAAAATACCATTTCCCATTTTGGAGTGCTAAAAATGGTTTTTTTCGTGAAGCATCTACCAAAAATATGTTACAAAATTGTACCACGGAAAATTATAAAGTTATCATAACACACTTCATGTTCAAATAACAAAATTTCTACCTCTAAATAGGTTTAAATATACCACTTGTGCACCGGTCGGATGATGGTGCCGCGGACTGATTACGCTGTCTCGGACAGTCCCAGGAGGTTGCCGCGGTCGAATTACGTTGCACCGGTCGGATGACGGTGCACCAGTCGGAAGACGGTGCACCGGTCGGATGATGGTGTCGCGGACTTATTACGGTGCCTCGGACGGACCCAGGAGGTTGCCGCGGTTGGATTACGTTGCACCGGTCGGATGACGGCGCACCAGTCTGAAGACGGTGCACCGGTCGGATGATGGTGTCGCGGATTGATTACGGTGCCTCGTACGGACCTAGGAGGTTGCCGCGGTCGGATTATGTTGCACCGGTCGGATGACGGTGCACCAGTCGGAAGACGGTGCACCGGTCGGACGATGGTGCCGCGGACTGATTACGGTGCCTCGGACGGACCCAGGAGGTTGCCGCGGTCGGATTATGTTGCACCGGTCGGATGACGACGCACCATTCGGAAGACGGTGCACCGGTCGAATGATGAAAAAGACAAATGTCTGCCGATTCAGCTGAAACCGGGCCAAATTTTAACTACAGGTGCCTCTTAGTTTTCTCATGATTTTTTGAAAAAAAAACATTTTTAGATACACAAGTACCTATTTCTTCAGAGATACAGCAAGAGTTTCTCAATATTCATCCCCTAAATACGAAAGGTAATGTTCGTCGTCTTGACTTTTTCCTAAAACCGGTTTAGAAAAATCCAGAAAATTCAACCAAAAAAAAACTCGAAATGATGCAAGACCTTCGCGTGATGTCATTATATATGTCCTAGTATGCACAAAAAATAATAAACTTGGAATACGACGAATGGGTTGAAAAGGTGTTCACGGAAATGAGCTATCTCCTTCGAAGATTCTTGGGTTTCGAGCCAAATGACGGGTGTTATAGCCACATTCATGGCATAGTTTATTGAAATATGTCCATATTCTACACAAACATGCATAATGGAACAACTAAAAATGTTGACGAAGAAAGTTTTATTTTTCATTGAATAAAAATACCATTTCCCATTTTCGGAGTGCTAAAAATGGTTTTTTTGGGGAAGCATCTACCAAAAATATGTTACAAAATTGTACCACGGAAAATTATAAAGTTATTATAACAAACTTCATGTTTAAATAACAAAATTTCTACCTCTAAATAGGTTTAAATATACCTCTTTTAAAAAAGACAAATTTCTGCCAATTCGGTTGAAACCGGACCAAATTTGAACTACAGGTGCCTCATAGTTTGCTCATGATTTTTTGAAAAAATCATTTTTAGATACACAAGTATCTATTTATTTAGAGATACAGCAAGAGTTTCTCAATATTCATCCCCTAGATACGAACGGTCATGTAGATGATTTTGACCTCGAAACCGTAATTCAAAATTCCATATAGTCTCTATTCGAAATCCCACGGGAATGATTGTATTTTTGTTTTGTTCTAAAATGGTTCCAAATCTTCTAAAATTACTTGAAATAGTTTTGCAAACTTCAAATTCAATTTTTTACAAATGAAAACAGAAAAAAAGGAAAAAAAAAATCTGAGCCAGCTCAGCTATCGGCAGTGCATGCTTTACAGGACAATTTGGGCCTGTTTTTGCAACACAGCCGAAAGAGCCGATTCCTGGAACGCTCATGGGCTGCTGGCCTGTACCACCGAGGCCCAAGCCCGCGCGGCGTTCTCTCTAAACAAGTCTAAAGCCATTTCCTATCACAAGTAGTGATCCGACTTGGTGGTTACTCTCTCGTCCCGGGGAGCAGAGGTTGTGGGTTCGAGTCGCGCGCGCGACATTGCTTTTTGCTGGTTTCTCGCGAATATAATGTGCCGTGCATGGCTGGTTGGACAGGCCCCGCATGTCATTCTCTGCTAGTAGATTTATGTAAGTTCGGGCCTGGTTGGACGGGTCCGTTTTGTGACCTGGACACTCCTAGCCCTCCATGTAAGTTCAACCTGCAATCTTAAAATGACAAGTAGGCACGACACATAAGCCTAAAATGACAAGTAGACACGACACATATGCTCAAAATGACAACTAGACATGATAGGGAGGTGAAACAGATGACGTGGACGCCCAGTAGACACGATATATAGAGTGAAATAAGCCTATAGACCAGCTGGTGCCGGTTATGACGATTTCATCCTATGTGGCCATGATATTTTTGACTCAAATCGTCGTTATTTTATAGTGTTTTGCTCCTCGCAAAGGGCTTACGACGATCTTGTCTGAAATCGTCATAACTTCACGACGATCTCGTCTGTCGTCACTACGAGAACGTCTTGTATCAACACATTTCTTGTAGTGCTGGAAAGACATGCATGAACGCAATAGCCTTCATTTGTAGCATTACTGGTGCTCAGATTGAGACATATGTTGATGATGATTATTATGTGGACAAGTTCAAAGAAGGATACGACGGGAGAATACCTTCCATGACAGACAAGTCACAGTGGATAAATGTGGATTTGGGGTTCAAGGTGCACCCACCTTTGCAGCAGCCGGTGGCTCGTAGGACAAGAGTTCAAAGAATTAGAGGATGGCTAGAACCTGGAAGGAAAATAGTCAAGTGCAAGAAATGTGGTGCACCTGGGCATTTTGAGAAAACATGCAAAGTCCCCGATCCTAAATATGTGGCTGTAAATAATGATGAGTTACCAAATAATGTACCAGATCCATCTACACTGACAAACAAAAGGTGATTCTATAGTTGTGTGTATGCATCTCTTTTTCATGACTTATATACTTTAAATTGACGATTTATCTTGTTCATGTTGCAGGAAGAAAGGTGAAAAAACAACAACTGCTAGATGCAATAGATGATGAAATCCTTATCAATCTTATAAGGTAATTGATGCACTTGGCTTATTGCTCAATCTAAATCACATGTAAATGTAGAAAAAAGGCTAGAACAACTCCATAAAAAGCCGAACACACCAACCAAGGAGAAGACACTTATGAAGATACCTACAACACAAGAGAAGGTAAAAAAAAAGACTCATGTGAAGAAAGCTACATCAGAAGAAAAATCCAAGAAAAAGACCCCAGTTAAGAAGACGGTTGCATCAGAAGCAAATGCCAAGAAAAAGATCCCGCCAAAGAAACTACATATAAAGGCAAAAAATCCAAGAAAAATGTTCCATTTGCCCCCGTTATTCCTCCACCTCCGCCTTCGGTAGCACAACCTCCATATAGTGCAAAAAGAAGCCTTCTGCATTGGCTTGGTTGCTAGTGGATGACTCAACTAGATGTTTGCTTTTGGTACTCTATTTGGCATGAACCTCTCTTAAATTGTGCTTGTGAACCTGTATATGGGCATGTTTGAATTGGGCTTGCATATCTCTGTCAAATTCTGGTTGAAAATCTATGTTAAATTGTGCTTGCAAAGATCTATAATATATTGTTGAGTTGCTACCGAAATTCTCTCTTAATTGTATGGCAAGTTTCTAACATAACTTGAAATGTCAGTTTAAGGGTCCATATGTGCTCAGAATTGGCTCATATTAGAACATTAAACTCATATTAATGTTTTTGATTTTCTATATTCTTTTTTTAGATTTTTCTCAGAAGTTTAAATTTTCGGCCAAAATTTGACAACTTTGTGGACGGAACGAAAAATGTCATTTTATGGCTCTATATGTGCCCAGAATTAGCTCATATTGAAAAAGTAGACTCATATTAATGTTTTTGATTTTCTATAATTTTTTAGATTTTTCTCACGAAGTTCATTTTTTGCCAAAATTTAAAATTATCTATTTTTTGGACACGCAGACAACCCTAAAGTGCTGCTAAAGTATGGCCATAGGGGTAGTATGGTAAATATAGCTCTATACACTCAAATACATATAAGTATGGCCATGGGGCTAGTATGGTAAATATAGCACTATACACTCAAATACATGTATTTTTTTAAGAATTATTCTTTTTAGTGAACAAAATGGCATAGCAGTCGTTTTATTAGAACATGTACAAGTCTCAGGGGTTTCGGAATATGGATGAGTTGCTCAGCTGTTTCTCTGGAAGGTGACTTCTGACATGAATATGACTATGGAAAAACCTTTCGAGCCGGTGGAGATTCGCAAGGCGATGTTCCAGATGGCTCCTTCCAAAGCTCTGACTTCTTCCGGCGCCATTGGGATCTCATTCAAGGCGATCTTGTCCCGGCGATTTTGGATTTTCTAAATGGTGGGGAATTACCCCTAGGTATGAATGACACTTCTATCACTCTAATTCCCAAAGTATCAAACCCCTAGGTATGAATGACACCTTCTCCAGGCATGATGCCGATGCCATCTTAAATATCCCTCTATGGCATGGTGGTGACGAAGATTCTTTTGCTTGGGCACATGAACCTTCTGGGATATACTCTGTTAAATCTGCGTACCGCTCTCTGATGAACATTAAGGAGAATTTGTCTCATGTAGAAGGGACGGTTACAAGTACTTCAATGACTAATCAACATATGTGGAGCTCTCTTTGGAAGCTGAATGTTGTGCCCAAAGTACGAGTCTTTTGGTGGCGTATCCTGAGGGGTATTCTACCTGACGAAGCTACACTCAAGAATCGACATATAAAAACCATCAGTCTATGTCGTGTATGTTTTGCGAAGGAGGAAAATTTGATGCATGCATTAGTTCTTTGCTCGCATGCTAGGAGGTTTTGGGATGAAGCTCAAGCCAGATTTGGCTTCAGACCGCCAACTCTACATCCTCAGACGTGGGACAAAGATATCATGTGTGATCTGCGTTTTTCTGCTTCAGACAGAGCCAAAATTATCATGGTCATGTGGGCGATCTGCCTCTCAAGAAACAGGAAAGTCCATGATGAAGAGGCCTTGGACCGAGATCTTCTATTATCCGTATAAAGGAAGACTTGTCCCTGCTTGATATTTCGAGTGCATATGCAACTGTTTTACCTGGCCACGGTTGGAGTCCACCAGAGCAGGGTTTTATCAAGATAAACACAGACGCCGCGATTGATTCGGCTAATGGTAAGGCATGAGCTAATGGCCCTGCTTGGTGCTTGGTGTAAACCCCATGAGGGTATCACGGATCCGCTGATTGCAGAAACTGAAGCCTTGACATATGGTGTTATCTTTGCTAAATTGAGAGACTTCTCTAATGTGATCATGGAGACAGACTGCCTGGAGGTGGTGAACCTCTCGAACCTTCGCCACAATTCTCGTGCTATTGTGGCTCTTATTCTGTTAGATATTGTTGAGCTTTCGAGGACGTTTATTTCTTTTAGCATTCAACATGTAAACATATCTTCAAATCTGCCGACTCATCTCATTGCCAAGCAAGCATGTTCGCTTTTGGTTACAGAGAGTTGGGTTGAGACAGAAGTGCCCTTCCTGGTGGCTAGCCTCCTAGGAATGCTTTCATTTGAATAAAGCTCATAAGTTAGAAAAAAAGAGGTATAGAGAATTCAGAGTGGCATATCTCCGAGTGGCATATCTCCAACTTCAGTTTTTGTAATGGCGTATCTCCAATCCATGAGTACAACAATAGCATAGATCCAATTAACCCTTTGTATTGTGATTTGTCACCCTCCGTATCAAAATATAAGATGTTTTCTAGACAAAACGTATCTAGTCATGTTTTAGTGCAAGATACACATGATTCTATACACTAATACATGTCTAGATACGTTTTAGTGCAATATTACCACCTACGTCCCATTGATGCTGATTTTTCGAAATGTAAGTTACTATAAATTTAGGTTGAGTTTGTATAACAGTTTAGAGAGAATTTCTTATTTGGCCAAATAAAGAACCAATCAAAATTTATGTGTCATGAAAGGAAGAAATTTTCTGTCAGGGCCAAAAAAGGAAGACAAACTTCAAACATGACCAAATAAGAAACTCTCTCAACAGTTTATTTAATGCCTCGTCTGTTTATTTAACCTTTGACAATAGTAGATATTTCGTATAGTAAAAAGTATGTCACGTATCTTTACTATGTTATCAAATTCTGTGTGGATAAATTCAAATAAAGAGAAAAATGAGCCATGAGAGGCAGTATCCCCTTCAACGGTTGATGCTTCATGAGCCATGGTCGGTTCTTTTTACTCTTATTTATATTACGGGATGGATTAGTCCCATCTTTTGATCAGGCTTATGCACAACTCAATTTCGAGTACTAAAATGATCAGCACAACTCAATTTCGAGTACTAAAATGATCATCACTAAGGACAGGGAAAAGGGGGTCCCCTTGCCTTAACCCTCTTGTTGGAGTAAAGGATTAAGCTTCTTGCACATTAAACCAAACCCTGTACTTCACAGATCTTATCTTACACATGTCATCATCAATTCTGCCCATCTATGAGCAAAACCAAGCTTTAGCATAATATTTTTGATAAAATTCCATTCAACTTGATCGTAAAATTCACGCTGAAGGCCGTCTGCGGGTACATAAACAGCTTGAATCGAAGTTAGATCTTTTTTTAGTAGAAGCAATTCTTTCTTGCAAAGAACCCATTTCTGTACTAAGAGTAGGTTGATAACCCACTGCAGAGGGCATTCTCCCTAATAAAGCGGATACTTCTGCCCCTCCACCTAATTTATACCTATCCTATCCTTTCGCCTAAGATGATCGATGATCACGAACGAAGAAGAGAATTGCGTAGATAGGAGGAGGAAAGGAACCGGGGCCCCAAACAAACAAACAAAAGGGAAGGTGGTTGAAATTTGGACAGAGATGGGATGGAGGCTCCATCATGGAGAGAAAACAGCTGAAATGAATGGCAGCTTTCTAAATATAAGTAGAATCTGGTAATATCAACCAATTATCAACAGGTATTTCAACCAACACAAT
The DNA here is from genome assembly GCA_028641055.1 of Alopecurus myosuroides. Lineage (NCBI taxonomy): Eukaryota > Viridiplantae > Streptophyta > Magnoliopsida > Poales > Poaceae > Alopecurus > Alopecurus myosuroides. The sequence goes on from CM054063.1 coordinate 27,879,752, forward strand.
CATCAGATAGCTCCAGAAGAGGCAGACAGAGGAATGATGAAAAAGAGCAAAGCATTCTCAAGCAAGCAGTAACGAACATTGCAGTTATGATCTTGTAGTACCAACTAGAAGATCATCAATCATACTCTAATTTCCTGCCAGTACTCCTCTCATCTCAATCATAGACATAACAGAAAAAACAATCATTTTAAGATTTCGAACAAGGAAGATTTCAACTGGCAATTCGGACTAGTACCCAACAAAAATAGATAATAGCTTCGAACCAAGGTACATAGCACCAGAGGCACTTGGAATCTAGATAATATCTCCAGAGGCACTTGAAATCTAGGTTCAACACAAATAGATAACATCTTCGACACAAGGTTCAGACAGGATAACATAGCACCAGAGGCACTTGGAATGTAAGTTCCACAAAGCAAAAAATAACGTCTGATAAAACAGATAGAACTCTGCTGCTAGATTTATGCGACGATGTCATCCGACAGGAAAGCTTGTCCAGGGGCACGGTTGGAGAGGCGGCCATGGCATCCGAGCAGCTGCAAGGCAATAGACAATACACAGTTAGATAAGATGATGCAGGGGCAACACAATATAACATAAGTATATACAGAAGCTACAGACAATTGGCCGGGAGAAGTGTATATTAACCTTAGCGTTGACACCATCAGGCAAGATCCTTCCCTCGCTCTTGAGCTTGAGGTAGTCGTTGCGGTTGAACTTGGTGAAGCCCCTGAAAAAGCAAACAGAAGTCAGACTCATGTGACAAAATATTACAACAGAATCAAGTCATCACAAGAAATACTGTTTGCTAATTACCACTTCCTGCTCTCAATGATCTTTTGGCGACCAGGGAACTTGAACTTGGCACGACGGAGAGCCTCAGTAGCATGGACAGCATTGTTGGCCTTGCAGCGCACAGAGAGAAGGACCTGCCCAATGGCGACACGGGCACAGACACCCTGTGGCTTACCAAAAGCACCCCTCATTCCGGTCTGGAGCCTATCAGCCCCGGCACACGAAAGCATCTTGTTGATGCGCAGCACGTGGAACGGGTGCACCCGGACCCTGAGGTGGAAGGCATCCTTTCCTGCATGCTTGGTCATGTACTTGTTGCAGGCAATACGAGCAGCCTCAAGAGCCTCGCTGGAGACGTTCTCCTTCTCCCACGAGACAAGGTGAACGCAGTGAGAGAACTCATCCACACCCTTCTTCTTCATGCCCACATCGTAGATCCTGATCTTGGGATCAGGGACACCACGGCAGTACCTTGACTTGGGGTATGGTTTGTTCTTAATCTGGCGATAGCACCTCGCAGGTCCTGACCAGACAAAGAGCAGAACTATGTTAGCAACAATTACAATGCCACAAAAAGGATTTTAGAGTATGGAACTAAGTACAAACATTGGCAGCAACACACAATGCAACTACAATATGAACCATACTATTCGATGATATTTGTCTGGTAAGCCAGGGAGAAGGCAGAAAAGGGAACTAATCGTAGTTAGTTGCAATTTTATTATTACAGTCCCTTTTCACATCACCAAAATGTACAAACATACGAAAATTCTTGGAAACAGACTTGAAACAAAGCATTCAGAAATAAAGAACTTCGAGAAACAGAGTAAGCAAGGGAACTTGTAAGCTGAACTGAAGACTGACAAATTGATGGTTGTGGAATATATCATAACAGGAGAAGCATACTGGCAGCATCATCAAGTTGACCAATCGAGAAATCTATAATCATGTATCATATCGTGTTCATAGAGATAGAAAATATCTTGTCAAAATAACAAGTAACAGAGAGATCACACAAGGCCAAGGCAAACAGTTTACGAGTACTGAATTGATATTTTATCGAACAGTTCATACGAATAAAAGAACTAGCAGTTCTGCACGCTACTCCTCATTGCTGGAAGTGAACTTTTAAGTAACGGATAAAAAAGATGAAGACATACGTGATGCAAATCAAGGATAAAAAGGCAGATGCGCATGTCTAACCAGATGAATTCGTCTACAAGGACAGGGGGAGAACATGTGCTTACTTCTCCCCATGGCGGCGTCGGCGATAGGCAGGCGGCGGCGGCGGCGGCAGGAGGAGGAGAGGAAGTGAGCTGCGACTAGGGTTAGGGTTGGAACGACGGTGTAGTTATATAGTGGTGGGGTGGCTGTCCGCTTGGACTGTTGGACTGTTGGGCCTGAGTTGGAATTAGGCCAGGCCCAAGTTAGAACACCAGTAGGATGGGCCCTCTCGCACGCTCTCTCTGCTCCCTCTCTGTTTTTTCACTCAAAAAAAAAATGCTCCCGCTCTCTCTGCTCGCCGTCGAGCTCCCCTCGTCGCTCCGCTCTCCGGCTCTCCCTCTCTGTTTTTTCACTCAAAAAAAAAATGCTCCCGCTCTCTCTGCTCGCCGTCGAGCTCCCCTCGTCGCTCCGCTCTCCGGCTCTCCCTCTCTCTGCTCGTCACCGCGCTCCCCTCGCCTCTCCGCCCCGCTCCGTTCGTCCGCGGCGCCCCCCTTCACCAAAATATTTTACTTTTTTATCGAAGCCGGCACCCAATCGCCGGATCCAACGTCGGTGAGGCCGAATCAGGTGTCTGCAAGCCCCGACGCAAGGAGGCAGCGCAGAGGACAGGCCACCGTCGCGTGGAACCCTCAAGATCGACGTCCTCGGCAATAGCCCCGGCAATGGCTTCCTCTACGCGGAGGGAGCCGGCGTAGGGAAAGGGGAAGGAGGAGGACAAGAAGAGGGGGGAGGAGGGCTGTAGTACCTGTCCAAGGAGGAGGCATCCGTGCACGCACCATCCTCTCCAAGAAGAAGCTGCAGCTGCAGCAGGAGGATGAAGAAGCTCAGGTCGTATCCCTCTCCATGTTCTTCCTCATTTTTTTATGGATTGCTTAATGATATGTCTGATCATAGTGGATTCGTGATAATCATCGGTGATCATTGTTTGGTAGTAGCAGTAGCTCTTTCAATCTTTGGGTGTTCTAACTTCTTATCTTCTCTATATCATGACAACAGATCAGTGCAGCTTATGATTTACAGTGCCTAGTAATGCTACTTGTATATGACATGATGATGAAGACAGCCCTTGATATATTTTGCTTCTGTAATATACTCCTGATTGTCCTGTTACTCTGTTTTTTTGTCTATTTATCTTACTCCTGTGTTGGTCTCATCCGAATATCACAAGCTAATAGTAATAGCTTTTGTAACTTTTGGTGCAATTTAGGCAAATTGAATCTATAATTGTGCAGTGCATCTTGCAGTATTAAATGTGTTCATCAGATTATATGCTGGATGATACTCCGATGAATGTGTTCATCAGAGTATGTGTTTGGCTATTTTGTTCAAATACCCTGAGCCCACGATGTATATACCCTATATAATCTTACATACAAAAGCTTATCGTTAAATTTGGTGACTAAATTGTGTTTCTTCAGTCTTATCGACGGTGTGATTTCAGCAACCATATCCATTGTCTGGTTGCTTCGATAGCTTAGATGCTTCCCCAGGTTTTGTTTTGGTGTGCTGCTTGGATTTGTTCGTAACTCTATTAGCAGTGCATGGATGTTGGCCCCTGGCGATTTGAAGGCGCAGATTTTGAAAATCTCCTTTTTCATGCTATTCGTATTGCAATATGCAATCACTAAAGTGAAATTATTTTGCAGTTTCTTTTGCACTGGGCCCAGTTTCTCTAGAATTCTGCACTGGGCAAGCATGTGTGATGTGTATTCGTACGTTTGGGATAGCCATTCGTAAATAATTTTGCAAAAGAAATCTGTACATCATTATTTTCTTAACATATCAGTTTTACAGGATGTCTATTGTTTGAATGCTGATGGATCTTTATTTGATGCTGCATTGTAATCAGTGGTCGCTGCATTTACACACTGTCAGTATAATTTGTTTTCACTGTCTTAATTGATCTGTTATCCTTCCACTATTTGATTGACCTATAATTGGAAGTACCAGTAGTGGTCGATTAGTTTATCTATGAAGTATGACCTGTTACTGATTCAATCTTCTCTTTTCCGTGCTTTTTTTATATTGTAATCGGTTCATGGAGCGAGGAAATGTGTACACATGTTGATGTTTTAATCAGACCTCACCATGATCTTGTTAATTGTTTGTACTGTGTATGATTTAGATTCTGAGTTAGAAAGTTAGAACCTTTTGAAATTATGAACAACGAGAACCCTATAGACTGTAGCAGCATAAATCATATTTTGTGAGTCTTCAGTTTTTTTTTTGTAACCCGAGTAAGTTACAATGTCATGACTCATGATTGACTTTGTTTTTTCAACCAAACTGACACAAGAAGTCCAACCAACCTGTTCATACAGAATAGTGGTGGTTTTATTTTGTGTTTGGAATGGGTATATTTTAGGTCTTTGGTTCAGTGTATTTTATGTGGAACTTTGGAATGTATCCGCGTAGTCTCTCAACTTGATTTCCTCAACCTTGATAGTTCAGTTTCGAATTGTTCTGGGCATATCATGATAATTGCTTCCTGCTGCATTAAGCTTATGCTGGGTTTTCAATGTGAGAATACTTTTCATTTCTTGTAAGCACTGGCTTAAAGTTGCACACACAATTATTGACTGACCGTATTTGATTTATTTTCACTACCAGAACATTTTCCTTGATTTTTGTCAGCTTTTTTCCGTAGTCAAATGAACATTTGGGCTCCTTAGCTGCCAATATATCAGTACTAATGTCTCCTTTTCACGAGTGCCCCAGTAAAACATGTAAGTTGTGAGTGCATGCACCCCCTAAAGCCCCTACTTTTATGGAAGATGTGCTGAAAAAAGAATGGTTACAAATTTCAGTGTGCTTGGCAACCGAGATGTGTTCTAGGTGGTATGCTGGTTTGTCCTGGCTTTGGTCCCCAATCACACCCCAGTAAACCTTTTTCTTTTTCTATATATTATTTGATTTTTACCAGTTATTTGGAGGTCATGCACCACACTTCAACTGTATCCTACAGTGTATAGGTGAATGCTGATAGATTCTTGTGGGCAGTGAACAAATCCCCTGAAATTCCTGTCCAAAAGGAAGTGAGCCTAGCTCACCTTGGCCGGTTTGGTTTTGCTATATTGGCATGAAATGTTGAGGAAGGCGTTAGTATATCCTTCCCGTCCAAGTCCTCAGCTATGCTATTGTTTGTTGTCATTTTTTGTTTGTCAAGTCGTGCATTCTTGCTTCAGTCTCTGCTTGATAATTCCATTACAATAACCTCTTAGTATTCATTATTAATACTATGTTGCATTCATAGTGGAAATTCATCTAGTATCTGTTGGTGACTATGGCAGAGTATTTACTGTTGGAGGCAATTAAGGCAAAACCAAATATGAATTGATAAACAGAGGAGAGAGGAAGCTTACTCTTGGCGACATTCCATTTCCACTTACATGTGCTCAAGTCGTGCATTCTTGCTTCAGTCTCTGCTTGATAATTCCATTACAATAACCTCTTAGTATTCATTATTAATACTATGTTGCATTCATAGTGGAAATTCATCTAGTATCTGTTGGTGACTATGGCAGAGTATTTCCTGTTGGAGGCAATTAAGGCAAAACCAAATATGAATTGATAAACAGAGGAGAGAGGAAGCTTACTCTTGGCGACATTCCATTTCCACTTACATGTGCATTTCACAAGAATAGTATTCTAGCAGACCCAACTGCCGAAGAAGAATCAATGATAGAGTCCTCTCTGACTTTTGTTCTAGATTCTTCAGGCCACTTAGTATCAATACCAAAACCTGGAGGTGGAGTGGCATCCATGTCAACTATTAAGGCCTGTTTTCCAATCTCTTTCGCCATATATAACAAGGGAAATAATAAGACATCTATATGACTGTTCTAGAATCATATGATCTGCGTCATTCAGTAAACATGGTGTTTTAAAAGTAAAAAGGGAATGATTATGTACAATTGCAGTTAAAAGACGAGCATACAGCTTAGATATTAGAAATTTGGAATATATTGGGGTTCTCATACCATGGCACCATTTTATTGGGTTTTCTAGCATTTGAGTTATTTCATGATGTTATCAAATTTTCATCTCATGTATTAGTATCTGTCCGAGTATGGCCCTTTCAAAAAAAAAAATCTATCCGAGTATGGCAACTATTTTAGCTAATCTCTGTTAATTTTATATTGTCATGCAACCTTACTATATCCCGTGGCCATGGATGGAAGATGGTACACCGCAACGGAGGTAATAGAAGAGTTAATGGCCTTTATTTGTGCAGGCATTCATTAGCTTGGCGAAAGAGAGGGGACAAAAGTTGAAAGAAATACTCATGGACTCTTTTGAAGCAATGGAAGTGGACCAAACCGAATAAGTCTGCAAATAGTTCTAATTCAGTGGTTACCGGCAGTGACATAGAAATTTTGGTGCTTTGAACCTGGTATAAGGTTTGTCTAGCTAGATGAACACAAAGATGTAAAAATCTGTACCCTGCATATATATTATTTATTACATAAGTAGCACCGTGATTTTATTTGAGAATTGATGTTCTTGGTTTTTCTGGACAGCATAATTTTTACAAGCTTTAAACTTTGTGTGCAATGTCGTCTCCAGTATTTCTGCTTTGTCCAGGAGTTGTTGTTATCTCTGGTTTTCATTTGATTGATCAGCTTTTTTTTTCCTCGAGGATTGTCAATCTACTTCATTTTTGAGAGAAGTCCAATTTACCCCCCAAATTTTGTCTCAAAGTTAGGGTTTAATCGGTGAAAGGGGTGTATTCCAAACATTTTTTTAGAGTTTAGGGTTGAAACTTGAACCAAATGGGAGTTGAGGGTTGCAAACTGAACTTTGAGACAAGATTAAGGGGGTAAATTGGACTTATCTCTTCATTTTTTCAGTACAAACATGGGGGTAGTGTAGCTTTTGGTTGTAGTGTTATATATACACTATGGAATTCGTGAGCTTCTGTACGCTGCACATATTTGTTTGCAACTGTCATGTGTGTAACTACGTGAGTATAATTATTTCTTCTCCCCTGGTGGAAATTTGAAGCGATACTATGTCAGGTTCTGCCGTTGAGCACATTTGACTCTTGTTTGTATTTCAACTGTGCAATATAGGTCTTTTCTTAGCGAACTGTGCAGCGTATTGTTTAATGCATGACCAATACATGGTTCATCTTAGAAGCTAAACTGGAAGACATGGGCGCCGCCAAGGATGAAGTTCTTTGTGTGGCTGGCATGCTTAGACCGTTGTTGGACCGGCGAGAGGCTAGCGAGGAGTGGGCTGCCCCACCACACGCGCCGCCCCCTGTGTGACCAGGTGGTCGAGTTGATGTCTCACCTCCTCACTGGTTGCTCCTTCTCCCGCACAATCTGGCATAAGGTGCTATCCTGGATACGATCAGCTAGGCCCCCGGTTGTGGAAGACGATTTCGTGGATTGGTGGTCGGGGGTCCTACACTCCACCCCTAGCTCACTTCGCAAGGGCACGTCGAGCTTGGTCATGCTCACGGCATGGTGGATCTGGAAACAGCGAAACGCAGTCGTCTTCGACAACGCGAGCCCTTCAGTCAACACTCTGGTGGGAACAATCAAGACCGAGGCTAGAGACTGTGTGAGCGCGGGGGCTAAAGGCCTCAGGCAGCTTCTAACCTATGGTAGTTCTCAGGGGTACATTGTACTGTGTGGGGTGGCCTCTTATGTAGGCTTATACATAAACTCTCTTTCTATCAATGCAATGAAACACAAAGTTTTTGCGTTTTCACGAAAAAAAATACATGGTTCATCTTCCACCGTGATCACCCTTTTTTTTGGATCAGCTGGCCTTCCATAAGATTTCGAGTGTCGGGTTCACTGGCATTCTGACGACGGTGACACAAGGACGACCCCTATGGCTGCACTATTTTGTATAATTGCCAAGAATTATCAGTGCGCATCGCTTGTATTTGGCCGGTGTTTATTCTTAGAATGTCATACACCTTTTGATCAAGAAACAGCTAAGAACATGCAAATACCCTACTAGAAGATGTAATTCACGACACAATGCAAATACCCTACTAGAAGATGTAATTCACAACACAAGTGCTAGGATGACAAAAAGATATGTGAAGGAAATTAAATAGTTAAATGAAGAGTCGAAGAGGGCCAGGGGCCTCCAGGGGTGCTAGGCGGGGGCCCGCCCTAGGCCGCGCCTGGTGGGCCCCTGGCCACCGTCTCTCGGTGCTTCTTTGCCCATAAATTGACTTCAACACTAAAAACTTTGGGGACAAAGTTATTTTTTCACGAAACATACAGAGAGGCGATGTCACCTCGAAAGTTTAATATAGGGCTTCTACAATCCTGTTTCGGCACCCTGCCGGATAGGGGAATTGTTATCGGAGGCCTCTACATCGCCATGATCGCATCCGAACAGATGCGTGAGTAGTCCATCTCGGAACTAGGGGTCCATAGCAGTAGCTAGATGGTTGTTCTCTCCTATGCCTACATGTTTAGGGCTATAAAAGCACTCCTTAGAGTTCACATTTCCCCATGCATGTAACCCCCATGCTATCACCATGAGATCTAGATGGTTCCAAATAAACACCACAATTTCATAGCTTCATCCAACATAAAATATAAATATCATGCTAAACCACACGGTGCACATATTGTCACCATTACACCGTAATCAAAGTGTCTACGGAGATCTCATAACAAAACCACTTGAGTAGCACGACATATCTAGAGTAACATCTACTTATTCAACTAGATTACAAAGCTCATGATCACATAAAGATCACACCATGTGAGAGAGAGATGAAACACATAGCTCGGTAGAGCCCTCAGCCCCGAGGAAGAACTACTCCCTCTTCATCATAGGAGACAGCAACAGCAATGAAGATGGCGATGGAGTCGATGGAGATGGCTCCGGGGCACTTCCCCATCCCGGAAGGGCGCCAAAACAGAGATTTTTGTCCTCCGAAACTTGTCGTCGGCTGCGGCGGAGCTTCGGAACTTTTCGTGGAAGGAGCCGATATCTTTAGGGTTTATGCCTTGGGGGGACTTTATAGGCGAAAGGGCGATGTCGGTGGGCTCTCGGGGGGGGGGGGGGGGGCACACCACCTGTAGGCGCGACCGGGGGGACCGGCGCCCACCCATGGTGTGGCCACCCCTCTGCCCCTCTCCGGGTCTCTTTTTGACTCCGTTGATGCTCCGGGAATTCTAAGACTTTTGGCATTTGTTTCATCCGATTCCGAGAATATTTCCAGAACAACTTTTCTGAAATAAAAACAACAGAAAACAGGAACTGGCTCTTTAACATCTTGTCAATAGGTTAGTCCCAAAAAACCGATAAAAAGGCATAAAGTGTAAAGGAAACATGTAACATAAAGTATGAAAACAACATGGAACATAAGAAATTATGGATACGTTTATGACATATCAACATCCCCAAGCTTAGTTCCTACTCGTCCTCGAGTAGGTAAACGATAAAAACAAATAATTTCTAAGGTAACATCCTACCAACATAAACTTGATCGTCATAGTAATGTAAATCATGTAAACTAGGATCAAATGAATAAAGGTTGTGGTTTATAGTTGATATCAAATAGAATAATGTATAAACCATTAGGAAGAACAAAGTAAAAGTTTTCAATGAATCAATACTAAAAAAATCAACCGTGCAAGGTTTATTAAAAATGATTTAAGCTTCAAGAACAACAATATAATCATCCAAGGCATCAAAATCTCACAACAACTCCTGTTAGGATCAAGTCAAGTGACAACAAAATGCACGTATGAAAATCATCAAACTATTTGTGCACTCAAAACAAGCAAGCGTTCTGTATTGGTTCCTGACACAAGGATGTTATGGCTAAAAGAACATTATGGGGGGCTTGGATGGTCAATGGAAGAAAGTCTCACACAGCTAAAAGTGATCATTAGAAAAGAGGAAGTCTTATAATCGAAGTTATGCAAGGAGTAGTGATTGCCACACAACGGATGCACATAGAGCTATAAGTGTATGAAAGCTCTCCAATGGAACTAGTGGGGGTGCATCCAACTTGCTTGCTCACGAAGACCTAAAGCACTTTTGAGGAGGCTCATCGTTAGAATATACAAGCCAAGTTCTATAATGTAAGTTCCCCAAACAGTTATGCAAGTCATAAAATGAAAACTCTCTCCAAACTTAAGTATTGGTGCTAATTAAGCACAAGTGTGAAATAAATTATAGTAGTGCTGCCCCCTCTCTCTTTATTAATCTCTCTTTGGCCCTTTCCTTTTTTATTTTTTTGGGCCTTTTCTCTTTTTTTTTAATATATAACCTCACTGGTAGGGGCGACACTCTATTTTACAATGAATCATCACACTTTTAGTACTCATAACTGAAACTGAAATATCTCTGATGTATAAAACTAAATTCTCCCGTCAGTGTAGCAGTATGCAAAATAGCAGTGGAACATGTAACAAGTAACATAATGATGACGGATGTTGTATGGCAACATATCTCGGAATGGCTATGGAAATGACATGATAGGTAAGTATGGTGGCTGTTTTGAGGAAGATAATTTTTGACTTATGTGTAGAAGAACAAAGTTCTCCCACGGGGTATGGATGCACTAGCTAAGTTTGCACCAACTCTCAATGTGAGAATGAGCAATGCACAGTACCGAACAGGCTAGTAAATATTTATGGTGGAAGTGACAGAAAACCGCAACATATAACTCACAAGTTAAAAGATTACAACTAAAATCCTGATCTTACAAGGCATAATGAAAATCACTCCAAGAGGGTCCGTGGCAGTGAAAAGTCACTGTTAGCTACCCCGGTCGTAGCGCGTAACAAAAATTCATTACGATTGCTATCAGCAAAGGAAGTCATATACCATTATCATATCAACTGGTTATTTGAGTGTGGCACAGTTTCAAGCTTTTAGACCAACCATTAATTGTTTTTACTCTATGTCGGATATATACTGAATAGGGGTATAGAAGATGGTAGACAAAGAGCTGGACTACCAGGGTGGCCTACAGGTAATGGGCTCAGGTCCATTGGGCGGCCCAGTAGTCCGACGCGCAGAAGCCGGATTCTAGAAGAACCCGGATCACGGCCCGCGTGATCTGGCTTGGAGGAGAAGACAGATTCCTTGCTTTCCAAGTTATAAGTTAAACGTAGTCTTCTAGGTTTCTGATTCTGTAAGCCCTAACCCGGCTATTATATAAAGCCGGACGGGAGAGAGATAAAAACAGGTTAGGTTCAAGTTCTTTACCACACAACAGAGAAGCTCTACGCAACTCGCCGAGAAGCTTATCCTCGCCGAGTAGCTAGGTCTACACCCTCACATTGTAACCCTGTTGAACGGGCTTTAGTCCCAATTAGTGAGAAGTGCAGGAGTAGGTACGCCGTACTGTCGCGACGTACCGAACCTGGGTAAAATCCCGTGTTCTGTGTTACTACGCTATCCCGTTACCCCACGTCTCTACCGTAGTCTCATGGCACCCCCGTCTATGAAAACTACTACGATGTCTCGACAGTTGGCGCCCACCGTGGGGCAAACGACGTCAGGCGTGAAATTCCGATCTGGGATACTCGGCGGAATTGGAAGATCGATCACTGTCGGAAGCCTGGAGTTCGACGACGACGTCGGGCGCTTCCTCGACAACGGATCCTACATACCGGCGCAAAACCACCTGGTAAGTGCCTGCGTGTTACCGATCGGATCTGCTAACATCTTTATCGGACTAACTGCAGAGGCAATGGGGTTTTGCGGTGGAAGCAAATTTATCCCACCCGCCCTATACCCAGTCGAAGACGACTATGATGCCGGATTCTGCTCAGATCGCCGACAAAAAAGTGATACACACTTTATCGGCATGGTGCAATCCGAAATCGCTGAAAACACGGATGACGGAAATCCTGTGCAAGAGGCAGATAACAACGTACCCGTCATAGAGACGGAAGAACAAACACCCGTCACAGAGGCGGAAGATCCGACATCCGTCAACAAGACGATGAACTCGGAAGCAGAGTCCGTGCTCGCCGCCATTGAGGCGAGGTTGGAGTCGGAAACCAGATCGGACAACTTCGACTCCGAAGACGAAGACGAGGATGCCTTCGTAAGAAAGGTTAAGTCCTTTCAAGAGGGATTCCATGAAGTGCTAATGGCAAAACCAGCTGATACAACGGGCGCCGGCAGCCAGGAAAGCCCTAAAACCCCTTCGCCAGAGGAAGAGAGAGAAGACGGAGAAACTTCTCCGATATTCCCTAATGTCAAGGAGATGACAGAAGATGAGCCTGCCAAAAATCCTCCCTCTTCCAAGAAAAGGCACAAGTCTGCTAAAAAACTCCGGAAGAAAAAACTAGCTTATACAGCTGAAGAAAACCCGGAAATAGGAAAAGCAAGCAGAGAAAAGCCCGTGGAGAAGAAATCTAAGGAAATCACTGCTCCGCCAATGACGGAACAGGAAGAGCAAAAGCTATTACAAACACCAGTGGGACCAGATGAACCCCCTGAGATGCTGGAAGCCAGGAGACAAGCTTTCCAACGGCAACAGCAACATTTACTCCGATCTCGGCAACATCTCCAACAAACCCAGCATGATATCAAAATCATGAAGGAGGAAATAGAGGAGTACGAGAGAAAGAATAGATCTGCATTAAAACCTACTAGGTTACCCGGAATCGCAAGACCGGAAGAACTGCCGCCAAAAGAAAGGTTCTATAACCCATCTTGGCAAAAGCAGTTAAACGGCAAAGATGCCAAGGGCGAACCAATATACAAAACCGCAGCGGAAAACGCGGAAGCAGCGTTCGCCATCCTAAACAACGACCTGTACTCCAACGGGGAAAAACTCCAAGGGGTGTATGCTTTCCTAGGAAAAGCATTACAGCAGCAACAGCGAGGCCAAGAACGATCAGGGAGGCTGCATGATAATTCCGCCCTCTGCAAAACAGCTACTTGCGCTGCTGGAGCACCTGGACCGGAAGAACCCGGAGATTCGGATAAAAAAGAGGATCCGAGAAAAGACAGGAAAAACCCAGATAACCGGGACGCAGCGTCTAGAATCGGACCTCATCTCCCGAAAGATGGATATAAACCACATGATCGGGAAGATAAACACCGGAATGACGGCAAAATAATGCCACCTCCGAGAAACCCAGCTGAAAAAGCTGGAAGATATGATATACCTCACAGACGTGAAAGATCCCGGACACCTCCTAAGGATAAGGAAAGGCACAGAAGCAGAACTCCGCCTAACCCAAAAGGACGTGAACTCGGAAGAGATAGAGATAACCTCGGAAAAGCGCGTCCGCGCAACAATGGAAAAGAAAGGAGCAGATCCCCTTCTGTCCATTCAGCCGGAAGATATTCTGCACACATGGATAGAGCAGAAAAGTATGATCTATACTTTGGTCCTAAGTGTTTTACTGACAGGATCCGAAGGATAACCCTGCATTCTGGCTTCACCAAAGTTGGTCCAACCTACCAAAAATATACCGGCAGCACAAACCCGGATACCTGGCTCTCAGATTATTATACAGCCGTCCAAATCAACAATGGGACAGACCTGGAAGCTGTCAAGTTTCTTCCCCTAATGTTGCTAGACGGAGCCAGAGATTGGATCAATGGTTTACCATCAAGAACTGTCGACAGCTGGGATGATATGGCTAGAGTATTCACTCAGCATTTTCGGGGAACATACAAACGCCCAAATAGCATCAACCAGCTGAACCGTTGCACCCAATTTGAGGATGAACCATACGTGGATTTCATCTCCAGATGGACTGCAATGAAGAATAGTTGTTCTGGAGTAACTGACGTACAAGCAATGCATGCTTTCGTCAATGGCCTAAAACCCGGACTCGTACCGTTCATGGTTGGTTCTAAACAGCACAAAGATCTCGGATCTATGCTTACAACCGCTAATGAGCACGCTGCAGCCGAAGATGATATCAGAGCAAGAGGAGGCAATATTGAGTCACTAATACTCGCCAAGAAAACTCCTCGTTCTGACAAAAAAGGAACTCCGAAGTCAACGACAAAGCCCAAGGAGGTCAACATAGCCTTTGGAGGAGATAAGGGGAATAAGTGGAAAGGTCGCAGCCCAGATCCAATCAATTACACTCCCGAAGAATGGGAGAGAATTAAGTCGGAACCCTGCGTCCACCACTCGCAATTTGGGAAACCAACCCACACAAATGCGCAATGCCGGCTAAACAAGCATATGAAAGGCAATGCAGGATCCGGAAATAAGGGGAAGGGTTCCAAAAGGAAACCTGCCAAACAAAAGCCAGAAGCTGAAAAGGAAGATAGTGAATCGGACACTGATGACAAAATCCAGGAACAACAGCGAAAGGGCAAACCCAAATTTCCGAGAGTTGACGGAGAAGCAATGCTAACTTTCTTAGCAACCCCGTCAGCAAAGGTGGCCAAAAGAACACTTCGGGAAATAAACGCGGTTATTCCTGCGACCCCGAAATACTTGAAGTACTCCAACACGCCAATAGTCTGGGATCAGTCTGATCATCCCGGAAATATCCCTGAACCCGGCACACAAGCTCTTGTTGTCAGCCCTATTGTTCAAAACACTAGGCTAAGAAGAGTGCTGATGGACGGAGGATCCAGCATTAATATAATGTACCTGGCTACACTGAAGCACTTGAAGATCTCCGAGTCCCAGCTCAACTACAGCAATATACGCTTCCATGGCATTGTTCCTGGCAGGCAAGCACGTTCCCTAGGAGAAATTTCCCTAGATGTCACCTTCGGAGATAAAGATCACTTCCGGCAGGAAAAAGTATCCTTCGAAGTAGTGCCGTTCGAAAGCGTGTATCACGCAATACTCGGACGTCCAGCTTTCGCCAAATTCATGGCAAGATCCTGTTATATCTACAACAAGCTGAAAATGCTAGGACCCAAAGGAGGAGTAATCACCATAGCCGGTGATTTCAAGCTGGCAAACGAGTTGGAAAAAGAAAACGCCCTTTGCGCTCAAAGAGTTATAGCAAAGGAGGAACTGAAGGAATTAGCCAAGGAGGTATCGCCGAAAGAAATGCCGGCAGGAAAAGAAACTCGGAAGCCAACAGATAGCTTCAAGGCGTCCGAGAATACAAGACAGGTAATCCTAGATCCCAAAGATCCGACAAAGTTTGTCATCGTAGGAACTGGGATGACCGACAAATAGGAAGGCGAGCTCACCAAGTTCCTCCGTGAGAACTGGGATATTTTTGCCTGGTGTCCAGCTGACATGCCAGGCGTACCCAGGGAACTTGCTGAGCACCAACTCAAGGTTATTCCGGGATCAAAACCCGTCAAACAAGGTCTCCATCGATTTGACGGAAGAAGATGGAAGGCTATTGGCAAGGAAATTATCCGGCTTTTAGCAGCGGATTTCATCAAGGAAGTAATCCATACTGATTGGTCCGCAAATCCGGTCCTAGTACCGAAGAAAGACACCACTCCTCTTAGAATGTGTATAGATTACACAGGATTGAACAAGTTGTGTCCGAAAGATAGGTTCGCATTACCGCGAATCGATCAAATAATAGATGCCACTGCAGGCTCCGAGCTTTTATGCTTTTTGGATGCATACTCCGGGTACCACCAAATACGCATGAAAAAGGAAGATCAAATCAAGACTTCTTTTATAACCCCGTATGGGACGTACTATTACGTAACCATGCCTTTTGGCCTGAAGAACGCAGGTGCAACCTATCAGCGTTGCATGCAACGCTGTTTGCATAGTCAGATTGGCAGAAACGTCCATGTTTATGTGGACGATATCGCCGTCGTAACCAAGGAAAAAGATACACTCCTTGAGGACCTGCGAGAAACTTTCGAGAACTTACGCACTTACAAGATGAAGCTGAATCCATCTAAGTGCGTATTTGGGGTTCCCTCAGGAAAACTTCTGGGTTTCATTGTTTCCCACAGAGGAATAGAAGTTAACCCGGAAAAGACCAAGGCAATCTTGAACATCTCAAAACCTACATGTGTAAAAGATGTCCAAAGGTTGACGGGTTCCGCTGCAGCCGTCAGCAGATTTATTAGCTGGCTGGGGGCTAAAACCTTACCACTCTACAAGCTGCTGAAAAAATTCGACAAAGTCAAGAGGATTGCGGAAGCATGGGAACGCCTAGCAAGTTATGTACCTTTCCGTACTAGTTTAATTCTATGTAAACATCTTTTGAGATCATGAAATAAAGTTGTCGGAATGCTGTCATCCATATTCTTTATAAGTTCAAAGTGTTTCCGCCTCATCTATTTCCCAATGATCTTACAAATTTCTCAACGTTAACCCGAATTGTGCTTACATACTCGGCGTTACAAAACTGAATGATTTTTCAGCCTGTTAACGGCTAAGGGAAACTTGAATTGCCTGCGTGCCCAAGTTTCACTTAAAACTTTCCTTGTTTTCTCTAAGTCTTATCTGATTGTGTGTGTGTTGGGTTACTGGAACTAGTTAGTAAAAATGCCTTTAGCATGGTCCATGTTTCCGAGTTTCAAAACTGCTTGGTTCGTCCCCAGTTACTCGGCATGAAGATTCATATTGCTATTTGAGCCATTTCAAACACTAAGGACAGTTAAAGCATATACACCAGAGAACTTAGAAGATAAAGGAATGATAAAATCCAAAAAACTTGCAAAGAATTTCATAATTTAAACTGCAAAAGACGGAAGTTTCATTCATACAAAATGAAGCATTACATTTTGGATTACATTGAAAGAATGGTAATGCTCCTATTGTCTACTTTTGCTATCCAGGTTCAAGATAACCCTTCAAGCATCTGACTCCTCCTCGCTGCTTTCGTCTTCGGGGATCGGAGGGATCTCCTCTTCTGGATAGTTGACGGAGATATTCACCATGGAGGCAATCTGGGTGGCGTGGCCTTTGACTTCACCAAAGATGGTGTTTCGCTGAATATCCGTGTATCCTTGAGGGACACCGGACGCCACACGCCAGGATTTGGCAGTGGGGTAGTGCATGCGCATAAGGCCGAGAGCCATGCGCGCACCACCCCGTGCAGCGGAGCGAAGAAGGGACTCCTTGGACTCCGCCACCTCCATGATGGCACCCGGAAGTTTTTCAACCTCCGAGCATTCCCCAGATTTTTCGGGAAGAAACTTGTCTACCAGCTGTGTTGCAGCAGCCTTGATCAAAGTCCATGTCTCCCCGAAAGCTCGGATGCCTGCAACCCGAGTGCCATCTGGGGTATCTCCTGTTTTTTCCAATAAAAACACCCAAAAGGGTTAGACGGAAAAACAGAGAAAGCAAAACATGGAAAGATGATAAACGAGTCAGAGATTTACCGATGAGCTTGTCGATCTCAGAAACTTCCTCCAGGCGAAGGTTCAGAGCGTCAGTCAAATCCTGAATGGTGGATTTGTCCTTCTCCGCCTGTTCGGAAGCCTTGGAATTAGAAATTCCAAGGGCCATGTTGCTGGCTTCCAGGTCTTGTTGTGCTTTCACAAGGTTCTTGTGAAGCTCAACATTCTCCTTGCGGAGAATTTCGGCATTGCCAGAATCTTCCGCTGCTTGTTTAGCCTGAGCTAATGCAACTGAAAAGCAAGAAAAAAATCCGAGTTAGCCAGCTTCTCGGAAAAAACTTAGGCAAATGATTGAATCTGAAATTTCAGAAGTAAAATGCTTACCTTGTGTTTCCGACAGTGCGAGCTTAGATGATTCCAGCTCTGCCTCCCTTTCTTCAAGAATAGAAAGAAGCCTTCTAACTTCTTTATTCTTGATGGTGAGTTTCTTGAAAACTTCCATGTTAATGGCTTCGGAGGTTTGCTGAAACATAGCAAGGAGAAGAATGACTACAAAAAACATCAAAGCAAAAAGCATGCATTTTGTTTAATGCTTGGGGGCTAGAGTTATATACCTGGCTCATGCGCTGCAAACCTGCCAAGTTTTCTTTGAACTCTTTTGCGTATTCCGCAAAGAGATTCCCGGCTGCGTCCAAGCCGTCATTGATAGCTTTGAAATCCTTGTCAAAGGTGGGAATTTCCTCGTCGAAAGTCCGAGAAAATTTTCCCACCTCTGGGGCCGCCCTTTCCCTCGTGTCCGTGTCGGACACAACGGGCTGGCTGGGCTCCGGGGGCTTCGTGGTGGGGGCTGCAGTAGGCTCTTCCGCCATTGTGCGTGGCGTGTCCGGGGCGACGGCGGGAGAAGGTTGGCTGCCTCGGCTGGAAGAAACCTTGTGTTTCTTCAGCTTCTTCGGCTTCAGGGTGGAAGGCTGCAGGCTAAAAACAAAAAACCTGGAAAAGTCAAAAAACTGAAGATGGATGAAAAGTTCCCATAAAAGAAAACAGAACCCAGAAGAAAGAACCTGGAAGTGGCGACGGGGATTCCGTCAAGATCGATAATTTCTTCCGAGGAAGTTATCTTCTTGCGCTTGCGTCCACCTGTAGCGGCGGTGCGCAGCGCGTCCAGCTCAGCCTCGGATACCAAGTCCGAATCTGAAAGATCCGCAAACTGTCGGACAAACAAGATCAAAATCAGAAGCTAGGAAATCCGAGAAAAAATAAAACTGTACCCAAATGACTGAAAAATTACCTTGGGAACCGGATTTTCGGCCGTGTACATTGGCCGACTCGCCTCGTATTGGTCGCGTGATGCGACCAATTGGTTGATGCGCCGGCGAAGCTCCTTTGCGGGCCAATCCTTGGTGATTGTCCGCATCGGATCCTTGACTCCCGTGTATTCGCACAGGAGACGGCCGCTGTGGTTGGCTAGTGGCTGGATTCGCCTAATCAGCCAGCATAGAACCGTGTCCATGCCGGTTAGAGGCGGATCCATGGAGGTGAGCTTGGCGATGCGCCGCTTGATCTTTAGTAGATCTGGCGGCAGAACCTGGACGGCTTCCGTTCCCCAGTTATCCTGGGGAACTGCGGCAGAGTTCACGAAAGGTGGAACCCCGACAGCTTCCTTAGGGAAAGGCACGTCGGGGTGATAAAAGAAGGAACCCGTCCAAAATTTGACGGATTCCGAAGTTTTTATCTTGGGGAACCAATCTTCTCAGAATCTCCGAAGAGTGAAAGATATGGTCCCGCAAGTCGGGAGTGCGCCCTCCGAAGAGTTCCGCTTAACCCCGAAGCAGTAAGTCCAGAAATCTAACCTAGGTTCTAGCCCTAAGTAGCCCTCAAACAAAGCCTGGAAGCCGGCCATGTAGAGGATGGAATTGGGAGGAAGGTTATGGGGCTGGATGTTGTAGTGAGAAAGGATTTGGAGGAAGAAGGAAGAAGGTGGAAGTCCCATACCTCGAAGAAGGTGGGAACAGAGAAGGACCCTTTCGCCATTTTTTGGCGTAGGCTCGGTCTCGTCTTCTGGCAGCCGCCATTTCTTCTTAAGAACCAGGCCCTCCTTTTCCAAGTTTGGAAGGAGAGCCGGGGGAATACTGCAGGCACTCCAGTTGCCTGCAGATTCCGCTTCCTCGTCTGCTCCGGCGGCGGCCGCGGCGGCGGCCTCCGCGGCGGCGAGTTCGTCGCCGAGGAGCTCGATCTTTTCCTCCGCCGTTTCAGGTGCAAACGGCGGGGTTGTCGCGGCACTCGATGTCGCTATGTCCGCGGCGGCGGAAGTGTTTTCTCCGCCCGCCGCGGAGGTCGTGGTCTTCTCCGGCACGTCGCCGGTGAGCTTGGGCGATCCCGGCTGCGGATCCAGATCGCTGATCAGCTCGTTGATGGCGGCGCGGGTCGGCGATGACGGCGAGGAGGCCATCTTGTGGCGTTGCGTTTCGGTGTGCTTGGATGCTGTGAGCGCCTGGGACAAGTGCTTTGCTCTCGAGCTCGCGTTCGCAGCAATGGCGTAGGCAGTGGGGGAGTGAGGAAAGTTTCCGATGAGGACGAGGGTGGCTATTTATAGCCGGAAAGCCGTTTAGATACGTGCCAACGGCTCTTTCGACCGTTGGATGTTCGACGCGTGTCGCTCGCCGGAAAATCCGGGAAATGAAACGACAGGGGAATGATGGCTATCTCCTCGTTTCCCGTGAGAATCTGTCAGAGATACGCTGAGGGGTTTCCCGCGTGAAACCGAGCGTCGCTTGCGTCAGCATGATTAAGACGCTGGCGTTAGAAGTTCCTTTTCCGCAAAGGATCGCGAGAAGAAAAGCCGGATTTTCATGGTTCCGAGTTTTATGTTACCATCTCCTTCAAAAGGAAAGTAGAAAGAATCAAGACTGCTGAATCAAGATTTCCCGGACAAAATGTATTTGACGAAAGACGGAGAATCAGAGTTTTGATCCTTCCTGGGGGCTACTGTCGGATATATACTGAATAGGGGTATAGAAGATGGTAGACAAAGAGCTGGACTACCAGGGTGGCCTACAGGTAATGGGCTCAGGTCCATTGGGCGGCCCAGTAGTCCGACGCGCAGAAGCCGGATTCTAGAAGAACCCGGATCACGGCCCGCGTGATCTGGCTTGGAGGAGAAGACGGATTCCTTGCTTTCCAAGTTATAAGTTAAACGTAGTCTTCTAGATTTTTGATTCTGTAAGCCCTAACCCGGCTATTATATAAAGCCGGACGGGAGAGAGATAAAAACAGGTTAGGTTCAAGTTCTTTACCACACAACAGAGAAGCTCTACGCAACTCGCCGAGAAGCTTATCCTCGCCGAGTAGCTAGGTCTACACCCTCACATTGTAACCCTGTTGAACGGGCTTTAGTCCCAATTAGTGAGAAGTGCAGGAGTAGGTACGCCGTACTGTCGCGACGTACCGAACCTGGGTAAAATCCCGTGTTCTGTGTTACTACGCTATCCCGTTACCCCACGTCTCTACCGTAGTCTCATGGCACCCCCGTCTATGAAAACTGAAAGATCATCGTCCGTTTTGGTAATTATATGACAACATAACTGTTTGATCTAATGTTTGTTCAAATGATGAAAATGCCCAGGTTATTAGGTTCACTATATTTATGGGGCTAATGCTTGAGATATTCGAAAAGTGCTAAGAGAAAGAAAGCCAGGGAACCAAAATGTGCAGGGGCGGAAGCTCCGGTGAACCCACCGGAGGCTCCGGTAAATCCACCGGAGGCTCCGGTGAATCCACCGGAGGCTCAGCCCTCTGCTGCCACTCAGCCTGTGCGCAAATAGGCTCCGGTGCGCATCCGGTGGTTCCTCCGCCAAAATGCCCTTCTGTTGGAAAGTGGCGGAGGTTCCACCGGAGGCTCCGGTGGACATCCGGTGGCCCCTGGTCCAAGTGCAAATGGACTCCGGTGGAGGGTCCGGTGGTGGCTCCGCCAGCTACCCCTTCTGTTGGAAAGTGGCGGAGGTTCCACCGGAGCCTCCGGTGCGGGTCCGGTGGGCGGAACCTCCGCTCAATCCACCGGAGCCTCCGGCCTCCTCAGCAGCGCGCAAAGGATAAGGCACTGCGCAACTGCGCAGTGCACAGAAGACCCACCGGAGCCTCCGGTGAAACCACCGGAGCCTCCGGTGCCCTGGACTGCAAACGGCCACTTGGACGCCAAGAGTATAAATAGCCCTTCACCTACCTCATAAATGCTAAGCTTTTCCCATTCTCTCTCCTAGCCATTAATGAAAGCTTCAACCACCTAGATCTCTCACTCCGTCCACCCAATCAATCCCAAACTTGGTGGAGAGCTAGAGGAGACCTAGATCCACACTTCCACCAAAGGAATCTCAAATCCATCCACCACAACCTAGTAGATCTAGAATCCTACTTGAGGCCTAGAAACCTTAGTAGATCTCGTGCTTGTAGTTTCCACCTTGTTGCAAGAAGCTACGGATTGCTTGAGAGCCTCCATCCATCTTGTGGAGTGACCTCAAGCCCTTGTAAAGGTTTGGCCAACGCCTTCAAGTCGACCTCATAGTGGAAACAAGCATCTCCATCACCGGAGAAGCTCAAGGAGAACAAGGTGTGCACAACCGTGCTATTGAGGAGCGCCTAGGTGGCTCCCCACCTCTCCAACGTAGACGTACTTCTCTTTGAGAAGGAACTACGGTGAATCATATCCTTGTCTCCTTGTTTACACTTGTTGTTTTCTTTACTACCTTACGCTTTACTTCCGTTGCGCATACTACTCTCTTCACATAGGTTGTTCACCTAGTTGCACATCTAGAGAATCGTATCTTATCTTACTAAGCCCCTTAAAAAGAAAAGAAAAGAAAAATTGGTAGTCAACCTATTCACCCCCCCCCCTCTAGTTGACCATAGTGCACTTTCAATTGGTATCAGAGCCTCGGCTCTTACTAAGGGCTTAACCGCCTAAGAGTACAATGGTCGATGAAAATACCCCCGGTAGTTCTAGTGCGGAGATCTCCAAGATGTCCGACAGTATATCTAACCTACAAGACTCGGTTGGAATCCTCCAAACCGAAATGTCTAAGGTTAGCTCTACTGTCAGCATGGAGGTTTCTAGCATCAAGAAAATGATGGAGGTATTGATGGGGAGAACCAAGGAGTCCGAGGAAGCACCTCTCACCACCAACGATGTTAGCTCGGATGAAGAATCCATTCCGGACATTGATGAAATGGAAGCTAACATCGCTTTAGCTAAGGCGAAAGCCAAAGCAAAAGCCGATAAAAAGGCTAAGGGTAGTGGGAACTCCGAGGGCTCCAAGTCTCAATCGGCTAACGGTTCGGGGTCTAACTCTAAAGTTCCACCGCCTCCCAATTACGATTCTATCCACCCTATTGCTACTATACCACACATGGTTAATGTTGGAAATCCTCCCATGCTTAACACTAACGAATTCTCATCATGGAAGTTCGATATGGAGTCTCACATTTCAGGTTGTTGCACCGCTCTATGGAGAAGCGTTCTTCATGGATTCCATCCTCATGATCCAAACAACTTGACCCCAAGAGAGGACGTGGAATTCCAACTCAACAAGACCGCTATTGTGACTATCCAAAAGGCTCTCCCAAGAGAACATCTTGAGCACATTCGCGGCTTGAAGACCGCCAAGGAAGCATGGGATAAACTTGACTCCTTGTTCCAAGGAAATGCTAGCATTCAATCATCAAAATATGATGTTGCTCTCGACAAGTCCGAGAACTTCGTCATGCTTGAAGACGAGAGTCCCGTGGAGCTATATAGAAGAGTTGTCACTCTTGGCAATCAACTAAGAGATTTTGGGAAAGAGGAAATCTCGGATGAATGGATCAAGAGGAAGTTTGTCAAGGCCATAACTCCATTTGAGAAGAACCTCTCCACTAGCATTCGAACAAGATCCGACTACAACTCCCTCAACTCCATTGGAGTGCTAAGTGAGTTCATTGCCATATCCTTATCTCACAAAAGTGCGGATGATGCTCTTGCTCGCTCTAGAGGACATGGAAAGTCTCCCAACCTTGCCTTGAAGTCTAGAGCAATGGCCAAGATTGAAGAAGTTGTTGATGATGATGATGATGATGAGGACTATGAGGATACATACAAGGGTGCCCATAAATGTATTGCTCTTGCCATGCAAGGGTATTGGAAGAGATGGGAGGCTCACAAAGCCGGTGCCCCAAGACCTTCAAGGAACAAGATCTTTAGGAAGAAAGGGGAACGGCCAAGGACATGTTATAATTGTGGAAGTGCAAACCACTTCGTCAAAGAGTGTCCCTTTGAGCCAAGTGAAGAGAATGAAGGGAAGCTTGTTCGCAAGGACAAGAACAAAGCTCCACAAAACAAGAACCTCGCTAGAAGGGTTCCAAGGGCTCTATATGTTCAAGAAGGCCCCACATTGTAGACATACTACTCCGGAGATGAAGGAGAAGATGAAGTCGTAGGTGTTGCCCACGTCGCCATAGCTACCACTTCCTCTTCATCGGTCTCTCTATTTGAATCTCCCAATGAGAAGACATCGATCCGACCTACATGTCTCATGGCAAAAGCCACCGCGGTAATAACTTCCACCTCCAAGTCTATTACCACTACCTCTCCCTCATTATTGGATTGTGTTGAAAACATTGGTGACGATGAGGAGGCCAAGAACCTAGGGTCTTGGTTGAGTAGTCTTGAAGGTGAAACTAAAGAAAAAGTAAAAGCTCTCCTAAGGCAACTTGATGATGCCAACTCTCTCATTGATGAGAAAGAGGAAATCATCATGACCTTGGAGAATCATGGTGGTACCAATGAGAATCATGATGGTGAACTAATTAAGGCTCTCGAAAAGGAGAGATCCATGAGAGCCTCTCTTGAAGAAAGACTATCTAGTTTACAAGACTCTTATGCTATTAGTGTTTCTAAGCTTAGGAAAGATAATGAAAAATCTCTTGCCAAACTTAAGAAAGAACATGCTAAATCTCTTGTTTTGCTTAAAGAATTTGAAGAGGAAGAGTTGAAGCTAGGAATAGCTCATCAAAAACTTGACGAGGAGCATGACAAACTAAAAGAAGAGTTTAAATCTCTTAAGGAAATTCATGACAAACTTGCCAAGTCTCGAATCAAGCTTCTAGCTCAACAATCAAATAAGCATGTTGCATCTTCATCAAATAGCATTGTTATTGCACCTACCTCTTCTACTACGACTAACAATGTAGGGAAGGAAAGAATTCTCAACGATGCAATAAGCTCTCAAGGTGCCAAGAAAGGAAAAGAGGGACTTGGGTTTATTTCCAAGTCAAAGAAGATATCCAAGAATGTCACTACTCCCCCTCAAAAGGTTGTTTTTGTGAAAGAGGGTGAGGTGACCAAAGAAAAGGAGACCAACGCCATTACGGGTGGTGATACCTCTAGGGGGAGCATCACTCATAATGATTTCGCCGGAAAATATAATCCATCTTATGTTCTTATGAAATCTAGGGATGGACATGTTTATGCTAAATACGTTGGTACTTCTTATGGTGATGATTATCATTGGACTATTTGGGTTCCTAAGACCCTTGTTACTAACAAAAGAGGACCCATTGAAGGATGGGTACCTAAATCAAGAAATTGATCTCTTGTAGGGAAAAGCTTCCGGGTCTAACAAATGGACAGTGGATAGTGGTGCATCCCAACATATGACCGGAAGCCATGACGCAATAAGCAATCTTGAACCTCCTCTACCTCATCTCAATTGCGTCACTATTGGTGATAAGTCCGAGCTTAAGGTATTGGGACGAGGCAAGGTAGCAATCTCAAATGATCTTTCAATTGAGAATGTTCTCCTTGTTGAGTCCCTTGGCTATAATTTGATGTCCGTTCTTCAACTTGCGGATTGTGGTTTCACCTCGTTCTTTAATAGAGAGAGTGTGATTGTCACTTGGGAGACATCTCTTAAAGTAGCCTTTGTTGGGTTTGTCGAGAACGGCATGTATGTAGTGGACTTCTCTAAAGAAGACACGTGTGCCGCGACATGCCTAATGGCTAAAGTTGATGTGGGGTGGCTTTGGCATCGCCGACTAGCCCACACCAATATGAGAATGTTACATGATCTCCAAAGTGGCAATCACGTTCTAGGACTAACCAAAGCTAAATTTGCTAAAGATCGTGTGTGTAGCTCTTGCACCTTTGGGAAGCAACATGGAGAACAACACCCAACCAAGACAACAATCTCCACTACAAGAATTCTCGAGCTCATTCACTTAGATCTCTTTGGTCCACTATCCTATGATAGTCTCGAAGGAAAGAAGTATTGTTTGGTGATTGTGGATGACTATTCAAGATATTGTTGGGTGTATTTCTTCAAAAGGAAAAGTGAAACTCAAAGTAGAGTCATCGAGTTTATCACTCTTGTTGAGCGCCAACACAATGCTACCATATTGGCAATCCGGAGTGATAATGGCTCGGAGTTCAAGAACTACACCGTTGAGGGTTTTCTTAGTGAAGAGGGCATTGCTCATCAATACTCCACTCCATATACCCCTCAACAAAATGGTGTTGCGGAGAGAAAGAACCGGACTTTGATGGATGCGGATAGAACTATGATTGCGGAGTTCTCTTCTCCCTATAACTTTTGGGCCGAAGCCGTCTCCACCGCATGTCACGCCACCAACCGGTTATATCTTCGCAAGATCTTGAACAAGACCCCCTATGAGATTCTCACGGGTAAGAAACCGGATGTATCTTACTTCAAGGTCTTCGGTTGCAAGTGCTTCATTCGCAAGAAAGGTAAACGGTTGTCAAAATTTGAGACTAGATCTTATGAGGGCATTTTTGTTGGTTATGCCACAAACGCTCACGCCTATAGAGTCTACAACAAGTCCACCGGACAAGTTGAAGAAGCTATAGACGTGGTGTTTGATGAGGATAATGGCTCCCAAGGGGGGCGTATAGATCATGGTGTTGTAGGAGATGCAATTCCTCCCATCGTCATAAGAAGAATGGGGATTGGTGAAATAATCCCCATTGAGGGACACCGAATGACGGAGGGAGAAGGACTATGCCCCACTCAAGTGGAGCCATTGACCACACCCATTGATGATCAAGCAATCCAACAAGATGCACCAAGCCCTCAAGCTAACGATCAAGGCCAAGCTAATGAACAAGGCCAAGCAACACACCTAAATCATGATCAAGATTCTATTATTGTTGAGAATGCTCAACCTAGTGGTGATTCGTCACCCATCTTTGATCAAGGACGAAATGAAGATGGACATGTCTCCGATGAAGAAGGTGATTCTCAATCAATATCCAAGGAATCTTTGGAGGAGATACTGGCTCGAAGAGCAAAGAGAAGGCTAGAGAATCTTGAACGAGCGGGTCATACGGAGGACATGATTCTTGGTCAAGTTCGTGGAAGAGTGGTCACTAGAAGGCAATTGGCGGATTTTAGCAAGGCTCATGCATTTGTCTCCTTCATTGAACCCAAGAAGGTATATGAAGCTCTCGAAGATCAAGATTGGCTTGAAGCCATGCATGATGAACTCAATAACTTCGAGCGCAACAAGGTGTGGAAATTAGTGCCAAGACCCA
This sequence comes from Alopecurus myosuroides, assembly GCA_028641055.1. Taxonomy (NCBI): domain Eukaryota; kingdom Viridiplantae; phylum Streptophyta; class Magnoliopsida; order Poales; family Poaceae; genus Alopecurus; species Alopecurus myosuroides. The sequence goes on from CM054063.1 coordinate 27,906,546, forward strand.
AGGATTGCAAAAATGTCATTGGCACCAAATGGGTGTTCAAGAACAAGCAAGACAAAGATGGTATTGTCATTCGCAACAAGGCAAGATTGGTGGCCCAAGGTTTTTCTCAAGTCGAAGGTATCGATTTCGGTGAAACCTTTGCCCCCGTAGCTCGCCTTGAATCCATTCGTATCTTACTTGCCTATGCATCTCATCATAACTTCAAATTACAACAAATGGATGTCAAAAGTGCTTTTCTTAATGGTCCCATTAATGAGTTAGTATATGTCAAGCAACCTCCGGGTTTCGAGGATCCCAACCACCCCGATCATGTCTATAAACTTGATAAGGCGCTCTATGGACTTAAACAAGCTCCACGTGCGTGGTATGAGCACCTTAAAGAGTTTCTAGTAGATCGCGGGTTTAATGTTGGTTTAATCGATCCCACCCTCTTTACCAAGACGGTTGGAGGTGACTTGTTCATATGCCAACTCTATGTGGATGACATCATTTTTGGGTCTACTAACACTTCGTTCAATGAGGAGTTTTGCAAGCTTATGACCGATAGGTTTGAGATGTCTATGATGGGAGAGTTGGAGTTCTTTCTTGGCTTCGAAGTGAATCAATATTATGAAGGAACCTTCATCAAACAAGCCAAATATACTCAAGACATGCTCAAGAGATTTAATATGAATGATGCCAAACCTATGAAGACCCCTATGTCCACGACCACTGACTTGAAACCCGACCCTAATGGGAAAGAGGTAGATCAAAAGGTATACCGCTCCATGATTGGCTCTTTGCTTTACCTTTGTGCATCTAGACCCGATATCATGTATAGCGTAGGTAAATGTGCAAGGTTTCAAGCCTCTCCGAGGCAAAGTCATTTGGAAGCCGTGAAACGAATCTTTCGATATCTAGTTCATACCCCAAACTTCGGTCTTTGGTACCCCAAGGGTTCAAGCTTTCAGCTCATTGGTTACTCCGATGCGGATTATGCGGGAGAGAAGACGGATAGGAAGTCCACATCTGGGGGTTGCCAATTTCTTGGCCGCTCCTTGGTTTGTTGGTCTTCCAAGAAGCAAAATTGTATTGCTCTCTCCACCACCGAGGCCGAGTATATCTCCGCGGCAAGTTGTTGTGCCCAATTGCTATGGATGAGGCAAACTTTGAAGGATTATGGTATTCACTTTGACAAGGTGCCTCTTCTTTGTGACAATGAGAGTGCTATCAAGATCGCCTACAACCCGGTTCTTCACTCCAAGACGAAGCATATTGAGATTCGTCATCACTTTATTCGGGATCATGTTGAGAAAGGTGATATTGATCTCTCTTATGTCTCCACCACGGATCAACTTGCCGATATTTTCACGAAGGCCCTTGATGAACCAAGATTTCGAGCTTTGAGGAATGAACTAAATGTCATCGATTCCTCCAACTTCACTTGAAACCTTGCATATCTACCTTCATTATACTTGCTATCTAGTCTAGGTGTAGGCATGGATATAGGGGGAGCGCTACTCAACTCATGAGTATGCACTCCTTTTATTATGCGAAAATCAATCAATCATTGCATATCTAGTCAATTTGTGACTCATTGTGCTTAATTGTGAGTAGTAATTTTGGACCCAAGATATATCTTCGCGGTGCCAAGTTACACACTCAAACATGGTGGCCTCGGCCACCGACCTTTGAGGTGTGTTTGATCATTTTCTCACATTATATCCTCATCTTGACAACTCGTACGGGTTCGGTTTTTCACTCATTTTATGGTTCTTGCGAACCCCGTCGAGCAATGTCTCTCGTATGACAGTAACGTTTTTCCAACCCAAGCCCCACTTGCCCAAACCCTCGCTCTTATAGTATTGCTCGAGTTTTTCTAATCTCGGCGCGCTGAAATATCATCTGGGCGGAACCTCCGGTGAAACCACCGGAGGCTCCGCCGGGCCTGTCCACCGGAACCTCACCGGAGGCTCCGCTGGGTCCCTGTGGCTCAGCGGGCCAAAACCTAACGTTTTGGGACAGGGGCGGAGGCTCCGGTGAAATCCACCGGAGGCTCCGCTGGCGGGAGCGGAGGCTCCGGTGAAACCACCGGAGGCTCCGCCGGCGGAAAAATTACAGCGGATAAGATGTTGGCGCGCGGGGGTAAGTGAGATCCAATCTCATTTTCCCCCACCCGCCCCCATCTTCCTCCTCTCAAACCGCCGCCGCCCCCAAGCTCACCGCCGCCGGATTCGGGCGCTCCACCGCGGGGAGACCTCCTCCTTGCCTCAGGACGCCCCGGGATTCTTCCCTCCTCCCTTTTTCACCATGGATGCCGCCGGTACGTGCTCTCTCTCTCTCTCATCTAGTTGATAGATGAGATGCATAAGAGCTCATGTTCTATCCTTCTAGATTTGTGGATTCGGTGTTAGGAGTGGAATTTCCCTAGTACAAACCCTAGCACCCTAGAAAGTGTATGTTAGGTTTGAATCATTGTGGGTATATGGGCTCCATTACCCTAACCCTAGATTATTCCTTCCTAACACCATGAGTATGTTGGGTTCTTGGTTTTGTGCGTGCTTTATCCTCTCGAGCTTTACTCGTTCTTCATATTCTCCTTGCTTTCTATCTTTAGATGCTTCCGGCTCCAAGGGAAAAGGGCAACGGTACAAGTCCACCGGCCGCCGCAAACCTCCACCCGTGGATGAGGTTCAAGCCGAACTTGACAGCACTCATGGCAAACGCAAGCGTTTTCCGGCTCCCGAGAAGACTTTGCCAAGGAAGAACACCACACCAACCGCATCCAAGATGTCCGATGCGGCATTTCTGAAGGAAAGAAGGGAAAATCCATATGTGATTGCCCGTGACCGCCTAATGCCTCAATTCCGGGGCAAGGATCCGCGTTTTCACACCGTCTTCCAAGGACAGATATTCAGTGAGATCTTGATGAGGAAGCCGAAGGAGAATATCGTTCCCCAACATGCTATCAGTATGGGGCACATGGAACGCAATCACAAGTACTTTGGGGAGGCCCTCGACCTCATTGAGAAGTTTGGTCTTCGCCCCATTATCACTCTTCAACAAGACTTTGATGAAGAGCTCGTCTGTCAGTTCCTTGCCACAGTTCACCTTGGCAATGAGACCAAGCGTCACATTATTTGGATGACCAAGGACAAACAACTTGCCATCCCTTGGAAGGATGTTGGAACTATTCTTGGTGGCTACCCAGATTTTGGTCCTTTTGCCGAGGCCGAAGAGTTTGCTACGGGATGGTTTCGAGTTCATGCCGCAAACACACCGTCTCTTCCAAAGGATGAACTCACGGCTCTCTATCATTGGAAGAAATACGCCGTTGGGTTCGTCAAGGGTCTCTTTCCTACTTATGACATCATGTTGCGGATCTATAGAGAGACTATCAATCCAAAGGCGGGCAATGTGGATGAGATTCAAGGTTACATGAAGAACTTGATGCTTCTTACTCATCAACACCGTATGGATGACACTCCTCGCAAGCTTGATGTGCTTGACTACATTTGGAACGAGTTGTGGCATGCCATCGCCAACCGCAAGAATGCTTGTTTTGGGCCTTTCATCATGAAGATCATATTGCACGTGTGGAATGATAAGTTTCCGGATGATCCTTTGGATGATGCGCTTTGGATCTCTCACACGGAAAAGCGGCTTCTCATGAAGGATCACACTGAGCCCGTTGTGCATCCCACTCCAGCTGTCCGCAAGCACAAGGCTAGGCCTCGCATCATTGTGGATGAGGAAGAAGCCGAGGGTCCATCTCAACCCCCTCCCTCTAGCAATGCTTTCAAATGGATGGCACGGGCTCTCAAGAAAGTGTTTTGCTTGAACAAAAAGATTGAGCAACATCAATGGGAAGCACATTATGATCGGGAACTCAAGGAACGCAAGAAGGCTCAAGCATCTCGTGAACGTCTCCGTGAAGAGGGTCTCTCCATTGAATCCCCGGTTCTTGATGACATCACGGATTGGGATGCATGGCAAGCAAAGGACTCCAAGGGCAAGCTCATTGAATGGTCCGAGGAAGAAGGAGACGAAGCCACTAGCTCTTACCACCGTGTTCCCTCCCCGGCTCCGGCAGCTTCTCCCTCCTCCTCCGAATGATTTGGGGCGTTAGCACTTCACTCTCCCTCTTTTGGTATCTTGATGCCAAAGGGGGAGAACGATATATTAGGCAACGGGCATTTGCATGGTCCCTCAAGCATTCTTTGATTTGCATCTCTCTTTTGCTTGAGGGAGTTTGATTTGAACTATTTGGAACTTCGTTTGTTTACGTTATTCGTATCTTTCGTGAACCTCGTTATATTATGATCATGTGTGAACCTCGTTTCATATTATCTATGTATTGTGTGTGTTATGTGCTATCATTGTCATATTGCTATTATATATCATGCCTTAGTAATTTCAATATGAAAAGAGCATATCTTTAGGGGGAGCTCCGTTCATATTGAGTCCGTAATCATGCAAATAATTATGTTGTCATCAATTACCAAAAAGGGGGAGATTGAAAGATCATCGTCCGTTTTGGTAATTATATGACAACATAACTGTTTGATCTAATGTTTGTTCAAATGATGAAAATGCCCAGGTTATTAGGTTCACTATATTTATGGGGCTAATGCTTGAGATATTCGAAAAGTGCTAAGAGAAAGAAAGCCAGGGAACCAAAATGTGCAGGGGCGGAAGCTCCGGTGAACCCACCGGAGGCTCCGGTAAATCCACCGGAGGCTCCGGTGAATCCACCGGAGGCTCAGCCCTCTGCTGCCACTCAGCCTGTGCGCAAATAGGCTCCGGTGCGCATCCGGTGGTTCCTCCGCCAAAATGCCCTTCTGTTGGAAAGTGGCGGAGGTTCCACCGGAGGCTCCGGTGGACATCCGGTGGCCCCCTGGTCCAAGTGCAAATGGACTCCGGTGGAGGGTCCGGTGGTGGCTCCGCCAGCTACCCCTTCTGTTGGAAAGTGGCGGAGGTTCCACCGGAGCCTCCGGTGCGGGTCCGGTGGGCGGAACCTCCGCTCAATCCACCGGAGCCTCCGGCCTCCTCAGCAGCGCGCAAAGGATAAGGCACTGCGCAACTGCGCAGTGCACAGAAGACCCACCGGAGCCTCCGGTGAAACCACCGGAGCCTCCGGTGCCCTGGACTGCAAACGGCCACTTGGACGCCAAGAGTATAAATACCCCTTCACCTACCTCATAAATGCTAAGCTTTTCCCATTCTCTCTCCTAGCCATTAATGAAAGCTTCAACCACCTAGATCTCTCACTCCGTCCACCCAATCAATCCCAAACTTGGTGGAGAGCTAGAGGAGACCTAGATCCACACTTCCACCAAAGGAATCTCAAATCCATCCACCACAACCTAGTAGATCTAGAATCCTACTTGAGGCCTAGAAACCTTAGTAGATCTCGTGCTTGTAGTTTCCACCTTGTTGCAAGAAGCTACGGATTGCTTGAGAGCCTCCATCCATCTTGTGGAGTGACCTCAAGCCCTTGTAAAGGTTTGGTCAACGCCTTCAAGTCGACCTCATAGTGGAAACGAGCATCTCCCTCACCGGAGAAGCTCAAGGAGAACAAGGTGTGCACAACCGTGCTATTGAGGAGCGCCTAGGTGGCTCCCCACCTCTCCAACGTAGACGTACTTCTCTTTGAGAAGGAACTACGGTGAATCATATCCTTGTCTCCTTGTTTACACTTGTTGTTTGCTTTACTACCTTACGCTTTACTTCCGTTGCGCATACTACTCTCTTCACATAGGTTGTTCACCTAGTTGCACATCTAGAGAATCGTATCTTATCTTACTAAGCCCCTTAAAAAGAAAAGAAAAGAAAAATTGGTAGTCAACCTATTCACCCCCCCTCTAGTTGACCATAGTGCACTTTCAAAAACTACTACGATGTCTCGACACTCTACTAAACCAGCAAGTTTACCATTAAGAAAATTAATATCTCAAAACAACAGCAAATAATCAAGTGAAACAGTTTAGTGATCTAAAAGAATATGCAAGTTTTTTCAGTTATACCATCTACCACAAGTAGCATTTTATATTTCCATCAAAACACCAAACAACAAAAACTCTACAACTAATATAGCAATGAAACAAGATATTACTAACATAACTCTACTAGAACTAGCAGCTCTAAATAAGAGATGCATGAAAAACAGGAGCTAAAAGGATTTGCAACAGATAGGAAAAAAACTAAGAATACGAGCAAGTATTCATATGAAAAAGCGGAGCGTGTCTCTCTCCCACACAAGGAATGCTGGGTTCCAACTAAGTTTATTGCAGAAAGGAAAAAAATAGACGCTCCAAGTAAAGTGCATAAGATGTGACCGAATAAAAATATAATTTCAGTAGAAAGTGACCTAATAAATTGCTGATGAAGAAGGGGATGCCTTGGGCATCCCCAAGCTTAGACGCTTGAGTATTCTTGGAATTTTATGGGATGAACCACAAGGGCATCCCCAAGCTTAGAATTTTCACTCTTCTTGATCACATCATATCACCCTCTTCTCTTGATCCTTGAAAACTTCCTTCACACCAAACTTAAAGTAATTCTCATTAGAGGGTTAGTGCACAATCAAAAATTCACATGTTCTCCATGACACCAGCATTATTAATACTTTTTACACATTAGATACAACCACTGATGTTTTGTGGTGCAAAGAAATCCACTTGACATAGTAAAAGAGAGACTACAAGTAAAAAGGCAGAATCTGTCAAAACCAGAACAGTCTGTAAAGACAAAAAAATTTGGGGCACTTACGTTGCTCAAATCTAAAAGCGCAAAGTTAGAAAAAGTTTCGGAATTATCTGAGGAATAAGCGCAAAAATTTGCAGGTCATTTTGATCTTTCTGTGAATTTACACGAATTTAACGGTGGACACCAGAAATCTGTTTCCTGCACAGAAATCCAAATCTAACCTCAACTTTCACTAGAGACTTTACTTGGCACAACAAATACGAGAAAATAAAGCTACAAAGGAGTTTCTACAGAAGTAAAAAACACCTTGACTCAAAGAAAACATAGAAAAACAAAGAAAAAAAAACATGGGTTATCTCCCAAGAAGTGCTTTTCTTTAAAGCCTTTTAGCTAGGTATGATAATTTGAGAAGATGCTCACATAAGAAATATGAATTGAGGAAAAACAGAGCATCAAGAAGCAAATGTAAAACAAATTTAAGTCTAACCCACTTCCTATGAAAAAGAATCGTGTAGAAGAACAAGTCAATAAAGCACAAAGTGGCTAACATAGGAAGAAAAGTAAGTGCAAATTCAAAACTTTCAACATAAAGAGGGGAAACTTGATATTGTTGAGATGCATAAAATTATGTTTCTCTCTCTTATAATAACTTTTAGTAGCATCATGAATAAAATTAACAATATAACTATCACATAAAACATTCTTTTCGGGAGCCACATGCATAAAAGAATTAATACTCTCCACATAAGCATAGTCATTCTTATTAATAGTAGTGGGAGCAAATTCAACAAAATAGTTATGATTATTATTCTCATCACCATAATCATCAAATATATGAGGCATATTGTAATCATAATTAATTTTCTCCTCAATAGTAGGTGGACTGAAAATAACATGTTCATCATTGTAAATATCATATATAGAAGGCATATCATGATGACAATAAAATTTATCATCAATAGTAGGTGGAACTAGAATACCACAATCATTATAATCATCATATATTGGAGGCAAAGTATCATCAAAGTAAATTTGTTCCTCCGTGCTTGGGGGACTAAAAGTATCATATTCATCCAAACCAGCTTCCCCAAGCTTAGACTTTTCCATAGCATTAGCAATAATGGTGTTCAAAGAATTCATACTTATAACATTGCTACTAGCATGCAAATAAAGTTCCATAGGTGTTTTTAATTTTCTCTTCAAACACTTCATGTCCTAACTCAAGATAAATATTATAAAGCTCTCTCATACTTTTGTTGTTTTCCATCAAGCCTAACTAGTAAAAATAAAAACAAGTAACAAGTAAAAATATGGCTAACTAGTGAAAATAAAAACAAGAAATAAAAATATATACTAGTTGAGTGCCCGTGTGTTGCCACGGCGGATGTATATTGTTTTCCCACATGATATCTGATTATTATGCATGTGAATTTTTTTGTGATAATTACACAATGTCAAAAAGATTTAAATATACCAATTTCGTTGAATTGTAATTTGGACAGTAGGCTGAAGACGAGCCCAACTTTAGATTTATGAAGTCGTGTTCGACGAATAACATGATTCTTACAAAAACATCCAAAGTACCCTTAGAGAATTTCTAGCAGCGAATGATGTTTTTAGTTCTCATTTTGAATCCTTTACTGACCCAAAAAGCGCCACCCACAGTAGAAACTGAAAACAAAACTTCAAATTTAGATTGTTTTGGATTTCACGGGACCGAACGGGCGAGCACACGATGAACTTCATAGTTAGTTGCAAACTACATATATAAATTAACTTAATTTACATAGGTGACTATGAACTCTAGTTCATAGCCAAACCCTAACCCTAGATCTCCAAAAGGGCGCCAGGAATACTCCATCGAGCCTGCATCGTCGGTGTCGCCGCGCTGTCTTCACTCGTCGGAGTTAGAGGAGTGCCGATGAAGTCTAGCACGGCGGCAACTTCAACATCCCACTCACGGCGCTTGGCTTGATGCTCCGCATCCGCAAGGAGATCATGCTTGAGCTGGGCAGTGTTGTAGGACTCGAACGCCTCCTCTAAGCGATGGCGACGCTACGCTTGCCGGCGCTCACTTTGTACCGACTTGGCAGCCATGACCTTGAGGAGCTCCTCTTCATTTTCGATGTACGAGAAATCATCCTCGTCGTTGCTCTTCCCCTCTCCCTCTCCTCCGCCTGGAGGAACGCTAGGACCGACCTCGGCGACCGAGGTGGGAAGACACCTTGCGAGCCCCCGGCCTCGTGGTCGTGGGTGCCCTAGCCGAGCCCCGCCATGGTGGGCGTCAGTGTCGTGGTCGTTGTTGCGGCCCTGCTCCTCGGAGCGGTTCGCGTGCACAACCTCGTCCTCGGCGGTGGCGGCATGGTAATGCGAGCCCTAGCCACGCCAATGTGGTTGTTCACGGGCCACATGGTGGCGGGAGAGGCTCAAGGGGGAGAGGTAGTAAATCTGCTAGGGTTTCTCTCCGAAGTGGGAAGAGTGGGCGGCGGCGATGAGAAATGTCAGCGGAACCGACAACAGGGCAGTGAGGGTTTCGACCCGTGAATGCCTCCCCGGCCCCTTCATATATTTTTTCGGTGCGGACATTCATGGGCCATTGGAAAAAAATTATAGGCTGATGAAAGTGCACTATGGTCAACTAGAGGGGGGGGGTGAATAGGTTGACTACCAATTTTTGTTTTCTTTTCCTTTTAGTGGGGCTTAGCAAGATAAAGTAAGGTTCTCTAGATGTGCAACTAGGTGAGCAACCTATGTGAACAAAACGATATGCGCAACGGAAGTAAAGCGTAAGGTAGTAAAGCAAACAACAAGTGTAAACAAGGAGACAAGGATATGATTCACTGTAGTTCCTTCTCAAAGAGAAGTACGTCTACGTTGGAGAGGTGGGGAGCCACCTAGGCGCTCCTCAATAGCACGGTTGTGCACACCTTGTTCTCCTTGAGCTTCTCCGGTGAGGGAGATGCTCGTTTCCACTATGAGGTCGACTTGAAGGCGTTGACCAAACCCTTACAAGGACTTGAGGTCACTCCACAAGATGGATGGAGGCTCTCAAGCAATCCGTAGCTTCTTGCAACAAGGTGGAAACTACAAGCACGAGATCTACTAAGGTTTCTAGGCCTCAAGTAGGATTCTAGATCTACTAGGTTGTGGTGGATGGATTTGAGATTCCTTTGGTGGAAGTGTGGATCTAGGTCTCCTCTAGCTCTCCACCAAGTTTGGGAGTGTTTGGGTGGACGGAGTGGGAGATCTAGGTGGTTGAAGCTTTCATTAATGGCTAGGAGAGAGAATGGGAAAAGCTTAGCATTTAAGAGGTAGGGGAAGGGGTATTTATACCCCTTGCATTTAAGTGGCCGTTGCAGCCCAGTTCCACCGGAGGCTCCGGTGGTTTCACCGGAGGCTCCGGTGGTCTCTTGTTCACTGCGCAGTTGCGCAGTCCCCAAGCTTGTACGTGGTGGAGAACGGCCCGGAGGCTCCGGTGGAAATAGCGGAGGTTCCGCCCACCGGAGGCGCACCGGAGCTTCCGGTGGAACCTCCGTCCTGCGGTAACAGAAGGGTGGTTTAGCGGAGCTACCACCGGACCCTCCACCGGAGCCCATTTGCACTGGACCATGGGGTCCACCGGATGTCCACCGGAGGCTCCGGTGGAACCTCCGCCCTGTGGTAACAGAAAGGCATTTTGGCGGAGGTGCCACCGGAGGCACACCGGACCCTGCTTGCCCGTGGGCCAAGTGATTGGCGGATGGCGGAGCCTCCGGTGGAATTGGCGGAGGTTCCGCCCACCGGAGATCCATCGGAGGTTCCGCTGTAGGTTCCGTTCTGCTCCAACAGAGGGGTGGTTTGGCGGAGCAACCACCGGACCCCCACCGGAGTCTGAGCGGAGCCTTCGGTGGATTCACCGGAGCCTCCGCTCCTGCATATTTGGTTCCCTGGCTCCCTTTCACCTAGCACTTTTCATATAGAACAAGCATGTGCCCCATAAACTTAGTGAACCTAATAACCTGGGCATTTTCATTCATTGAACAAACATTAGATCAAATGTTTATGTTGTCATATGATTACCAAAACGGACGATGATCTTTCATTCTCCCCCTTTTTGGTAATTGATGACAACATAACACTTTGCATGATTATGGACACAATATGAACGGAGCTCCCCCTAAAGATGTGCTACTTTCATATTGAGATCATCTAAGGCATGATATAAAATAGTAATATGACAATGATAGCACAAATAGTAATATGACAATGATAGCACATAACACACAAATAATATCACGAGGTTCACACACGAACATAACATAACGAGGTTCACGATAGATACGAATAATGTAAACAAACGAAGTTCCAAATAGTTCCAATAAACTCCCTGAAGAGAAAGATGCAAATCGAGAGAGCTTGAGGGAGACCCATGCAAATGCCCGTTCCTAATATAAATCTATCCCCCTTTGGCATCAAGATACCAAAAAGAGAGAGACCAAGATGCAAACGTCCCAAATCACTCGGAGGAGGAGGAAGAGGCTTCCGGAGCCGGGGAGGGATCACGGTGGTGAGAGCTAGTGGCTTCATCTCCTTCTTCCTCGGACCATTCGATGAGCTTGCCCTTGGAGTCCTTTGCTTGCCATGCATCCCAATCTGTGATGCTATCAAGAGCCGGGGATTCAATGGAGAGACCCTCTTCACGGAGACGTTCACGAGATGCTTGAGCCTTTTTGCGGTCCTTGAGTTCCCAATCATAATGTGCTTCCCATTGATGTTGCTCTATTTTCTTGTTCAACTGAAACACTTTCTTGAGAGCCCGTGCCATCCATTTGAAGGCATTGCTAGAGGGAGGAGGTTGAGATGGACCCTCGGATTCTTCCTCATCAACAATGATGCGAGGCCTAGCCTTGTGCTTGCGGACGGCGGGAGTGGGATGCACAACGGGTTCGGTGTGATCTTTTATGAGAAGCCTCTTTTCCGTGTGAGAGATCCAATTTGCATCATCAAGAGGTTCATTCGGAAACTTATTATTCCATACGTCAAGGATAATCCTCATGATAAATGGCCCAAAACAAGCATTCTTCCGGTTGGCAATGGCATACCACAACTCATTCCAAATATAATCCAACACATCAAGCTTGCGTGGAGGGTCATCCATCCGGTGTTGGTGAGTAAGGAGCATAAGGTTCTTCAAGAAGCCTTGAATCTCATCCACATTGCCCGCCTTTGGGTTGATGGTCTCGCGATAGATGCGCAACATGATGTCATATGTGGGATAGAGGCCCTTCACAAACCCAACGGCGTATTTCTTCCAATGATAGAGAGGAGTGAGTCCATCCTTGGGAAGTGAGGAGGTGTTAATGACATGAACTCGGAACCATCCGTTTGCAAATGCTTCTCCCTCAGCAAATGGACCAAAATCTGGGTAGCCACCAAGAATGACACCAACATCTTTCCATGTGATGTCAAGCTGCTTATCCTTAGTCATCCAAATCATATTACGCTCGGTCTCATTGGAGAGATGAACCGTGGCAAGAAACTGACAAACAAGCTCTTCGTCGAAATCTTGTTGAAGAGTGATAATAGGACCAAGACCAAACTTTTGAATGATATCAAGAGCCTCTCCAAAGTACTTGTGATTCCTTTCCATGTGTCCAATATTGATGGCGTGTTGAGGGACGACATTTTCCTTCGGCTTCCTCATCAAAATCTCATTGTAAATCTGTGCTTGGAAGATGGTGTGAAAACGAGGATCCTTACCCCGGAATTGGGGCATCAAACGATCCCGGGCAATCACATATGGGTTCGCACCCCTTTCCTTCAAGAACATAGCCTCGGACATCTTGGAGGCGGTTGGTGTGGTGTTCCTTCTTGGCAAAGTCTTCTCGGGAGCCGGGAAGCGCTTGCGCTTGCCTTGAGAGCTGTCAAGTTCGGCTTTAACCTCATCCACGGGTGGAGGCTTGCGGCGGCCGGTGGTCTTGTACCGTTGCCCTTTTCCCTTGGAACCGGAAGCATCTAAGAGAGAAAGCAAGAAGAACATGAAGAACGAGTAAAGCTCGAGACGATAAAGCACGCACAAAACCAAGAAACCGATATACTCATGGTGTTAGGGATGAATAATCAAGGGTTAGGGCAAATGAGTTCCCCTACAACCACAACGATTCAAACCTAACATGCATTTTCTAGGTTGCTAGGGTTTGTACTATGGAAATTCCACTCCTAAAACTCCAAATCCACAAATCTAGAAGGCTAGAACATGAACTCCTATGCATCTCATCCATCAACTAGATGAGAGAGAGAGAGAGCACGTACCGGCTGCATCCATGGTGAAAAAGGGAGGAGGGAAGGATCCCGGGGCGTCCCGAGGCAAGGAGAAGGCCTCCCCGCGGTGGAGCGCCCAAATCCGGCGGCGGAGAGCTTGGGGGCGGCGGCGGTTCGTGAGGAAGAAGATGGGGGTGGGTGGGGGAAAATGAGATTGGATCTCACTTACCCCCGCGCGCCCTCAACTTATCCACAGAAATTTTCCACCGGCGGAGCCTCCGGTGGATTCACCGGAGCCTCCGCTCCCGCCAGTGGAGCCTCCGGTGGTTCGCACCGGAGCCTCCGCTCCCTGTCCCAAAACAGTAGGTTTTGGCCCGCTGAGCCACAGGGACCCAGCGGAGCCTCCGGTGGGGTTCCGGTGGACAGGCCCAGCGGAGCCTCCGGTGGTTTCACCGGAGGTTCCGCCCAACTTGAGTTTTGGCACGCCAAGATTGGAAAATCACGAGCAATACTATATAAACAAGGGTTTGGGCAAGTGGGGCTTGGGTTGGAAAAACGTTACTGATATACGAGAGACATTACTCAACGGGGTCCGCAAGAAGCAATAAAAAGATAGAAGACCGGACCCGCACGAGTTGTCAAGACGGAGATATGATAGGCGTGAAAGATCCAAAGCACACAATGGTCGGTGGCCGAGGCCACCATGTTTGAGTGTGTAACTTGGCACCGCGAAGATATATCTTGGGTCCAAAATTACTACTCACATTTAAGCACAATAAGTCACAAATGATTAGATATGCAATGATGATTTATTTTTCGCATAATAGGAGCAGCGCATATTCATGAGTTGAGTAGTGCTCCCCCTATGTCCATGCCTACATCTAAGCCTAATAGCATGCATAATGAGGGTAGATATGCAAGGTTTCAAGTGAAGTTGGAGTAATCTATGACATTTAGTTCATTCCTCAAAGCTCGAAATCTTGGTTCATCAAGGGCCTTCGTGAAGATATCGGCAAGTTGATCCGTTGTGGAGACATATGAGAGATCAATATCACCTTTCTCAACATGATCCCGAATGAAATGATGACGGATCTCAATGTGCTTCGTCTTGGAATGAAGAACCGGGTTGTAGGCGATCTTGATAGCACTCTCATTATCACAAAGAAGAGGCACCTTGTCAAAATGAATACCATAATCCTTCAAGGTTTGCCTCATCCATAGCAATTAGGCACAACAACTTGCCGCGGAGATATACTCGGCCTCGGTGGTAGAGAGAGCAATGCAATTTTGCTTCTTAGAAGACCAACATACCAAGGAGCGGCCAAGGAATTGACAACCCCCGGATGTGGACTTCCTATCCGTCTTCTCTCCCGCATAATCCGCATCCGAGTATCCAATGAGCTGAAAGCTTGAACCCTTGGGGTACCAAAGACCGAAGTTTGAGGTATGAACTAGATATCGAAAGATTCTTTTCACAGCTTCTAAATGACTTTGCCTTGGGGAGGCTTGAAACCTTGCACATTTACCTACGCTATACATGATATCGGGTCTAGATGCACAAAGGTAGAGCAAAGAGCCAATCATGGAGCGGTATACCTTTTGATCTACCTCTTTACCGTCGGGGTCGGGTTTCAAGTCGGTGGTTGTGGACATAGGAGTCTTCATAGGTTTGGCATCATTCATATTAAACCTCTTGAGCATGTCTTGAGTGTATTTGGCTTGTTTGATAAAAGTCCCTTCATAATATTGATTGACCTCAAAGCCAAGAAAGAACTCCAACTCTCCCATCATAGACATCTCAAACCTATCGGTCATAAGCTTGCAAAACTCCTCATTGAACAAGGTGTTAGTAGACCCAAAAATGATGTCATCCACATAGAGTTGGCATATGAACAAGTCACCTCCAACCGTCTTGGTAAAGAGGGTGGGATCGATTAAACCAACATTAAACCCGCGATCTACTAGAAACTCTTTAAGGTGCTCATACCACGCACGTGGAGCTTGTTTAAGTCCATAGAGCGCCTTATCAAGTTTATAGACATGATCGGGGTGGTTGGGATCCTCGAAACCCGGAGGTTGCTTGACATATACTAACTCATTAATGGGACCATTAAGGAAAGCACTTTTGACATCCATTTGTTGTAACTTGAAGTTATGATGAGATGCATAAGCAAGTAAGATACGAATAGATTCAAGGCGAGCTACGGGGGCAAAAGTTTCACCAAAATCGATACCTTCGACTTGAGAAAAACCTTGGGCCACCAATCTTGCCTTGTTGCGAATGACAATGCCATCTTTGTCTTGCTTGTTCTTGAACACCCATTTGGTGCCAATGACATTTTTGCAATCCTTGGGTCTTGGCACTAATTTCCACACTTTGTTGCGCTCGAAGTTATTGAGTTCATCATGCATGGCTTCAAGCCAATCTTGATCTTCGAGAGCTTCATATACCTTCTTGGGTTCAATGAAGGAGACAAAAGCATGAGCCTTGCTAAAATCCGCCAATTGCCTTCTAGTGACCACTCTTCCACGAACTTGTCCAAGAATCATGTCCTCCGTATGACCCGCTCGTTCAAGATTCTCTAGCCTTCTCTTTGCTCTACGAGCTAGTATCTCCTCCAAAGATTCCTTGGATATTGATTGAGAATCACCTTCTTCATCGGAGACATGTCCATCTTCATTTCGTACTTGATCAAAGATGGGTGATGAATCACCACTAGGTTGAGCATTCTCAACAATAATAGAATCTTGATCATGATTTAGATGTGTTGCTTGGCCTTGTTCATTAGCTTGAGGGCTTGGTGCATCTTGTTGGATAGCTTGATCATCAATGGGTGTAGTCAATGGCTCCACTTGAGTGGGGGCATAGTCCTTCTCCCTCCGTCATCCGGTAACCCTCAATGGGAATTATTTCACCAATCCCCATTCTTCTTATGACGATGGGAGGAATTGCATCTCCTACAACACCATGATCTATACGCCCCCCTTGGGAGCCGTTGTCCTCATCAAACACTACGTCTATAGCTTCTTCAACTTGTCCGGTGGACTTGTTGTAGACTCTATAGGCATGAGCATTCGTGGCATAGCCAACAAAGATACCCTCATAAGATCTAGTCTCAAATTTTGACAACCGTTTTCCTTTCTTGCGAATGAAGCACTTGCAACCGAAGACCTTGAAATAAGATACATCCGGTTTCTTGCCCGTGAGAATCTCATAGGGAGTCTTGTTCAAGATCTTGCGAAGATAGAGCCGATTGGTAGCATGACAAGCGGTGGAGACGGCTTCGGCCCAAAAGTTATAAGGAGAAGAGAACTCCGCAATCATAGTCCTAGCCGCATCCATCAAAGTCCGGTTCTTCCTCTCCACAACACCATTTTGTTGAGGGGTATAGGGAGTGGAATATTGATGAGCAATGCCTTATTCACTAAGAAAACCCTCAACGGTGTAGTTCTTGAACTCCGAGCCATTATCACTCCGAATGGCCAAGATGGTAGCATTGTGTTGGCGCTCCACTAGAGTGATGAACTCGATGACTCTATTTTGAGTCTCATTTTTCCTCTTGAAGAAATACACCCAACAATATCTTGAATAATCATCCACAATCACCAAGCAATACTTCTTTCCTCCGAGGCTATCATAAGATAGTGGGCCAAAGAGATCTAAGTGAATGAGCTCGAGAATTCTTGTGGTGGAGATGGTTGTCTTGGTTGGGTGTTGTTCTCCATGTTGCTTCCCAAAGGTACAAGAGCTACACACACGATCTTTAGCAAACTTAGCTTTGGTTAGTCCTAGAACGTGATTGCCACTTTGGAGGTCATGTAACATTCTCATATTGGTGTGGGCTAGTCGGCGATGCCAAAGCCATCCCACATCAACTTTAGCCATTAGGCATGTCGCGGCACACGTGTCTTCTTTAGAGAAGTCCACTACATACATGCCGTTCTCGACAAACCCAACAAAGGTTACTTTAAGAGAAGTCTCCCAAGTGACAATCACACTCTCTTTATTAAAGAACGAGGTAAAACCACAATTTGCAAGTTGAAGAACGGACATCAAGTTATAGCCAAGGGACTCAACAAGGAGAACATTCTCAATTGATAAATCATTTGAGATAGCTACCTTGCCTCGTCCCAATACCTTAAGCTCGGACTTGTCACCAATTGTAACGCAATTGAGATGTGGTAGAGGAGGTTCAATATTACTTATTGCGTCATGGCTTCCGGTCATGTGTTGGGATGCACCACTATCCACTGTCCATCTATGTGCTCCGGAAGCGTTTCCCGCGGTGGCTTTTGCCATGAGACATGTAGGTCGGATCGATGCCTTCTCATTGGGAGATTCGAATAGAGAGACCGATGAAGAGGAAGTCGTAGCTATGGTGACGTGGGCGACACCTACGACTTCATCTTCTCCTTCATCTCCGGAGTAGTATGTTTCCAACGTTGGGCCCTCTTGAACATATAGAGCCCTTGGGACTCTTCTAGCGAGGTTCTTGTTTTGTAGAGACTTGTTCTTGTCCTTGCGAACAAGCTTCCCTTCATTCTCTTCTCGTGGCTCAAAAGGACACTCCTTGACGAAGTGCTTTGCACTTCCACAATTGTAACAAGTCCTTGGCCGCTCCCCTTTCTTCCTAAAGGTCTTGTTCCTTGAGGGTCTAGGGGCACCGGCCTTGTGAGCCTCCCATCTCTTCCAATACCCTTGCATGGCAAGAGCAATACATTTGTGGGCACCCTTGTATGTATCCTCATAGTCCTCATCATCATCATCATCATCATCATCATCCACTTCTTCTATCTTGGTCATGGCCTTAGATTTTAAGGCAAGGTTAGGAGACTTCCCATGGCCTCTTGAGCGAGCAAGAGCATCATCCGCGCTCTTGTGAGACAAATATATGGCTATGAACTCACTAAGGACACCAATGGAGTTGAGTGAGTTGTAGTCGGATCTTGTTCGAATGCTAGTGGAGAGATTCTTCTCAAAAGGAGTTATGGCCTTGACAAATTTCCTCTTGATCCACTCATCGGAGTTTCCCTCCTTTCCAAAGTCCCTTAATTGATTGCCAAGGGTGACCACTCTTCTATATAGCTCCTCGGGACTCTCATCTTCATGCATGACAAAGTTCTCGGACTTGTCAAGAGCAACATCGTATTTTGATGATTGGATGCTTGCATTGCCTTGGAACAAGGAGTCAAGCTTATCCCAAGCTTCCTTGGCGGTCTTGATACCGCGAATGTGTTCAAGATGTTCTCTTGGGAGGGCCTTTTGGATAGTCACAAGAGCTGTCTTGTTGAGTTGAAATTCCACATCCTCTCTTGGAGTCAAGTTGTTCGGATCGTGAGGGTGAAATCCATATAGAATGCTTCTCCACAATGCGGTGCAAGATCCTGAAATGTGAGACTCCATATCGAACTTCCAAGAAGAAAATTCGTTAGTGTTAAGCATGGGAGGAACTCCAACATTAACCATGTGTGGCATAGTGGCAATAGGGTGAATAGAGTCGTAATTGGGAGGTGGTGGAACTTTAGATTGAGACCCCGAACTGTTAGACGATTGAGACTTGGAGCCCTCGGAGCTCACACCACCCTTAGCCTTTTTATCGGCTTTTGCTTTGGCTTTCGCCTTAGCTAAAGCGATGTTAGCTTCCATCTCGTCGATATCCGGAATGGAATCTTCGTCCGAGCTAACATCGTCGGTAGTGAGAGGTGGTTCCGTGGACTCCTTGGTTTTCCCCATCAGTGCCTCCATCATTTTCTTCATGCTAGACACATCCGAGCTAACACTAGAGCTAACCTTAGATAGTTCGGTTTGGAGAATTCCAACCGTATCTTGTAGGTTAGATATAGTGTCGGCCATTTTGGATATTTCCGCACTAGAACTTCCGGGGGCATTTTCATCAACCATTGTACTCTTGGGCGGTTAAGCCCTTAGTAAGAGCCGAGGCTCTGATACCAATTGAAAGTGCACTATGGTCAACTAGAGGGGGGGGTGAATAGGTTGACTACCAATTTTTCTTTTCTTTTCCTTTTAGTGGGGCTTAGCAAGATAAAGTAAGGTTCTCTAGATGTGCAACTAGGTGAGCAACCTATGTGAACAAAACGATATGCGCAACGGAAGTAAAGCGTAAGGTAGTAAAGCAAACAACAAGTGTAAACAAGGAGACAAGGATATGATTCACCGTAGTTCCTTCTCAAAGAGAAGTACGTCTACGTTGGAGAGGTGGGGAGCCACCTAGGCGCTCCTCAATAGCACGGTTGTGCACACCTTGTTCTCCTTGAGCTTCTCCGGTGAGGGAGATGCTCGTTTCCACTATGAGGTCGACTTGAAGGCGTTGACCAAACCCTTACAAGGACTTGAGGTCACTCCACAAGATGGATGGAGGCTCTCAAGCAATCCGTAGCTTCTTGCAACAAGGTGGAAACTACAAGCACGAGATCTACTAAGGTTTCTAGGCCTGAAGTAGGATTCTAGATCTACTAGGTTGTGGTGGATGGATTTGAGATTCCTTTGGTGGAAGTGTGGATCTAGGTCTCCTCTAGCTCTCCACCAAGTTTGGGAGTGTTTGGGTGGACGGAGTGGGAGATCTAGGTGGTTGAAGCTTTCATTAATGGCTAGGAGAGAGAATGGGAAAAGCTTAGCATTTAAGAGGTAGGGGAAGGGGTATTTATACCCCTTGCATTTAAGTGGCCGTTGCAGCCCAGTTCCACCGGAGGCTCCGGTGGTCTCCTGTTCACTGCGCAGTTGCGCAGTCCCCAAGCTTGTACGTGGTGGAGAACGGCCCGGAGGCTCCGGTGGAAATAGCGGAGGTTCCGCCCACCGGAGGCGCACCGGAGCTTCCGGTGGAACCTCCGTCCTGCGGTAACAGAAGGGTGGTTTAGCGGAGTGTCGAGACATCGTAGTAGTTTTCATAGACGGGGGTGCCATGAGACTACGGTAGAGACGTGGGGTAACGGGATAGCGTGGTAACACAGAACACGGGATTTTACCCAGGTTCGGTACGTCGTTACAGTACGACGTGCCTACTCCTGCACTTCTCACTAATTGGGACTAAAGCCCGTAAACAGGGTTACAATGTGAGGGTTTTAGATCTAAACCACTCGGCGAGGATGAGCTTCTCGGCGAGTTGGCGTAGAGCTTCTCTGTTTGTTCGTTGTTTTGTTTATCTCCCGTCCGGCTTTATATAATAGCCGGATTAGGGCTTACAGAATAGGAAACCTAGAAATCTACGGTAACTTGTAACTTGGAAAGCAAGGAATCCGTCTTCCCCTCCAAGCCAGATCACATGGGCTGTGATCCGGGTTCTTCTAGAATCCGGCTTCTGCGCGTCGGATTACTGGGCCGCCTAATGGACCTAAGCCCACTACCACTTAGGCCACCCTGGTAATCCGGCACTTGGCCTACCATCTTCTATACCCCTATTTGGTATATATCCGACAGTAGCCCCCAAGAAGGATCAAAACTCTGATTCTCCGCTATTCGCCAAATGTTCTTTGTCCGAGAAATATTGATTCAGCAGTCTTGATTCTTCTTATTCTTCATTTGAAAAAGATGGTGGCATGAAACTCGGAATCCTGAAAATCCGGCTTTTCTCCCACGATCGTTCATGGAGAAGAAACTTCCTACGTCAGCGCACTCAACCATGCTGACGTAAGCGACGTTTGAGATTTACTCGGAAAAACCCAGAAACATATCTCTGACAGATTCTCGCGGGAAACGAGGATATAATCATCTTTACTCCGTCGTTTCATTTCCCGGATTTTCCGGCGAGCGACACGCGGCAAACATCCAACGGTCAAAATAGCCGTTGGCACGCATCTAAACGGTTTTCCGGCTATAAATAGTCGTCCTCGTCCTCAACGAAAACTTTCCACACTCCTCACTGTCCACGCCATTGACGCGAACAAGCTCGAGAGCAAAGCACCGTCCCAAGCGCACTTAACCTCCAAGCACGCCGGAACGCATCGCGCCACCACGAGATGGCCTCCTCGCCGTCCTCGCCGACCCGCGCCGCCATCAACGAGCTCATCAGCGATTTAGATCCGCAACTGGGATCGCCCAAGCACACCGGCGGCGAGCCGGAGAAGACCGCGGCCTCCGCGGCGGGTGAAGCGAATTCTTCCGCCGCCGCGGACGTTGCGGGATCGAGCTCCGCAGCCTCCCTGCCGTTTGCTCCAGAAACGGCGGAGGAGAAGATCCAACTCCTCGGCGACGAGCTCGCCGCCGCGGAGGCCGCCGCCTCTGCCGCCGCCGGAGCAGACGAAGAGGCGCAGTCTGCAGGCAATTGGATTGCCTGCAGCATTCCTCTGGCTCTCCTTCCAAACCTGGAAAAGGAGGGCCTGGTTCTTAAGAAGAAATGGCGGCTTCCAGAAGACGAGACCGAGCCAACGCCAAAAAATGGCGAAAGGGTCCTTCTTTGTTCCCACCTTCTTCGAGGTATGGGACTTCCACCTTCTTCCTTCTTCCTCCAAATCCTTTCTCACTACAACATCCAGCCCCATAACCTTCCTCCCAACTCCATCCTCTACATGGCCGGCTTCCAGGCTTTGTTCGAGGGCTACTTAGGGCTAGAACCTAGGTTAGATTTCTGGACTTACTGCTTCGGGGTTAAGCGGAACTCTTCGGAGGGCGCACTCCCGACTTGCGGGACCATATCTTTCACTCTTCGGAGATTCCGAGAAGATTGGTTCCCCAAGATAAAAACGTCGGAATCCGTCAAATTTTGGACGGGTTCCTTCTTTTATCACCCCGACGTGCCTTTCCTTAAGGAATCCGTCGGGGTTCCTCATTTCGTGAACTCTGCCGCAGTTCCCCAAGACAACTGGGGAACAGAAGCCGTCCAGGTTCTGCCGCCAGATCTACTAAAGATCAAGCGGCGCATCGCCAAGCTCACCTCCATGGATCCGCCTCTAACCGGCATGGACACGGTTCTATGCTGGCTGACTAGGCGAATTCAACCATTGGCTAACCACAGTGGCCGTCTCCTGTGCGAATACACGGGAGTCAAGGATCCGATGCGGACAACCACCAAAGATTGGCCCGCAAAGGAGCTTCGACGGCGCATCAACCAGTTGGTCGCATCACGCGACCAATACGAAGCGAGTCGGCCAATGTATACGGCCGACAATCCGGTTCCCAAGGTAATTTTTCAGTCATTTGGGTACAGTTTTATTTTTTTCTCGGATTTTCTAACTTCTGATTTTGATCTTGTTCATCCGACAGTTCGCGGATCTTTCAGATTCGGACTTGGTCTCTGAGGCTGAGCTGGATGCGCTGCGCACCGCCGCTACCGGTGGGCGCAAGCGCAAGAAGATTATTTCCTCTAAGGAAATTATCGATCTTGACGGAATCCCCGTCGCCACTTCCAGGTTCTTTCATCTGGGTTCTTTTCCTTTCATGAGAACTTTTCATCCTTCTTCCGTGTTTTAACTTTTCCGGGTTTTTTGTTTTTTAGCCTACCTCCCTCCAGCCTAAAGCCGAAGAAGCTCAAGAAACACAAAGTTGTTTCCAGCCGAGGCAGCCAACCTTCTCCCGCCGTTGCCCCGGACACACCGTCCTCGATGGCGGAGGAGCACGCTGCAGCCCCCACGACCAGGCCGTTGGAGCCCAGCCAGCCCGTTGTGTCGGACACGGACACGAGGGAAAGGGCGGCTCCAGAGGTGGAGAAATTTTCTCGGACTTTCGACGAAGAAATTCCCACCTTTGACAAGGACTTCAAGATCATCAATGACGGCCTAAGCGCGGCCGGAACTGCTTTTGCGGAATACGCAAAGGAGTTCAAGGAAAACTTGGCGGGTTTGCACCGAATGAGCCAGGTATGTAACTCTAGCCCCCAAGCATTAAAGACAATTTCATGCCTGTTTTGCTTTGATGCTTTTTGTAACCATTCTTTTCCTTGCTATGTTGCAGCAAACCGCCGAAACCATAAACATGGAAGTTTTCAACAAACTCACCATCAAGAATAAGGAGGTTAGAAATCTCCTTTCTATTCTTGAGGAGAGAGAGGCGGAACTGGCATCGTCTCAGCTCGCTTTGTCGGAAACATCAGGTATACATTTTTCCTCTGAGGTTTGCGATTCAATTTTTTTTCTAAGTACTTATTCCAAAATTTTGCTAAACCCGGAATTTTCTTTGCTTTCCAGCTGCTTTGGTTAAGGCCAAGCAAATAGCTGAAGATGCCGGCAATGCCGAGAATCTCCGGAAGGAGAATTTGGAGCTTCACAAGCATCTTGTGAAGGCTCAAAAGGATCTGGAGGCCAGCAACTTGGCCCTTGGAGTTGCCAACTCCAAGGCTTCTGAACAGGCGGAGAAGGATAAATCCACCATTCAGGATTTAGAAAATGCTCTGAACCTTCGCCTGGAAGAAATCTCCGAGATCGACAAGCTTATCGGTAATTTTCCATTACCTTTTTTATTTTTCCATATCTTGTTTTTCTTCTCTGTTTTTTGCCTAACACTTTTGATTGTTTTGTTGGAAAAAACAGGAGATATCCCAGATGGTACCCGGCTTGAAGGGATCCAAGCCTTTGGGAAGATGTGGACTTCGATCTGTGCTGCTGGAATGCAGCTGGTGAACAAGTTTCTTCCCGCAAGGACTGGGGAGTTCTCGGAGGTTGAAAAACTTCCGGGAGCCATCATGGAGGTGGCGGAATCCAGGGATTCTATCCTGCGTTCCGCTGCACGGGGTGGTGCGCGTATGGCACTCGGCCTTATGCGCATGCACTACCCCGGTGCTAAATCCTGGCGCGTGGCGTCCGGTGTCCCTCAGGGATACACGGACACTCAGCGAAATACCATCTTTGATGAAATCAAAGGCCACGCCACCCAGATTGCCTCCATGGTAAATATTTCCGTCAACTATCCAGAAGAGGAGATCCCTCCAATCCCCGAAGACGACAGCAGCGAGGAGGAATCAGATGCTTGAAGGGCTACCTTTGACCTGGATAGCAAAAATAGACAATAGGAGCATTACTGTTCTTTCAATGTAATCTGCCATGTAATGCTTTTATTTGTATGAATGAAAAATTCCGCCTTTTGCAATTATTAGTTATGAAATTTTTTGCAAGGTTTTTCGGATGTTACTATTCCTTTATCTTCTAAGTTCTCTGGCATATATGTTTTAACTGTCCTTAGTGTTTGAAATGGCTCAAATAGCAATATGAATCGTCATGCCGAGTAACTGGGCGTAACCAATCAGTTTAAACTCGGAAACATGGACCATGCTAAAGGCATTTTTACTAACTAGTTCCAGTAACCCAACACATACACAATCAGATAATGCTTAGAGAAACAAGGAATTTTTTGACCGAAACTTGGGCACGCAGGCAATTCAAGTTTCCTTTAGCCGTTAGCAGGCTGAAAAAACATTCAGTTTCTTAACACCGAGTACGCAGGCACAATTCGGGTTAACATTGAGTATTTTGTAAGATCATTGGGAAATAGAGAAGGTGGAAACATGCTTTTACTATAATGAACTTGTAAAAAACATGGATACCAGAAATCCAACAACTTTATTTCATGATCTCAAAAGATGTTTACATAGATATTGAACTAAGTATAGAAGAGACATAACTGCTATGTATTCCAAAGCTTTGCTATCCACTTGACTTTGTCGGATTTCTTCAACAACTTGTATAGTGTTAGGATTTTAGCCCCCAGCCGACTAATAAATCTGCTAACGGCAGCTGCGGAACCCGTCAATCTTTGGACATCTTTGACGCAGGTAGGTTTTGTGATGTTCAAGATTGCCTTGATCTTTTCCGGGTTAACTTCTATTCCTCTGTGAGAAACGATGAAACCCAGAAGTTTTCCTGAGGGAACTCCGAATACGCACTTAGATGGATTCAACTTCATCTTGTAGGTGCGTAAGTTTTCGAAAGTTTCTCGCAAATCCTCAAGGAGTGTATCTTTTTCCTTGGTTACGACAGCAATATCGTCCACATAAACATGGACATTTTTTCCAATCTGACTATACAAACAACGTTGCATGCAACGCTGGTAGGTTGCACCTGCGTTCTTCAGGCCAAACGGCATGGTTACGTAATAATACGTCCCGTATGGGGTTATGAAAGAAGTCTTAATTTGATCTTCCTTTTTCATGCGTATTTGGTGGTACCCGGAGTATGCATCCAAAAAGCACAAAAGTTCAGAGCCTGCTGTGGCGTCTATTATTTGATCGATTCGCGGTAATGCGAACCTATCTTTCGGACACAATTTGTTCAAGCCTATGTAATCTATACACATTCTAAGAGCAGTAGTGTCTTTCTTCGGTACTAATACCGGATTTGCGGACCAGTCAGTATGGATCACTTCCTTGATGAAATCCGCTGCTAAAACCCGGATAATTTCCTTGCCAATAGCCTTCCGTCTTCTTCCGTCAAATCGACGGAGACCTTGTTTGACGGGTTTTGATCTAGGAATAACCTTAAGTTGGTGCTCAGCAAGTTCCCTGGGTACACCTGGCATGTCAGCTGGACACCAGGCAAAAATATCCCAGTTCTCACGGAGGAACTTGATGAGCTCGCCTTCCTATTTGTCAGTCATCCCAGTCCCTACGACGACAAATTTTGTCGGATCTTTGGGATCTAGGATTACCTGTCTTGTATTCTCGGATGCCTTGAAGCTGTCTGTTGGCTTCCGAGTTTCTTTTCCTGCCGGCATTTCTGACGGCGATACCTCCTTGGCTAATTCCTTCAGTTCTTCCTTTGCTATAACTCTCTGAGCGCAAAGGGCGTTTTCTTTCTCCAACTCATTTGCTAGCTTAAAATCACCAGCTATAGTGATTACTCCTCCCTTGGGTCCTGGCATCTTCAGCTTATTATAAATATAACAGGATCTTGCCATGAATTTGGCGAAAGCTGGACGTCCGAGTATTGCGTGATACACGCTTTCGAACGGCACTACTTCGAAGGATACTTTTTCCTGCCGGAAGTGATCTTTATCTCCGAAGGTGACATCTAGGGAAATTTCTCCTAGGGATCGTGCTTGCCTGCCAGGGACGATACCATGGAAGTGTATGTTGCTGTAGTTGAGCTGAGACTCGGAAATCTTCAGATGCTTCAGTGTATCCAGGTACATTATATTAATGCTGGATCCTCCATCCATCAGCACTCTTCTTAGCCTAGTATTTTGAATAATAGGGCTTACAACAAGAGCTTGTGTGCCGGGTTCAGGGATATTTCCGGGATGATCAGACTGATCCCAGATTATCGGTGTATTGGAGTACTTCAAGAATTTCGGGGTTGCCGGAACAACCGCGTTTATTTCTCGAAGTGTTCTTTTTGCCACCTTTGCTGATGGGGGTGCTAAGAAAGTTAGCATTGCTTCTCCATCAACTCTCGGAAACTTGGGTTCGCCTTTACGCTGTTGTTCCTGGATTTTTTCGTCAGTGTCCGATTCACTGTCTTCTTTGTCAGCTTCTGGCTTTTGTTTGGCGGGTTTCCTTTTGGAACCCTTCCCTTTATTTCCGGACCCTGCACTGCCTTTCATGTGCTTATTCAGCCGGCATTGCGCGTTTGTATGGGTGGGTTTCCCAAATTGCGAGTGGTGAACGCAAGGTTCCGACTTAATCCTTTCCCACTCCTCTGGAGTGTAATTGATTGGATCTGGGTTGCGTCCTTTCCACTTGTTTCCTTTTTCTCCTCCAAAGGCTATGTTCACCTCTTTGGGCTTCGTCGTTGTTTCTGGAGTGGCTTTTTTGTCAGAACGAGAGGTTTTCTTGGCGAGTATCAATGATTCAATATTGCCTCCTCTTGCTCTGATGTCATCCTCGGCTGCGGCATGCTCATTGGCAGTTGTAAGCATGGATCCGAGATCCTTGTGCTTTTTGGAACCAACCATGAACGGTACAAGTCCGGGTTTTAGTCCATTGACGAAAGCATGCATTGCCTGTACGTCAGTTACTCCAGAGCAACTATTCTTCATTGCTGTCCATCTGGAGATGAAATCCACGTATGGTTCATCCTCAAATTGCGTGCAACGGTTTAGCTGGTTGATGCTATTCGGGCGTTTGTATGTTCCCCGGAAATGCTGAGTAAATACTCTAGCCATATCGTCCCAGCTGTCGACTGTTCGTGACGGTAATCCATTGATCCAATCTCTGGCTCCGTCCAGCAGCATTAGGGGAAGAAACTTGACAGCTTCCAAGTCTGTCCCATTGTTGATCTGGACGGCTGTATAGTAATCCGAGAGCCAGGTATCCGGGTTTGTGCTGCCAGTGTATTTCTGGTACGTTGGACCGACCTTGGCAAAGCCAGAATGCAGCGTTATTCTTCGGATCCTGTCGGTAAAACATTTAGGACCAAAGTATAGACCATCTTTTTCTGCTCTGTCAATGTGTGCAGAATATCTTCCGGCTGAATGGACAGAAGGGGATCTGCTCCTTTCTCTTCCATTGTTGCGCGAACGCGCTTTTCCGGGATTGTTTCTATCTCTTCCGTGTTCACGCCCTTTTGGATTAGGCGGAGTTCTACTCATGTGCCTTTCTTTGTCCTTAGGCGGTGTCCGGGATCTCTCACGCCTGTGAGGTATATCGTATCTTCCAGCTTTCTCAGCTGGGTTTCTCGGAGGTGGCATTATTTTGCCGTCTTTCCGGTGTTTGTCTTCCCGATCATGGGGTTTATACCCATCTTTCGGGAGATGGGATCCGGTTCTAGACGCTGCATCCCGGTTGTCGGGGTTTTTCTTGTCTTTTCTCGGATCCTCTTTTTTATCTTTTGAGTTGTCTGAATCCCCAGGTTCTTCTGGTCCAGGTGCTCCAGCAGCGCAAGTAGCTGTCTTGCATAGGGCGGAATTATCATGCAGCCTCCCTGATCACTCTTGAGCGCGATGTTGTTGTTGCAATGCTTTTCCTAGGAAAGCATACACCCCTTGGAGTTTTTCCCCGTTGGAATACAGATCGTTATTAAGAATCGCGAACGCTGCTTCCGCGTTTTCTGCTGCGGTCTTGTATATTGGTTCGCCCTTGGCATCTTTGCCGTTTACCTGCTTTTGCCAAGACGGGTTATGGAACCTTTCTTTTGGCGGCAGTTCTTCCGGTCTTGCGATTCCGGGTAACCTAGTAGGTTTTAACGCGGATCTATTCTTTCTCTCGTACTCCTCTATTTCTTCCTTCATGACCTTGATGTCATTATGGGTTTGTTGGAGATGTTGCCGAGATCTGAGTAGATGTTGTTGTTGCCGTTGGAAAGCTTGTCTCCTGGCTTCTAACATCTCAGGGGGTTCGTCTGGTCCCACTGGTGTTTGCAATAGTTCTTGCTCTTCCTGTTCCGTCATTGACGGAGCAGTGATTTCCTTAGATTTCTTTTCCGCAGGCTTTGTTCCGCTAACATCTCCAACTTCCAGGTTTTCATCAGCGAGATCAGCTGATTTTTTCTTCCGGATTTTGTATTGGAGTTTTTTAGCAGCACGGTGCTTTTTCTTGGAAGAGGGAGGTTTTTTGACAGGCTCATCTTCTGTCATCTCCTTGACACTGGGGAATATCGGAGATGTTTCTCCGTCTTCTCTCTCTTCCTCTGGCGGAGGGGTTTTAGGGCTTTCCTGGCTGCCGGCGTCCGTGGTATCAGCCGGTTTCGCCATTAAGACTTCATGGAATCCCTCTTGAAAGGATTTAACCTTTCTTACGAAGGCGTCCTCATCTTCGTCTTGAGAGTCGAAGTTATCCGATCCGGTTTCCGACTCCAACCTCGCCTCAATGGCGGCAAGCACGGATTCTGCTTCCGAGTTCATCGTCTTGTTGACGGATGTCGGATCTTCCGCCTCTGTGACGGGTGTTTGATCTTCCGTCTCCATGACGGGTGCGTTGTTGTCTGCCTCTTGCACGGGATTTCCATCATCCGTGTTTTCGGCTATTTCGGATTGCACCATGCCGATAAAGTGTGTATCACTTTTTTGTCGGCGATCTGAGCAGAATCCGGCATCATAGTCATCTTCGACTGGGTATAGGGCGGGTGGGATAAATTTGCTTCCACCGCAAAACCCCATTGCTTCTGCAGTTAGCCCGATAAAGATGTTAGCAGATCCTATCGGTAACACGCAGGCACTTACCAGGTGGTTTTGCGCCGGTATGTAGGATCCGTTGTCGAGGAAGCGCCCGACGTTGTCGTCGAACTCCAAGCTTCCGACAGTGATTGATCTTCCGATTCCGCCAAGTATCCCAGATCGGAATCTCACGCCTGACGTCGTTTGCCCCACGGTGGGCGCCAACTGTCGAGACATCGTAGTAGTTTTCATAGACGGGGGTGCCATGAGACTACGGTAGAGACGTGGGGTAACGGGATAGCGTGGTAACACAGAACACGGGATTTTACCCAGGTTCGGTACGTCGTGACAGTACGACGTGCCTACTCCTGCACTTCTCACTAATTGGGACTAAAGCCCGTAAACAGGGTTACAATGTGAGGGTTTTAGATCTAAACCACTCGACGAGGATGAGCTTCTCGGCGAGTTGGCGTAGAGCTTCTCTGTTTGTTCGTTGTTTTGTTTATCTCCCGTCCGGCTTTATATAATAGCCGGATTAGGGCTTACAGAATAGGAAACCTAGAAATCTACGGTAACTTGTAACTTGGAAAGCAAGGAATCCGTCTTCTCCTCCAAGCCAGATCACATGGGTTGTGATCCGGGTTCTTCTAGAATCCGGCTTCTGCGCGTCGGATTACTGGGCCGCCTAATGGACCTAAGCCCACTACCACTTAGGCCACCCTGGTAATCCGGCACTTGGCCTACCATCTTCTATACCCCTATTTGGTATATATCCGACACGGAGCTACCACCGGACCCTCCACCGGAGCCCATTTGCACTGGACCATGGGGTCCACCGGATGTCCACTGGAGGCTCCGGTGGAACCTCCGCCCTGTGGTAACAGAAAGGCATTTTGGCGGAGGTGCCACGGGAGGCAGACCGGACCCTTCTTGCCCGTGGGCCAAGTGATTGGCGGATGGCGGAGCCTCCGGTGGAATTGGCGGAGGTTCCGCCCACCGTAGATCCACCGGAGGTTTCGCTGTAGGTTCCGTTCTGCTCCAATAGAGGGGTGGTTTTGCGGAGCAACCACCGGACCCCCACCGGAGCCTGAGCGGAGGCTCCGGTGGATTCACCGGAGCCTCCGCTCCTGCATATTTGGTTCCCTGGCTCCCTTTCACCTAGCACTTTTCATATAGAACAAGCATGTGCCCCATAAACTTAGTGAACCTAATAACCTGGGCATTTTCATTCATTGAACAAACATTAGATCAAATGGTTATGTTGTCATATGATTACCAAAACGGACGATGATCTTCCAGCTGAGCTGGCTTTACCGGCTCTATTCTAGCCCAAAAAACCGGTTGAGCATGTAAAGCCGCCGAAAATTTTCATTTCTGCACGGTTTTTAGGTCACCGCTACAGATGCTCTTACAGGTGGGAGCACACGGCAACAGCACTGCAGACACTCATATGAGGTAACAAAGCAATAGTGATGCCTTGAGAGACAGGGTCAATCTATTATTTGTTATTAAAACTGAGATCTACCTTGAGTCTCATGCAATGTTTGGAATGTTTCCTTCGACTTAAATATGGCCCTTATTTTATTAATCAACATGGGTAACTCATATAAAGTTACATTGGTCATATAATTTCTAACTGCAAAATGAATATGAAGGCCTACATATTTATCATGTAGTAATGCTCAACAGGTATTCAAGAGCAGTAGAGGATGCTTATTTCTGCCACTGTGTACTATATAACAAAGAGTGCTGCTTCCAACTTTGAAACAACAGGTTTAGTATCAGAAATAAATAATTAGGGATTCAAATGTTTACATGAAAGAATTTTATATTTCATAATATCTACGTATGAGGCATAAAAGAAATTATCGTACTAAAAAGATAAACCAAATTTTGTAACCTAAATAATATGGTATTAGGGGATGACGTCCATCTACCGTACATAGCTGGAACTTAAACTATACAAATGAGAAGATGAATGTGTATGATTAATGTTACCTAAATAGTAAACACACAATTTTTTGAGGCGGGTGTGAGTTCTTCGAAGGTGAAAGGCTCCACCAGCCACATTGTCAGGTTGTGGGCGTCGAATAATTCAGCGATCACTGAGCAGAGCCCACACACACAATCTTGTGTTCCACTGCCGGGTGGGTGGACACGAGTGAGAAGGTATTGAGGCTAGCAAGGATGAATTTGACCGCCATGTGATGCACCGACTTGTCCTAGTAGTATTGCTTCCACATAAACCTGAAGAGCCGGCCATATGCATGCCCGCCGCAGGCTCAAGCTTGTGTGTCACGGTGGCGAGGTACTGCTTGCGGTGTACCAGGTTGCAGCTCACCCTGGTCTCCACGACGAGGCCCATCCATTTATTGCAGCGCCCTATGCACCCCGGAAAGATGAACCGGTTGGACGTCTCCTCGAAGACATGATCGAACATAGATGTACATGAATTCTTTCTTTGACATGTCTCGCTGAAGCAGTGTCTCTGCATCCTTGTAGAACGCCAGGTTGCAGATGGTTGGTATCGAAACATATGTGGAGCCGTCAGAGAAGGTCATGGAGGGCCGGCGACAGGCACGGCGTGTCCGCCTACACCGTGATCCCGCCGATCCCGCCCACTACCAGCGACATGCCCACGCTGGACAGGCAAGGATCAATAGCGAGTGGGAGGGGACCGCAGCAGC
The DNA here is from genome assembly GCA_028641055.1 of Alopecurus myosuroides. Classification (NCBI taxonomy): domain Eukaryota; kingdom Viridiplantae; phylum Streptophyta; class Magnoliopsida; order Poales; family Poaceae; genus Alopecurus; species Alopecurus myosuroides. The sequence goes on from CM054063.1 coordinate 27,938,133, forward strand.
AACAACCTCCTTTACATGGTCCTCTTCTTCATCGTCCACGCCTACCGGTGATATCCCACGCGCGCCTTCGTCGTGGTCTTGTCGTCCTGAGCCTTGTCGTCGCAGACAACAACCTGACCAGCAACAGCTGCCGCCATAGCCACCCATATGGCTTGCCCTTGTGCTCATTCACCCCGCATGTTCTCCTTTTTCAGAGCCTTTATCTGCAGAGCATGCACAAACATCACGAACTGGTGAATCTGCAATGGCGGATCAATTCGATCTTATACATACTCGCATGGAGTAGGTGGCTTCTCCCTAGCAGATCAATTCTAGCGAAGGCATCTTCTGCTCCTCCTCCATCTCTCGAGGATTGCCGCCATGGCTGCTGCCCGCAGCCTCTGCTCTAGGTGGATGTACTCCCATCTACCAACGTTCTCTCCATGATATATTCCAAGTAGAGGCCGCCGGATGAGATCAACTTTTCCTTCTCTTTGGCGCAACAAAAAAATAACTTGCTTTCCGAAATAAAACGTCCCTGATTGATTTGGTAAAATCAAATCACGATTAGCCCCATAAATCAGGACTATTTGTTGCCGTGGTCGCTTTCCTAATAACACATGATTGTGTTTCCAGATAAAACGCCCCTGATTGATTCTTAACAAACAACCCGTGATTATGACCATGAAATTAGGACGATTTGTTGGTTATCTCCATCGGTGGCTCAAACGTGCGAAGGATGGCACGTCCAACTCACATTTAATAGTAAAGATTTAATTATAAAGATAAGGTTGCATGTATGTAGCTAACAAATCTAACAAAATTGACAAGATTAGGCTCCATGCATGTAGCTAACAAATCTAACAATCTTGACAAGATAAGGCTGCATGCAAGGCAAAAAAAGTTAGTGTGGTGGCATTCTTCCTGTAATTTTAGTGAAGTGTGACACCATACCACCACAGCAACCTTAATAGTAAAGATAATTGCATAATATAAAGGAAATAACTTCGAGCACTCACACCGAGGATGTAAGTACGTTTTACCTTACGTCCCCAGGCAACGGCGCCTGAAAAGAGTTCAATGTCTATGCACGCTTCTATTCTTGTAGACAGTGTTGGGCCTCCAAGTGCAGAGGTTTGTGGAATAGCAGCAAGTTTCCCTTAAGTGGATCACCCAAGGTTTGTCGAACTCAGGGAGGTAGAGGTCAAATATATCCCTCTCAAGCAACCCAGCAATTACTAAACAAGAAGTCTCCTGTGTCCCCAACACACCTCATACAATTCCCATTTGTATAGGTGCACTGGTTCGAAGAAGAGATGGTGAAATACAAGTAATACAAATGATTATAAGTGAAAATAGAAATCTAAAATAAAAATGGCAGCAAGCAAACATGTAGTAGAACTGGTTGTAAACGGTGTTTCAATGCTTAGAAACAAGTCCTAGGGATCATACTTTCACAAGTGGGCACTCTCAATAATAATAACATAATTGAATGCATACATATCATCTCTTTACTATGCTACTCCGAACCACTCTCCGGCCGGATAACAAACACTAATCATTGTGTAGGGCTATAAAAGCACTCCTTAGAGTTCGCATTTCCCCATCTAGGTAACCCCCATGCTATCACCATGAGACCTAGATGGTTCCAAAAAAACACCACAATTTCATAGGGTCATCCAACACAAAATAAAATTACCATGCTAAATCACACGATGCACACACTCTCACCATTACACCGTGATCAAAGTGTCTACGGAGATCTCATAACAAAACCAATTGAGTAGAATGACACATGAATAGTAACATCTATTTATTCAACTAGATTACAAATCTCATGATCACATAAAGATGACACCATGGGGGAGAGAGATGAAACACATTGCTGCCGTTAGAGCCCAACGTATCTATAATTTCTGATGGTCCATGATCATATTATGTCAATTGCTACTTGTTTTCTCCCTTATTTATAGTATTTTTTATACGCTTTCCGGGACTAACCTACTAACAAAATGCCAAGTGCCAGGCCCTGTTTTCTGCTGTTTTTTGTTTTAGAAAAGTTGTTCTAGAAACATTTTCGGAATTGGACCCCACAAATCCTGAAGTGCCTATTTTCCCCGGAAGCATCCAGAACACCGAAGAAAAGTCGAAGACGGGCACCAGGGGGTTGTGCCCCCCTGGTGGAAAATAGGCACTTCAGGATTTGTGGGGTCCAATTCCGAAAATGTTTCTAGAACAACTTTTCTAAAACAAAAAAACAGCAGAAAACAGGGCCTGGCACTTGGCATCTTGTTAATAGGTTAGTCCCGGAAAGCGTATAAAAACGCCAGCTATAGGTGTGGGGCCCCTGGAGCTCCACCGCCTTTGCCCTTTCGCCTATTTAATCCCCCGGATGGAAAACCCTAGGCACCTGATAAAAAATCCCCGAAAAGTTCTGCAGCCGCCATCACCGTCAACCCTAGATCAGGGGGGTTCTGAAGCTGTTTCCGGCACCCTGCCGGAGAGGAGATCATCACCGGAGGCTTCTACATCACCATGCATGCCTTCAGAGTGATGCGTGAGTAGTTCATCCTTGGACTACGGGTTCGTAGTTGTAGCTAGATGGTTGTCTTCTCCTCATATGCCTCCATGTTTAGATCTCGTGAGCTGCCTATCATGATCGAGATGGATCTTATGTAATTCTATATGCCGTGTTTGCTGGGATCCGATAAATATTGACCTTATGCCAAGTTGATTATGGTCTTTATTTGCATATGCTATTTGTGATCTTGCATGCTTTCCGTTGCTAGTGGTTGCTATGGCCAAGTAGTTGCTAGTGACTCCAAGAGGGAGTATTTATGCTTGATAGTGGGTTCATGCTTCCTCACCACCTTGCTCGAGTGACAGAAACGTGAAGGGGGAGGATGTGATGTTGCCATTAGGGAGAAAACATCGGTGAGAGTGCCCGCGTGCATAATCATTGCTTACATTACACACTTTGTTTAATGCAGTTATCTGTTGCTTGCAACTTAATACCTATGGGGGTTCGGATGATAACCCGAGGGTGGATTATTAGTCATAGATGCATATGGATTTCGGTCTATGTATATTGTTGTAATGCCCGCACTAAATATCATAGTAATCATCATGTTATATTGTGCACTACGGTGCAACCTCTATTTGTCAATTGCCCAGCTGTAATTTGTTCACCCAGCATGTTATATTGATGGAGAGACATCACTAGTGAACCTATGAACCCCGGTCCATTTTCCACACTGTTAAACAAACCACAACAATTTCCTGCTTTCTTTACTTACTGCAAGCATACATCATTTTCCACACTATACGTCTAATCTTTATTTTCAGCAAGACCAGTGAGATTGACAACCTCACCGTACCGTTAGGGCAAAGTATTTTGGTTGTGTTATGTGTAGGTTCCACGTTGTTGCTGACACCGGTGAAGCACCATCACCATCGTCAGTGGCATCAACCTTCCGAAGGTCCTCTTTCTCCTAATGGATTGATAACCTTGATTCTTAACTAAGGGGAAAACTCCTACCGATGTGCTCATCACACCCTCCTCTTGGGGTATCCCAACGAGTGCACGATCTGCACCATCAAGGACTTTTTTTGGCGCCGTTGCCGAGGAGAAGGAAGTCTTTTGGCAAGGGGAGTCTCTCACTCTCAACCTCTTTATTTTGTTTATGGTCTTGTTTTTATTTTTGTCTTGTTTTTCTTTCCTTTATTAAAAACACAAAAAAATTAGTTCTCATTCTAGTTGTTATTCTTGTCTCTACGTTGTTATTTCTCATCATGTTGTTCCCTACGTTTTCCTTGAAAGATTTTCCGGTAGGAAGTGGTTCTATACTTGCAAAGGACACTATTAAAGAATTCTTTGATCATGTTAGTAAGCATGATAACTTCGAGGAAAAATCCATAGTAGAACTTGCTCCCAATTACGAGACTGCTGCAACTTCTTTAATTCACATGTTAGAAGCTAGGTTTGTTAACCTCCATCCCATAATACAACATATGTTCCTCAACTTGAATAACATTGAAGATGTTGAGAAAAGAAAATTCATCTTAGAAACTATGCTTAAAGAGTTTGGAGATGCTGCCATAAAAGCTAGAAAAGTATTTGATCGTTTTAATATGCTTGGCTCATGTGTAGACATTGTTGGTGCTCTGGGAAAAACTGAATCTAATAATGAAGACAATGATAAAATACCAATCCCCTTTAAATTAGTGGCACTGCACGAAGCCCAAGAAAAGAATTTTGATTGGATTGTTCCTGAGAATTTATTTGATGAAGATAGTAAGCCTAAAAGTACCAAGAGAGGAGCCTCTTAAACTCACTTAGATGAAATTCAATGCATTATTAAAGAATTGCCAAATCTTGATTTGAATGCCTCACCTGAAAATACTTGAGTTGCCCTTTTATGCCTAACTGAAAGGCGTTAAAGAAAAGCGCTACCAGGAGACAACCCGTTTTCTTTTGTGTGCTTTGCACCTGGGTGTTGTCTATTTCCTTAGCAACCCTGCTGTATCTTTTCTTGTGTGTTTTTGTTGAGCCAGGTAAAGCCTCTAGTGGAAAGTTGAGGTTATATTTCGGATTTCTGCGCAGGAAACAGATTTCTGTTGTCCACTGTTAATTCCGTAAAAAATCACAGAAAATTCAAAATGACCTGAGTTTTTTTGTTCTTAATCCTGAGTTATATACGCAACTTTTCTTAGTTTACCACTTTTTGATTTGAGCAACAGAAGATTTTTGACAGATTTCTGCCATTTATTGCATTTGCATGTTAATCTCTTTCTTTTGGTGTTCTTTTGAGAAAAATAGTTATAAAAGAAGTTGTGACAGTAGCTAATGTGTTTTTAAGTGTTAGACTTGTGCTGAAACTGAACCATGTGGATTTATTATTTCGATTGCACTAACGTTGCTAATGAAGATTGTGAGAAGTTTGCTGTGAAAGAAGTTTTCAAGGGTCAAGAGAAGAGGATGATATGATGTGATCAAGAAGAGTGAAAATCCTAAGCTTGGGGATGCCCCGGTGGTACATCCCAGCAAATTCCAAGAAGACTCAAGCGTCTAAGCTTGGGGATGCCCAAGGCATCCCCTTCTTTATCAACAAATTATCAGGTCACTTCTAGTGAAACTATATTTTTATTCGGTCGCATGTTATGTGCTTTACTTGGAGCGTCTTTTTTTTTCAGTTTGTTTTTGTTTTTTACTTTCAGTTTGTTTTTTACTTTTTCAATAAGCTTGGTTGGACCCCAGCAATCTTTTATTGGAGAGTGACACGCTCCGCCTTTTCATGGGAATACTTTGTATTCTTAATCTCCGTCTAGCTGCTGCATTTATTTAGCTCATGTTTTGCATGCATCTCTTATTAGAGCTGTTAGTTTCAGTAGTGTTATGTGAGTAATCTCATGTTTTATTGCTGTAGCATAAAGAGTATTTTTTTAAAGCATGTTTTGCATGGTGCTTGTTGGGAGAAGAAAACTGTTGCTTGAAGTATAATTTATAACACTACTAGTAGAAGCTTGTATAGACCGTGGCTAGAACTTTTTCATGTCATGCTAAATGTTATTTTAGTTTTAAAGCCTTGTGGTTATTGAGTAGCATGATTAGCCTCAAATAGCTAAGAGTGTTTAATATGTCTTGAAAGATTCATGAGTTCTTCTTGCCATAGTAAAGCATCAATATATGGTATTCTCTTTCGAATGTTTTATTTGGTTGACTTGGCGCATGCTTACACCATGTTTATGACTACAAACCATTCACGAATAGCCTCCATGACCACTTAGTTTTTGAACATGTGATATTGCTTATGCTTTAATTAATGATGCTTATGTTGCTATGCATGATTATGGCTCTTATCCTCTCTTGATTTGTCGCTCCCAGTCTTTTGCTAGCCTCCACCTATACTAAGTATGAGCTCTACTCGTGCATCCAAACTCCCTTAAACCAAAGTTTTTCCCATTGTTTCCACCATACCTACCTACATGTGGTATTTAACCGCCACTCCAAGTAAATTGCTCATGTGTTATCTTTAAATCCTTCAAAATTAATCCTGCTTTATGTTCCTGTTTTTGCTCATGAGGGCGTCAATAGAGAATCTTTATCTCACTTGTTGATTGGATTTCACACGCTGGACTAGTAGCTTCATTCGCTTATCCAAATGATAGAAGAGATGGCAGCGGGGTTCCCAGCCCCAAATTAATACAAACAAATTCTCTTCGCTATTTTTGCCCCTGATTTATCAGTCAAAGCATAATTGTGTAAACAAAAGAGAAAGAGGGATGACCTTCTACACCAGTTGCGTCCTTCACCATGGGAGCCTCTCTTGTGAATCCAGTTGGCTTGTGACGTACTGTATTTTCTATTTACCATTCGTTGACATTAGCATACATCTCCCAAAATATAGACACTCAGTGTCAAACTTTTAATACCTCTGTTTAATAAAATAAAAGCTCTATCACATGAGTGATCCCTGCTTCCCTCCGCGAAGGGCCTTTCTTTTACTTTTATGTTGAGTCTCCATCTTATAACTTTATGCACAATTAAGAGAGCATTTTTTGCCATTCTAAGTTCTATGTGCATTTGTCCCATAAACATCAATAATTACTTCATAATATGCTATTATTTGTTCTAGTCTTCCTCATGAACTTTGAAGGTGTCCTGGCATTTATGTTTTGCCCCACTCTTAAGGACTAGCGAAATATCACTTTGCCATGCTTTCTCTATATCTGAAACAAACGTCTACCTTTCTTTGCATTCTTATTCATGATCCTTTATTTGAGATTCTCTTCGTGATGCAAAGTAATTGCTATGATTTATATTAAAGTTCTATTTATCATGTTTGTGTTTGAAGTTCTATGATCTCAGAGTGCATATGATTTTACATTAGATTGATAAAGTTTATGTTAGTAGCATGTCACCTCAGAAATTATTGTTTTATCGTTTACCTACTCGAGGATGAGTAGGAACTAAGCTTGGGGATGCTATATACATCTCCAACGTATCTATAATTTCTGACGCTCCATGATCATATTATGTCAATTGCTACTTGTTTTCTCCCTTATTTATAGCATTTTTATACGTTTTCCGGGACTAACCTATTAACAAGATGCCAAGTGCCAGTTCCCTGTTTTCTACTATTTTTGGTTTCGGAAAATTTGTTCTGGAAACATTCGGAATTGGACCCCACAAAGCCCGAAGTGCCTATTTTCCCCGGAAGCATCCAGAACACCAAAGAAGAGTCGAAAACGGGCACCGGGGGGCCACACCATAGGGTGGCGCGCCCCCTTGGCCGCGCCAGCTATAGGTGTGGGGCCCCTGGAGCTCCATCGCCTTTGCCCTTTCGCCTATGTAATCTCCCCGGATGGAAAACCCTAGGCACCTGATAAAAAATCCCCGAAAAGTTCCGCAGCCGCCGTCACCGTCAACCCTAGACCGGGGGGTTCTGAAGCTGTTTTCGGCACCCTGCCGGAGAGGAGATCATCACCGGAAGCTTCTACATCACCATGCCTGCCTCCGGAGTGATGCGTGAGTAGTTCATCCTTGGACTACGGGTTCGTAGCTATAGCTAGATGGTTGTCTTCTCCTCATATGCCTCCATGTTTAAATCTCATGAGCTGCCTATCATGATCGAGATTGATCTTATGTAATTCTATATGCTGTGTTTGCTGGGATCCGATGAATATTGAATTTATGCCAAGTTGATTATGGTCTTTATTTGCATATGCTATTTGTGATCTTGCATGCTTTCTGTTGCTAGTGGTTGCTCTGGCCAAGTAGTTGCTAGTGACACCAAGAGGGAGTATTTATGCTTGATAGTGGGTTCATGCCTCCTCACCACCTTGCTCGAGTGACATAAACGTGAAGGGGGAGGATGTGATGTTGCCATTAGGGAGAAAACAGCGGTGAGAGTGCCCGCGTGCATAATCATTGCTTACATTACACACTTTGTTTAATGCAGTTATCTGTTGCTTGCAACTTAATACCTAAGGGGGGTTGGATGATAATCTGAGGGTGGATTATTAGTCATAGATGCAGATGGATTTCGGTCTATTTATATTGTTGTAATGCCCACACTAAATATCATAGTAATCATCATGTTATATTGTGCACTACGGTGCAACCTCTATTTGTCAATTTCCCAACTGTAATTTGTTCACCCAACATGTTATCTTTATGGAGAGACACCACTAGTGAACCTATGAACCCCGGTCCATTTTCCACACTGTTAAACAAACCACAACAATTTCCTGCTTTCTTTACTTACTGCAAGCATACATCATTTTCCACACTATACGTCTAATCTTTGTTTTCAGCAAGACCGGTGAGATTGACAACCTCACTGTACCGTTGGGGCAAAGTATTTTGGTTGTGTTGTGTGCAGGTTCCACGTTGTTGCTGACACCGGTGAAGCGCTAATACCATCGTTAGTGGCATCAACCTTCCGAAGGTCCTCTTTCTCCTACTGGATTGATAACCTTGGTTCTTAACTAAGGGGAAAACTCCTACCGCTGTGCTCATCACACCCTCCTCTTGGGGTATCCCAATGAGTGCACGATCTGCACCATCAGAGAACTACTCCCTTCTCATCACAGGAGACAACAACGACGATGAAGATGGCGGTGGAGTCGATGGAGATGGCTCCAGGGGCACTTCCCCATCCCGGCAGGGCGCCGAAACAGAGATTTCCGTCCCCCGAAACTTGTCGTCGGCGGCGGTGAAGCTGCAAAATTTTTCGTGGAAGGGGGTCGATATCTTTAGGGTTTATGCCTCGGGGAGACTTTATAGGTGAAAGGGCGATGTCGATGGGATCTCGGGGGGCCCACACCACCTGTAGGCGTGGCCAGGGGGACCCGCGCCCACCCATGGTGTGGCCACCCCTCTCCCCATCTCTGGGTCTCTTTTGGACTCCGTTGATGCTCCGAGAATTCTAAGACTTTTGGCTTTTGTTTCGTCCGATTCCGAGAATATTTCTAGAACAATTTTTCTGAAATAAAAAAAACAGAAAACACGAACCGGCTCTATGGTATCTTGTCAATAGGTTAGTCCCAGAAAATCGATAAAAAAGGCATAAAGTGTAAAGAAAACATGTAGCATATAGTATGAAAGCAACACGGAACATCAAGAATTATGGATATGTTTATGACATATCACAATGATCTCCGGTGTTTATAATTACCTTAGCCACGTAGTTGTTTTCACCTCCAAGAGAGGGTTTATATGCTAGATGGTAGGTTCATGCCTCCCTTACATCTGTGCCCGAGTGACATAAACGTGCCGGATAGGGGATGTGATGTTGCTACTAGGGAGAAAACAATAGTGCTCTTGTCTACGGACACGGACCACTTCTTACATTATGTATTGGTCTCAATGCATTTGTCTGTTGCACACAAATCAATCACTTCGTTTCTGCAACTTAATACCATAGAGATTTGCTGGATAGTTTTCTTATAGATATGAATGCATGCTGGATAGCGGTCCATATACCTTGACGTAATTCCTACAATGTTAGAACATGTGAACTATATGTCGTCATAATAATATTGTTATACGTTCATGATTTGTCAATTGCCCAGCTGTAATTTGTTCACCTATCGTGTTTGTTTTCTTTGGAGAGATAACACTAGTGAACCTATGGCCTCCGGTCCTATTTTCCTCATATTTGCAACCTTCTTTAAAGCACTTTCATAATTGTTTTCTTGTTGTTTCGTTTTTATTTTTATTGTTTTCTAAGACTCTATACGTTTAATTCTCTCGTTTTCAGCAAGACCGGAAGACTTACAACCTTCCGGAAAGTTGGGGCCAGAGAGAGTTTGTGTTTGTGTGTAGGTTCCACACTTGTTGAAGCGCCATACAACAAGCAAGCTTCTTTAAGACTACGAAGTCCTACTGGTTCAATAAACCCTGATTCCTTAATCGAGGGAAATTTCTGCTAGACTATATCATACCTTACACTTGGGTTTTCGCAACGAGCGTGTGATCACGTCAGCATCAGCAGACCCCCGGTCTTTGAAGAGGAGGCATCATGAACGAAACACAGTTTCTATTTAAGGGGCGTCTTCGATCTTTTCACTTAAGGGGGCAATAATCATCCAAGGTATTACCCTAGACACCCGATAATACTTAAGCACATGATTAGACCAAAATAATGAGTTGTAAGTATCACCAAAACTAGGAGACACACTTTCAGACCTCAAGGTGAGTGTCGACACCATGTCCCCATAGTGTTGCCCTTATAGAGAATCGTGATGCCTGCATATGAGGCGTCCTATGATGATTCGGTGCATGCTGTATTTACTGAATTTTCCATTGCAGGACAAGTGGAGAAACATGAATGTCACCATGAATGTGTCGGGTTCTCGCGAGAAGGTGAGGGCAACACCAACACCACTCTTAGTTGCCTTCTGTCATCTGCAAAGAGTAAATGGCTAGCCACTGGAGCCAGCGGTGCCACCCGTATTCCACTTAACGTTGATGAAACTTCTAACAGGCATGAAATACCCTCTTCTACCAATAGAAACAAATATGGAGAGATGGAATCACCTTGACAGAACCCTCCCCTCTCGAAGGAATGAAACTCTCGAGATACCCCGAGCAAAAATAGAATGACCTATGATGATATATCAGTAGGGAAAGCCCCGCAAGCCACTCTCAGTTGCGCGACTCCCGATCACCCGCCCACACTACGAGGCTTGGCGAGAACATGACAAAGGGGCCTCCTTTTCTAGTATGAGAGATAAAATAAAGGGCCCTCCTTTTAAACTGGGGCTCACCAAGCCTATACACACCCGACGTGGGACTAAACCGCGCAGCCCGTCTGGCCCAGCCCACCCCGGCGCGGGACTAGTCACGATTTTTTTTCCGTAAAATCAGATCCCAGTCGGTCTCGAAGTCATCTCCTTCCCCGCTGCGACGCGAATTTTCCTCTCCGCCCCTCTCCTCATCCTCATCTCGAGCTCTCTGCCCTACCCGAGCTCCAGCCCGACCCACCGCCCTCGCCACCGGCTCCTCCGCGGGGCAGCAGCCACCCCTCGCGCGCTTCCCCGGGGAATCCTTCCCCGCGCCGCCTCGTCGCGGCCCCTGCTCCGCTCTGCCCGCGACCTCGGTTGGTTCACGAGGTACGTGCGTTTCAGTCGTCGATCCGGCGATTGGATACTCTTAAACCCGAACTGACCGGCCTCCGTGGGTCTCCCCGCCGTCCAGATCCGTCCTAGGGCGTTGTTGCTGTTGGTCGAAGGAGGGGGGAGGAGCGCTAGTCGGGCTAGGGCGCGAGAGCGGATGGGGGCGCCGAAGCAGAAGTGGACCGCGGAGGAGGAGGCGGCGCTCAAGGCCGGGATCGGCAAGCACGGGGCCGGGAAATGGCGCACCATACTCAAGGACCCCCAGTTCAGCAACATCCTGCGCTACCGCTCCAACGTCGACCTCAAGGTGCCTTTCGTAAAGTTTCACCCAGATGATGATGACTCGGTGTGCGCCGTGTTTACTGAATTTGCGGCTGCAGGACAAGTGGCGGAACATGAATGTCACCGTGAACGCGTCGGGTTCCCGTGAGAAGGTGAGGGCGACGCCGACGGCGCCCAGTGCAAAGAAGCCGAGGTCTGCTCCCAAGCAGGAACCCCAATCGACCGCGATCACAGTGGTCACTTCTGACGGCGATGACGACATCGCCGACACGATGCCTCTAGCGGCGCTCGCTGCGAGCAAATCCCTCTCCAGGTAGGCGCCCCGTTTGGTTTACTAGTTTGCCTCGGTCAATGACCTGTGGTTTCTCTGCTCTTTGCTCTACCAGTATTGTGGTAAACAGAGACTGCAAGTATAGCTTCTGTAATGTGATGTAGCTCTGTCTGTACATACCTGCAGGCTGGACAATATCATACTGGAGGCTGTGAAGACCTTGAATGAGGCCACGGGGTCGTACAAAGCAGCCGTCGCTAGCTACATTGAGGTTTCTATGCTTCTTTTGCTTATTATTATCATGTAGTTTATGATAAATGAATATCAATAACCTAACATAGGATCCGTTACAAATGCCAAATTCTCTAGTCTTCATGAATAAAATATAACTTCTTACTTCGTTGATTGCTGAATATAGCCTTGATAGTTATTCAGTCATGCGGCAGAAAATTCTGTCATAAATTAAACTTACGCATGCGCAAGTGGTTTCAGGATAACCAGTGGCTAAAAAAATTCAATTCACCGAGGCATAGTTTTGCTCGGTCCAATTTGCTTTCTAAACCTGAATTTTCATGTCATGTAGGAGCAATACTGGCCGCCTGCTGATTTTGATCATGTACTGTCTTCAAAACTGAGTGAGTTGACATCGTCTGGGAAATTGATAAAGGTAACGTTCCTTTTTATCTTGTAACTGCATTATTCTGCATACATGCTAATACAGCTAATATGATGGTAAGTAAAGAGATGGAACTAAAGTTGCCCTGATATGGAGTAGCAGTCACCGAAATGTCACCCATTATCATTGTTTTAACATATAAATGAAGTCTGATGAAGTTCAACTGAATTGAACAAGAATGTTTTGAAGATTATATGCTTATACGCATTAGAACATAATATTTCTTGGTTTTTCATTTTATGGATGACTATACTTGATACATTGTGCTCCCCAAATAGGATGGAACCAATCACAGGCACACGATCACTCTCTCTTCCAGACTATGTTTACCTACTGTCATAACATCTACCTTAGTGCTTACCAAGTTTGTAAGTTAGATTCAAAGCGCCATTCTATGTTTCAAAAAGATACTATTATACTTGTTACTGGATCTCTTTGGTGCCAATGACATAATTTTGTATGCTTAAAATCCTTGCTCTGGGCCAACTGGAAATCGCTCAGTTATACAGATCTTTTGTTGGCATGTAAGGTCCCCCTAAAACCATGAACCTGGATGAACCTAGATAGGTGTAGTTTGTTCTATTAGTTAGGAGTACCATCTGTCATGCAACCCATTACTAACATATTTGACAATTTTAGGTGAATCGGAAGTACAGGATAGCCCCTAGCTCGTCTTTATTAGAAGGGCGAAGCTCCAAAATGCTGCTACTTGAAGACATAAAAAAGGAGCCTATCAAGGTGGAGAGGGTGGACAGGGATGACTTTGCAGCCCGCACTAAATCTCAAGTAGATGCTGAACTTGCACGGATGAGAAACATGACTGCAGAAGAGGCTGCAGCTGCAGCTGCTCGTGCAGTTGCAGATGCAGAGGCTATCATGGCTGAGGCTGAAGCTGCAGTAAGAGAAGCTGAGGCTGCGGAAGCTGATGCTGTAGCTGCACAAGCCTTTGCCGAAGCAGCGATGTCGACATTGAAAAGCAGGAGTTCGACGAAACTGGTAATTGTTCAAACTTCGAAGTGCTTCGGTCCTATGTTGCATGTTTTCAGTTGACACTATGTTGCCTCTGTGTTCAGTTCTTATTCTTTTGCATACTTATTACACATCGTCACTTAATGAACGCGAGTAAATACATTTAGTTTGATTTAATGTGAAATATGCAGAACCCTCTACAAATAAATAGTTGCATGCATATTACGAGTGAAGCACAGGATACAAATAAGGAACACACATTTTCAATCAACATTTTAAATAACTATGCTATCTGTTCCATCGAATCCTGAATGCCTCTCACGCAGATCATTCGAGGTTGAGACGACTCGTGGGAGCCTACCTGCTGCAGCGTCAGCTATCCTCTGACCTTGTTATATGTACATGCCCACCGAATTCCAACGCAAACCAATCGCTGCATCAGCGTCATGGGTGCCATGGCACCGTTGTTCTGTTACTCGAAGTCATGTGAAGCAGGTCCCAGAACCAAGTCACTTGCCCTGACACATCCATTCTCCGAGTGCCAGCAATCTCTTTCATCTTGGTCGAGGGACAGAGGAAGACTTGCGCATGGCAGAGCCCTAGACGAGGATTTATACAGGCTGTGTGATGATCAGAAGAAGACCAATAAATAGATCATGGTCATTTCGTCTCTCTGGACCATTGTGTTTATTAGATCACTGACATGGTGCAATTTTCATGTATTTGGTAACTAAATAATTGCGGCATGTATAGATACATTCATGTATTCATTTACTCTGTAAATCTGTATTACCGATTGATTTGTTTCAATGGCATTGCCTCAAATTTTGCCAAGCCGAAATAGTTGGTGGTATAATGGGTAGGCAAATATTTGGCCATATTTTCGACTCCGTTTTGTAGTCTCTCTGCCCCAACTTAATTGAAGTTCTGTCTCTGTCCTAAATCAAACTGTTTGAGGATGCAACATGTTTGTTCTTCTGGCAGAAACAGTGAGTTGAACAATGTTCATAGAAAGTGTGGTGAGCAACCTGAAAGTGTGGGGTGCTACTCTCAGCCGGACACTAGTGACTAACAAGAGGGAGTGCCAAACTTATGCCTCGTGCAAAAAGTAGAGGGTGTCCTTGCATTACTGACACTTTGTTATGGGGTGTAAAACTGATAGCACACAACAAAGAAAAATATTTCTCACCCGGTGTCATGCGCACCATGGTGGTTCTACCTAGGTACGCCCTCGTGACCTTTGCTCAAGGCAGGTGTAGTAACGGTTTACAAATGGATTTCAATTATTTCGTAGAGTCAAAATTTCTGCAACAAAAATAATTTAGCACAATGTAACAAAACTTGTTTCAAACACTAAAGTCTCTTACCCATTAAGAGAATGGCTTTTTACAGTTTTCTCACAACACACAACCCATAACTATTTTGCCAACACTACTTCCTCACATATGCACAAGCCAAAGCTGAACCAAGCACACCAATAATCATCCATCACACCAATTTCCATTTACTTTCTTGTAAAATTCCTTAATGAATAGATTGGGGAAAAACTTTTGCCCCCGTTAAAAATAAATAAATCATCCATCATTGGGCTGCACTCCACGTCGTCTTGGTTGTCCATTTGGTGTACTCCATTTGGATCTTCTTTAGCCTCAAGACCACATCTCCCATCTTTATCCTGGCATTAGGCGAGGCGTTGGAGCAGAGCAAACCAGTTTCCATTATCGGCACAAGAAAGGTATCATGCAGGTCACGACTTAGAGAGCATCCGTGCAGTAGCCGGCTATCTACAACATGGTCAAGCTCTGTAGGAAATACCTGGTGAACCCACCGCCTGAGGGTCAGCTCAGCAACGAACATAGCGTCCGTAGGCCTCTTTCCGGTGAAAACTTCAAGGAGCATTATCCCATAGCTGAACACATCGCTCTTCCGTGATGCTGTTGCAAATGACCCATACTCTTCACAGGCAAAACATGACCAAAACCAACATCAATTATTGATCAATATAATAGGAAGTACCTAGATATGTTGAGCAAGAAGTGTTAATTAGGTATACCTGGTGACATGTACCCAACCGAACCAGGCATGTTTGTTGAGATTGTCGAACTATCATCACCTTGTAATAGCCTTGCAATGCCAAAGTCAGCCACATGCGCAATCATGTCCTCGTCAAATAATACATTGCTTGGCTTCAAGTCGCAGTGCAAAACGACTTCGTGGTATCCATGGTGCAGATACTCCAATGCCATCGACACGTCGAGCATAACGCCGAGCCTCTCGCCAAACCCAAATTGTGATTCTCTCTCACTCCCTTTTGAGTGGTGCAATAGCGTGTCTAAGCTGCCATTTGGCATGTACTGCAACACCAATGCTCTGAAGTCTAGGCTAGAGCAAGTGCTGATTATCCGTATCAGGTTACGGTGCCGAGCCATGCGGAGCACATGACACTCGGTGTCGAAGCTTGTGATGGTGTGCTTCGACCCCATGTCGAGAACCTTTACGGCAACCACCAACCCGCTACTGAGTTGGCCCTTGAAAACTTGTCCAAAGCCTCCAGATCCCAACATGTGGTCTTTGTTGAAATTATCGGTGGCGCGAGTGAGCTCGAGTTTTGAGATTAACTGATGGCCTACATGTTCTGGCAGATCATGAGTAGAAGGTCTGACCTTACCTTTCCTCACGATGGATACATATAAGCAGAGCGCGATAGCAGCAAGAGCTATAGTGAGCCCGGGCAATAGGATTTTCAGCAAGTAGTGTTTATCACCGGAGAGAGGCACAGGCAAGTCTTGGGGTGGCGGGCATGGAGGCAGAGGGAAACCACACAATCCAGAGTTGTTCCCATACTGGCTCGCCGGAAAACTGGCAAGAGGTCCCAGACCCTGGCCCGGTATTGATCCATTGAGCCTATTGTTTGACAGGTCAATCTCCAACAATGCATATGCCAGCGTGTGCAATGAACTGGGGATGGGGCCTTCTAGCTTGTTGTGTGATAGGTCAAGCACGGCCAGTTTCTTGGTTCCTCCAAGCTCGTCAGGGATGGCACCGGAGAGCAAATTGTGCCCAAGATTCATGACCCAGAGGTAGTACATGTTTCCGAGCTCCTTGGGGATTTCCGAATCGAGCTGATTGAAGGACAGGTCCAGGAACACCATGGAGCCATTTCCAAACATGAACTTGGTCGTGCTCCCCCCGAAATTCTTCACGGTGAAGTGGCACAGTTTCTTGCTGGCTATCCGGTTCAGATCCTCAGAACGGACGCCGCCTATCTCGAGCAGGCTCCCCTTGCCTCGACATTCGCCGCTCCCCTGCTTTCCGTTGCGCAAGTAGGCATATGGCTGCCCGGTGACGAGGCCCATGGCCATCTTCCCGGACTGCTTCGCCAGCTCCGGCGGTATCGGTCCATTCAGCTGGTTGTCGTTGAGGTCCAGCCAAACCAATCGCTCGCAGTCTCCTAGCTCCGGCGGTATCGGGCCCCAGAAGGAGTTGTTGTTCAGCTTCAAGATCGCGAGGTTGCCTAGCCGCCCGAGCCATACCGGCACGGGCCAATAGCTCCTGTGCGACGGGTTTCAGTTGAATTGGAAGGAATGCGACGTTTTTCGATGAAATAGCCTACGTGCGACGGATTGGAGGAAGAAAATAGCTCACGGCCAACATGGTTCTTAAGCGGAGCTGATCGGTTAGCTGTTAGGGTTATGCGACGCTTGGACCCACAACTTATCCACCTCAGCAGCGTGGGACCCACCTCGCGGATTCTAAAACAGAGATGCGCCTGTGCCCCACAACTTATCCACCTCAGCAGCGCGGGACCCACCACAGTGAATCTAAAACAGGGCTGCGCCCGTGCCCGAGCTGGTGTATGTGCCATTTCTTCCCCTTTCCCCATTCTTCCTCGTCTCCGGCGACGGCGCACGGGATGTCCAGCTCCTCCGCCACGCAGTCAAGATGGCCAGAGTACGGTGCAGTTCCGATGACAAGGTGCCCGGAATGCCCACGGCCAGAGGCTCTGAAGCGGAGGGTCAGTAAAACTGACGAGAATGGGAATCTGGGGCGCCATTTTGTGTCCTGTTTGAGCATTCCCATGATGGGACGGGATGGCAAGGTAAGATCTTAAAACTGAGATGAGGAGGAGAGAGATGATAGGAGTATTTGGCATTCCAATTCGCGTTTTTTTCTCCTCGGTTTTGGGATCTAGATTCATGTCTACTGTTACAGATGCTGAAGAAATGTTCGCACTTTGAGTGGATCGATCAGTACGTTGCTAGGCTTGAATTTGAGGGCCACATTGAAGATCCAAATCTAGGTGGGTTTGCTCCCGATGTCAGCTCGGGCAGAGGAGGGCCGGCGGCGAGGATCACGCGCCCTATTGCTGGACTGCCCGTGGAGGCCGAAGTAAACGAGGAATTGAAGAAGATCAAGAAGTTTTTAAAGCAAATGGTGGATTTGCAGAAGCAAGCGAATCTCATGTCAGGAGCATTCTATTCTTGTATCATTGCTCTGTTTTTTGTTTACCTCTTGTTCATCCGTCGTTAGAATGGACTAGATTAATCTAGATTTTACTTGAGTTAGCTATGCAGAGGTAGCAATCTGTGCGCCGTGCTAGTTTCAGTGAAGTGTCTGATGTTAAATTTGAATATGCCTTTCGACGTTCAGTTGAAGTTCAGTTTCAGTGCAGTCACCAAAGTTCAGTTTCAGTAGAAAAAAACTTATTCGTTCTCATGCCGTAAGAGTAGTTGAAGAAAGGCCGAAAGAGTGTAGTTGGGCCAACAATTAGGCCCAAAGAGAAAACAAACCCACCTGCCTAGATTTGACTTATTTTAATTTGTAAAAACAATTGTTTTGCATGTCTTGGGTTAGTTTTCATTTTTGTAGGCCCAAGGATTTGTTTTCATTTTTGTATTATGTACTTCATAAATATTTTGTTAAGAGTTGCATGCATTGTTTACCGAAATACTCCCTCCGTTCCAAAATGTAAGTCTTTTTAGCAAACTAGTTCAGCTTTCTAAAAAGGCTTACATTTTGGAACGGAGGTAGTATTTTGTAAAAACAATTGTTTTACTTGTTTTGCATGTCTTGGGTTCGTTTTCATTTTTGTAGGCCCGAATAATTGGATTCGTTTTCATTCTTGTAGTATTTTGCAAACATAATTAAACATGGATATTATATATATGGATAATATTGGCCCCACTTTACATATATTCAGTGGGGCCCGTCGGACATTACATCTACTAAAAAAAAAGGGGCCTAGCTAGCCCTAAACCCTAACCGCCCGCTGCATGCATGCGGGCGCCCTTCCGGCCATCCGGCCAACCGCCGGCGGTTGGCCTACTTCTTCCACTCCGCCGCCCTGATCTTGATCTCGTCGTCGATCCGGGCGCGGTGGTTCGCCTGCCGCCACCTATCCATGTCGTTCTCACGGGCCCTCTTGATGCGGGCCCGGAGAGCCTTCTCCTCCCTCTCCTCCTCCTTCTTCTCCTCCTTCTCGATCTCCTTCTTCTCCAGCCGCTCCTCTTTCTTGAGGAGGCGCTTCTTCGTCTTGGGGGAGAGGTTGTTGGCGTCGGCGGCGGGCTCGTCGCTGTCGGGGACGTCGGTCGACGGCGATCTCTCCCTTTTGGGAGATTCGACGGGCACGAGGCCCGTCTCCTCCGGCGTCCACTCGGGCTCGTACCAAGGCCGAGCCTTGGGGTGGTTGTCCTCGTCGGAGACGGACTCGGGGCTTGAGGGGAGAGAGTAGGAAGACATGGTGTTCGGGGCTTGAAGGGAGATGAGAAGGCTGGAGAGTGATGAGAAGATGGTGGAGGAGAAACGAGCTATTTAAAGTCACGATGAGACGTGAGTTTATTGTGGTAGATGAAGCAAACTGTGTGAAACGTAGGATGCAGTGTGGAAAGTACAGTCGATGCATGGTCAATGCGGTGGTAGAACAGGCCTAGGTATAGGACTGAGCGCCAAATCCTGCCTCTGCATATGCATTGATGCGTATCTTAGGCGTGGAGGGCTGCGTCGCTGCAAATGCGACGCGACGTTCACCCGATCTTTTCTTGTTTTAATTGTTTTACTTGTAAAGACATTAATGGATGCGTCCCTTCGTTCGCGTGCCCGCGTTTCCCTACTGGGTCAAGAGGTGCGTCTCGTCGATCACTGGAGCACGCTAGTCAGACTGCGTGGATCACCGCGTTCAGTCTGTTAATGGCTTAGATACGACGCGTGCATGCATGCATGCAACGGGCGGGCGGGTGCTGGGCTCGGCCCCGATCACACACGCAACGTACAAACACACTAGGGCAGACGTTCGTACGCCAGTTCCATGCACCGAACCAACGTCAGGCGCCGGATATTTTTGAACGGTCTAGATCGAATAGACGAACCCCAGCTCCCCAGCCACTCAGCGCGCACGAATCCATCCATGCACAACGAGCCAATCAGCATCTAGAACAAGCGCACACGCGGATCGGGGGCGTGCGTCACGTGCACACGGTGGCGTCAGTGAGCTAGGGTTTAGCTGGGGTTTCCGGGGTTTTGGGGTTTCCGGGGTTATGGGGTTTCCGGGGTTTAGGGTTTCAGTGAGCTAGGGTTTGACATAACTAATTTAAAAAAAATCAAAAAAATAAACGGCTTTCGCTCACTGTCTATTTATGTAACTATGTTGCTATAAAAAATTGTATTCTTGTTAGATCCACGATGCAATGAAAAATATTCATACAATTCATGCTATTGATGGAATGAGCTAGGGTTGAGCATAACTAATTCAAAAAAAATCAAAACTATGTACAGCCAGCGCACATGGTCTACTTATGCAACTAGGTTGCTATAAAAAATGGCGAAATTGTTACATCCAAATGTTAAAACCAAAAATCACACGTTGACGATATTGACAAAATGAGCTAGGGTTGAACATAAGTAATTCAAAAAAAATTCAAAACAAGAAATGCTTTTGGCCCTTAGTCTTATTATGTTGCATACAAATCAAAAAAAATTAAAAACTTTGATTTTGAGTCGGTCAACGTTTTTGTGAAAACGTTGACTTTTTTTAAAATGAGCACAAAAAATTTAAAAAAAATCAAAAAAAGAAATGCTTTTGGCCCATAGTCTTATTATGTTGCATACAAACCAAAAAAAAATATAACCATGGTTCATATAGAATTGCATGAAAATGTCTTCAAGAATATGGGAAACTTGTACAGAGTAGTATGGAATTCGAAGATCGAAGTTGGTGTGTTCTAGATCATAACTAATTCAAAAAAAATCAAAAAAAGAAATGCTTTCGCCCATAGTCGTATGATGTTGTATAGAAACCAAAAAAAATTATAAACATGGTTTATGTACAATTACATGAAAATGCCTTTGAGAATATGAGATTCTTGTACATGTACTATGGATTTCAAAGAGCAAATGTTGTGTGTTTTAGATCATAAGTAAATATGTATATGTTTTATTATGGATTTCAAGGGAACTTGAGCACATAGTATTATTATGTCGTGTAGGAACCAAAAATAAATACAAATAAGATTCAAAATATGTGTTTTTTAATTAAATAATGATTTCGGAAAAAATAAAAGAATAAAATACAAAATTAATTCAAAAAATAATGAGACTTCATATTTACACTATATAGGTACGAGAGAGGTGTGGGAATTTTATTTGGATGATTTAGAGAAGATGCAAAAAACAACCCTCTTAGAAAGGGGGCGTTTACCCTACCTTATGAGGCCGTTTGAAACACATTTTTCATGACTACGAGTCTAACTTAACAAAAGAGCTCAGAATGATCAGATACAAACCACATTTGAGTTGAGGTAGCATTGAAACATCAAAATATTATTACATGCCAAATAAGTTCAACTTGAGTCGAAATTTGAATTTGAACGTAAATTTGAATTTGAACCTAAATTTGAATTTGTCATCAAATATTATTACATGCCAAATAAGTTCCCGGTGCCCAACAAATGTTATTACATGCCATAAATTTCAAATGATCAACAGTTCTATCTCTTCCGACCACGACGTGTACCCTTCTTCGCCTTACCATTTCGATTTTTTGGTTCTACTACGCACGGCCCCACAAGTTCACTCATCATCTTGGTTCTTTTCACTGGACTCGGGGACCACGATGATACCACCTCATGAAACTCGGGGATAGCAGATTCAGTGACAACAGCAGCTTCAGCTTCAGTTTCGACAGTGACAACAGCAGCTTCAGCTTCAGTTTCGACAGTGACAACAGCAGCTTCAGCTTCAGTTTGTGGTTCAGTTTCGACAGCAGCTTCAGCTTCAGTTTCGACAGTGACAACAGTTTCAGAAACAGCAGTTTCGACATTCTCGACTGCCATTTCTTCAGTTCCAGTGACACCAGCAGTTTCAAATTCAGTTTGAGCACCAAACTGTTCTAGCCACTGACTTGATTTCCTTCTGCTTCTGTTGACTCTTGCTCTTTTTGTTGGCCAACACTGTTCAACAACAATAGGCTGACTTGGAAACTTCCTCCTGAAAACAAAGAATGCCACATTTTTATAATTGAAAAAAAAACTAAAATATGAACAAACACAAATAAACAAGCACATACTTTCTGGGTTTAGGAGGAGAGAAAATGCATAGCCTAGATCCCTCTCTGTGCCCCAGTGTTTGGCACCTCTTGCATCTGTTTTTGTTACCCTTTTGAGCCCTTTTTGGCTTTTCATCTTTCTTGTCCTTTTTGCCCTTCTTACTACTCCCACCTTTTTCGAACCATGCTTTGAATCTACTCTGTTTAGGTCTGCCTGCCTTTCTTTTTACTAGAGGAGGACACATGGAAAATTCAAGAGGCACTTCTGGCCACTGCTTCTGATCTGTAAGAGGTGGAATTGGAGTTGCATATGCAGCTTTGAATTTTGCTACTGAATAATAGTCATGCAGATATGGATGCATATTTATCTTCGGCTGGCCAGATAAGAAAAGAATTGCATGATCACATGGTTTACCAGTGGCCTGCCACTCTAGGCAACTGCAATCATGCAATTCTGTGTTAACAACATGCCTTCTTCCAGTCTTGTTATCTCTAACTTCAGCACCCCACAGCGATGATTTTTCAACAGACAAATGTGTAAGACCTCTGCTTCTGTTGACCACCTGTTGCACCACTGCTGGAAGTTTATCACCTTGCAAACAATCACCAATCTTTTTTCTCAATTCCCACAGCCGCATGAGCATGATCCTGATTTGATCAACCATGTCATGCACAGGCAAATCTTTTAGTTGCTTCACCTTGTTGTTGAAACTTTCTGCCAAATTGTTGTTGATATGATCACACTTGATGGCAGTGTTGAATCCAGACCTGTACCATAATAAAGAATGGTAGGTGTTCAACCATGTACCAAACTCCTCACATGTTGCCATAACCTTATTAAGATGATATGAATGTGTCTGTTTAGTGTAAGATCTTGCTGCTGGCCACATCCTCCCAAATTCATCTCCTCTAAATTTTTTAATCAAATTCATCCACAAATGGCCGAAGCACTCCCTTTGCTCAGCATGTGGGAACACATTTTTAACTGCATTTTCCAAACCTTTGCATGCATCTGTGTGTACTGCCAAAGGTGACACTGGCCCTAAGCATCTTTTCAACTGCATCATGAACCATGTCCATGAAGCTTCTGTCTCTGACTGAAACAAGCCAACAGCAACTGGAAACATCCAGTTATGTCCATCTAGAGCATTACATGCTGCTAACTGACCATTCCACTTGCCTGTCAAAAATGATGAGTCTATGCTCAAATATGGACGACATCCTGCTTTGAAGCCATCGATACAAGGCTTTAAAGCCATAAAGAATTTGGAGAAATAAACCTTGCCATCCTCTGATACCTCGGTATCTATCTCGACAACACTGCCAGGTGACCTTTTCTCCACCTCTGCTTTGAAATTGTAAAGCAGCCTAAATGTGTTTGCCCAATCACCATACAAATGCTTCATTGCTCTTTGTTTAGCGTTCCACACTGTGGTATAAGCCAGTTTAATGGGGTATAACTTTTCCAAGTCTACTTGGAGTCTTTTGGCAGTAGTGTTGGGTGTTCTGGCCAAAATTGGAGTTATCTTTTCTGCAACCCAAATCTGTGATGTCATGCTTGATTTTTTCTGTGAACTTGTCAGACAAGTATGCTTATAAGGGATTTGGTTAACTCTAACAGTACTTCCATCAGGCTGCAGTCTAGCAGATATGTACCACTTGCAAGCCTTCTTACCACTACCATCAAAACCTCTGCACTTAGCATAAAACTTCTTTCGATCAGTCCAAACTGTCTTGGCATCAAACTGATGTCTGACTGCATAAGTCTTGAAAGACAACCTGAACTCTTCCATGTTTGGCCACAACTTTCCCACTTGAATGACAGGGTTCTCCTTGTCATACACATGCACCAGCTCTTCATCATTTGCATCATCTACATCATCTGCAGCATCTTCCATCAACTGTTCATCTACATCACTCAACTCTCTGTCATCGTTATCACTTATATTAGCTTCATCCCTCTCCTCCTCATCTCTGTCATCGACTGGAATGCCAAATAGTTTGGCCATCTCAGTGTCAGCAATTGGTGCAATGACCAAATCAGTAGGCTCCTCCAACTCAACTGCATTCCAATCAACAACAGCAACATTTCCCTCTTCTGCATCTACATTAGCCCCATCGTTTATTACTGTTAGATCAGTAACAATGGGAACGATATGCCTCTGTGAAGCCCAATCAGCATCTGCATCCTGCATAGCCAACTGTGACGGCACATAACCCACCTTCGAGTCAACATTCAGATCAACGAGCTCAGCAAAAAATTCAGCCCTGAGGTTTGCCCAGCCCTCTTGCCTATCGATTTCATCAACAATATCTTCACCATCTTCAATTCTGACATACTCTTCTTTGAAATCATCGTACCGCAATACTGAAACCTCTTGATCTGGACCCCAAATCACTGTTTCCCCAATTTTTTCCACTAATTTCCTAACTGCATTCTCTTCCATCTCACGTAGCTCATTGGGATCAATCTCTGCACAATCAACCTCCCATTTCACAGTTGTGTCTCTCTGGATACTCTGAATGCTACCATCAACTAATTTTGCCGTCGATGGAAAGAAATTGATTATAAATTCGAAGGTTTCAGCAGCATCCCCTCTATTATATGCGGCAGTGTCAGACAGAGCAAGGATCGCATGAACAAAAGGGCGGGAGGGGCCGCATTACCTGTTCGAAGCTGAATCTGGCAGCTCCTTCTCGACCTGACCACGGGCTCCTCTCACCGCGCCGCCACTTCTCACCTTCTATCGGTTTGAACAAGCAAAACAGAGCTCAGATCTACATACAGGCACAGGAAATTGGGACTAGATGCTTGCCTATACTATTCACTCACCACCATGGCCGCCGCCGCCGAAAGGGGAGCAGATCAGCTGCCGCCGAGAAGGGGGCTCCGCCGCCGCCGCCGCCGCCGCCAGAGCTGTAGAAAAGAGCGCGGGCAGGACAGTTCAGTTCGAGCGCGGGCAGTTTGAGGGGATGCGGTGCTAATTAATTTGGGGGCAAATTAGTTATGACATGTCTTAACGCAAATGGAACTAATTGACTAAGGTTTTAATGCCAGTTCGCCCGTGAGCTATTTTCTCCCTCCAATCCGTCGCACGTAGGCTATTTCCTCGAAAAACGTCGCATTCCTTCCAATACAACTGAAACCCGTCGCACAGGAGCTATTGGCCCTACCGGCACCGGTCCGGAGAGCTGGTTGCTACCGAGGGATAACCAGTTCAGATCCTTGCAGTTCGCTAGCTCCGGCGGGATGCCACCGGTGAGCCCGTTGTAATCAAGGATGAGATTTAAAGCCCGCGAGCACCGGCAAGTGACACCGGGATCTCGCCCTCTAGCTCGTTCTCCCACAAGATGATGTCTCGGAGATGGCGAAGGTCGCCGAGGGAGGCGGGGACAGAGCCATTGATGTAGTTCAGGCTGAGATCGAGAGTCTCGAGGCTGGCGCAGTTGGAGATGCCCGGTGGGATGCCTCCACTGAGGTAGTTGTTCTGCAGGTAGAGCGCCTTGAGCTTGGACGCGCCAATGCTCGGGCAAAACTCCGGTATCGCACCGGTGAGCGTGTTGGAGCTGAGGTCCAGCGTCGTGAGCTCGGAAAGCGCGCCGATGGAGTCCGGCAGGGAGCCGCTGAAGTAGTTGAAAGATAAAGAGAGCGTCGCGAGACGCGGGAGCCCAGCAGCGAGCGTGGCTGGGAGCCCGCCAGAGAAGTTGTTGCTCGACAGGTTGAGGTGGGAGAGCGATGCGAGACCCAGGATGTCCGGCGGGAAAGTGCCTATCAAGCGGTTGTCGGAGATGTCGAGCCAAACTAGAGCCCTGCAGCCGGCGAGGACACCGAGCGCAACCTCGCCGGAGATGGAATCGCTCGACAGATCAAGCGACTCCATTCTGGAGCAGTTGGAGAACATCACGAGTGGCCCGTAGATCGAGTTCTCTACGAGGATCAGCCAGCGGACGGCCCCAGCGCCGTGGTGGCCGGTGATCCAGCCGATGTCATGGACGATCCAGTTGTACGAAAGGTAAGGACATCCAAACTGGCGAAGCCCGCAGCGCTTCCGTCTACCTTCCGGCTGCCGCTGCTGTCGCCATCATTGCGAGAAAGGTTCAGCTCCCTCAGCCCGCCGCACGCGGCGGCGAGCGCAGCAGCATCGTCGACGGGTACTTTCAGCGCGCCGTTCCCGGATAGGTCGAGCACGGCCAGCGTGCGGCCGCATTTCCAGCCTCCGGCGGAGGCATCCGCGACCGCGAGCGAGCCGCGGACATTGGTGCCTCGAAGACTGACGGCCTCGACGGCGCCCAGTCGCAGCAGCGTGCCGGCAACAACGCTGAAATCGACGCCGAGCGGGACACCGGCCAGGGAGAGCGATGAGAGCCTCGTTCCGACGCACCCCGCGCCAGGGAACTGGCAGGCGCCATCACTGGGGGTCCATCGGCCGAGCTTTTCCTTGTTCTGCACGGCCGCCTTGAACCGCTCCAGCAGCTGCTCGTCATTCTCGTCCGCCGCCACGGGAGCCAGCAGCACCAGCACCGCAATGCATAGAGGAACGCTCATAGTAACAGCCGGGCTTCAACACGATTAGTTCTGCTGGCGGAAAAAGTCCATAATCAACCTTGAACTCGTGGACCGTAGCGAAATCGAACCCCAAAGTCCAAATCCCTGAAATCAGCACTCTCAACTATCAAATCCCGGTCTAAATTAAACCCTGACCAGCGTCTTAGTGGGAAAAACGGTGATGTGGCAGTAGTCAACTGGGATTGACCTGACATGTGGGGCTGGTGTTGACCGGTGCGGTTGTATTTTAGATAGGATTGGGGAATTTGTGTTCTGTTTCGATTTAGGGCTAGAGAGCGAGCACGGCGGCGAGCACAGAGAGCACGGCGGCGAGCACGGCGAGCACAGAGCAGGGCGGCGCGATGTCGTGGACTTCGGGGGCCTCTTCCGCTCCTGGATTCCGGAGGGCCAGTGGAAGGAGGGGCGTGGAGTCCAAGTCACCGGTGCCGTACAGGGAGAGTCCGATGGGGTACGATCCGCCGGAGAAGAAGTGCCTCTGCAATCCTCCTCGCAAGGCCCCGAGATGGATCTCGTGGAGCCGTCATAATCCAGGGAGGAGGTATTATGCGTGCGTGGATGCGATGGTGAGTTCGATTTTTTTCGAAATTTCTCTGTGTGTATGCCTCCTTCTCTTTGCTCTTATCTGATGCATTGATTTCTTGCGAAATTTCCTTTCTCTGATTGAACTCAGCACGGTGGATGTGGCTTTGTTGAATGGTACGATGGTGAGCTGCCAAATTTTTTTAGTGAATTGATTGGAGATTTGAGGGATGAGGTGTGGAGGCTGAGGGGATTAGGAGCTGCTGCTAGGGCTGAAGAAGAAAGTGCTATGGAAGGAGATGAACAAGAACCATCCAATGCGGTCATGTCTCTGCAGGCTCAACTAAAGGAGAAAAATGCAGAATTGGAAGCAATGAAGGGAATATACATGAATGTTGTGATGGTTTTCTGTGTGTTTGTTTTAGGTGTTGTTGTTGGGAAGATGATAATGTATTGATGTGAGGTCTGTAGTGTTATGGAGTGAAATCAAAATGTATGCTGGGATGTAGACTGGATATGTATGTTGCAGTTACTGGATATCTATGTATGCTGGTCTGTAGTGTTATTGATGCACTGGTTATCTATGAATGGAATGCAATTTGGTATGTTATATGCTATATCTTCCTGTTATTTTCCTGGTATTTGGAATATATGGATAGAACTAGCAGTAATAATGGAATTGAAGAACTAAATAGCTACCATCTGGAACAACAGAAATACTAGGAAATCCATAATTATAGCATATGGACCATAGCTTACTTGTTTGCACCATTTAAGAACTAAATAGCTGGCAACATTTGTGAATGTTTGCAACAGAACATAGTGGACAAGATCACACATTGTCTAGTAGGTGCTTTCAAGCACATTATCATCAAAATGACAAAATAACACTCATGTTACATCCATCAGTTGTTGCCACTGCAATTGAAGTATGCGTAGGATGGAATTGAAGAAGCAGGTCTGCCCCTCTTGGCTCCTCTTCCACTGGAACTAGCAGTTGCTGGATTTCCTGTTGCTGAAGCAGGTTGAGAAGGACCTGATGCAGTTCTTGGTCTTGGAGCAGCTTGAGCAGAAGCACCTGCTGCAGGCTGTGGAGCTGTAGCTTTGGTTCTTGGAGGTTTGAACTTCCTTGTTGCATTACATGTTGTTGCTGGAGCAGGTTGAGAAGCACCTCATGCAGGTTGAGAGCTAGATGGAGCAGCAACATTGCCAGCAGTGTCCTAAATGATATAAAGTTCATTTGGAATTAATGGCAAGCATTGGAAGTCATAGAAAATCATGATAATTCATCTAAATTACTGTGAAGCATGCAAAGTCATGAAAATTCATGTAAATTACCTCTCCCTTGGATTTTTTCTTGGCAGTTTTGACTAGATGGACATTTTTCTTTTTTCCTTTCTCAGGATTCTTGCTGCAACCAGACCTGTTGTGCCCTGCTGTGCCACACATTCCACAAACTATAATTGTCCCATGTTTGCTCATTTTCTTGCCCACTGGTTTTTCATGCTCTTCTCTCTTCCTTGCATTTTTCTTAGGCCTCCCTGACATCCATCCCAGCCACACTTGGCCCTCACTCTGTCTGACTCTGATTTCTTGAACACAATATTTCTTTTTGTCACAAGCCCATATCTCTTTAGTGCTTTCACAAGTTGGTTCTTGCTTCTAAAGACCATTGACAACTCAAACTTTGGAATTTCTGTGTCATTATTGTATCTTGGAAACCTGCTCTTCCTCTTCACTACCTTTCCATCTGAATCTTCACTATAAGAATAGTCCCCATCTGATGAATCATAGTTCCAGTCCTTCTCATCTCCCTCTAGCTGTTCCTCTATGTTTGCAACCAAATTAATGGGAACTGCTTCAGTAAGGTCTCTTCCAATCCAGCTTTTAGTATCTTTCATTTTCTTTTTAAATTTCCTGGCATGCCTTCTTAGCTCTACCACCTCTGAACCTTCACCACTGTCCTCACTATGAGGCATGTATTCAGGGTCACTGTCAGTACATGTATCTGCACTGTCAGTACCTGCATATTGCACTGCTGTATTTTCTGTCATTGCTGCATCTTGCACTGCTGCATCTTCTGACAGTGCTGCAGAAACAGGGGCTTGGCTTGGATTGCAAACCTGGGAAATTATAGCTTCATCATTTGCACTGATGCATCTCTTAGCTCTTCTTTGCTTCACTGGACTGGAAATTACCTCTGCAATTATGCCTCTATCATCAACAACTAGAACATCTTCAGAGTCAACATCAATGTGCTCAGCTTCAGCAGTCATGACAGCAGGTTGATCATCAGTTAAATGCATAATTTCATCCTCAAAATCACTGCAGCTGCTACTGTCCTCACTGTCCTGCTCCCCATGGTACTCAACATACACATCAGCCACTCCTCCAACACAAACATACTCAGCCATTTGCACACATTTCATGTCATCATCCAGAAATACCAATCCACTTGACAAATCTTTCCCAGGAATAAGAAAATAAATCTTCATTGCTTCTTTCAGCTGCACATGATCCTTCAAATAGCCTTTCACTTCCTGCAACGAAAGCCTGTCCCTCTCTATTTCAGAGTACTCCTCATCACCTCCAACATAATCTAATGTTGGACCAATTCGGACAAAGTCGCCTCCAAGATGAAATCTAACAGTCAAAATCTCTGTGGGATCCATGCTCTAACTGCAAATTAACAGAACCATATCACTATTCAACGCTAGTAAAGCCATAAAAGCACAAAAAATCGACTCGAATCCAACAAAAAACCCTACTTTTCTGTCACCGAAAGTTCTATCTTTTACCAAAATAAACCCTAACCCTAATGCTACGGAGACAAGTCATAAAACGCTTCTCAGAAGAGGAGGATGCCGTGGACAAACCTGTGCTGGTTGCTGCTCGCAGTTCGCCGTTCCGATCGTCGCCGGTGAGGTCGATCATCCGCCTGTCGCCATTGCTGTCGAGGGAGCAGAGAAGAAACAGGGGGAGGCGCCTCCTCGGCTTCTACGGTGGATGGGCTCCTTCGCTCGGTGACGCGTACATAATAAGCGCCCGATGGCCTCTAACTGGGCCGGCCCAGCCCAGCTAGCTCACGACAAACCCACCAGCAACCAGCGTACCTCCCCCCACCCCACGGAAAAAGAAAAAAAAACAGGAATCCTAGCTTACCCGTAGCCACGTCGACAAACCCTGTTTGGGAACGCTGTCAAGGTTTAATTTAGACCGGGATTTGATAGTTGAGAGTGCTGATTTCAGGGATTTGGACTTTGGGGTTCGATTTCGCTACGGTCCACGAGTTCAAGGTTGATTATGGACTTTTTCCTTCTGCTGGCTGTACATACCAGCAGAATTTTTCCACTAATGTGAAGTATATACAAGACGTGTTAGCAAGTAAACTCACGGCAAGAATTTTCCACTTGATGGCACGACGATAGGGCATATGGCATCGCACGCTTGATCTCAGTTTCTTACTTTTTTTTTCTCGTGATGTGCCGGCCTTGATTTTTCTTTCTAATGTGAAGAAAAGCCGGCGGTCTTTGATTCTAACGACACAAGAAATTGACAAGTGATAGTTTTATAGGAAAAAATGATGACTGCGATTGAGAAGTTTCGACCGAGCTCACTGAAGCCCCTTTTAAATTTAGACACGACTACGTTCAGGCCGATTAGCGCTAGCGCTACGTCCAGGCCGTGTACGCGCGCTACGACGCACGGCACGCGACCTGAAAACCTTGCGCACGAAACGGACACGACTTCCTGACGCCAAAACGCGTGACGGCGCGCTTCCGACAGGATCCACGCACACCGCGCAAATTTCGTCTCCATCAACTCCTTGCGCAAGGAAAGAATCTGTCCTGCCCTGTTCATCGCGAACACGCCCCGCGGGCTCGGTCCCGCGTCTTCATCGCTACGGGGCAGCCCCTAATTCCAGATCCAGCTTCTCCCTTCTACTCTTCCACACTCTCTCACTTAATCTCTTCTTTCCTTCGAGATCCAGAGCGCCATGGACCCTCGAGCTGGAACAATTCATAAGGATTCGAATCTGAAAAGGAAACTGACAGATGCAACTACTAGTATAGATGAGAGCACAGGTACCCCCTCACCATCTACCCCCTTACCATCTCTCTTTCAGATTTCCAACAAGAACATCAGTTGCATTTTTTTTGTTACACTATGTAGGATTTCATGTAGCAAAAACACACAAAAAAGGTGAAAAACACTTGGATTCACAACATACTGCAGATGTTCAGTCTGTGGACCTTGGTTTCTATCGATAATTGTGTGCCTAAAAACCTGATAATGCACATGGCACGAGTATATGATGTATGAGTATGCTATGAAAACATTTTTCATTGTGCTGTTGACTTTAAGAATATGTCCAAAAATCTGAATCTTATACCGAACTTCTGCTCAACCTGCAAGTCTAACAAAAAAGTGATATGAGCGATTGCTAGTAAATAAGAATGCAAGAACAAAAAACAAGAACAACGAGTTTATTTCTGATTGACCATAAAAATGCACTAGAGTAAAGTTACCTCCAAGCAATAACTAGAGTTACCATGTGATTTGTACACAAGTTACCTCCACACATTAACTAGAGTTACCGTGTAATGTGTACACAAGTTACCTTCAAGCATTAACTAGAGTTACCATGTGATGTGTACACAAGTTATCTCCAAACATTAACTAAATGATATGGACATAATAGAGGTCCATGAAGTTTATTCATGCTTGAGTTGGAAGGAAATATTGAGTCTCACTGATATTTATTATAAGGTGAATTCTT
This sequence comes from Alopecurus myosuroides, assembly GCA_028641055.1. Lineage (NCBI taxonomy): Eukaryota > Viridiplantae > Streptophyta > Magnoliopsida > Poales > Poaceae > Alopecurus > Alopecurus myosuroides. The sequence continues at coordinate 27,969,836 of CM054063.1, forward strand.
TCCTAGTAATAAATAATGTTTGTGTTTGTGAGAACGTTATACTACCTAAGCCTATGATATGTATGATTAGGTTTATTGATAACACAAACATGGATGGAGAAGAGGAAGCAAGGAGCAAAAGAAGCAGGCATGGAAAACAACTACAAGGAAATGATGTGTCAGTTCGGACTGCCAGGAGTCCCGAATTTGAAATAGTCATGAATTCTTCATACGGGCTCCAAATACAGCAAAAGAGCACAATACAGATAGGGAATTTGATGGGCTTTCCAATGGATCCGGCCCCATCAAGAAATTCGACTCGTGCAATCCGTGGTGACCGAAACAAGACACGAATAGTTTTCTGCCAGTTTCCAAAACGAGTCCAATTGGTGTGTATACCAATATGGCCGCACCCCTTTGTGTGTGGGGTCGGTTTGTATCCATATGTGTTAGGAAATAGGAGTCCTAGTCGAGTAGGAGTGGGATTGCTTGCGCAAGGAGCTTGTGGCCGCACCCCTCCCTCATATATAGCTACCACCTGCGTGTGGAATAGGTCAGACTACGTTAAAACCAAAAACCCTAGACCTCTAGATTGAAACTGCTTGTAAGCCTTTCATCTGAAAGTTCATCTGCAAACTTTACGTGTTACCTGCTGTTCCACTGGGAATAAGACGGTACAGGACCACTTGTAGTCGGTGGATTACTTGTGCAAGAGTGTGTAGTTGAGAATATCCATTGGGTTGCTATCTTTTGCATTGGCATCAGGGATCAGCCGGAGAGTTCTTAGTGGCGCACTAGTTATCAATTCAGAAGTTATCTGTAAGTTCACTGAGAAGATTGGGCCACCCCTAATCATCTTGGTATCAGAGCTACAGGTTGCCTCGGTGAGCTATCATAATTTTACTTTTACTTTGAGTGTTTTTATTACCTATCCAGAAAATTGCCCAACAAAAATAGAGTAGTTCATTGCCATCGCCTTAGATCATCATCAATTTGCAATCCCTAGTTGCTGTTCGTGTTGATTTTGTGTTTCTTTTCTCTTTTTGTGTCTTTTAGATTTCGAGTTAGGGTTAGGGTTCTAGTTGTTCTTGAGTCTTGCCTTTTGAGTCAACCAAAATTCTAGTTGTTCTAGTTGAGACCACCTGCGCGCGCGTCGGTTTTGCATCGAATCACAGCTGGCCTCGATCCACGTAACCGGTGAAATCGCTAAACGGCCACACCGCATCGCACCTGTACTCGCGTTGGAATCTTCGGCTGGGTCCACGCTGTACTCGCGTTGGAATCCGAGCCCCCGGGTGCTACTCGCCACATCCTGCGCGGGCGAATCCCGCGTCGATTCGAAGTAACCGCCGCCACGCTTCGCGCAAATCACGCGCTGAGGGCATCCGCAATAGGTTGTATGATACACCGTATGATAGACTAGCCAACTCATCAACCAACAATATATCATACAACTATTACAATGGTTTGTTGGAAGAGTTGTTGGTAAAGTAGTACATTCTAGCCAATCATATAGTCATTTTAGTGGGACCAAAGGAGAAAAGTATCTTGGCATGCGTGCTAGCTTGTTGGTTGCATATCATACAACCTATCTTCTCTCACCTCATTATTACTTGCCATGTAGGCATTTTTCTGAGTTGACATTGCTATCTTACGATGACATGTACACTATTGGAGATGCCCTGATCCATCTAAAACCGGCCAACGCGCGTATCTTTCCGCGTCGCTCCACCCGCAGTTTAGATTCGCTGCCACCAACCAGTCCACGGCGGGCCACCTCTCGTTTTTGTCGTACGTGCACACGCGCGCTGATTCCTGCCTTGTTCCACTCGTTTTCCGTGACGCGGGCAGGCTGGTTCCGCGCCGTCCGCTGGTTCCGCGCCGGCACAAGTACCAAAGAAAAACAAAACAGAAACGCGCGCTTGTTCCGATTTTGTCGGGCAGGGACCGGCGCCAACCACGCCTGCACTGTTTGGAGCCGTTTTCTTCCGTGTGCTGCTATAACTCCCTAGATTTTTGTGCTGAACTTTGTGAGACTTAGCCAGAGCCATTCTACAGCAAAATTTTAGGTACACAACCCATAAGACTAGCTATATTTTGCTCGTTTTCAGGCTGCTCCTTATCATATATTTGTGTCACATTGTTCATAGCATTGTTATCACTTGACAGTATTGCTCCTAGTGTTGTTATTTGGCCAGTAAAAAGTATAAAAAAAAAGAGAAAGAGAAAAGAGAAAAAGAGAAAAACAGAATTGAGAAAAGCAAAAAGGCCTTGAGATACATTGATATATTTGTGGAGCTGTTTTCATCATTGCTATATTGACACACCATTGAGCAATCTTGTGCCTGAATATTATTTGAGCTTGGCTACTGTCTTTCCAGTGCATTGCAAAATTTCCTCCATATATTTGCATTGCCACATTTGTCTCCATACTTGGTGTGTGTTTCCCGTGCTTTTTATATCACATTGGACAGCAAATAGGATTGTTATTTTGGTGTTGTTAGGTATCCATTCCAAGCCCCACCATATACCTTGTTTTGTCTTGTGATTGTTAACACCCTGGGTATTCTCTTCTTCACATCAAAGCATATTAGTTGCCACTACTTGTTGGTAAGTATTTTCTATTCACTTTGGAACGGTAAGATAATCTATTGTATTGCTAGATTTTTGAGTGAGTTGTGAGAGAACACCACATCCCATTGTTATTTTGTTACTAACAAATTAATCAATGGAGCTTCGTAGTTTTTCTATGTGCAGTGATGCTTTCTGGGAGGAGGATTCTAGTGGAATGCCTGCAAAAAATTTGTTCCACTTGATTTTAGACATCGAAGGTTGTCCTGTTGCTATTACTCTTGATAAGGATACTCAATATAACTTTGTTAGTCTTGATGTGGTTGAACAATTGCAATTGGAAACTTTTTCAGCAAATCCATACATGTTAATTACTAATGATGATAAAATTCCAATTACTCAACGTACTTTTGTTCCATTAACCATTTGTGGTCATACAAAGCAAATTTATTGTAATGTGATTCCTAGAGCATTTACTAGTTGTCATCTTTTGTTGGGTAAATCATGTATTGTCAAATTTCAGTTTGTTTTTGCTAGAAACCATGTTTCACTTGAACATTGTATGGAAGTTAGAAAACAACCATTATGTTATCCTCAAGTTACGGGATCCGAAATTGAGAAGATATGTGAGGTGGTGTCTACTAATGTAACAATGCCTACTCCTAGTTTTGTTACTTGTGATGTGCAGGTTGCTTTTGAAGAAAGGGAGCCTATAGTACAACCTGCACCATCATCACCATCATCACATCCATTGGAGGAGCATGTCATTGTGCCTAGTTTTATTTCTTGTGATATGCAGGTTACTTTTGAAGAAAGGGAGCCACAACAAGTAGAACCTGCATCACCACTTGAGATAGTTGAATTGGTACCTAATTATTCTGAGGAGGATGCTATTGATAAAGGTGCTGATTTCGTATTACCCCTCTTAAGTATTGAATTATGTGAACCCACTAAATTGCTAGTTGATTCTTGTGAGTTAACAAGCATAGATAGTCCATCTACATGTGCTAATGTGCTAATTTCGAAATTTAATCATGTGGTTTTGATTTCACATAAGGAAGTACTTGCTAAAATACCACCTAATGATATTGTGGATTACATCATGTTAAATGAATCAATTAATGTGCAAAGTGCTATGAAAAAGGTTGCTGAAATTTCATATGTCAATTCTAGCAATTATGTTTCTTCTTTCACTTTTAACTTGATTGGTGATTATAACATGAGTGAAATTTTTATGGTGGATCATATATGCATAACTTGTGATCATGTGGCCGATTTGAACATTGTTTTACCTTGGATAACTAAGCTACAACTTCCTACATATGAGCATGATTTTACACATATGTTTGGTTTGCCACAATACTTGTCACATACATGTGCTAATAAATTGTTCTTCACTTATATTTGCAAATTAAGTTGCAATTTTCATGATGAAAGTAATAAGCATGTTCCCACCTTTGAGTGTATTAATAAACATAAATTTGATCATAGATCTTCGGTGCAATTGAATTGATACTAAACAATAAAAATATATACACATATGATTCTCATTTTGATCATGATTTACTGAGCTTCATTTATATTTGCAATTGTGGTTGCTATTTTATGGAGTGCTATGACAATTATGTGATGTTTTTAAGAAAAATTAGTGGTCACATGTCTTGGGCACAATTTTATGATATGATAACAACTAATGCACCTCATTATAGATATTTGGATTGTGCATACACGTTGTTCTTTTTGTTTCTTCCACTTTCAGCTTACTACAAGCCGAGGACGGCTTGTCTTGAAGAAAGGGAGGATGATATGGACATAATAGAGGTCCATGAGGTTTATTCATGCTTGAGTTGGAAGGAAATATTGAGTCTCACTGATGTTTATTATAAGGTGAATTCTTTCCTAGTAATAAATAATGTTTGTGTTTGTGAGAACGTTATACTACCTAAGCCTATGATATGTATGATTAGGTTTATTGATAACACAAACATGGATGGAGAAGAGGAAGCAAGGAGCAAAAGAAGGAGGCATGGAAAACAACTACAAGGAAATGATGTGTCAGTTCGGACTGCCAGGAGTCCCGAATTTGAAATAGTCATGGATTCTTCATACGGGCTCCAAATACAGCAAACGAGCACAATACGGATAGGGAATTTGATGGGCTTTCCAATGGATCCGGCCCCATCAAGAAATTCGACTCGTGAAATCCGTGGTGACCGAAACAAGACCCGAATAGTTTTCTGCCAGTTTCCAAAACGAGTCCAATTGGTGTGTATACCAATATGGCCGCACCCCTTTGTGTGTGGGGTCGGTTTGTATCCATATGTGTTAGGAAATAGGAGTCCTAGTCGAGTAGGAGAGGGATTGCTTGCGCAAGGAACTTGTGGCCGCACCCCTCCTTCATATATAGCTACCACCTGCGTGTGGAATAGGTCAGACTACGTTAAAACCAAAACCCTAGACCTCTAGATTGAAACTGCTTGTAAGCCTTTCATCTGGAAGTTCATCTGCAAACTTTACGTGTTACCTGCTGTTCCATTGGGAATAAGACGGTACAGGACCACTTGTAGTCGGTGGATTACTTGTGCAAGAGTGTGTAGTTGAGAATATCCATTGGGTTGCTATCTTTTGCATTGGCATCAGGGATCAGCCGGAGAGTTCTTAGTGGCGCACTAGTTATCAATTCAGAAGTTATCTGTGAGTTCACTGAGAAGATTGGGCCACCCCTTATCACTAAAGTTACCATGTGAGTGTACACAATTTTACCTCTAAAAAATTACTAAAGTGGCTACATGTTTGTAGTGAATTTATCATTATTGAACATAAAAGAATTTATTTGCAAAAGAACATTGATGTAAGATAGCACAAACATTTCATGCTCTGATATTTTAGCATGCTCAAAGTGGATTAGAAAAATAAAAGAGACTAATGTTTCAATGTGGTTGCTTTTTTTTAAAAAAAAAGAGGATAACAGGTTTATATAAATCTAAACCTACATCCGACGACGACGATGACGATCTATCAAACAACAATACCTTTGATGACACAACACAACCAACTGCATTGATACAAAACAACAGTAAGGGCTTATGCAGAGTGTACAAGGGAGTAAAGAAAAAATAAATTATTCGTGCATGTAACTTTAGTTATCAGTTAGTATGAACTAAAGTTATCATCGTAAATGGCTAAATTTATCAGGTATTGTGCCCATATACTTACCACCATGCTATATAGCTCAGCTTAACAAACACTAGCTTAGACTAAAATGATTCATTCTTGAAAAATAATACAATGTATGACTACATAAAACTCAAGGTACCACTTGCTGTAGAAACAAAAGTTACCACCTCCTATGCGCTAAAGTTACCACAATGTATGATCTAAAGTTACCAACCAAAATAATAAGATTCATTCTAAAATTACCACTCAAACAACAAAAGGGTAAAACCAACAGTTACCATCCGGAAGATAATTTTTTGAAAATAATACATGCACTACATATAACTCAAGTTACCACTCGATATAAACACAAAAAATTATCACCTTCTTTTAGCTAAAGTAACCACATCCTGTGACATATAGTTACCAACAAAACTACTTTTGATTTACTTATTACCACTATATTTAAAAAATAAAAAAGTTACCACCTACTATGTGCTAAAGTTACCACATGCTGTGCACTAAAGTTACCAACCAAACTGCATCTTTCTTATTTTATTTTCTGATGTTGCAAAAACAGAAATTACTAACAGAAAAATAAACTGACAAATGCTTTTGTTGTTTGTCACAACAAATCCTGGTGACCATAATAATGATGTTGGCGCTGAAAACACATATTTGAGGTCAACAGATGGAGAACAAGCAACAAATACAAAGCCAACTTTACTCTAGTGGCTTCAAGTCGCAGTGCAAAACGACTTCGTGGTATCCATGGTGCAGATACTCCAATGCCACTCACACGTCAAGCATAACTCCAAGACTCGATCTTGCCAAACCCAAAGTGTGTTCCTCTTGCTTGGGAGTGGTGTAGTAGGGACTCTAAGCTGCCATTTGGCATGTACGGTAACACAAGGGATCTGAAATCCATGTTAGAACACGTGCTCATTATCCGTATCAGCTTACAGTGACGCGCCACATGGAGCACACGGCACTCGGCGTGAAAACTTCTGATGGCGTGCTTGGACCGGATGTCGAGAACCTTTTCGGCAACCATCAAACCGCTACTCAGCTGGCCCTTGAAAACTTTTCAAAAGCCTCCGGATCCTAGCATGCTGCCTTCACTAAAATTATCGGTGGCGCGAGCCAGCTCGAGTCGAGAGATTAACTGATTAAATAGTCGGGCAGATCATGAATTCAAGCTATCTCCTCGCCTTCCTTAATCTTCTTCACGATCGATGGTATAAGCACAGAGCGATAGCAGCAAGAGCTATAGTGAGCCATGGCAATAGGATTTTCAGCAAATGGAGATGGCTCCTGGGCACTTCCCTGTCCCGGCAGAGTGCCGGAACAGAGATTTCTGCCCCCCGAAATTTGTCGGCGGTGGTGGCGGAGCTACGGAACTTTTAGTGGAAAAAGGCTGGTATTTCTAGGGTTTATGCATCTGGGAGACTTTATAGGTGAAAGGGCGATGGCAGTGGGCAGCCAGGGGGGCCACACCACCCCTGGGCGCGGCCAGGGGTCCACACGTGCGAAGGCATGGTTTGGGGGCTCCAGGGCCCCCCTCCGGGTCTCTTTGGGACTCCCTGGATCCTCTGGGATTCTAAGACTTCTGGGATTCGAATCGTCTAATTCCGAGAATATTTCTAGAACAATTTTTCTGAAACTAAAAATAGCAGAAAACAGGAACTGGCTCTGTGGCATCTTGTCAATAGTGTAGTCCCAGAAAATCAATAAATATGGCATAAAGTGTAAGGAAAACATGTACCATATGGCATGAAAACAACATGGAATATCAGAAATTATGGATACGTTTATGATGTATCTACCCACTATCGAGCATAAATACTCCCTCTTGGAGTTACAACCATCAACTTGGCAAGAGCATCTACTAGTAATGGAGAGCATGCAACATCATAAAAACATAAACATGATAGGTTGATAATCAACTTGACATAGCATTCAATATTCATCGAATCCAAGCAAACATAACATGTAGCATTACAAATAGATGATCTTGATCATGTTAGGCAGCTCACAAGATCTAAACATGGTGGCATAAAGAGGGGAAGACAACCATCTAACTACATATATGGACCCGTAGTCCAAGGATGAACTACTCACACATCGCTTCGGAGGAAGGCATGGTGATGTAGAGCCCTCCGGTGATGATTTTCCCTCCCGGCAGGGTGCCGAGGAGAGCTTCAGAACCCTCCCGAACTAGGATTGACGATGACGGCAACTACAGAACTTTCCGTGGATGGAGGCTCGGCTATTTAGGGTTAACCCAAGGAGGATCTTAAATAGATGAAAGGGCAACATTGGTGGGTGCCCAGGGGGCCCACACCACCTGGTGGTGCGGCCAGGGGGCCCGTGTCGCCACATGGTGTGGCCACCCTGTGGGCCCCCTCCGGGTCTCCTCCGGACCCCGTGTACATGACAGAATTCTAAGGTCCTAGGATTTTGTTTCGTCCAATTTCGAGAATATTTCCAGAAAAACTTTTTTGAAACCAAAGACAACAGAAAACATGAACTGGCTCTGTGGCATCTTGTTAATAGGTTAGTCCCAGGAAATCATAAAAATGATGTAAAGTGTATAAAAAACATGTAGCAATTGGTATGAAAACAACATGGAACATCAGAAATTGTAGATACGTTTTGAGACGTATCAAGCATCTCCAAACTTAGTTCTACTCGTCCTTGAGTAGGTAAAACGATAAAAACAAAATAATTTCTTAGGTGACATGCTACAACCATAATCTTGATCATCATATTTGTAAAAGCATTTGTAAGCTGAGATCATAGTACTCTAAACATAGACATGGTATATATAATTCTAATAATGAAACTTAGCAACCATGTTGCAACATGAAAAGTAACACAAAAAAAGATCATGAATAATAATGCACTTGAAAGTTATATGTTTGTTTCGATCATAAAGAAAACATAGAAAAATGGTATTCCGCTTGTCCTTAAAAGTGAGAGAAAAATATAAATGCCAGGACACCGTCAAAGTTCAAGTGGATGACTAGAAAAAAAAATTTGAGAACAGGTAATAAACATATCACGAATTAATCAATAATAATCTTTGGGACTAATGCACATTAAACTCAGAATGACAACTATACTCTTTTAATTGTGCATAAAGTTAGAAGATGAAGAATCAACATGAAAGTTAAAGAAAGGACCTTTGCAAAGGGAAGCAGGGATTAACTCACGTGCTAGAGATTTTTATTTTATTAAAACAGAGGTGTTGAAAACATTTTTTTTAGAGAGGTGTATGTTTATGTCAACGAATAGCAAACAGACAATACAGTACATCACAAGACAACTAGACTTTACAAGTGCGACTCCCATTGAAGGACGTTCTTTCTACTAGGGTCAGTATATCATCCCTCTTCTCTTTTGTTTACACAATTATGCTTTGCCTAATAATCAGGGGTAAAAAGAGTGAAGAGAATTTATAATAACCATATTTTGGGTCTGCGCACCCTGTTGCCAGCTTGTATAGCATTTGGATAAGCGGATGTGCCACTAGTCCAGGTGTGTAAAGTCCAATCAACAAGTGAGATAAATATCGTCTACCTACATCCTCATGAGCTAAAACAGGGGCACAAAACAGGTATAATTTTGAAGATTTTAAAGGTAGCACATGAGAAATTTACTTTTGAGTGGCGGTTAAATACCACATATAGGTAGGTATGGTGGACACATTTGGCAAACTTTGGTTTTTGGGAGTTGTACGCACGAGTAGAGCTCATACTCAGTACAGGTGAAGGCTAGCAAAGACTAGGAGTGACAAATTAAGAGAGAAATAATGGCCATAATCATGCATAGTAACAAAAAATTTATTCATCAAAGCATAAATGGTATTACAAGTCAAAAACTAAATGATCATAGAGGCTAAAGGTGACTGGTTTGTAGTCATAACATGGTGTAAGCATGCACAAAGTCAACCAGATAAAGCATTCGAAGGAGAATACCACATTATTATGCTTCGATGTGATAAAAAACAACCCATGATTCTTTCAATGGCACATTAAGCATTCTCAGATATTTGAGACAAGTCATGCTACATAAATAACTACTAAGAATAGAATTAAAATAATATCCAACATGACATGATAAATTCTAGCCACAGTCTAAACAAGGTTCTCTTTGCACTATTATAAGCATGAAATATTTTGTTGCTTTCCAACACCCTTACTTTATTTAAACAAAATCTCTCGATACGATATATCAATGAAACAATAGAGCAAAACTACTCTACAAGAACTAACAACTCTGAATATGAGATGCATGAAAAACATGAGCTAAAAAGGAGTTGCAGTAGCTAGAAGAAAAACTAAGAATACAAGTATGATAAATGAAGAATACGAGTATCCATATAAAAAAGCAGAGCGTGTCTCTCTCCCACACGATAATTTTGGGTACCAAACGAGTTTATTGCAGCAAGGAAAACAAAAGAAAACAAAATAAAAACAAACATACACTCCAAGTAAAGTGCATATGATCTGACCGAATAAAAATATAGTTTCACTAGAAGTGACCTGATAAGTTGTTGATGAAGAAGGGGGTGCCTTGGGCATCCCCAAGCTTAGACGCTTGACTATTCTTAGAATTTGCTGGGATGAACCACATGGGCATGCCCAAGCTTTGGCTTTTCACTCTTCTTGATCACATTATATCACCCTCTTCTCTTGACCCTTGAAAACTTCCTTCACACCAAACTCGAAGTAATTCTCATTAGAGGATTAGTGCATAATAAAAAACTCACATGTTCTGCATGGACACAAGCATTATTAACACTTTTTAAACATTATCTACATGCATTGATGCTTTATGGAGCAAAGAAATCCACTCAACATTTAAAAGAGAGAGTGCAAAGTAAAAAAGGCAGAATCTGTCAAACCAGAACAGTCTGTAAAGACAAATTTTTTCGAGGCACTTACATTGCTCAAATCTAAAAACATTAAACTAGAAAAAAATTTCGGCAATAGCTGAGGATTAAGCACAAATTTTTTCATTTCATTTTGATCTTTCTGGAATTTTATACGAATAGTGGACAACAAAAATCTGTTTCTGCGCAGAAATCCAAATCTAGAACCAACTTTTCACTAGAGACTTTACTTGGCACAACAAATACGATAAAATAAAGAAAGAAAGGAGTTTCTAGAGAAGTAAACAACACATTGATTCAAAGAAAACAGAAGAAAACATTGCAAAAATAAAAACATGGGTTATCTTCCAAGAAGTGCTTTTCTTTAACGCCTTTCAGCTAGGCCCAGAAAACAAGAATCAAGTATTTTCAAGTGAAGAAGCATCCAATTTCCTCTAGATTACAGATTGTAGCAATTGGTACTTTAGGTACCCTTGAAGATGATTCAACATGTAAATCACTCTTAGTTTCACTAAATTTTTTATCAATTTTAAGCACACTATGGGGTTTTGGTTTAGACACCTTGGGGAAATATATGAATTTTTGCTCTTTCCCACAAAAGTTTTCTCTTAAATTTAAGAGAAGAAAACGTTGAAATTAAAGTTTCCATAGCCTCCTCTAGTTTACCAATCCCGATGTTTTGATCATCATGGGTATTGTTAGCCTCTAAAATAGTGATTTGTTTATTGATACTTATTGTTGATTCATTAACCTTGCTAGCATTATCAAGGAAATTTGGCAAAATTTTCTCCATAGAGTTTAGCTCTTTTATAACGTCATCTAAGGTGATTTCAGTTTTAACAAATTTAGTAGGTGGTGTTCCTACTAAACTTTCAATTAAATTAAGGCTTCCAAAGCAGGAGTTCCCACAAAATTACCACATGTGAGAGTGTCTAGAACATACCTATACCAGTTAGTAATACCAACATAAAAATTCCTAAGAAAGATCAAGGTAGACCATTTTTTAGTACATCTATGATGAGCATCACTTATCTATACCAAGCATCTTTCAAACTTTCTCCCGCCTGTTTCTTAAAAGAACGAACCACAATTTCAGGAATACTCATTTCAGCAAGATTAAAAATAGGATAAAAAGAACAACTACAATAAGAACTAAACTTTTTATGTTTTTGATATAAACAAGCAAACAAGAAAAAATAAAATAAACTAAGCAAAACAAAAACAAAGTAAAGAGATTGGAGGTAAGAGACTCCCCTTGCAGAAATCCTCTTCCTCCCCTGCAACGGCGCCAGAAAACTTGCTTGATACGCGTAGATGCACGCTCGTTGGGAGACCCCAAGTGTAAGGTATGAAGAACACAATATCAAGTTTTCTCTCACAAAGAAACCAAGATTGAATCCACTAGTAGGAGAAAGAAATCAAGTCTGAACATTGTTGACAGCTGATGTTGGCAGGGCGCACTACCAGGCTCAACATCAATGTGGAATCTGCACACAACACAACCAAGATACTTTGCCCCAACGAAACAGTGAGGTTGTCAATCTCACCGGTTTTGCTAACACAACAGATTATATGTATAATGTGGAAAACAGTACTTGTTTGCAGTAAATGAAAAAAGAACAATGATGAGAGTGAATGAAAGAAAAACAGTGTTTGTAGTGGTTGTATTATAAGTGTAAAAGAATGAACCGGGGTCCACAGTTCACTAGTGGTGCCTCTCCATAAAAGATAGGTAACATGTTGGGTAACACATTACAACTCGGAAATTGATAGATATAAAGGCTGCACCGTAGTGCATATGCATGACATGATGATTACTATGTTATTCATGCGGGCATTACAACATAATTCATAGACCGTTATCCAGTTGCATCTATGACTAATAATCCACCCTCAGAACGTATTCCAAGAAGCCTTCGGTATTAAGTTGCAAGCAACATATTATTGCCTTATGTAACGTGCGTAATGTAAACAATGAACATTGTTGTTTTCTCCCTAATGGCAATAGCACATCCACCATCCTTCACGTTTCTATCACTCGAGCATGGATGAAAAGGAGGCATGCACCCACTATCGAGCATAAATACTCCCTCTTGGAGTTACAACCATGAACTTGGCCAGAGCATCTACTAGTAACGGAGAGCATTGAAGATCATAAATAACATAAAAATGATAGATTGATAATCACTTGACATAGCATTAATATTCATCGGATCCTAGCAAACACAACATGTAGCATTACAAACAGATGATCTTGATCATGTTAGGCAGCTCACAAGATCTAAACATGAGGCATAAAGAGGAGAAGAAAACCATGTAGCTACTGCTATGGACCCGTAGTCCAATGATGAACTACTCACATATCACTCCGGAGGCATCCATGGTGATGTAGAGCCCTCCGGTGATGATTTCCCCTCCCAGCAGAGTACCGGGGAGAGCTTCAGAACCCTCCCAAACTAGGGTTGACGATGACGGCGGCTACGGAACTTTTAGTGGATGTAGGCCCGGGTATTTAGGGTTAACGTGAGGAGGAGCTTAAATAGGCGAAAGGGCAACGCTGGTGGGTGCCTAGGGGGCCGCGCTGCCACATGGTGTGGCCACCCTGTGGCCCCCTCCGGGTCTCCCCCGGACTCCGTGTACATGACATAATTCTAAGGTCCTGGGATTTTGTTTCGTCCAATTCCGAGAATATTTCCAGAACAACTTTTCTGAAACCAAAAACAACAGAAAAAGGAACTGGCTCCGTGGCATCTTGTTAATAGGTTAGTCCCAGGAAATCCATAAAAATGATGTAACATGTATAGAAAACATGTAGCAATTGGTATGAAAACAACATGGAACATCAGAAATTATAGATACGTTTGAGACGTATCAAAGGTGTTCTTCCCAGATGGGGCCTTTTCCATCAAGGATGGTTCGAAATTTAGGTTCTGTGAGGATAAATACGGCTAGTCCAGGCAACACCCCGAGAACAATATCCGGCTTTGTACAATATTGTACGACACAAAGGCAATACACTCGCTAAGGTGATGGGAACTTCTCCACCGAGTGTTTCATTCAGAAGAAGTCTATTTGGTTCTAGGCAATCATCCCGGAATGCTTTTCTACTGCGGTTAGAATTTCTCCAATTGACGCAGGGATCACATAAATTTCAATGGAATCTAAACAAGAATGTTAAATTATCGGTTTACTCTATGTACAATGCGTTAATCCAACCGAATGTTCTAGTTGTTAATTAAAGAAAATGAAAGATGAACATCTCGCTAAAAACTGAAGTGTCTGCGTGGTATCTTTCTCGTGGGGTAATTCTTACTAAAGATAAACTTGCTAAACACAATTGACACAAAAGTAAAAAAGTGTGTATTTTGTCACTATGACGAGACAATAAAGCTAGTTCTATATGGTCAGTTATCCAAATAGGCTCTACCTTATACCCACCATGTAGAGTTGCGGATATCTTCGGCAATGGGCTAAACAGTATGTATCCTAGGTTTAACCATCTTTTCAGGGTGGGAGCGATTGCCCTTATTTTGTCACTATGGCTATATAGAAATGATAATGTTTTTTAACAATAAAAATGTTTTTTATTATGCAAGTTATCTACCGGTGCACAACTATTTTGATCATATCACTCCTATACACATATGGAGCATCGAGATCGGTTTTCGGAACTGTCTTTGCGGTTGGACGCTGCGGCAAAGGAGTTATCTTCCCAGCATGGATGGTAAAATAATCTCCGGATCTGACATCCAGTTTCATAGACGTATATATAATTCCTCATTGTGATATATATTTCTTCTTCCTTTTTTTTGTTGGTTCTGAGACTTGTGAATTGTTGGGGCTATGTACATCCCAGTTAGGCAGATGCCGGGTGTAATACTTAAAAATCTATAAGTAATAAAGATCCCTTTAGCGAAAAAGCATTAGCGGACTCTCATCTTGACGAAGATACGTTCCTCTCCTCCATGTAGTATGCGGAACATAACTCCGAAAAAATAGTCTATCTCCACGGGCATAGAGGAGCTTGGAGGTGGGCATTGGAGAGAGGATGAGAAAGAAGAAGAGGTGGTCTGGATTCAGCCATGGGAGGAGCTTGGAGGTGGAGATTGGAGAGAGGATGATGAAGAAGTTAAACATGAGCTAAACACCATTAGTGAGAGTGATTGGACCAAAAGTCAAAACTGTCACCAGACCTGCCTCCACGGAAATTGCCGATTAAGTAGTTTCCAGCGGGCCTAGCCCGACGATGCTTTAAGCAACGTGCGGCCGAAATTTTGGTCGCGTGGAACCAAACGAAGTGACTGTCTGCACTCCACAGGTGGGGATGCAAGTGGACGGGCCGTTGGACTTGGCGGACGGATGGCTCCACCTTTTTTTTTCTTTTCTTGGGCAAATTGGAAAACAGTTCGCTTAGACCTTGTTTGGTACAAGTATATATTTGGGGTTTGGTGGGGATAATCCCCACAGGGTTTGGGTGAAACCCTCTTCTCCACCCAATCCCATAAAATCCCCCTCCACTAATCCACTAGCTGGAGGGAGTGGATTTGATATACAGAAAAATACACACAAGTGGAGTGGATTTTCGGGAAGAGTGGGGATAATCCCTACTTATCCACCTAAGGCTAGTCACAATGGGGAGTAACATAGACTAGTAACATACACGTTATTCTAGGCTATGTTACCACCTCCACAATGGGTGGTAACCAACATGTGGTGTCATGCAAAGGCCTATTAATTAGCTTATAGACTCACACGGTCTTGGGATATGTGATGTTACAGTAACTAGCTAAGAGCAAGTACAATAAGGTACAGTCAGCAGGCTGTAAGAACTAAAATAATATTATTGTGATGACATGGAGGAGAGAGAAGAGGAGAGAGAAGGGGAGTGAGCTCTCATGCAAGAGCTAGCTGTAGCACGTGCTCCTAGGCACTTTGTTTGAGTGGGAGGTGGGCCATATCTTGATAAAGCAAGATAGCTCTATTGGTAACTATTGTACTTGCTAGCTATATGTTGGCTATAGATGACATGGCAATTTGTTATAGCCGGCTGCCGACTGTACTATTGAATTTGCTCTAAGGCCTTCCGTAATGCTTGTATCTTGACACGGTATCATATGCATTGTCGTGGTGGTGTCATGGCAGATGCCATAGGATGGCTAAAGTTGTGGGGACGATGGACGCTGGAGGCGCTTGGGGAGGGATCACGCAGCGAGTAGCCGCGTGAGTATGAAGCTAGCACTGCAAACAACAAGATCTACCCAGGTTCAGGGCCCTCGTGTGGAGGTAAAACGCCTACTCCTGCCTTTCTCTCTTTATATTCGTGTCTCACCGAGTAGCCACAGTACAAGTGTTTCCTACTACCGAGTAGCCACTCTTCTCTCTATGTGATGAACTAGGTCAAGAATGTGAACCGATTCTGGGATCCCTCGCGCAGGAGGGGGCAGGGCACCTTATATACTGGTGCCCAGCCGGATACAGCCAAGATGTCGACATAGTGTGCACACTGTACACTTCCGGCTTCCCGCTGACACCTTTGGCTTCCAAGTTTGTCCGGTGTGGAAAGTCGTTCCGCAGAACCGAGGAACTGATATGTTATCACTGACACTGTCACGGGGTAGGACCCCCCTAACCTGCGACGCCCTGCTGACACCCTGGCGCGGATAAGCACGCGCTCTGCAGATGAACAGTGCCACAGTACGGACCCAGGATACGCGGGATCCTGTGTCAGAACGGCTCCTTTGACTTCTGGCCCGAGTAGGAGACCGCCATTTCTACTCGGACCACTTCCTCTACTCGGAGGAGAACAACTTCCTTGATTCTTCCTCCTGACCATCAGTGTGTACGGCCGAATAGCGGACGACCGGGTAGCGAGTACCGGGTAGCCGCTACTCTGCCAAACGTCCCTTCTGATCTTGCCCGTAGCACTTGCCTATACCCTACTCGGGGGTAGCCCCCCGACATTAGTCCCCGAAGCTGGTAGAGTCATGCGAACTTGTTCACTGGGCTCTGTCAGCTTAAAAACCAATCTTGCCTTTGAGCCTTAGGTTGCTGAGTAGAACCTCCGAGTAGCCCTTTATTCTATATCGAGTTTCTTCCTTTCCGAATAGAACCACTTCTCTTCTCTGTCGTCGAGTAAAAAGACTTAGCGAGATTTCCAATCAGAATCTCTGCGTGGCAGAGCAAAATCCGGCTTTTCGTACTGCAACTGGGCACGTGTCACGCTACCACACCCCCGACGCCTCGGTGCCCGGGATCTGACAAGCCACGCGCCCGGTTTCCACGGCCTGGGCCCACTAGCCCGTCGTGTCCCATCAAGCGCAGTAATTACCCACGATCGCGTCGTGGGATCGAATGCGGGCGTTACGCGCGCGTCCTGCGCTGTGTGCGTTTCTAACCGGTCCGCACACCCCACGCCGCACGATCTTTGTGCGTAACTGATCCCACTACCTCCGATTGTAACGGCAACCCGAGTGGAGGTATAAATACCTACTCGGTAACTCCTTCTTCTTCTTCCTGCCTTCATTCTCCCTTTGCCCCTTCGTTTCTCCGCCGCCGCCGAGCTCTTCGCCGCCGTGCATCTCACAGCGCCGAAAGGCCAGTTCTTTCCGCCAAATTCCACCAAATCCTCATCAAATTTCCTCTCCTGCTCGATGGCTCGCGACGATGACGCCCACGCCGGGTGGGCTGGATCCAACGTCACGGCAGACGAGTGCCGGTGGCTGGTGAACACCCGCCGAGTTCCTCCCGGCGTCCGCTGCCGGCATCCTGATGGCGAGCTTGTCCCCACTCCGGAGGCGGACGAGCACGTGGTGTTCCTCGCGCACTTCGCGCGGGGATTCGGGCTGCCCGTGTCGGACTTCTTCCGCGGCTTCCTCAACCACTTCGGGATCCAGCCACACCACCTGCCGCCGAACGCGATGGTGATGCTCGCATACCACGCCGTGGTGTGCGAGGCGTTCTTGGGCGTGCGCCCCACGCCGATGACCTGGGCGCGCTACTTATTCTTTAGGAAGCAGAGCAAGGCCAAGCCGGGTAGCGCAGACAGCGGCCACGGAATGACCGAGACCGGCAGCGCCATGATGGTGCAGCGCAGCGGGACCAGCCATCCGCGCATCAAAGGCCTCGACTCCGTGCGCAAATGGCATCGGACTTTCTTCTACGTGAAGAACATCTCTGTCAAGGAAGGTGAGCCCCCGGTGGACCAGATCAATCTCCCCCGGTGGACCAATTCGCCTCCTACCGGGCAGAATTGGGGGTTCAAGCCCCCGCTAGATGGCGACATCAAGAAAATCAACACGCGCCTCGCCCAATTGAAGGAAAAGGGGCTCAAGGACGACGACCCCATCGCCTGCTGGATCTCCAGGCGAGTGCTCCCGCTGCAGCGCCGCGCACACCTCATGTGCTACATGGGCGGCAACAGAGATTGCACCCGGACGACCACGTTCGAGCTCAGCAATGCGGATGTGGCCGTCTGGGCGCGCTCCATCATGAGCACCGGCCTCACCGATCACTGGCAGTACGGCTTTGTGCCGTACAGCCGCACGAAGCCAATCAAGCGGGTTAGTACTTCTTATTCTGTTTCCTGCGTATTGATTCCGAGTAGATAGCCTTCTTAGCTTGGTATGCTTAGCATCCGCACTCTGTGCCGAGTAGGACACTTAGCCGTATCTCTTTAGGCTTCATGTGCTTTATGTTTGCACTACATGCCGAGTAGAACACTTGCTACTATCTGTTAGACTTCATGTGCTTTGTGTTTGCACGCCTCGTTGAGTAGGACGCTTACTCTGTTATGCTTTGTGCTTGCATCTCGTCCCGGGTAGAATCCCTTATGCTGCTCAACTGATTCGTGTTGCTTGCTTATATCTCCAGCGCCTTGCTCGCCAGCTCGCTGAGAGAGAGGAGCGCTTCGAGGCCAACTGGCATGAAGATCGAAAGGAGGACGACGAGGTCTCCTACGACACCGCGGACACCCTCTGCATCCCTCATGCCGTCCAGCCGGGTAAGCATCATGTCGACGCGTCCATTCGGGACTGGTCCGAAGACGACGACGAAGGTGACCGAGTTCACCTTTTTGGTCACGAGTAGCGCAACTTAGTTTCTTTCTGTTTCTCAATTGCTTTCTTCTCTCCTACTCTGCAGATGATGCTAATGCTGACGAGGAAGAGGATGAGGACGCCCTCGAAGTCGATCCGCTTGCGGTCGCTGCTCCCGCCACTCGGAAGAGGGCGGGCAGTGGCGCCCAGGAGCCCATCGCCAAGAAGGCCAAGAAAGGCGAGAAGAAGATAAAGAAGGTCTCTGGTAGACGGCCACCCCCTTCACGTGTAGGGTAAGTGATTTTCTTTCAAGCTACATTCCGCTGTCACTGCTTCTCCTGAATTCCTTGTTCCACCACTGCTTCTCAGTTTCTTCTTTCTCCCTTCTTTTCCTGAATCCCTTTTTCTCTTTAGCGCCCCCTTGGACGCTGATGCTGCTGCCGCTCCCTCCAAATCCAAGAAGAGATCCGCCATTGACGTCGACAAGCTCATCGACCTCTCTGATGAGGACGAGACCGCGGCACGAGGCGAGGCGCGTGCGCCCTCTCCCGTGAAGGGTGAGGATGAAGACGACACCAACGTCCAGGGCATGAAAACTGGTACTCAGGACACCGAGCAGGAGCAGCAGGCCCGCGCGGAACAACAAGCGCAGGATTCTGCTCACGACGATAGACCCCCTTCTCCCCCAGCTGCCACAGCTGGGGAGAACATAGAAACAGCCACCGAGCATCAAGATCGTGCCGCCCTTGAGCGGCAGGAAGAGCATGAGGAGCAGCAGGACACTGATGCTGCTGCCCGAGATGACCCCGCGGCCCAGCCGCGGGTAGACGAACAAGAAGACGTACAACCAGATCCCGCTGCCGAGCAGCGGGTTGAGACAACTGCGGTGGAGCCAGACCTGCAGAGCCACGCGTAGCCGGACGCTGCGCCCGGTAGCCAGTCCTTGGCGCCGCCTACCCTGCAGGCCGCTCCACCAACTGCGCCAAGCTCCCGCCCATGAAGAATACCAAGACCATAGCCAGCCCTCCAGCCAAGCAGGCCACACAGAAAACTGCTTCCGATGCTACTGGCAAGAAAGATGCAGCCGAGAAGAAGGCTGGCGAGAAGAAGACAGTTGAGAAGAAAGCTGTCGAGAAGCCAGCAGCCGAGAAGAAGGCCGCCGAGAAGCAAGCTGCCCAGCCAGACGCCCCCGTCCGCAGGAATCCCTCGCGGGGCGCTGCTCAAGATTCCGCCGTGATGCCGCCACCTAAGCCAACTGCGAAGCCTGTCGCGAAGAGTGGGCAGCTCACCATTGGTGCTTCCGGCAGCGGTGCAGGCACAGCCGCGGGATCGAGCGTTCAAGACCCGCCTGTCTACCCGCCTTACATGCTGCAGATGAGCAAACAGTATAGCATCGGTCTGAACAAGACCGAGAAACAGCTCGCTCTTACGAGAGGCAAACAGGCCCAGGCTGTGAATTCCAAGCTGCCGGCCAAGGACAAGGCCCATTCGATCTTCTCGCGCGAGATCCAGGAGACAGAGGTGGAGTCCCAGGGGCTCGAGTAGATAATCGACCGGGTGGGCTTTATTGACGCTGAGTGGAATAGCGCGTTCCTTGGCAACGAGTCCTGGCTTGGCCTGGCCTTGGGCAAGCTGGACCACTGGCTCACCGACTGGAACAAGGCGGACATGGGCTACAATCCCATGACCATCTCGTCCGCCACCAGCACTCTTGCCGCGAAGCTGTTCGTCCACCGCAAAGCTGCAGAGGACCTCGAGCAAACCTATGCGGTAAGTTTTGCTTTGCCTGTTCCGAGTTGCGCTTTTCTTCTCTTCTATTCTTCTTCTTCTTCTTATCCATCACCCAGTCCCCGAGATTCGGGCCGAGTAGACGTGTACTCAACCGAGTTGCCGTCTTGTCGGGTCAAATCTTCAAAACATTGTCTAACTCCTTTTCTTTCTGCTTCTCAGAATAGCCTTTTGAAGAGAACGACCCTCTACCGGCACCTGCTCTGGAACCACAGCATTGCAAAAAGGCGCCTTGAAGCCCTAGAAGCAGAACGCAAAAGTGATGTCGTGACCGAGAAGGAAGCCCTGGCTCGTACCCTTCAACTTTCCGAGCTTGAGAGTAAGCTTCTAGCTATTCGGTTCATGCATTTTGTGATTACGCCCGCTTTTGCTTTCTGCTCTAACTCCTTGTACTCTGTAGGCAAGATCGCGGCGCTGACAGATGAGCACAAGCACTGTCACGTCTTTGTTGAAAATGCCGAGACCACCATTAAGAAGTTGGAAGGTAAGTTGCCGTCTTCTCGGCTTGTTCTCCTCCTTCTTCTCCATTATTTGCTAACCATGCCCTTCTCCTCCGCAGAAGATTACAAGAAATTTCGTGAAGAGCATCTCGACTGCGTGAAGCCCGCCGAGTTGCAGCAGCAATTGGAAAGCCAAGCCGTCGAGCTCAAGAGCCAACACACCACCGAGCTGGAGCCGCTGCAGGTCCAGTTAAGGGCTGCCCTTCAGGACGTCATAGATATAGCCGCCGAGAAGGACAAGTTGGAGGCAGCCGCCAAGGCTAAGCAAAGGGCCCTTGAGATGGAGTGCGAGACGCTGAAGAAAAGCAACTCAGATCTCATGCTCCAACTGGCCAAGTTCCCGAGGGTCGAAGAGCGGCACGCTGCTGATGAGGAGTCATGGAAGAGGAAACTTCAATCGCTACTCTGCGACCTGAACAGTAAGTTCTCGCATCTCTGTTCCCCCTGTTTCCTTCTTCTTCTCTGTGGACCGATTTGCATTTCTTTGCTGCTTTCTTTTCTAATCTTCTTTGATAGCATTTTCAGAAATCTTCCCCGATCTCTGCTCAGCTTGCAAACCTGTTCTGTCGAAGGCCCAAGATGTTCGAGTAGAGAAGGGGCTGCCCATGGATACCAAGGCTTCAATCGAAGACAGCTTCACGAACATGCAGGGTCAGCTTCAGCGCCTTAAGGGCTTGGGCACGGACTTGACGTCTGTTGCCTTCAAACTTCATGCCTTGTTCTGGCCCCAAGATCCCGTGCCCTCCACTATCCGCGCGCTTGCCGAGAAGCTGAACGGCGTTAAAGCCGAGCTGAAGAAGTGGCGAGCATCCGGAGCTTGGGCAGGCGCTGACATGCTGCTCCTCTACATCTGTAGCTGGTATGAGAACCTCAATCTCAATACCATCCTCGAGATGCGCCGGGATTCAAAGTGGGAGAAGGACCCCGAGTGCGTGGCTCGCCGCCAGGCAGTCGCGTGGGAGATCGCCTCCTACGCGGATACCGCGCGCTACATCGAAGGCCTCACCGAGCCCGACACGGATGTGGAAGGCGAGGGCGAAGACGAGGATGAAGACGATGACGAGGAGGCCACTGGGTCAGACGGGCTGAGCTTCTTCGATAGCACCGATGACAAGTCCGGGAAGGGGAAAGGCGCGGTCGTCGCGGATAGCGACGCGGAAGCCGAAAGCGAGAAGATGACCATCGACACCGCGGCCCTTGAGTTCGGCACTTCATCAGGCGCGGCCCTTGACGACACGGCGCTACTCCGCGCCCAATCTGCTGCCTCCACTTCGGCGACGGACCCCATCTCGGTGGCCACAGCCACTTCTGATCAGGCTGCCACCAACCCAGAAGCGGATGCCACGAAGACCGATGTCGCCAACCCGGAAGCTGACGCTGCCAAGGCCAACTCCGAAGCTGATGCCGCCAAGGCCAACACCGAAAATGCTGCTACCTCTACCTGATTATGTCCTGCAACACTTATGCTCGAGATTTTTATCAAATCCCCGGAATGCCGGGTGCAGATGTACTGAACAGTTTATCTTCCCGTTGCTACTCAGTTTTATTTCACTTGAAGTTTTTATACTTAGTAATTTGAGCAGCTTTGGCTTGATGTCGGGTTGCGTTATCATACGAGTCCCCGAGTTGCATTTTTCATCCACCCTTCCTTTTTATCTCAGCTCTTACCTGCAACTTGTTGCTTTTTTGGTATTCGAGTCACGAGAGTTCAAAGTTGGAGTTTCAAATACTTAGCCGCTTGGGAACAATCATAGTAACGCTACCCACCACATAGCCGAAAAAGTTAACAACAGACAGTAAAAAACACTCTATTCGGTTGCCACACGCGTCCTTCCCTTTGCAATTTTTCATGTGTTCATTGACTCTTTGGCTTGTTCTCTGGCTTGCCATGAAGCCGGTTTGCGGACAGCAGCAGAGTCGCAGAGTGTCCGGTGAGTATAAACACACTACTTTGTATGCTTTTGAAATTCTAAGCGTAGCAACCGAGTAGACAAAGATACAACAGAATAGAAACACTTAGAGCAATTTTGGACGAGGGCAGTCCCCGAGTTCAATTTCAGATTGCAGAGTAGGAGTTTAACTCGGATAAGAGAATACATACACACTTTTGCTCATGAATGAAAGCGACGAAGTAGAGCTACATTCCAGGGGCGTTTGGATTCCTCCCCAGCTTTATCCGGCCTGTTCTTCTGTGATGGTTGCGCATCTACAAGGTAGTACACATCATTGTGTAGAGCTTTGCTCACAATGAACGGCCCTTACCACGGAGGGGATAGCTTGTGCATCCCGGCTGTGCGCTGCACGAGCCTAAGGACCATGTCTCCTTCTCGGAAAACCCTTGGGTTTACTTTTCGGCTATGATAACGCCTTAGGTTTTGCTGGTAAACAGCCGAACGTGACAGAGTTATCTCTCTTGCTTCTTCTAGCAGGTCAACGTCATCTTCTCGAGCTTCTCTCGCCTCCGCCTCAGTGTAGAGGGTTACTCGGGGGGAGTCATGCTCTAGGTCGATTGGCAACACGGCTTCAGCCCCGTAAACCAAGAAGAATGGTGTGTAGCCGGTTGACCGGTTAGAGGTAGTCCTTAGACTCCACAACACCGCTGGCAACTCGTCTAGCCAACACCCTGGTGTTTTCAGCAGCGTCTCAATCAGCCTTGGCTTTATGCCTGCAAGCAGCATGCCATTTGCTCTTTCCACCTGCCCATTGGACGCGGGATGCGCGACATCTAGTCGGATGTGCTTATCTCTGCAGAATCTCACCATGGCTCCCTCAGCAAAGTTAGTGCCGTTATCTGTGATGATGCTGTGCGGGTAGCCGTATCTCAGAATCACATCCTTCAGGAAACTCACAGCAGCATCTCCGTCACACTTCCGAATAGGCTTCACTTCAATCCACTTGGTGAATTTATCCACCATGACCAAAATGTGTGTCATGTTGCCTCTAGCCGGTTTGAAGGGACCAACCATATCCAGAAACTAGACAGCAAATGGCCAAGTGATGGGAATCGTTTTCAACTCGGAAGCAGGCATGTGGATCTTACTTGCGAATCTCTGGCAGTCGTTGCATTTTCTCACGATATCTTCAGCTTGCTTCAAAGCAGTGAGGCAGAAGAAGACATGCCGAAAAGCCTTCTTGACTAGAGCCCGAGAAGAGGCGTGAAGCCCGCATTCCCCTTGGTGTATTTCTACCAGAATCTCTTCTCCTTCTTCCGATTCCACACAACGCTGCAGCACGCCAGTGGCACTTCTCTTGTGCAGCACTTCTCTGAAGATGGTATAGCCCTTGGATCTTCTCTGAATCTGCCTTGCGGTAACCTCATCATCTGGCAGGGTGCCGTCCCTTAGAAAGGATAATATGGGCATGGCCCAACTCGGCGTTTCCCGCGCGGGAACCACTGGTTCGTCCACTTCCATCGGAACAGGCACTGTTGCGTCTTTTTCTGGGTTGGGGTTGACTCTCTGCAGCCCCGAACGGTTTGCAAGGACTTCTTCAAGGAATGCGACAGTCCCCGAGCTGAGAGAGGCAGTCCCCGAGTAAGGAGGAGCAGTCCCCGAGTAGGGAGGAACAGTCCCCGAGTAGAGAGGGGCAGTCCCCGGGTTGCAGGTGCCAGTCCTCGGGATGGAGACGGCAGTCCCCGGGTCTCCTTTTGCACCTTCCCAGTCAATCTCCATTGGAACTGCTCCTTCATCAGGCAGTGAAGGAACGAAAATGGACTCCGAGTTGGGGGATGGCTTGATGGATGGCTTTCTCAAATGCTCCAAGGCAATCCCAGCCGGGATGTACTGCCGAGAAGACCCCAACTTGGACAGCTCATCGGCTGCTTCATTCTCTGCTCGGTGGATATGTTGGAACTCGCAACCTTCAAAGAATCCTGTCATGGTTTGGACCAGGAAGCGGTATGACGCCATGTTGGCATCCAGAGCATCCCAAGTGCCAGAAACTTGTTGCACGACCAGATCCGAGTCTCCATAGCATATGATGCGCTGCACACCAACTTCCTTTGCTACCTTCAAACCATGTACCACGGCCTCGTATTCTGCAACATTGTTGGATGCCTTGAAGTGGATTTGCAGCACATATTTGAGTTGATCTCGCTTGGGTGACGTAAGCACCACGCCAGCACCAAGGCCTTCTTTCATCTTGGAGCCATCAAAGTGCATCGTCCAGTAATTGGATACCGGAGTGGGAGGCTCATATTGCACCTCAGCCCAATCCACCAGAAATTCTGCCAGGATCTAAGACTTGATGGCTTCTCTTCTCGCGTACGCGGGTGCGTACGCGGCCAGCTCGATTGCCCACTTGGCTACCCTGCCACTTGCTTCCTTGTTGCCCATGATATCCGAGATGGGAGCTGAGCTCACCACTGTGATGGGGTGCTCTTGGAAATAGTGCTTCAGCTTCTTGGCGCCCAGGTACACACCGTAAGTGCGGGTAGTTCTGCTTGGAGCTGGACAACACCTCACTGAGATAATACACCGGCCGCTGCACACTTTTGCCTTCCTCTTCTCGCTCCACCACAATCACCACGCTGACTACCCGATTGGTAGCGGCAATATATAGCAGCATTGGCTCCTTGGGTAGCGGACTAGCCAAGATGGGAGCGCTACCCAGCATTGCCTTTAGCTCTTTGAATGCCACATCCGCTTGCGGTGTCCAGACGAACTTGTCGCTTTTCTTCATCAATTGATACAAAGGCAGGGCCTTCTCGCCCATTCTGCCCAAGAAACGGCTCAGAGATGCCAAGCAACCAGTGAATTTTTGCACATCCTTCAGGGATCTCGGCAAAGACATGCTCTCAATAGCTTTTATCTTTGAAGGATTGGCCTCAATGCCCCGACTGGATACCAAGAAACCGAGTAGCTTGCCAGCCGGGACGCCAAAGGTGCATTTACTCGGGTTCAGCTTCATCTTATACTTGCGCAAGTTAGCGAAAGTTTCCTCAAGGTCACTAAGCAGAGTATTTTTATTCGTTTTGATGACAATGTCATCTACGTACACCTGCACATTTTTGCCGAGTTGATCATGCAACCATTTCTGCATGCATCTCTGATAAGTGGCACCCGCATTCCGCAACCCGAAACACATGACACGATAGCAATAAGCCCCGTACGGGGTAATGAAAGCAGTCTTTATTTGATCAGCAGGATTGAGAGCTATCTGGTGAAAACCAGAGTAGGCATCTATGAAAGACAACAGTTCACAACCAACAGTGGAATCTATCACCTGATCGATGCGAGGTAGCGGAAAAGGATCCTTGGGGCAGGCCTTGTTCAAGTCGGTGTAGTCGACGCACATGCACCATGCGGTAGCGGCCTTGGGGTCCTCCTTTTTCTTCTCGACCATGACTGGGTTGGCTAGCCAATCCGGATGCAGCACCTCCATGATGAAATTGCTTATTAGCATCTTGGTGATCTGGTCACCGATGGCCTTCCTTCTCTCATCTCCGAAACGGCGCATAGCCTGCTTCACTGGTTTGGCGTCAGGACGCACATGTAGCGAGTGCTCAACCAACTCCCTCGGGACACCTGGCAGATCCTCATTGGACCAGGCGAACACGTCCCGATTCTCACGGAGGAAGTGGATGAGCTCGCTTTCCTATTTCTCCCCCAACCCGGAGCCAATGATGGCAACTCGGTCGGGAAACTCAGGGTCAACCTGGATCTTCTTCGTCTCCTGAGATGCCTGGAACGCCGTCCCGTGCTGGGAACTCGGCATGCCAGGCGCACCAGCTTGCGCGGATTGCGCCATAGCCACCACCTCGTACATCTTTTTCTTCTCGGCAGCGATCACCATGGACTCCGCCAACTGAGAACCAGCAGAGGCACACTCCATAGACTTCTTGTAATCACCAGAGATGGTAATCACGCCATTGGGACCAGGGATCTTCATCTTCAGATACGCGGTGTGGGTAGAGGCGAACTTGCTCAGAGCGGGCCTGCCGAGCAGGGCATGGTAGGGGCTCTGGTGATCAACCACCTCGAACTGCAGGCTCTCTGTGCGGCAGTTCTCCCTGGTGCTGAATAGCACATCTATCCACACTCGGCCAATCGGATTGCAAGAGACTCCTGGCACAATGCCATGGAAAGTGGTCTTGCTAGGTAGCATCATGTTCTCGGCCATACCCAGCTTCTCAAGCGTGTCTCTGTACACGATGTTGATGCTGCTGCCATTGTCAATCAGCACCTTGCTGAACCTCATATTCTTCTCGGGACCCAGGAAGGTGGGATCCAACACCAAGGCGTAGCTACCTGGGTTGGGCATCACCTTAGGGTGATCTTCTCTGGACCACGTGATCTCTTGGTTGCACCAGTGCATGTAGTGAGGAACAGCTGGGATCACAGCATTGACCTCCATGGCACGCCTGTGCTGAGACTTCTTGTCAACAGGCTTAGAGGTGAAGACCATGTAGCTCTCGTGGTGCTCCTGGTACCGATTGCGGTCTCCGCCACCATTGTTGCCGTTGTTGTTGTTACCTTGGTTGTTGTTGTTGTTGTCGTTGCCTCTGTTGTTGTTGCGGGTGTAGTAGTAGTTGTTGTTGTTGCGGTAGCCATCGTTGTTGAAGTGGCGATTGGCTCCTAAAGCCACCTGGTTCACATTTTCTCTTCTCGGGAAGGCTGGAGGCCGAGCAGCGGGTGCGCGAGCAGGCTGTACAGCGGCATTTGCGGCTGGCAGAGGAGGAGGAGGAGGCAGGCCCTCGTTCTTGATTTCTTCCCACCAACTGCACTGCCGAGTAGTGTGGTTGGCGGGTCTTGCGGGATGCCGAGTATGGAAGCTGCATGGGCCATCCTTCATGTCCTTGAAGACAAAGTTTGGTGCCGGACCCGAGTTGCCGCTACGCTGCTGGGAAGCGCTGTATGGCTTCTTGTTGCCTTGGACCTGATTCTGGTTCTGCCCGTACTGGGCTCCAGCAGTTTTTGGCCTCTGGCTACTCCCAGCTCCGGTTTCCACAGCATTCACCTCCTCAGGATCGTACCGGGTATCAATTTGGTCACCTCTGCGCTTGTTGCGAAACTCATTGCGCTTGCTGGTGTTGATGTTGTAGTTCCTTCTCGGCTCAGCGGCATCTAGGAGAGGCTGTGTCGGGTCGCCGAGTGCGTACTGATCCGCAATCCGGATGGTCTCAGCAAGAGTACTCGGCATCTCCCTCTCGAGCCTTTGCCACAACATGCTGCCATGTCTGCAACCCTGCGCAAACCAAGTGATGGCCTGGGCCTCATTCACACCCTCACAGGTGTTCCTCAGAGTGCTCCACCGAGTAAGATACTCCCGGTCCGTCTCCTCTTCCCGCTGCCTGCAAGCGGATAGCTGCTGCGGCCTATTCGGCCTCCGGTAGGTGCTGGTGAAGTTGCTGACAAATGCCTCCGCAAAGTCAAGCCAGCAGTTGATGCTGTGCTTGGGCAGGTTGTTGAGCCAGGTTCTTGCCGGTCCCTCGAGCATCTGCGGGATGTACCGCACGGCCCACCTCCGGTTGCCGCCTGCAATGTGCACGGCTGTGACATAGTCATTGAGCCAATCTTCCGGCTTGGTGCTGCCGTCATAGCACTTGGTCCCCCTAGCAAGCTGGAACTGCTTCACGGATGGCTCCGTCATGATGCGGGGTCCAAAGCACTCTGGGCCAGGCGGCCCCTTGCTCCCGAGTTGCGCGGACAGCCTGATCCGATCCAGCTTGTGCCTGGCATCACTGGGCTCCAGCACGCGCTCGCCCACGCGATCCAGGATGTCATAGCCCGCCAACCCCATAGCCGAGTAGCCATCATCATATCTGTCCACCTGCACGACTGCAGGCTGCTCCACCGGGTTGGCGGCTAGCGCCACTGCGCGCGGTTGCTGCCTCTGCCGAGTAGGCTGAGCAACTGGATGCTGAGAAGTGCCTGGGCGCTCTCCATCTCGGGCCTGGCTTTGAGCTTTATGGGCTTGATAGCCTGCTCCTGCAGCGTTGTGTTTTTGACCGGACTGTCGCGCTACAGCGTGCTGTTTTGCAGCGACAGCCGGGTCGTACACCTGCATCTGCCTATCTCTGCCGGAATGCCCACTCCGCTTCTTCTCGCGACTGGGATGCGGTGATGAGGCCTGATCGTTAGATCTAGCCGCATGCGAGTGCACTACCTGAGAAGCTCCAGCACCCGGGTTGGCTTTCCGGAACTCCTCGTTCTGCCTAGCAGCCTCTAGCACTAGCTCATTGAGCCTTTCCTGCTGCCTAACGCGCGCGTCGCCAGCGAGATGCGGCAACTCAGCAGCTACAGCCTCAGCAGCTCTAAGGGTTTTGGCGGGGGTGCTGTATCTGGGTCTGGTGGTGGCGGTGTTTTGGCTAGCGGCTTGGCCAGCAGTTTCACCAATTGCCGCCATCTCGGTGCCTAGGTTGCGGCGCGTAGCCCCTGCCTTGGAAGGCCTCCTCACCACGGGCGTGAAGCCATGAGCCCGGTTGTACTCGTTCTGGTCCAGGTTTAGCTCAAGCCTAACCTTATCCAGCTCCGCCTGCTCGGCGAGCAGCGCCTGGCGTTGCTGCTCGAGCTGCGCCCGCATGGTCATGAGCTCGAGCTCGGTGGGAGGAGGCATGCCCATCCGCACGGCGGACGCAGGTATCGTCGGAGTAGTGGAGGGAGGAAGGTTGCAGTCCTTCTCGTAGGGCTTGTGGGTCTTCCCGCCAGCACTCGGGCCAGCGAGATCCTCGATGACGCCCGCAGCAGCAGCAGCCGCGCCCTTCCCGGCATCAGCAGCAGGGCCGGTCATCATCACCTCCGCGACGTCCGCAGAGCGGCCCATCGGCCTCCCGCGTGCAGCGATGACGGCGGGGGGATATTCCGCGACATGCACCAGCTCGGGGTACTCGCGGTCGATGACGGTGGCGACGTAGACGAGGTGCGCGCCGAAAGAGAGCACCGAGCCGCCCTCCGGCATGGCCCTGCCGCCGAAATCGCCGGCGTTGTCGGTGACGAAGTCGAAGGAGCCGAATCTGTGGACAAGGCCACAGACCACGCGCTCTCCAGTAGCAGAAATCGATCCCGTCCGAACGGAAACTCCAGCCAACGCCGCTGGTTGCCACACGGTGGGCGCCAACTGTCGTGGTGGTGTCACGGCAGATGCCATA
The DNA here is from genome assembly GCA_028641055.1 of Alopecurus myosuroides. NCBI lineage: Eukaryota > Viridiplantae > Streptophyta > Magnoliopsida > Poales > Poaceae > Alopecurus > Alopecurus myosuroides. Next base: position 27,999,848 of record CM054063.1, read on the forward strand.
GGATGGCTAAAGTTGTGGGGACGATGGACGCTGGAGGCGCTCGGGGATGGATCACGCAGCGAGTAGCCGCGTGAGTATGAAGCTAGCACTGCAAACAACAAGATCTACCCAGGTTCAGGGCCCTCGTGTGGAGGTAAAACCCCTACTCCTGCCTTTCTCTCTTTATATTCGTGTCTCACCGAGTAGCCACAGTACAAGTGTTTCCTACTACCGAGTAGCCACTCTTCTCTCTATGTGATGAACTAGGTCAAGAATGTGAACCGATTCTGGGATCCCTCGCGCAGGAGGGGGCAGGACACCTTATATACTGGTGCCCAGCCGGATACAGCCAAGATGTCGACATAGTGTGCACACTGTACACTTCCGGCTTCCCGCTGACACCTTTGGCTTCCAAGTTTGTCCGGTGTGGAAAGTCGTTCCGCAGAACCGAGGAAATGATCTGTTATCACTGACACTGTCACGGGGTAGGCCCCCCTAACCTGCGACGCCCTGCTGACACCCTGGCGCGGATAAGCACGCGCTCTGCAGATGAACAGTGCCACAGTACGGACCCAGGATACGCGGGATCCTGTGTCAGAACGGCTCCTTTGACTTAGTAGGAGACCGCCATTTCTACTCGGACCACTTCCTCTACTCGGAGGAGAACAACTTCCTTGATTCTTCCTCCTGGCCATCAGTGTGTACGGCCGAATAGCGGACGACCGGGTAGCGAGTACCGGGTAGCCGCTACTCTGCCAAACGTCCCTTCTGATCTTGCCCGTAGCACTTGCCTTTACCCTACTCGGGGGTAGCCCCCCGACAGGCATATTGCTGATGTGGCACCATATAAATTGAAGAAAGAGAGTGGTGCCATATCTTATTTAGTATACGGCTCTTGCACGAGATCATAGGCAAAAAATATGATTGGACCAATCAAATACATGCATGAGGCCAAATTCATTAAATACAAGCCCAATAAGATACAACACTTAAGAAACCATGCATTAGGATGGTTGTATCTTATAAGAGCAAGTATAATAAGCTTATGTCAGCAGGCTATAAGGGTTAAAATACTATATTTTAGATGACATGGAGGGGAGAGAAGAGGAGAGAGAAGAGAGGTGGACTCTCATGCAAGAGCCAGCTGCAGCACGTGCTCCTAGACATCTTGTGACAGTGGCAGGTGGGCCATGTCCTCATAAAGTAACACATTTGTTTGATTAACTATTCTACTTGTTGGCTATATGGCTGGTTACAAGTGACATGGCAACTTCTTATAGCCAGCTGTTGGCTATACTATTGGAATTGATCTAATGCAACGGTACCTAGGATACCGCGCTAAGGGACGATGCATTACGGAAGGCCTAAGTTACCACACTTCTCTCTCCTTATTAAATACTTGCCACATCAGCTTTTTGTCCTACGTGGCATCTATGTTACTAGTGAAGTTACTCCCACTGGGCTAGCCTAAACCAAATAAGTTTTTCGGAATGTTTGGGGATTTAGAGTTAGACAGGGATAATACCCTCCAATCCTAGATATCCACATGTACCAAACAAGCCCTTAAGGACATCTCCAGCGGCAGTGCTCATTTGGCCCGGACAGACCCGATTTGAGCAGTCTCGGATAAAACGAGGCCCCAGCGGGGCTGCTCAACCCACGGCCTGGTCCGTTTCCCGTCCGCGGATGCTCAAACCCTGACCAAATTTGGGTCAGATTTCGGTCAAAGGGGGTGGCCCGCCGGTCAGTGACTGTGGCGACGGCTCGCCTCCCCCACCGGTCCTATTTAAATGGGACCCGCGGCCACGCGTCCTCCCCCACGCGCACCACCGCCTCCTCAGTCCCCGAGCCATCATTTCCTCGCAGTCACTGCCACCCTCTCCCCCCTCGGCTCCCTCGCTGCCGGCCGCAACCCTAGCCGCCGCGCCATGGGCCGCAGCTGGTTGAACTGGGGCAAGGGCAAGAACGACGACGAGGCCGGCAGCTCACGCCGCCGCCGCGCGCCCTCGCCCAGCCCCCCTCTCCCACCTCCACCCCCACTCACCCGCGCCGCCCGCGCCCAAGCGGAGCAGGTGCAGCCGCCGCTTCCTCCCTCTCCCCCTCCTTCTTCCCAGGGACCGGCCGCCCCTTTCCGGCTGGTACCCGCCCGCGTACGCGACCGGCCCTACCTCATTAAGAGGAGGTGCCAATGGTACTGGGATCACGCGATCCCAGTGCCATGGCCGGATGTCCACCTCCCCGATGGGTGGCATCTGAACAGGGACAGGATCCCTGTACCGCCGGTCCCGCGCAGCGTCCTCGAGCGGGAGGTGGAGATCCACCGCCGCCGCGACGAGCTGCCGCTCGACCTACGCGGCCACCCGGCGTTCGCCGTGAACAGTCCCCATTGGGACACATGGTTCACGGATGAACACGACCTGCGGCGCATGTCGTATTTCGGGGCGCGCCAGCCGCGCGGGGAGGCGCAGTTCCCGCCGCCATCACCTCCACGCCCGGCGCGGCGTGGAATCGCGGCGCCCCGGCCGTCAAGGAGGAACCACTGGAGGAACCCCCCCAGTGGTACGAGGACGAGGACGAGGACGACGACGACGCCGCCATGGCCGAGCCCAGCGAGGAGCTCCAGCTGGCCATGGCCATCGAGGCCTCCCGGAGGGAGGCAGAGGCAGCGGCCGCGGCGGAGGAGCGCGCGCTGGCGGACGCGCTAGCGGCGGTGGCCGTCCAGCAGGCCGCGGAGGAGGCGGAGGCCCGCGCAGCCGGCGCCAGGGCCGTGGATGAGGCCATGGCGGCCATCCACGCCCAGGAGGTCGACGTCTACGCCTACCACGAGGAGGTAGACGACGACGGGCGCGAGGAGCACGCGCCGGTCCCGGCGTGGTTCCAGCCCATGGTGGGCATGCAGTGGGAATGGACTGCGCCCCCACCGGAGCTGCCGCCGCCCCAGCCAGCCACCCAGCCTCCCACGCCGCAGGGGGCAAGGGCCGCCCCGCTTCCACCCCACCTCGCCCCCGACACCCTGGAGTACGTCATCCTAGACGACTAGGATGCTCCGGTGCAACTCCGGCCGCCGCGAGCCACTGGCCAGTGGCCGTCTAGCCCTAGCTAGACTTTTTTTTTCTTTTTTTTTTAAGTTGTAAAAATCTATGGGCCCTACGCAACCTATGAAATGGTCCGTTTTGGTATGAGCAGCCCCGCTGGGACACCTGGGTCCGGGCTGTGTCCGAGGACAGCGGACGGCTGCTCAAACAGACAAAATACGGATCAAATTGATCCGTATTTGAGCAGCCCGCTGGAGATGTCCTAATGGTTTCATTAATGGATGACTAAACGGAAAGCTGGCGGACGGATTGGCATGTCTGGCAGAGCGTCCGCCTGCATCCCTATCCACAGGGCTGGCTGGACCTCACTCTGACTATCAAACACGACCCTAGCAGCTGATTGGTCAATCAACAGCGACAGCTGTACCTTTTTTTTCGCGGGGAACTGTACCTCTTGTTTCGAAGCACAACGCATGCGGCTCAAGCGTACACGACGCACTATCGTCCAATTATGACAAACCGACACATTTGTTGTTGGTTAAACTACTGGACGTCACATGTATCGAGTAATTGGAGCGGTCGCGGCTTGCACTTTGCATGTCAGACTTGTCGTATTGTTTTGTAGATTAGAGTATTATGTTGTCAGGCTGTAAACATAATTTAAACGAACTTCTAAATATGCCTGGGCAGCACGAGTACGCTTCAAAGCCAGTTTGAACTCATCTGTGCAACGCAACGTGTTTCCTAGTGCCATCGTGTCAGGGTCGGGAGTAATTAAACTTCTCTTCCGTGTCCTAGTCTCGGGCGATATTTTTACAAATACGATCCCTTCCTAACGCAATTGTCAAAAGTAACCTCTCCGAAATTTTTTGTCAAAAGTAACATGGCGGGAGGGCACAAAAGTGACACGTACACTTTCCGTCAACCCGAGGGGCGGGAAGTCATTTTCCGCCAAACAGTCTGACAGGAAGCCACTTTCGTGCCGACTCAGACTACGCATGCATGTGCCATGTGACGATCTGGGGCACTTTCCGCCAATGTGGTTGGCGGGAGGTCACTTTCCCCTTCATTTGGCGAAAAGTACACGTGTCACTTTTGTGCACTCCCGCGTAGTGCTCTCGCGAGGTCATTTTTGACAAAAACTTTCAGGGGTTACTTTTGACTATTACATTCAGGCAGAATGTCATATTTGTAAAAAAAAATGGTCTCAGGCCAGCCACACAGTGACACAGAAATAGGGCCTTTTTTCTCTTTTGCGGGGGAAGACAATATAGCCATTAACACCTTTTGTTTTGATAACGAGCCATTAAAACTGACCACCGACAAACTTGTAAAAGCAATTTGGATGTTGCTACGGCTGGTGCAACCGTAGAATTTGTAGTCGGGTCGTGGACGAACATGGCACCAGGAGGAGCTATTAGCCGGCACCACGCCGCCAGAGCCATCCATCTTGACCGACACTGTCCATGGCCAGGGCTGAAATTAAAACTCGAAACTCACTAGTTAAATGAGTTGTTCGTGATCCGACCAGGCTTGGCTCGGAATTTCTATCAAACGAGCCGAGTTTTCGAGGGTAATCAAGTTTAACCAAAACTTTATCGAGTACTCGTTTAGCTTGTTAAAAAGAGTGGCTAATAACATGCTTATTTATGTGAACGAAATTTTATTGATTATTGTAATTTATTACTACAAATTATTTGATGGTGACATATTTTTATTGATTATTGTGATGATTTCATTATACATGACCAAATAATTATAAATAATTATATATAAAATATATAATATTGAATGTTTACAGTTTTACAAAATTGTACGCGAGTTCACCGAGCCGAGGTCGACTCGTTAGTTGACCGATTTTGAGCGAGACGAGCCGAGCTGGATTTTTCGTTTAGTACGAGCCAAGCCGGATCTCTAGCTGACCCTTAATCTCGTGAACGGGTCGTTTTTTCGCAAATTTTTCGAGGACAACTCGTCGACAGAACAGAGCCTGCATCCAGAACGTTAAATCGAAAATAAAAACTTCGCGGGAGAATTTAAACACAAATTTCATCGTCTAGTAGTGCGAGTTCATTATCCATTACACATCTCTGCAACGATTTACAAAAGTACTAGCTAAAATGGCGCCGCTGGGTCCCTATCTAGTCCGAAAGGGGTTATATGGTTATTTACCTGAGCCCAAGGGGATGCGACGGCGCCATTGACGACGGAGCTTCTACTCGTCGGGGTCGAGGTCGAGGAAGACCTCCTCCTGCTTCATCTTCTCGGTGACCCACATCGTCGCCTTCTCCTACGTCTCCAACAACGCGTGGATGTTGATACGTCATAAACGTATCCTTTATTTCTGATGTTTCATGTAGTTTTCTTATTATTTCCCACATGTTTGCTATACACTTTATGTCATTTTTATCGATTTTCCGGACTAAACTATTGACAAGATGCCAAAGAGCCAGTTCCCTGTTTTCTGCTGTTTTTAGTTTCAGAAAAGTTGTTCTGGAAATATTCTCGGAATTAGAAAATTCGAAGCCCGGAAGTCTTAGAATTCCTGAAGGTTCCATGAAGTCCCAAAGACACCCAGAGGGGGGCCTCACGAGGCCCACACCATAGGACGGTGCGCCCGCTGGCCACGTCGTGGGGTGGTGTGGGGCCCTAGGCCTCCACCGCCTCTGCCCTTTCGCTTATTTATTCCCCCCGAGACGTAAACCCTAGATATATTCCACTTCGTCCCAAAAAACAGTCGAGACCGCCGTCATCCCGAGATTGGGAGGGTTCTGGAGCTCTCCCTGGCACCCAGCCGGGAGGGAAATTCATCACCGGAGGGGTCTACACCACCATACCCTCCTCCGAAGTGATGCGTGAATAGTTCATCCCTCAACCACGGGTCCATATCAGTAGCTAGATGGTTGTTCTCTCCACTTTGTACCTCATGTTTAGATCTTGTGAGCTGCCTAACATGATCAAGATCATCTTTATGTAATGCTACATGTTGTGTTTGCTAGGATCTGATGATTGTTGAATGCTATGTATTCCGATTACCAATCTATCATGTTATCTTCATGCATATGTTATTTATGATCTTGCATGCTCTCCGTTATAAGTAGATGCTGTGGCCAAGTAGATGCTAGTAACTCCAAGAGGGAGTATTTATGCTCGATAGTGGGTTCATGCCTCCTTTGCATCTGTACTCGAGTGACAGAAACGTGACAGATGAAGGATGTGTTGTTGCCATTAGAAAGAGAAAAAAATTCTTTGTTAAGGATGATGTTAATGTTTACATTACACACTTTTCTTACTGCGATTATATGTTACTTGCAACTTAATACCCAACGTTTGTTCGGATGATATTCGCGGGGTGGATTATTAGTCATAGATGCAGTTGGATAACGGTCTATGTATTTTGTTGTAATGCCCGCATGAATCACATAGTAATCTGTATGTCTTGCATATGCACTATGGTGTAGCCTTCATTTATGTCAATTGCCTAGCTGTAATTCGTTCACCACACATGTTATTGATCTTTCACGGAGAGACACCACTAGTGTACTGTGGACCCCGGTCCTTTTTCCTCATACTGATAAAACACTTACTGCTTTCATACTGTTCCTAATGTTTTCCTACTATTTTCCACACCATACATTTAACCTTTTTGTATTCAGCAAAACCGGTGAGATTGACAACTTCACTGCTTCGTTGGGAAAAAGTGATTTCATTGTGTTGTGTAGGTTCCACGTTGCTGCTGAACCGGTAGTGCGCCCTGCCACCTCAGCTACATCAACCTTCAGAGATTTCTTGTCCTCCTACTGGTCGATTCAACCTTGGTTTTTTTCTGAGAGAAAACTTACTGCTGCACTCTTCACAACCTTTCTCTTGGGGTTCACCACAACAACGTCTACTACATGCAATCAACAAGTTTTTTGGCGCCGTTGCCGGGGAGGAAGAGAATTTCTGCAAGGGCAGTCTCTCACTTCCAATATCTTTACTTCGTTTTAGTTTTGCTTATTTTATTTTATTTTTTCTTGTTTATTTCTCTATATCAAAAACACACGAAAAATAATTCTTATTCTAGTTGTTATTTTTTGCTTTATCATGCTTGCTATCAATGTTTGATGTCTTTGAAACTAGAACTTTTAGGTAAGGTGGGTTCACGGATGAACAACATAATTATTATAAGGAACACCGCTTGTCACAAAAAGGGATACACTTATGGGAGCAAATTAATAAATTGCATGACTATGCTAGAAACTTGTGCTCTACTTATAATGTTACTTATTGCTTTGATAAATCTCGTTGTTGTCGGAGGTATAAACACCTCCCTTTTCAATGTGAGTATAATAATGTTACCAAATCTTCTTATGTTAAGGGAAATTATGAATTCTATTATGTGGAACAAATTGAAGAATTTATTGCTTGGAAGGGTGCATTCGAAATTGCCTATTTGATTGAAAGTATTGATGATGCACCTTATAAATACGAGATTTATGCTATACTTGAATATTTCTTTGATAATTACAAGGATTGTAATTACCACATACTTTATTATCTTAATAGATTCTCTCCCCCAAATGGAGAGATTAATGCCTTGCAGGAACCTACGGAAGAAGAAACTGCTGAATCTGGAAGCTCATTGGATTAAAAAGAAGAGGAGAGTGATGATCAAGAGGAGGAAAAATGGAGCTACCCATGTATACCTCCAAATGAGAGTAACTCTTTAACTCATACATTATTTTACGAAAGTGATGGTCCTATTGATTCTTTTGAAATATCCCTTTTTGATGAAATTGATACTTTCTATACTTGTGACCTTGATACTACTATGAATGAAACTTGTGAGAATGATATTGCTATTGTTATTTATGATAATCCATTCTACTTTGATAAATCCTATGATAATCCTCTATTTATTCCAACTATTTATATGCATGATAATGAGGAAGTTTGTGTAGAAAATTTATATGATAATGCTCTAGATGATGGTCCTATTTATTTGATGTTATAAATTATAATGCTACTAAAAATAGGATTGCTATAATGTGTCCCATACCTTTTAAGAGTGACGAATCATCTTGTTTTGCTATTGCTAAAAGTGCGAAAGAAGAGGTCTTTATTTTTAATTTTGATCCCACTATTTTTGAGCTTGATATGAATTGTGTGCTTTTAGACCATGTCAAACAAGCTTTATGTGATAATTATGTTGTTGACTTTGTTCATGATTCTACTGAAAATTATTATGAGATAGGAAAATATGTTTGTAGGAATTTTCATGTTACTAAAACACCTCTCTTTTTGTTGAAATTTTTAAAGTTGATTTCTAGTTTGAGCTTCTTTAACTTATTTATTTACAAGATTCCTATGCATAGAGAAAATTGAATTGAACACCACTCTTTGTGGCACTTGTTGCATAGAACCCAGAAACAAAACCTCTTTTGCAACAAACCACGTATTTTCGTCTAATTAGTTGCACCTAGCCCAAATGAATAGGTTAGTGTTGATTTGCTTACTTAGTTACAACTAGCACATGGTTTTATGGTGGTGGTTACAGCAAACATAAAAACAATTTTTTTTACTGTTGATAATAGAATTTTGTCAAATTAGTTAAACTTGGCCTAATTAAACTTGTTTACACCATCGAGGAGAGCGACGGATTCTGCCAGCATTAGGAAACTATGTCACGAGATAATTCTTACATAACCATCTTATATGTTGTGAAAATTGTTAATAGCCCCTCTGTCTTTCACGCGGGTGACTCGGATGGCGTCACTGATGTCCTCTTCTAAACCCCTCCGCTCCATGGATGGTTACAAGGTATGAAGAACTCTGAAGCTAAACAAGGAAGGATTGAAAAATTGGAAGTATATCAGCCTAGCAAATGATGCATCAATGTTTGATACTTTAATTGTACCGCAAGAGGACAAGAAAATGACTAGAGCTAGTATAACTACCACAAAGTTTAGTGTTAGCTGCAAATAAATGACCCCAAATAAGATTAACTAGTCTATTTGGGCTGGATGCAACTATTATACCAAAATGTGTGGTTTGCTGCAAAACATGTTTTGTTTCTGTGTTTTGTGCAACAAGTGCCACAAAGTGCGGTGTTCGCTGCAATTTTCTCCTATGCATAGGAAGTGGGTTAGACTTAAATTTGTTTTATACTTGCTTCTTGATGATCTCTTTTGCTTAATTCATATTTCTTATGTGAGCATCTTCTTCACTTTAAAATACTTGAATCCACTTTTCTAGGCCTAGCTAAAAGGCGTTAAAGAAAAGCACTTCTTGGGAGATATCCCATGGTTTTATTTTTTGCTTTGTTTTTCTCTGTTTTCTTTGAGTAAAGGGGTTGTATACTTCTGTAGTAACTCCTTTGTATCTTTCTTTTTATGTTTTCGTAGTCAAGTAATGTTTCTGACGAGAGTTGGAGTTGGTTTTCCGATTTCTGCGTAGAAAACAGATTTCAGCGTAGAAAACAGATTTCGGCTGTCCACCGTAAAAAATCGTGAAAAATCCAGGAAGATCATAATGACTTGAATTTTTTTGAACTTATTCATCAACTTTTTTGTTCTTTAAGTTTTTAGATTTGAGCAACGTAAGTGCTTCGAAATAATTCGTCTTTACCGACTGTTCTGGTTTTGATAGATTCTGCCATTTTTCTTGCATTTGCTCTTTTACGATGTCAAGTGGATTTCTTTGCATCACGAAACATCAGTAGCTGTAGTTAATGTTTAAAATTATGAATAGCACTTGTGCCATATAGAACCTTTTTGATTGTTTCACTAACCCTCTAATGCGAATTACTGTTTGAGTATGGTGTGAAGGAAGTTTTCAAGGGTCAAGAGAAGATGTGATATATGTGATCAAGAAAAGTACAAGGTCAAAGCTTGGGGATACCCCGTGGTTCATCCAAGCATATTTTAAGAAGGCTCAAGCATCTAAGCTTGGGGATGCCCAAGGCATCCCCTTCTTCATCAACTATCTATCAGGTCACTTTTCGTGAAACCATGTTTTTATTCGGTCACATCATATGAAGTTTACTTGGAGCGTCTGTTTATTTTTCTTTTGTTTTCCTTTTTTTCCTTACTGCAATAATATCATTATACCTAGAATCCTTGTTTGGGAGAGAGACACGCTCCGCTTTTTGATTTGAATACTCGTTATGCTAGTATTCTTAGTTTTTCTTCTAGTTACTGCAAAAATTCTTGTTTAGCTCTTGTTTTCATTGCATCTTTTATTCAGAGCTGTTAGTTTTAGTAGTGTTATGTGAGTACTCTCATGTTTTCTTGCTGTAGCATATAGAGAATTTTCGTTAAAGCATGTCTTGTATGGTGCTTGTTGGGAAAAGAAACATCTGCTTGAAGTAGAATTTTTAACGGTGCAAGTAGAAGCTTGTATAGACTGTGGCTAGAATTTTTCATATCATGCTAGACGTTATTTTAGTTTTAATGCCTTGTGGTTATCGACTAGAATGATTAGCTTCAAATAGCTGAGAGTGTTTAATATGCCATTGAAAGAATTATGAGTTTTTTTTTTGTCATATTGAAGCATAAATTTGTGGTATTCTCCTTTGAATGTTTTATTTGGTTGAATTGGCGCATTATCACACCATGTTTATGACTATGAACCTGTCACTAATAGCCTCAATGATCATTTAGTTTTAGAAATTATGGTACCACTTATGCTTTGATTAATGATGTTTATGTCACTATGCATGATTATGGCTCTTATGCTCTCTTGATTTGTCGCTCCCAGTCTTTTGCTAGCCTCCACCTGTCCTAAGTATGAAGTTCTACTCGTGGAATACAACTCACAAAACCAAAGTTTTTTCCATTGTGTCCACCATACCTACCTATATGTGGTAATTAACCGCCACTCCAAGTAAATTGCTCATGTGCTACCTTTGAAACCTTCAAAATTACTTCTGCTTTGTGTTCCTGTTTTTGCTCATGAGGACGTAAATAGAGAATCTTTGGCTCACTTTTTGATTGGATTTCACACCCTGGACTAGTGGCTTCATCCTCTTATCCTATTGATAGAAGAGCTGGCAGCAGGGTGCCTAGCCCCAAAGTAATACACACAAATTCTCTTCACTATTTTCCCCCCTGATTTATCAGTCAAAGCATAATTGTGTAAACAAAAGAGAAAGAGAGATGACCCTCTACACCAGTTGCATCCTTCATATGGGAGCCTCTCTTGTGAATTCTAGTTGGCTTGTGACGTATTGTATTTTCTGTTTACCATTCGTTGACATTAGCATACACCTCCCAAAATATAGACACTCCTCCACGGTATGTGATTGTTGGCAGGCACCCGAGGATTCGGTTAGCCATGGTTTGTGTAAGATGGTTGGGAGGAGTGTCAAGATTTTTAATACGTCTAATTAATAAAATAAAATCTCTAGCAGATGAGTGATCCACGCTTCCCTCTACGAAGGGCCTTTCTTTTACTTTTATGTTGAGTCTCCATCTTCTAAATTTACGCATAGTTGAGAGAGGATAGTTGTCATTCTGAGTTTTATATGCATTTTTCCCAGAAACATTATTAATTGATTCATGATGTGTTATTGCTCGTTCTCTAATTATTTGTTCTAGTCTTCCTCATGAACTTTGAAGGTGTCCTGGCATTTATGTTTTGCCCCAATCTTAAGGACTTGCGAAATATCATTTTGCGACGCTTTCTCTATACTTGAAACAAACATATATCTTTTTTTGCATTGTTATTCATGATCTTTTAATTTGTGTTACTTCGCATGATGCAAGGTGATTGCTATGCTTTATTATTAAATTTCTATTTATCATGTTTGTGTTTAAGTTCTATGATCTCAGCTTACATATGCTTTTATATTATGATGATCAAGTTTATGTTGGTAGCATGTCACCTCAGAAATTATGTGTTTTTATCATTTACCTACTCGAGGACGAGAAAGAACTAAGCTTGGGGATGTTGATACGTCATCAACGTATCCTTAATTTCTAATGTTCCATGTTGTTTTATTATTGTTTCCCACATGTTTGCTATACACTTTATGTCATTTTTATCGATTTTCTGGACTAACCTATTGACAAGATGCCACAGAGCCAGTTCCCTATTTTCTGCTGTTTTTAGTTTCAGAAAAATTGTTTTGGAAATATTCTCGGAATTGGAAAATTCGAAGCCCGAAAGTCTTAGAATTCCCGAAGGTTCCATAGAGTCCTGAAGAGACCCGGAGGAGGGCCTCAGGGGCCCCACACCATAGGGAGGCACGCCCCTGGCTGCGCCATGCGGTTGTGTGGGCCCCCCAGGCCTCCATCGCCTCTGCATGTTCGCCTATTTATTCCCCCCGAGACGTAAACCCTAGATATATTCTACTTCGTCCCGAAAAACACCCGAGGCCGCCGTCATCGTCATCCCGAGATCGGAGGGTTCTGGAGCTCTCCCCGGCACCCTGCCGGGAGGGAAATTCATCACCGGAGGGGTCTACACCACCATGCCCTCCTCCTAAGTGATGCGTGAGTAGTTCATCCCTGGACTACGGGTCCATAGCAGTTGCTAGATGGTTGTTTTCTCCACTTTGTACCTCATGTTTAGATTCTTGTGAGCTGCCTAACATGATCAAGATCATCTTTACGTAATGCTACATGTTGTGTTTACTGGGATCTGATGAATGTTGAATGCTATGTCTTCTGATTATCAATCTATCATGTTACTTCATGCATATGTTATTTATGATCTTGCATGCTCTCCATTATTAGTAGATGCTCTGGCCAAGTAGATGCTGGTAACTCCAAGAGGGAGTATTTATGCTCGATAGTGGGTTCATGCCTCCTTTGCATCTGTGCTCGAGTGACAGAAATGTGACGGATGGAGGATGTGCTATTGCCATTAGGGAGAAAACAACAATGCTTTGTGTAAGAATGATGTTATTGTTTACATTACACACTTTGCTTACTGCGATTATCTGTTATTTGCAACTTAATACCCAACGTTTTTTCGGATGATATTCGGATGGTGGATTATTAGTCATAGATGCAGTTGGATAACGGTCTATGTATTTTGTTGTAATGCCCGCATGAATCACATATTAATCTTTATGTCCAGCATATGCACTACAGTGCAGCCTTCATTTCCGTCAATTGCCCGGCTGTAATTTGTTCACCACACATGTTATTTATCTTTCATGGAGAGACACCACTAGTGAACTATGGACCAGGGCCTTTTTTTCTCATACGATAAAACACCTACTGCTTTCATACTATTCCTACTGTTTTATACACCATACGTTTAACCTCTTTGTGTTCAGCAAAACCGGTGAGATTGACAACCTCACTGCTTCGTTGGGACAAAGTGATTCGATTGTGTTGTGTAGGTTCCACGTTGCTGCTGAACCGGTAGTGCGCCCTGACATCACATCTGCATCAACGTTCAGAGATTGCTTGTCCTCCTACTGGTCGATTTAACCTTGGTTTCTTTTCCGATGGAAAAGTTGCTGCTGCACTCTTCGCAACCTTTCTCTTGGGGTTCACCAACAAGGGAGTCTACTACACGCCATCATATGCCCTGATTGAGGAGGATTTCGTCGAAGACGGTGTTGATGCGGTGGCGCTTCTCCAGCTCGGGCCCTATCCCGGACTTGAACGTCGCCAGTTTTAGGCCTCGAAGGCCTCCTCAAGCTCCAGGCGCCGCGGCTGTAGCAGCGAATGTTGAGCGGAGCTCCCCCCACCGCTCCCCTTGCCGGTGGACCACCCCTCGCCCTTCCCGGACCGACCCGCGCGGGATGAGCTCCCCGCGTACATGCGGCTCCCGAGCCGAAGGCCATGGCGGGCGTCGAAATGGTATGCCGGAGGTCGACGAGGACCTCATCATGCTTCATTTTTTCGGTGGCCCACTCCGCACCGTTTCCCCTTGCAGCGAGTAGCGGAGCGACGCACACTTGCTCGCTGCATCCGATTGTACACAGCGGCGGCGCTCCGCGGCTGGTACGTCTCAAACGTATTTATAGTTTCTGATGTTCCATGTTGTTTTCAAGCCAATTGCTACATGTTTTCTATACACTTTATAGCATTTTTATGAATTTCCTGGGACTAACCTATTAACAAGATGCCACAGCGCCAGTTCTTGTTTTCTGTTATTTTTTGTTTCAGAAAAGTTGTTCTGAAAATATTCTCGGAATTGGAAAAAAAAAATCCAAGGGTCCTATTTTTCTGTCACGTACACGGTGTCCTGAGGAGACCCGGAGGGGGGGGCAGAGGGGTGGCCACACCATATGGCGGCGCGGGTCCCCCTGGCCGCGCCGCCACATGGTGTGGGCCCCTCGGGCGCCCACCGGCATTGCCCTTTCGCCTATATATTGCCCCGACGCAAAAACCCTAGATGAATCAGCCACCATCCACGAAAAGTTACGTAGCTCCGCCGCCATCGAAGACAAGTTTCGGGGGACAGGGAATTGCCCCCGGAGCCATCTACATCGACTCCACCTCCATCTTCATTGGCGTTGCTGACTCCCATGATGAGAAGGGAGTAGTTCTCCCCCGAGGCTGAGGGCTCTACCGGTAGCTATGTGTTTCATCTCTCTCTCAGATGGTGTGAACTTTATGTGATCACGAGATTAGTAATATAGTTGAATAAGTAGATGTTACTCTTCATTTATAATGCTACTCAAGTGGTTTTGTTAATGTGATCTCCGGAGACACCTTTGTCCCATGGTGTAAATGTGACAATGTGTGCATCGTGTGTGACTTATCATGATTTATATATTTTGTGTTGGATGACCCCTTGAAATTGTGGTGTTTGTCTGGAACCATCTACGGACCAAGGTGACAGTGTGGGGTTACCTAGATGGGGAATGTGACTTTAAGGTGTGCCTTCATAGCCTTACGCATTGAATTGGTGTTCGTTATCCAACCGGAGAGTGGTTCAGAGTAGCATAGTGAAGAGAGGATATTTATGTATTAAATTATGTTATTATTGTTGAGAGTGTCCACTAGTGAAAGTATGATCCATATGACTTGTTTCTAATCATTGAAACACCGTTTACAAGCAGTTCTGCTACATGTTTGCTTGCTGCCAGTTTTATTTCAGATTGCAACTACCAGTTATAATCATCCATATTACTTGTATTTCACTATCTCTTCGCCGAACCAAAATCCCTCACACCTCACATGCCTACAGCAACTACTCACACATGGAGGGGGTGATGGAGCTCATGGTTGATGGAGATGATGGTGGTGATGATGATGGTGACGAAGCCCCTCAAATTCCACCTCCGGGGGTGGAATCCCGGATCAATCTGACTCCGAAATCGAAGATCGTGGTGGCGGCGGCGCTCCGTTTCGCGAACAGCCCTCCCCTTTGAAACCCGTCAGTTTCTCGTATATATGGAGGGGTACGTCGAAGACCTAGCCGGAGTGGGCCATCTGGGCCCAAAAGGGGTGACCCCACGCGGCCAAGGAATCTGGCCGCGTGTGGGGCCCCCTTTTGGCCCTCGGGTGGCCCCCCGGCCCCATCTGGTGCTCATTCCCCTTCTTTTCCATAAAAAGTTACGTGGTTTTCGTCCCCTGTGAAAAGTCCTGCGAAAATAGACGGAAAGAAGACTTTTGCTAAAAACAGCGTCAGATTCTGCAGATTTATTCAATTATGGGGGGACTCCGGAGAGAAATACGATGCAAAGTGCTTGGAAAAGTAGATGCATTTTGGGTGCATCAAGGGGCACGAGAAATCCCCGCGAAACCTTTATCAAAGAGGGGCGGAAGGCTGACCCGAGCGTGCCCTATATCCCTAATTTGGCCGGGGGGGGGGGGGGATCAACGCGCCCTTCTCTTTCCCCTTTTCCGCCACCACCGGTGATCTCTCTTCCCCGACCCCGGCTGGCGCCCCCAGGCCGTCCGCTGCAGGCATGGACGCCTCCGACCCCTCCCTGGTCACCGTTTCCGTCCGGGTTGCGCCGCCAACGCAACCAACCCTCGCGCCCGCTGCGGCCGAGGCCGTCGCCTCGGTGGTTTCCCGGAAGAGTCAAGGGAACATCGTCGTGCAGGGTGGTGGTCCAGGTGTCCGTCCTGTAGCCAGAGCTGCGTCCAAGGCGTGCCGTGGCACAACCACCGATTCCACTCCCGTCGATCTCGACACGGCCACACCGAAGAAACCACGGCATGCGGAGATTAAGTAGAAGAAGAGCTCTCAATCGAAGGGGAATGGGGCTGCAACGACATCACCGGCCTCAACGGCAATACCCGGGCAAACCGTGACGACAACAGCGACGAAAGTTCTCTCCCCTACCACCGGCGCCCCTCAGGTGTTCGACGAATCATGTGAGAGGTATGTCCAATTCTCCTAGTTCCCATTTTTTTGTTCTATAGTAGCGCGGATAATTTAGTTGCAAATTTGTAGTTCGTACGAGAAGGCCCTCGACAAGAACACCATTGATGTCGACATTGTCCCGCTCGACTCGTACAATGAGTTGGATGGTGGTGTAGATGGTGGAGGTGAGGACGATGAGTTAGAGGAGATTAACGCGGGGGTGTACGCAGTATCTTCTTTGATCCGCAAGAGGTCGAAGATCTACACCGTTTTGGAGGATGATATTTTGATCAAGGCGTGGGAGAGGGTGCCCCTTGATGCCTCCACCGGCGGACCAAACTAGCAAAAGGTATTGGCAACAAATTGAATATAAATTCTTCAAGTTGATGGCCGAGATACCAAGGGTGGAGAAGACTCCCCGCAGCTTTAGGTCTCTCCAAGGACGATGGGATACTCTCAAGCCGACGTGTAACTGTTGGTGTGGATGTTTGGAGAAGGTGTACGACGCGCCTCCTAGTGGAACCAATGAGGCCGATTGTGTGAGTTTCGTTGTTCATTTGAATTGGTGGCCAATAAATCTCAAAAAAAAAAAAAATTGGTGGCCAATTGTTCCATGTGATATACATTGACATGTTTTGTTGGTTGTAGGAAAAAAATTGCTATGTCAATGTACAAGGACATGCCGTCCTCCAATGGAAAGGCATTTGCATATATTGCATTGTTGGGAACTACTCAAGAAGAATGAGAAGTGGAAGGTGAGGGTCAATGAACCTCCACCGAAGAGAGGTGCCTTCACCAAGATGGAGGATGAGGATGACGAGATGAGTCCGTAGGAGGAAGAAATAAGAACAAACCGGATGGGACCAAGATGCTCAAGGAGAAGATCAAGAGCGATGCCGAGGCCTCTATTTTGCAGGATATGATTGACAACATGGTCAAGTCCAATGAGATATGTGCGGCCAAAACTTTGGAGCAAAAGAAAGAATTGGAGGAGAAGAGGGCGCAAGCGAAGCTTGTGAAGTGGAAACACGTGAAGGAGGAGAGGATGCGCAAGGCCGCCATTGAAGAGAAGAAAGCCCTTGCCGAGGACAAGAAAGCCAATACCGAGGAAACCAAGGCCATGGCCAAGCTACTTGCGGAGGAGAACAAGATCATGTTGATGAATCGTGATGAAATGGAAGAACTGACCCGAGAGTGGCACGACATGGCAATGATGGACATCTTGGAGCGAAGGAGGCGAGCAAGAGTCGGAACAGGCCATACTGTGCCAAGGGTGGATGCTGATGGTGGTGCGGAGTGATGGTGTTGGGCATGCATATATTGGGTGAAGCATGACTAATTGTTCTAATATTGGGTTTAATTTTGGATCTTCTATGTTTAATTGTCAAAATATCTCTCAAAACATGAACTCTGTTTTTTCGGTCTGAGGGTTGGTTCTGTCAATCGCGGAATATACACCATATACCGAACCTGCAAATCAGAAATCCCCACCGTTTTGGGGTATCTGTTCCGCCGCAGCCTTTTTTGGCATATAAAAACGTGTTTTTGCACCCCTTATCTGTATTTAACTTTTAAGGGTCATAAGAGCATCTCCAGCCACGCCCCGAGGAGCCCCCCAAGGCGACATTTTTAGCGCCGATATGCCGTTTTTCGCCCAGTCGCCCGGCGAACCCAGGCCAAACCCAGCGCGTCGGGGGGGGGGGTAGCTGGGGCGCCGGATGGAGGGAAAATGGCGCGAAAGAAATTCCCGCCGCTTCTCTCGCCCGCGGACCCGCCCTGTTAGTGAGAGAGAGGTCTGTCATCCTCATCGCCTCGACTGCCGCGCGCATTGACGCCTCCGGTCAGTCAAGACGACACGCGACGGCAGAGCAGTCCAATCTCCCACGTGGAGAAGATATGGCGTTTCTGCCGCTTCGTCTTGCCCACCTGCGGCTATATAAACCCGGCCCCGTCGCCATTCTCCTCACCATTCTTCCCCTCCTCTCCTCGCCATGGTTCATAGGCACCACCTCGTCGACGCGGCCGCCAATGGGTTCGGCCGCCGAACCCTGCACCTCTGCAAGCCGAGGCTCCTGTACGAGGCGAACTTACACGCGCCGCCGGGCATGAGCGCGCTGAGCACATGGAGGCTCAGTGCAGGCGGCGTACCTGTGCCTCCGCCACCGACCGGGCCCGAGCGCATCGCCGAAATCGAGGAGATTCGGGCGCGCATGTCGCCGGAGGAGCGGCGCCAGCCTCAATGGCATCCCGCAAATGAGGCCTCCTGGACGGTGTTTTTCGAGGATCGCTTCAAGGCAACTCAGCGACATCCCCGACCACGGCCCTGTTTCGGGGCGCAACAATGCCACGGGACACCGCATCTGGTGGAGCAACCCCGGGCGCACTCTCGCCGGGTCCTCGAATACATTGAGCGACAGATGAGGCGGGGAGGAACCGCCGCACCATGGCCACGCCTACTCCCGTTCCTCTCGCCGTCGTCAAGGAGGAGCCAGAGGAAGCGCCGCCGCGCCGGTGGACCCGGAGCCAGACCCTCGTCATCAGAGAAGGGCGAGCTCCTCCATAGTCGGCGAGCGATGCCATCCTCCTCTCCGACAACGACGACGACGACGACGACGACGACATCTGCCCTCCCCCGCCGATGTACCTTGGCGACTCAGGGCAGGGCAGCAGCAGCGCCGCCCCGAGGGAGGTGTCGCCAAGCGACTCCGATGACGACGACGTCGGCGACTACACCAAGATGTACAATGCCCTCGTCAAGCATTAACCGTTTTTTAAAATCCCGTCTAAATATGTAAAAATCGCCTATATTTGGCCAACTTCAATAAAATCGTAGTAGTTTGCCAAAATTTTGTCTTTTTTTTCATTGATTTTATTAAATTTCGTCTAATTGGGCTAGGGGACGGCTGGAAACTGTGGCCCTCGGGGGGGAAAAAAATAGCACCGGACACCATTAGGAGACGCTATTTAGCGCCGAAAATCGCTTCTCGGAGCAAACGGCTAGAGATGCTCTAGTATGACACCAGAGCGGGCATGCTGCTTATCCACAATAATACTCCGTATGTGATATATGAGAGGAACCAGCCGCAGAATGAAAGAGTTACGCTTTTCGGAGCCAGCCAGCATAGAGTAGAGAGAAGAGCAGCATGCCCTCGCGATTCCACTCCCGGCTGCAGCTCCGGCTGCCCATCCTGCTGCTGCTACTCCTTGCAGCGGCTCCGGCGACTGAACATCAGCTGTTGGCCAGTGCTGAAGAGGCGCAGCCGATCACACTTCCGGGTTGCCCGGACAAGTGCGGGGACACCAGCATCCCCTTCCCATTCGGCATGACGCCCGGCTGCTTCCGCCCGGGCTTCAAGGTCGTCTGCGACCACTCCTTCCTTCCCCCTCGCGCCTTCCTCGGCGTCGGCGGATCATACCAGCGGAACTACACTTACACGGTGAGGGCGGGCAACATCGCGGACTACAGCTCCGGCGGAACCTCGACGAAGCCGGTCGAGCTCGTCGACGTGTCCGTCGCCACAAGCGAGGCACGGGTGCGCGCCGCGGTGAGCTCCCTCTGCAACCTAAGCAGCAGCGTAAACGTCACCAATCTCCTGGGAAAGATGGAGATCACCTACCTGGGCAGCAACAGATACCCGCTCCGCCTATCGGCGACTCGCAACGTCCTCGTCGGCGTGGGGTCGTACGCGGAGGCTCTCATGGCCACCAGCTTCGGCCAGAGGGAGCAGACGTATTCCTCAAACCCCTCATGCATCTCCGACATAAGGGACAGCGAGCTCCAGTACGCAGACAAGGGGTCCTGCTCCGGTCTGGGCTGCTGTGTGGCCTTCGTGCCCCCGCTCACCAGCTTCGGGGCCGGGTTCAGGAGCTGGCGCAACGTAACCACCCCGTGCTCCTACGGCATGGTCGTGCAGAGGTCATGGTACAACTTCTCGACGCCGGACCTGTACGGCTACGAGGGGCTTTCACGAAGGCTCCACGAGGGCGTGCCTGTCGTGCTCGATTTCGCCATCAGGAACAACAGAGGTTCGTCTTCCTCGTGTCCGGTCGGAGGCAGACAGCCACCTGAGGACTACGCCTGCGTCAGCAGCAACAGCTCCTGCTCAAACACGGCCGGAGGCGGCTATGTCTGCAAGTGCTTGGCCAACTATGATGGCAACCCTTACATCGTCAATGGATGCCAAGGTAGTCATCCCAGCTCTGTTTTTTTTTTCAGAAAGGGGATTAAACCATCCTTTCTCTCTCTTTTCTGTTTTTACTCAACTGCAGCATTTTTTTTATAGAGAAGAATACATAAAGATTTTTACATCTGTTTTCTTACTTCGAGCTTGACTACATGTTCTTCATTTAACACACTGGTTGTTTTGTCTATTCCAGACATCGATGAATGTGAGTTGAGAAAACACAGTCATGAGCTCAGTCTTTTGTATCCTTGCTCCAGTGGCGGGATCTGCAAGAACACGCTGGGAGGTTATGATTGCCCGTGCAAATCCGGAATGCAAGGCGATGCTAAAACAGGGCGATGCTCAGACAAATTTCCCCTAGCAGCTAAGGTGGTTGTGGGTAAGCACTAATTAACATATATGCTCCCCGTTCTGAATTATAAAATATTTTAATGTGTATCACATATGGAGTCAAATGAGTGAGCAGATACGTGTTTTAACGCGTCTATATAAATGAGATTTAGAAAAAAATTAGAGGGAGTATTTATTTTTTTGACGAACCTCGTCAAAGGGCGGGGAGCTCCCGCATTGCATTATAGAAGAAGAGATTGGTCCAGTTAATAGGAAAACCGGACCTAAAAACCATACAACATGTGGTTAATTTACAGGAAACCAACAAAGACCACACAAGACTACTCAAGGAACATCGTCCGTGCCAAGGGCACCAAGACCTAAGGTCACAAGCCACACCTTGTAAACAACACAGACTATCTCCTCTTCCACACACCAACTCTCACCACTAGAGATGCACCGAAGTGCATCCTCCCAACAAAAGAGATCAAACATTGACCTCTAACAAGGACCGAATCGCCTCCACCGTCTGTGGTGTGTGATGTGTCCCCTCAGTGTACATCTTCAAATAAAATTTCATCTTCTCATTCACAACCTCCTCGGTGGCTTTCCCCTTGCCCTTGAACTTTGGAACCTCTCCAAAAGCCTCCGCTCACCTATGCTCCGCGCGCTTGGCTGTTGGGATATCACAACCTCTGTTCTTCTTATCCAAACGACTGCTGCGTCGCTCAATGAGAGATGGAGAAGTGTCCCCAACCTGCAGATCCGAGGATGAGTCCGTCGCAATGCAAGCAAGCTCCCTGAAGAGCTCCCCCACCAAAGAAACCGAGGTTTTCTCTAGTGGCTCATCGGCATCGACCTGGACAGTCTCCTTCATGGTCTTCTCCGCCGAGTCAGGCTCACTAATATCCTGCAATGCACAAGCTCCTCCAAAGGTGAAGGCACAGTGGACTCCACAGCAACCTCCTGTTGGATTGGCATGGCTTGAACCATTGGTAAGATGCTCTCCGAATCAGCTACAACTGTCGCATCACCACGGGAGGAACAACCAAATAGCTCGAAGTCAATCTGCTCCACCAAGCTCCGAAGCCGCTCTAGCAAGCCCTACAAGGACTCTGTCGCCACATGCATAGGCGCGGTCATCTCCTCGACCTGAATAGAAGCCAAGCCGTGCAGCTCAGCCCGCAGCAATGCGGCTTGCTCCGCAAAGACGGACTTGAGCGTCGCGTCGGGCAGAGCAGCCACACCAGCAGGCTCAGAACCGGCCATCGGCCGCACAAAGATTGGAGGGCCACGGTCCTCTTGCGCGACATGAGGCGCTGCAACAGCAGCCCAAGAGCGGTCCAAGGGACGACACGGTCCTGCTGTAGGCGAACCGGAGCGGGGAGGAGCTTGACCAGCCTGATGACGCTGACAACAATCACGCTCACGGTGGCCTGAGCAGCTGCATGAGAGGCATCAGATCTCACCGTGGTAGTCCGCCACACGATGACCGCGCGCCAAGCACCGGAAACACCGGCCGCGCACCCTCCTTCTGAAAGCCATGGCGCGATCTTCACCTTCAGCGAGAAGAAAAGGGGTCGGAACACTCCACTGCGGACGGCGACAGTTGCCCACCTTCTGCCAGCCAACACCGTCATCCACACCCTCCAGACCGACGGACGGCATCTGCCCGACCACCTGCGGCTTGAAGTTCGGCGGTAGACTGTTGGGAGGCGGCGGCAGCAAGGGCTGGGAGGCCGGGGCGTCGGGGGAGAGCAGCTGGCCGCCAGCTGAGAGAGCCCCGGGAGCCTCAACCCCTGCACCGAGCGCCTCCAGGTCGCAGCCACGATCTGGATCTTGCTCAAGACCGTCAGGACCGGGGGAGACGGGAGGAGCAGGTGGAAGGGATGGGGGGGGACGATGGAGGATGGGGAGGCCATGGGACATGAGTCGGAGGTAGGAGGGGATGGGGGGCGGAGCCAAGCGCCGCCGCCGGCGGCAATCGCCGCTGGGTCGCCAGGTCGCGAGAGCTCGATTGGGGAAGGTGGCTTTTCACATGTAATCCTTTTCGTATTTTTTTTCTCGAGTAGATATTGTGCTCTTTGACTTTGGGGCATGTGTATTTCATCCATCTCTTCATGAATCATTATGGCGGCTTTGAAATCCTGAAATACTCACTTGAGGCTTTGAAATTATTCCTCATCCCCTCCCTTCCATAGCGATGCTTGGTTAAGCTTCAATGTTTGTACCTCTTTTCCACGACATGTCCATAAATTTTTTAATAATACAAATATATAAATTTTATGCCGCACCATATTCTCATGTGTATTTCATCCATCTCTTCATGAATCATTATGGCGGCTTTGAAATTCTGAAATACTCACTTGAGGCTTTGAAATTATTCCTCATCCCCTCCCTTCCATTGCCATGCTTGGTTAAGCTCCAATGCTTGTACCTCTTTTCCACGACATGTCCATAATTTTTTTTAATAATACAAATACAATTTTATGCCACATTATATTCTCATGTGTATTTCATCCATATCTTCATGCATCATTATGGCGGCTTTCAAATCCTGAAATACTCACGTGAGGCTTTGACATTATTCATCATCCCCTACCTTCCATAGCCATGATTGATCTATCTCCAATGCTTGTACCTCTTTTCCATCACAGGTCCATTATTTTTTAATGATACAAATAAAAATTTATGCAATACCATGTTCTCATGAATATGAGAAATAGTTCCTAGACACGAAAGTACTTGATAATTGAATTACCGTGAACGAGCTTTGCTGATTGATCCATGATACTTGAGCATGTGTGTAGTTAGTGGGTGCTTCCAGTAGGGATGTCCTCGTCCTTTTCCTCATTGTCCAGTCTATGCTTCTTATCCTTGGGCTGGTGGTCTTGAATAAGTTGTACATAATAGAAAGCTTGTAATACTAGTTTACCCAATTCATTACTTTTAGTTGATGTCACTCTTATGCCCTACTCAAGATATCGACCGATACTGATAAATTGTCCGATGTATCGTTTATCGGTGTCTAGCCGATAAGATAAATCAACCGATATTCCGATAAATCGGTCAATTTAGCACTTATCAGGGGCCGACCGATAAGTTCCCGATAAACGATATCTTGAACATTTCTCTTATGTTATAATCAGTCTATTGTTTAATTTAGTGGAATGCAATGCTAGTAGTCATATAAATATTTTTATTTCATATCATTGCATAAATCCTTTAACTAAAATACTGATTATTTTGCACATAACCAGGCCTTGCTACCTTTACCGTTTTCTGCATGCTCATGGTTATGTCTCGTCAACTCCTTAAACTCAAGAGGTTCTATGAACAAAACGGTGGTACTGTATTGAAAGGTGTGAAGAATATAAGGATCTACAGAAGGAAACAACTAAAAAAGATAACAACTAACTACAAACATGTCATTGGAGAGGGAAAATTTGGCAAGGTTTATATAGGTATTTTGGAAGACAAACAACAAGTGGCTGTAAAGATTTCCATCAAAATTGACAAGGACATGAGGAAGGAATTCACCGATGAAGTTATAATCCAATCTGAGATGAGGCACAAAAACATTGTCAGGCTCCTAGGTTGTTGTTTAGAGGTGGATGTTCCAATGTTGGTGTATGAATATGTATCGAGAGGGAGTCTATATGATGTTCTGTTTGGATTGAGGCGCATAGATATCATATCAGTAGATACACGCCTTGGAATTGCTGCCGGGTCAGCCGAAGGACTAGCATACATGCACTCGGCAGTGGAGAGTACAATTCGTCATGGTGATGTTAAATCTGCCAATATTCTTCTAGATCAAAATTTCACCCCAAAAGTTTCGGACTTTGGGACCACAAGGCTGCTCGCAAGAGGAAAGGCAGAGACAACTGACCATGTCATTGGGGATCTAGGTTACATAGATCCAGTTTATATGGAACAGGGAGTTGTTACACAGAAGAGCGATGTGTACAGCTTCGGAGTTATTCTCATAGAACTTGTCACAAGGAGGCCTGCCGTATATGACAATCAAAGGAGGTATGTGGCAAACTTTGTTCAAGCTTCTCTTGATAAAGAAACAAGAAGCTTCATTGATAAGGCTATAACAAGCGAGGAGGATATTAAGCTTCTAGAAATGGTCGGCGAGGTTGCTGTAGAGTGTCTAAAACCTAATATAGAAGAACGTTTGGATATGAAACAAGTAGAACAACGCCTCAACCAAATCATTGGAGAATCTGCACAATACAATCAACAGACGAAATACCAAGCAGATCTTAGTCCTGCACCGGATGATATCCCTTTGCTCAAGGAAGATTGAAGTGCCCCAACGAATATGCCATTAATTTGCTTCTACTCGTTACTTGTTCTGGTTTGTAAGTACATCAAGTCATGTAGCATTATTACTATATCTGAAGTAGAGCAAACGATGCTTTGTGCTCCAAATTCACACACATGCTTCACTAGTCATTGGCATGTCCAAATATGCAAATTTGTCCATTGTTTATTTACGGTTTCTTTGGTGTTGCGAACTTTAATATAATTGTACATGTAGATCATTTTATTTTTATTGTATCAGTTACACAGTGATAATATGCTTGAAGATATACGGAGTATTAATTTGACCCCAGAGACTTCACAACTTTGGGACGTTGTGACTGGCCATTAATACTCCATTTGTTTTGAATTATAAGATAGTTAATCCGGTATTTCATTCAACCAGATAGCTAGACGTCCGTACTCCCTCCGTTCAACAATAATTGACCTCCATTTCTCCAAATATAGATCTATGTGTACACTAAAACATGTCTCGATACATCTACATTTAGAAAAATGGAAGTCAAGTATTATATAACTGAGGGAGTTGTTCTTAATTTTTTTTATCATGGAATCATTCAACGAAGGGGATGATGCTCATGGTCCCTCGGTTGGCTCCAAAAGTACAAACGCATTCGCAGTGATTGACCATCAGAGAGGTGCTTAATATTCCGAGGTGCTTAATGATTGATCTTCAGTATAATGGCCTACGTAACGGGTTATTTTTTTATCGGGCGAGAGCTGTGTTAGTTATTGAAAACAGTCGGCCGGCCAGGTGAGAGCTGTGTTAGCCTATGTGATATCTTTAGATAATCAATGACAGCACGGTTAGGAGACAAATGGTTTAACTAATCAATTGTTGAATGGAGGCCTTGTCTCAAGATGGTAGTTTGTACTGTAGTAGCAATCCTTTTACAGGGACCATCATCGACGCTCCCCTAAACATATTGATAAGGACATTTTCTACATATTTTGATGTTAATTGTATCCTGCATCATGTTAAGCACGATTAAACACCATAAAAATCTTTATGAAGCAATTAATTACCATATCATCAGAAGAGCCTGCCATGGAAACAAACTACCCAGTTATTAGAAGAACATAACATATCATCAGAAGAGCATCCGCAGTCTTCCAGTTGTATTGTCCATTTCCAATTATGGACTGGATCTAAACTGCTAGATTATAGTACAAGTTGTAGAACAGCTGAAAGGGGCAGAGACACTAGCACGTTATAGGAAGCATTTGAATGAAGCATAAACAATGTACAAGTAGAATGAATGCTGATTTATTAAACCCCCACACAAATTCCAAACTGTGATGGATTTTTTTTTGAGGTCAAATATGGAAATCCTCAATTCCATGTTAATCAGCCAGACGCTACAGAAATGATTATTAAGCCAATCTTCCACATTCTACATTTTTTTTTCAGGAGCACGAATTGCACACCTTTTTAAAATTCCATGTATGTACATTCTACATTTTAAATTCCATGCTAAACAAGTTACATTACATTCTCAAATATATATCAAGACTGACTGCTTGGCGGGAGAAATTAGCATAAAACTACCACTTTTGAATTCTAATTTACCAAATGGTACCACTTTACTGATATAGCACAAAAATCTACCACATCAGAGAAAAATGTGGTACTTTTTAATGTTATATCAGAGCAAAAATCTACCACATCAGAGCAAAATGTGGTAGATTTTGTGCTATATTGGTAAAGTGGTACCATTTAGTAAATTTGAGTTCAAAAGTGGTAGTTTTATGCTAATCTCTCGCTTGGCTGCTTGCAAAAACTTTGTAAACATTGGTGAAATTACTATTTATTTGCTCTCCAATACCATGATATCATGTACATACATTTCCCAATTTCTTAACGCAATAACTCAGACATTCTCCAGCTTAGTATTTGAAGATTTTATGACACAGAACTATACCAAGCTAACCAGAAAATTTCATCCTTACCTGCTATGATGAGCAAGCACGAAAAAACCAAACTGAAGCTCTGAGCTATACAAGTTTAAAGTCACCCCAAGCTGCATCGCCCAATACATTCCTGTCCTGGCCTGTGCTTGCTTCTTCTTCCAATTCATTGTCAAGGTTTATGCTTTCTGCTTCTTCCAGCCCATCTGTGTCAGAGTCTCTCTGTGTTGTCTCTTCAGTACTATCGTCTGGGTAGACCCTCATCCTTATGCGCTTGCCTTTAATGTATCTGTATTCAAATTTTGGAGGTGGATATTTCTTATTTAATTGTTGGCATTTGTCCAACATATCTAGCTTCTTAAATACCACACTGAGCATCTTGACAATTGAACGATCAGGTCGAACACATATCTCCTCCATATCAGCAAAAACCTGGATGAGTTGCAATGCATACATGAAATGGTTAGAAAATGGAACGACCACTGTGGCAAGCATCATTTTTGTACCCATGTTTCGTGCAAGCATAGCTTTTCTAGCCCAAAAGGAAAATGTCGAGATGATCACATTCAGATTCAATGTAAGGTCAATTCCATGTACAATACAACTCACTCAAACTCGAAGTCTCTTTAAGACCAAAACACAGTTAGCTTAGCTGTATAAAAAATTAAAGTCGATTTACATCTTACTACGTGTCAAACAGTTTCAGCAGTGATGTTTTCTGTAGTATGTAACAGTTTTATCTTGTTAGTAGTTTTACTGGTTCTGATTTGTAGTGCCATCAAGTCATGTACTGTTACTACTGTATTTGAAGTGGAGCAAACATTGCTCGTCGTGTAACTGTAAAACATGTGAATAATATATTCAGATGTGGAAGCAAAAATATGTATGGATGCAGTGTTAGTGCTTTCTTGATTTATATGTTGGTTAGGCTATGTTTAGGCATCCAAAACTTGAATAGCATAATGGACGCGTGTAAATGCAAAATAGTTCCCCTGCTTGATGGCGCCTGTTATTTGTTGTAAAGAAAAAAACATTAGCCTAAATTAAGCTTCATAATTTTTGAAAAAAATTACATGTACATAAAGTTCTGAAATATGTGCGCAGCTCGTGCAGTTGCAGAGGCAGAAGCTTTTATAAACCTACGCACACTAGTAAAAAACCTTAGATTAGATCCGCTCCGCTGACATAGGCTTGAGACGGGTACACAAAATGGTTATAAGCTATGGTCACTAATATAAGGGCCAATAGAGCCGGTTTACAGATGGCTAGGAAATATCACCTTCTCTAATGTTGAAACTCTTAGAAATGGCCTTCCCTAATGAGATTAACATCAGAGGTGGGTCTGATTTAGGGCCGGCTCCCTAAGGCCATGAAAAGGCAGCTACTAATCAATCGTACCCTCAGGTACAATTTCCGGACGGTCCAATTATTTGCTACTAATGAGCTATTACGAGCCAATCACACAAACAAATATACTGATAATTATTATTGGGCACTCCCAATCAGTACAAAAGTTTCAGTTAAAGTACAAACAAAATAGAAACAATACTAGATGAAGCTACGTATTATTGGTCACTCTCAATCAGTACAAAAGTTTCACTTAATGTTGATGTATGAATATGCAGCGAGAGGGAGTCTATATGATGTTCTGTTTGGAGCGAGGAGCATAGATATCATATCAGTAGATACACGTCTAGGAATTGCAGCAGGGTCAGCTGAAGGACTAGCATACATGCATTCAGCAGGGGAGAGTACAATTCGTCATAGTGATGTTAAATCTGCAAATGTTCTTCTAGATCAAAATTTCACCCCGAAAGTTTCAGACTTTCGGACCACAAGGCTGCTCGCGAGGGGAAAAGCCGAGATGACTGACAAAGTCATTGCGGATTTAAGTTACATAGATCCGTTATATATAGAAGAGGGAGTTCTTACACAGAAGAGTGATGTCTACAGCTTCGGAGTTATCCTCATAGAACTTATCACAAGAAGTCCTGCCATATACGACAACCAAAGGAGGTATGTTGCAAACTTTGTCCAAGCTTTGTTGATAAGGCTATTACAAGCGAGGATGACATTAAGCTTCTAGAAATGGTCAGCAAGGTTGCCATAGAGTGTCTAAAACCGAATATAGAAGAACACCCGGATATGAAACAAGTAGAACAACGGCTCAACCAAATAATTGGACAGTCTGCACAATACGGCCAGAAGGCAAACTACCAAGCAGATCTTAGTCTTGCGCCCGGTGATATTGCTTTGCTCATGGACTGCGATAATGAAGCTCCTGAAAATTCAAACAAACTTGCATTACTTTGCTTATTTTCTGAATATTTCGTCCTTTCATGTAACAGTTTTACGGTCTTCGTAATTTTTACTGGTTCTGATTTGTAATGAAATAAAGTAGTCCTGTAACATTAGTACAACTAGAAGGATACCCCGCGCATTGCTGCGGGAATCGCTTTAGAAATTACAGTATATTATGAACAAAAGGTTATGAGATATGTGATAAATTATGTTTTCTAAGTGAATATGCGAAATCCAATTGATGATAGTTATATTTTAAATTGTTAATATGAATAATTGGATGATTTAAGAAATTGATGATGTGTAACTTGCATGCAATGATTAATAAATATGAGTGGAGATGACATGGACAATTGATTGGTTAAGAGGGTGGATGATGTGGATACCTTGCATGTTGAGATAGAAAAATCATTAATGTATGTTAGTGGGGTTTTACTTTATAAGAAGTATAGATTTGAAGTGGAGCAAATGGTGCTCTTGCGCTCCAACTTCAGACACGTGCTTTTCATGTCCATCACTAGTTATTGATGTGTCCAGGTATACAAATCTGTCCATTTGAAGAGGTAGGCCTATAAATATCACCACTGTTTGTTTGCCGGTTTCTTTCATGATCGGCCCTGTAAAACAATTGTGCCTGTAGATGTTTTTACTTCTGTTGTGATAATTGCACAGTACATGTATGTTTGATAAAAAAAAGTGCAACCCCGAAGACTTCATGGCTTCGTGACCATGTCAAGGGAGGCAACTACAAGGAAGACCACTGGTTTTCCTTTTTCCTCTGTTGTAATCATATAGGTTCTCGATGTGAACTTCAGTTCATATACCCTGGGCAATGACCACCCAATGTAACTGTAATCATATAGGTATTCGTTTGCAGCAGATCAACAGTGAGCAGTGGCCTCACAACGGCAAGATGGGGCCTGGGACATTGCGCTGCTTCTCACGTTGTCTCACACAGGTCAGCTACAATCACATATACTCAGCCTCAGGGATTACCTAGCTGACAGAGGCTTGGTGGCGAAACGGATGGAGGCACATGATAACATCTGGGAGGGAACCTGAACATGGGAGGAGATGGATTGTTCAAGGATTTGGCCTCCAGAGCATTGCTTCCCAGGCTATTTCTGGTATCACAGAGCTAGATAGGTAGGGCAGGGGTTTCCCTTCATCCCCCCACCCCCCCTCAACCCCCGCTTCCACCGGTTTGTAAATTGCCCAATCCCCTCAATTATGCAGTAACTAGGCATCCACAACTTGAATAGCATACTTGAAGTCTGAAAATGCAAGATAGTGCTCCTGCTCAATGGAGCCTACTTGTACAGAAAGTAGTGAATCATGTGTGTATAAATTTTCACCAATACTTCTTTTTATTTTTAGTGTACAAGCCGTTTAAACAAGGAGGCAGTTTAAGATGATACCAAAAGCAGCAACAGATTCATCTGCTACCATATCATTTCGGAGGTAGATAGATAATACTGCCTGCCTAATGCTAGTGCTACAAATATACTTGCACATGTTTCTGCGTCAGACTACAACAATCGGCCTTCACCCAAAAATAGCTCAACAAACACTAAGGCCACATCCATGAATAGTTGAAGAGACATCATCTCATACCGTCGCAGTCAACATCTGGTTCAATAACAAAATTCAGTAACATGGCACACTGATGAATGTATGTATGTAGCACCGCATGGTGAAGCCTTGTTGCGTATCCAAAATGGGCTTCTTCTCTCCCCTAACAACACATGTTGCTGTCTCAACTGTATCCTGCATCATGGCAAGCATGATGAACTAGAGAAGAAAAAATCTTTCTGAAGCGATTAACTAAAGCCTGTCCTGGAAATAAACTAAAAGATTAATAGAAGAACATACTGTGTCATCGACAGTCTGCCATTTGTTTTGTCCATTTTCCAATGATTTTACCCATTTTCAAATATGAACACTGGAATGAACTGCTAGATTATAGAACAAGTTGCAGCACAACTGAAAGGGGCAGAAACAATCACACGTTATAGGTATCAGAAATATGAGCAAGTTTCATGCTCTAGTTCCTACATATATGTGTAGATCTTACAAGAAGCATTTGAATGAAGCATGAGTAATGTGCAGGTAGAATGAATGCTGATTTAGTAAACCACCACACAGATTCCAAACTGTGAAGGTATTATTTTTTTGTTTCAGATCAAACATGACATCTTCAATTCCGTGTTAAGAACCTTACACCAGAGAAATAATTTTGATCCAATCTATTACATCATATATTCTTTGATTCCATGTTAACCACGTTACATTGACGACTTATTGCTCCGTTGCTTTCGAGAACTTTGGAAATGCCGGTGAAATTATTATTTGTTTGCTCTCCAATAGCATGGTATCATGTACAGATGTCTCCTAATTTCTTAATGCAAAAATTCAGACATTCTCCAGCTCAGTATTTGAAAATTTCATGACATAGAACTATACAAGCTAACCAGAAAATTTCACCCTTACCTGCTACGGTGAGCAAGCACGGAAACACCAAACTGAAGCTCCGAGCTATACAAGTTTAAAGTCACCCCAAGCTGCTTCGCCTAATACATTCCTGTCCAGGCCTGTTCTTGCTTCTTCTTCCAATTCATTGTCAAGGTTTATGCTTTCTGTCTCTTCCAGCCCATCTGTGTCAGAGTCTCTCTGTGTTGTCTCTTCAGTACTATCGTCTGGGTATACCCTCATCCTTATGCGCTTGCCTTTGATGTATCTGTATTCAAATTTTGGAGGCGGATATTTCCTATTTAATTTTTCGCATTTGTCCAACATATCTAGTTTCTTAAATACCACACTGAGCATCTTGACAATTGAACGATCAGGTCGAACACCCAGCTCTTCCATATCAGCAAAAACCTGAATGATTTACCATGCATACATGAAATGGTTAGAAAATGGAACGACCATTGCGGCAAGCATCATTTTTGTACCCATGTTTGGTGCAACATAGCTTTTCTAGCCCAAAAGGAAAATATTGAGACGATCACATTCAGATTCAGTGTAAGGTCAATTCCATGTACACTACAACTCAAACTCGAAATCTCTTAAGACCAAAACGCAGTTAGCTGTAAAAAATAATTAAAGTCGATTCACATCTTACTACGAGTCAAATAGTTTCAGCAGTAATGTTAGCTGTAGTATGTCAGACAGTTTCAGCAGTAATGTTAGCTGTAGTATGTCAGACAGTTTTCAGCAGTAATGCTATTGTCCCTCCTATAAGAGATGGACACTGGAAACAAAATGGTAAATTTAGTTATCCTACCTCAAACATCTTCTGGTATGACCCCATACTGTTATACAAGGAGATCATCTTCATGAAAAAAATACGAGGCAGACCCTCCATATATCTCGAGAATATCTTTCCAAATAGCTCTTCAGCTTCCTCAACTCGTCCATCCTCAATTAAAGCAGTTAATAAAGTCTGATAGCTTCCCATGGTCTTCCCTTGACCTTTATTGAACATCCACTTGATAACCTAAATCAGAGATCATGTCATTAGAGAAAGAATACCATTCAAGGGACGAGCTAATTCTACATATTCAAGATTTTACTTGTCCTTCAGTAGAGAAAAAAACTAAAGCTTCAATCCAAAAAATCATTGAGTACCTGAATTATTCTTTTCCATTCCTTTTCCTCCTCAAGCGTCTGCAGTGCCTTCTTCACCGCTATCAAGGGAAACTCCAGTTCCCATGCGACAAACGAATCAAGAGCACCATAAACCTCCTCCTTTACATTAGACAAATCTTTAATCTGCAGGAGAAGGCAAAATGTGTCATGCGAATAGGTAAAATGGAACACAGGCTGTAACCCTTCGATTCCAAAATAATAAAGAACACACCATTGATGTTGGTCTGATTTTTTTTTTTTTAATACAGAGTTTACTTGTAACAAACTGAATGACTACAACCACTGAAAATTAAGCTGAGTAGTGAACAGTTGACATGCAGTTCTGAGGTAATCTAGTGTCCGAGCAGGAATGAGCACAAATTGACATTGAGTTGCAGACTCCACTTACGGTTGCAACAGCAAAACGTACAAGAACCTTACACATTTGACAAGCTTCTTCGACTTGGAGATGGTTCCGATCCTCTTATCGGTTTTCCAGACGCGAGGATACCTCGGTCTCGGACCCCTGGCACCGCAAACCTGTGCCACAGCCACAAGGTTGTAATAAAAAAAAGTTGCAAGCAGGATAGGCACCACCACCACTGAATTTTCAACAAGCAGGTAAGCAAGCAGAGGCGAATGGAGCTCACCACTACAGAGTTGAACTTCCGAAGATGCGTGGCGGCGGCGGCTCTCTCCAGCGCTAGACCAAATGCAGGCGCCCCATATCTCAAGGAAAGCATGCTGTAATCTGCAGTGGGGAACAGTTGAAAGCAGATAAGAAGCTGAAATTTGTGGAGATTAAATCAGTTTGCGTCTAAAGAATCGGAAGTTACCACCAACACGGAATCCCTCAAATTTAATCCTCCATCCAGAACTATCCCCCAAATTTAGTCTGCGCCGATGAGTAGAAGCAAGCTCGTATTCCAAGATTGCGGGGCTGGAGACAGCAGAGCAGAGGGACGGCGGGGGTGAGACAGAACCGGCGTGAGCTGCGTTGGCGGTGAGTTGGAGCTTTCGGTTGGTCGGAGCAGGAGACTCCTAGTCGCCTAGGTCGTGAGAAGGAGGAGGATTCCTCGTACGGACGAGGTGGGGGTGGGCGGCGGAGTGGAGACGAAGGTAAAGTTTCTTCAAGATAGGATAAGAGCGAATTTCAAGGAAGCCACGGCTTCATTTTGACCATGACTTTTGGATTTCTATATTATATATATATATGCAAGAAACCAAAACTAATAGGCGGATGATTCTTACATCAATACCATGTTCCGAACTTCCATGTGTATTCAGCCAAATTCAATATATAATCTCGTACTATGTCAGTTCTCCCCACCTCGCTAATTCTTCCGCCATGCGTGAAACTTTTTAGGAACTTCCGATCACACGGCGTCTTCTTACTCGCTAGTTCGATGCCCGGAAATGAGATCGACAGTTTCGTTATGCCTCATGACCGTGTCGCAACTTTCTTGCCACAACGGAAAAGGCGTATCTAGCATTAGCTCGTGCTATCTCCCAATGTCTCTGACTCCTAATACCGACAACAAGGCAACTACGGTGGCCGATGTCAAGTATCTTGTTACCTCCCTTATCTCTTGAGTTATACCATGTTCCGAACTTCCATGTGTATTCAGCCAAATTCAATATATAATCTCGTACTATGTCAGTTCTCCCCACCTCGCTAATTCTTCCGCCATGCGTGAAACTTTTTAGGAACTTCCGATCACACGGCGTCTTCTTACTCGCTAGTTCGATGCCCGGAAATGAGATCGACAGTTTCGTTATGCCTCATGACCGTGTCGCAACTTTCTTGCCACAACGGAAAAGGCGTATCTAGCATTAGCTCGTGCTATCTCCCAATGTCTCTGACTCCTAATACCGACAACAAGGCAACTACGGTGGCCGATGTCAAGTATCTTGTTACCTCCCTTATCTCTTGAGTTCCACCCATTTTCACAAAGTTTCTACTTATAGCTCTACCAAAGAAAGACTAAAATGGCAAACCAACCTGTGGTTGGATGGTTAGGAGGGTGGGTGTACCCTCCAACCCACCAGAGTTCAAACCCCAGGTTTGACACCTGTGTGTTGCATTTAGGCGGAATATTCTTTCAGTGGGAGGCGACGTTCCCGTCGACAGCGAGGCGCCTGTGGTGACTTCGTCAATCTCAAGACCTGCCGGCTCGGTCTCTCGGAGGTGCTCATAGGGGTAGGGTGTGCGTGTGTGCGTTCATAGGGGTGAGTGTATGCGCGTGTATATGAGCGCTTGCGTTTGTACTGTGTTTCTCAAAAAAAAAAAAGACTAAAATGTTAAAATACCTCAAGACAACGATAGAATGTAGCTTTGGGCCGGGTGTGGGGATTATATATAACGAGGAGAAAGATGTTCTCACCTACCATCGTACATGTTGGAAAGGCAAGATAAATATTCACATATATTTGATTGCAAATTAGGTTTATTTTCTTTTAGACGTTTAGTACTCCCTCTGATCTGAAATAAGTGTCGGAAGTGACACTATACATTTTTGCTAATACAGTGCATTTTCCATGTCACTTAAATAAGATCGGAGGGAGTATATAATATTCATTGAATTTGTTTTGTGAAAGAACGAAAGCCTTTACGAATGTAAATCAACGGGGAGATAAAATGTTGGCTTCAAGGTAAATTTTTCTTCTTTGCTCTCCTAACCTACCAAATGATCGTTGCATAACAAGCAAGAGGTTGGATACAACGTCACATGAAAACTTTCTGGATGAGATAGTTGCAATTTTGTTTGGATAAACCATTTAAACTGCTGGATAGTAATAGTCTATAAACCGATTGGTGCATCATTACCATGGTCCAAACTTCCATCCGTTGTAGCAATTATAAATCTGAGTATACATAACTATGCCCGAATAATTTGATGCTCTAGAACCTTTTAGCGGTCCTAAAAAAACAACTACAAAAGGAAGATAATTGTGCATATTTATTACACGTGCAAGTTTCGTACATGTAAAACAATCACCCAAAGCCACTATCTAGTCTCAACTGAGTTCCGTCGCAGGCGCATGGGGCTTGCTGGATTGTTGCAATCCGTGAAGCGTCAGAGCTTATAAGCAGCCTTCATGTTCTTGCGCGCTACTTCGATGCTTGTAAATGAGACCGACTGGTCAACTACATGACGTTATTATGGCATTACCACAGTTCAATGAACGTGCCGCCTCACCGTTTCTCGCACAACACGTATGGAATCTGTAGCATCAATCGGTGCTCCCAATGTCCCCGATTTCTATTGTCTACACAGGGTCAAATATGATAGCTCTACGAGTTCTGTCATTTAATTTTCCCTAGTTTTGTGCAAACCAAGTGTCCAACTACAGCTTACTACAGAAAGACTAAATGGTTTGGATACCTTAAGACAATGACCGAATCAACACATCGTTCAATACAATGACCGAAGCTAGCTTTGGGTGTGAGCTTATATATTACAAGGAGAAGGATACTTTCACCTACCATCGTACATGTGCAAAAGGCAAGATGAATATGCACATATACTCACTCACAAAGTAGGTGAATTCCCTTTTAGATGTCTAGCTATTTCCTATGCATTGCAAAAGACTAAATCAAATTGATTGGAAACCTCTAGAGAGAAAAATAAAGAAGCAAACTGGTAGCCTGCAAGGTAGTTTATTATGGAGAAAAATCGATCGCAGCGGTTACTAGAGGAACGGTTTATGTAGGATAACTGGGTAGAGTGGGCAGCCGACAAAGTCCCACCTATTTTTTCGGCGACCACTAGGGATCGACGCCGATCCTTAGCACTATATCGGACTAGTCCACATCGCTTAGATTAGATTAGTCTGGTACGTTGATTTCTCCCTATAAGGTGAACCACTTATTATTCCTAGTATTAAACCGCACTATTCATTACCATTTTTTTTCCAACTGGGGCTATCCCCTTTTCCATTAACTTTTATCAACGGAAATAACAGGGTTCAGAACAACAAAAACTGTAACATACGGAGAGGAGAAGGGGAAGGAAACTATAGCCCAAACGGTAGGAAAACCCGCTGAAGAGCCTCGGCTCGAGACTCCTCTATGGGACAAAAAACCTACCACCTAAACTACAGTAAAGTTCAGGAGACACAAAACAAACAGAAGTTCGAAAAACAGATAAACCGAGGCCACACCCAACAAAACCCAACCAGGACAGACTTTTCTCTTCTTCTCCAGTAAGCACAGATAAAAGAGATGATGCACCGACTTCAAGCCCCCGATCCATCAGTGAGACGCAGCATCTCGCGAGCCTCCGTCCATCTACTCGCAATCTGCTCCACCACCCTGACGATTTGATCCGCACCTCCCTTGATCAGCTCCTTGTCGTCTGGTTTGTACATACCTTCCCAATAACACAGGAAAGCACACCAAGAGTAAACTATCACTGGTAGAAAAAAGAACTTCCATACGCCCGGTTCAGTCCCCAAATTATGCGCACCGTGACTAAATGGGTTTTAGTCCCGGTTCGGGAGGCGACCCGCGACTGAAGGTCATGCGTCGCGGTTTGGGAAGCGCGCGGAGGGCTTTAATCCCGTTTGGCCTGGCCACCCGCGACTAAAGATCGAAACTGCTCCCCACCCGCGCGGTTTTATTTCGCGAGCGAGAGGCAAAAGGCCGTTGCTACAGTGCGCACCCGAGACTCTCTGTTTCTTCTTCCTCTCTTCTCTTCTTCCTCTCTTCTTCCTCCACCAAGAACCCATGGATTCTCCCGTTTGGAACGTTCTCCGTGTGCCCACACCATGCCGCAAGAATCTCGACGTGGCCTACACCAATATATGCGAGAGGCTCCCCGGTGCTCTTAACCATTTGAGCAATCTCTATGAAGCCGCCGATGAACACCACAAGTTCTTCGGGCTTGATCTAGAGTACACGGCGAATCAACGGGATGTTGCCATCATCCAGATTGCCCATAAGGAGACCGTTTTGGTCTTCCAATGGGCAAGGTACGCACACGTACAATCTCTCTTGTAGGATAGTTGCATTTTCGATTTGTTTGTTGCATTGGAAGAATACACGTGTTGCAACATATCTAACACGTGTTCCGTTTTTGTTGTTGCAGTAGTTCAAAGAAATCTCAAGAACTTGTTGATTTTCTTGTCAACAAGGGTTACGACTTCTGTAGCGTTGACATCACTCAAGACCGACAGAAGTTGATGCGCACGTTGGGTATTGAGATACCTGAAGATCACTACATTGATCTTCAGGACCTTATCCATTTTGATGAGCTGTCCGGGCACAAGACCGGGATGGCTCAGATGGCAACTGCCTTCATCCACCCCGACTACAAAACCATGAAGACTCGTTTCCCCTCGAGGAATCACATGTATTGGGGGAAGAACCCACTTGACCGGATCAATCTCGAGTATGCAGCAATAGATGCATACGTTGCCTTCGAGTTGTTCCACATCTACTCTTCGGAGCTCAAGTAGATGTTGTTTGTGTACCGCATCTATGTACCACTATGTTGCGTTCGATATATGTAATGGATATATGTCTTTCTATTAATTCCTATATTATTTCTATATTAATTCCTAGCTATATTATTTCTATATTATGTAATGGATATATGTACCGCTATGTTAAGTAATGGCTCAAATAAAATCACGGGTTAAACATAGCACAAAATTTACTAAAGCAATCACACAAAGATCTAGCTCACACATAATTCCAAAATAATAAAATTAGAAAGTAACAAATGCTAGTTCCATTTTTATTTGGGTTTCCAATCATGCACACACTTTCTAAGGTAAATGTTCTGTAAGCAAACCACCTAATATCAAGTCCTAACACTCTATTCAAGCTAGGAAACAAGATAAAATCAAACACACATTTCAAAACAAATAAAAACACATCAAAAAAACAAAACAGAAAAACTACCGTTTCTATATCTATTCACCAAAAACTACTGTTTCTATATCTGTTCACCAAAAATAAATCTAGAGCTCCAAAAATTAATCTAAGCCAGGAAAACATAGATCTAGACAATACCAAACTCATCCAGTTGGATTTACTTAAAAATTCATTTTTGAACTCATTCTAAAAATCATAGAAGAGCCTACTGGTATTTTATTAAAAAGAATGATATTTTCATTTAGTTGCTGACCTTGATGTGAGGCTAAGTGCTATGGATAGATCTTTTCAATGTCTATCCTGAACATTTTAGTTTGTCCATTTTGGTTATGTATTTTAAAAGTTAGGTTCAAATTATTTTCACAGATAGTCATTGCCAAAACAGTTCATGTGTCCAAAATAATAGTCGAAACTTGGATCTGCAAATTTTATATGGTTTGGTTCATGAATTTTATCAAATTTTATTTTGCATTTAGAAAAGGGAAAAATGAATTAGTTTTATTTTTCTGAATTTTTTGATCTATTATTTGTATTTTTAAGATTTTAAAATGAATTAGTTTTATTTTTCTGAATATTTTGATATATTATTTGTATTTTTAAGATTTTAAAATGAATTAGTTTTATTTTTCTGAATATTTTGATATATTATTTGTATTTTTAAGATTTTAAAATGAATTAGTTTTATTTTTCTAAATATTTTTTTAGAAATAATACAAATTAAAAAGTTAATGTTTATTTATTTATTCAAAATTATTAATTACATCATTACTTTTGTTTATTAAAAGATTTATTTGAAATTTAGACAATAAAGAAATGTGGCATCGACCAACATGTTAATAGGATTGATATGATACTAGTATCACATACATGCGTGCGAAACACTTGGATGCAGGACAGGATGGAACTCGAAAGTTAAGCGTGCTAGTGCTAGAGTAGTGGGAGGATATGTGACCGAGCGGGAAGTTTGACCACGAGTAAGTAATTTGACTAGAGATAATTGTAGTTAGACACTAAGCAAATAATAAAAATTCTGAAAAAAAGAGTGAAAAATTGGAGTGAAAAAAAAGGAGTGAAAAATTAGAGTGAAAAATAATTAGAAAGCCAAATGAATTAAAGAAATAACGAAATAGCATGTAGTCCCGGTTCGTGTTGCCAACCGGGACTAAAGGTCCTTCGCCCCCGGCGCACGCCACCCGCCCACGTGGACGGGCCTTTAGCCGCGGTTCGTAAGAGGGGCGACTAAAGGGGGGGGTGCTTTAGTCGCGTCTATTTAGTCCCGGTTGCGCGGCCGGGATTAATGGCCTTTGCGAACAGGGACTATAGGCCTATTTTCTACCAGTGTATAACCACAGGGGACCTCACAATCTTTTTATCAAATGTTATGCCATTCCTCGTAGTCCAAATAGCCCAGCACAAGGATGCCAAAAGCAACATATGAAACTTCTTACCACCAGGAAAGAACTTATTAAACCAAACTACACTCTGCTACAGAGACCTGGGGCAAGTTCCAGTCCCTAAAATAGAGCCCAACACACCCCAGAGAAACTTGGCACTAGCGCAACCAAAGAACAAATGATTAGCTGTTTCAATCTGATTACAGAAGGAACAGGAGGGGCAACCCAACCAATTCCTACTCCTCATATTATCTCGAGTTAAGATTGCATTCCTAAAAACTTGCCAAAGGAAAATTTTGATTTTCAGGGGGAGTTTAGCTTTCCAAATCCATTTGTTATTAGACCCCGCTAGGTCTTTTTCCAGGAGCCTATAAACCGATTTAGTTGAAAAACAACCATTAGCATTCGCATTCCATGAAACTTTATCAGGTTCATCGATCAAATCAACCCTACGAGCAGCCTCCACAATAAAGTCCCAATCCCTGACCATGTCAGGTAAAAAGCGTCTACGGAAAGGAAAATTTAAGTTGGCAGCCAGGGCCTTCTCAAAGGTCCAATCTTGTGCCTGACAAATATTAAACAGAGAAGGGTATGAAACACAAAGGGAGCAACCGTTCAACCAAGGATCCTTCCAAAATCTCACCGGATTCCCTTTTTTTCAAAATGAGCTTCCTACCCATCATATAGGTCTCTTTTACTTTCATGATAGCCTTCCAACAAGGAGAATCCATCACACGACAACTGATAGAGGCCACTGTTTTAGTTCTAAAATACTTGGCTCTTACAATTTGTTGCCAGAGACCTTCCTGCGTCTCGAGCTTCCACCACCACTTGCATAAGAGACTCACATTTTGTCTATGTAGATTTTTAATACCCAATCCTCCTTTATCTTTGGATCTACAAATTCTATTCCATTTAACAAGACCGTACTTTCTATTCATTACCATTTGTTTCCTAAAATTAATTGCACCCTAAAATCACGTAAAGATAAAACTGCAATTCCATTTATTCTATTTTTTATTTTCATATTAGGTTTGTTGCCAAACTCTGTTCAACAAAAATTTGATTCCAGTGCCGTTTGCTTTCACTTCATGTGTCAAATTTGCTTCCATTACATGTGGCGTTCCAAGTAATATTTTCATGTCAATATGTTAACTTATTCTGTTTTGTAAACAAGAAAAAATGTTATACATTTTTTAGAGAGTTTCCTTCAGGTTTAACTACGTTTGTTTCAACCTAACAAAAAGTCTTTCCAATAAAATCGTTTATTTTACTTGTAAGTACCAAAAAAGGACTTCCACAGGGATACAAATTTTCTAGTGCTACATGCGGTGTTGTGTCGTGCCACCATCCCAAGAAATTTTGTTTTAGTTGTACTGAAATTTGCTTCCATATTATTTCAAATTTAATTTTATGACAAAAAAAAGTATGTCGATAGAACAATTTATTAATTTTCAAGAGATGCAAATCATATTTTTGTTGAATAGAGAATCTGCTCTCTTAGCAATCTATAGAAATATAAAGATTTTCCGGCAACATACATATTTGCTTCGCTAGAGTAACATTATATTAGTTTATATGAGCATACTACATGCTTTCCATGGACTAGAAATTGTTACCATCACTCCCATGTATCTACAACAACATGGCTTCTGGAACGCCGTTACACCTTATTTTGCATTAGCTTCATATTTGCTTCAAAAGTCAAAACATGTCATATAAGGTTAAGGCTAGGGCAGTCTAGGCATAATGCACATTCCACCATTTGATGGTGGCCGTGCTGCAGTTGTGATTCATTCAAATATTTTGCGTGCTTCCTTCAATGAAGGTAGACAATTGTGTCCATGTTTCCTTCTGATGGTGGTCGTGCTTCATGCAAATGGTGTCCGTGCTTTCTCAAGATGCCAGTCGCCGATTGTGGTCATGCTTTCTTACGGTGGTGGTCATGCTTCATTCAGATGGTGGTGGTGCTTCCTGCAGATGGTCATCGTGCTTCCTTCAGATGCCAGTGGACGATTGTGGCTATCCTTTCTTCTCATGATGGGCATGCTTCATTCAGATGGTGGCTTTGCTTCATGCAGATAGTGGCCATGCTTCCTTCTACCACTCGACGGTCCATCCGATTGGAGCGGCATGGACCGAGCAACGATAGATCAATGCACTGCCAGACACATGCCTAGTTGATAATGAAGCCGTCGGTTCATGAGATTAATCATAAAAATGTTACATGGATTTATAATTCAATAATGGAGAACATATGAGCAGATTGGGACCTAGGCCGCTTGCGGTTACCTTCTCCCTATGTTGTTGGAGGGATCAAGACGGCGAAGGGACCATTGAAGCAGCATTCGGTCTGCCGTTGCGCCATCAAGGAGAGTGTAGCCTAGTCGGCCAAAGGCTAAGCCTTCTTCCTGCGGATCGTATATGATAAATATAAGCACGGGGACATGTTTCAACCAAAAATAGTTTTGTATTGATAACACATACACTAACAAAATCAAGAAGCATGGATATGATGTCGCAACCCTGTCTCAAATATATGTAAAAAAGGAAGAAGCATGATTGACCGAGCTTGCAGCGAATATTCTCTACCATTGGAGCATCCATAAGAAACAAAGAAGTATGGATATAGTAATGTGTGCACCCAAAATTTGTAGAATAGCTACATGAATGAGAAGCAATAGAAACAATGCTGGTGTTTTCACCGGCTCTATCAAATCAATTGTAGGTATGTTAGATTTAATCTTCAAATTTCTGAGAAAATGCGTGCCGCCAAAACATTCCATTCCTATAAATACGGCCTAGAAACATCTTTCAATCGAAGAAACTATTTATTTAGCATACCAATGGAACAACCTTCAGATTAAATCTTCAAATTTATACAAAAAAAATACTAATTCTAGCACACAAACTTGTATCAGGTACATCACAAAGAATACATAAGCATAGAATATATAAAGACTAGAAATCATGTGGCTACCTTAGAGAAGAACGCACGCTGTAAGGCTGGTGTATGCATGATTGAGACACATGCTGCGGGAGAGGAGTGGCGACACAGGGCCATGGAGAGTACATGCAGTGAGCAGCAGATCAATTGCGGGAGAGCATGACGCACCGACCGGAAATCCGCTTCAGCCATGAACAAGGATGGCTTCCGGTCAGTCCAGCCCAACGATGCCTCCCAACGGCGGAGCTTCATACTTGGTGGCGAAGCTCGCCGATTCAGGTGGAGTTAGATGTGTCGGACAGAGCAGATCGACGAGCCATTCGCGGAGGCGATGAAGGAGATCAGTCAAGCCGCGAGCACGGCCGGCGCACAGCGAGGACAAGCGGATCGCCGACGAGTGCCGGCAGTGGGGGCGCCGATGGCGTTTTGGGGAGTGATTTGGGAATTTTGGGCAGCTGACCGGATCCCCGTGATTTTGTTCCGTGAGTTAATATGGAACAAATGGAGCAAATCAAGGCCGCTCGATGGAGACGATCTTGACGGTGTTGGGGGGGGGGGGGGGGGTGTCAGACATTATGTGGGGCGGGTCATGTGGCCCCATGGACGTCCCGTGTCCACTTGCACCCTGAACTGAACCTGCCTTTCCAAAGAAAAAAGATGCTTGGGATGGTGAATCCGAAGCATTGTGGACAGCAACAAAAAATATCGCTTACGATTTTGGCACAATCAAGAAAGAAAAGTAGTTCGCTACGGTCCAAATCGCACGCTAGAAGGAGATGTCGCTTCAGTTCTTTTTTCGAAATGGAGGATCTACCCCAGCCTCTGCACCAAAATGGTGCACACAGTCGGTTTTTATTAATAGAAAGCAGTAGCCACAATGTCTTACAAGAAAATACATGAATGAACAATCCTGAACCACCATCTTAGCGATAGCTCGCTACCAACACTATTGATGAAGGGGGTCACCAAAAGGGCCGAATTCTAACAGCACACCAACGTGT
Organism: Alopecurus myosuroides; assembly: GCA_028641055.1. Lineage (NCBI taxonomy): Eukaryota > Viridiplantae > Streptophyta > Magnoliopsida > Poales > Poaceae > Alopecurus > Alopecurus myosuroides. The sequence continues at coordinate 28,044,030 of CM054063.1, forward strand.
ATCATCTAAAACACCAAAGGCCACACCAAGCCGCCCGATAGCGAGCAAGGGGCACAACCGGTCCAGCACCCCGCAGCACATACCGACGTACACGCTCCCGAAGATGCCGCCTCCGTCTTCCGCTCACCCTATTCCAGGACAGAAATCAACGCATTCACCTGGGAGACCCGCCGTCGACGCCGCCATGACGCCAGACAGCTTCTCCACCCCACGCAATCCGCACCATCAGCAGGCCCTCTCCAAGTAGCTCATGTTCCTAGGACGATGCCCCCGAGAGGGTAAACGACATCGAAGATGCCGCCATCATCCTATCTGGTAAAACCAGGTATATGGTTTCCCCCGGAACACAGCTCTGCTCCAAAACAATGCCCTCAAGAGGGAGAACAGCGCAATGCATCGTCATCGTCCGATCCGGGATACCAGATCTAGGGTTTCCCCCGGAGTAGTAGGCAGTAGGCGAAGGCTACACAACAACGATGCCTTCAGCAAGGGGATGTCATCGGAAGACGCCATCATCGTCGGCTCCGGCCATCGGAGCCCGGCTCTCACCGACCAGCCACCTCCACTCCAACTCGTGCGCCATAACCGTAGTAGAGGGAGTCCGTCACCGCCTCGTCGTAGATCAGCCCGGAGAAGGTCCGGCCCGAGAAGACCCCACCGCCAATTCCGTCACGCCATCCCGTCGATCTGCCTAGACACCGTGCTGCCGACTTTAGCAGCGACACGATTGGTCCAGCCAGCCTCAACCGGAGGCATTACCATTAGCACGGGGAGATCCGGGCGCGCCTGCCCATTCTCGGCCGCCACTCCCAGATGCCCGGCCCCGGCCGTCACGCCGTCCTCCACGACCACGTCCGGCCGCTGCCACCATCGAGGCCACCAGGGCCGCCGCCCAGCTCCAACTCCGCTGCTCTGAAGGTAACAGCCGGAGGACCTCCGTCCCTTTGGGATCGAGGCCCACCGCCATCGTGGCTAGAACCGACGGCAGCGGCGGCAAGGGAGATGCTCGTGGGGAAGCCCCGACGGCTGGAGATCGAAGTCCCCCGAGCCGTCCAAGGAGGACGACGCGGGGGTCTAGGGGGCGGACGGGGGAGGTGGGAGCGGACGGGAGGACTAGCCCCCGCGGCCCAGCTTGCTACCACGCACAATATCTCGTTCGCTCTGTTTCTTGAGGAGTTTCGAACTGCCCTATCCATGAAGACTGGATCTTCCTAGTGCTGCTTGGCACCATATATTGAGAGCAAGTGTTTGTTCTAATTGCTGCCGTTCCAAATCCCGATGCATGAAGTATTCCAATATATAAGACGTCTTGGTAAGCTAAAAACAAGTTTCCAAAATGTTGTATATATTAGGACAGAGGCTCTATTATCAAGCATACCAATATCCTTTTACCATTAGCGTGTGAGTCGTGCATCGTATATTTCTTGAAGTTATGCATACGCTGTCATGATATTTTTGTTGATGGTGGCAAGTCACCCACAACTTAATTTATCTTTCGGTTATTATTTGTTTTGCACATACTTTAAAATGTTCCACGGTTACATTCAGAGAACCTATACAATATTCTTGATGTTGAAAATCATGAGATATGTAATATGATTGTAAGTGGCACTGACAGCTTGAGCAGACAACATTATTTTCTAGACCAAAGAAAGGGGAAAACACATATTTTCTTTTTCTTTGCCCTCCCCATGTATCTGTAGCACTTTACACAAAATAAGAATAAGGATTCCGTATTACTACACTTATAGTTTAACTGACATCTGCAGTTTAGCATATTTGTTTTGCCAAGTTCCAATTCCATTCTGGCTAACCTTCCCTTATGTTATACGACAAATAGACATTTTTCTTGCTGCGTGTTACTTCTTTCCCAACCAAGATATTCTGGATTTTGATAGCGAGGACGAGTTGATATGATGGCCGGCACAATGCTCCAAGCCCATATCACCGCAACCCCCATGGCAGATGAGCACTTGGCGATCGTCACATGCCTTGTTGGTTTACTAACAGAGATCAATGACGTTCCTTGTGTTGGAGATTTTCGGCCATGGAGGAGACAAAAAAAGATTGACAATTAATGGATGGTCATTTGATGCTAATGGATGACTACTTAATCCGTCACATAGGCCAAAGGAATTTTGGCAGCGCTTTCAGATAAACAAGGATATGTTCATGCGCATTGTGATGGCCCTTTATGAGGAGTCTCCTGAAGGGAAGACATTTTAAGGAAAGAAACGGACAAAAACAACGTAATGCGGGCTTGTATCCTTAAGAACCTAAATAAAAGGGGGACGGCGAGTGTGCAATCCTTTCTTAATAGTCTATATCACGAGACTGTAAACAACCTACCGATACTTTTTTTTTATTTGTCTTGAAATCCCTACAAATCCAATTTACTCTAGGCTATATTCCTATGCACTACAAACAGTCAGAAACTATACTTCCACCAATCCACCAAGCACTACACCTTGAAAAGTAAAAACAGAAATGCTACGCTAGAAGAAGACAAAAGTAATCCATTCTGAAATAATGTTTAGCAAAGTTACATCAATTTGTCGAGCCAACAATAGATAGTTACAAAGAAACGACAATCTACAATACCGCACAATCCCCCAATGATGCAGCACATCCGATTCCACCAAGTGGACCAATGACAAGATCACGAGCGGAGGCGATACATGACAAGGTGAACTCACTCCTCTCTCTTCATGCTTTCGGTGACTTGGTGAATGGTGCGCTACCTCATGGAACAACCCTTTGTATACTCAGGTTTGACCCCACCACGGATGCCCAAGAACGTGCCCAAGACGATGCCCAAGAACCTGTGGAAGAAGTCCGAGAAGATGGCGTGAAGGAAGAAGAAGAGAAGGAGGAAGCAGGGGGAAAACAGGGGTCCCCGCCTCAAATCCCGGCCAGGCCGGCCCCTAGGCCGGACCCCCCACAGAACCCTCCGGCCTCCACCCCGGCCTCAGGCTAGTCCCTAGGCCGGACCCTCTTCTGAGCGAGCCGACCTCCACCCCGGCCTTGGGTCGGCCTCCATGCCGGCTCCCCTGCTGCCCCACCTTAGCCTCAGGCCGGCGTGCCCCAAGTCCCACCCCGCCCTCAAGGGCCAGCCAGGCCGGTTCCCCTGAAGACATGCGAACGCAAGGGATTTTCGCCCCTTTTCCACCTCCTTCGACCCCTTGGCTATATAAGGACTCCCCCGAGCTAGATCTAGGTTTAGAGATGAAATTAGAACTTTGAGCATTGCTCTTGTATCCTTCTTGTGAGGCTACTCCTATGGTTTGTACCTAGAACCGTATCAAGGCTACTCCTATGATGTGTATCTAGGACCGTATCAATATTAGTCTCAATTACCTATCATTTCCCCTTGGGATTCAGCTAGGAATTGCCCAATCTTCCTCAACTAATCCTTGAGGTTCTATTGGCGTGGTGGACCGGCCAAGGGTGTGAAGAGGTTTCCGATAAGGTGAGTTTAGTTGGATCGATCGTTCGGTACGCGACCCTCGGGGTTTAGTTGACGGAATATTTGGGGTTCTTCTGTTCTTACTAGTTATCCTCCTTCGACTCCCAGCGTTTCCTCCTTGATTCTTCCCCCGATTTCCCCCTCGATCCCCTTCGTGTTCTTTTTGTTCATCGTGTTCATCATCCGTTCTTCGTGTTCTTGGTCAATTCGTGAAGATCGGGCCAACTAGGAGCTAACCCCTCCCTATCATCTGGTATCCAGAGCTAGATTGACACGAATTTGACCCCCACTCCCCTCTTTTCCACCCAATTTTTCTTCTACCACCATAAATTAGAAAATTCCAATAAAAATAGCCAAAAAGGGATTTCGACCGATCTGTGGATTTGTTGCGTTTTTCGTGGATTTGTTCTGGTGATTTGTTGCCAAATACCATTCCACACCTTTTTATTCAGCCACTTTCCTCGAGTTTGTCCAAAAAAAAATTCTAGGTTTTCAAGGAATTTCGAATTTGAGCAAAAATCACATAAAATCTCTATCTTCGATTTCTGGACAGATTTTATAACTTGTTTTTCTTTGTCGTCGTTGATCCGAATTGAGTGAAACAAGTTGTCACGCGACGCCCACAACACCATGTACTCAACCACATCAACGGATCGCCACGACATCGACATCCACCGGCCGCAAGTCCGAGATCATCGACAATAGAGGTATAAGTTGCTTCCGCTTGAACTAACCCCATTGTTTGTGTATCTTTCCTATTCGGACTAGCTCTTTTACATCGCTTGGCATCGCATTAGTGGCACCGAGAGTGTGAGTTTTGCGCTTGTGACAGAATAGCTTCGAGTAGGCATTAGCATTTCGGAATCATCATCAAAAAGCGAAAAATAAAAAAAGAGCAAAAGAAGAAAAGATCGATGTCAATTGCTATCCTTTGTAGGAACGTGTAGCTTCGCGTCGCAAAAGATAAGAGAGTGACTGGTTGCCACAGTGAAAATCTTGTTGCCTCTTATAGTTTGAGGTTTGAGCTAGCGTCCTCCTTGCGTTGGTGTGGCATTGAGCTTAGTCTTCGATAGGAACATTTCGTCTGTGCTCGTCCATTGGCCGCACTAACCTCATTTATCCCTTGTGTGTGTGTTCCTTTTTTTTAGTTTCCTCTACTAGGATTGGTTTTTGTGCTAAATTTTCTTTTCGGCTCTTCTCCACGTTTTAAAACAAACTTTTCTTCGGATTTGTCGATTTTCCTTGCCACTTTCCTAACCAATTTGCCTTCCACATAAAGCGTGTGTGTTGTCGTTTGCGGTTTTCTTTCGATCTTTTTGGAATCACTTTTGACATACCGCCCTACATTTAGACTCGTCCACTAGCCTCAATACAACCAAAAAAGGTAACGTTGGGTAAGTGATACATCTATTTCTTCACATCACCCTTGTGTGTTTTTGAGATGGCTAGGGAAGGAGTATTCACAAGTCCGAGCTCGGAGGATGAAGGAAACCCTTTCTTCAACGACAATACTTACCACAACTTTGTCACCCACAATGACCATTTCCAACTCCGTGAACTCGTGAAGGACGGATTGCAACGCTATGAGCGTTGAATCCAAGAGCAAGAGGACCGATTGAATGATCAAATGACGCGCATCAACATCAACTTGGATAATCTTGCCAACCGTCGTCAATCATTATCGTCCTCAAGGTCGCGCCGCTCAAGCCACCACACTCAAGATCTGTACCAAGATCGTCGCCATGACCGCCATGATCGCAACACCAACATGGAGGATGGTGGACAACCTCAATAACCGCAACCACCTCCTCAATAACAAGCTCCTCGACGAAATTGGTATGAAGATAGATCGCCATCACCACCTCCTCGACACCGCCAAGGCCGTGGTGACCCTCTTCAACAACAACCGCAACGCCCGGACCTTCGACAACATCATCCACCGCCTCCACAAGGCCAAGCTCATGACTATGGCCATAATGACTTCGTGGAAGGTGCTTGTCAACATCGAAGGACACCAAGGCGCAATGCGCGTCCCAACCACAATGACCGCCAAGACCAAGAAATTCCTCCACACCCTCGAGATGAACAAGAGCTTTCGCAACGCCTTCATCCCGAACAAGAACGTCCTCAACACCAACACCGTGACAATGATGATAGCTAGTGAACGCCGAGAAGCAAGACTCCGTCACCGCCAACAACCACCTCCTCATGACCACCGGCGTCATCCTCCCCATGATGATCGCCAACACCAAGACAATGAGGATGACCCATATGATCTTTCACCGCTCTTCTATGATGAAGAACCTTATGAGCGACCCCATCGACAACAAGAAGACAACAACATGAGTGCCCTTTGCTTCAATATTCTGAAGTTCAATGGTGAAAATGATCCCGAAGAATATCTTTCTTGGGATCTCAAGGTGGACAAGATCTAAGGCATTCACAACTTCACCGACAAGAAGATGGTTGCCTTGGCATCTTTGGAGTTCGAAGGTGCACTTTTATGGTGGGACCGTCTCCAAGCCGAAAGAGTCCGAAACCGGATTGCTCCTATTGCCACTTGGAATGAGATGAAGCAATTCATGCATGCCCGTTTTGTTCCTCGACATTACAAGAGTGACCTCTTCAAGAAGCTTCAAGAACTTCGTCAAGGTGTGAAGTCCGTTGATGAGTACTACAAGGAAATGGAGACATCTTTGATACGAGCTCATGTGATGGAACCTCAAGAGCAAACAATGGCCCGCTTCCTCAATGGCCTCAACTATCCTATAAGGAAGATTGTCGAGTATCAACCATATGAAAACATTGTGGCCCTTGTCCATCAAGCTCTCAAGGCCGAACGCCAAATTGCGGAAGATCTCAAGTACAACAAGCAAAAGGCTTTCTTTGCCTCAAACCCTCCTCTTCGTCTACAATGACACAAGTGACTACACCAACCAACAACAAGAGCACCTCTAGAGCTCTCAATGCTACCAACAAGTCTCCACAACTGTTCAAGAAACAAGTGCCTCCCACCACCTCTGCGCATACTCCTCAAGTCAAGTCGAGCACTATCACTTGCTTCAAATGTGGTGGAAGTGGACACAAGTCCTTTGAGTGTTCCAAAAAGATGATCATGATTGTCAACCAAGATGGTGAACATGACTCCATGAGTGAAGGCGAATACTATGCCTTGCACCAAGTTGTCCTTAATTCAGTGGATGTGCCAAATGAAGATGAAGAAAGTGTCTATTGCCCGAAAGGAAATAATAAAGTGGTTATTATCTTATTCATTATTTACGATAAATTTTTATTTCTAATGCTAGAATTGTATTAACCGGAAACGTTGATACATGTGTGTTTAATAAACAAACAATGGTTCCTAGTAAAGCCTCTCTTCTAACTAGCTCGTTGATTAATAGATGATCAAGGTTTTCTGATCATGAACATTGGATGTTGTTAATAAAGGGGCCATGTCATTGGTAGAATAATGTGATGAATATAGACCCAATATCAAGATAACAATACGATCAAGTCATTTAGTTTATATTGTTATATCTTGCATACGGAGTAACTTATTCCTTAGACCATAAGATCATGTCAATCACTGATACCGGAAGGGTGCTTTGATGTCATCAAACGTCACACCATAACGAAGTGACTATAAATGTGGCGTTATTTATTCAGAAAGTGTTAATTGAGGCTCATGGATCAAGAGTGGGATTTGTCCATCCAAAATGACGGAGATATATACTCTGGGCCCTCTCGGTGATATCACATCGACACCGCTTACAAGCACGTGATATGATCACAAGAATGTCATATCACGGAAACGAGAAAAGAGTACTTGTCAGGTAACGAGATTGAACAAGGTATGATTGATACCAATGATCGAATCTCGGACAAGTAAAATATCGCGAGACAAAGGGAATAGTTTACGACGTTTATGGTTCACACAATCACTAGATTCATCGTTGAATGTGTAGGAGTCAGTGCGGATCTCCAGGACCCGCTGTTGACTATTGATCGAAGAGGTGTCTCGATCATGTCTACATTATTCACGAACCGTAGGGTGACACACTTAAGGTTTGATGACGTGATTGAGTGGATACAGAATATCGGAGAAAAGTTTGGACAACACCGAAATTGTTTCGTGGAATATTGAAATAGTCACCGGAATTGTTTTGGGGAATATTGAAATAGTTCAAGGTGGTATATGTTAATGTTTGATTAACAAATAATTTAAGGGGGTAGGTGTTAATGTTTGTTAATAGGATTAAAAAATACTAAAATAAAGAAATAAAATTGTTTTATTTATTTATTAAAGAAAACCCTTGGAATTTTGAGTGGGAATTGATGAGAGAATGAGTGGGTTGAGTGGAGACTCCACCCACATGAAGCGGGGAGAGGTGGAGGCACCAAAAATTCGTGGCTGCCTCCCCCTCCTATATAAAGAGGGGTTGGACCTCCCTCTACACACACACTTGTGTCATCTCCATCCTCCCGCTGATCCACCTCATGTCCATGCGCTTGGCGAAGCCCTGAACGAAGTTTTCTCCACCACACTATGCCGTCGTGCTGCTGGTTTCCGAGGGATCCTCTACTTCCGCTGCCCCGCTGGATCGAGGGAACGGAGGTCGTCATCGAGCTGTATGTGTGACCTAGTGCGGAAGCGCTGTCGGATTGCAGCGCTCATCTTCGCGATCTTGAGATCGATGCGAGTACAACTACATCAACAACAAGATTTTATATCGTAACGCTTTGTGTCTTTGAGGGTATGTTCTTCTTAAGACTCTCTCTATGTGCGTTGCTTTCATCTCCTAGATTAAATCTTGGTCTTTTGGGAGTCTTTCGCGTAGGATTTCTTTTGTTTTTTATGCAATGAACCCTTGAGTGGTATCAGAGCCGAATCTATGCGTAGATGATTTATACGGGAAGAACACATAGGTGTATGTGGGCGTTGATGATCATGTTATTTCCTCCTTGAGTATTTTATGATCTTAGTGGTATAGTTGGATGAAGCTGCCCTAGACTAAGTTTACGTGTACTATGTACGCGAGAATTGTCTCACTTGTGGCTGAGGGGGTGTCCGTTTCTCCAACTATAGTTAAGATCTAATCTACGAAGGGTTGGTAAAAATATGTTTATCAATGTTGTGATTGATGTTCGTAGGTATGAACGGTTCTATCCTAAAAAGCGCTAAGCCACGTAAAATATGCAAAAATAAATTAGAGGCGCCTAACTGGTTTTGCTGGGCATGTGATGTGATATGGTCAATGTTACAAATTTGATTATGAGATGATCTCTTTTGTAAATTATTGATATACCGGAAGGTATCCATATGGTTGTCTTATTATTGATGGACAATCAAGATTGGGGTACCATGGAACTTGGTACCACGCCGGTGGAATGATGGAGATCATACCATGATGCACATGATGGAGATCAAGTGCAAGAAGGACCATATCATATCACGTTATCCTTACATGTGATGTTAATCCTTTTTATGCATCTTATTTTGCTTAGATAGCGACGGTAGCATTATAATATGATGCCTTTCACTTAATATCAAGATAATAATGTGTTCTTCCTTCAGTATGCACCGTTAAGAAAGTTCGTCGTTTCGAGATACCACGTGATGATCGGGTGTGATAGACTCAACGTTCGCATACAACGGGTGTTTTCAAGCCTAGCATGTACAGACATGGCCTTGAAACATACGCAATACTACGGTTCTACTTGGCGAGCCTAGCATGTACAAACATGGCCTCGGAACACGTAACAGAAAGGTAAAGCATGAGTCATATGGATGATATGATGAACATATCGATTGTTCGCCTTTGAAGCTACATCATCTCACGTGATGATCGGTTTTGGTGTAGTGAATTTGGTTCGTGTAATCACTAAAGACGACTAAGAGGGATGTTCTTTTTGAGTGAGAGTTTATGGTATAATTTTGAATTAACTTGAACTTATTTATCATGAACAACCAATCAAAGTGAATTTGCACAAATTATAGTATTCATTGGCACCCACATAACTACCTTACACTTAGATTATTAATTAAGATATAACTGTTATGATCTGGTAAAAATCATTTAATATCGGTACCATATTAGTGAAATTTAAAATTGAGTCCTATTGTAGATTTTTGGTATTTCCTACCTAGCTCCATATGGTTGATGATTGATTGATCTAGAGAGCAAATAATTCCTACTTAAAATTGAGAGTCATGGTTGCTTCCATATTACTTTATCTTCAAAAGAATGTTTTGTTGATCAAGGTGATTTAGGAACTCAAAAGAATTATTTTCAGAAACAATCGAGGAAAGATATATTGATATCTAGAAACTTATTTGTGGCAACATGACTGAGTATAATTTAGCGTGTCAATGTATGCTTATATTATTTGAATATATGCAATCATTGAAGACGCTAGGCGTTTGAATATTCCAAGAAGTTGGGCGCTAAAATTATCCTCTAAATTTCTTCCTTCGAGCTATAGTAGCTTAATCATAAATTTTTTATGATGAGATGGATTAAAAGTAGGGGTAAAGTCGTTTACCTTACATGGAGATTGCTAAGAGTGGAATCTAGAATAATACTATTAATATGAAGATATTAGTAGAACAATCAAACTCAAAGTATGACTCAATGAGTGATAGTATATGACTAACATGCCAATGAAAATGAGTTAGTATGACTAGCATTGTTTGATGTTGAATGATTCTTCTGTAAAGGAAATGAAATATTGAAAATAGAATTACAAAAAGATATATGGCAGAAAAATAAGATAACTGGAAAAGTCCAGCTCAGAAGTATATGCTTGATATAGAAGTTATAGATGTATTACTAGTTAACAAAGTATTTTTTGGGTATTTTGATACCACATTGGTTGGTATGAGTTGCCATACAAAGCAACGCAATGCAATAAATACAAGGGCCTAAAAGAAACTAGTAATATATGTGGAATCAATTATGACAAGAACAGAAATAAAGTGTTATTATGTTCATTGTCGTATCGAACCAAACATTCAAGATTTATTTAGAACTTATTAAGTTGTTATTTTGTTCTGATCTTTTGTGAGAACAAATGAGATTGTTCAAACTATGACCATATTCCATAATTGATTGATATGTTAATATAAATCATGTTGGTAAAGTAAACATCTATAAGACTAAATGCTAAACGTTGCAAGACGTAAAAGAGTTTCACTTAAATTGTGACACCACCATTTTAGTTCATATCGGAAAGGAAACATGAAGGAACTCCATATTGATGGACTTCCGGAGTCATTTTGTTTTGAATAAATTGACGCTTGTGAGACCTCTTCCAAAAGATGACTAGAATTCCGTTCATAGGCCAAATTAGAATAGAGGACTAATTTAACGGAGATTGTACATGTTAATGTATATAGTCCATTATGTATAATCATGTGTGGTGGATTAATTTTTTCCTTCATAAAATTCCGTCGATGATTTGAGTAGATATATGAGTATATCTATTTAAAGAGAATGGAGTTTGAAAATTTTGAATTGGTTCATATTATTGTTAGTATGAAGTAAAAATCATTGTAACAAGATAATCAAGTATTTATGATTGGATCATAAAGGATAAATTTTTGAGTTACAAGTTTAGCAAAACATCTGAGGAGTTGCAGAATTGTTCTATAACTTATACTTGTCGAATACCCCACATTAGTTTGGAGTATTCAAGAGACAAAATCAAACCTTCTGGGACATGGTAAGATTAATAAAAATGCCATTATAATTTTGTAGTTTATACATTAGTAACAACCGGTTTTTCACTGAAAAGAGCACCATCATGATCCGTTGAAATTTACAACATATAAGATATGGTTTGGGTAGTGACCCGAATTGCCATTTTCTTATGTTTTGGTATGCATAGCATGTGTAAAATGTTTACAACCAAAATATGATAAATATATGTTTATAAGGCTATCCCAAATAAAACATTGGGTATTTCTCCTATCACCGAACCAAAAGACAAATGTTATTTCTCAAAAAGGGTTGATTTATCGAGAAAGTAGTTCTTGCGAAAGAAGTGAGTGGGAGGACAATACATACTCAACGAGATTAGAGAATCTTTGTTATCATGTCAAGAGTAGCGCAGCACTGGAAGTTGTTCCGTGGTTTCCTATTTTGACTAAGTAGAAGACACTACGTATGTTGTAGATACTTCGAATGAGTTTGCGAACTGAACCACAAAAGTCCTAAAACTTTGTACTTAGACTAACTAATAGTTTAAGAGTAAAGTGTTGTTTTGACAACAAAAGGACCTGAACCTTATAAAGGAAGCAAATGATGGGCCCTGACTTCGTAAAATTGACTATGAGCCATTATATCCACCATAGTATCCTTGTATGAATATCAAGTATGTGACTTGGTAGTCCTTTCTATAGGCATGATGCCTAACGATAGAAAAAGGGTCTATATAGCGACAAAGACATACATTTTTACATCCTTTGAAAGTTGTACATATCGAAAAGTTGTTTTCGACGAAGTTCAAAAAGTTGACTATTACAATATTTTGATCTTCCATAGTTATCCTTTAGTCATTACGGATAGTTCTAGCAAAAGTTACATATTATGATATGGCAGTTGAATAACAAAACCAACTCTCCTCTCAAGGAAGTTTGATCGAGGATGTGTACTTGACATAGTCTGAGAGTTTTGTAGAATTCAAAAGGTTGTTGGGAAGGTATGCAAACTTCAATGGTTGAAGTGAGCATAACGAAGTAGAAATCTTTACCTTAATGAAGTTATCAAAAGAGTTTGATTCCATCATGAACGATAAAGATGCTTGATAAGTGACAAGAAATTAAGTGGGAGCACTATGACATATTTCCAATGCTTTATGTAGATGACATATGGTTGATTGGAAAATATGTATTTTAAGTTAACACGGTTAAGATTTTTATATTGATGAAAGTCTTAGAAGATATTGGGCATCGATATCCATAAGAGATGGATTAAAGCGCCTAATATGGTTGAGCCAAATTACATAGATGAAATATTGAATTAAGTCAATATCGAAATAACAAGAAGGAGTTCTTGTCACGTGAAAAAGAATTGAGCAAGATTCAAGTGTTTTGACACATGATGAGCATAAGATTTCTGAATCATGTGTTCCATGCTATGTACACAACCAGATAAGTCATGTGCTATAAAATGTTATAGCAGGATAATTCATATGATGATTAGACAACAGTGGGAGAGATCCTTATGCAATTTTAGAAATGCTAAGGATGTGTTTTCCTATGTAGTAATGAAAAAATATTAGTTGTAATATGTTACACTGATAGTCTTGTCATATATTCAAATAATTTTATCTCAATTAAAATATCTGATGAAGAGTAGCACAATAAGCCGGAAGAAAATTCCATGCTGGATTTGAAAGAGTTTCAAAATTAAAGTATTGTTACAGATACTACAAAGGCTAAAGTATATCGTTGTATTGACAACAAATAATAAGAGTATTTTATGTCAAGAAGTTCTTTATTGAACTTGGTGAATTTCCAATAATGTTGACACTATGAAGCTACATTTTCACAATGTTAGTAACATTGGTTTAAGCTGAGGCATTAAGGTTTCACCGGTTAACCAATTATATACAAAGCCATCTCATTAGAGAATAAGTGATGCGTGTAGACGCAAATACCATGCAAATACAATAGGACCTGAACAGTTCAGATCTTTTTCATGATGTTTACCACATGCGAAGCATGGTAATAACACTGGAACGCCATATGTGTTAAGTTTTTACAGACTAGATTATTGAATCTAGTGCAAGTGGGAGACTGAAGGGAATATGCCCGAGAGGCAAGTGGTTATTATCTTATTCCTTGTTTATGATAAATATTTATTTCTCATGCTAGAATTGTATTAACCGGAAACGCTGATACATATGTGTTTAATAAACAAACAATGGTTCCTAGTAAAGCCTCTCTTTTAACTAGCTCGTTGATTAATAGATGATCAAAGTTTCCTGATCATGAACATTGGATGTTGTTAATAATGGGGTCATGTCATTGGTAGAATGATGTGATGAACATAGACCCAATATCAAGATAACAATACGATCAAATCATTTAGTTTATATTGTTATATCTTGCATACGAAGTAACTTATTCCTTAGACCATGAGATCATGTCAATCACTGATACCGGAAGGGTGCTTTGATATCATCAAACGTCACACCGTAACAGGGTGACTATAAAGGTGGCGTTAGCTATTCGGAAAGTGTTAGTTGAGGCTCATGGATCAAGAGTCGGATTTGTCCATCCAAAATGACGGAGATATATACTCTGGGCCCTCTCGGTGATATCACATCGACACCGCTTGCGATCACGTGATATGATCACAAGGATGTCATATCACGGAAACGAGAAAAGAGTACTTGTCAGGTAACGAGATTGAACAAGGTATGGTTGATACCAATGATCGAATCTCGGACAGGTAAAATATCGCGAGACAAAGGGAATAGTTTACGGCGTTTATGGTTCACATGATCACTAGATTCATCGTTAAATGTGTAGGAGTCATTACGGATCTCCAGGTTCCGCTGTTGACTATTGATCGGACAGGTGTCTCGATCATGTCTAAATTATTCACGAACCGTAGATTGAGTGGATACGGAATATCGAAGAAAATTTTGGACAACACCGAAATTGTTTTTGGGAATATTGAAATAGTCAACGGAATTGTTTCGGGGAATATTGAAATAGTTCATGGTGGTATATGTTAATGTTTGATTAAAAAATAGTTCAAGGGGGTAAGTGTTAATGTTTTTTAATCAGATTAACAAATATAAAGTAACGAAATAAAATTGTTTTATATGTTTATTAAAGAAAACTCTTGAAATTTTGAGTGGGAACTGATGAGAGAATGAGTGAGTTGAGTGGAGACTCCACCCACATGATGAGGGTAGAGGTGGAGGCACCAAAAATTCATGGCTGCCTCCCTCTCCTATATAAAGAGTGTTTGGACCTCTCTCTATACACACACTTGTGTCATCTCCATCCTCCCGCCGATCCACCTCATGGTCATGCGCTTGGCGAAGCCCTGAACGAAGTTTTCTACACCACACCACGCCGTCGTGCTGCTGGTTTCCAAGGGATCCTCTACTTCCGCTGCCCCGCTGGATCGAGGGAACATAGGTTGTCATCGAGTTGTATGTGTGACTGAGTGCGGAAGCGCTGCCGGATTGCAGCGCTCATCTTCGCGATCTTGAGATCGATGTGAGTACAACTACATCAACAATGAGATTTTATCTTGCAACTCTTTGTGTCTTTGAGGGTATGTTCTTCTTAAGACTCTCTCTATGTCCGTTGCTTTCATCTCCTAGATTAGATCTTGGTCTTTCGGGTGTCTCTCGCGTAGTAATTTTTTTGTTTCCTATGGAACGAACCCTTCACTATTGCGATGAGGACAAGAATCCATCGCTAGTGGTGACAAGAGTCCTTACTACTTCTCCTCAAGATGAGCATGACCAAAGTTGCAACCTCTTTCAAACTAGAGCCTGCATCAATGGCAAATCAATCAAGGTTATCATCGATGGTGGTAGTTGCCACAACTTGGCTAGCAAAGGGATTTGCGACAAACTCCAATTGCCTTACAAGCAACACCCGCATCTGTACCATGTACAATGGCTTAGTGACTCCGTCACCTTCAAGATTCAACATATGGTTTCCGTGCAATTCAAGATTGGCCCCTATGAAGACACGGTTGAGTGTGACGTTGTGCCTATGACCGTGTGTCATCTTCTTCTCGGACGACCTTGGCAATATGACAAGAGTACTATTCATGATGGGCGTACCAACCACTATAGCTTCAAGTGGAATAACAAGACGTTTGTGCTTCTCCCCATGTCTCCTAGCCAAGTGATCGCCGACAACGCCAAGACCCTTGCACGTAAAAAAGAAGAGCTCAAATCTCGTGACATGAGTGGTGAGAGAGTGATCCACCTCAAAGAGAGTGAGAGCCACAAGCCAAATATGAGTGGAAAACGTTCGAGTGTTCCCAAAGGCCTTGCCTTACTTGCCATCAAAAGGGAGATGCGAGGGTTACGAGATGACCCATCCATCCTTCACTTTGTGCTTTTGTGCAAAGGGGAAGCGCTAGACACTAACGACATTACAAATTTCCCTCCATCTTTGTTGCCTTTGTTGCAGGAATTTCAAGATGTGTTTCCCGATGAACTACCTCTGGGTCTACCTCCCCTACGAGGAATCTAGCACCGCATTGACCTCATCCCGAGTGCGCCACTTCCAAACTGCGCTCCCTACCGCACCAACCCCGAGGAGACTAAGGAGATTGAGCGGAAAATCCAAGAACTACTCGAGAAACGTTTTATCCCCGAATCACTTAGCCCTTGTGACGCTCCGGTTATAGTTGTTCCAAAGCAAGATGCTACTTCCCGAATGTGCATGGATTGTCGCTCTATCAATGCTATCACCGTTACATATAGATATCCAATTACTAGACTTAATTATATGCTTGATGAATTGAGTGGTGCTACTATCTTTTCCGAAATTGACCTTAAAAGTGGTTACCACCAAATTCGCATGAGCATAGGAGATGAATGGAAAACAGCTTTCAAAAGAAAACTTTGATTGTATGAATAGCTTGTCATGCCCTTTGGTCTTTCGAATGTTCCTTCAACTTTTATGCGTCTTATGAATGAAGTCTTGCGCCCTTTTATTGGCAAATTCGTCGTGGTTTACTTTGACGACATCCTCATTTATAGCATATATTTGGAGGATCATCTTGATCATATTTCTCAAGTATTGTTGGCTCTTCGCAAAGCAAAACTTTTTGCCAATCTTTCCAAATGCATTTTTTTGCACCAACAAGATTGTTTTCTTGGGATTTTTGATATCTTCAAATGGAATTGAAGTCGACAACAAGAGAGTCAAGGGAATTAGGAATTTGCCTAACCCTTCTTTCATGGGTGAGATAAGCCGTTTTCATGGCCTTGCCGGTTTCTATCGCCGCTTTGTGAAATATTTTTCAACAATTGCTTGCCCTTTAAATGAACTTACCGGAAAAAATGTACCTTTTGTTTGGGTCAACACGCAACAATAAGCTTTTGACACACTTAAGAAATGTTTGATCGAAGCTCCTTTGCTTGTCTTATCGGATTTTGAGAAGTCTTTTGAGGTTGAATGTGATGCTAATGGAATAGAAATTGGTGGCGTTCTTATGCAAAATGGATGTCCCGTTGCTTATCATAGTGAGAAGTTAGATGGTGCTAAACTCAATTACCCAATTGATGACAAGGAATTATTTGCTTTGGTTAGAGTCTTAGAAGTTTGGCAACAGTATCACTCCTCTCTCTTCATTCTTTCGGTGACTTGGTGAATGGTGCGCTACCTCATGGAACAACCCATTGTGTACTCATATTTGACCCCTCCACGGATGCCCAAGAACGTGCCCAAGACGATGCCCAAGAACCTGTGGAGGAAGTCCGAGAAGATGGCATGAAGGAAGAAGAAGAGAACGAGGAAGAAGGGGGGAAAACAGAGGTCCCGACCTCAACCCCCGGCCAGGTCGGCCCCTAGGCCGGACCCCCCACAGAACCATCCGGCCTCCACCCCCCTAGGGCGGACCCACTTCGGAGCGAGCCGGCCTCCACGCCGGCTCCCCTGCTGCCCCACCTCAGCCTCAGGCCGGCCTGCCCCCCTCTCCACCCCAGCCTCAGGCCGACGTGCCCAGGGGTGCCCTAGCCCCCACCCCGGCCTCAAGGGAGGCCGGCCCCCCCGAAGACACGTGAACGAAAGGGATTTTCGCCCCTTTTCCACCTCCTCCGACCCCTTGGCTATATAAGGACTCCCCCAAGATAGATCTAGGTTTAGAGATGAAATTAGAACTTTGAGCATTACTCTTGTATCCATCTTGTGAGACTACTCCTATGGTTTGTACCTAGGACCCTATCAAGACTACTCCTATTATGTGTATCTAGGATCATATCAAGATTCACCTCAATTACCTATCATTTCCCCTTAGGATTCAGCTAGGAATTGCCCAATCTCCCCCAACTAATCCTTGAGGTTCTATTGGCGTGGTGGACCGGCCACGGGTGTGAAGCGGTTTTCGATAAGGTGAGTTTAGTTGGATCGATCGTTCCGTAGGCGGCCCTTGGGGTTTAGTTGACGGAAGATTTGGGGTTCTTTGGTTCTTACTGGTTATCCTCCTTCGATTCCCCGCGTTTCCCCCTTGATTTTTCCCCCGATTTCCCCCTCGATCCCGTTCGTGTTCTTCGTGTTCATCATCCGTTCTTCGTGTTCTTGGTCCACTAGTGGAAACAGAGGCATTAGTCCCGGTTGGTAAGGCCCATTTGTCCCGGTTGTGCAACCGGGATGGGCCAGCCGGGACAAATGGCCCCCCCCATTGGTCCCGGTTGTGCCAGGACCCGGGATGGTTAGGGATGGCCCACGTGGCGAACCTGGCCAGGGAGTTCGTCCCGGTTCGTGTTAGGAACCGGGATGGATACCTTTTCTGAAAAAGCTATATTGCGACCACTTTTTCTGCCGGGGTAGGGTTTTTTTTCGTTTTTTTTCAATTTTTTCGCTCCTGTCTCGCAATCCCCAACCGGTCTCCCCTTCCCCAACCGCGTCCACTGGCCCACATATTTAATTAAGCCCAGTGGCCACATTTTTGTCAAAGGGCCGACTGGCCCACGTCTTTTATTAAGCCCATCGGCTACATTCGGTCAAAGGGGCCACTGGCCACGGGGTCAAAGGGGGCACTGGCCGGCGACCTGGTGGCTGGCTCGCCCGGTCCCTTAAAGTAAGACCACAGCCACGCGCGGTCAAAGGGCCCACTGGCCGCCTCGTCTTCCCGCGCCTACATTTCCCCGCGCGCGCGTGGCCACGAACGTCACGCCTCGGCTCCCCCCCCGCATTCATGGCCGCCTGCAACCGCCACCATGTTCCGGCCGCCGGTTGGCATGCCAGCCCCGCCCGGGTCCTTTTTAAAGGGCCCCCGCCGCCCGTACACCCCATTCACCCCGGCCGTGCCCCAGCTCACCCAACCCTAGCTGCCATGTCGCCCCGCCGCTGGTTCAAACGTCCGAAGAACGAGCACGAGGCCGGGTCCTCGAGCGGCGCCGGCCAGAGAGGCGGCGGCATCCCCCGCGCGCCGGCGGAGGCCTTCGGCTTCGGTCCGGGAGGCGTCCGCATTGGGGCCAGCCACGCGTCCCCGCTCCACCTCCGGCAGCGCTCCCGCCACCCCGCGCCGCGTCGGGCAAGCGCTTCCGCCGCTACGTGCGGAAGGAGGAGGCCGAGTGGCACTGGGACCACGCCACGCCGGTGTTCTGGCCGGACGTCCACCTTCCGGACGGCTGGCACCTGAACCCGCAGCGCATCCCCGTTCCGCCACCCCCGACCAACGAGGCCGCGTGCGAGGAGATTGAACGCCGGCGCCATCTCCTGCCGGCCCACCTCCTCAGGGACCGCGCGTACGTGCGCAACTCCCCCTACTGGGCCATCTGGTTCCAGCAGGAGCACGACCATCGCCGTCGGTCCTACATCCCCACGGCCCCGGAGGAGAACGCCGCCGACTACCCCGAGCCACCGCCCGGCAGGGAGCCGGAGCTATGGCTCTTGGAGGACATCGCCGAGGATGAGTCGGACCCCGAGCTCCAGGCCGGCTTGGAGGCCTCCCGCCGCTCCCTCGTCGAGGATGAGATCAAGCGGTCCTACAGAGCGATCTTTGGAGGAACACACCTATATGATCCTGACTGCTAGTCACAGTCTATGAGATTAGGTGATCTCTAATAAGTTCATGAATAGGCCAGGAGTATGACTAATATGCTCCACCCGAGGGGTCAGCCTTCGGCGGCCTAGTACTGGCAAGACATTTACTGAAACTATTTTACGCCAAACTGACAATTCAAGGCATAGTCCATTGTTCAGTTGTGATGTAGTGTAGCTACTTGTTCTAGGTGGATGTTCAACCTTAACGGGTCTCCAGTGAAAATGCCAGTATATAAAAATAGTGAATGGAACAGAGGACAACACCATGGGTCTTCGGGATCTGGTGGGGGATTGCTGAAATTCGGATGGACCTACAGGCCCATTAGCCAATTTCCACTTAATCCCAAAGGCCCATGCTGCCATAGCAAAAGGTGGGAGTTTAGTCCCACATTGCTAGTTGGGAGAGTTTTGCACCAGTTTATAAGGTGAGCTCTCTCCCCACTAGTGTGAGTTGGTATGAAGAGAGAGGAGTAGTGGGGGTGTTCCACACGCGCGCTCCTCCTCCTCCGCCGCCCGCCTCGCCTCGTCACGACGCGCCGCGCCGCCCCGCGGGTTGCGGGAATGAGCCGAGCCGATGCCTTTATTTTGGCAGTCGGAAACGGGGAGTCAACAGACACGGCAATAATATGAGACGTCATAATCATTGTTGTCTAAATGCGCCACGTTTATATTGGTAACAGCCGTATTGATCGCGTGTGATAACTGCGCGCAGTAAAACGCCGCCTTTATCACGTGGTAACGGCTGTGCCTATAAATTGGAGACCCAGGCGGACGCAGTACACACAACTCACACACGCCGCCTCTTTGCGCCCACTGTCGTTCCACCTCCTGTTGCTGCCGCCGGTGATCCCATCCCGTCTACCGCGTACACGGCCGACGGGAGAGCAGGCCTCCGAAACCCCGCCTCTCCATATCCTGTACGGGAGAGGGGCGATTAGGTTTTTGGGGAGCGTCTACTACGCGACTGCTCGCTGCTGCTGTACATCTACTTCGTCTACTACCGCGTCGCCCTCGTCGTCAACAGTACATCTACTTCGACTACTACCTCATCGTCAACATGGACACCGAAGCCGAACGAGCTGCTGCTGCCGCCGCTACTGCCACCGAGGCCGCTGCTGCTGCTGAGGCCGCCAACGCTGCTGCTGCCGCCGCCGCGGCCGCCGCCTCTGCTACGGCCACTGCCAATTGGCCAACTGCAGGGTATAGCACGTTTATCCCTGTCATTATTATTTCCATGTGTGCAACACTACTAGCTTGCGTAGATTTATCTACTATAAATCTAGTATGCACGAACATGGTTAAATATCAGTATGTTTACGTCATGTTCATGATTTATACTTGGATTAATTTAATTTGTAAATTGCCTAAATTCTTAACAATCCAAAAACCTAATATGTGTAGGCAATTATCGATTCATGGTTTTGCTACTGCACTGAAACCGGACCCGTTTACGGTGACATACTTTAAGCGTTGGCGGACCAAAACATTCTTATGGCTCACGGCTATGAACGTGTTCTGGGTCGTCGGTGTCACTCCCACGGAAAAGATTACTCCTGATCAGGAGAAGGCGTTTAGGGATGCCACCGTCGTCTTTGTTGGATGCGTTCTAAGCGTGATCAGAGAGAAGTTTGTTGACGCATATTTACATGTGCGGGTTGCCAAGGACTTGTGGGAGGCGCTCGAATCCAAATTCGGCGCAACCGATGCTGGCACCGAGATGTACAGTATAGAGCAGTTTCATGACTACAGAATGGTCGAAAACCGTTCTGTTTTCGAGCAGGCTCATGAGATACAGTGCATCGCTAAGGAGCTTGAAATTCTCAAGTGCGTGTTACCTGGCAAGTATGTCGCGGGATGCATAATCGCCAAGCTGCCTAATTCCTGGAGGAGCTTTGCCACCACTCTGAAACATCAGAGGCGTGAATTCTCAGTAGAGGATGTCATCGGCCATCTGAGTGTTGAGCAGAATTCGAGGGCAAAGGACTCGCATGGAAAAGGGAATGAAGGGACTTCTGCGGCCAATATGGTACAGAAGAACTGCAACTCCCACAAGAACAAGGCGTGGACTGGTGTCCAGCAGAATACCGACTTCAAGAAGAAGGCTAAGAAGACCTTCAAGAAGGATAAGAAGAAAGATGGCTGCTTCACTTGTGGTTCACTGGAACACCGGGCTGGGAAGTGCCCAAAGAAGTATGTGAAGGCAGGACAGGATTCCAAGGCTGTCAACATGATCGTGAGCAACAATGAGAATGGGGCATCTGGGTATGGTAATTTGTTTACTGTATTTTCAGTTTGTCAGTCTACTGATTGGTGGATTGACACAGGTGCAAACATTCATGTGTGTGCCGACATCTCATTGTTTTCTTCTTATCAGGTCACAAGGAACGGGTCCGTATTGATGGGGAACGGCGCAAGTGCTTATGTACTTGGTGTTGGCACGGTCGATCTGAAGTTTACTTCGGGAAGGATCGTGCAGCTTAAGAACGTGCAGCATGTCCCCGCCATCAAGAAGAATCGCGTTAGTGGCTCCCTTCTATGTAGAGAAGGATTTAAGTTGGTTTTCGAGTCCAATAAAGTAGTTGTAATGAAATATGGACTGTTTGTTGGAAAAGGGTATGAGTGCGGAGGTCTGTTCCGCTTTTCCCTCGCTGATTTTTGTAATAAAGTCGTGAACAATATTCATTCGAGTGTTAATGAAACAGAAGTTTGGCATTCACGTCTTTGTCACGTTGGTTTCAGTTGCATGACGCGGTTAGCAAAACTAAATTTAATTCCAAGTTTCACTTTAGCCAAAGGTTCTAAGTGCCATTCGTGTGTACAAGCAAAGCAACCTCGCAAGCCCCACAAGGCTGCGAAGGAGAGACACTTGGCGCCATTAGAACTCATACATTCTGATCTCTGTGAGATGAATGGTGTGTTGACTAAAGGTGGAAAGAGATACTTCATGACGTTAATAGATGATTCCACTAGGTTTTGCTATGTATATATGTTAAACACTAAAGATGAGGCTCTACACTACTTTAAAATCTATAAGGCAGAAGTTGAGAATCAACTTGAAAAGAAAATTAAACGAATCCGGTCAGATCGTGGTGGAGAGTATTTCTCTAATGAGTTTGACTCTTTCTGTGCGGAACATGGCATTATTCACGAGAGGACGCCTCCCTATTCACCTCAGTCAAATGGGGTTGCCGAAAGGAAAACCGTACTCTAACAGATTTGGTTAACGCCATGTTAGATACATCGGGTTTATCCAAGGCATGGTGGGGGGAGGCTATATTGACATCATGTCATGTCCTGAATAAAGTTCCGACGAAAGACAATGAGGTCACTCCCTATGAGCAATGGGAGAAGAGAAAAACAACACTCTCGTACTTACGTACTTGGGGCTGTTTGGCAAAAGTCAATGTGCCGATCCCCAAAAAGCGTAAACTTTGACCAAAGACCGTGGATTGCGTTAATTTGGGATACGCTAAGAATAGTGTTGGCTATAGATTTCTAGTAGTGAAATATGAGGTACCTGACGTGAAGGTCGGTACGATTTTGGAGTCTAAAGATGCTACATTCTTTGAGGATATTTTTCCTATGAGAGATATGCAAAGCACTTCTAGACAGGAATCAGAGGAGACTCCTGAACCTGCCATTCCTATGGAATATTATGAACAAACACATGATGAGAATCCTGAGAAGGATGAGGAGGAAACCCTTGGTAGGGGCAAGAGACAGAGGACTGCAAAGTCCTTTGGTGATGATTTCCTTGTGTACCTTGTGGATGATACTCCCACTTCTATTTCAGAAGCTTATGCATCTCCAGATGCTGACTACTGGAGAGAAGCGGTCCGTAGCGAGATGGATTCCATCATGGCTAATGGAACGTGGGAGATCACTGAACGTCCTTATGGCTGTAAACCATTAGGATGTAAGTGGGTGTTCAAAAAGAAGCTTAGGCCTGATGGTACGATTGAAAAATACAAGGCTAGACTTATGGCCAAGGGTTATTCCCAGAAAGAAGATGAAGATTTCTTTGATACTTATTCACCTGTGGCCAGACTGACCACCATTCGAGTATTACTCTCGTTGGCGGCCTCCCATGGTCTTCTCGTCCATCAGATGGATGTTAAGACGGCTTTCCTAAATGGAGAGTTAGACGAGGAAATCTATATGCAACAGCCAGATGGCTTTGTGTTAGATGGTCAAGAAGGAAAGGTGTGTAAGTTACTGAAATCTTTATATGGGCTGAAAATAGCACCTAAGCAATGGCATGAGAAGTTCAATACAACTTTAACATCTGTTGGCTTTGTTGTTAATGAAGCTGACAAATGTGTATACTATCGCCATGGTGGGGGCGAAGGAGTTATATTGTGTTTGTATGTTGATGACATACTGATATTTGGGACCAACCTCAAAGTAATCAATGAGGTTAAGTCATTTCTATCCCAGAACTTTGAGATGAAAGATCTTGGTGTGGCTGATGTTATCTTGAACATCAAGCTATTGAGAAACAATGAGGGTGGGATTACACTTCTGCAATCCCATTATGTTGAGAAGGTTTTGAGTCGTTTTGGATATTCGGACTGCAAAACTTCTCCAACGCCATATGATCCTAGTGTGCGGATTCGAAAGTTCGAAGGCACAACTAAGGATCAGCTGAGGTACTCTCAAGTAATTGGTTCACTCATGTACCTAGCGAGCGCTACGAGGCCTGACATCATGTTTGCTGTGTGCAAACTAAGCCGGTTTGTTTCCAATCCGGGTGATGTGCATTGGCACGCTGTAGAAAGAATTATGCGCTATCTGAAAGGTACCGTGAACTATGGACTTCACTACAGTGGATATCCTTCGGTACTTGAAGGCTATTGTGATGCGAATTGGATCTCTGATGCTGATGAGATGAAAGCCACAACAGGGTATGTGTTTACCCTTGGAGGTGGTGCTGTTTCCTGGAAGTCTTGCAAGCAAACGATCTTAACGAGATCGATAATGGAAGCAGAATTAACAACATTAGACACGTCTAGTGTCGAAGCAGGATGGCTTCGAGATCTTTTGATGGACTTGCCTGTGGACCAGTACCGGCTATCCTTATGAACTGTGACAATCAAACAGTAATTGTCAAGGTGAAGAGTTCAAAGGACAATGCACAGCCCACAAAGCACATAAAAATGAGATTAAAAGCTGTCAGACATTTGAGAAACTCCAGAGTGATAGCGGTGGATTATATAAGTCGGCTAAGAATCTGGCAGATCCCTTTACTAAAGGGCTATCACGTGTTGTGATAGAAAGTGCATCGAGGGAGATGGGTATGAGACCCACATGAGTTGCCATGACAGTAACCCAACCTATGTGATCGGAGATCCCGTGAAGTGGGACCTGGGAAAACAAGCTAGTGGTTAACTGAGGAGAGTAATTTTTACTAACCCACTCCACTGGAGATGCAGTACTCTCAAAAACTGTATGGAAGGTTGACTTTTGTCTTAATGTGTTCCAAGGCTTGTATAAGCAAGATGCTATACTACAGAGCGATCTTTGGAGGAACACACCTATATGATCCTGACTGCTGGTCACAGTCTATGAGATTGGGTGATCTCTAATAAGTTCATGAATAGGCCAGGAGTATGACTAATATGCTCCACCCGAGGGGTCAGCCTTCGACAGCCTAGTACTGGCAAGACATTTAGTGAAACTATTTTATGCCAAACTGACAATTCAAGGCATAGTCCATTGTTCAGTTGTGATGTAGTGTAGCTACTTGTTCTAGGTGGATGTTCAACCTTAACGGGTCTCCACTGAAAATGCCAGTATATAAAAACAGTGAATGGAACAGAGGACAACACCATGGGTCTTCGGTATCTGGTGGGGGATTGCTGAAATTCGGATGGACCTACAGGCCCATTAGCCAATTTCCACTTAATCCCAAAGGCCCATGCTGCCATAGCAAAAGATAGGAGTTTAGTCCCACATTGCTAGTTGGGAGAGTTTTGCACCAGTTTATAAGGTGAACACTCTCCCCACTAGTGTGAGTTGGTATGAAGAGAGAGGAGTAGTGGGGGTGTTCCACACGCGCGCTCCTCCTCCTTCGCCGCCCGCCTCGCCACACCTCGCCTCGTCACGACACGACACGTCACGACGCGCCGCGGGTTGCGGGAATGAGCCGAGCCGATGCCTTTATTTTGGCAGTCAGAAACGGGGAGTCAACAGACACGGCAATAATATGAGAAGTCATAATTATTGTTGTCTAAATGCGTCACATTTATATTGGTAACAGCCGTATTGATCGCGTGTGATAACTGCGCGCAGTAAAACGCCGCCTTTATCACGTGGTAACGGCTGTAGTAAACGCCAATTAAATTGACCGTTCTCCTACTCGGCCGTGCCTATAAATTGGAGGCCCAGGCGGACGCAGTACACACAACTCACACACGCCGCCTCTTTGCGCCCACTGTCGTTCCACCTCCTGTTGCTGCCGCCGGTGATCCCATCCCGTCTACCGCGTACACGGCCGACGGGAGAGCAGGCCTCCGAAACCCCGCCTCTCCAGATCCTGTACGGGAGAGAGGCGATTAGTTTTTTGGGGAGCGTCTACTACACGACTGCTCGCTGCTGCTGTACATCTACTTCGTCTACTAACGCGTCGCCCTCGTCGTCAACAGTACATCTACTTCGACTACTACCTCATCGTCAACATGGACACCGAAGCCGAACGAGCTGCTGCTGCCGCCGCTGCTGCCACCGAGGCCGCTGCTGCTGCTGAGGCCGCCAACGCTGCTGCTGCCGCCGCCGCGGCCGCCGCCTCTGCTACTGCCACTGCCAATTGGCCAACTGCAGGGTATAGCACGTTTATTCTCTGTCATTATTATTTCCATGTGTGCAACACTAGTAGCTTGCGTAGATTTATCTACTATAAATCTAGTATGCACGAACATGGTTAAATATTAGTATGTTTACGTCATGTTCATGATTTATACTTGGATTAATTTAATCTGTAAATTGCCTAAATTCTTAACACCTCCAGCGCCTGCGCCTTGGTGGCAGGCCATGAACGCCGAGATGGAGGCGTCGGAGGACCAGCCGCCGCCATAACCACTGCCCCCCGGCCTGGAGTACGGGATGGTCTGGGCATGGACCGGTGGCGAATGGGCTCAGGAGGAGCTTCCGCCGCTGCCGCCCCAGCCGGAGGAGCTGCCACCGCCGCCGCCGCACGCGCCCCCGATGCCTCCGCAGCCACGGGCGGGCCCGCCCCAGCTGCCTACCCACCTGTGGCAGGCACCTGCCTACCACTGCATCTCCTCCGATGAGGAGTAGGCCGGCGCCGGTGCGCCCCCCCAAATAGATATAAGCGCCTAGGCTACCCCCAAGAAACGGCCGGCCGCCTGTGGCCGCCCCGCCGCCCCTGATGTAAGCACGGCCGGCCGTATGTGGCCGCGCCACCGCCCCCTATATAAGCACGGCCCTCGGGCCTTTTAAATATATATATTTTGTGTCGAAAAACGCGTCCCCTAGTTCAACCCCGCCGGCGGAAGCAGCACCGACGGGATCTTCTTATCCGTTCCCGCCGCCGGCAGGGCTTCGCCAAGACATGTCCGCTGTCCTGGGTGGTGGCTCGGCCTGGAGAGAGGGCCGAGATATTTATACAACTAGGCCTCTAGTCCCGGCCCGTGCCACCAACCGGGACTAGAGGCACCCACTTTGGTCCCGGTTGGTACCACGGGCCGGGACGAAAACTTATTTCGAAATTTGGTGGCACCCTGCGCGCCCAAATTTTTTAGCGCCAAAATTTGAAAATTAATTGTTTAAGTTTGCACATTAATAACTTCTATATACTTTCGAATTTGACAAAAATTTCAACGTGAAAAAGGCTAGAATTTGCATAACTAATTCAAATCCATTTTTCGTTTAACTAAATAATTATTCTAACTATTGAAACTATTAATTATTTTACTATTTGCATATAATTTGAATATAAATATCTTACAATTTTTGTTTTCTGTTGTGATCTTCCGAGTGAGTCCAGAGCATACAAGGCATTCTGCGTCTCCAAATGATGATGACCCGATCGAAGGCGTTTCTCCTTATAATCACTGCAATCGCTGCGACGGATGCATGGATAGATGAACCCACTAAGCCGAATTATATTGGCTCTAGGAGCTGATCATATTGGCTCTCCATGAATGCATGAGCTTCAACATTTTCTCCAGCCTTTGCTGCAACTTTATATAAAGTTCGACAAATCGAGTTGTACCTTTTTAACACGGAGAATTTGGGATCTTCGTCTACAACAGAAAAACCATAGTTCTCCTTTGAAGGTTCAATCTGAGCATCATTTCACCATCTTTTCAAAACATAGTGTGGTGGAATTTCTTTAATATTTCTGATCTCAAGAACCTTCAGTACCTGGCAACACAGCAGACCTACATTTTCAAACTTTTTGCAGCTACAAATGTATTCTGATGAGTCGAATCTAACAAAATGACCCCGACGCCTGTTTTTGACAGTTATCTCATACTCGGATATGGGTCCAATTTCGCCACAGTTATAGACCACGCAATCCAAGATCAGTTCAAATTCTAATCTGAAAATCTCAAACAGTGCAGGAGTGCATGCATTAGCACCTTGCCAAAGTAACCGCAGAGGTGCAACCTTTGTGTCATGTGAACTCCAAGGTAGTCAGCTTGTTGTTCAGCTAGACGTTTCTCCTCCAAAAATTTATCATATCTGTTAAAGAAGTACCGAAGATCTATTTCTGTTTTAAAGATATCTGTCAGGATGGTATCCGTAGTATCACTTCGAAGTGTGCCTGAAATATCTGCCTACAGTTATCTCATACTCGGATATGGGTCATAGTTGTCAGCTTTTTACCGGTCAATACAAATTACTGGTCAAACAGAACTATAGGATCATATATTCCACGCTTATTATTACACATCACCAACAGACGGAGGAGAGAGAAACAACAAAGTGGGTGGGTGTGCCGCTGGTTGGGATAATAATGAAATCAGGCTGGTCATAGTTGTCAGCTTTTTACCGGTCAATACAAATTACTGGTCAAACAGAACTATATGATCATGTATTCCACGCTTATTATTACACATCACCAACCGACGGAGGAGAGAGAAACAACAAAGTGGGTGGTGGGGTCAGCTTTCACTGTAACATCACCAACATCCCTATCTAGTCTTCTGAATTCTCCCTTGCTTATGATCGCTTCGGCCGTAACCATGGAGTATCTTCATTATTTAACGGGATGGTGGGGTCAGCTTTCACTGTGAAAGGTGGAATTTCAACAAACTTATTATAATCTTCTGACATGTCTGTCGTGTCCTCGATTCCCACGATGTTTCTTTTCCCTGAGAGAACTATGTGACGCTTCGGCTCATCGTATGATGAATTTGTTTTCTTATTTTTTCTTTTTTTTGGTCTAGAGGACATGTCCTTCACATAGAAGACCTGAGCCACATCATTGGCTAGGACGAATGGTTCGTCATTGTAACCAATATTGTTGAGATCCACTGTTGTCATTCCATAAAGCGGGTCTACCTTTACCCCTTCTCCATTCAGGTTGACCCATTTGCACTTGAACAAAGGGACCTTAAAAGAAGGTCCATAGTCAAGTTCGCATATCTCCTCTATGTAACCATAGTATGTGTCATTTTTTCCATTCTCGTTTGCTGTATCAAAGCGGACACCACTGTTTTGGTTGGTTCTCTTCTTATCTTGGGAGCTCGTGTAAAATGTATTCCCATTTATCTCGTACCCTTGAAAACTCGCAATAGTCGAAGATGGTGACCCTGCCAACATGTACAGCTGATCTTCAACAGTGGTGTCATTTATAAGATGTGTTTGCAACCAACTTCCGAAAGTCTCCATGTGTTTGCGTTTAATCCATGAGTCATCCTTCCCCGGGTTTGCGGAGCGTACAATATTCTTGTGTTCCTCGAGATACGTAGCCATGAACATAGAATTTTGTAGAACTGTGTAGTGTGCTTTGGTGAAAGAATGCCCGTCCCTGGGTATCATTGTTTTCTTTCCCAGCGTTCCTTTTCCCCTCAGTCTCCCCTCATGCCGCGATTCAGGAACACCAATCGTCTTAAGGTCAGGAATAAAGTCAACACAGAACCCAATGACCTCCTCTGTTCCATAGCCCTTCGAGATGCTTCCTTCTAGCCTCGCACGGTTATGAACATATTTCTTCAAGACTCCCATGAACCTCTCAAAGGGGAACATATTGTGTAGAAATACCGGACCGAGAATATGAATCTCTTCACATAGGTGAACCAGGAGATGAGTCATAATGTTGAAGAAGGATGGTGGGAACACCAACTCAAAACTAACAAGACACTGGACCACATCCCTCTGTAATCTTGTCAGAATTTCTGGATCGATTACCTTCTGAGATATTGCGTTCATGAATGCACATAGCTTCACAATGGGTACTCGAACATTTTCCGGTAGAAGCCCCCTCAATGCAATCGGAAGCAACTGCGTCATAATCACGTGGCAGTCATGAGACTTCAGGTTTTGGAATTTTTTCTCTGCCATGTTTATTATCCCCTTTATATTCGACGAGAAGCCAGACGGAACCTTGATACTGTAAAGGACTTCAAAGAATATTTCTTTCTCTGCTTTAGTAAGAGCGTAGCTGCTTAAGTAATGGCGCCCTGTATCTGTGTGCTTGTTGCTTGGGTCTTTCATACGTTGCTGGTCCTCCCGTGCTTCTGGCGTATCTTTTGACTTCCCATACACGCCCAGGAAGCATAGCAGATTGACACAGAGATTCTTTGTCACGTGCATCATGTCGATCGAAGACCGGACCTCTAAAACTTTCCAATAGGGTAGCTCCCAAAATATAGATTTCTTCTTCCACATGGGCACGCGCTTATCAGGGCCGTACGGAACTGGTTGGCTGCCAGCAGCCTTACCAAAGATTACTTCTAGGTCCTTGACCATATCGAATATATCATTACCACTACGGAGCTCAGGCTTCTTCCGGTTATCTGCCTCAACTCTGAAATGCTTCCCTCCTTTCTTTCTTACGGGATGCTTGATCGGAAGAAATCTACGATGCCCCAGGTATACAACCTTTTTACATTTATCCAAAAAAACACTGTCAGTCTTATCTAAACAGTGTGTGCATGCATTGTATCCCTTGTTTGTATGTCCGGAAATGTTACTAAGAACATGCCAATCATTGATGGTTACGAAAAGCAACGCCCGTAGGTCAAATGGCTTTTGTTCGTTCTCATCCCACACACGTACACCTGGTTTGCCCCACAATTGTAAGAGTTCTTCCACTCTTCCACATGGGCACGCGCTTATCAGGGCCGTACGGAACTGGTTGGCTGCCAGCAGCCTTACCAAAGATTACTTCTAGGTCCTTGACCATATCGAATATATCATTACCACTACGGAGCTCAGGCTTCTTCCGGTTATCTGCCTCAACTCTGAAATGCTTCCCTCCTTTCTTTCTTACAGGATGCTTGATCGGAAGAAATCTACGATGCCCCAGGTATACAAACTTTTTACATTTATCCAAAAAAACACTGTCAGTCTTATCTAAACAGTGTGTGCATGCATTGTATCCCTTGTTTGTATGTCCGGAAATGTTACTAAGAACAGGCCAATCATTGATGGTTACGAAAAGCAACGCCCGTAGGTCAAATGGCTTTTGTTCGTTCTCATCCCACACACGTACACCTGGTTTGCCCCACAATTGTAAGAGTTCTTCCACTAATGGCCTTAGATACATATCAATGTCGTTGCCAGGTTGCCTCGGGCCTTGGATGAGAACTGGCATCATAATGAACTTGCGCTTCATGCACAACCAAGGAGGAAGGTTGTACATACATAGAGTTACAGGACAAGTGCTATGACTGGAGCTCTGCTCCCCAAAAGGATTAAAGCCATCTGTACTTAGACCAAACCATAAGTTTCTCGCCTCTCCTCCAAAGTCTGGGAAGTCTCTCTCGATCTTTCTCCACTGCGATCCATCGGCGGGGTGCCTCAACTTTTCGTCTTTCTTACGGTCTTCTTTGTGCCATCGCAACAACCTAGCATGCTCTTTGTTTCTAAACAGACGTTTCAGCCGTGATATTATAGGAGCATACCACATCACCTTAGCAGGAACCCTCTTACGGGGGGGGGGGGGGGGGTGCTCGCCGTCAACATCACCAGGGTCATCTGCTCTGATCTTATACCGCAGTGCAGTGCATATCGGACATTCATCCAAATTCTCGTACTTCTCACCGCGGAAGAGGATGCAGTCATTAATGCATGCATGTATCTTCTGCACATCTAATCCTAGAGGGCAGAGAGCTTTCTTTGCTTCGTACGTACTCTCAGGCAATTCTTTATCCTTTGGAAGTTTTGGCTTCATTAGTTGAAGTAAACTCTCAAATGCCCTGTCAGTCACACTGTTCTGTGCCTTCCATTTCAGCAACTCCAGTGTGGTACCGAGCTTTGTGCTACCATCTTCGCAATTTGGGTACAACAATTTTTTGTGATCCTGTAACATGTTATCCAGCTTCAACCTCTCCAATTTATTTTCACAGTCTTCCCTTGCATCAGCAATAACTCGGCCAAGATCATCATCGGGCTCTTCTGGTGCCTGTTCTTGATCACCTCCTTCTTCTGCATTCTCTTCCATTGCAGTATCGTCGTATTCAGGGAACAAAGGATCTTCTTCTTCTTCTTCATCGTCTTCCATCACAACCCGTCTTTCACCATGCTTGGTCCAGCAATTATAGCTGGGCATGAAACCTCTCCGAAGTAGATGGTCGTGAAGGATTCTTTCGGAAGAGTGCTATCTGACGTTCCGACAATCAACACATGGGCAACACATGAAGCCATTATCTTTGTTCGCCTGAGCTACAGCAAGAAATGCATTCAGGCCTGCCATATACTCGGAAGTGCGTCAGTCACCGTACATCCATCGCTGCCGTGCATCCATCTGCATCGTATAATTAAGTTTATCAAAATACATTACGGTAACATATTAATACAGAAATGACCACAGTACATCGACAAATACGAATTTTTATGTATCAGTTACGGATGAAAAAGATAAGTTTGTTAACCTCGGTCGAAGATACCATTTTTAGTGAGTTTATGTGTGGGTCGGGAATTTCGTCAAACACCTCGCGTGCATAGTAAAATAAAACACAATAACACCCACCTCTCTCACACCTCCAAGCAAAAAAAAAGATGGCGGGGGGGGGGGGGGGGCTGGGGCAGTATATATAGGGGAAGGGGGACATTGGTCCCGGTTCGTGGCCTGAACCGGGACAAATTCTCGTGCACGTGCCACGTGGCCTGTGGCTAGACATTGGTCCCGGTCCGTGGCACGAGCCGGAGCCGATATCTCCCCCACGAACCGGGACCAATGCCCCCAGGCGATTTTTGTTGCCCCGAGCACACAAACCGGGACCAATGCATAGCATTTGTCCCGGATTTGGTTGCAACCGGGACAGCTGCCCCCTGGCCCCCTGGACGAGAGGGGTTGTTTCCACTAGTGGTCAATTCGTGAAGATCGGGCCAACTAGGAGCTAACCCCTCCCTATCACCCAAGGAACCAGATTAAATGGACCCTCTCTCCTTTATCTATGTATAATAAAATATGTTTCCTTTTGGAATGAGCATAGAAATAGGTGGGTGCGGACAACTTAATGTAGCAAAATATTAGTTCTTATTCTTCTCTCGATGTTGTTAGTAAAAGGCATTACAATCATTTTATGCCTTGGTAAATTTCTATCTTCTGAGG
This sequence comes from Alopecurus myosuroides, assembly GCA_028641055.1. Taxonomy (NCBI): domain Eukaryota; kingdom Viridiplantae; phylum Streptophyta; class Magnoliopsida; order Poales; family Poaceae; genus Alopecurus; species Alopecurus myosuroides. The sequence continues at coordinate 28,077,000 of CM054063.1, forward strand.
ATCCATATAAACTGAACATTCTTTCTGAAGGTAAACAGTAGACGAATTGCGTACTACTATGAAGAGAGGTAGCCAGCATATTTTAATAAGTACTCACTATTTATTTGCTACCTATCTAATTTTGCATAGATCAAACTCAATGTTGAGACAAAGAATGATCTACATATCTTTGGTAGAAAAATGAATCATTAAGCAAAATATGAGTGATCTAAGGTGCAACCCATATGCAAGAGAAATAGCAAACGTACTTTTTTATGGCACGACTACAAAGAATCTACCTGGTTAACAATGGTCCGTCACATATGAAGATGATACAAACAAATATTTTAACGCTTCGCTTTGAAATGACCATATATATATTAGGAAGTAACTATTCAGCTACATCACTCAAAAGAAGCTATAATATGAGCAACTAATCAGATTCTTATCCAGTAACATAAACAATAGATGATATTAGGATTTATATAAAGAAATCAGTAGGGATATTCACCTGGGTCTTGAAGCCCTAATTTACCGAAGCTCAGCCATAACCTATTTAATTTAGGACAACAAGCGTGCCTTTTAATAATGTGTGCTTAACTACAACAATAATAATCTAAAATATGAAACCATGCTTTATTTATCACATATAGTTTAGTAATACAATATATAAAAGTTGCACATTTTTGCAATTGAAATAAATGTTAGAGCATACACCTTTTACTTTTTCCTTGTTTCTCTCCTGCTCAAATAGAGCTAAATAGAGCTGTGAGGATATGCTACAACCTAATAACTATTCAACACAACAGTATAACCTGTAAATCAGTAGGAATCAAGAACCCATGTTATAACACATAAAGCATCAAGAGGAAGGCATCTGAGAGAATACAACCTACATATCCAAGTAAATATGCGCTTGCGGGGATAATTCAAAAGCAAATTTTCACATGCTTTTGCAGTCTGAACTCTGAAGTCAGATAATTAGCTATCAGTATACCAAAGGCTACCTCATAGATTTTTGTGTTCAGATAATTATCAATCAGTATATATACCAAGCAACAAACACCAATAGTATATGTAAATGCAATTATATGTGGATTTAGACACTACCTAGCAATACTTTGAACTCTAAAAGAGGAGTTTATTCCTAGGGCCATGTCACACATGGATGCATAAAAATAAATAAAAGCAAAGCCTATTCTAATAATATGCATATAAGTCCCAACCTGTTACCACCATAATCCGTGGTCTAGGCATACACAAAGAATCTAAAATATCTGAATCAGAAACAAAGTAAAAACTATCTCCTTCCTGGTACAAACAAATCATCTCACTACACTTTCACTTGAGCGACAATGTTTTTACCACATCTCTGCCGAAATTCAGCTTAGTTACTAAAACCATAAAATAGGAAGACATATTATCAACACATAAGCTTTTTTGTGTGTTATTGAAGTGTACCTCATAGTTGTTGGTGTTCAGAAAACCCATGAGACCTAGAGAAAAAGAAGTGCCATAGATCGGTTGTACAATTAGTAGAAGCTGTTCATAGAAGGGGATGAGAGCCAAGGTAAGAAAGACTGCACCAACTAACTACTCGTTCTCCTCCAAATCAGATCCACATCCTGATGTTGTTTGGGGTTCATCATGGCCGAATCTGCCATGCAAACCAGAACTAATATGTTAGCAAGGTAATTCAGTACATTGTTTCTTTTTTTCTGACAGATACTGAAACAGAAGTATTGTACCTGAAGTATTCTATATCTAGTGCACAATCAACTCTGACCATTAGTACTCTCCCAGGATGTGCAATAATATGGTACAGAACACTCCCGATAGTCTCTTCACCTTGTAGTTTTTGGAAGCATGACACTTGTGCATGAATGAAAGGCATTTTAGTTAGCACCCAATCCATCAGAAAAAACCCGTGCCATAATCAAATCTGACCATAAAACTGCAACATTTCAAAGCAGATTTTTTCATGCTCCATGAGTGAAAGCGGAGAAATTATTTTTTTTGGCACAGAATGGAAATAAAGAACTATACATATCTTGTTAGGTACAGTTTGGTAGCAAATTCTACATAGTAATCTTAATATTTTCTCAAACATTACTACAAGAATCAGGGGAAATCGACTATGTAGACAAAGAAATGACCAAATGGTAGTTAATTAGATATTTTTAGACAAAGTGTCCTGAGTTTGGGACAGTTGTAGTGTAACCATAAGTAACCCCTATGCATGGAAATCTATAATATCTATGAAGTTCATCCCCACTAAGTGATTTAAATATTTGCAAGCTTGACATGCAAGATGTCCACGTCACCTGTACCGTACTGGCTAGCGTTCGTGTGGCTCGCTTCTCTTCCGCACCATAAAACATCCGCATTAACCTTTTTCTAAGCCTACAGAGAAGGTAGGAAACAGCTGGGCTCCCATTTGCTAGGGGATTACCGATCAATCTATCTGTGCTGCGCCTGAGGACGCTTTGTTTGTTACCTCCGGAAATCTGGATGAAAAATTCAGCCCGCGCAGCCTAGCCCAAAGATCACGGCCTACTCTCTATGCCAGCCCACCTTCATCTGGTTAAATCACTCACGAAACCTGATGGTCAATCTACTGACTGTCCGAGTGAGATGGAGAATATGGCTTTAATTTTCTACAGAGATTTATTTGCTTCGGAGGGGGTTATTGGTATGGAGGAGGTATTATCACATGTCCCATCAAAGGTTACTCGCGAGATGAATGATCTCCTTATTGCACCGTATAAAGATAAGAAGATTAAGGAGGCTTTGTTCCAGATGTTTCCCACTAAAGCCCCCGGCCCCGATGGTTTTCCCGCTCACTTTTTCCAAAGACATTGGGACATCTGTGGTGAAGACGTTACCAAGATTGTTATGAGGATTATTAAAGGAGAGGAGAGTGCGGAATCTATTAACCATACGGTGTTAGTTCTTATTCCAAAGGTACAAAGTCCATCCTCTCTATCCCAATTTCGGCCTATTAGTCTTTGCAACGTTCTCTACAAAATTGCTTCGAAGGTTATCTCTAATAGATTGAAGCAAATATTGCCGGATATTATTTCTGAAGAGCAATCTGCCTTTGTACCTGGGAGATTAATAATAGACAATATTATTGCTGCTTATGAGTGTCTGCGTTTCATGAAGAGAAGCAAGGCTAAAATCAACAGTACTTGTGCCCTCAAGCTTGATATGATGAAAGCTTACGATAGGGTGGAGTGGAGTTACTTGGAAGCTATGATGAAAAAATTGGGTTTTGATCATTCTTGGGTGGCTACCGTTATGGGTATGGTAACCTCGGTGTCGTTCTCGGTCTCTTTTAATGGGAAGAATCTCGAGGAATTTCGGCCATCGAGAGGTATTCGGCAGGGGGATCCGATTTCACCCTACCTTTTCTTACTAGCAGCAGAGGGCCTTTCGTGCCTCCTAAAATTTAGACCACCGTCATCTCTTTTGGATGGGATTAAGGCGGCTCCATCGGCACCGTTGGTGAACCATCTCCTATTCGCGGATGATAGCCTGCTGTTTTTTAAGTCAAGTGTTCAAGGGGCGGAAGAGTTATCGAAACTGTTGGAGACCTACTGTTTGGCTTCGGGGCAGAGGATTAATCGAGATAAATCTTCTATCCATTTTAGTAAAGCTTTCCCTACTCATGTAAAGGATGGGGTTAAACATGTGCTGCAGGTTCAGAATGAGTCATTGTCTGAAAGGTATCTTGGTATGCCAACGGAGGTGGGACAATCTAAGAGTGGTACTTTTAAATTCTTGAAGGATAGATTATGGAATAAGGTGAGAGGATGGTTGGAGAAATTATTATCCGCTGCGGGGAAGGAGGTACTTATAAAATCTATTGCTCAAAGTCTCCCGGTTTTCATCATGGCATGTTTTCGTTTACCTAAAGGATTTTGTGAGCACTTAAACTCTGTCATAAGACAGTTTTGGTGGGGCAGTCAAAGAGGCAAGAGGAAGGTCCACTGGGTCTCATGGGAGACAATGACCCAGCCCAAATTCATGGGTGGGCTTGGTTTTCGCGATTTGGAACTGTTTAATCTTGCGCTTCTCACGAGACAAGCATGGAGGATTGTTCAGGATCCAAGTTCTCTTAGTGCTCGGATTCTTAAAGCTGTTTATTATCCAAACTCTTCTTTCTTGGAGGCAAGTTTGGGCTCCCATCCCTCTCAAATATGGAGAGGAATTATTGATGGTTTGGAGGTACTTAAAAGGGGACTGGTTAAAAGAATTGGAGATGGTACATCAACAAAAATATGGGTGGATAATTGGTTGCCTCGGGTGTCTATGCCTCGGCCACTTTTGGCCCTCCATGCTAATCCACCAGTCTTTGTTCATGAGCTTATTCTCCATAACGAAGCTAGGTGGAACAATGAGTTACTAGATCAGTTCTTCCTTCCCATGGATGCAAAGTTGATAAAATCGATCCCTATTATCACCTGTCCGTTGGATGACTATTGGGGCTGGTTGCATGAGAAGAATGGGGCCTTTTTGGTAAGGTCTTCCTACAGAATGTTATTGACAGAAAAAATCCAACAAAGTGATTGGGGACTAGGAAGTGTTTCCAACTCGAAGATTGAAGAGAAAGCTTGGAGTTCTATTTGGAAGCTAAAAATTCCTCCGAAAATTCGTTTTTTCATATGGAGATTATCAAAACACTCTCTTCCATCTGCTGACGTGTTGATGCATAGAAATATGTCTGTTTCTAATGGTTGTTCCCTGTGTGGTGATGATGATTCATGGAGGCACTCTCCTTTGGATTGCCCGATGGCTAGGAGCATATGGGCTCTTGAGGAGGATGATCTATTCGACAAAATTCAATCTTGCGGAGAACCAAATGCAAAGAAGTGGGTGTTTATACTGAATGATTCTCTGAATCAGGAGGAATTCACGAGAGTGGTGGTGAAAATGTGGGCTGTTTGGACTTCCAAGAGGAAAGAAATTCATGAGGACATTTTCCAGAGCCCAATTGCCACTCATTTGTTTGTGGGAAGATTTATCAAAGAATACACAGAAGCAAACACTGTGGTACATAATCCTAGAACACACAATTCATCAGTCTTAAGATGGATTCCTCCGAGTGGTTGCAATGCCAAGATAAATGTTGATGGTGCTTTTTCTAAACAGAGAAATTTTTGTTCAGCTGCTGCAGTTTGCAGGGATGAGAATGGTCTTTATCTTGGTTCTTCGGTATTCATTGTGGAAGGGGTACAGGAACCGGAGGTGTTTGAGGCCATGGCATGCAGAGAAGGTCTTGCTCTTGCGGAAGACCTTGGCTTGATGAAGATACAGATGGCCTCGGATTGTAGAACTGTTGTGGATGCTGTTAATTCGGTGGCTTTTGGATGCTCTGGTCCGGTTATCAGAGAGGTTCAGAGAAGGATCAAAACCTTTGATCACTGTCAGGTGGCGCATGAGTTCAGATCATCTAATTGGGAGGCTCACAATTTAGCTAAGCATGGTCTTTCTTTGGGTTTTGGTAGACATTTGTGGTTGGGGGTTCCTCATGACCCCTCTTCTGTACCCATAAACTTATTATCAGTTGAATAAAGAGTGTGTTTTATAAAAAAAATCACCAAGCAAAACAAAAAAAAAACAAAAAAGATTTGATCGATTGGTCGGTCGGCAAGAGGAAACGACGAAGCGGCATCAATCGCCAGCCGTGCCGTCGCTTCCCTTGCCACGGAAACGGACGGATGCCTCTCAATCTCTCTTCCCTTGCCGCTTCTTCCTCTTCCGGTAACGCACCTTCCCACTCGCCGCTATGATGACACGTTTTCTTAACACCCTTCTCCTTCCCACCTCTTTTATACTGCTGCATCTTCACCCCTACATGCTCAAATAATGAAACAACTGTGATTCTGCCGGGCTTGCTGCGATTCCCATTTCTCCCATCACATCTAAAACCACAATCTCACCTGGTCACTAATTCGTAGAAGGTTCGCTGTCGTGGCCACCAAAGGTAGCAGGATAGATATGGAGGCTACTGCAGCCCGCGCCAGCCGGTCGGCCCCTCGCGTCTTGCTCGGCCTACTCCTCCCTCACGACGGTATTTGAGATCTTCAGTTTTCATCTTATCAATTTCTTTGGAGGACGACATGCATATTATCTTCTGAGGACATGGATGCTCGCGACGGATCCAACTCAGCTAAATTTATGGTATCTGATTGGTGTTCTGGTGGAGCAGTGAGCAAATCCACCAGGGATGAGCCACCTCTCATGGTGTTTTCTTGCTGCTTTATTCATCACATCTGATTAGTATTCTCAGCTTACGTTATTTTGTGCAGCACATGTAATCTAAATCTCACTAGATTTTGTACGCATGCTCTTTCTTTTCCCAGAGTACTGGTGATTAAAAAATTCAAAAAAAAAAAGAGTACTGGTGATTAAAAACTATATCTGTGATCAATCATTCGATTCGAAAAGGTTGAGTTTTAACTTGACAATGATTGTTGAACATTATGAGCTGACAGTAAGGAGAATTGCAACATAATATGTAGGCCAGAGTTATGAAGTATATACTTTCATGTATTCATGTATATCCACATAAAGTACTATGCAAGTTGACATTTTAGTCAGATTCACATTTGGCTAAAAAAAAGTCAGATTCACATTTGGCTTTTGGGTTGACCGTTTGATCAACCCTAAATTGCGTTAGTACCAATTTTTTGTCGCTTGGTCTCTTAAGATGTCCCATCTTCTATTGATTCGTTTATCTTTTGATTTGGCAAAATTTAACACTACTATGTAGTACAATGCAAATATTTGCATAATACACGATTTTTTGAAAATGTCTGCTGCTACATTCTAGAAGTGCTGTCCGTGCCATAGAGCACAAGTTGGTATCAGTTCTTCCATGTGAACCAGGTTCAAAGCTTTCAACTCCCATTAATCATGGCGGCATCGAGCAGCAACAGGCAAGACAAGGTACCTCTTGTGGGTGGTGAGATGAGTTTGGAGAGAAACGGGAGAGCCTAAGAAAACCGGGTAGATTGGTTCCATGTTCCAGACATGCATGACTCTGATGTGGACAATCATTAAGTTGCTAAATTGCATTTAAAGGAAGTTCAGTAATGGTGTCTTGAGGTTTGTGAATAGAAAAACAGAAAAGTATTGGTCCTATATATTTATTTAGTAAGCTGGAATTGCATGTCGCTATTGACTATATTTGATGAGTTAATTAGACTTACAATGCTCTCTATATTACGGTTACCTCTACATTTGTGTATTCTATATCTTCTGTTGAACATCATGTATGTTTTCAATGTGTATTGCATCTAACATATTTATGCCTTTTTTCCTTGCAAATATTCAGTCAAAGAACAATGTATCGCTTATCTATTGTTGCGTTACTAAAAAATTATGTACTTTCACTTCATAACAATATATACATATGAACAGTATTTTCATAAACTGTTTGTGCTTTTATTTTAATACAAGAAAAACACCTCTAATGGCCGCTGCAACGCGCGGGGTATCAACTAGTATAATAAGATGATTAACCCCTCTATCTAAATAAAAGCAATTGCTATGACCTGAATCATGGAAACATCATCATATGTCTATGAGATCTATACGAAATAGAAAACCTAAGAGCACAAATAATTTGTAAATGGTCATATCATACATATTGCTTAATTAACATCTGCCCAAACATTTTGCGCACAAATGACATGGATCTCTCTTCATTCTAATCCGGTGTGCCCTCTTTCTCCGCTTCTCCTCAGGCATCTCTCTGCTTTTTCCCAGAACAAGTGTGGTATCTTTGCGTTTCTGCAATCGTTGTCCTGCAGGAAACAATCGTCCATTCTAGGCTCTCACTAACAGAGGTGATTTACGGGAGTAAAACAACAATACCGGATAAAGGCACAGGCAGGGCGACGATGATGAGCTCCTAGGCAGGGGTGGAGGTGACGAAGGATGGGGCCGAGTAGTGGGCGCGAGTGGCACGGCGGTGTTCGCCTGCTTCGTCTGCGACGGTTGCGACCATCCCAATCGGCGTGAAGGGTCGGGGCCTAGACGCGGCGGCGTTGGGATCTTCGTCAGGACGATGGAGGTGAGTAATGGCGGGGAAGAAGAATATAGGAGACGAGGCACCGGGGAAGGGAGGAGAGAGTCATACCGGCGACCGGACGGGAGAAGGAGGCGGCGGCCCAAAGGATTTCTTTTCGTCTGATCCCTTTCGCTAGATGGGTCTGGAACAGGGAAGAGGTGGGATGTGTAACGTGGTTTTGATGGGCTTGGCCCATGTGTGGCTGTGCGTGAACAAAACTTTTCTTTTAGTCCTGGAGGAGGTGTGATCCCTGGCGTGACCGGAGAAGGAGAACTCGAGCCCTTGGCGCGGAGGACGACCTCCCTGAGGCGGCGCACCGTGCCAACGTCCGGAAATCCACTGCAGTGTTGCCACCTTCCACAGGGAGGCGATCCCGCGGCAGCTCCTCCCGCCAACCACCATGCTACTTCCGCTCGTCCATCGCACCACGGCCACCCTTCAGGACGTGCTCCTACAATGCCTCCACCGATCCACCATGGCTATCACTGACCCGCTCCTCACGATGAGGAATCAGGTGGTGGCGCCGACACCCCTTCCTGGCACGAGCAATACAAGGAGAAGCGGCGGGTAGCACCCCCGCATCAGCCACGTCGGGACATAGCAAAAACAGAAACATGGCAGCACACCAGCAGGAACGACGCCGGAGCCAAAGAAGAACACCTCAGATCCGACTCGCCTTCTGGCAAGCAAAACGGACAAAACCAGGGAAAAGAGCACACCCGCCTTGAAGAGGACACGGCGCAAACGAACCATAACATGCAATGACAACTGGTGTCCACCAGCACGGAGCTAACAAAGCGTAGCACGTTGGCCCCTTGAACGCACCCGCACGTAGAGAGGCACACCATGTCGCTCGCCTCTTCGCACGGTACCTATGCCCTACGCACACGACTGCTGGCTGACCCACCGTCAGTGTCATGCAAAAAAGCAATAGGCCCACAAACAAGGACACAGGACGACACAAACATGTTGAGAACCCTCGTAGTCATTGGAACTTACAGCTGAAGTGAGAACTACCAGCGCGGTTCACATGCAGCATGGACAAAAAGGCAAAGACCCAAAAGACTGACAGTATGAACCCAAAGCGCGGAAAACGCTTGCTTTCTAGCAAGCTTACAGCTATAGAGAATGTGATTCCGAATTCTGAAAGCCGATCGACAATGATAGTTGATGTTGTGCGTCTTCCTATACTTCCTGGCTTTGCGAATTCTTCTTGTGGCACAACGAGCACTCCTGATGTCTCTGATTCCTAATACTTCTGGTAGGTCGACCACGAGTATTGTGTTATCTCCCTAGCTCTCTGAGTTCCGCCCTTGTCCTAGTTTCATGCAGAACCAAGTGTCTATTTGTAGCTCTAATAAAGAAAGATTATGATCCATCGAGACAATGGCCGAAGGTAGCGTTGAGTGTGGGGCTATATATAACAAGGATAGGAGAAGGATATTTTCACCTACCATTGTACATGTACGAAAGGCAAGATGAATATGAACATGTATTACTTGCCAGGTAGGTGAATTCTATTTTAGATATTTGCTATTCCTCAACATTATAAAAGGTCAAGTTATATCGATTGGAATCGTTGTGACGAAAAATTAAGAAGACGACTGCTAACCTGCAAGGTAGTTCGAAATCTCCAGGGGGTATAGTTGTCTTTTATGAAATTTGCCTAAGTTGTGTTCCTATTTGTAGGTTGTCTTTTACATAATTCCAAAAGGGAAGTGCTGGGCGCCCCCCCCCCCCCGGGGCTCCAAATTTTCTAGCCCCCGAATTCTCCTTCTGACACGTGTCCAATTTTTGCCTAAAATTCCGCTTTTGCTTCTGTAGCAAAAAAAAATCTCCGCTTTTGCTTCTATGTAGCAAAAAACGTTTAATACCAGAAAACAAAAAGAAAAAGTCAAACCTCGTCGGAGACACTGTAGCAAAGAATAATGCTACAGTAGCAAAAAATTTATTTCACCAGAGACACCGCAGGAACATCGCCTGGAGAATCTCGCAGGAGACATCGCCGGAAAATCTCGGAGCAAATCATTCTCACTGTTATAGCAAAAAATTATAATATTATAGCAATTTGTCATATTGTAGCAAAATATTGACCTCGCCGGAAATATTGCCGGAGTTCTCGAAGGAAAAATTTTGTACAAAAATAGCAAAGGAAAATACAAAATGTAGCAAAATTTCCTCTGCGAGCACCGCCGCGTACCACTTGGAGCAGCATCATCTTCTCCGATGGGAGCACCACCGTGCGGCTTGTGGCAGCAGAGCCGTCGGCATAGACCCTAAGAGGCGCGAAAAAAAAATTGAGCCCAAGCTCAAATTTCGTTTTTTTTACTTAATCACCGTTTTGATCATAACTTTTGCATTTAAACTCGGATTTTGACGTTCTTTAGCTCGTTCCGAAAAGGAGAAATATATCTAAATTATCATGCATATTGTTAAACCTATATTCTTAGAAACAAAATCATGAGAAAGAATGTAACTAACAATAATGGGTTAACAATTTCGTCTGAGAGGGTTGTGGGGCGTCTGAATCCAACCAATATCTAGGTGGACCATACCAAGTGTGTACAAGTGTGTTTTGGGTTGTATATGTCCAGTATTCTACTCTGTATGTTATGGGTTTCACCGTCATTATTATTTTTTTAATTTGTTTGATTTCTCTATGCCTATTTCAAAACGAAGTCAAGACGGCGGGCATGACCGTTCGTAGCTAGGGATTGAATATTGAGAAACTCTTGATGTATTTCTGAGGTAGTTGTGTACCTAAAAATGTTTTTTTCACAAAATCATGATCAAACTAGGAGACACTTGTAGTTCAAATTTGACCCGTTTCCACCTAAATCGGCAAGAACCTTGTGTTTTGCAAAATAGTTGGATAGAAACCTTTTTAGAGGCAACAATGTGGTTATTTGCGCATATAACATGGTCTACTATTTTCAAAAAATGCATCTCCCAAGTTTTGCAACATATTTGTGGTTGGTGCTTCACAAAAAAGCCATTTTTTACACTCGGAAAATGCAAAATGGTTTTTTTATTCAATGAAAAGGAAAAATTCTCCGTGAACAGTGTCCATGCTTCCAATATGCATGTTTGTGTGGAATATGGGCACATTTAAACAAACTATGCCAAGGATTTGGCCATAACACCCGTCATTTGGCCCGAAACCCTAGAATGTTCGTTGGAGATAACTCATTTATGTGAACATATTTTCAAAACAACCGTCGTATTCCACGTTTATTATTTTTGGTGGATACAAGGACATAAATAATGACACCACGCGAAGGTCTTGCATCATTTCAGGTTTTTTAAAAAAATTCTGAAATTTTCTAAGTCGGTTTCAAAACAAAGTCAAGACGGCGGACATGACCGTTCGTAGCTAGGGCTTGAATATTGAGAAACTCTTTGTGTATCTATGATGAAATAGGTAGTTGTGTACCTAAAAATGATTTTTTCAAAAAATCATGAGCAAACTAGGAGACACTTTTAGTTCAAATTTGACCTGTTTCCTACTGAATCGGCCGAAACTTGTGTGTTGCAAAAGAGGTGGATGAAAACCTATTCAGAGGCAACAATTTGGTTATTTGTACATATAACATGGTCTAGTGTTTTAAAAAAATGCATCTCCCAAGTTTTGCAACATATTTGTGGTTGGTGCTTCACAAAAAAAGCCATTTTTCACACTCGAAAAGTGGAAAATGGTTTTTTTATTCAATGAAAAGGAAAACTTTCCTGTGAACATTGTCCGTTCTTCCAATATGCATGTTTGTGTGGAAACATGGGCACATTTAAACAAACTATGTCATGGATTTGGCCATAACACCCGTCATTTGGCCCGAAGCCCTAGAATGTTCGTAGGAGATAGCTCATTTATGTGAACATATTTTTAAAACAACTTTCATATTCCAAGTTTATTATTTTTGGTGGATACTAGGACATATATAATGACACCACGCGAAGGTCTTGCATCATTTTAGGTTTTTTTTTAAATTTTCTGCAATTTTCTAAGTCGGTTTCATGGAAAAGTCAAGACGACGAGCACGACCGTTCGTAGATAGGGTTTGAATATTGAGAAACTCTTGGTGTATCTGATGAAATAGGTAGTTGTGTACCTAAAAATTATGTTTTCAAAAAATCATGAGCAAACTAGGAGACACTTGTAGTTCAAATTTGACCCGTTTCCCGCTGAATCGGCAGAAACTTTTGTTTTGCAAAAGAGGTGGATGGAAACCTTTTTAGAGGCGAAATTTGGTTATTTGTGCATATAACATGGTCTCGTATTTTCAAAAAATTCATCTCGCAAGTTTGCAACATATTTGTGGTTGGTGCTTCGCAAAAAAAGCCATTTTTCACACTCGGAAAATAGAAAATGGTTTTTTATTCAATGAAAAGGAAAACTTTTTCCGTGAACATTGTCCGTGCTTCCAATATGCATGTTTGTGTGGAACATGGGCAAATTTAAAAAAACTATGCCATGGATTTGGCCATAACACCCGTCATTTGGCCCGAAACCCTAGAATGTCTGTAGGAGATAGCTCAATTATGTGAACATATTTTCAAAACAATTGTCGTATTCCAAGTTTATTATTTTTGGTGGATACTAGGACATATATAATGACACCACGCGAAGGTCTTGCATCATTTTAGTTTTTTTTTAAAATTTTCTGAAATTTTCTAAGTCGGTTTCATGAAAAAGTCAAGACGACGGGTAATGACCGTTCGTAGCTAGGGCTTGAATATTTGAGAAACTCTTGGTGTATCTCTGATAAAATAGGTAGTTGTGTACCTAAAAATGATTTTTTCAAAAATCATGAGCAAACTAGGAGACACTTGTAGTCCAACTGAATCGACAGAAACTTGTGTTTTGCAAAAGAGGTGGATGGAAACCTTTTCAGAGGCAATAATGTGGTTATTTGTGCACATAACATGGTCTAGTATTTTAAAAAATGCATCTCCCAAGTTTTGCAACATATTTGTGGTTGGTGCTTCACAAAAAAGCCATTTTTCACACTCGGAAAATGGAAAATGGTTTTTTATTCAATGAAAAGGAAAACTTTCTGCGTGAACATTGTCCGTGCTTCCAATATGCATGTTTGGGTGGAATATGGGCACATTTAAACAAACTATGCCATGGATTTGGCCATAACACCCGTCATTTTACCCGAAACCCTAAAATGTTCGTAGAAGATTGCTCATTTATGTGAACATATTTTCAAAAAAATTGTCGTATTCCAAGTTTATTATTTTTGGTGGATACTAGGACATATATAATGACACCACGCGAAGGTCTTGCATCATTTTAGTTTTTTTTTTAAATTTTCTGGAATTTTCTAAGCCGGTGTCATGAAGAAGTCAAGACGACGGACATGACCGTTCGTAGCTAGGGCTTGAATATTGAGAAACTCTTGGTGCATCTCTGATGAAATAGGTAGTTGTGTACCTAAAAATGATTTTTTCAAAAAATCATGAGCAAACTAGGAGACACTTGTAGTTCAAATTTGACCCGTTTCCAACTGAATCGGCAAAAACTTGTGTTTTGCAAAAGAGATGGATGGAAACCTTTTCAGATGCAACTATTTGGTTATTTGTGCACATAACATGTTCTAGTATTTTCAAAAAATTCATCTCCCAAGTTTTGCAACATATTTATGGTGGGTGCTTCACAAAAAAGCTATTTTTCACACTCGGAAAATGGAAAATGGTTTCTGTTATTCAGTGAAAAGGAAAACTTTCTCCGTGAACATTGTCCGTGCTTCCAATATGCATGTTTGTGTGGAATATGGGCACATTTAAACAAACTATGCCATGAATTTGGCCATAACACCCGTCATTTGGCCCGAAACCCTTGAATGTTCGTAGGAGATAGCTCATTTATGTGAACATATTTTCAACACAACTTTCGTATTACAAATTTATTATTTTTTGTGGATACTAGGACATATATAATGACACCACGCGAAGGTCTTGCATTATTTTAGGTTTTTTTAAATTTTCTGGAATTTTCTAAGCCGGTTTCATGAAAAAGTCAAGACGACGGGTATGACCGTTCGTAGCTAGGGATTGAATATTGAGAAACTCTTGGTGTATCTCTGATGAAATAGGTAGTTATGTACCTAAAAATGATTTTTCAAAAAATCATGAGCAAACTAGGAGACACTTGTAGTTCAAATTTGACCCATTTCGAGCTGAATCGGCAGAAACTGTCAAAATGGCTACCATGAATATTCATCAAAAGAGTTCTTTTTTAAACCTATTGATGTTTCTATGCTATGAATGTCATATTTGAATTCCTCTAGTTTTTCTAATCGATTTAGACATTTTATTTGTCAAATTTCGATTTACGAATATAAAGATATGGATTATTCCATAATAATAATTTATTCAAAAACTAAGGTAATTTCTGACATTATATTGTTATATATTTAATAAAGGTAATCATGTAATCATTGTTATTTATTCTAATATTTTTTTTTTAAATTTAAACAATAGAAAAGTTTAACATCATTCCCCATAGGTTAATATGATTGATATGATAGTAATATCAGTAAGTTCTAACAACTCATTTGGAATCTAGTTTGAAAGAAACTCAAAGGTTAAGCGTGCTTGGGCTGGAGGAATTTCAGGATGGGTGACCGAATGGGAAGTTTGACTAAGTTAAGTATGTTGACTAGATTAATTGTGTAATTAGAGATTAAATATGTGGCTTGGTGCAAAATTCCGGAATAGAATTTTAAAAAAAATTCGACTTTTTTTGAATTTTTATTTCAATTATTTTGAAAATATTGTGCCGACGGCTTTGCCGTCGGCATAGCCCTACGCTGACGGCTTTTAGTGTGCCGACGGTAATTTGACATATGCCTACGCGGTTTTACGCCGACAACAGCTGTCGGCACAGCCTGTGCTGACGACATTTTAGCCTATGCCGACGGCTTTTTGGCCGTCGGCGTATTGGCTCATTCCTATAGTGACGAGTGTATATTTGGGGATTGGTGGGGATAATCCCCACAGGGTTTGGGTGGAACCCTCTTCTCCACCCAATCCCATAAAATCCCCCTCCACTAATCCACTAGTTGGAGAGAGTGGATTTGATATATAGAAAAATACGCTAAAGTAGAGGGATTTTTGGGTAACAGTGGGTATAATCCTTACTAATCCACTTGAACCACACGAGTTTTTAGTGATATTTGAGGATTTAAGGTTAGACCGGGATAATCCCCTCCAATTTCTAAATATACACTTGTACCGAACAAGCCCTTAATGAGTTCAGAAGATTATTGCCTGGTTCAGCTCTACATGATGTGTTATGGAATAGTTTTCTTTCTCAAATTTGAGTAAAAAAAAATGGAAGAACTTAATACTAGGTAGTCAAAATATAAAATCATCTCAGAGGGACGTAAAGACTTTCCATGGTATAACTCAGACAATAAGCTAACACACTAGAAGCCGAAAAGAACCGGATTTAAATACCCTCACGAGCTTATTTTCACAACTGTTTATCCGAGCAGCACAAGCCTATAAGCTAAAAAAGACTAAGCCTTAGGCAATTAGGCGGCAGAATGAGGGGCTTATATAATATAATATAATATAATATAATATAATATAATATAATATAATATAGGTAAATGATCTAATGTTTGTTAAGCCTAGGATTAAGGGTGGATTGGTTGTTTCGAAATTAAATTTTAAGGGCATAGTCACGTTCTGTTGCCTGAGACTCGCACACTCGAACAACACCTCACGTCCGCAGACACATCGCGCGCGTACACACACACCACACGGTGGCGGGAGAGCTCGGCCGTCCGTCGCCGATCTAGCGACGCCGCTGGCCGCAAGTGTCTTCCATGGCCGAAAACGAGTCGGTTCTTACTGGCAATGCCGCCTCCCCGAACCCGGTGCAGGTTGGAACACATCATGCATAATGACCGCCATTCAAGACCTAGCCCGGGCCAAAGCCCGAGCCGGTCCACCGCCGACCGAGGAGCACAGAAAAACGTCGTTGCAAGCAGGTGCCTAGAAGGCTCGTAGATCGGACCACTCGAGGATCCACGGTCGCAACATCGCTTGAGATCGACCGTCGTGGCCCCGTCCAAGCGCCCCAATGTGAGCACCGGCGGATTTGCAATCCCAGCGCGGGCGATCAGTGCACTCTCCACGTGAACTCTCCGGTATATGTTCCCGATCCAGAACCAGGACACTCTGGAGAGGATTCGTCTACCTCCAGTCTTTGCCCGTCGATGTGTCTTGACAACAAGAGAGGGAGGGAGGCGAAGGTCGGTGCACTAGCGGTGGTTTAGGGTTGCCACTGCACTGGAATGCAACTAAGGAACGAGCACTGCACTGGACTAGCCAAGGTCCGGTGATGCATCAGGTGGAGGAAAAGCGGCAGAGGGGAGTGAGAGGAGAGAGTGAACGTGTTGAGGGGCGATCACGGGATACACACCGCGCACACACCCCCAACGCAATGTGTTGCGTCGATCGAACGGGCACACGGCGCACACACGGCTGGCACAATATGTTTCAGCCAATGGCATTAGATCGTTTTCACAGTTATGCTATATTACAGCCAACCCGAAGATATGAAATGGTATTGGCAGAAGTAGAATTTTCTGGATAACCCGTGGAAATTGAAGGTTAATCATAATCGCCAAAATGTTGGAGCTGTCATCGTCATCATCCGAACATTGTATTTAGAGCGGTACGTGCTGCATTTTTTTGTGCTTAAGAACTTTCAGCAGCCCTCCACAAACAAAACTAGAAAAATAAGATGCTTGTGCATTCTTAAATATTTTTTGCGTGCCAGGTGAATAGATAGAAAAACAACCGGCTCCACCAAAATAATAGAGGCTAAAGGATATTACCTAAGAGCCCAGGGGGGCAATCTTAAGGGTTAAAAAATGCTAATCGTCACTAGTAATGTGAATATTTTCGTGAGTAGGGTGGACCATGGCCCAACTTGGCCACAACTAAGCTCCGAGCAAAAAGGACAGCGGGATAGGGCACAAGAGTACAGATGGACAGTCCTAAACTTGCACAGCGAAGTCCTTTTAGGGCATGTATAATGGTTGGTAAGGCAGTCTTATCTTACACCAGCCACCTAATTACGACATGACAAAAAAATATGATGTACAATGGATTATGTATTTGTCTTATCTCTATATCAGATATCCCTAAATTTATGTTGAGACAAATTGTGCGAAGAGATAATCTCTTAGCTAAGATAAGACAATGCACTTATTTTTTAATTTCTCTCTTCTCCACCTCAGCATGATAATGCTAAGATATAACCATTGTACACGCCCTTACGCCCGTTATCCTTCAAAGGTGGCCTCATTAGTGATGTTGGCCAGAGAGATTGAACCGTGGAAGCTTCTCTGTAGCCAGAACTTCTAAACGACCAGGCATTCTGTATTACATGCAACAACTGATTGTGCCAATGCCACTCTCTAGCTCAACTAGTGTGGCCCCAAGAATGTATTCGCGCTAGCGCCAATAGCCCATGCGGTGTCGGCTACTAATCCCAATGTCTCTCATTCCTAATAACGACAACAGATCGACTACAAAAGGAGATGCCAGTTATTGTCTTGTCTCTCTTATCTCTACAAGCTCGCTGCGTGCAGCAACATCAATTAATACTTCAAACATATTCGATTCCTATTTCTGATAGAAAGAAGACTAATGTATTGTAGTCTGTTATCTCTAGTAGATCGCTGAATTTTTACCTTTCCCTAGTTTTATGTGGAACCAAGTTTCCACCTGGAGCTCTACAAAAAGATATACTAAAACGTTATTGATAGCTAAAGACAATGACCAAATCTAACTTCGGGTGTCGGGTATATATAATGAGGAGAAGGGTATTTTCAACTACCATCTACATCTAAGAAAGGCATGATGGATATTCATATATATATATATATATATATATATATATATATATATATATATATATATATATATATTCCTTTCAATGTAGGTGAATTCCATTTTATATATTTGGGTATTCCTCTGAATTTCAAAGCGCCAAGTTGTATTGATTCGAAACCATCTCAGAAGAAATAGTAGTTAGAATTATTGTTCGTAAAAGTTCAGTTTATGCTTAGTTGTATGCTGTATTTTTGTTTCATAGTTCCAAAATGAGTGATGAACTACGGGGAGTGGAAGAAGATGGTTAGAACTAAATAAAGTTATTTCAATGCAAAAACTATAATGATTATTTTCATTTTCTTGGGCTTAATGGAAGGTAAAGACAATTGAATAGTTGTTGTGGCATCGGTTTGGAAGTGGGAGTGACAACATAGGTGAATTTCAAAGTCTTAATTTTCAGGCTGAAAATCCAAGATCTGGCCTTAATTGGTTGTGTCTAGCTTTTTTTTTTTTTTTTTTTTTTTTTTGCCAAAGGCATTGTTTTGAGAGCGGGGACGATCTTCAGGGTGAAAACACAAGATATTCGATCAAGCGGCGACGATGTTTGTACACTGTTTCCTTCTTGTAGGCGTTGCTTTTGGAGAAATTGGACATGTGGTTATGCTGATGCTCCAAGGACTGAAACTCTATAGCGGGACTTTTCTTTTTTAGTTTTTTTTCCGGTTGTGTCCATTTGTAATGCCATTAAAGTATTGAGTTGGTGCAGAGGCCGGATGTAATTGGTAACTCCGTGATATTAATATATGCTCCTTTTCAAAAACAAAAAGAACCGCTACTCAGTTGGCCCTTGAAAACTTTTACAAAGCTTCCGGATCCCAGCATGTGGGCTTCACTAAAATTATTGGTGGCGCGAGCAAGATCGAGTTGTGAGATTAACCGATGACCTACATAGTTCGGCAGATCACGGGTAGAAGCTCTTACCTCGCCTTTGTTCATCTTCTTCACGATGGATAGGTATAAGTCATATTGCAGGCGGGGCGGGTGGTGGGTGTCCGCTATAAGCATAAACTCGATGGAGTGATCCTTGCGGGACTTTGCGGGTCGACCGCAACACTCCACTTGAACTAGTGCGGGACGTTGCGGCAGCCCTCATTAGCCCGCGTACACCCGCCAAACATAGTTTTAAGCAGTACTAAATTACTCTGCCCCCGACAGTTTTAGAGTAAGTACAGTAGCTTAGCAGAACTACAACACTATTCACATGCACAACTACTAGCGTATTGAAAAAGCGATGTCATGCATAGCTCGCCGCAGTACAAAAGTAGGATAACTTGTTTATAGCACGCACTACATTCAAACTTGGTAATTTTCCTGTCACCTTTCTTCATCCAGCCCGCCGTACGCCACTCCCCCGCAGTCAGCCGTCGATCCTCGTCGACCAATTGGGTGCGGCTCTTTCTCATCGAGCACAGCTGGTACCGGCCGGGGGGGGGGGGGGGGGAGGGAGGGTCGCCCCTCTCATTGCGCGGGGGAGCTAACCGTATAAGCACACAACAATAGTAGCAATAGCTATAGTGAACT